>OX465584.1:33084510-35484510 GCA_950022655.1 Alentia gelatinosa
TTTTGTTTTTCTGTTCTCACTTGGCTTCCGTGTAATTGAAATTACAATCTACTCGGAGGATGGTTGGTTAAAATATTAACCATATTTATGATGCGACTGATTTCTAAGTCGCCAGATCTATACTGTTTCCTGGGTGACTACTGTAGTTATGTAGAACCCATGAGACTGAGTGAGTACATTCGTATAGATACGCTGAACAACTGGTGGAAAACATAACTCTTGATCAGATTGTCTGTTCCTACTCTGATTGAACAAGGAGAAGACTTACATCTAAAATATTCCCTTATTCCCAGGAATAAGTACATGGAATATAATCATTGCATAAAGTCTGTAAAAGTGTTATATTAACACTCTTACCATGTTTTACAATGTAGAGATTTGATATTGATTGTAAACATGGGATTTTATACATCGGAAGGGGGAAACGGTGAAATTCTACAGTTTGCCAGAACACGAGGTGGCTAGGTGTAAAGTCTGTCAGCTCACTCTCCATTACTCAGGTCTCTAGGGGTATCCTAATAGCGGGACACCTCCGCCAGTTTGGCCGGTGTATACATGAGAGTGGTATGAACACCCCCCTGGTCTACGTATGCTGCAATAGCTGAGGGTTAATTCTGAAGCACGATTTACATCTTAACCCCGAGATTACTAAGGAGGAGTTGTAGCCAAGTGAAGATTCTGAAGTAATAAGACTAATGATAAGTTCATAATAGATATTATTTGATTGATTTTCCTGGCGAATTAGGATTCTAATTCGAAGGGTTATGTATTTCCCAGGTGAACGGGGACGGGGAACTGATAAGCTGGGCTAAATATAACTTGCCCTACCTGGTTTCGAAGACAGGTGCTAGTGTGGTCGATAGCTTGACACCCGCGCGGTAGGGGTCGGGATGGTGATAGGTGAACATCACATGCCCTGAATCTCCTCCCTTTCCTTTGAGGATTCCTCTGTTATGTCTCAATGCCCTACGGCTACATTTGCTATCATAAATCTGAATAGCCCTAATACTGGAAGGTTCATGGGTTCATACTTTGGTAAAATCTCCTCAGAGAACATTTATATGTGGTTCATGATATACAACTAAGGATTTGGCCAGATATTCTAGAAGGACTTAAATCCTGGTTTCAGCAAATCAGATAATACTTTCCGACTTAATCTACAGGGTTCTTGAATAAACCCAACGGCCAGTATATTTGCTGTCATCACACAAGAAAAGGGTCTTATAAACAATGTATAGCTTAATTGAATGGCCAGGTGGGATTTGAATGGAAGCAAATTCTAGTTTCACTTTTTCTTTACATTGCACAAAGGAAAAGTCCCTAGTGTGTACCTGGATGCAGTTCTGTCAACCTGCCTCTCTTCTCGTGGCTCTTGTAGATGGGCCACCTGTTTGCCGACTCAGGTCCACCCACATGCTGCAAACAGCAAAGTTGTCTTACGTCTGGGCATTCGTGGGACACCCGGAGCTTATGCCAATTCTTGTTATTAAGACAGCTATATCAGCGAAATTAACTTTTCCCCAGCACTTAACTGAGGTGATAGATGATAATCACATTCATATCTCTCAAACTTCAATATCTTTTTAAAGCATTTTACTATAACTCGTCAGGGGAAGGCTGTGATACCATTTAGTCGAATTATGCCCTGATACAAACAGAGTGGACGCAATTTTCAAGACTTTTTCAAGATCTGAGGTTGGATCTGTGCCACCTCGCTATCTCTCCAGTACCCCACGGTGGTGCTCTGATACTAGTAATCACAAGGTTGTGGGTTCGAGTACCACTGCAGTCACTTTCCCCTCCATCCCCAGCAGTGGCAGATCTACATCTATATCAAAGGCCAACTATACTCATGCCATTTGTATGTAGTGTGAGAAGTAGAATGTGCAGGAATGAAATTTCTACTTGAATTTATCTCATAGATTCGATCACCACCTCTGTGGTGTAAAACCGGTGTAAAGAAGCTGAACCCTAAGGAAAGGAAAGGACCTGTAATGTTCGACCATACTTATAATCAAAAGAAAGCAAATATTAAAGTGATATAATCATTTACGATAAGGTTTCCTTAAGGTACTCTTAGTGGAGGTATGTACATATATCAGGCATGAAGCCACATTTACACACCTCCCTGAAGATGTAAATTTATCGTCTGCGACATAGGGCGAGGACGAGACATGTAGCCCAGACAACGCCCAGTGGCCTCCCCAAGCTGCCTCGTGAAAAGAGAAAAATACTTTATTTCAAGCGTACAGAAATGCATGGAGTCAGGTTTACTCCAGAATTTGAGAAAAATACATGCAGCACTCCCTCCCAGTTGAAAGTCCGGGGTAGACGTGGAACAAATCCCAATGTCCTAGTCTCCCTGTTATAAACAGCATAAGCAGAGAATAAAGGCATTTCTCAGTTACTATGTGGAATACATACAAAACAGCACATGGTAGAGGGGTCTTTTGGATGAACCTGCGCAAATATGCATACAGATTCAAAGGACGACTGCCGTCGTCCCCATTTCTTTCTCAAAAGTCTAATAAAAATGCTACCAAAGCGTGTCTTTAGTGCCGTACTTATACTAACCTCAAAGTAGAAAAATGATTCGCTATCTGTGGTATGTTAATCTTCCATTTCCGTCTTTCGCTCCCCATGAACTTTAATATCAACCGTCTTGCACGTCTGTTGAGATCCGTTTATTCTCACCAAGGATTCGATCACGGCATACTGTAATACATAGGTGGGCATTTCTTAAGATACAAACCAGCTGTGGGTTCCAGAGTAGGTTAGCTGTTTTGTTTACATGTGGCGTCACTAACTATATGCGTTCCTTGGGAACATGCCTTGCGTTCATCTTTTAAACACTGTTTGCTCGGTAGGATCTGGAGAGTTCACATATAAAAGAAACAAAACCTTGTGCCATAGGAAACTGAATCTCTGACGGACAACCTGTAAAGGTTTCGGCCCAAACTGAATGTTCTCACTGCTAAGAACCCCGATACATTGAAGTTTTAAGATGCGGAATATTGCCTCTTTGCGGTACATTACCATAGGAATGTCCATATTTGATAGATATAGACATTCGTCATGACTTTATCTATCAAAATGTCCATTCATGTCAAAAACTGTCCATTTCTATCTAGCCAAGTCATTTTTTTGTAGATATGGACGTTTTGATAGTTATGGGCCGCACAACGTCTACACTGAGAACACGCTTCACGGGACATCAGTGACGTAAAATGTGTATTACTGTGGTTAGGTTCTAATATGGCGGTGGATGTAGACCATGCACGAGCGCTCCACTAAACCAAATAACGTGATACATGAAATTGTGACCTAATTATAACATGACCCCAAACCCAAAGGTACACAATGTATGTCCTTAAAGTTGGCTGGACTGGCAAGAGGACTACTTGTCTGAGAGAATTGTGATTCGCTCCAATATTTTAGCCAACAACTCCGGAGAGAGACATGAAACTACCTCCTCTTATTCCTCATCACACTGCCAACAGGGAGTGCGCTGGAGCATGTTGAGGTCAGCATTTTGATAATAGAGAACTGAGATGCTTCAGTAGCTGGTGAATCTGCGGTATGTCAACAGGTTCTACCGCTGTTCCGTCCTCAATGAAAGTGATCTATTTGTGTTGATAAGAACAGACTTAATAAGGCTCATTAAAAGTAAAAACACGTCTTCAGAAAATACTTATAAAAAGAATAGATTGATTCAAATTGCTGGGGCCATTATAGGCAATCCTTGCGCATGTCAGGTGACTAAAATACGTTAATAATGACCAAGGTTAATAGGGTGTCACATGGTCTGGCAGTGGTCGACCTAAGCATACACTGGGGCCAGCCAAACGTGCTATGACCATCTAGAGTGGAATACCTGTGTTCTGTACCTGGCCTCATGCCCGACACCGGCCCTTGTTCTGATATAGCTAACATCATGTCTGTCCAGCTAAGTAGAAAGGACATCGACCCTGATTCACAAAGGCTAATGTTATCAGGGTCCCATTCAATGTATGACTGTGCCGCTTGCAAAAAAGATAAATTTAGATTACATATCAACTTAGACATCTCATTTACCTTAAAATGTAGTTCATGCAGCTACAAAATTGTTCCTAAACGATTCCATGAAAATGTGTTTCACTTGAAATTGCGTCTGCGATGTGTAGTTGTCAACGCAAACTCGTAATTATTTTCGTCTGAAGAAGGCAAACTTTTCAAGGGAAATATATCTGATAACGGATGGGGCGATTACTACGAATGTACAGAAATAGAGACACTCTAATTTTGAAGCTGGTTATATTATTGGGGTTCACTGCGCGTAGAGTTAACAGGGTTTCCCTGTAAACACACCACGGATGTTGCGTTTACTGGGGATGGCGCACATTCCGATTGGTAACCAGACACATCGGCTGGTACTCAGGTATAGCGAAACCCTGCATCACCTCAATGGCCAGCCATTGTGGCATACCTTTAATTGTCTGCACCGTGCCCCGGCATTCCACCTCAGTCACACCATTCACGAGCCTCTACATCCAGCCGCCCACGTAGAGGTAAAGGGGATGGTCTACATCTACCTGTCCTCGTCTCCTCCTCGGCCGTCACCTTCTGTACCTCCACCCAGCCCCCATCTCCCCCACCACCTCCCATGATACCTCAGGCGTGGTCAGCCATGCATGACGCGGGCTGCGCTGCACCGCGGGAACGCCTCCCTGAGTGGCCACCCGTCCGCGCCCAGCAGCCACTAAACCTGGCGAGGCGACGCTACTAACCGATAGCGTCAGATCCACTGGATCCGCACCGTTCTGATAGGTATTCATCTGCAGCGCCAGCGGGGCAAGAGGAAGGCATTGGCAAGCGGCAGGCAATGGAGGTTCGAACTCTCTAACGTGCTGTGAGAGAGAGCTCTATTAAGACAGTGGAGAAGCAGTGGTTGCGGAAGGGGTGTCACCGTGGTACTGACGGTAAAGGTAAAAGCCACCAACCCACCCACTTGCCTCACGTCACACGGCAGGTTGATTTACTGCACACCTTACCTCGTGATACAGATGCCCGCCGCCCTTTTGGAGAGCGGCATGCTCTACTCGGCAATTTGTAGTGTATCACTTGTTGCGTGACGCACAGGTTGTCTCCAGCTCACAGCAGATGAAGGTCACACTTATGGGATTCTTATACCATATCGGCGGATTCCATTGAAGGGAAAGGGATCAGGATAAACATCGGGATCCTTCGCCGGATACGGATTTATTTATTTACATGTTCTTTCGTTCTACCTGGGATTGTATTCCTTGACAAGAGTCTGGATTCCTTCACAGTAGAACCCACCTACCACTACCATCACTACAACATAAGAAGGAGATCAACTCTGCGTCCTTCTAATTTCTGCATGTAATTAAACGTAAACCAGGTGTCAATTTGAGTGTGGGTCGGTGGGTTTCGTCTTTAAAGTGTATTGTAACACCTACGTTTCACACCTAATACTGTTACCACCTCAGGGGTGTATATTAGAACACTTGCCCATAACACAGGAGCACCATTGTTGGATTATCTACCCCGGAAAACAGATGATAACGGGTGACCGATTTATGTCACGATATCCGCCGTTTTGGACACCCCCATGTCCTTCTAAAGGTAGAAGTGTAACAGGAAGAGTGTAACAATCGGACCTTGTCTACGTCCAATCAAAAAGAAAAACAATTTCCTGTCAGTTGTGTGTTTGTCTGCAGTTGGAAGAGGTGAAAGCTCTACCCTTGACGTTGCAAGTTAGGATCCACATTTATAACGCCATATCCAGTTAGCTATCTGGCAAGTATTGCCGCAGATTTTAGATTGTGTAAAGCAGACTTCGTCTGATCTGACTGGATTACCATAAAAGTGGGCCTCGGATTAAGTTTGATCGGACCTAGTTTTATATTGGTTGTATATCGCACGGGCCATAAGCTACAATGCGGCTTGTTAAGCTCAGGTCTATTGATGATCTGGAGGATGTTCCTGAGCCCAGCGGAGGACGGGCCGCTAGGTCCCCCAGGCAGGCGAACCCTGCGAGCAGGTCCTCCATAATAAAGGGCTCCTCACGATCTGCTGACGACCTGCGCAATATGTCCTTCTCCTCGTTCAACCCCTCACTGGCGTACGGTGACCCCGCCTCACCGGACCGTGGAGGAGGAACCAAGAGCAGGGACTCCACCGCAATGGCCGAGGAGTTCCTCATGGCCTGGGAGTCGCAAACCCAGGAGGTCATCAAGGGCTGGGACTCGTCGCGTGCCCTCGGGGAGGAGGAGCCGGAAGGGGCAGCGGGCGGGCCGCCACCGCCGAGAGCCCGACGCACGTCGCTCGACTCTCCGGTCGTCAAGCGCGGGTCGCCAAGGGTCGTCTGGGACTCCAACAAGTCGCCGCGCGTCGTCTGGGACGCGGAGCCCGTCGTGCAGTCACCAAGACTCGTCTGGGACTCGCCGACGCACGAGGGGTCACCGAGGGTCGTCTGGGACGCTGCGCCCGCCCCCGAGGGCCCTATGCAGGAGTCCGTCGAGGGTTCGGCCACTGAGGAGGCATGGAGGCACTCAGGGGGTGTTCACACGGAGCAAGAATATATGGCTCAGGGAGAGGTGGAAGAAGAGCAGGAGGAGGAAGATGAGTTGGTGGTCATGGCTTGGTCTGAGGACCAGACCAGCTGGGATGTAGTCACGGAGCCGGACGGCCTCGTCACCCCGTTTTCCACAACCGGTTTTACCCCAGAAGTCACTGCATATACCCCAGAAGTCACAGCTTATACCCCAGAAGTCACCGCATATACCCCAGAGGCCACTGCATATACCCCAGAAGTCACCGCACATACCCCAGAAGTCACCGCATATACCCCAGAGGCCACTGCATATACCCCAGAAGTCACCGCATATACCCCAGAAGTCACCGCTTATACCCCAGAGGCCACTGCTATTACTCCAGAGGTAAATGATAAAGTATTTATAGAGATGTCATTGAATTATCACATTACATGTACTACAGATGTTGAAGGGTGTGCGTAGCCATTGTTTAATGTCGAATTGAGTGGATGTTAACTTCTTTATGTTTGGCAGTTATTTCCAACATCTTTAAACTGTTGTCATAGTCTAACAGTGCCAAATAGCACTCTGTCCTCCTATGAACGGAAGATTATATTAAAGACAGTCCTTGCTTGGACGGCCCTGAAGTGAGAGAAGACCATATCATATTTACCTTGTTTGATTTCAAACATCGTTGTGGCACATATGATCTCGAGATGACGTGATTTTGTCGCGCAACACGATAGGATTATATCTTTTTAGTTTTATTTAGTAGTGGAATGGAAGTGTTTATACTTCTGTTGGTAATTGAGGACGGTCTGTTAGAAAAACCCAGTAAAACATGCCACCGCCATTTCTATGAATAGATTTCTGTTTCAAGGCACCTTCTTTCATGACTTCAGACCGTGTATTATAAGCCACATTAAACTATGATTAACAGACATAGATGAGTATGAGATAGCTTTACTGATTAGATATTTTGTGAGTAGAGAACGGACCAATGAACTTCGAATACACAAGTTGCAACAGAGTTAACAAGGTACCAGTATCATAAACATGTAATTACCTAAAATTATACGTGCTTAACTTTCTGTATCATCTTAAATAATTTTCTATGTGAGCTAATTGCATGCACAGGTATACTTAACTTTTTGTCGTAATTATATAGTACAAGAGAACACATGGTTAGGGAAAGGGTATCAATTAAACCTTTAGAAGACTGTAAGTCAGATGCTGATACCAACTTATCTTTGAAGTGAACATCTACATTTCACTCTAATTTCAGTCAAGTTGGACGTTTTATTACCAATATAACCCTACCATGTACAGCTTGCAGTATTCTGAGAAGTTGAAGTGCATTCTGGTGACAGGTTTTGTATGCAGCCTCTCAAGTTGGCAATATGTGTGTAAGACTAGATAACTCACCACCCACCTTCCTCGCCACTCACCCTTTTACAGCCTCAATGCTCAACGCTCCTATAAAGAAGCCCATTAAAAGAGCACCAACATTTGGCTTGGTTTGTGGCCTATTTTCCTCTGGCCAGCATCTGGGACGAAACCCCGTCACCAATACTCTCTTTGGCAGGATAGGTAAGATGTGTTTGCACAAGGATTCCATGGAGAATGAATCGAATAGACGATGGTGCCTGAATTTAAAACAGTTCTGGTTGGAGTTCTGTCTGTTCCTCTGTTCTCATACCATGTTTTTGTAGACATTGTCCCTAGCTCAAGGACGCCCACACTACAGGCGTTTCCTATGAGTTTTCGGTAAATATAAGTCCAACAAATAGGATTTTTATTGAGTTTCGTGTCTGAACTTCAATGAAGCTCAGTGTTTGGGACATTCTTATAGCTTGTCAAAGGAATGTTTCTTAGTCTTTTGATGTTTAGTCCTGCGTGACAGTTATCCAATAGCTGCATCACTTGACATTATTATCAAACATACATGCTTATGCATTCAAGGAAATGTGTCGCTATGTGTTTGAGTCTCCTGCGTAACTAAGGGAGCCAACCTCACATCCGCCCGACTGAAATAAACTCTTGATGTAATTCCCAATGGTGTCCACTATTTTGGGGAGCCATTGTATATCGAGTGGTGTTTCCAAGAAACCCTCATGCAGAGATTGAGTCACCAGATTCTAGCAACTTTAAAACATTTTTACAAACTGAGATGAAGCCATAAGCATTGCTCTTAATGTTCAATTTTCTACATCAGATTCAAAATGGGCCTACAACGCCGACATAGCTGTATATAATGCTTCTACATTTGAAATCAGCCAGACTATTTGATAAGGTTAGGATAGTGTGTAGTTCAAAGGAATGATTCAGTGAACCATGAACGGCTATATTTAGAGTCGAAACCAGCTTTAAGGTTGTTGTGGACTGTTGTGTCCACGGTCATCCACCGTCCCTTACCTCCTCACCAGCCCCACTGAATACCCCTGACAAAAATAGTTGACCTTGTATACATATCCATATATATATAAGTATAACAGTGCGTACCCACCTCCTACTTACCTCAGCCTTGTGAATAAAAAAAACTCTGCAATGTATTGTGATGAAGTTGAGGCAAACGAACGGATGGGGACAGGGACGCAGTTGGATGATGGATAACTCAAGGAGAAATAATGTTGTGCAACCTGCTTGCCGCTTTACAAAGCTCAAGAATTAATGGAGCATGACCCTTGTTAAGCGTAAAACCAGTGGGGAAGATATATGTTATACATGTCTACCTCCAAATGCGCAATACTTTTGAATCAGATAACCCAATCTTTTAGTATAAACATAAAGTTAAGGACATTGTTTTGGTCATTTCACAAATGTTTAATTATCCCCCAAAATCATATTTGTACAAACACATTTTACATAAATAGCGATCTACCAGATATGACGGACGATGTATAGATGCACGTGCCAATGCGACAACGAGATAAGTCCCATTTTTTGTGCCTATCTTTACTCATATAAATTATCCCATCAGTAAAAGTTCCTCAAATAATGCTAAACCAACCGTCAAGTAGGGGCGTGTTCTAGGATTGTCAGGTCACCGTATAATTCGGTCAACCCCAGATCCAAAGTAACACTAAAACGGCTCCACATTTTAGCGCCTACTGACAGTCCTATCTCAACTGCAGGAATTGGTCGATTTGAAAGAGCATTCACACATAGATACATGAGGACATAACTCTCCATCCATTCAGTGAAAAGGAGCGACCAAAAAAGTCGGGAAACAAAGTTGAGAACTGCTGGATACGTGTCTGGCATGCTGTATTACCACTGCAGTCATGGTTCAATTACAACACTGAACTGGGTGGGCAGATGATCTTTTATTGAGGAGACACTCGTCCGTTCCCCTCCGGTAAGTAGGATTATTCGACTCAACTTATGCTTATCTCGCCACAACAATGCAGATCTGATCCCCTGCGTTGTGACCGGTTTGGTTTTTACCGCGGAGAGCAGGCCCCTGGTCGCAGTAGTCTGGTCCTGATCGCTGTCATAGTTTTGGGCCGGGTGCAAAGCTAATTTGAGGCTGGAATTTTCTCAGTCATTTCAGTCAAATCTGTGCACACACCTACTGTTAGTTATGATAAACGGAGGAGATGTAGCACTGCCCTTGGATCGGACGTGCACAACTTGTACACCTAAAACCAAGAGCAGAGCAAATTCCTGTTCCAACAGAAGATTGATTATAGAAACTAGCTTGTCATATGTCGTATACCATTTCTCCAGTTGGGACTAAGATATCCCTATGCAGACAGAGTAGCCCAATATTACGATATCAAATAAAAAAACCTTTAACATCCTACTGATCGTGAGTAGATTCTGGATCCTTGTGTGGCTGGTCATATACATTTATTTTGGATCGGCCATGAATATAGTTGTCACCACACCAACACTTTCTTACCTGCCTGCGAAAAGTAGCCCATCTATCTACAGTTACTGGAGGCAGTTTTTGGGTTGTCACTCGTGTAGAACCGACTGAAAGGTTGTCGGCTATTTTAGCGCGATGGTGGTGGATGGCACATAGCTTATCTTCCCTCTGCTCTCCTCTTCTCGATTGAGGAAAGAGTTCATTTCTTCGTGCATCTTAGTGTAATTTGAATTTTGCCAGTTAAGACATGAGTTTCGGGGCTTAGTATTTTGATCGCTATGTAATAGAATACTGGGTCCATGTTCAACTATCAACTTGACATTTATGTACGCTATGCGCACTGCTTTGTGAGGAGTTGTTTCACACTACATAAATTATTGCCACGAATGAAAATGAAATTATCATTAGATTTTTATCTCCGATTCCAAAGCGAACAGAAAAGGTAACACGACGACATCGTGGACAATCCAATTTTGTTTCCGTTGTTGAATGTTGTTAATCTCAATGCTATTTGATACTAGAGGGTAGGAAACTGGCTTAAATAGTGAGAGATCTCATGGGCCAGTAGGATAATTGCCATCATCCACATATCACCACAATTTATGTGGTATATTACCACAAGTTGTGTGGTTAGTGGTCGGGTTCCTATAGGAGTATAGTCCAAGAGTATAAAGCTGGTAGGGCAGGAGGTATGTAACTATTACAGTGGGCAACGGTCCGTGTATAATGGTTCTGCCTTCAGAAAGTACAGCTATAAACTAGTTTCAAGTTCAACCCCATCATAATATTGGAATAACAACATAGAATACACAGAGACGAACGCGAGGAGTGCATGGGCGAATGCAAGATTACGAGTCTGATCTGCTTAAGCTACTGCGGAAGACAGAGTAAGAATACAAAAACAAGAAGAGGGACTAGAAAACTATAATGTCACTAGACGTCTGATGTATCGTTGGAAGTTTTCTGTTAACGTATCGCTTTTCCATTATATTATTTCTCGATTTCTGAAAGCGAGCCAGGAGAGACACTTAACATGGAGAGAGGGTAGGTGGAGATCATGCTGCCGGCTATAAGCCAGAGAAAAAAACGGGAAGTCACAGACTGCCACCAAACATTGACTGTCGCGGTGAACGAGTTATGGAAAATATGTCAAAGCATATTTAGCCCACAAAATATAATGATTTTAAGAAGTCTTCCAAATGATAAGAACATGTGAGGTTTTATTTCCTATCATACTTGTATCATATTGGTATGACAATGATAAACCCTCCACAAGTATCCGCCATTCTTGGGACTTTGGTTTCCTTTCTTCTGGAGTTCCGCCAGAGGAGATCTTATCTCAGCCTCCTTTCACTATTTTGCTAGCAGTTGTTAATGTCGTACGTGTGAAACATGTCGCCAGATATTGCTACATCTGAGTTTTGAATTTGCACATGTGTAACTGAGCAGTGCTGTAAGGCCTTGCTAAAAGGGAGGGTGATCTTCAATTAGTTCCTGGTAGAGCACATTGACATATTACCGTCATGCAATGAATGCACTGTGTACGATTATAACACAGCACTTGGAACTTTCTTTCACCAGCTTGTGTTTATTGTCCCATGGATTAGTTCTCAGTCCATTGCACAAGTAATTCTCCCTGACATATACTGTTAAGTCTATCTGAGAGGTATCATCCCCGCGAGGTCAGAAGTATATTCTCCATGCGAGCTATTGTTATATTCATCTCGTGTGTAATACTATCCTTTCTTATTACATTCCATTTAAACCCTGATTCTGATTGAAAATGCACAATCAATCCAATATGAAATATCCTTATAGACTTCCCAACTGTAGGGTTTAGCCTGGTAGGAGATTCGAGGAGAAAGGAAGGATCTTGGGCCTTGTCCTTGACTGCACGCCAAGCCAAACTGAACCTGACATGTTAACCTCTTCATGATCCTAACCAGTTACATGCTGCCTAGACATCTCTGATTGAGGTCTCCTGTCAAATTACAGCAGGCTGGTTCGATGGCCTACTCCCGTTGAACTCGGTGGCAGACTTCACTCTCCCTGTTCAGGTGGGGCACAGTGGAGCTGCATGTGTAATTTTGCGCTAGGTTTGTTTGTGGATGGCTTGTCTATGGGCAAACAGTGGCGTGTGCACTGAGAGCTCCTGTTTCGTGCTGGGCGACGACTCACGGTCTCTGGCTGCGTTTACACAGCACAAAGCGTGCCGGTTCAGTGGAGCCCGTTTAACACGAACCTCCACGATGTAATGGATGCGGACAGGTCCTACCTTGTGGTACCTGATATCTCTGTGAGTCCCTCCTACAGAATCTGTATGTGAACGGGGATTCAGCTCAAATCCAGGCTGCAGTCCGTGTTTGGAATTGAAACGGAACCCCGAGCAGCAGAGTTACCGTTTTTTCCCCGTGGCACACTTTCATTCATATTCACACTCTGAAGAAGGACCTAACTGGTCCGAAACATGTCAATTAGAATACTTTTTTCAACATCATTCATATTAATAAAGTCCGTAGGCAGTAAACTTCGCGAGATCTCTTTGGTTTTGGTTGGGGTTTTATTCAGAACCAACAGCAGCACATAATCTACAAGATGTGGCATTCGAAGTTAAGTGATGGAAAAAAGAGGGAATTAATTCCCCAATTAGATATGGCTTCCATAATTTATAGATAATGAGTAGTCGCTTTCATATAGTATAGCATCATAAGTCAAGGTCGACAGAACAATCCAAGTGAAGCTACGGCATGAGTCAGATATGGGTTCTATTAAATAGGCGGAGATAATCAAAACTTCATCTTTATACTTTTTATGCCTTCTAATTGTTTCAAAACATAGTATGATTATGAATATGTTAGTTTCGCCTTTGCGAGTCATATAACTGGTCTATAAAAGTTGAAAGTTTGTAGGTACCGTTAGTTTGGCCCCCGTATACTAGCAGCAGTGTGTGCGTGCTGTTATTGTAAGGACTTGGCGTACCTGACATATCACCTGTACCGGTGTCACCCCTACAGGAATTACCCTGGTAGAGAGAGAGAAGGTGGGGGGTGGGGAGAGGGGTGAGTACTGTCCGGTAGAGAAGAGCTTTTACCACATGAATGTAATTATCTTAGCGTCAGGCCGAATGTCGTCTGCTACCCCGCCGCCGCCTACGACGTTATCATTGTCGCGGAATGTTCCACTTGGGTTGGGGGTACGCCATGATTCATACACAGTACGAAGTAAGTATTCCAACCACCCACCCCTTTCTCAGACATACTTATATGCATATACACCCCATTAAAGTGGGGTTCCACATTTACCAACACTGCTACACGGTCTTTACCTCAGCAAAGTTGCCCTATTTAACATTAGCGTCAATTTATAGTAACTAGTTAATTTCGACCTAATGTAGACATAAGGCCGAATATGATGTACCCTAATTGATGGGTGTTAGATTCTGAAGGAAATCATAAATGGCACAATACGTGTTATATACACATAAAATATAAATAAAAACTTGTAGGAAAATTCCACATGCATATATGCCATATAATATTTTGATCGGTTGGTTGCATGATCGACGGTGCATTTATACGTAGCAATAAAACAGCTCACCCAGTTCTTAGGCGGTGACATAAAAACCAAATTGACATCATAGCGGGCATAATTGCGCTGAGCTATCAATTGATGTGATCTCCTGTCTACACACTAGGAAAGTAGGTTTGATTGACACATTCGTTCGTATGTCGTTTCAATTTAAAGACGTTTCAATGTATGATCATTGACCTAGACTTTGCTCAAAGAATTTGGTAAACTCTTACCTCTTGAAGAATTGTAAATTGACTTAGATCAATGATACTAACAACAGACTCAATCAGTGAATCTAGATGCAGATTATGTAAAATGCTGGTAATATCTTTGCTTTTTTGTTTTTATCTTTTCGTGTATAATTTTCGTCCGTTATATTTGACACAAAATTCATTTCCTCATTTCAATATACAATTTGAAAATGCATTTATGAGATTTATTATATATCTAATTGAAATACATTAACTAGAAGATGGCCAAACACCCTAAACCTCTTGTTGGAAAATGGAAATATGTCTGAATCATTCACGCACAACTTTTGGTTTTCTTTGACCAGATATCAAAACAACATTTCTGGAACGTTATCACGACTAAGGGGACAAAAACAAAGATTACAACACACAAAAACAAAGCAATATTTGAAAAGGGATTATGCATATGTATGTCTTGGAAATTCTTCTCAGGTTCTATCACACGAGCACACTTCTTAAACATAAGACAGAAGAAGCCTTGAACTTTTGCTATTTATTTTGACCTGCATGGTCGTAGCGTCAAATATCGGGACTGTGTACCTTGGTTTTACGACATAACTCTCGTCAGTATACATCACGACGTATTGATATTTACCTCACTCTGAAAGGGAAAAATAACCAGGTGAGTGATGAAAAAGATCTACTTGGGGGCAGACAGTGCGAACTACTTTGGTTTTCTTTATATATTTATCTTCTCATGAGAATAGATATGGAGATGCTTCCGAGCTGTGTAAGCTTGTATAATGTAATGCTGATGATTCCGGTGTGGGTATTGTCTCCATCTCACGCAGAAAAATAACTGATCTACTTCAGATCTTTTTCACTTACTTTAAAACCTATTCTAATTTATTTAATCGTAGATATATTATATGATGTTAGAAGGAAGTGTAACGGGGCAGGTCAGCAGTCGATTCGCTGTAGTCAGATATAAATCAGCACTGATATTGCCCATGTTGAGCGACTTGTGGGGAGAGTTTGATAAGGGGCAGACCTAGGGCTGATCTCAAACCCCAGGCTAGGGGCGGTAGGGAGGGCGGTCTACATACCTCTGATATCTTTCTATTTATATGTTGTCCTTTCCTCTCGGCCAAATTTCCCCTGTGCCACCATTTCAGCAACACATCCATGATTTAATTTATCAACTCACGATCACATTAACGAAATTTGATGAAATCCGATATGTACATCAAAAGAAGTTTCATGTGCTATTTTTGTATATGTCTGTTTTGGGGACACAATTAATGCTCAGTTTAAGCAAATAACTCTTCCCGCGAGTGTCATCAAAGATCTAACTTCGATTACCGCAGTGCTGTTCGTAATACAGTTACCGGACCTTGAGTCTCGTGCTACATCCACAGCTAAAAGTTCTTTTAAAGAAGCGTGTGTTAGTGTTGCTTGTAACTGAGTCTGGGGATGCTATTTTAAGATTTCACACGAAGGCCAGACAGAAAACTGTATAGGTAGGTATGCTGGATGTTGAAAAAAAGAAAAGAAGTTACCCTAGGCGCCCCTCCTCGCCGTCGCCCCCTCCCCCAACCATCATTCCCCGCGATGATACAAACATCAGAGAATAGTGGGACCAGGTGGGTAACCATAGCAACATCCACTACAGCCGCTCGGGTTCTCTGTCCTTCAAGAGCTTATAAAAATGATGGAAAATATTTATTCAGTGCCATTTGTTTTCAATAATTCTCCATTTACAATGGTACACGAATCGAAGAGTAAACTGTCAATGGCTCCGAGCTTGGAGCATTCAGATAAGGTTAATTATATGGTTTTGTGATTTTGTAGAAAATTAATTCCATCATTGTAGAAGATATCCAGCATAGATAATTCGGATGGCGGGTTTATTTCCACAAAGCTCGCAGCTGTGGATAGAACGGCGCCAGGAAATGACATGGAGATCAGGGGTGGGGCTGGCTATGGACACCACCTGGCTGTACCCCCACGCAGTATAGAACCGGGTCTCGACACGCTTCTAATCTGCTCAACCTGTGCTGCTATCGGGGGCGGTATTTTATAGATGCCACAAGGCGGCGCTATTGTCCCGTCACGCCTAGCGCAGGTGTGTGGTTTGGGGGGGGGGGGGGGGGGGGGTCGTGTTGATGTTGACACAGGTGATCACCGTGCCTGGAGGAGGCTCCACCTTCATACTGGAAGAAGGCTGGAGAATCCGCCGCCGATCACTTCTGTGAATTTGACGCCCGGAGGAAGAGGCAGCGGTCGTTCTTCCTCCAGGAGCCCGGCTGAGAGGAGAGGGGGCGGCCGGAAGGTCGGGCGACGGCTGGTGGACTGCCGGTAGGTGGCGTGTAGGATACTGAGGGTCAATGCTTTTGAACAGGGTCTGCTTCCTACCCTCTATCCCCTGACTCAGGGGTGTTTGGCGCTCCACTGGAGGATCCACCCCGTCCTGTACCCGCGCACCCTCCTAGCTTGTCCTCTGCCCCCTCCCCTCCCACCCCGCTCTACAGCACCCCTGCTCCCTGCTGCTCTACCCCTGCTCTAGTGGATCATTTCCTGCACGGGGGAACCCAAGGTGAACCCGAATAAGTGGACCAGTAGGTACTAATAACTCTCACCCGAGCAGGTCTATGTTTGCTCGTTGAGCAGCACCTATCGTAAACAGCAGCTCTGGTAGGATTGTGAGCATGTGAATGCACATACTGGCTACCTGGAGGCACCACAGGTCCACCTGGTGCACACCACCCCGCTTCCACCCCCTTCTACCCCTCAGGAGCAGCTCACTGAGCCCCTCTCTGCCTGTCGGGTGCTATAGAGTTACCCTCGGCGCTGGTTCCCTCACCCCAGCCGGCGCTCAGCCTAGGCAGGACGTCCCGTTCCGCTGGTTCCAGCATGTAGGTACCCTAGGCTCCCCTCTCCCTGCCCGCCACCCTTCCTCCTCCCACCCACACCCCCCACCACCACCACCGGGAACACCTGCGACGCGACCACCGCCTAGAGTCGCCCTCCTCCCCCGACATTCTCACCCCCTCCCACCTCCTTTACTCTCTCCTGTACGTGGTTCATCAAGGCTGGCTCCTCATCCCTCCACCGCCACCACCGCCACCACCGTCAGCACTGCGGCGCCCCCTCCAGGCAGCGGGACGAAGCACGTGGTCAGGACAGGGGAGGCTGCAGCCCTCCGCCGTGTCCCCGCGTCCAGACGGAAAGTGGCGAGGTACGTAGACTGACAGCCATCTTCACATAGGTCCGTAGCGCAGCTTGTAAACGTAGCCGGGCAAACACGGGCTTGGGTCGGTAACGCCTACTGAACCGAACGGAGGTCTGTACGATTTGACGACAGCAGAGGTTCGACGTGTATTGCATTTATTACCGCGCATCTGACAGGCTTGTAAGGAACGAAGCCGATTTTACCACAACGCCAAGAAGGCCACCACAACCCCCTCCGTTGATTGCAGAGCGTACAGTACAAAGGACTTCAAGATGTCGATGATGGGCCAAATCATGAACAACTACACCGTAGTAGGCTCCGACCCGGGCCAAGTAAGTTGGAGCAGATTTGACCCTGTTTTGTTCAGTGATCGGTAACTTGTTTCCCTACCCCTTGATGGATGTTACTTCACAGGATCTATAAAAGAAGAAAGGATATGTGTATATATTTCCCATTTGGGGTTATTTCTTATAGAAAAGAAATAAAACTTGTGGTTCAGTATCTCCCTGGCGATCGATACTGGTAAGGTATGATCGCACGGGCACTTTTCACAGCATTTTGTTAGGAATCAAGAAACCCTCTAACCAAACCCTTATCCAAACCCCTCCTTCTACCTGCCTGACTTCCTCACCCCGTGCCCCCAGCTACACTACCGGTTGCCATGGCAGCAGAGTGAGGCTGACCCGTACTGGAAGGAACTCGGGGATATGCCTCCAGGTGCGGGCCTGCTCCTCCTCCAGGCTTTGGTACTGACTTATGGCCGACTTCTCCAGGGCGGCACAAACTTAAACAAACCTCTCTCCACCCCATCCTGGTCCAATCACCCCCTACTCAGTGAACCCCGGAACCCATTAATTAATCCCTACCAGGCCCCACACCCTTCACTTCTCAGAACACTTCCCCGCGAGTACGGTTTCCACCCGGTTGCTATGGTAACTTAGATGGACAACAGAAAGCATGGAAACCGTACTCTCAAGAATTCCGCTAAGTGAAACCCCAACCCTTCTGAATGATCACTCCTTATTCCCTCCATAGAGAAATAAAATATATAGTGAATATACCGTATTGCATTTGTACGGGTACCGTAACTATGAATTTGCCGCTAAGTTCAATGTGTTTGTGTCGGTATACGTAAAGTGTTGATTTATTAAGACAGTTGAGAAATGCTGACTTAGTACGTTGGCCTCATCCAGCCTGGGCGGCCATATTAGTCTAAGCCTCACCCGATACCCCGTTGGCGGCGCTGCTGGCTCAAAGTTCCTGTAAATTTGCACTTTTTATCGCCCAGTCGGCTCCACCCCGGGCAACGGCAGCCAAACCACCTTTCGAGAACCACAAAACGATAAGAAAGATAAATACATTAAAATCGTATCACATAGGATACTAGCATAAAGTGTACATACCGAGTCTTTAACTTAGGTCTGTTGAATGAAACTAAACATGATAATTATACCTTAATGTTGATTAATTGGAGGACAATTTTGAAACCACCAGGGAAAAGGATTCTACCAGGGCTTTATTGTATATGACGATAGGGTTCCGAGATATGAAGTGAAGGTTATGAACTTACATCATTGTTACAATACCAATACCAACCGTCTACTGTACCGCACAGTTTATTATTCCTGTGGTAGCCTAGGTTCACGCATGGCCAATAGATGGAGTAATAGTTACACTATTAAGAATATTTTAACTGAATAAAGAATATATCAAGTCCCCCCCCCCCCCCCCCCCAAACACACACCTACCATCTGCACTCGCCATCGAGACACGGTGTATAGGTTTTTGGAAAGGGGTAAGAGGGATTGCTGCTAGCCGTCGTTGAGGAAGGGGGTGCTAGCTATAGGGTATTATGTGAGGCGGTATACGGTGCCACCTTGGTATGGGAGGGGGATGGGGCACCCCCTGCTGCAGAAATCTACCCGGCCTCTTCCTGTAGGTTACCGGCCGGCCCCGCCACCAGTGGCATGGCATTATGAGCTGTCTGGGCAAATTCTTGGAGGCTCTGAGTAGATTTAGTGCGAGAAGAAAACAGAATATTGTATATGCACAACTAGTGATGTAGCAGCAATAAAAAGTATTCATGTACCATCTGGGTAAATGGAAGGTATGCACTACTCTCAGGATAGAGTTACAAAAGAAACGAAATGTTCCTTTCATTTAGTAAGAGAGAAAACATATTCATCATTTAAAAAAAAAGATAGATGATAGAACGTAGACACCACCCCTTAGGGCCCTCAACAACAAAATTCATTACATCTCTGGACCATAAATACTAGCGCGAGTAAGAATGATCGAAATTATATTCCGAGCAAAACATATGGTTGAAACGTTTGAGTCACATAATAGTACATGTATGTAGTTTATACCTGTCTGTGTTTATATCTAATACTCCGAATGGAAACGCCTGGTTGACTACTTAGAAACGGAATTACCGAAGTCAGGAATAGTTTCGGTACTGACCGCCAGGTGACTTGGATTGCCAACAGGGGGAGTTGTAGGGGGTACAGTCCGTGCTGTCCGTTAGGTGATCAGAACATGCTGCGAGCCGCTCTGAGCAAATCAACTCCTGCTGAGGCCATGTTAACAGTTCATTTGAAAGTCACCCAAGCTTCCGCGTACTTCTAACGTTAGTCACCATTTGCAAACATTTACATACTGATTATATATAGACGTATCAAGTGTCCGACTAAATGATGTTATTAGCCTTTAGAAGTAGAACACAGTGCTCTTTTTCTGAGACTAGATTACATATGTACAAACTCGTGAAATTAATTATATACATTATATACGTGTTTATATTTTCATTGCGCTGTAAGGTAGAAAAGGTCAATGCTGTATTGGAATATATAGAAATAAACAGCATACATCACGATTTCTGAGTGAGAAGATAAACAGTAAACCTTAAGCACACTTCAAATTACCTAAGGCAGGGTCAGGTAGAACATGGCACAGTGTTATATCGATGGCCGTTCGCTGTAGTTATGGAATGAAAGACCGAGAATAGCTATCACTACGTGCTCAGTAATTATGTTTCCTCAATACCTAAAAATCGCGAAGAAAACACCATTTTATGCACAGCTTGACTGTGGGCCCAAACATTGTTAATGCTGCGCCTCTAGCAGCTAGTAGTATTTCATAGAAGTTCGCATACAGGTATATCATGGAAGATAATAGAATGTAGATATTAGATAATGGTTTACAGATAAAGTGACATAAAAAGATAGGTTTCACATATAGTATAAAGTGTCGCGCGGATGACACAGTGTCACACGAATTGCCACACATATGATCCGCTGGTGATGGAGCAGCTCACGAGTGATTTACTGCTGTTGTGAGTTGCTCAGTGTGAGTGACTCACCTGTCCCACGTCTCAGCCTCATAGCGCGCCCACCTTGCCCCGTCCCCGCGGGGTCATACACCACCTGTACGTCCTGCAGGTCCACCCGTGTGACGGGTGTGTTGGGGAGGGCTTCGTGCTGTCGGCGAGGCTGTTGTATCTATTGGCGTTCTCCATTTTTCACCTTTCTTTATAGTGTACTCTTACACTGAGGTGTGTACTCCAGGGCTCTTGTCCAGGTGTACGGTCGTTGTTGGGTGATTGACCAGCTGAGATGCATAGCCCCTCCCCAACCACCACCACACCACCACCACCACCAACGAGCCATGAGGACTTCATATGAAGGACAGTCAGTATGGGTTTGGCCCACTTGGCGATGTTCCCATCGAAAATGCTTATTTATTCATTGATATCATAACGACATTCGATTATAGCGAGCGGTAGACTGAATAACTGGTTCGATATTTTCTCATAAAGAGCAAAGTGTTTGAGCCTGACCAACGAGTGTAGACTTTCTCTATACTCGTTGGCCTAACACCGCTTGATACTAATTATATGTATAATCAACATGGATGTATTTCTGTATGGGACTTTGTAACGTCGTTTTAGATAACGTCCATATGATAGAACAGTCCAAATTAGCCATGATCGGTGTCAATGAGTCATAATTAGATTATGCTGGCGGCGTCAAAAGTGAGTTTCGTTAATGGACGTGTTGAAAGACGAGACATACCAAACGCCTCAAGTGGATACATATGCAACTATTTAATAGTTGTATTTCCTATGGTTGTGGATTATAAAATAAATCTGTGTTAATACTTTTATTAATTACATTTGAAATAGTGTATATAGGCTTAACAACAACATGCCTGTAAATAAAAGATTCCTGTAAAACATCGTAAACTACTGCCGTTATTGTGCCTATTCTGTGGTCTCTAGTTATGCTATTTGATTTATGCCAGCAAGGAAGTAAAACAAATCTATTCAATAAGATAAAATTTACTCGCTTTCCTCACGACGCAATTCTCCTAGTATTTCTCTGGATAGTTTATATGTTCATGTATAAGATAAATAATGTGTATAAATGTAACTTTAACTGAGAATTAATCTAGCTGTAAAATACATGCACTTTGTTGTCTCTGAATCTCCAGTGGGAGAACTGTCCCCGTGACATAACTGTTGAGGATAATAAAAAAGAAAAGAGAAATATGTAAAATCAAAGGAACTCTTGCTATCTGTTGAGTCGGCGGGTTTTTGGCAGGCTGAGGTTGACTTTCCTCCAGGCTCCAGGCCACCTGTCAGTGTGAGCCGTTCTCCACCTCTCGCCATCTGCTTAAGACCTGCTCCCCCCACTGACAGCTGATATGTACCTGACTGACAACCCCGAAAGGCCACGAGCGATAGAATTTGACATACGACAGCCAAGCCAAAGGAGGAGCTCAGCAAATCTCAACATATTCCCATACTGTTCTCCGAACAAACATAATGAAACCCATATTCACATCCTTTAAGGTTGTTCTGGTGTCATATGAGCAGCTCGTATTAGAGTATAATTACAAACATACAAGGCAGATCCGCTATCTGAAGCCGAAAGAGATAAAGAACCAGCTGTATTAACTGAGGTTCTCGTTATCCCTGTGACCCTTTAGATAACGACAAGATTAGACAGGACCCGATCATATATGCTCACATTGAATAGAAACATAATCTCTTTGCTTCTCATCCCTTGCTTAGGGATGAGGCCTGGTTCAAATCATGGGGTTTTGTGAGAGAAGATCTATAGCACTTAGTCATACCAGGGATGTTTATTTTCTGAAGAAACCTAAGCAAGAGAGGCATTGAGGTCAGCCATGTGGGGGAAGGCCCAGGCATTCATTTTGAGCAATTGGGTTGGGCGATAGATCTTATCCACCTCTCTGGTGCGTTTCCCAGCTTGGAAAGGTTCCATAAATATGGAAAGGTCAGGGATGTTATCCATATTTCTTCATGATGTAATATTCTTGAAAAAATTCATTAACATTTATACAAATATATTAGTATAATGGAAACGATAGTACAATACATTGAGTATTCTGTAAGATAAGTATCACATTTTTATTGCATTTTGAACCATTTTTAGAACAGAAATTCCTGTAGTAAACATGGTGCGTATATATCCAGTGGACTTCTGGGCAGTCGTCTCTGTGTATATGAACACATAACTCAGGAGAGGCAACAGTCAACAAAGAAATATTGCCGCTCGATGTAAGTGTCACAGGTGACGGTCCTTGTCTGTGCCCGTCACACACACCTCACCTCTCTCTCTGCTCGAAACTATCCTCTTACGTTTCACCTCCTATCACAGACTCGATTTGTTTATTCATCTCCATGGCAACAAAACGCTGGTCACGGCTGGCCGCGCCATCTGGTGAGTGGAGGTGACGCCAGCCGCTGTATGATATACAGAGCGCTGGTCAGTCGGGAAGCGGTCGCCGGTCAGTAAGCGTTGTGTCCCGGCTCCTATTGTAGAGGAATAACAGTCGTGTCACGGTACTACACCGGAAGTGGACAGCCCCCGTGGGATCCTAGAACGCTGTGATGTTAGCGGTGTACAGACCAGAGTCACACTTTTCTAGGATCCTGCGCAGCTTCTCGGTGAGTTTTATGTTTGGGGTATGACTGATGGTATTGATAATGAATTTTTTGCGTCATTTTACCGTTGGTCATTGGTGACAACATTGACAACTTCATGAGGCCGCTTTTTGAAACTTGTGCTTGCCTTGAGTTTTTCCAATACATCATGAAAATGTCAAACCAATTGAACCAGTTGAAGTTTCAAATGGATGCTTTTTAGAATAGCAACAGAAAGTTCAGATCTGGTCCACACAAATGTACAGTAGAGACTTCGATGCATTAAGTTCGCCTGCCCGTATGTTAAAGTATTTCGTTGTTTCAGCGTCGGATAAAACTAGTCAGATTTGAATTCATAGGTTATAGTGCACTTGAAAACTAATTGTTAGTATTTCAACTTATACACTGTGTCTAGAATTCACAATGGGGAAACTATCGACACAGATGCACCATCGACTTTCTATTATAGATGCACTATGATAACCAGTTGTACACATAATAGTGTTGATTATGTACGAACACATCCATTATAGACATGTATATTGAAGCATCTCATGTGTTAGTGCAGTGCACATGAGCAAACTATCTGAGCCATCCTGCGTAGAGTAGAGCCAGTATGTAAGACAGTATAAAAATATTCCTGACAAAGAGGCTCACTATAACTCAGTTAAAATGATGCACATTGATATCTACATCGAACACCAGATGTATCGTGGTATAAAGAGTAAACTGAGCCCAGTTGAGCCGGGCTGCCGCCGCCCCCCGCTCAATGAAGCGCCCCCAGTATCAGCATCTGGTGCGGGCGATTTAAACACCAGGTGACGGGGTAATCGATGGGCTTTTGTCGTGGCTTATATTTTCCTCCTTTCAAATGATCCAGATACTGACCTCCCATAATGCTGAGACACATAGGTTATTGTGTGCCAGTTCATAATTGTGAAATGTCTGGAAATTATTAGGATTGTGGTTATGTAAGTGTTTATATCTGACGTGGAATTATGAGGAAAGAACATTGTTAGTTTTTGGATGGGAAGGAGGTAATGCATAACTGGAGCATGTGCAACAACAGCCGCATGATTCATACAAGTAGACCTGAGTGCAGTGGGATTAGTCAGCCATGTGAATGATATTGTGTGGTAAGCATAGACTCTGAGTAAGGCGCATAGCAGAGACACATAGAGGCAGTATCTTTGCCAAAATGTGTCTCAGCAATCTGGCTCTAACATATCTAGGCATACCACTCACCGACAGAATAATCAAAAAGCAAAATGATGAGTGAAGTGTGAATTTGTTGATTATATAAGGTGGTCTGCTTGCAGTGATATTCTGAAAGTAAGATCTTTCATATCAATTTATGTAAAAAGATCGAGAGAAAACAATATGAGAGATAAATATCATATTACTATAAGATTTGTAAAATACTTGTTTTGTAAAGGTGAATCATTATCAAACTGGGAATAATAGAAAGTTTAGCCTCTTTTGGGGGAAGAACCTAACATAGATAACTTCAAAATCGAGGAATCAGCACATACCAGAGACAGGATCATGATCATATGTAATGAAGAGCTATTGGGAAGCTCTCCATCCCCTAACATCGCCCATGTATACAAACAACCCCCTGACATTCTCCTCGGGGTGGCCTGCCACCAGGGGGCGTATGGTTTGTTTATTGGTGCTGACTGCAGCGAACTGGCCGTCAGATAGGCTGGTATGAGCGCTCACACTCTCCCAGCATTGGAGGCTCAAACCCCTTCATGCAGAATAGCTGAGAGGTGTGCTTGGGGAGTAGGAGGGGAGACTTGGATGTCCTAGTTTCTGCATTTAGTCCTCACCGGCTCCACCAACCGGTTCGGAGGGAAACTAAAGTGATCAATCAAAAAGATGTTGACTCGGAAACAGCTTTCTAAGGAAAATCAGAAGTGTGACATCAGAATATTTAATCAGCTGGTGTCGTTCAATCTAATACATCTAGCAACAACAAGTTATAATTGATATTTGATAGAATGTTGATCATCTTTCTATATTGTAATTTTGGATACTATGGTCACTCTTATGTTGTAGACAAGGCTAGGTTGTATCTCTTGGACAGCTTCTGCTTAAAAACAGAACAAACTATGGTCACTTTTTAATAAGTCTATATTATACATAAATCCAAAATGCTGAAAGGCTAAATGCCTCATGTGGGGATTTTCTTTGAATTATGTTTGATTGAATATTTGTCAGCTTCCATGGATTGGATGGCAAGCACGTTCATTTTGTATATAGCAAGCGTGTGAATCATGAGACGCAATAGTTACTGAGTACGTGTCTCATTTTCTGTGGCCCAGAGTTTCATGAAAGCTGCTCCATCCTTTTATATAGATTCTCAGCGCACATGAATCTTGCAACGGTTCTTGAATTTCTTTCCGTGCTTTACAATATATCTGTATGACCAGAAAGAAGCGCTTTTCGGATCTCCCAGTATCGTGATAAGGGGAAAAAGCCATTGTGAATCGTCATTGAATGATATTTCTTAGTGAGGCATACCTCATGTGTATTTTTTTTATTGTAAAGACTTGTCGAAAATGACAATACAGACATTTCAAAGTAAGGAAACAAGGATTTAAGGAACCAAGCCAAGGAGGATTGAAGATTTTCTCAACAATATGCAAATAAACAATTTAAAACAATGAACTGATCCAGCAAGAATTCAGCCACATTTCCCTACGCTAGTACTAGAACTCCTATCTAGGCTATACTGTCTCATACTATATTCCCAGCTATTGCGGTTCTCCTGAGTCAGCAGTATTTTTCCTAAATGCCCGGGATATGACCCGGCCCTGACATGTTGGCCGGGGTTATCTTATGGCAGGGCAGTGAGAGTTTACCGGAACGTTATGAGATAATCTGACAAGGATAACTACTCCCAGACTGATCCAGGATATGCCATCTGGAGGAACCACACCCTCAGCCAAGGGCTTCTGTGGATGGACCCTGTAGACTACTATATGGTATCCTGCGCTTTGGATGTTGGTGGTAGAGAGGGTACACAACCATACATGTATCTATTGGAAACTGATACCACATTGCAATTCCTGCAATTGTAAATGTTTTATTGAATTGGTTCAGATGTATAGAATCATCAGATAAGGTAGAATTTCTCTTCGCCAAAAAGAATTCTCACAAATGGACTAAATTCTGTCGTGAGAAATTGTAACCGGTGCTCTGCTTTATCCTAAAGAATTACATACGAATTGTAGAATTCCTAAAGATTTTAGATGCACAGAATTAGAAAGGCAAACACTACGTAGTCTATATTAGGCCGCTTATACACTGAAAGTCTTTTTGGTATGCTGTGTGTGCATGTCTGTGTAGTGTGAAGGGATGAGAATCAGATATGATATTAAAACGGTATGTCTGATCCATCATGCTGGCATCAGTAGCTGTAAAACAAACAGATAAAGTCTGTGATAAACAAAATCGCGAGCCTCTGCCCGGCATGGGACAGACACCCGCCAGACTTCTTATCGGAAAGATAAACACTCACACTGCCCTTTAAGGGTTCAGAAATTCTACCCGCAAGTAGTATCTCTTCAGATCCTAGATCGTTTACCAGTCGCGAATTCCTCCTACGACCATAGACTTTCTACTCGTGTTGGTCTACAAGGTTAGGTCGTTGAGGTATCACTCATCGGGGATGTAATTGTGTAGAGTCATTTTATGACCTCAATATACGATATTCTTTACCAACCTGACTTGTATTACGTTTACTAATGTTATTCCTCCCGACGGGCATATTGATGAACTGAATCAATTCAAACATAGACGCTATGTACAATTCACATAATGGCAAGAATACCTTGATCCATCTCGATGGGAGACGTCACGGTCATAGTGCAGCCTACTTAAAATGTATCTTGGGTGGTCTCTTGCAAAGGCATGGTATCCATACTTGCTCAATTCATGTTACTATTGGAACAATCAAATAGAATTAGTATATATAAAGAGAGAGATGTCCCACCACAGACTAGAAATCAGTGTTAAAACAGTGGCATTTCGTCTCTACAAAACGTTGGTCTCAT
The DNA here is from genome assembly GCA_950022655.1 of Alentia gelatinosa. Classification (NCBI taxonomy): domain Eukaryota; kingdom Metazoa; phylum Annelida; class Polychaeta; order Phyllodocida; family Polynoidae; genus Alentia; species Alentia gelatinosa. Next base: position 33,111,922 of record OX465584.1, read on the forward strand.
GGAAGTTTCTTTTATCAATAGTGACTCTCAGAAGTGATCGCTTTTTTTTATGACAGAATGTTCCAGTACTGATCCCGCTTTACCTGTACCTTGCACCTACAGCAAGGGTCTAGTCTTGAGTTTCCTTATTTTATCACCACCGACGTGAGAAAAGGGGGAAAAGGTGCTTACCACACAAAAAGGACACGAGAATAGAAATACAGAGGAGAGGTATGGCTGAAAATAGCCCGGTGGCCGAGGCTCGCAGAGCTCAGTGCGACTTGAGGATGGATGGTGTCTGGCTGCCAGCAGTTGGTGGCTGGTTCTGTGGGACGTGATGGTTTAATGCCAGAAGCACCACTCACCTTCTCCAGGGGTTGGAGGGTCAATGGGACAGGGAGACAGCTACTGCAGACTGGTTCCCACTAGGGAGTCGATGTGCGAATTTTAATCATCTCGATTGAAAAGTTTGGAGAGGGTAAAAGTGTAAAAGGGTAAAAGTACTGCATAACAATAGGGAAGGTTAGAGTTATTTGACATTTGATTAGGTTTAGAATTTCATCTCAGCACCGATTATGATTTTGAACAATTAAGGAATAGAGACTTGATATACAAAGGTACATCATGCTAATGCTATGATTATATGGTTAACATTTATACAAGTTGACATTTATACTTCCTTTTATAGACTATGTGCGACCTCATCTTAGACTTGTCTCCTGATCCAAAGTGACACCTTAAAGAAAATACTGTCATACTTGAAAATAACACAACGATGAACCGTTAATATGCAAATATATATTTTGATATTTCAAATAAGATTTTCTCTGCAAAGTTCTCTCAAATCTCCATAGCAAAATAGAAAGTATATAACAAAAGAGAAATGTTTATAAGTAAAAAAGAAACCGACTAATGCCTGGAAGCAGATGTGCTTGTATCCCATTTAGTAAGCGTCCGATTAGGTTACAACTTTTTTTTATATCTTGCATGGTGGGAAAGCTAAGTTTTGATTGAAGAGCTCGGCTGTGGCCGTGGCACCTCAGCGAGCTGTGCGCCGTGTCTGTATAAAGGTCACGTCCGCTGGCCGCCGCGAGCAGCTCCCGGGGTGGGAGCAGCTCACTGAGCCAGTCCCCCGCTGTAGTACTACTGGGAACCATGCCGTGTTATGAGCCAATGATCGATTATATTTTTCCCACAAAACTATTTTATCAGCAATATCTTGCACTCTCAAAACTTGTTAGCATTTAGGGTTATGATGTTTATTCGGTAGCTGACATAGGTTAGGGTTAGGTTTACAGATTTGTCAACATGAGTTGAGTTACACATGACCGGATGTAAACAGTGTTTTTATCAGGATTTCCTAACTATTTTGTTATAGGCTATATTTCCCACAAGGGCGAAGCAAAAACGAATTCATCTCGTCAACATTCATTTCAGTTCTAAAATTACATTCACGATTCCTGATGACCATTTGAATTTATTAGAAAAAAAATCACTTTACATTTTATTTAAAACTCGTTTAGCACTACCACTTATCACGGAGTGAGAGTAAGTATCTCGGCAAAGAAAGGGCTACCACCCACGAGAAGTATTCCCAGAAGTTCCTAGAAACTGCGATAGAGAATCCTAGCCGGTAGGGCAGTGAACTGAGGCACTGCCTGACCAGAGTTCAACTTGATGATCTCACCGTATATTTATGAAGTCACCTAAAAATAGCCACCGCCAGGATGTTCCTCGAAATTCCTTCCTAGGTTGGGGGGGGGGGGCGTTGCACCGTTTTATGCATTGGCCAGGGCCTACGGGTTCCCCGGAAGAGTTGCACATGGTGGGTAGGAGGACGGTTGGTGTGTGTGTGTTTGGTGGCGGGGGTGGATGGGGTTGCAACTAGGGGAATGTTTAGGAGTTCGAAGAAAGGACAGTTAGTGAAAACCGGTAAGCAAGAACATCGCCACAAGCAGGAAACATTGTTTAGAATTGTATAAGCTAGGACTCCTAAATAAAGTATAAAATAAGTTATCATGATTTTAACTTTGTCAGGAGTCGCATCACGTTCAGTCCAGAGATATTGTTCCTCCGTTTAGAATGATCAAGAGTATATAAGGGAGTATATTAGTGTTGGTCAACATCTAGGCAAGTTCCAAGTCTCGTTAACCAAGGGGATTAACTTGTAGAGAAGCTGAGGGTCGATGAAATGAGGTATCAACTCCAATCACTTGAGGCGTATGTTGACCTCGATGATACAAATAACAGTAATGTTCTCTCAATAGGGAATACCTTTAAGCGGACATCATAGACTGCCGAGTGCTCCTCACTGACAGAAAAGGGCAAGGGGATCTCCTTTTTCCATCAACAGCTTGTTGTCACATTCAGACAGATCTTAATCAAGTCCCGAATTCTCCAACACAGAATTCTTCCTAACTGAAGTTCAGTATACCCAACCCACAGCATCGTGAGGTGAAGACATGCTGCAATCCCGTCGCTCTCCAAGCCGAGATGACGATAGATCTGACAGGCACTGAGGTGTTTGTGTCTCACCAAGGGGTTATCAATATGAAGGAGACAGATGCACGTTCTGGTAGCTTCGGGCACTTTGGGTCTGGTTTTATTTTTTGCTCGTAGAGAGTGGCTAGAAATATGTAGAATAAGATATATATTTATTTTGCCCACTTATCAATGATTCACTTACAGATGGTTGCCAGGCATTGCAGATGTTATTGTAGCGAGAGAGAGAATCCATCAAACGGCCAAACCTGTGGATTGCCACTTGCCACGGAATTTGTGGTGGTGGGACAGTTTAAACGCTACTTACACCAACTGTGAATTTTGGCAGTTTGTGTGCCAAAAATGATTTTCAAGTGCGAATCTTGGAGCAGAGCAATTTGTAAAATCAACTCATTTATATCCATGTCCCCCACGTACACAAAACCAGCCAAATTCAACTGTCTCACGTGGATTGTCATTTGAGAGTTTTGAACCCACGGCCTCTAAAAATAAAGCGCTGTTGACTCTGTCACCCAAATTCTAGGCATGCCTGAGCTGTTGTTATCATTACTGCCACCTGTGGAAGATCGGTTTCAGTTGGTCGGAAGAAAAATCCAGGTTCTCGATATGAAATGATCCCTGTGAAAACACTTGTGTTACGGTCTTCAAAATTATTGGTGACATGGCCAATATTCCCCAGGTAGTGAACAATTTGTTGCTATATGTGATTCCCTAAGTAGTCTTGTAAGGCCCAAAGTCAGTAAATACTATGGAAAAGGAGCCACGAGCCACTTATATTACCAATATTCTTAGAAACATCTTGATCTTTCTGATTCACGAAGAAAAATAATGTTGCTCAGTGAAGCAAAGTAGAACCGTTTATGTGCAATTATCTCATTAGCCTAGTTAATTAGTGCCTTATTGACCCCTTTTTTAGAAAATGCTGCACTTATTACGAGCAATTAATCCTGTCGTGATTTTGTGCTAAGGAATGGACTGGAGCAGTCCTTTGATTTTTATTTTTAGTTCATGTTGTCTCGGATGCATGTCTGTGATAAGCATGTGTGCACCAGATGGTACAATATACTTATCATACTCTCTAATTGGCCTGCCGGAATAGAGACTATCCTACCACAGGCGTGTGTCAATATATGCTTATTATTCTAGTAGAAGTACTTAGTACCGTGCTAGAGCAGTCTAGTTGGTATCTGATTCTTACTACTAGCCCTACTCTCTCCATGCCTCTCTTATAGAGGGGAGAGATGGGAGAAAACTCAAACTACAGCCTGCTGTCATTACGAAATATGCATGATCATGGACTAGAGCCCGTCTGCAAGTATATAATTTTGACGTGGACACAGGCATGGCCAACTTGACCCACTTTTGTAGTTGCCTTCGGTCAGAGTGCAGTATAGAAATTCATGCAACAGAAATGCCACTACAGATTCCAAATGCCCCTATATTACGTCCCATTTTCCTATTAAGTGAAGTTTCGCTCATACAGGATAGCGACTGGGGGAAGATCTAGGTCCCATAGGAGCACATGTATATACACGTCTCCTCCTTAGCCCTATGAAGGTCTCCCTGGGCGGGTTGTGTAGCGGGGAGACAAACACGTGAGGCGGGGCGCGGCTACATGTTGTGGTGTGCAGACATGATGTTTACACCACGGTCAGCTCATCGGTGAGTAACCGAGCAGCTCAACGAGCAGCTCACCGCCTGACCCACATTACCAGCGACTCGAGACAAATTTGGCTCCTCCAGGGGTATTGGCCCGTAAGAACTTTGCACATTGATTTAAGAGTATTATTTGCACATGTAAGCATGTAAGACAGCATACAGAGGTGAACCTCCGTATACTGGGCCCGTCCGGATAGTGTACCGAGTACCTTCGGCCCTCCTTATTGGTTCTATATGACCGGAACTAAACCTCTGCAGGCGAGGAGCGAACAGGTATATGGTGCCCTCAGTATGCCAATCTCTGCGCATGCTTTCTAGTATGATTCAGATTCTGAAATGAATATAAGGTCCTGCACATTCTGTTTATCATATATGTCGTAATATTCACCCCTTATATCCCTGCTGACCGGAGCTGGTTATATCGATCGGCTTACCTGACTTGGGACACTTAAGATCATTTCCTATATTGATGACCGTATTTGTAACGAAAGCTGAAATAGGTTAAGGTTCAACCTGCGCCCTTTCCTTCCTTCGCTCCCAATATCTCACTTTCAGATGGCACACATCCGTTGACCCGTTACATCAACCAAATGGATATCCCTGTTTTCCCTGGAGTTGACCCCGGCTGACCGCTGGCAGGAACACGTGACCTAGCAGGGGTGTTAGAGCTGTGTCACGTGACCCAGTTGGCGCCCTGGAGGAGATCAATATGTCGGAGTGAGATATTGGTGACAGAGACGGTCTCATCCATCTTTGACCAGTCTGCCGTTGACCGATACTATGGGGCGCCATGTGTCTGAAAACACAGTTTTGCCCAAGAATTTCAAGTCAACTATACACTATAGAACCGTCCCAAGGCGCTATTAACACTATGTAAGGAGGTCAGTGTGAAGATCGTGGTTTGCTCTGAAGGCAGTCATTGGTTACTGGGTCGATCCATGCCTTCTATATTCCTTATATGGCAGTGAAGGCATAGGACTACTCCATTCAGACAGTATGCATTTGTATGTGATAAAACACACTATACCATTAAGTAAACTTAGTATGTAAACGATAGCTCAGGATTGAAAATCATTCATTTGGGAACAACCAATCGATTCACAATTGGATACGGTTACAATGCCAATATATTATATCTTAATATCTTCAAAACCTCGACTTATTGTTGACACGTAGTTTCCCATAATAGTAGAGTGCCCACCCCAGTTTTGCATCCCAAGGGGAAAATACGGCCACCTTACGGGTTGGTAGATGTGGGGTGGGCGGGGGTTGTCACACCTTGACCAGGTGAGTCTATTGTGGGTCCACACCGTGGAGAAGTCCCATGTGATAAGGCAACTCCCCTGTGTCTGCGGGTCATGGCCTCCTGGGTGTTCAGTGGAGGACACTGGAGGAGGATCAGTCTCCGTTTCGATGCTGTATTATGTAATCATGGCGACAAAGCCTCCAGACCTTCACTGGAGGAAGAGGAGTTAGAATCTTCCATTTCGCAGGTGGGTGCTCCAGACATATTCCATGGAAAAGACGCATAATGTAGGACTATTTTTTCATCCGGTAAAAGATTATGAAAGGGGCAGCAGTTCAAAACTGCCACCCACTTCGTGTTAGCTGCTTTCCCCAGTGCAGTTAAGGCATGGCCACTTCCCAAAACTGTAGGACTTATAGCACACTTTAATGGATTCTGAGCTTATATGTCTGATATGGGATCAAAGCGGGTGATACTCGGAAGAGTTTCAAAGTTTCCTCCTGATAGTTGCATGCACCTCATTACAGCCTTTAGTGGCGAATAAGACACGTATCTGTGATGTGGGGGTACTGCAGTGATAATAGCAGAAACACTGTTAAATCATTATGTAGCAAACAGTGACAGTCTGACAATATCTAGAATGCTGTCTGTGGGTTATAGAGAGGCAGTGAAATACCTAGAGCGTTGAATGCCGTATGGTGTTACAAGAGGATGAAGTAGCTGTGTTAGTATTACTAGAATGTGACATTAATTGTCACTAGTGTAAATGGTACATTAGCAGGGACGTAATATGCACATGTCGACGCACTTCATTTTTAGAACCTATCGAACTCAGCCAGCCCTACCTTCAGAGAATACACCTAAATAAACACGTCTGTTTATCGACACGTCAATAAATTGTGATAGATGTAGTTTTAGCTCTCGCCGTATTCTGGTGTATGCTGTATTTATTCATCAGTGGATGGGTTTCGTGTTAATAACATCCTGACAACATTCACTGGCCATGCAACCTCGTTACATAATCTCTTGTGAAACAAGTATGTTCATCGATTTTAGGGTTAGAAATAGATATAGACCATTAGAGGAGGCATATCATGTATGCTTTATATGGAGGGTATACGTTGAACCATGTCCGTTTTGTAAATATTTATCAGAAGACAACAAAGCGTGAAAAAGGGACACTCTCTTCACATACCGACCGTGCATGACACCTAGAATTAATTGCCGTGTTTGTTCATCAAACAAAATATGCTTAAAGTATTATGAATGAAAAATGAATAAATAAAATACTACAGTTCCTGGCCTACATACTTGCCTACTCTAGTAAGACCAGTGGCATAGAATTGTCCAACAGTTATGCGATGTGTTGCGAATGTTATTTGATAACTCGTAACTTGGAATGCTGTACAGTTGGACATGAGCCATGTCTCTTTCTCGAGTGTTCCACAGCTGGGTCCTTCTACGTTACAGTTGTAGAGTATGGCCATATGTAGGTGACTCAGATTACGTACTACTCCTGAGAATAAACACCGTCAGCTGACCACTGTCCAGGTGCCGCTCAGTTGACGCACAGGAGCCTCTGATTCATAGTTTGATGTGCAATTCGTAATCCTTACATAGGGTTATTTAAGGCAATATACCTCTGGTTTGGACTGACTTTAACCAGGAAAATTCCAAGTCGTTCACATTTATAGACATCTACTTAAACCTTTATAAACATCTACTCATATGTAGAGTATATTCTTGAGGTGATTCCTGAAAGGCAATTGTCAGTGACTAGCAGTAAATGCTTTTCTTGATTTTATTAATGCCTTTCAGTTAGAATGACAATATCCTGGTCCCAGAGCAGCCACTCTTGTCCTTCATCCCTAGCAGTGGTAGATTTACTGCTATATCAAAGGCCAATCGTTCTCATACCATGTCTATGTGATGTGGGAAGTAAAAGAACTCTTACCGAGGTAAAAATGTAGATGTTTACCTAAATTCATCATATAGATTTGATCACCACCCTTGTGGTGTAAAAGAACCTCGAGTAAGTCTGGTAAGAACCTATAACGGTTAACTAGACGTTAAATCAAACACTCTTGAGTATTAAGGTTGAGTTAGCAGTACAGATACGATAAGGATTATAATACAAATGTTCTGGCGATTGCTTTGAAAGATGTATTTCTATATTCTTCTCAACATCTAGCATTTTGTCATGAAGGACAGATAATGATCCCTAAAGGACTTTTAGGTACCGCGACCCAGTTATACACGAGCTCTTATCGAGTAAGTTGTGCTGATGATGAAGTATTAATTGAGACACATTAAGATAGTTTTAGTAATTACTCTGATTAATACCGTGATAGAAACCCGGATGTACATCAGAGGAGCCAAAAGGTCATAGGTTCCATTAATCTTTATTTACTTTGGGCGTTGTTAGGATTAGCCACTGGAAGTAGATCTTAGGAATATTGCCGCTAAAGAAACCTGATGAAAATTCCTCGTCTTGTTTGAGTATCTAAAATTCTCTAAGGTCGGAAGTAACAGTAAAATGATTTCAACAATAATGTAAAAGACGAATCGTTGAACCGGAATTGATAATTTATGAGCATACTACTGGTTTCTTTAGATATGCTAGGTATTTGGCACTGACAGTTTCTGGCGTCTTGGAATCATGATGGTGTGAACAAATGACTACTTTGCGAGATACATCTCCACTTTTTCCCATGCTTTCTACATCGTTTCTCCTGATGAAGGCATCAATCCCACGACATTCAGAGGCTGTGAAATGTCGTCTGCGCCTGCTTGAATGCGCGGGAAAATGCGCACAAGCGAGAAACGATATACAGCCTGAACGTATGCTGGGTACGTGGGACTAGGGTCGGGCAGGTTAAAGTTAACGTCCACTCTCCTAGCGAAATTTAGTCCTGGTTTTAATCACAGAGATCCATGATCTAGAGAACTGCTTTGAGAGTGACGAGAAGCACGTGCTGCCGGCCAAATGCTACCGGTTCTTGCCAGACGGCAGAGCAATACCTAAGACAGACCGGGGCCCAGCCAAATGTTGCTTACGCCGATGCCGGCGCGTGCGCGCCTGACAACCAGACGGTCGCCTTGACAACCGGCCAAGCCTAGTTACCGCGTCTTCCGCTTGGCCTAGATCACCATAAATTCCGTTGGGTGGCGCCACCGAGACAAGTTGACTCCACGCACCAAGCAGTTTTGTCTCATTGCATATTTCCACAGAAATCTATATGGGGAAAGTGGGGCGAAATGCGTTTGGAGAGTGAGCCACACGTATCTTGTGTATTCAGCTGGATTGAGGAAGACGGTATATCAACATCCGCGCTGGAGTCCTTGTTCAAGTGTGGGAGGTTAAACAGGGTTCTCTTTTTCGTCACATACCTTTATGGGAGACATGACTTGTTTAAAACTTATGTCTGGGGCATGAATGAAACCTTAAAAATGCGTAGGGTGTTAAACAAATGATTAAATTATCTCTGAATTCATTGCTATCAATATGAATTGTAAAGATGTGGGTAGCTGATAATATATATCCTTTTAGAAATAGCCAACATGTTGGATTACTGACTTGATAGGGAAAATTATTGATGCAGGAGGTAATGAATATCCCTTTCCCCTCCTCCCGTTTTCCCTCACGAACTAACATGGGAATTCGGGTTGTTCCTAGAAAAAATGAAATTCAAAATGATAAAAGTAGACTTGGCCAGGACTATGCAATATAATGTGTACTTTAAAAAAAAATGTATTTTTAGATATTTGTTGATTTGATTCGTTTGAAATTGGTTCAATGTGTGCCTTGTTCATGGTATGGTTTCTGGTATGATATAAGATCCCTAATGATTGACCATTTTTCATGATCAGGTTTTTTCAGGATCTCAAAGCGGGACTGTGACCCATCTCAAAATGATTGCATTTGTAACTTTGTTTTGAAACGGAATTTCTTTGATTTCAGGAATCATAGTTCTCAAATTGAAGATGCAAACTTATTGGATATAGGATTTTAACCTAAGAATCTTTTACAGGCACATATAATATTAAACTCTTGCGCTGTGTCGATGTCCGTGTGTTGCACTAACATCAGAGTATTAGCAGTATTATAATCATGCAATGTAATTAAGTTTTTGTGACCATGGAAGTGTTTCTCAGTTTGAGTAAAGTTGTTAAATGTTAGCCACACGGCTTGGCGTTGCAGCAGACTTTTAACACCAACTTCTTTATTATTAATATTACTGTCTTCTGACTACTGTCTGTTAAGATTTCCTGCTGTCCTTTCCATACACCAATGCACTGGCCACTACTGAAGTACGTAGTCCGCAGGGCAGGCTGAGCCATGTATATTGGTGTACGGAGTATACTGTTGGTTGTTTGTTGAGCACGTGCACATGTATCTGGGTTCACAGGCTGCCCCTGTTGCTACTCACTCTGAAGTCACAAACACAACAACATCCATCACCTCTGAAGCTGTCATCACGTATTCTCCCGCAACACCGGATTCTGATCCTGAAGCCATCGATGTCGGTGAGGAAGAAGCAGACGACATTGGTAGCCAGCAGGGTGGTGAGACGTCACACACATCCAGAACCAGTTCACCACCCAGTGAGAGGCACAGCACTGCTGAGAATGCCTACGAAGACATGCTTGCTGATTTTGGTGAGGCCCAGGCTCCTCGTGCTGAGATGGAAGATGCTGAGTTTGACCTATCACCTATGTCACAGATCAGCCAACTGCAGATGATGGTGGCCATGCATACGGCACAGCTTGACGAAGAGCAGGAGCGCATTGACGAAGAGCGCGAGCGACTTGTCGCGGAACAGCAACGAAGGCGCTATGAACCAGAGCCCGAAGCTGAGGAGGTAGAAAGGATAGAACGAGAAGCTTCACCAGAGCCTGTAAGGACGCCTTCTCCAGAACCACAGAGAGATCCTTCACCCAAAAGGGCTCCTCGACTCTCACCAGAAATCGAATCAGACCTTGAAGCTGAGATTGAACCAGAGACAGAGTCTGAACCTGAGGAGGAGGAACCCAAACCACGGCAGGAGGCTGTCCGGCCGAGCCAATTCCAAACCGAACCTGATCTATACGAAACAGAATATGAAGAACGTAAAAGGTCCCCAGCAGCATCTCCAGCGAGTATCGGAGCCAGGATTTCCAGCTATGGGACAGTGGATCCAGCGCCAGTGGGCAAAACGCTCAAGCCGGTATGTGGTATCTAGTAAAAGGGAACCAGGCAGCGCCTGCTGGATCCTCTTCTAACGTGCACACTGTCCACTGCTGCTTCTACTTCTCCGTCTCTGCGTGTTGTCTGCACCCAGGTCCACCTGGTGCCGCATCACATTTCTCATCTTATCGTCCATTCAAACTCCTGCCTCACACCCAGGTTTAGCCAGTATACAAATAAATACCCCAATCGTCATTTAGTACCAGAAAATGTAGAAAACAAGGATAATTGTTAGTGACTCTTGAGATATATTCCCTGGAATCCATCTATGTGTCTGAAGAACCTGATTGATGGACCTGGCTAGACCTGTGATTTATCCACAAACAATGAATACTCTTTGCACCGTTTGCTTTTGTCGTTGTAGTTTGTGATATTGTAGACGTTTTAATCGGAACTGCTTTTTCAGATACTTTTTTTTCATTTTGGGGATCACTTGGATGAGCTTTATATACAGACTATGAACGAAGGTAGTCAACTATCGTTAAGAAATCAATCAAAATTATTCAACAGTCTACGCATTATCAAATGTCTGTATATCCAGCTCAGTATCCCTACGATGCTTAGTAAAACAATTTGTATTTTCAGAAGCTGACCATTTATTTTGTCGTGTGCTTTTTGTGATCTGATTTCATATGTTGATTTTTATATGTCGTATAGCAATCATTGTGTTGATTTACTATGGCTCTAATGTTTATAGTTCTCCATTTTCGTTACACTTAGATGCTGCTTTAGTTGTCTCAAGATAAGAATCGTGCATGAAATACGTGATGGCCCATCTAGTATAATTACTGTTGTCATCTGTATATCTATTACCACACATGGTTTGTATTTACCAATATCATGTACTGTCTTGCACTCATTGAAAATTGCTTCCATAACTGAGGATGAACCGTTCACCCAAGGACCCACCTTTGAAATGAAATTGATTGTTTCTACGTTTGCACAGTTTAATGGATATATGAAAATTGATTTTGATTTTATCATTTGGTTTTTATCAGTCATGCATCATTTCAAGGTATCTGACATTTCTAAATGCAGTAGTTTAAAAATGATGACATTACATCTGATGCGTCTGCTAATGAGTGTGACTGTATTAGACTGCAGTTGACTATGACCAGGGTACATTTGACCTTTGACCTTCATCAGGGCCCCGGGACATCCTCCCCAGCCGGAACAGTAAGCTGGAGTAGTAACAGACGTACCGTTACTACGGTGAGACGGTCACATACGACCAACCAGGTAGACGCTACACGTGACCCTTAGATGACCCCTCAACTCTGACTTCTTAACTTGACCTTGACCACTGTGATCAATATTGCCCTGGATTGGAACCAGAACGGTCCTTGATTCTTCTCCCCCAAATGAGATGTCCTACTCTGTGGTAATGATGATACCCTGATTGAGTGGTTGATGACACCCAGGACCTTGAAAAAATACAAGTCACATTGCTTGACCCTGAATGACCCCCAGTTTGACCTTGCCACAGGTATCCACCCTCGTCAGTCCCCTGATGATGTAAGTCTGGTGATCTCTAGCGTGCAGATTTCTCCTCTGAGTTGTGTGACACCTTCTCTATACAACTATGGTATTGCTCTGGTTGATTGATAACCCCCCAACGCCTCCACTGTGGAAGACCAACCCATCCATGAACGGTCTTGAGTCTTGTGTTGACGAAATGCAGAGCAAGCCCCATGTATGTACATAGGTCACTGGCGTGTGATCCACATTAATTCAGTGTGATGTGGTGTGGGTGGATGCCAGATGAGAGAGTATTTAACATTAAGACTATGGCTGCTGCTGCCAGAGATGCAGAATTGTGTGATGACTCTGGTGTGAACCTTGACAACATTGACTTTTGTGAAATGTACAAAGCAATACTAACACACCAGTGTTGATTTCACACCTCTAGGCCGCCGCCCCCAAGACCATTACCACGACGACTAAAAAGGTGGTTAAAAAGGGTGCGGGTAAGGGCAAGAAAACTACCACCAAGAAGGTAGCCTCAAGAATCGTGCAGCCCATGACTTCTACCATTGTCTCAGAGGTACCGGGCATCATCCTGTCTGTCCGAAGCTACGACATGCTTTACGTGTTCTCGCTGCTGACATGTTGATGAACTCACTTTTTCTGGACTGTTTGAATTCGACTGCTTGCGCGCGCAGAAATGGACAAAAAAAAATTATATAACACCATTTCTCAGAAATGACACTTATAATTCAACATGTTCTTTGGTATCATAGCCCACTTTAGGTTATGATCCGTACTCAACCCCCTTTTTTACTTATTCTGCAGATTTGATGACTTTTTATCAATCTTGATGTAACATTTTACTGTTGATTTTAGTAGAGTTGTTGTAGAATATAACTACTTCACTCATGCAAATTCTTAACAACTTGTTCGCTTCTAGGTAAGCTTTGGACTCAGCAACAACTTGTAAGATACAATCTAAATGAAACCATATTTTTAATTTCTATATTATAGATAAGAAAGTAATTTATGGAAGTTAAGGTCACTAAATTTGCCACGCACATTTGAATTTGCTTGCACAATTTATGTGCGTCCTTCCTCAACTGCACATAGTAGTTTGAAGAAGGGTTATGGTAATAATTTTTGGAGCGCACATTTTTGACTTTCACTCTCACCCTTACTGTTGAATTGGCATTATTTAAGGTTTGGATTTTATTGAAGGCATTTAGAAGTTTTAGATGAAGATTCGGGTGTTGTGTGTGATACTTTTGGGGGAGCCTTTGTTGGTTTTGGGCGATGGTCTGGTTCTATTGTCTCCCAGGAGTTGTTTCAGGTATACCTTGTGTATATAAATATATCAAGTTGTTAGGTTCCAGTTATAAGGCAACACGTTACAACAACAAAATGTACAATTATAATTTCATGACACTATATTGACACTCTCACTGACACTATACCCAATTAGATGTTATGGTTAATTACAAACACGATACTTTGTAATTAATAATTTACCCACATATTTTCAGCAACACTTTCAAAATAAAATTTATGCATTCAGTACTAAAAAAATATTACATTATTCATTTTGAATACTGGACACTACCTTATCTCACTAACACTCCATTTCTCGTACATGTTTCAATAACGCATACATCTACAGTACTGTATTTACCTAACACCACAATATATATTTGCGTTTGCAAACTAATCTGAAACAATTATTGTATGTTTTCCCTCGCATGCTGCTGACTTGGACTTAACTGGACTTTTTTCACATAACGTATGATAAACATTTTTGCGACGTCCCTGACATATCCAGTCTCAAATGTCACTGAGTGACGGAACAACAAGCACACAGAATTTATCTCCACAAACGCAAACACAGATTAGTACCGCTATCTTGACGCTAGGTGGCAATAGTCAGACCGGAAGTGAACCCGATAGATCGAACATGTCCACTCAGTACAGTCGGTTCGAGGGAGGGCATGGCCTCAGCGCCTCGTCCTACTCACAGAGTGCTCACAGAACGGCCGACACCCGCCACACGAGTAGCTCATTCACGGAAAGAACCAGCTTCAGCTCTGAAGCTGATTCCTTCGAGTCTGACTGTGGGGACCTAGAGTTCCCGTCGGGTAAAAGCTCCACGAGGCCTACCCAGAAAACGATCGAGAGCGAAACCGAAACAGAAGATTCGATCACGCCCTCCACGACGGAAGATGAAACTTCCGAGTGTGACTTCTTTGAGACGCCACCAGAGGTCGTTCGGGGACTCGGCGTCCCTCGGGCGTCTCCCTGTCGGCGTTTCGGAAGCCCAGACCTCGACTCTGACAGTTCAGATGCGGAGTCTGTTGACACTGGCTTCCAACTAGGAGCTAATATCAAGCAGATCTCCATGGGAGCGCAGCCAGTTGCCATGGCAATGAAACATGACAGCAATGCGGTGGCAGAAAGTGTTGTAGCTGGCGAAGATCCACCACAGCCTCAGAGGGCCTGGTGGGCTGATGATCCAGATGATGAAGATAAGGTACTGCCTACTGCCAGCCCCTTACTTCTACTAAACAAACTAATAAACACATAAATTAATCTAAATAGACTATACACATTGCGGAAAAATATATCGCAGTAACAACTCGTATTAAGAGTATTAAGAAATACAGAAAGATATATTCCATGTTTCACAGAATCACACAAATAAGGCATAGCATAATTTCGCACATTACATGTAAGTTATTATTGTTAAGATTTTACAAATAATAGATTAAATCGGAACGCTTGTAAATTATGGCATATAAATGTATCATAGTGTTAAACAATTTCATCAAAATATGAAATGACTGATAAATTTTCAATGAATGAGCCTTAATTTTGTTTAGCCTTCCTTGAATCTAGATCACTGAAGCTTAGATATCGCATATCTAAAGTATTTTCATGCTTACCGTAAATTTATATGATTCTGAATATCTTATCAGATTAATTACGTTATTACCTACTAACAGAGAGAATCGGTACTTTCATACATATGTTCACTCAACACCTACTAACCCTTGTCTAATATCCCGCCGAATCAGAAGCAGAAGAAGGCCAAGGGGCCAGTGCTGCAGTTTCCAAAGAGTGGACCTCTGATACCACCCACCAGCATCGGCCCACCGGCCTCACCTGGGACGAAGGTAGTAAGATAGCAAACCTAAGTCACCCCATCCCCCAATTCTGCACACCTTGCAATAGAAAGTGCTTCGTCACCACCACAAGGGATGATATTCTATATACTATTTGTGTGGCTGACCATATATTTTGTCTACACATATTTGTTCACACAAGGATTATTAGCAATTCTTGAATATAAGTAGAAGCCGCAACACAGTATACATTTGTCATAACACACTTCATTCATACACGTGCTTAAATAATTCTATTGGTAAGTTATATCACACAAAGATCCCTAATCTATATGTCGTATTGTACAAAAAAACACGATAACTAGTACATCTTTAATATATTTGAAGTATTTCACTGTAACGGATAAGCATTGGACCAGCACTTGCTATACCTTTATTATTATTACCCACCCACAAAAGATTCTACCCATCACAGATTTACTTATCCCACAGAGATTATACCCATCATCTCTTTACGTACCCCCACAAAGATTTCATCCATACCACTCTACTTCTCCCCGCCGGTATACCTTGAATCGTTGTGTTTCTCTGACTTCACCCAGTAAAAGCTTCTCACCCGAACTTCTCAAGTGGAAACACCTCAGTGTGTAGCGCTTCTTTGTGCTTGGGGCTTTTCTCTTTCTGCTGCGGTCAGCAGAATCACCTACCCCTGGTGGGAGGCTCCCAGTGCACTGCAGGGAGTGGAGGTGGGGGTGTTGGCAGGGGTCAGCGTGATGCCTGTCTTACATGTGGTCTCCTCCTGAGTGATCCTGAGAAACCCTTGCTAAGGGCCATACATTGCTGACAGTTGCCTTGCGCCCTCGGAGCACCCACCCATCACCTTCACCGACACCCTCCCTTGCATCTCCGGTGGAGGACCCCGCCCCCTTCAACTCACTCCGGCACCCCTTTCCCCTTCTCCCCTCTACCTGTGGTGGTAAGGATGAGGCCCCAGGAGTTCTGCTTTGGCTACCTTAGATAATTCATGGGGTAGTATTTCTCTTTTTCGCTGCTGCTGGCTTTTTTTGGGTGTTGGTTGCAGGAATGGTTATGTTGGTTAAGACGAGGCTTGTTTCTTCTACATCATGCTGGGGTTGTCTTACCACCCTCCGTCTTCCGATGGTCTGGAGGCACACAAACACACACAGGCACCAGTGTACGCGTGCACACAGATGATGCCTCCATATGTTTCTACCTCCTCCCATCTCCTCCAGTTTTATGTTTCCTACCCTTTGCCCCATCTCTTCCTCTATTCATTTATTTCCTCTACATCTTTTTCTTTTCTTTCTCCCATACTCCCATGGTTCCTCTCTCCCCCTACTCTACTTTTCCCTCATGATTTTTTCTGTCTTGACTTTTTAACTTTTCGTTCGTTCCTTCTTATCTTCCGCTCTTTCCTTTCCTTTCCTACCTTCTGTTTCATTTTCCTCTTCTTGCTTCTCAACCCACTTCCTCCCTTTCTTTGTGCCTTGATTTTATTTCCTTTCCTTAGGCTATCCCCAACATCTTTCTCTACTTTATTTCATATTAGATTTCCTTCCACTTAATCCCTAATGGCACAACTAGATATCAAGTGCGACATCCTTTTGCATTACCTCCTTAACCCCATCCCACCCACCCCCTACAACTACTAACCATGTGAAGTGTTCTGTCCCCCACCATGACGGGTGTGGGTGGGTGTGTTTGTCCGTTGCCTGAGCACCTCACATATGCTCACTGACTAATGTGTTTGCCTATGCCCCTCCCCCACTGCTTACTGCTGCCAGACTGCAGACACCAGCGCCTCTGGTGGCGGCCTGGCGCTTCCCCCTAGCGGTCCGCTTCAACCCCCGGCCGACCCTGTGTCTGCAAAACCTCGGCCACCAGAGGCAGCACCAGCACGGGCACCAACAGGGCAGGCAGTGGTAGCGCCTCCAACACCATCACCAACGAGCAAGGTAACATGCTGTAGGCGCGGGCGCCCCTATGTTCGTCTTCACACAAGGATAAGTGTAGTGGGGCCTCACAGGGCACGGGATTTCTGTGGTGGTGGCAGTTTGCATCTGGTTCATCGTCTGTGTGTGAGTGAAAGTAAGCAATCGGTCATTCAAGAGGAATAACTGCCTCACCGCCGCCTCCCCCCCGACACACCCACACTCACTCACACACACCCTGGTTTATACACATCTACACACACGTCAAGGAACCCTTTCTGTGGATATGATTGAAGGGTAGGAAGGACTGTGTGTCTGTCTGTGAGTCACCAAGAGTTTCTGCTACTGCTATTACTGCTAGTCCTGCTACTACTACTACCACTACTACTAGTACATCACCTGGTGCTACCGTTACGTCTACTTCCACTGCTGTCTACGTTCACCACGGCCAGGTTACGTTCTCCACGTCAGATCCTCGCCACTGCTACCGCTAGGGGCGGGGTGATCGGCCCAACCCCCTCCACCCCAGCCACTCCAAACCAGTGCCCCCTTCTCTCCACCTCCTCCACACACCACTCTCAGCCCTGCTCCATCGACCCCGGCCCCACGCCCCATTCCGTGTCCAGCCTAGCCGGTCCGTGTTTTCCTTATTCTCACTGCGGATTCCTCCTCCTTGCTAACTTCGTGTTTTCCCCTCATTTGGTGTGCGGGTAGAGCATTCCCCTTCAGGGTAGGTGTGTTTTGTCTTTTGTCAGCTTTGTATTCTCTGCCGCTCATTTGTACTGTTTTAAGACTTGTATGTTCCGGTTTACCGTTACCTTTGCTGTTCATATAGGACATACTGGGGTATTTAGAAACACCGCTACGCTGCTCCAGACCATATATATACATTTCGCGCCACATTTTGCAACACATTCTACAACACATTCTGCAACACATCATTATGCTATACCTATTGCTACTTCACAGGATATATATGCATCTCAGACATATTGGCTTTTATCACTATATTGTGCTGTTGATTAGACTGGTGCCGTCATTAGCTTACAACCAGAACCGTTCACTAGCTTGTCTCGGCATATCCTCCCTTCTTACACAATCAACCAACGCCTACGTTAAACCAGACATACCACGCATACCAGCGTGCATTCCTGCACTCCAGATCGCCTTCTCAGGGGGACTCTTCCTGCTGTCACGTAAGGCTAGAACCATGAGTCACTGTTAGATCCCTGTGGATCCCTTTGTGGGGTGTGTGCCCCGGTGTTTATAGAGATGGCAGCTCCTGGGCGTGACGCCGGGACCTCCCGGCATGGCGGCCCCGCCCGCGGCCAGGCGCTGGGCATCTCCAGGGGAAACATAACACCTCCAGAGGCTGCCCCCTGCGCACGCCTCCGTCAGGCGGAGCTGATGGCCTCCCTCAGATTCCCATGGCTTCCCGTGTGGCTTCTACAATGGCTTTCGCCGTTTTAAACCTTAGAGACCACAGCTGTTGCCTTTTTAAGCTCTGATTTTATCCAAACAATCAAGCTACAAAAAGAAACGGAAGAAACACACACACAGACACACGAGTGGATCTCGCTCGTTGTGTCAGCACATCTGTTTGATTCCAGTTTCCACTTAATGCTTCGTCTGGACAGGCAGCTTGGTTTAAGCTCACTGGAGTATGCATTGAGTGGAAAAACAATCCTGAACGTGAATCCTCCAGTTCGTGGGGAAATCACACAGGAGGGCTGTGCTCTGTCGCTGACCTTTTTAGTAGCCAACCAGGTTACCTACCTCCGCCGTCTAAAGCCATGGTATTTACGAGGGGTGTTTTCTCCGACATGACGTCCTCTTACCGGCACTCTGTGGCCTGGCCAGTCGTGGGTCAGGCATCTAAATAATTACCACTGACTGATGTACTTTAGGATTGGCTGAAGCTCATATTCACCATAGCAGATGGTAGCTATACTCGTTGCTCTAACAGAGATTGTAAAAGCTTGAGTCTAGTCCAGGGCCTAATGAGAGGCAGCTGGAGGCTTGTTTGCGATGCCAGTACACAAATGTGTACTGTGGCAGACTAGACAGGCCTGGAGGTACATCTCAAGTACACAGTTAGATATGAGGAACATGACTAAAAGATTTACACATCTATGAGCTCATTCTGACAACGTAGTATAAATGTGAGTTTCACATGGTTATATATGACAGAATAGGCCAACGCTATAGATTGGGGGGTTGACGTGTTATCTCGTCAGTAAATACTACCTTGCCTTCATCTCTGCCACTATCTTCTTCGTAATCTCATACACCTTAAAGACGCTTCATCCATCCCTCCACACACACCTCTTGATGATACCTAGGAATCAGCCATTCCCCGTATGTCAGTCCCGTTACCATGGCGACAGACCAATAAACCACCTGGAGTTAGTTTTCTCAGCCTTTAGGTACTCTCAAGGTCATCTGTTACAACCTTCAGATATCGTTAACCCACATCTAACGTGAGTCATGTAATGTCAATCATTAGATCCTTTCCCAGACAGACTGAGGTAAAGAAACACATCTCAGCAGTGCTGAATGCTTTTATATTACATTTTAGAGGTACACACATAAATCATACATGGGTGAGCTCACCCTACATACATTTCTAACAGACTGTATCCCCTCTGGGAGTCGAAGAAAGTGGAAATATAGCTAGGTCACACATAGAGGTTTTTAACTTTTACAGTACTTTTAGTCTCTCTAGATAAAGAAACCAGCTTACAAGACGTTTTCATTTAAGACTGTGTAGAGCAGCACCCTTTGTCGGCTACTGCTGAGAGTTCCTGAGAGCTGCTCCAAAGCATGCTAACTTATTATGAACCATTTGTAGTGTTCTCACTTGTAAACTACCTGGGAATCCTAGCTTATGTGACCTACCAAACGAAAAGTATGTTCCATGCAGGATTCGGCTTATGATACCGTTTCCGATTTTGTTTCTGATTCGGAGCTCATTTAACCAGACATCTAATGGTACATGTATATATGCACAATTATATGCTTGTATTAAATGACATCCAAAAATATTTACTGCACAGCCTACAGATGTCGGGCACCTATTGTTAACAAATGTTATCATAATCAATGCATAGCTCAGGTATAATAGCACAGATGCCATGATGGTAATGACTGAGGCAACAAAGATACTCCCAGGCTAAATGAACCATTGCCTGTTGTCACCATGCTGCGCTTTACAGCATAGCCCATGGTTGACTGCAGGGTGTCATGTGAAGATGACGACCAACCACTGGTATTATCGCCCACTGTAGTCAATGCCTAAGACTCACACAGCAGGCTGGTTGATACCGGTTACATCGCGCAGACAGGGGCGGCAGGGTAGGGGCAGGGGTTGTGTTTCGGCCTCAGCATCTGCCTGCGCTGCATTCCTCGGTCTCAAAGAAGACAGATCACCTGCGCCGTGCCTAGACTGGCGCCCATACCTGTGCCGTCCGCAGTCCATCAGGGCAAACACCCCCTCATGCTACACCACCACCGTCTACCCCCGTCAGACACCCACACCTCTCCTCTGCCGGGAGGGCGCCTCCCCCAGAAATGGACGAGTACAAATTCCCACGCAGAACTCTGAGTGTGCCATCTGTGCCTTGTCTCTGTGTACCAGAACTCCCCTGCAAATATCTCCTGCCTGTTCCTATCAGTGTGATATGAGGAGCTTTGCTTGCGTCCCCACAGATATTTAGATGTGTTCGATGGGTTCTGTTTTAAGTTCAGAAGTGTCGCCCCCCCCCCCCCTCCTCGTCAAGTAGTCAAGATATGCATCTTCTCGAATCCCAGAATTTTGTAATCACTATAAGAAAGATTTTTAGCTATCTCAGGATTTTTATAAAACCACAACAAATGCAAAACGTTTGACGAGTTAATAAATGACTGAATGTTTTTTGTCATTACGATGATTTGTCTACTTTCAAGACACTTCCCCTCCAATTAATGTTTATTAACATAATATTTTTTTCTTGGTCCCATACTAATGCTGCCCCTAGTCTGCAGGATCAATTGCATCTATATGTATTTTTTCGATACTGAAAGATTTTATCCCTTAAACCTAATTTATACTGAACATGCAATTTTCCACCTTTAAAGAAAAGTAGGCTTTCCCCGTCAGAGTACAAAGAGTTCCTTGGCCTGAACACCAAGGTTTGTTATTTAATATAACCTCCCATGGATATATATATAGTAATGCAGTAGGCTCCTAGGCACCCCTTTCTAATATTTCAAACACTTACGTAAAACCATACAGTGTTTCTCTCTCTCTGTGACGTCATACAGCACGCATGAATCATGTATGTCCTGTATACCGCGCCTATGTTTTTTGCAAGCGTTTGATTTTTGTACGGGTATTATTTCACTCCATGCCTAAGAAATTCAAGCGCTTGCAAAAAACAAAAGCACAAAATAATTGGTATGATTTGTATAAACGTGAGAATTACAGAAGAAAGAGTTTTTCTGTATAACAAAAATTACTGGCAAGGACGCCAGACGCGGTATACATTTATTAACCTCTTCATTGGTTAAACTCATCATTTATTATGTGTAATGGAATGTGAGTTTAGCCTTCTATGATTATAATAACTTCTAGTTGTGTGTTGTTTTTAAGTTAAATTCTAAAACGGTGTCCCTGTTAAGTCCTATGTTGTGTAACATAACAAACAGCACACCGCACAACACATGCATTCACCAACATTCGACTTTAAGCAGAAAATGATATAGTGTTTGGAATCTTAGAATAACAAATTCCTAAGTCCTCATCCACATTTGAGATTCATTCCCAACTCTGCTTTCATCGATGATAGTTCTCAGCAAAATACGAGTTTTCTCCATTTACTCCCTACGCTGTACAAATCATTTTTGCTTCTCTATAGTCAACTCAAATCTTGATTTGAAAAACAGGTGGGAAATATCAGATCTGATGTTAAAAATGTCAGATAGAAAAAAGAACATAGAAATGTCTACTGCATTCATGTTTAGACCTCAGGTGTACTTCCGCTGAAATTAAGGAATAAAAAGGTAACTCATTTGATTTAGCACTCATTAGGTTATCCGTTTGTTCTGTAGGGAATTTGGTCAAATTACATTTCATTGCGAATACTTAGCATGATACTGTTTGTCCAGCAAATCTGTCTCACTGATACAGACTGATCTTTGAGGAGTTGGTTCCTACCTTTCTTGTCGTTTCCTCTGGAGTCTCAGGCATAAAGAATATCGCCTTTTGGTCTTGGAAACATTTGTGCAATTTCTTGGGCAGAAGGCAGGATTTTTACATATGTATAATGCATCTTTTGTTGTTCATCCTCAGTATATTGTGACGTCACTGCCCAGCTTTCATGTTCAATGATTCAGTGTAAATCGGTGCATGAAGGTTCCGTGTTTTTTTCCTTATAATAGGAGCTTCATAGTTCATTATTTGGTGTACATAAATTTTATTTCATTTCCTGACGTACAAGTTTCCATGCAAAATGGATCCTGTAAAATAGACGGAAGTTTCCATGCAAAATGGATCCTGTAAAATGGACGGATATCATAAGGCTCCACTGGCATTTGATCCCAGCCTGATTGTCATGATAAGATAACCCACGTGCCCTGTAATGAATGAATCTTGATTCTTACAATGATTACTGAATTGATCACAACAACAGCCTGTAACGCATGTTGTTTGTACTAAGTTCCTTAATACATATACGATGAAAGACTTGAACGAATCTGAATTTATTTGAAATACAGACTAAAATACAGCGCCGCTATATTCTTGTTTTTAGATCCTTGAATTCTATTTTGCGCAGTAATTTGAAATAGTGAATATTACATTTATTGCTTATTCGCGTTTAATAATCAGATAGATTCTGTGAATTATCACACATTACCTTTGTAATTTCAGGGCCATTCCGGAGAGGTAGTAACCACCTCAGAGGGAGGTAAGCCACCAACACCTTTTCTCATTTATATTCTCGATTTCCTGTATTCTATTCATACTTTAAATTTCAACTCTTTTACATTCTTATGTAAGTCGTTCTTGGTGTAATGAATGAGTGCGTGAATGAACGTAAAATGTAACGTAGTCGATCGTCCAACGTTGTGTGAAGTTCGTCTTGATGATGTGTAAGTTGGAAGGACTGGACGTATAGGGACATCTCCATGTCTCACAACCGTGGAGTTGTACTTTGGATATAGCAAAGATAGGAGTCTTCAGGGCGTAGTTCTCTTAACCCCTAAGGTCAGTATAGAGATTTGATATATCTTTATATGATACTCAATGTTTTGAGATTGGTATGAATCAATCTAAAATTGACAAAAAAATGTGTGGATTGACTAGCCAGTAGTAATTTCACGTATATGATTGTTGTTTACAAGACGCGTGTAGGGCAGGACTAGCATTAACTTAAAATGGCATGCAATGCCACAGATACATAAGGATGATATATCAAAATTGATACCAACAAAATTAAGGAAATTTCTTTTCTTGATTAATGATTCACAAAAGACTACTTTCATTATTGCTACATAGTTTACCACAGAGAAACTTTCCTTAATTTGGAAATGAAATCAGCTACTGAAATCCAAGTACGGTGTTTCGATGTAATGTATTTCATTCAAACCATGAAAAGTTATTTGGGGACAATCAGTGTTTAAACTCTAAATTCTAGACTTTTTGATTTATGTAAATTCCCTCTGGTCAGTCTAGCAATTTCCAAATCCCCCTGCGTAGAATTCATGGTTAAAACTCAGTGGAACACATCATCCGTCTTTAGATATAGTATCATAGAGAAGATAACGCTTAGCAACGCGTCGCTTTCCGTTTTCTCTGTGCCTCGCCGTTTTCGCGCGTTTGTCTCGGCCCTCAGCGGTTCGTACCAGGCTCCTGTGGCCGCTCGCACTTTCTCTTCGATCCCAAGCAGAGAGTTACGGGTCGGAGAAAGTGGCGGGCGGCGGCGAGTGGCGGGGTGCGGGGCGGTGGGGGGCGGGCGGCAGTGGGGTCTGTAGTGGTCTCCTGTGGGGGGTGGGTCGACAGGCGGTGCCGGATGGTCGAGCCTGGAAATTTGGTTCCCGTCTTGGTCCCCTTGTCAACCTGTCCTCTTGTTGGCCTTTACTGCTCCAACTGCCCTACCTGGAACTTTCCGCGATGTACAACGATCACAGGATGATCATTCATCAATCACATGGCAATCACCAAGGAGGAGATCACACCAAGGAAACAAATCACAGGATTCAATGGGATACACTCAGGATGGCACCAAAGGAATTCCTCGACACTCAACGACAGCATTACATAGGATCATCTACTCGAGGATTTTTGTTCGCGAATTTGCGTGCGCTTTATGGGGGTTGAGCAGTACTCTGACAGGCACAGGTCGGAGTATTGCCTCGGCGCCCCATTTTTTTCTGGATCCGGGAGCAGCTCACGTGAGGACATCCTCAGAAATGGTCGGCATTCTCTTTTTTACATTCATACCACGAGCACCTGATGACTGATCATCAGTATCTGCCGTCCAGTCACAACTGAACTAAATTGATTATCTATAATGTAAATACATTTATACTAAAACATGGAAAAAAATATTAGTAGTGTAATATACATGGATATTGAAACTATACTAATGTTCAATTCTGGAACTCTAATGGCAGGTCATTTTGAAAAATATTCTGAAAATCTATATTGATACGTATCCCATCTTAATCATTGTCTTGGGTGCTCAAGTGGTTTAAGAATCAATCTTTTCTTGCAAAAATCTTTTGGAGAGTTGCTTAAAGTGCAGCTTTCTAATACTAACAAACTACTAACACGTAACAAGTAAATGCAATCTTTAAAAAAAGGCAGTAACGGGAAGTTTTAGTCCGTAACTAGTAAGGGTGCAGTGTACTGAGAGTTTGATTTGTCTTGTGTTCCAGGAACGACACAAATCATGACGACCCAAGTCGGAGAAGGTGGTCGCACGGTGGTGACAACGACCACAACAGGGCAACCATCTCAGGTTATCAGGAGGTGTGTATCAGAATAGTATCACGTCACCAATACTGGCACCACCTAGAGCTTTTTATGAACACCTATAATTGTCTATTCACCTAATGGTGTAAAGACAGTTTGGATTTGAACCGACGACCTCGACATAGGGGTGTGAGGCATACGGCAATGTATCTGATGCATATGACGATAACCATACATCAATCTCCGGAAGCTTTAGATTTAGCTCCGGAATATATCTCAATAATAGAAACAATTCTTTCTATAATTCTTTAGTAAACAGAACTATAGATTAATTCATTTAGAAATCTTAAAAATACCTTTGTTTATCAGTAAAATTCCATTGGGATTCTTAAAATGGCACTCGACAGTTATTGCAGTGGTCTCATCTTTAGTAATACCACCCAAAAAACTCACCTTGAAATAACCAAATTCTATTTTTCGGAAATGTAAAAAGAAATGTGTTGATTTGATTTATGGTGATAATCAGGAAACCTCAAATGCCTCACCTTGGTTGGTTCAACTAAAAGTGTTCAGATTGTCCTCTAGACAGCGCCACTGTTGGTGAATTACTCTTGTAGCATTATTGTAGCACCGATTTGTGATAACTGACCATAATGCTTAATAAGATTATACACAACATTTAAGAAATCTGGTGAATATACTCGACATTGCTCCTTGTGCATGGGTTTATTCTGTTATATTAGTTATGGGTCGAAGATATTAGGAGAGTGCATCTGTGATTAAGTTTATCTGTGGCTATTGAACAGATTTATAGGGTATCTGAATGAATATTGTGTCATTATTTGCTCATCACGTACCAGGTAGTTAAGTTTCACATAAGATATTAGACAAAGCGTAGATTTATTATAGAGAGCTCTGAACAGAATTTCATACTGCGCAACAATAATGTAATTACGGTTAATCATAACCTATCGCCATGTTACTGGCAACGATTAGCAAGTACCACCATCTCAATTTAGTTGATAGGCGTAGCCTCAATGTAATCCTGGCATTACTGCTCCATTAAGGCCAATCACTGTGCGCCGATTTCCGGCAGAGAAACAACTATTAGCTTACAGACATTCCAAGTAGGTCTCTGGAGATTCTATTACGTCAATTAACATTCTCTGGCGTACCGGGATGTGGATAGCAACGGCAGTGCTGGTTTTAATAAACAGATGCGGTACAGTACTAAGGGATAAGTTAGAAATACTTAACATTCAAGTAGATAATCTTACGATATTTTCTGGGGTCATTTAAATTCATATGTGTTTGCTCACAATCTAAAAAGTTAATTTTCATTTCGAAAAATAGATAGAGTATCAAAAGAGTACTACAATTATATTCAGGGGTACACTATAAATGTAACTTATGACAGACGAGCTAAGGGGAGCACTACAGCTATGACTTATGACATCATCTATAACTATAACGTATGGCATATGAACTATAGCCATATGCAATATAACTGCAACTTGTGATATATCAATGGGAGCTAAGATCCTTGCAGGGCATCTATATGCAAAATAAATCCTCTCTGATGATGAGAAGCATTGTTTTTGGAAATTAAAACATGGACTTTTATCAAACTTAATGCGTAGAATCGGTACCCCTGTGGTGGAAGCACCTAGAAAAGCGGTCTCCTTCAGCTTCACGTTGGAGCTGCTCAGAGCTGCTCAGACCAGGAAGGAACGGCTTGGGCTTTAGTTTTATGTGGGGCGTTTAACAGCCCCAGCTGTTGGTGGAGGTGATGGGGGGGGGGGGGGGGGGTTCCTACCTTCTCGATTGGCTTCTGTAGGGGATGAGTGGGTGGGGAATGGGTGCTGGGGGTAACTCTAAACCAAGCCGAAATGGGGAGCCAGGAGCTAGTGAGGAGTGGGAGGAGGAGGGGCTGTGGGTGCCAAAGGTTGGGTGGGTGTTGCAGGCAGGTAGAGAGTGGTGGGGGTGGTGGTGGTGGTGGTGCGGGGTGGTGAGGCGTGGTGAGGCGGAGGGGGTGGTAGAGGGGAGGCCCGCTGCGGAGGTAGCGAGCGGTAAGAGCCACCAACAAGCGTTTGCTGCTGCACTGCCACTGGCGCTCAGAGTGGGTCAGCCGAGGAGCTCGCCGACCTACTCACTGAGTCGCTCGCGCCTTAGCCTGTAGCGCCCGCACTTGTCTCACTGACTGACTGAATCTCAACTGGTTTTCTCATTTCTTTCCCCATGTAGGACCGAAGAGATCCCACGTGAATATGACCCGGTAAGTACGTTTATCTCTCCATATCCACCTTCCCGTGTATTCCTATACCTCACATTGTAATCAGTTGATGATAATTCCCGGGACAGGGTTCTAGGGACGACTCCGGAGATGGGGGTGGGGGGCGTCGTTAGTGGGTGGGGTACATGTTGGGAGGAGGGGGTGTAAGTCAGATCGGGATACTCCACGAGACTGTGTGCTTTGGTAGATTACTGGGTCAAGTGGAGTAATTGCTAGAAATGCCAGGAAGGATGTGGCTGGCTGGCAGCGCTCTCTTGGCCCGCGGTTGGCAGGGAGTCTAGGCGGACGACGGGGCAGGGACACCGGTACCGTCCCGTGTTCTCCAGGTAGGCACACGCTGCTCAGAGCCGGCCGGGGTGGTAGACGTACACATCAGGTGAGAAGGGGGTGAGGGATGTACAGCATGGGACCAGGGAGCCACACGTGTCCACCCCTACCACAGAGTGCCCGCCCCTCCTCCCTACCACACCCCCCATTCCTTCTACCTGCCCGTTTTCCTGGACTCAGTGCTAAAGGATCCAGGTTCCACACACCCCCACCCCTTGTCTCCGACCCATGACACCCACCCTCGACCGACCGCCCGCCCATCCGTCCCGACCCCCTCTAGACCCCCTTGATACCTCCTGCAGAACGTGGTTTTCTGTGAACCGGTCGCCGGCGGCAGCGGCAGCACTTTCCGCCGCCACCAGAGACGTGAGACACATGCCTGCCCGCCCGCCTCGCCGCCGCCGGCTGGCCTTCCCGGCCCGCGCTAAAAATAGACCCGTCCTAGAAGTTTTTAGTTACACATCCACATATAAGTACCCCGGGCCGGTGGCCGTGCACCCCGCCGGCGCTCGGGGCGACTCACGCCGGCACAGCTTGTCCGCGCCGGCCGGTCTCGCCCGGTGACCTGCCCTACCCATGGCGGAGGTTTGGGGGCGGGGGGTGGGGGGTCGGGGGGGTTCTGAAGGTTTTAGGGCTGGATCACTGGGGCTGTTGCCAGGGATCGGATTGACTGGTTGACCTAGTAATGGTCATCGACTCAGCTTTCCATCCCACAGCAGTCCTACACGAGGGGGAGTGACTGTAATAGCAGATGCGGTGGTGTTCGTGGGTGGAGAGAGGAAGTGAGTTGTTGAGCAGCTCTCTGCATCCCCTCTACTAACTCACAGATAGACTCGCACATCACAGGTTCATCCCGCTGTCCTCACTGATCCTCGGGAGAGGGGGTAGTTGGGGGAGGGTGGCCGGCTATACACAGCAGGAATGCCAGCTGGATGAGACATCGTCTGTATCGTCCACACCCTGAACACTCAGTCCAGTGCGCGTACCACACTGATGTGTACCCTACTCACTGCTTACAGTTGTGGGCAGTGGTGGTACCAGGGATGCTGGAATCCCACTCTGGGGTCGTTATCATTATTGACAGACAGTGGGATTAAACCTTTCACCCTGAGATAAAGAAAAGTAAGTACGTCTATCAGCTTAGTGTCTGTGCCACCTCCCGTACCTGCCGGTTCAGCGTGCGTGTGGATGGCTTATAGGCGAGGCATTGCCACATAGGTCGTTTGTGTATTGTAGACACTGCCACCGAACGAAAACATTTGGGTTCTTGCACACTTGTACCAATTACCATCCCCAAAAAGTAGATCACTTAGAAACAGATGGGGGTGAATTGTCTGGGGTAATTACAGAAATAGTCCTCTGCTTTAGATCAACCGATGAGTCCCATAATTTATCTTACAATATTATTATAATTATAGATTAATTTTAATCATATGAGCATGTAGAATATGATTTCCTTAGATCAACTGTAGATATATTTATTTATTGAATAGTATTAAGTTTAATGCTGTCGTTATTGCACCGTGACTTACGTTTTCTCTGTTCTCTGATTTTCCAGGCTGAGTACTTTAAGGTCGGCCAAGACTACGCCAAGTACAGGGGAACTGGCACCCCCCGCGGGGCCGTAAACCAGTATGGGATACCACTGGGCACCCCCATCAACAAAATCCTCGTTGAGAAGATAGCAGCTCCCAAAGTCGCACAGTGTATGCGTGAGCTTTTCGAGACGGGACAGGTGCCCGATCTGCTGAAGAGACCCAGCAAGATTCAGATTGTTCGTGACGACGCCAAGGAGGCCGGGGTCTATGAGAACGAGCCCACTGTTCGTGAAGGCGTCGTCCGCGAGAGTGACGAGGTCGTCGTGGGTGAGGTGCTAGAAGAGGGCACCACCAAGAACATCGTCGGTGCCTGGAAGGACATCACCGCCTACAAAGGCATCCTACCCAAAATGTCTACCATCAAGATTGATACATCCAAGAGCGGGCCGGCTGAGCTGGAAAGCCAGCCGATTCGCCTTGACAACGTGGTCAGGGAGGAGGATTCCCTGAATGAAGTCGTCGTGCCCGAGGACGGCTACACTGACAAGCTGCGCTACAAGTTCCTGTATCCCGAAGATAAGAAGGTCGAGAGAGGCCCAATCAAACTGGTCGAGCGTGAAGGCGAAAGAGCAGTCTACGAAAACGAACCTACAGCGCCGAGGGAAGGCGTTATTCGCTCAAACTACGAGGAGGAGCAGATGAGTTATGAACCAGGCTACATCCGCAATGTTGCCGGATTCTTCGCCGGCGTGTCCGACGACAAACCCAAGCGCTCTGCGCCCATCGTCATCGATCGCAGCAACGTAACGGTGCTGGAGAACGAGCCGATGACACGGGAAGATGTTGTGCGCGAATCGGATGTGCAGGATGTGGATGCCCAACTTGACATAGCGCAGGGGCGCACCCGCAACCTTGCCAGCCGGTGGCAGAACATGCAGGACGACGGACCCAAGAAGGGTCCCTTCCAGATGGACCTGGCCCCGGAAGCTGGTGTACTTGAGAATGAGCCGGTCATCCTGGACAACGTCATCCGTTGCGACGCCGCAACGGAGGACGTAATGCTCCCGGGTGCTCCCGGAAGAATCAAGAGCATCGCAACCCGGTTCACCAGTCCTGCTGGCGGCCTTGAGGGCGGCCGTAAGGGCATGATCCAGATCGACATGGCCCCTGAGTCGGGGGTGGTGGAGAACACCCCAGCAGAGCGCGACCCGACCATTGTTAAGTGCGATGGCTACACAGAAGACCAGTGTGAAGTTCAAGTCCAGCAAGGCACCGCCCAGAACCTCCACCAGAGGTGGCGGGCGCATGAGGCCGATCACCTGAAGGTCCGCACCGCAATCGACTTCCAGGAGTCGATGGACAGGCCGTCGTGGATCCAGGAGATGGAGAGCCAGGGCAACGGAGGTGTCTTCGAGAACGAACCTGGATACCGCGAGGGGGTGATCCGCGAGACCGACATCAACCCCGACGAGACGCAGGAAGAGATCATCCCCTCCAACTTCTCCAAATCCATGAAGAACATGTGGTTGACGCGCGAGGGTGAGATGGAGAGACAGCTGCAGGAGTCGCGGAGATATATCCCCGAGGTAAAGAAGGGCGATGGCCGACTGAAAAAGGCCATCAGGGAGGCGGAGCTAGATATGCAGCGTCTGAAAACTGAAACACCAAAACAAAAGTTTGAGAGGGAAAGGAGGGAGAAAAAGGAGAGGGAGGAGCAGGAGAGGCATGCTGCCGAGTTAAAAAGAAGGCAAGAGGAAGCAGAGAAGGAGAAAGAGAATAGGAAAACAAGATTGAGAACAAAGAAAACCACGAACACAACTGCAGGCAATAAACCAAAAGTGTCACTGTTCAGATAGAAGGCTGCTGACCGAGCTTAACTGAGCTAGGCTGAGCTGGTGCAAAGTCGGGCCAGGCTGCTCGACTGCTACAGAACCGACTGGCTTTACAATGTTAAAGCCAGTCACTGAGGGAACTGCAGTATATGTCAGGCACTAACTAAGTACACGAACTGTAGTAGTCTTTGTATGGGGGGGACCTTGTAACACCATGAACCTAGGGATACGGGAACCTGTAGCGCAAAAAAAAGAGTCATTGTTGGCCCTGGTTCACAATTCACCCACTTCTCCTTGTTATTTCAACCATCGTTGAGAAAGAGCGAATATAAATGTAATGAAGTGCACCCCTTATAACGTGTTGACTACTACAGGTACGTGGCTTAGGTGTGGTGTCTCGGACTGGGTGAGCTGTTCACGTGGAGGCGATGAGTTACAGAGCTGCTCAGTTAGCTGTCAGTGTGGCCATCTATTTGTGGATATTGTACATGATAAGATCTACAGACAACTAGTAATCACGAAACCGTCGAAACGAATCACCAAACTGAAAAAAGAGAAAATATATACGAAGCTATGGAGCTTTCATTTCTGTTTAATTTGCAGCATGCAATGCTAACGGCTATAGACAAAGCCACAGTGGCAAAAGACACGTAGCTATCTTTTTTTCAATTGGTGCTTCCGAATGGCAATACATGCCATGTTTTTACACAGACAACTACCTTTGCTATTCAACAAGTTCTGACTATTATCAGCACAAGTCACGCTCAAGATGAGTGTGCACGGCTTTGAACTTCTGGTGGAATATAATGTGAAACCTTTGAGTCATTGTGAATAATTGTGATGCAACAACAGCCTGGTGATGATGAAAATAAGAGCATACAGTACAGGCGACGAGACTGTATGACTGTCATCGTGAAAGGTGTGTTTGACTTGGTCGCCACTGGAGGACTCAGAATCCTGGCTTGAGCACCTGTTACCACCTGGATTAAGTCCTGACTCTGGAGCTACTTTGAATTGTATCACTTTGCTCACAGATAGATTATTTCCAAGTATATCGAGATAGTAAGAAAAAGAGAGTAAGAAATTAAGACCCTTTAATTTGTTTCTTAAAAATTAAAGTCTTATGTATAACAAAATTTTATCTAAAATACAAAGTTTGATTCTAATTATAAGTTTTTTGTAAACAAAAGTGACGGGTTATTTTGTTCAAGGTTGATATCCATATTGAACTATTCCGCAGACCTATAATTTTGATATAGAGATGACCCGTGTGATTTTTAAAATTAAGCTTGTATTATTCTTTCTGGATCTCTCGCCTTTAAAAGGGATTAAATACTCGATCATTATCATTTTCGAACTAGATATCACAGTTATTCTGATATTAGGTTTCTCGCTATATGACACTCAGAAGGTGCTCTTTGTTCATTTGCATTTATAATAGTCATGAACTAAATTCATGTACAGCTATTGTTCCACAAAGCCACCTGAGACAGTATTGGCTCATGCCAAAAGTGACATCTTTTGTTTGCTTGCAGATGTGTATCAAAGAGACATTCGGGCTCTTTTGTATGATTTATTCAGATTTTTTTTTGATTGATTTTTTTTTAGATTTTTTTTTTTTACAAATTTATGTTTGCTATGCGCAGTAATGTTTCCTTTTATCATAATAGTCTTTATTTAGCGGGCTATATTCCATGATAGGTTCGGTGAAGAGTGTACAAAGACGTGATAAGTTGTTGTCCAGCCCCTTTAGTATCTCTTTTGTGGCGTGGTTTTCTTGGCAGTAAAACAGATGTTACTGCTAATGTTTCATTCATGTTTTATCAGTCCTATACACAGAAACATGGCTGTAAAAGAATACACCAACGTGTTTCTACTTCGCAGCTATCCTCTTACCACTTTTAAAATTCTGTCATTGAAAATTCTTGATCAACGACTTGTGCCTTATCCTCAAGCCATTACCTACATAGGAAAATGAAGGAAACTTTCTAGTACAGGGTATTTATTGTGTTCGGCTTGGGTTAACTTTAGAAAGATAAGAAAAGTTGTTTAGAACTTCAATATTGTTCAAAACAGTGCCTTATGCTTATGTGTTATCTTTTATATGTATTCAGATTCTCAAATCTCCTTTACTAAGATTGTGTGTCAATTCTCCAAACTCCCGCAGCAGCAAAATGCGTCTAGTTTTAGAGCTTATTGAAAGGACCAAAATGTGCCAGTGAGTAACGTACGTGCAAAGTATAGGTTTATAGACGACAGGGCAGACAGATGTCAATGAGGATGTCCAAGACACTAATTAAGAACAATTAATTGAAGTAATTAGGTCAAACTGTTACCAGTCAAAATTCTGTTTATATTACAGTAAGTATGCGCCGTCTTGGCGAGTTCATCAGTTCATGTTGATATACTTGGACATCATCAAGGATAGTTCCCTTCCCCAGACGTGCATATCTTGTTCCGTTTAGTCACAACTCCCTATTGTTATTAGTTGAATATTTAATTCCTAATCATCGATAAGCCGTATTTAATCATGTATCATAGATTAACGCGAGCGTACATTGAATTACATAGCAAACGATATTGATTATTTATTTGATAAGTGTTTTCCCTTTATGTGTATCCTATTGTTATCTTAGCATTGATTATTCATTTGACGCAACGAAAGTTAGACATGGAAAAAAACAATCAAATAAAAAATTGATTTGATGAAATGTGTGTCTTTCGCGTTGTTTTCTTTAAAACAAATGATAGCTAAAATGACCCTTGATTATTAATTGCAGCCAATCAGATTTACCCCACCTAGGGACGTGTCCCCGCCCCCATTCGGCCAGGAAACCACCCAGTCCTTCCAGTCTATCACTCTGGGTGACACCCAGAACGAGGTGGAGGACATGGATGCGTCGACCACCATCGACCTGTCCCAGCCGGCCCCTCCCCCGGCGCCCACCGAGAAGAAGGCTCAAAGAACCGAGCGGAAAAAGATCGCCCCCCACCCCGCCCCCAAATCCTCGAGCATGAAATCCTCGGCCACTTTCACTTTGTCATAAAATGTCGGGAAACAGAAAACCCCCAGAAAGAAAGGATTTTGGGTAGAGGCTGAGGTTGGGGGAGCGCCTTTTTCCCCGCCTTGCTCGGTCGTATACAACCTGTCGTTATTTGTTCTGTAAAGGAAAAAAATGCTATGAACTCACAAGGTCTTCTTAGGGGAGGAATCTTCGTATCAGCAAATATAAATGGTGCAAATGAACCGATTATAGCATTATAGAGGAAAAAAGTGATAAATATGAATTTGGTGTTCACCGCATCCTAAGTGATTCAACAAATAATACCACAGATCGGTACAACTCACCAGTAACTTAAGGAGACCTTGTGAATTGATACACACAGTTCATTGACAGGCCTCCCGAAACTTTCACTCGTTGTTAATTTGTCCGAGACAAAGATATTTTCAGCAGATGCTAAAAAGAGAAGAAGAAAATCGCAAAAAATAAATTTCACCTTTGTCCCCATTATATTTTTCACTGCGGTTCAAAGTTTATACACCGCATGTTCCCCCATTAAGACTAAAAGCTTAGTAGATAACAACAGGGGAAAGTTACTTTATACTATTTCCTTTTGGACAAAAAAACAACACAAATGACCTTTCCTCTTATCAACTGAATTATCTGTATACGCGCATATCTCAGCCAGATGTGGCATTTCGGGACGCCTGTATCTGACTATCTGTTTAATTAAGAACGGATTCAAGAAGTAAGATGTCGATAACAGCTAATACTCTCTTTGGATTCCTCCCAATCCTTCCATTGTCCGAAGTGTGTTCATGCCAGAGGTTTATCCATACAAACCTTCACGATTGGTCGGAGTGAAAAAGGAAGGCGAAACTGAAGTATGTACGAGGGAAAAAATGAAGACATGAGTTCAGTATTCTGGCTGCATCTTTGGGCATATGGTGGGGAGGGGAGGAAGGAAAGTTAGTGTTTTGCTTGATAGAAAGATTCATAAACAGGCGCACTAGAGTCAAACTTGTAATAATTTTCATTTTTTGAACAGTTTTATTCTTGTTTCTAATATCATATCGAAACGCTTCAAATCCTCTTCTTTGACGTTTCTATTAGACCCCTTTTTTTCTTTTTCTTCCTTTTTTATTACAAAGTATATTGGCTCATTTACAAATCTTCTAAACATTTTCTTTAGAAAATTTCTTCAAGATAGGAAGTACTAATCCGAAGAAGTCGCCACTGCCATCTAACAGATAACCGCTGTTAAGCTATTCGTGTCATCCTGTAGGTACGCAATCTGATAATGTGATAGCGAAAAACCTTCACAAAAAATAAATCAAACCACTTCTAGGAGACTTATACCACGGTAAGAGTGTCCAATAATATCAGAGAAAAACTCTTGAATCCGGTCTGTATGATATACAACGTGTCGAACACACTGCGGAGATCAACATGGCTTACTTCCTGTACGAGGGAAACACACTGAAGACACAGGGGGTGGCCAAGAAGCTGAGAAGGAGATAAATATTAAGATACCATCCCCTTCTGTTGCTTCTGTTCCCCCCTCGGTCCAGTATGATTCCTCTAGAAGCCTAGCCTGAGTAAACAGCGCCACTTCTGTTGCCGCCAGCCAATGAAAGACCCGTCGGCATTCACTGCAGAATAGACTTGATCTTGCTGAGTCATGATCCAGTTTGGTTGCCTAGCAACGACTGGCGAATACCAACGAAATCGCAGGCATACCTCTCCATCTAGCCTGTCCCACGCCAAACTCACCCAGAGAAAATAGGTTTTGATTCCCCCTTTTTCCGTATACAATAAACCACAATGATCTCCTCGCTAGTCTCTCCCAGCCTTATGAACCACCGGATGACTATGGCAGAGGCGAAGCGCCACCACACGGGACGCTGGGACACTGCTCTTTGTGAGAAGGTCTGTATGGAAATCACGACGCGGAAAAGGAAAAGTACAAAAGTTGTTGGTCAAGAGTCAACGGTATAAAGATGAAAGTATTTTCTCATTGAATGAGATGAGAGGCCCATGCCATTGTCATCGGTGAATACCTCCAGACATAAACACCGCATTTAATATCGTCATGTTGTGACAACTTCCAAAATCACACCTCCACGCTATCCCTCCGTACAATGAGCAGACGACCATGGGTTTCCCCGCCCCTTTTAGTGTGACCATCCTTTCCGTCATGTGTAAGCACAAGGGTACAGTTAGAAATTAGGGAGTTTAAAATAAACGTCTATTGAACGTAAAATCTTTCTGGCTTAATCACGAACTAGATTCTGGCAAATTATACTTCATGTCCAGGGTGCAAAGGAGGGTGGGTGCAAAGGAGGTAAGGGTATGAGCGGTTTGGGCGGTAATACAGGGGGACTGCAGGTTCAACACTGGATTGTTTTACACTTATTTCCCATCATTTTTCATTCCCATGAATCAGTTGGATTTACGGACTCGGTGATCGGCCCGCGGCCGGCGCCCCTGTGAGGGCCCCCCGGTACCGGTCACTGCCCCTCCGCCCCTCCTGCCTACCTGCCCCCCGCCCACCTCCCGTCTAGACAAAAAAAAATCCCTGCGCCTAAACATTACGTAGGGAAGTATTTCTAAGAACTAATATTAGTTCAGCAAGTCCTTGGATTGGGGATTCCTTCATAGACCTTGGTTCAGAAGACCAAAAATAACAACCCCAAAACAGAAATACAAGTTCTAGCGTTTTGAGGTGAACATACGATATATCATGAGTACCCTTAACATCCTTTATATGAAGCCAGTGCGTTGTTTGTAATGGACGTATTCATCAATGTGTGTGTGTGTTATCAGTATCCGTCTTATCTCTGAGGTGACAAATAAATGAATAAAACCACCTTCTGTCCCGTACCCACTGTAAAGAAATGATGTAGAATCCTCCAGTTCCCCTAAGATGAAAGTTTTCTTTTAATGAAATATCCAATCTGACATTCATCACAGGGATGCATTTCTACAAGTTAGTAGAATTACGGCTGTACGATCGATTCTGGAGATGATGTAACGGGTTTTAGAATAGCGAGAACAAAGAAAAATAAGACTAATAGACTCCCTATACGGCTAGAGAGTATGGCTAATGTGGAGCACAGTAGCAGTAAAATAAAGTCTCTTGACGTCAGACTGGGCTGATACAAGGGGAGCAACCCTGTCTGCCACAGGAATGAAAGACTAAAAAGGGCATACGTACACACAGAGGAACCTGAGGTCTGCTAGCACCAGCGGAGTGGGTGTTGGGGAAAGGTAGCGGGACGGAGGCATGGCATTTCCTAGAAATTTCCTGGCGGGGTCAAGCCAGGAAAGACTGCCCTCTGGAACTGACTTCCAGAATCTTTCGGCACCATCTTTTCACTTCTAGGCAGTGAAAGTGTGTTTCTGCAGCCCCATGCTACGCTCATAGTCAATGAAAAAGAGAACAGACGATGAGAAAAAAACCTTTTTCTCCCATGTCCGCTCTGGAACCTTTCCCCTACTTTCACCTCCAGGACCTCAGCCCAAGGCGTTTGTCAGGTTGCCTTCCGACAACCACCGTATCTGTGGGCCTAGTCAGATGAAAGCCAACTTCAACAAAAATTTAGAAGAAGTCAAAGGGACCACTGTAAAGATCAGATTAGACTACCAAATTCTGCTATAATCAAGGGATATGTGCCACTTTTGGTCGAAGTAAAACGAAATGAATTTAATCAATTTTTGAGTTTTTAAGACGGTCCCTCTCTGAATTGGCACCAGTAGTTATTGCTGAGACGGCCCCGGGTGCCGAGGCAGGGTGGGGTGTGTGAGGGGGCGGGGGTAAGAACCGGTAAACAAACAGCGAGCCGGCACCTCCCCCTTCACTCTCCTCCCCGAGCTGCTCGCCAAGCCGATCACAGCTGCTCGCCCCAGCCATGAGCTGCTCGCCCCCCGGGAGGCCACCGTCTGGTGCCCGGCCCCTTCTCCCCGTGTCGCCGCCGCCTAGCTGCCTTCTCTACAAACTTTCTTAGCGGGCCTCAGTGAGCGGAATGCCGGCAAGCTGGCCTCGGGCGGGCCAGAAGGCCCCCATAAAGTCTTGTGGGAGACCTCTTGGCTCGGCCGGAAGGAGAACATTACTTACCATTCCGTGGGCACTCTTACCAGTCGGCAGCCCACGCGCCAGCCCCGGTCATTCATTATCGCACCTGACTGCATTCCATTTTCTATATCTCCCTTATATTTTACCCACGGCGTCTCCACTTAGGAACTTGGTGATTATAATCGGGTTTTAGCGTGGTCTTTATACATAACGTAGGTAGTCAGTAGTAGGTTTTCGTGTGTTTCACCACCCCCGCACACTTACTTTTTCTTTTTAACTCTATTTTAGTCCCGGTCTGCAACTTTTTATAGTTTTAGGTATTAGACGCACATATTTTCTTTTGGTGTTTATTCACAGTACGAGGCACACACACCCCGCTCTCCTCACAATGAATGCAGTCGGCAGCCTGCGACGCTCAGCTGGGCCCCAGTTCAGAGGCACAGTTCCTCTATCTTAGCCGAATCTTTACATGACTATCCTTTCTACTTAGATCATAGCCAACCCTTCCACAATGTGGCCCAGCCATTGGCCCCCGCCACAGACAGCTCATGATGAGATAGCACGGCTTAGCTCTAGTACATGTTACTTCCAGCAGTTCCGGTAGGGTGAAACTTAACTCAAAAATATTTTAGAAGATCCCTTATTTTCTGCCAAAGCTCAGTTCATTGGGAAGTCACAGTGAGAACTAGATGTAAGATCAAATGCAAGTGGGAGAAGAACTTATTAAACCAAGGGACTAGAGAGAGGAAGGGTGATATATATAATAACACGCAGAACAGCGCAAATAATGGAGGGGCGTTACCTCCGCCAGCATAGCCCAGTGAGAGACGGAGACTATACACGCATACACCATAAAAACAACAACGAAAACAAGTCCATTTCGTCCGAAAATAACGTTATAATATCCAAGTCCCTTGTGTGTAGTGTTTACCATCCTGTGCGGAGTTGGTGTGTGTGTTTTTTAGACCCGGTTGTGTTTATACAGTTAACTCTTGACCCTCTTCCGATTGTACCTTTTTCAAATAACACGTCAGTTTCTATAAGAACGAGCGAGCAGTGTCCTGATTGTTTTGAGGGAAGAATAGAAAGAGAATTCTATTTTCTTTGCTTTTCTTGTCCACTGAAAAGTCCGTTGACCAGAGGTGAACAGCAGGCTGCCAGGATGGGTAGAGAAAGTCCCCCCGCTCCCCAAATTTACCATCGGGGGGCGGGCTGGTAGCTCGTTAGATGCAAATCTGTCGTGTCCTTAGTATCCAACATTGCTGCGCACCACCTGGTGGGAGTGTGGTGGGTGGAGCCCCCTGCCGGAGATGTCCGAAACCACCATAGCCTACAGTACCCTCATTAGATGCATGGGTGACCCCCGATGATTGGTATTTACTTGATTGGTTTGCGGATTGGTCAAGTGATCTGATTAATCGGGGGATGATTCGTGAATGCCGACTAGGTTCTTCATTGTAAGGGTTTCAATTTGCGTATGCTGAATTTAAGGTCAGTATGTGGAACAAACAAAAACCAAAGTAAATATCTGGTGATAACAGCAACCAATATTAGGTGGGTTAAACCTGCTGGCGGTGTGAACAGTGGTGGATGTGGCTGTGTGGAGATTGGAGGCGATATGTGCCAGTGGTTGGTATCTAGACCTCCTACCGACCTGCACGGGGACTGTGGCTGTTGTCGAATAGGTCGAGATGAGAGAGGGTGTCGTCTGCTGGCACTCCCGCCTCCTATCTCCCCTACCACATGGCCGTCAGGAAAAACTCACCGGGGTAAGACCTGATAAAACAGAAAGAAGAAAAAGACATCTCAGTCTGTATCTTCTTTGTATAGTCTCCCACGAGTCTGAGGTGTGGCAACATGAGACATTTCTGGACTGGACTAAGCACATTCTATCAGAGTTTAAAATGTTAGTATTGATGTGGTTTGATATTGAATGAAATGAACTGGAAATAATACAGTGAAGGTAAAGATGAAAGAAACAGGATTATGCTACGATCTCGATCTGTGACGTCATAAGTGGTCACCACTACTGTACACGCTAGATGTTAAAAGATTATTTGC
Source organism: Alentia gelatinosa (assembly GCA_950022655.1). Taxonomy (NCBI): domain Eukaryota; kingdom Metazoa; phylum Annelida; class Polychaeta; order Phyllodocida; family Polynoidae; genus Alentia; species Alentia gelatinosa. The sequence continues at coordinate 33,152,152 of OX465584.1, forward strand.
ATGGTGCTGGAAAGTGCAGTATTCATATTAAGCAGACACTGTACCCCATGTTTGGGTATGCTCACTTTTTCTATTTATAAGGGATCAAACCGTAATTTATTTTTTCTGTTTATACTATGATTATTTATTTTATGTATGTAAAAAGCCGTTGTTTTTCGTTCATGTATGTTCTCCAAGTTAAGAACTTAACATACCGCTTATGTAGATGTTCAACGTAAGTTCCTAGTTGATTGTTCATCGTAGAAGTCAAAATCCTTTAGTTTCATTGTTTCAGGATAATGTCGGTGCGAAAAGTCCAGATAGTGTCTTCCCAAGTTGCCCTATTGTACGTTTACCGTATTCTGGGTACTGTATGCACGATACCAGACAAAACGTTGTTTGTCATTTCAAAATTTGTTCACTATCCAATGAGAGAGATAAAGCTTGTATGGGAATTGAATATCTTCATTACGCATAAATGGCATACAGAAGAACAAGACCTTTTTGGTATTGTTTAGAAGTACATGTAGTGGGTACGCCTGTACAAGTGTTAAACATGTCGACGACACCTGTGTTGGAGGGAACATCTTCTTTCTTAAATGTTGTCTAATCTGTAGAGGGAGATGGAGATAATTCACCGCTTAGCTGGTTAAACCGCTTCAGTCACTCAACCCACCCATGTAACGAGCTACTATTGTTGAAGGCTATACATTCTTTTCAAAATAAAATGACAAAAAAGCAGTAAGGAGTCAGCTTTGTCTGTCGGTTTGATACACTTTGCCAGACTCACAAGATTCTCCTTTAAATAATCCCGAGTTCTTTTCTGTATTTGTGTTTTATTCCTATTGTTTTATGTTTACTCAGTTCCGCTGACGTTACTAGAAAAACGTTAGTGTGAGCTGCTTTTTATTCTGTGTCAGCTGCTTTGCGGTTGTTCAGTACTCGTAATGTACCTGAAATGAATATCATGATTGAGTATTTGAAATATCAAAATGACTCGGGAAGAAAGGAATGTCATGGTAAGTCAATGGCGTTAATAGAATTTCGTTAAACACCGCTCGCGATTTGAAGATTACTCCTGGCAAGTCGTACTCACTAAAATATTTTATATTTTTACTTTCTCTGTAGACTCAGATCTTTGCTACTGAAAAATCCAACGACAACTGCAATACTACTGTATAATTGTGACTACTGTTTGAATGTGAGAGTGTGTTGTTGGAGTGTGTCTGGTTGATATATTTTCAGCTGTAAAATTGTATTAAGAGATCTATTTAATTTCAAAATTTCTGAAATTGTAAATGAATTCAAATTGCTCGAATGCACGTTAATGATAAGTTTGGAAAATAGTTCTCTTTTAGAAGGCATTTCATATTCTAATAGTCAAAATGTTTGAGGCATGGTGTTTCACGTTGTGTTGATACGTTATGTTCAGGAAACTTCTGTAGAAATATTACCCCATTGTTCTAATGCATGGACCTTTTCTATATTCTTTTGTTCATATATCTCACGCTTCATTAGTTCATTGTTATTGAACTTCTTTATTTGATTTTCCGTATTCATTTCCATTCCCTTTGTGAAACGTCCGTAGCATCGTTCGCTTCATCAATCACCTCGCATTCATTCCCCATCCTCAATACCCAGACCCTAGTCATCTAGACACAGTGCTAACTCACACAAGATGACACCACCTTCTAAGTGGTTCAAAGCGAATCCGTCAAGTAGGGTGCCAATTGTTATCCTCCCAGTACTAACCAACGTGTGAAATCAGTTAGATGAAATTCATCTGCATGGTACGCAAGCCTGGAATTTTGTTGCAGATTTTAGAAGTGTGCATCTCGTAATCTGTCGATTATGAGCGGCTTTTGGTTCATGACCGCACACAGAATTTGAGCTAACCTTAGAAACTTGTCTGAACCTATATTTAAGATGCAGTTTTCGAGTGGGATTGTCTTTTTTTCACAAGAATCATCCAGAGTTTTGGTATTAATTTTGAGAAGGCATGGTGAATTTTTGAGGTGTGTTATTCCGACCTTGAGCTCGTGGTCCTTTGACCTTGAAGCCTTGACCTTTACTCGTCAATAACTCCTCACTAACACCTGAGTGGCTCTGGCCCCTCGCCGGCTGCGGGTGAAGTGAAGTGCTGTGACGTGACCGGCCCCCAAAACAAATAGCTCGTCGGTAGGTACCGCTATGTCACACCATCCCACAAGAGAATATCAAACCCAGTACTCATCATTAAAATATCCGCGAAATGAGGTCCAGTACCCAAGCCACTCATATACAAAATAAGATAAAATCTCATTGAAGTGGAACTAATCTCTGAGGGATGTAACTCCGCACCCAGTAATTGTTAGGTCATCATTTTCACTCATTACATGCGTGTCATCCTTAGCATAATCATCTCCATTTAAAATCATTCAAATTTTTCCTCGTTTGTTCAAGTTGTCATCATCTCCATATTACAATCGCTTAGATTTATTTATTTAATCTGTTTTATATACCCTTTCTTCATGTTTCACAGCTCTAAGGCTAGTCAGATGTTTCAGTAAGCACAAAATGCAAATGGATAATTTCATCGTTATAAATGATAAAATCTTAGTTGTATTAACGTTATATCTTAAGCAGAAATTGCACTGAAGCCTTGCTTATAGTGTCAAGACGAATACATTTATGGATCAAGATGTTGTTAGTCTCGTGGTATATAGTTAGTTGTGAGCAGGTTACTCACGGCTCTCTCCTGTACATGTAGGCTCGTACGATGGAGGCCCGGCCATCTCCCCCTCGCGCCTGGAGGACACCCTGCCCACCTTCCAGCAGCCCAAGCGCTACGTCAAGCCGGAGGAGAAGCGCGAGAGCAAGGCTGCACCTGGCGTCATCATCATGGTAGGTCGCACCACCCAGCTCTGTCCTCCTGTACTCCCTCCTCCTACCCCGACCCCGACATGCCCAACCCCACATCCGACCCGTGAACACGTCACCACTGGACATCCGCATTGCTATGCCAGCCTGGGGGTTGGATTAACTTTCTATGGATCCAATCTGATCTGATAAAATTATGGAAAGGTTTCTATGTATTTCTGATTATTTTAAAGGAACACTGTATGTAGACATAAACCTGGAGAGGGATAACCCTGTCATTCTGATTTGTTTTTCTGGAAATATAGGGTGGGTAAGGGAAGGGGTGTAGTAAACATGAATCAGATATGACTAATTTCGTTATTAATAGGTTTGGCATAGCTGTTCCTGACCACTTAATTAAGGAACCAGTGTGACGTCACATAGCACCTCCCAGCATGCACTGCGTCCGATTTCCCCTGAATAACCCATATCCCCCACCTTTTTAAAGTAGCGGCAGCATGTTTATTGGGAACCCTCATATTCAATGTTTTTTCTTCATATCAATGCATGGGTTGTTTTTGGCATGTTCTCATTGCATATGGCAAATATTGTCTCCCGCATATTTTGCTAGTAATTATGTTTATCACTATCTCCACACGACTTTTAGATCGATCCAGTGTTTCTATGTCTGTATTTTTTATAAACAAACTCCTTTGTACAGTTACAGTCCTTGCTTCAAACACGAACATAAAAAGTCTGGTGATGGGCAGGCAGTATGACTATAAAAGAAAACAATGTTTCTTGTATCGGTTTCTAGATTTAAGAACCGTGCGAATTTAAGACAAATTAAAACGAGTTCCCATCTGCACACGCACAACCTATCCGTCCTGTCGCTCAAACAGATCGTCGCTGTTTCCTGGTTTGTAGCAAACGTACAGCTACCTTTTTGCCAGGGACCAGCCCAACGCTGCCCTAGATCTCCCTCTCTCTCTCACATTCACACACACACTTCTCAAACTGCCTACTAGGTGGCGTGTGGTCGTGGCGCACCCTAGTGCCTTCTCCAAGAACCACACTTTTTAGTTCTATACTTGCATGAGAAAAGGAAACACGCAAACAAACCGAACACCCGCTCATTTGCACTTTACTCTTCTTACTTTTTGTATACTATAAGAATCTAATTTTATGGCATGACAATAGTTTTGTTGGCTCTATTTCAGGATTTCTTAAAGTCCATATATATTTTACAATAACAGACACTTTCATAAATTTTTACTCTTCTGACTTTGAAGTAGTCCTGTGTGTCACATGATAAAGAAAGCTAGTAACGCTTAGAATAACTGAGTCGGATCTGGGGATGTATTTCAAAGTAGTAAATGAATTTTATCTATAAGCTCCCATCTTCAATAACAAAGTAATCTAAAACAATACTCTTAATCTTTACAGATTGATATAACATGAAAACTCCCATGACAAAGATATCAATCCTGATAATCATCCTCGATAACAAATTTCTTCTTACTTATCAGCTGACACATTAAAGAAATTGTCTCGTATATCTGTGAACTAAAATTTTGACACAAAACCTTAACACCAGTTTCTGTAGATTTTTTTTTTACTACACCCATTTCACTTTTATTTTGTGTGGGCATTTATAAAAAAAGGACACCCACCCTATTGATTTCAGTATCACAATTTTACGTGTTTATCATTTATCAATTTTAGTTGTGGTTTTGACATTTTTTGGGGTTTATACTAATGAAGAGCATGGTTTGGTTTGCAATGGTTTCATTATCGAAGGCGGATGAGAAAAAACATCCGCACCAACAAAGTCCGCATGAGGTGACGGTAGCAGCCCGCGCGGCGGACCCTGCTCCCGAGTATGATGTGAAGCCCTCGCAACCGTTCGGTTCGCTGCTTGCTAAGTGGAACACCGACTCCGGGCAGACCTCACGGCCACGAGTTCAGACCAAAAAGCCCGCCAAGTTCGCACAGGTAGAGTAGACGCGGCCTTGAGGCGCTGACTCAGATGGCTCCACAGCCGGCCCACGTATCTCTATGTATACATACATTACATCTGATTAGAGAGTGACCAAACGACAGCTAGCTTTCGGTACGCCAGGTAGAGCCGAGTGGTGAGAGTACAAACAGGAGGGGTTCAGATTATTCACCCTGACATCACCGGAAGTGGGTATTGTGTAGGCGGTGAACAATCGAAATGGGGCAATTTTTTCGTATTAAGTAAGACGCCCATCATAGCATTGCCTATTTATTAGGTGCTATGATACCTTCTAATAAGTAAACATTTATAAGATTACCTAATTAGGGTGAAGCTGACCATTGGGATATTTATCAGTTCTGGTAGTAGTATTAAGTAGTATATACTTGGGGGTTTGCATCAGGCAGTCCAGATAGCACCGTAACTCTATGGAACTCCAGTAATTGTTTTATGACGTATGTCTAGCCATAACGTGCGCATACGTCATCTTCTGACGTCCTCTACTCTCGTTTTCTACCTGACGTATTGGGTGGCAAGGGAACCAGACCGGATGTGACGTACTGGTATAGGCAGCGGCTTACAGTATGTACCGTGTGAAGCCAGCTTGTGTGCTACACTTTCTCTATTATCGCTCAGAGAACACTGTGGACAGACATTCTCCGACCCTCGTCATTACTGTGACGTTGGGGACGCCCTCATTCCCTCCCGTCTAGAGCCAAGATGTTGTCTCACCCTCTACACCAGTAGATTGTAAAAACACGAGTGGAGTGTGCAGCTCAAAGCTTTAGTGATAAAGCTGAAGTTGAACATAGCTTTGGGTTTGGATAACAAGATGACTTAAATACATCTTTCATGCTGATAAGAGACGATTAAGATTTTTGTTTTACACACCCTTGATTGTTCTCCCCGAGTTTTTATTATTAATAATGATTAAGTTACTTACGACTACTTATACTGATTTATAAGTGGACACAATTAAGTGGATGAGGAATTGATTGTGCTCGAAAGACCAAAGCAGACGAACCTGTACCGTGTAATAAACCTGCATGCTACTAACACATTGCATGCACTAATCATGCTATTCAGCCACTAATCACAAGCTGATAACCTTGATGATCTTTATAAACTATTGCCCAATTGCACACACAAAACCACACTCATGTCACACCAATTAAGTTTCACGAAATAGTCTTAATTATCTTATACTTGGATTAAGAAAAGGGCGACTCACTGAGGGAAACGACGTGCGGTAATCGCCCTTCTAAAAATCTTGCAAATCTAAACTAAAATAATTATCATTAAAACTACGTACTGAAGTGGTAGCCGGACCAACAAAGCTTGTTCATGCCTCTATTCTGACCTTTCAAATAGATTGGTTCGATCTTTTGCACGTGCCCTTTTTGTTATTTTTTTTTTACATCTTTTGTAGATTGTGGTGGTATATTTGTTATGTTTGTATTAGTGTTTGTGTTGGTGTATACCTTTTAAATTCTTCATTTAGTTTGTTTATGTTCCCACTATATTATCAGTTACATTATTATTACGTTTATTACTGTAGTTATTTATCCCATAAAATCACCTGTCTCACATGAATGCGTTTTACTTTCACATTGCAGTCACAAGCGGTATATAGTCCCATTCTATCTAAGGCTTTTCTCTAGCTGAGGGTCATGCTAGTGCATCAGGCTTACCACAATAAACACTAAAACCTTCACTTCAAGGTTTGCAGTGCGTGCGCCTTCCTACTCGGGATCAATCAATGAACGGCGGCACTATTGCACCAGCCAGTATTTCTTCATTTTTTCCTCACAACTTTCCTCTCTTTTTCCCTTCTCTTGGTGTTGAAATGCCATAACTTTTGTAGACGAGGGACAAGGAAGCCATGGTAACGGAGCGTTTGGTAATCCGCGAAGATGTGACGTATACCTAAGCGTACCACATGTCTTGCAGCTGAGACCAAAAAATTACACACGCTTCTGTATGCGTGGCTTATGCTAGCTGAAAGTTACTAACTCACGGGAATCAGCCCATCTATGATTGTGTCAAAGAGTTAAAAAAATATAATTGAAAAAAGAAAAGGATGATTTTATAATTTACAAAAGAAAATTTTCGAATAGGGAACACATTTACCAGTTCACCAAGACCAGAAAGTGAACAATGAAAGATTTTCAAAACAAATAATTGAAAAAAGGATAATTATGAAAATACATACCTTTAACCACCGAAACCCCAAAGAAATCTGTACTGAGATGAACTGAACTCGGCGAGATATTTCTATCTAATATTATGAACCATATATCCTATATATGTTTTGGTTATACTGCTGATTTAGAACACATTTAGCTTACGCAAAAAAAACAATTATAGATACCACGGACCTCTACATTGTAGAAACTTTTTAACTCTTTGATGCTGCACACGAATCATTTTTGCTGATTGAAGATGCTAGTCGGCACAGGGAAAGCACGCTAGAGATTGTCCGAAACAAAAATCGTCTGCGATTGCATGCCATGATGAGAACGGAAGACATGTAACTGGCATCAGCCTTGTATGGATTTAATTTTGAAAAGCGTGGTCAAATGCTTTCCGTGTCCCTAACCTAGGTCTGTACGGATCAATGTCTAATTCTTCGGTCTATGGTACACTATTTCTTTATCTTTGAATGTATATCTCTGTTTCCAATGTTGTCATGAAATGTAAAAGCCACTAAGTTTATTTTTCAGCTATTGTATAATACCTGTTCATTTCGAATTCTAAAAATCTATTTTGTTAACATAACCGAAGAATTCTATATATAATCCAAGGCTGGTTCCAGTTCTATCGATGGCTGTGTAATTACATATATCATTGATTCATAGATGTTGTACGCATTTAAGAAAGGAATTAGTTTAAATATTTAGTACACAACAACCAACATAGCCTTAGGTGGTCACATATGGATTTAAGTAACACTTGCAAGCAAAGAAAAAAGGGTTAATTTGCTCCCGGAAATCAAGCTTAATTTCAAACACCTACATACTAGAGACTGAGTAGATTTTACACTTTCACTTAGATATAGCTTGTAGACACTGACTGACAGCGACGCTATACCATAATCATGGGAACCATGCTGCCACCTGGCGTGGACTGTCTGCACTGAATCCGCGTCTGGCAAATAGCCGCGTGGTCGAAAATACAAGTTTTTACGAATGACCATTTCGAAATAATGCATAACTAAGTGTAATACAAAATTATACATACAACTTCCTGGACAGCCTTTATTTGTCAGTGTATTATATGGATGATATTCAATCGGGTTATGGGAATTCATTAACCTCGGACTCATGATTTCGTTATTAAGATGCTTATAATTTCAAATGCCTAAAATAGGTAAAAAACAAAAAGCAACAACATACCCCGCATGATGATTAACTTATAGAAGAGACCAGCGTCCTAATTTTAGATGTTATTGAAATGTTAAGTGTATTATCACAAAGCAACAATTCAGGATATCTTCAATCTGATATACATTACTGAAATATTTAAGTGTTACGTAAACTGTGAGATTGCTATTTAACAAAATGAATCTATGCTAAAGTAAATTAGATGAATTCATTTTGTTACAATGAACCTATCACATTGTATAAAGATAAATCCGAGTAGAATTTGTACAAGGCCGCGATTTTCGTAGACACTTTTACTCATTGAATGTGCTATGGCGGCGGCGGTGTTGTTGTTGTTGTCGTTGTAGGCAGGTGTTGACTGATGTTGTCCTGATGTTGTAGGGGGCTGGTGACAACAGATGTGCCCTCTGCGACAAACGAGTCTACGAGATGGAGAAGATGATCGCAGACAAAGCCATCTACCACAAGATGTGCTTCAAGTGCTCCCACTGCAAGCGTATCCTCAGGTACCTATCAATTATAAGAGTGCTCAAATATTCTGTGATTTTAGATTTTTTTAAATGTATGTCAGGTCTGTACTAAATCAGAATATCTTTCGTCATGCGGCGACCTTCCTATGAATACATCTGAGGACATGTTAGCATTAATTTATAGTAGTAACGAGACCAGAGACCTAGTTTAAGTTTCACTCACGAGGTGGCTCCACCGATGTTAGACCTCCTCCCTGCTCTCTGGATGCTTCCGAGCCCATCTCCAACTCAAACGGTGACCAACATATTGAATCATTAGAGATTCAGGGTTACATATATTCACTTGAATCTAACTTGTTCGAGAAGTTAGATAGAACTCTCTCGACAAATTGAGTGTAAAATTCTTTTCCCGTTAGGTGATCTCTGTGGAGGACCCGCGGGGTCCCTCACTCTCCACCTGAGGGTCTCGGTGGGGACCTCCTTCGGTTAGAATTTTTTAATTTAAATTTCGTCAAATCCTTATATATTATCAAATATTCGGCAGACATATATTCCTGAATTTCTTTATTATTCACCAACGAGAAAATGGACCTTAAATTGTAATTTACTATCTATTGGATCGGTTGACAGGCGTCAAGCGAGTGGTGAGGCAGTCCTGCTCTAAATAAATTGTGGCCGGCTCTTCACTATCCTCTGGCGGACTCGTCGCTAAGTGGTTAATGTTGGGGCATCCTGCTCTTAAATGTTCTACAACCTGCCCGCCCAAACTGCCCCAGGCGGAGAAAGGACCGAACTCTGAGGGTTGAAGTCTATCTGTGCCCTCCAGATTAGTGTCTGATATACGGGAAATGTTTAATACAGACATGTATATTAACCATATGCTTGAAACTCCTGACAGTTCAATAATATGTCTGATGGACTACAAGGATATCCTTGCGGATAATATCTATTAAGACAAACAAATGTTTGTATGACAACCTAGGTCAGATATATAATATGGAGATCACCGGAAGTACTTTTTTCCACGGTGATTTCGATATTTGAAATTAATCGGTTATGGAAATTCTGAGACAGGGTTATGGACTATTATGGACAGGGTTAGTCTTTGTTACAAGGTCAGAATGAGATGGCCTAGTTTTTTTAAAGGTCAGCCATCCTTTCTCAGTGTCATAGTGGCTTGTATTGAAGGTCGCCGAGCAGCTATCCATTATTTGCTCATTTTTTTAACACCATTAAAATTGCATTCACTGCTACAATTGCATCATATACTATGGAAAGAAAAAATATTTTAAATTAAGTCGTCTGCGAAAATATTCTTCCTCCCGTGGCAGTCTAAAACGTTGTAGGGCGCTCATACTATGTGTTAGTATTCTTCAAATTCACGCTTGAACCTGTTACTTATAGAGAGAACGAGTTAGTGTTAGCCTGCTTTTAAAACGGAGACTGTAGAAGGCCTATTGAAGCATCTTTTTTAGTGCTTAAGTAGTTAAGTGGATGTCGAGTCATGGAATAGAAGCATGTATAGGGGAGGTTGAAATCACCGGCTGTCCATGCACTTTACTTCACATATAAACACGATTTCGTTATTCTCTGCAATGGAAATATGTGTTATTGTGCAGAAATACCTCCCCGAAGGCCTACTTAGAAATTTCACATCGCTTGCATTAAAATGTTATCAGATTATATTGAGTATATTGTTTAGGAAAAATGTTATCTGGAACAGTCACAACACTCCCATGAGATTTCACCAGTAATGACCCAGTTTGCTTTGTTATATCATGTGGCTGCGGCAGAGAAGAAATGAAGCCCGAATTCCTGTGACAGGAATAATTTCCAGAATAGGGTTGTTCTCGCTGAAGATGTGATTACAAATACACAAATGCCACGTCGCCAAAGGAATGCAATCCATGACCATGTCCCTGTGTTGATACAACGAGGAAGATATGGAGAGAGCACAAACATTAAAACTTCCTCAAAATTTGTCTGTTGCATTATCTGCCCTACACGAACGCCCTAAACTCTAAATTATATGGGGGTCAAGTGGTAGATCTGCCTTTTGGGTAACATGAACATCTCCTTTTGTGATTATGATATGTGTGTGTAGGATGTTATGACCACGAACCTCAGGAAATACGCCACCTTGTCTGCTCCTCCCAATGGAGTTACACATGTGCGTTCCTCGCTGTGGGCCTGGCGTCAGGTGACGTCATTGTACATCGTCAGTGACGTAAATAGAGTGTCAATAAGTGGCCACCTGGCAGTAACACTGGCTCATATGGCAGGCTCTTTGCGGATTGACTTTTCTGTACTTGAATCTCCATTAATCAAGCGGGATTTCTGGTTGTCACGCACACCTGTTACCATGGCAACGAACAGCAACAACCATCCAGCCCCACTCTGTCTGGTAAATGGTGTCAGAGGTCGGACTGTATGGTAGCAATACGTCACGCGTGTTAGCCCAGCTGTTTCTATGGCAACTGTTCATAAGTAACACATGTAGGCCTATATGAAGAAAAACGGTGGACAATCTGCAGATCGTGAATGTTCATAGGCAGATTGACATTGTGTGCTGTGAGGAAAAGAGAAATTGAGATTTACCAAACTTCGGAAACTCGGGATCAGATGAGGAAGAGGAAAAAACATCACATTAGCCAGCAATGTGACTAAGGCAGCTTGAAAGTTTGTTGGGCTGGTGGTGTGTAATTTAATTGGAGTTAAGAACATCGATAGATTCTTCTTATTGTTTAATGTAGAAAGTAGCCTTGGATTCCCATTTAAGTATTACAATGGGTTCGTCTCCTTTATAGCAGAGCAACACTGACTTATTGGAAGCTGCTGTAGCTATTTGTGAGTCCACTTGTCATACTAACGCTATGAACTTTCATGTTTGCAGTCTTGGCAACTTTGCGTCAATGGAAGGGAAACTATACTGCAAGCCGCACTTCATAGAGATGTTCAAGACCAAAGGTAAGACTTTTAGAGTAGGCAATGCTTAAGGGATCTAGTGTTTCTTTTGTAAAAAGATTTGAATGAATCATGTTTATATTTTGTTGCCCCCTGTGTGTTATTTCATTAGATGTTGTATATACATGTAGTTGTAGAAAACAAATTTCCCACTTGCGACATAAGCCCTTCTGATATTCTAATTCTTATTCAAGATGATACAAACGAATGGGAGACTTGGCTCACCCAGATTGATTTGTCAAAGTTTCCCCATCATGCAATAAGTATCATTTAGAATTAGCTTAGATTGGAAATCTATTATTTCCAGGGATTTAGAGTTCAACATTATCTCAAAGATTTATAATGTCATCTGTTGATAAGGATGTAGATAGCTGTAATGACCCCCATGCATACCCCAGCAAATTATTTTTGTTATAACTTGTAACCTTTATCTGTAGGAAACTACGATGAGGGTTTCGGCAAAGAGAAACACAGCAAGCAGTGGCTCAAAGAAACCCCCGAACAGCAACAGGCTGCTCCAGGTAGGTCCTCTTTGCTTTTGAAAATAAAAATACACTGCCATAATTTACAAAATGAGAACACACTCCAAACTGCCTTGTAGTGTTTTGTCAAGTTGTAGTTTCATGAGATTCTTCTCGTGTGTAGTCAAGTGGCTAGTTTTATAGAAAATCTTACAAGAGCTAATAATCGCAATACTGGTGTCGAGACACGAACACTATTCTGGATTACAATGCTGTATAAGTACTATCTGAATTCAGATTATATCAATGTTAACCTTATGAGAGGTTCCTTTGTAAGAGTCAATTAAATTAACGAAACTTCGTAAGAACAATGTTCTCAATGGACAAGAACAAAGATGAATCGTAAATGTCAGTGTTGATTGTTTTTGGTATAAATTTGTTTTGATGAAACAACTGCATGTCTGATTTACATAACCTGACACTATCTAGAAAGCGTAATACATCATTTTATTTGTCATAACATATCCTGCTCTTTGTAAGATACACTAGCAAGCGTTGATTGTTTTTAAAAAAATAATTCAGAACTTATTCAGATGTAAAAACCAAGTGTAAACGCAATTAGATATGAAGCGACCACTGACAGTATGTTTCCATTGATACCTTTGGCCAACGACCAAAACATTATTGTGAAGCACAGGTGCCATGATAAAGACGAGGTTGGCAGGCAAAATGGATTTACCTAAAACATGTTGACATAGAATGTATCCGGTTCTGTTTTGCTCGAGTCCGAGTTTTGTTTGCCAATATAAAGACAGAATACGTATAAGGATCTAACAACGCGTGGGGATGGCCAACACTGTTCTGCCTTTATGGCCGAGTTTCATGTATAACAGACGCTCGAGTTCAAAGAGCGAAAACCTACGCGCATCGTGTTGAGTCCCACTCCCCAACTTTATCTCACCCCTGGTACAAGTTTAGCCATAGGAATAACATTAGAAAAAAATACTCAACGATCTCCCCGGTAAAGTAACAATACTATGCCACGGCCGTGGCGTAGTGGATTTGCTAAGTATATTCTGATTATTCTGAAGTTGTGATGTTATTCAAACAATAGAAAGGGGTGAGATAAATCCAGAACTGCACTCGAATCGTAAAATAGACAATACTCCACTCGTTTGGCTGGGCCATAATCGTCACTCGGCTTCGCCTCGATGACGATTGCGGCCCAGCCAAACTCGTGGAGTATTGTCTATTTATACGATTCTCGATGCAGTTCTATATAAATACCCCATGGTGCCACTCTGGTAGCGCGTCATAGTAATCTATCAGAGACATGGGTCAAGGTTATTTATTGTTTCTTCAACATCTGAAGGGGGCAATTATTTCTTGTTACTTGGGTTGTAATCTATATGTTCACCCAAGGACCTGGTGATGTGTGGATATGGTATAAGATACATTAATGTCTGATCAGAGTGCCTATTGTATTATCTAATTTCACGATATCAGACAATCAAAAGGTTGTGTGGGCATTACCGTATTAGTCTTGTCCAATACAACAGACTGTTTAGATACTTCAGATTAACCTCACTAGTTTCTACCATTGATATCCACTCTGTATAAGTGGATTATATACCTCACTGAAAGATAAAAATAGAAAACGCCTTTTCAATGAGCAACAAATGTTGTAGTCGGTTGCTATGCCAACACTTGCTCTGCCACCTGGTGGCGCATACTGAAAGCTATGTTTCTGAAGGAGCCAGATGAGCCTTGGCAACGAGAGCGCATACCTTTAATAGTCTACTTCGTGACCAGAAAAAGACCCACCTTATTACAGTGCTTTCCTGGGCAATATAGAAACCTATTAAGTGGTGTTATTGTATTGCCACTAGGATCGGATACGTTGTAGATCATTTTCACTGCCCGAAGTCATATTATTTTCATACTGACCTAGGTAATCCAGGGTCCGTGATATAACAGAACTAAAGTTGTCAAATCATATGTAGCTACATGTATATGATGAGACTGAAGCGAAATCGAATATATATTTTAGCTATTTCATTTCTTTATGGCATATTCCATCAAAATGTGTAACATTATACTTTCATACTCATTCCCAAGTCACCAAATGTTAACGAAATCACTGGTAATGGTGGCAGTGTTTTGAGTGGCCAGGCACCAGGAGAGAGTTGACACCCCGTAGTTTTGTGCTCAGGAGTTTTTACCACATGTGTTAGGTGGACACGGCTGACTGAAGATTAGCTGTTGGACGCCAGTGTCAGGGTCAGTGAAGCATGAAACCTTAACATCACGTGGTGGGTACCAAAAAAATAGAAGACCTGAAAAAATGTTATGAAAAAGAGTCACATGATAAAAACTCATGAAGTTAATCATGTGTTATGATTGTTTAGTGAAATTACAACACTGGAGAGATAAATAGTCTTGGGTTGACAAGTCCCTCGAAATTTTAGAAATACAAAAATCCAATATTTACTGCAATTTTATTGGATATTATTATAAAATACTATTCCTGTATTGCGGTTCTCTTTTGTTGCTGTAACTTGAATACCAGCGTTTTACAACGGTGGCAGTAAATTTGATAGCAACTAACGGTTGGCGACAATTACTCTGACAGTAACCGTGCCTACTCGTATATACCACAGCAAAAGACAAAAGGAATATTCAGGTATTGGACTAAATTATTGATTTGCCCCAAAATAGAGATAATTCACTGAAATAGAAGACCTTGTAAGGTTTTACAGTTTTACCCATATTTTCAGGATTTTGTCGTTCGGAATTATACTTAAAAAATTCAATTCATCGTCACAATTTGCTAAAGTTTACATCACAGGGATTTGTGGTATTTCACAAGTAGGTTAGTCCCAGCATGACGGTGCCAGTTCCTGTGCTGTCCGTGCCATCTATGTCTAAACCCGGCTCTCTACCCCATGCAGCTACCCCTAACTCTCAGATAGTGTTTCACGTAGAGGGGAGGGGAGGGGAGGGTAACGGGGTAACACAGGGAAGGTACAATACAGGTGTTTCACCGACCACTCCTGTAGCACCACTCTAGAAGCTGTAGACCCCTGGAGGCAACTTCCAGGCCCTGTCCACCCCTCCAAAAACCCTAGACGCGCCCACCCACCCCTCATGCCCTCTCTACAGTGGTGCCGTGGTTGTGTACGGACATGTATTTTAGCACAGCTGCCCAGTGCTGTCACCCAGTAGCGATGCTCAAGTGGAGGCCGCGCCGCCGTGATGGTGGACCTGTTGTTGTGTTATTGTTTTGAGACTGCCCCCAGTGTGACCACTGTGACCCGCCCACACGTGGAGCAGACCGTGGAGGAGCAGGTAGGAGGGGGCCCGGCGGTTCTTTGACACCTGGTCGTGCAGACAGCCTGCCTGTTGCCTCATCTGTGCATTAGGATTCTAGGATTATCATGGGAATCCTCCTGTCCTGTCTGCCAGGCTGGGGTATGCCTGAGCCAAAGACGTCCCCAGAATCGAAGAACTCCACTAACGGTGCGTATTTGATATCATATAGTCTCCCAATTAGATATTAGATATGTCACCAGAAATCAAATAATCTGCCTTCCTAAAGTAAGCAGCACCAAAATATAGCTCTACTAATGTATACAGATCAAACAAGCGTTTTCGATTCTTTTCTTGAGCATTTTCTGAAATTAGGTAAGCTGTTTACAAGTTGACATAACCTTGTTCACATAGAACCGTTTGGCATGTATTTATACAGATAACGGCTGATTCCTGAACTTTCGAGTATGTGTGTATGATAAATCAGTATGATAAATCAATATCATACCTGGGGGTACAGGTTTGTTTTTACCCAGTCAGATATCCTTTTTCTGGATTCTGAAAAGTTAAACATGGGGTTATACGCGCCAGACCGTAAAATACCATGTCTAATCCTGATTTAGTTATATAATGAACGTCCTCTGAATTCTGGCGATCTTCTTATTGGCCATACGGGTACATGTATGCTGGCTATGGGTTCCATAATGGCGGCTGCCAGGCCATAGCCTGTTCATGACTACTGCTAATTGCGCTACGAACCTCTCACGTTTAGCCTATAGTGCCACCACATATATCACCATGCAGGGATTTCATGTGAATACATAAAACGTTAACTCTCAAAATAGCCTTAACAGGAGTCAAATCCAGGCCGAGAAATTCATGATGATTTTTTTTATTTTACTAGCAGACAATAAGAAAAATGAAAAGAACATCAAACACACAATAGAACTGAATTTCCTAAGGGATTGTTTTATGAATAAGTCTTAGGCTTGGCGGTAAATCGTAATCGAATGGAGTCTTTGATAATTAGACCCATGATATTACAATCAGGTTAATGGGGATTGTACTGTATGAAAGATCCGGCTTAACTCAGCATGCTGGGGAGCTCAACCTAATCCTTTGACCCGCACACAGTCGATGTAAAAGCACATGCTGAGACTTGAGCTGTATTTCCTTCACCTGCGACGAAAACTCCCGCCACGTTCCCAACACCTGTATGGGTGACCTACTGTCAAGTAGGAAGGGCCAAGGACCAAGTCCAGACGGAGTAAACCCAATCCTGATAGCACCCTGGAGTAGTCATTATAAGACCACGTGTAAACGTATAAGGCCGGTGAGTATCACAGCGGCCTCATTTCAGGTGGAGAAGAACCGAGCATCTTGTCACCTGGTGTAGAATGTGGCCGGAGAGTGACGCATGTCTCACATGGACAAGACTTGAGGTGGAGAGCGAATAATTTGCTACCCGAACGAGTTTGATTGGAGATTGATATATGTGCTTCATGGATCAGTGGAGTACTTGTATTTATACTGCATTGGCTCTACGGTTTCAGCACAAAGCTACATCTGATATAACTGCACTTTCCGAGGAGAATGTGTGTCATTACGCAGCGTTTCTTGGAGCAGACGACAAATTCTGTGAGCTGTTCATCTCGTCCAGTGTCTTCCGTCGGGTCACGTGCATGACTACGTCACGTCTAGACATGCGCTGAGGCAAAAGAACGACTCATTACATCAACCTTAGTCATGCAACCTTTAATTGATACAGGACTTTCAGCTTGTATGACCCTGTTTGTTGTGACTGGACTCTCATGTTTGAATATCTACTAACGAAGCCTATTGCACAGCACTCATACCAGGTGGCGCGTCAGTGGAATCCTTTCTCCCATACACAAACAGTACCTTGCCTCAGCTTGAGAGGAATTATATAGTGGCAATCGCCTGGCTAGATTGTCTCTGTAACTCACCAATTTATGACAGCCTAGCTGATCTACGGCTCAGGTTGTTTGGTATTGTATGGAATTTTAGCTATCACATTTTTGACACATTGTGAACTTTAGTAATCACAGCCCACCAGATGGCGTTTTCGTGGCGCCCCCGTGCGGTGTTAGCAGGAACTCTGCTCCTTGTAGCATGGCTCCTCCTAGCGGCCTACCTCATAAACATCCTGGTAGGTCTCAAGAAGATATTCTACCATGAGACGCAGCCGGCTGACGTCACGGACCACGTGACCATTACAGTACACACGGCACCTAGCGGCGGGTGACCGAAGTAACCAGGATATACAGTCCCGGAGAACTAACAGAACGGTCATGCCAATGCAATCTGGTGACTGGTAGGAATCTTCCCTCAACAAGGAGTGGTACAGATGTGTTGATACAAACCACGAAACGCGGCTCCTGACAGGCCTCAAACTGTATCGCTGCGCCACGAGACCGGGCATGTTATACTGTCGTGTGCTCAATTCCCATAGAAAATACTGAAACGTGCAATAACACAGCATGTATTATTGGTTTTGTTTTAAATTCCTATTCGTCTCGACATTCCATTCAGTTAGGTAGGCACATATGCAGAGAACACCGCAAATTTCGCATTACTGTGAGCGTAGTGGACGAATTACCCAACACATCGCCCTTCTCTCGATGGTATTTTATGTATTCGTTGTGGTAGGCAAAGCTAACACCAACTATACTTCAACGGACTTGAGAGTGGTCAATAAAAGTGTGGGCAAGTTTGGTGTGTAAATCAAGTTAAAAACTAATATATTGCTTTTAACAAAAAGCAATAACCATTTATGATGGTAACATTTTATCGGATGATCGAGTACTCATCGCCGCACCTATTAAAGCTCATCTTCATTGCCATCGTACAAATTATGCTTTCACTTCCCCATTAGTTTCACTTTGCATATATCGACCTCTCCCTGACAGTTTATCATTCTACCGTCATTAAATGTGTCTAATGAATACAGAAGGGTTAACCCTTGTGATAAATCACCGCTAGGATATCAGTGTCTGGTCTGGGCGCCGGAACGTTCTACCAAAAAAAACCACACCTTCAAAACCCGCTCCTCTACCACTAAAGCCGTCAGGGATTACAGATTAGTCCTGCTGATCCCCGCTAGACGGCGCTATCAGGCAGCGTCCAATGGAGCGTAACGAGAGATCAATCAGTTATGTATCAACGGCGATAATGTGGGTATCGGTGACTCGCCCGAGCGTGAAATGCCCATGACAAAGCCTGCCGGCCTGTAGTAGCCGATGGCTCTTGAAAGCGCGCCGCTCATGCTCGCGCCACCTTCTGCCCACCCTCAGTCCACCCTCCACCCTCTACTCCCTCCCACTGAACGGCACTATTTCCGCCTCTTACATTTCCACACAAGCTCTCACTCCCCATTGAGCCTTTGAGGTCTGTTGTGAGACTTAGATGGACCGACTGGGTACACCTATTGTGAGATGATTGTGAGCAGGGCACTGAGGGAACAACTCGCCAAAGGTTTGGGGAATTGTGAGCAGCTCAGAGTAACTCAGGGTACCGTTGTAGTGCACGTGCACTGTGTCTTATAAGTACATGATTTTGTATATATATATGCGTATATTTTTATTTTATGTCCCTGTTTAAATAAAAAGCACATTTGGTAACGGATTCCATATAGTTTTTACAGCAGCTCTTTATTGCTTGGTGGAATATTTTGACGTCTCCATATATGGGGCTATTTATTGGACAAGTAAGTATAAGGGTGATGCAGGGAATGGAATGTGTAAGGCTATCACATGCTATTAAGAGGAACACAATGTTTTGCATACTGCAATTATTGTTGGTAATAACAGAGTTTTAATATTTCGTGCTTTACGTGGTGATTGATTACAAGCCGTGACAGGATTATTCAGTTGCATTTAGTAGCAGTCCAGCATAGAATATACTTCACGGGGAGATTGTCCCACGTTTCCACTTTTTTCTTAACAAGAGGCTGCTCTGACTTGATCACCACTAATTTTACCATGGTTAACAGAAAGCTTGGACTTGATATCTTCCCAAGTTTCTATAATGTATAATGATGTTAGTTATATGCCCATCGAAGTTTCTTGCTACCTCTTCTGGTCATGTATTTTGTAGAACATAGATGGACACAACTCAATCATGGTTGGTGTAACAAAGGTTTATTACCATTAAAAAGTTCTGAGAAACAATTAGTTTGATGTGTGGTTCGTGGTTAAACTCCCTCATTTTTAATAAAACAGAAAGAGATTTTGATTTATATTCGGTATTTTAGGTCATACTTAAAAGTAAGTTTGCTAAGAGATTTACCTCCAGGCATCCTACTTCGTTAGATTTGGAGACGATTCCATTTAGTGCTCCACTCAGATATTTACGATATTCTTATAGGTTTCCAACCTCCTGAACTACTGACATACATGTAAATCACTCAGACGGTGATAAGACTCGACTAATCCACTTCCCAGTGAACTGAAGTTAATGGCTGTAGACTGGCATTGTCACGAGGCGGGCTTCACTGATATTGTTACATGAAGTACGTGTCTAAATGTCTTCGAAGTGATCAATATAACAAGGCACGCTTACGTGAGGCGCTGCTCATGACCCTCGGCTGAACCCGGCGCGGGGAGCTGAAGGAGGGGGTCGGGGTAGACTGAGGGGTGTTAGCAAGGAGAAGGCGGATCCACGTCTCACAGAGTCTCCACCCAAGTGGAAGGATCCAGGGATTGGCCCACATGCGCCCTGTCTTTGATCTGCGCTCGACATGCTCACGTGCATTGCACGCGCACAGAAAGGGCCAATACGATTGGGTACACGACGCTGGTCTCCTGTGCCATGATTGCATGTTTCAGCTTCCTATGGATGTAAGTGTGGCACAGAGAAACCACAGGTGAGGCCGTACTCCTGAAGATTGTCCGTGCCTGGTCGTCTGTGAACCGGATGCGGCGACAGCGGAAGATACCCCTTGACTTCGGAAACTGTCGGAGTGCATTGGAAATGGTCCGTGAAGTCCTTGTTCATATAGATATAACTAAAAGGGATTTACAGAACTAAAAGGGATTAGCAGAACTAAGAGGATGGCTATGAGCTATAGGTGCGTCCAGTTTAGTGTTCGCATCAGTGAATGCACTTTCCAGTCTTGTCGAGGAAAACTTTCTTGAAACCAAACGTTGCAATAGTCATCTTTGATGTCGTACATGATGAAGTAGATCAATTAAAAACTTTTAATTGATATAGCGGTGTAAACATTTCTGGAGTGTTCTCGTCCACTACCTTAGCCTTATTCAACATTTGGTAATTTGTTAACTTTGACTTAGGAGTTTCATGTTTCAGCACCTGATAAACGTCTTCTTACAGCAGCATAGAACCATTTGGCATAAAATTATATAGGTTTAAAAGATTTCCGATACAAATACTTTTTTGTATTAATCATATTGTGGTCATGTGAAAGGGCGTCCCTTGATATAAGGGCCTTGTCTATCAAACATTTACAAATAAATGTACTTCAGTCGGTTGTGTGCTCTATTGCCCGTTGTGGATATAAAGTCGGAGCTGCCTATGAGTTACTCATAACTTAGATTCCATCTCCTCGTGATGTGACCATAGTTCCCACGCCGGTGTAAACTGCCACATACCAAATAAAGTCAATATAGAGAGTTGTGAGAAAAAATAAAAGTTTGAGGACTGGACATCTATATCATTGATTTTTATTACGAATGAACAAAACTTCCAGCTATATTTCTGACTAAAACGGAAACCGTTTACTTCTGGGTCCATAGGGATCCGAATCGTAAAAAGCACAAATCCGTGTAGCTACCAGGAATAGAAAGTCCTTCAGCTTCCAAATCCAGATACATAGACGACACTCCTAGAGGTCAGCTACGGTGGCCATCTATTGGCAATCCCCTGAACTAAATGAAATGGCCTCTCCTACTCGTCCACTCTGATGGGAATTTTAATTAGTCTCTCTGCACCGTGCAAACTTTAAGTGGGTCCTACCTTGTGGGGGTCATTGGTGGCTAAGTTCCCACAATTGGATTGGCTGGCCGGCCTAATTAACGGGGCTTGTGGCGTCACAATATGGGTCTCGGCAATGTTGGTCTATGCAAGCCACCGCCATGAAAAGTGCCAGCAACATGAGAAAATTCTGAGCTGAAATATTGATCGGGATACTAATCATAGAGGAGGATGACAGGCCCCTGATTATCTTCTATTGGGTGTTTATATCCAGCTACTCGCTAAGCTGCAGGGGCGGCAATGAGGGTTTTGTGCTCACGCTTACAGCTTCCTATCATTGATCCTGTCTGAATAACAGAAGGTCGTATGTGAGTGGTATTTCAGAAGCAGGAAGAAGGTGAATCGTTAAGCATGAAGCTATAAATGCGGAGTATATGAATGGGTACGCGGACACATAGGGTTGGTGGTGGGTGAGTTTGTGCAGCTCCGAGTTGTGATAGGTCATGTAATACCCTGAGTCACCCTTCTCCCTGTGCCTCATGCAGCGTGCTGACCTCTGTAACGATAGCGCCAGAAAGGGTAAAGAGGCATTACACCAACTATACCACATGCTAGTACACTCTTCAGTGTGACGTTATTGGTGCCCATTCTGATTGGTTAAAATCTGTAAGGAACGCTCATGTTGCGGTTAGGTGAACCAATCAAAAAGACTCCTAGAGATATGCTGCAATGGAATATCTGCCAATATATTTGTACATCGCAAAATACTAAAATAGTCTCCAAGAAAATAAAAAGAGTACTGTCAGTAATATATATCCTTTTATATGACCCGCAGCTTTTCGCCAAGATCAAGATATTAAGAATTTTATGAATATAGCTTGAGATTTGTGACATATCTTTTATGTATTGCTTGCACGCTACATTCTTTATACACGTATAATGGGAGTATCGGTGGGCTACATTTAGTACAGGACTTGGCAATGGTAGATGGATACAGCATAGGGGCGTACTGGATTATGACCTATCTGCTGTAATCGTCAGATATTGGGTTACATAACAAGATGTATGTTCATGATTTATTCATGCATTCAAAATTAGTCAAATGCTGATATCTGTGATTTAATACACACAATCAAAATAAGTTTAGGCTATATCTATGATATCACACACATAACAAATTTGTGTTGGGTAGGTTTATTATTTTTTTATATCTGCTTCTCTTTCGAAGACTGAACAGACGATATTCAACCTCCCAGATACTGGTAACTGTTGTGAGATTAGTCTATCAATACGGACAACAACCACACAGAATAGCATGCTCTTATTCAACTCTTATTGATCGTGGTAAATTCCGCGACGGCAAAGATTATCTTTGTCGTTACTGAAATTGTAAAAGGCATAAAGCCACCGGTCTGTCTATATAATACATTATATAAACAAGTCGTCTCCCCCTGTGAATTGTGAATATGTAGTATAACTTAAGAGGTTCACTATTTACACAAGCTGCTTTCAGGGACAAAGAAAAAATACTCGTGTATTGGAGTTTCCAGTGGGTGGACTTGGAGAAGCAAATCCTTGAGCCTGTCACCAGGGTTCACTGCATGGGACCGTGTATGGGGTCTGCTCCTAAAATAAACATCAGCGATAGATGTGGCCGAGATGTGGCCGAATTAGGAATCAGATCAGGTATATATGTGCCGGGTCCCCAGCTGTTTTCACTCGCAACCTGCTGGACGTGCCGGCAGGCCGAGCCAGCAGAATGCAGACAGATAGAGTGAACTAGAGAATAAAATATAAATAGAATTTAAAAGAAGTCAGGATCAAGTCGGGACCCTACACTTCCCAAACTCCCAGAGTCGTGCAGGGAAACTTAAAAATCTCTCGTACGCTTGAGAGGATTTTTACAAATGCCTTTTTATTTGCTTTGAAATGGTATACATCACGAGCGGAGAGAAATAAAAATAAAATCTTTGTCTCCAATATTTTTCCAATGTTATTTTTATTTTTTTGGAGTGGCTCTTTGGGGGAGGAAACTTAACTGTAAAATTCTACTGGCACAGGCTCTACTGTTCGGTGGGAGTCAGGGCCCGAGGCATTGAGATCACAGGCAGGTTGTTACCTGGACAGGTCGGTTGAATCCTTTATGATCCCCCACCTGCCTTCTTTTGCCCCAGTGAAGCACGTCAGGAGGTGAGATATTTTCTGTCCACTGGAGGAGAGTGGAGAAGGCAGGCAGCGGCCCCATTCACTCTGTTTATATGTGTTATTCACCTAAGCCCAGCCTTGTGGTGTGGGCAGTCTGTTAACATAAGCGGTAAGTCACCACCACTGCTGGACCCCTGTTACGCCCGCCCAGGTGAACTCTAAAGCCACCTTGAGCACAAGGCCCATTTACTCTAAACGCATTGAGTGTGGCAGGACCTCAGGAGACTCGTTTTAAAAACCCACCTGGATAGCGTCTGTGTCTATTTAACGGTAGAGACTCGCTCCACAGCCACTTGGAATACTTTAGATAACACTGCTCTATACTCGGAGAGCTGGACAAGATCAGCAGGCAGGTGTGTGGGAATTCCATCACCTTGTTGTTGGTTCTACCTGAGGCAACACGTTGGATCTGGTTTCTAGGAGAATTGGATCACGGCGTCGGCGTGTGGACCTTGGGTAGGATCCAACCACCATGGCAGACTTACCAATCAAAGGTAGGTAAGGGAGGTAATCGACCTTGTATGTATGAAGCTTGGGCCCAAAGCCTTTATTCACCATGTTCACCGCTTGTATGAGAGGCCAGACAGTGTTGAATTTACGGTATAGACTTGTATGATAACCTCTTTCTCACTGTGTCTTCCCACAAAGACCCTATGCTTCAATACAGTATTCAGGGCATCACGCGGAAGTCTGAGGTTCTATTCATTAGATGTTATTCTCGGTTATAAAGAAATATGAATACAACCAGCGACTTATGCTGTGTATCTAATGAACCACTCCTCAGTTAAGTGATCTTATCTGTGAATAAATGGCGATCCTTAGATATAACCTATCATTTGTTTGCTCCGAGTTTATAAGATATATGCTCATAAGATAAGGAGTATATAAAAATAAGACCTGAAATCATAAGACGTGGCAAGAGTACACCTCACTATAGCTGGAAAAAAAGACTTCTTTTGATTACCAGAATAAGACTTTGTTTGATTTCCAAAATATTGTTTACGTATCAGAATGACAAAAACATGTGATACATATTCAGTCCCATACCAGATCTATCGATGATTTAGGTAAGGTATTACTTGTAGTCAGTACAGGAAGTGATTGTTCAATAGGGCTGTTGAATATCATGAGTTCTAACCAGATTATCGTTCAGGAAACACTTGAGGCTACATAAGACAAATGGCCGACCCAGCCTTGGAGTGTTCTGGCGCCCTATTCGCGCCGTGACAAGGCCGACCCGCTGAGTAAATGAAAGCTTTAAGACCTAAGGACAGCCCACATCAGTGCCCTTCCCACCACCTCCTACCTGTCTCACTCTCCAAGCGCATGCTCCCTGCCCACGCTATCGCCCATGCATCGTATAAATCCCAGAGCTCTGCTTGGAGGACCCACGAGATGGCGCCATATCTCCAGCGCCAGCAGCGGGCGCCAAGAGAACTATTCCCATGCTGTGACCACACTGAAGGTGCACGAGGCGACGCCCGCTGCTGTCGGTTCAGATGGAATCGGTCTGAAGTCGAATCAGAACTCCCGCTCTCAAGAATGCAGCCAGGCAGTTTCAAGTGTCTTGTTAGGTTTTCCTCCCGGGGAGCAATTTCACTTTGACGCCTGTCGTTAGTCGGGGCAGACCAAGTCGAATTATGCATGGATCTGGGCTTTAAATACATGTTAGACCAGCCGGTGCTAGAGTAGAGAAGAAATTTGAGGCCGAGCTAGAGTTGTGAGAGTCCTGCCTTTATTATGACAGAATTTGAACATCTGATCTTGTTTGATTTATCAAAGCTCCGTTACAGGGACCTTGGCATGTCTAAATGATGAACATGGCTCGTCTGGAGCCAGGAAAGGAAGCCGCACTAGCGTTAGTCTGGTGTCTAGTTATTAAAAAGAAAAACGGCCTCTTTTCTATTTTGCTTTTTCCCCTGGTAGTTATTTACAAAACGGATCAATATTGAACATGATTTGTGTATGGCCATAGTACCTACTGCTCAGTTCGGCTCTGGACAGCGGTGAAGCTGAAAAGACTGGCAGAGTGAAAAAGGAGACCAGTGTATTTTATGTGTCTACTATCACCACTACCACAGTGAACGCTGCGTAGTTTGGATACAATGAAGGGTATGGGAACATCTATATTTGCTTAGGATTTGACCAGAAGATGTGTGTAGCATTGCTGATGAAGGGAGAAAATAAACTCAAAATCAAAACGAGATATATATTGTTTAATAATGTTCTTGTATTCAGTTAACCCTCACATCTTGGGTAAGATATGGTGATGTTAATTAGTAGCAAATTGAATGGGTTAAAAGTGGAGCAAGGGTAAAACCTATTCGTCCAGCCATCCCCATACAGCCAGCTCTGCTGTTGTCCGTAGTGGATAAAGGATTGAGTGACAAAAAGAGGCATTTGGTTGAAGTTTTGTTGTCAGGTTTATGCTCACTGGGGGGTTTATTTAAACGTAAAACACGCAGGAACGCCCTGCCGCGTTGTCTCGTCGACTGGCACTGCTGTGTTGGCGTCAAATGGAAACTACATTAATCTCTGGGACGTACATGTAGTATGTACTGCGCAGTTAGCCGTGTCTATTTCATACTACCCGTAATGTATATTCAGCTTTGTTTTAATGATACTTCATAAATGGTAAATACTAGGTGGCTTGCCTGGTCGGTTTCTCGGAAGTGAATTAGATAATATTTCTATATCAGACTTTATTATTGATGGTGTGCATTACATGAAATCTGATTTAATGGCTTAAAATAAAATCCAACTCAAAATATGAGATTCTATCCGATTCCTTATTGAAACCGATGTGGCTGCTTCCTAGTCGTCACCCACTTCCCTCCCTAACCGGGACCTCTCACCCAGTTCCCATGAAGTAGCATTAGCTATAGTGTTGTACCATTACTCCGTATCTGCAGAAAAAAATCACTTTGTAACGCCGAAGCAGACAAAACGTGTAGCAGACGACTTTGGATGTGTGTATGGGTGGGGGGGGGGGGGGGGGGGGGTGCGAGAAGCCTGGGTCTTAGTCCACGTCTACTTGCTCCTGCTGTCTGCTCCCACCAAATTACCGGCGGGTTGAGTTCTCCACTACCCGGTGGCGCCCTCTGTGATTAGCAAGAGGGGGTGGGAGAGTGAGGGCTGGGTATGCCCCCACTCCCTCCTTCCCGACAGGCCCCCTTTGCTCCTCGAGAAACAACAACACCTGCTGTAAAAAGAGGAAGGTACATAGGGGATGTACGCACGGTACGCCATAGTGCTTTAATGTGGTCTCTCAGGGAGTTATCGGTTATTCATGTGAAAGATGTAGCATCTTTGTTTAAACAAAAACTATAGTCCCGCTATAGTGGTCATATCTCCATTCAACGGTCGACAGTTATATGTTCTGCTGATGTCGAATGCTTTGCTTCTGTTATCTTTATAATGCATTGAGATGGGGGACTGGCCAGACAGCGCCAGAGCTGCTCTATGAATAAAGACCCTTGGTGTCCCAGGACCTCACACGGTAGCAGACGACTTCTGTCTGAGAAACCTCCCTCCCCTCTCGTCGCCCGGTAACGTACCTCACAGGCGTCTGTAGGCGTACGTAGCTTCGCTTGACCATCTATAGGGAGTCCCTACAGAGCTCCTAACAGGTCTATGATCAAGATATTTCTCAAAGAATTACTAGCTTTCATTCTCTTCTTCATTATGCAGTTTATAAAATGGGTTTTCAAATTCAATTCTAAGAAGAGTCTTGTTTTTCATGAGTAGAAATTAGGATAGACTGCTGAAATAGATCATGAATATGTCTCTTTCGTTTGGACCTTCAACTTTCAGGATGCTATTTGTTGCATTATCTAAACTCATCTGTGTTGACAGTGTTATCATGTTCAATATATAATGTACATATAAGATATACGTCAGTTCATGGAGGTTATCGACAGCGTGATAAAACCGACACGTTGTTATTTTAGAAAAAAAAGTCTTGTTAAACAAGTACGTCCTATAGCTGAGTGTATTACTATAGGCTGTGCAACCATATTGGGGACTGAAAACTCGTTATTTTTGACTTAGTTTACAAAGTTTCTCATAACTTAGGCTCTAAACAAGATACAAATTTGCAAAAGGTAGCATATTAAACCTAAGATTATGGGCTTTATTGTCTTGTATATACTGAATTTATTCAGGCAGTTGATCTGTTTTCATTTTTTTATTTATTTTCTCAGAAATCATGTTAAAAGTTATGCAAAATGTTTAACTCCTAGAATATGAGTCAGGATTCTAAAGAATTCCATATGGAACAAAAATCTAAACCCAATTTTATTAAGTAGAGAATCATTTCACGATCATTTTGATATCTTAACTTTTGTTGTACTCATAGTACAAGTCGAAATGGACTCTTTTGTTATGAAAATAGAAAAGTACCAAAAAGCCCCTTTTTGTGATATCTGCCATATGTTAAAGCATTGTCATAGTAGGCGAAAAATGGAGAAAAAAGGCTTGTTTGGGAAAGATGCAATATTTTGATATTGTAATGCCAAAGAATATTTTTCCTTTAGTTGTTATATATAAACCAATACTTACTTAAACTAATTAGATATGCAGCACAAGTCAATCTATAAGATCTTTTAGGGAAACTCTTTTTGAATTCACATCCCACCATAGTCCCTAATATGCCTTCCTGACCTATAGGCAGTGTGGACACAGTGAGCCATCGATCAGTGGTTATCTCTGAGGTTACTCTCCATAGTTTATTCCAGAGCAGAATATCCAGTTTAGATGAGGATTTGAAATCATCCCCTAAATTGGAAGTGCCGATTTTTTTTTTATTTATCCAAACTTATCTGAACCCAAAAGGGGATGTTGTCTGCATGGAACTGAATTCCAAAGCTATTCCAGATGAAGCAATGTTAAATCCGGTTATAGTTTCATGACACTGGTAGGTCTGGTGAATAGATTTGAACAAATAAGAGGATATAGGCTGCCTTACTTCTCTTTTAACTCTATACACAACAATACATACGGGAATATCTGCTCAGCAATTTGAAATGTGGGCATTCAACTGCATCAAACTGTGCTTCAGTTAAGCTTAATCTGCACTTTCACACGCACATGTACGAGGGATAATCTGATTGAAACCCACCTCATGAATAATCTAACGGGTGGATGATCCATCATATTTGATGACTGATCAGAGTACATCAAAGCGTGCATATTGATTTGTTGCTGTCTAACAAGAATGGAGGGTTCTCCCATCTCACACACTCATGTTTTCACCCTCTCATACAACTTTTTTTTAACCATGAGGATATAAACAGTATGTACATTAAGTTTCTTATGTGGTCGGCCAAGCCAGATGTTTATTGTTTGGTATATGTGATTTATTCAGGATCTGTATTTATTGCGGTAACATTCTTATGTTGTTAGTATAGGCCTACCGAATATTTTAGTTTATTGTTTTCGAAATTATAAAACCATTTATTTCAATTCTTTAGTCAATTTCCTCCTCATGCACTCTTTTAGAAATGGGATAGTTGCTATGACAGAAAAAAAACCCATCACTGTAAATGTTTCTTAGGCTAATATGAAACGGCAGGGGTTCGTCCCCTCTGAAGGACAAGGCAACTGCGGAGTCATTTCCAAAAAATGCTTCGTATGAACAATCAAGGATGAAATATCAGGGTAAATAAGAAATGGTGAAATGAGTGAGATGTGATTTTAACCTAAGAAATATTACTTTAGAAACAAATGCTTGCACCATTATGTTGTACCGCCGAGGTCCAAGGCTACACTTTTTCAGTTCTCCCCATTCCCTTCGGTCACCACATCCGGACTTTCCCTTACATGGTAATAAACCCGCCTCCAACATGACCATTCACATGTTATGGCTCACATAACTACATGCTCACGACGGTATCGTAGCACCAAGAATCAATGTATGCTTCCTTCATTACTCAACAGCCGCAACTCCCCACCCCGGCCCTTGCCCCCTCCCAGCCCCTCCCAGCCCCTCCAGTCCATCATCATGTACCCTGCTACTTATCACGGGCCCGGGGGTTATGGTGCTTGAACCTCGACTTACTTCCTACCTTATCGCACGACGCAGAGCCCCAGCCTCCCTTGCAGGTTCACTGTTCCTAGAAGTATCTCTAGAATGTACGCTTTGACCGACCGCACTTGTCATTGCAGCCTGGTAGGGGATGGATGGGTTGTGTCACACAGAAATATGCCCACGAATGAAATGGATGGGTGGGTGCAACCACCCACACGTCGACAATGTCACGTGTATACTTTCCTCTGTCTACGTGTAGCAATAAATTTGGAAGAATTCAAAGGTCATATCAATGATAATGGGTAATCTTTTTATCATCGAATTAGTATGATACATTATTAATTAGAAACGTAATTGTGTATGAAGGGTGGGGGATTAGGCAAAAGCCGGGTACAATTGCTCAATCATCCTCAAAATGGGTATTGAGGACGGTTGAGCTGTCAACCGAATTCAAACGCCTAAATGTACTGCTTCAGATGAAGTCCAATATTTCAATATGTCCGAATAGAATCACCTGTAATGCTTTTCACGTTTTAGGGCAGAGATTTACCGCTGGAGCGGTGTCTAGTTTAATTTTGACAGGGGAAAATGTTCATAACTCATTTTAAGAATGGGGAAAAGATGGCATGCAGATAAATATAACATCCTCCTCCGATGTGAGAGTTTGGATGATATAAACTTTGTGATTTCACTGGTGCCGACATAAACTACCCTTTGTCGTTGGTATAGTTTAATACTAGAATTAACCGCTCTTTTCCTTGAAACATTAGCTCTTGTCATGAACGGCAGTACACAAGATTGATAGATTTATAATGCAGCTAGTTGATATAATCACAGCACGAATCGCATTTACTCAGCGAGTTACATCACTCTACGTCAATCTAATCATCCTTATCTATTATTAACTTTTTTCCTCCCTTCTGAGTCATGAATGAATAAAACGTTTCATTAGTACGTGGCAGAGTTCGTGATTCCTTCGGGATGTTTGGAGAAGGAAATGGCCCATAAAATTTAACTCATGTCATGTTGATATGTCTGGGCTAATAAACTATAATTGAGATTATCCTTACCGCACTACTTATATACTTTTATGAACTTTTATGTTAAGGATCATGTGCCAAAACAGGAGAGTTTTTGCACCTGCATTACTCACTCTATGGAATGATCTCGTTACTTGACCGGGCAGGATGTGGTGTTGGGGGATGAACACTTTCACAGAACTCAACGATGCGGCGGTACAAACCAAAGGCTTATACCGAAGATGGCCTCCGCCCAACTAAATAGTGCCCTGCTTTGCCTCTGTGCTTTGGCTCACAACCGTTAGATTTTGCAATCAGATACGACCTTTCAGTTACCCTTTTGTAAGATGACAGCAAATGGGGAGCGAACAAACCTAATGCAACTGTAAATAACCCATAAATGAACGCACTGGGTGCCTTTTTTGCTCTTGCAGGTTATGCATGAATACAGCATTGAGGGGAACTACTTTCCTATATTTCCCGAGAGAGGTGCAATGCAAATGATGCCACTGCCTCGCGTTAATGTGATATTCAGTGCTGGATGCTTGTGTATCTGTGAGGATGGGCGGGGGGTGCAAAGGGCCAAAGAAGCCATACATTGACGAAGACGTGCCAATACGTAGCAAAGGGGAAACATAATCTTTGAAAATAATAGGAAGCATGAATAGTGATATCCAGATATTCTAACATATACTTGATTTAATTTAGTTCCTTGTGACCAAACCTAAACCAAATGTATTCCTCATGCCTTTCAGTTTAGCATATGCATACTCGGCCAATAGTTTGATTCATGTTTAGTTTCAATCTGTATTAGGAATTCACATCTTCCGTGTTTACAATTAAATACCAAGTAGCAACAAAACTCTGAATGTGTAAGTCATTATAGGATCGCTCCATATCTTTAGGTTCCTTGGGTTCGATCCGTGTTTCTCTTATAATTGAGATATTGGCATTCTCCCAATTCTGTTGTACCTAATCGCTCAAAAAGCTGTGACCGTGATATCTCTTAGATCTTACATATATAGAGATCTTACAGATATATAGACCCTATCCGGAGCTAAAAGTAGGCAAAATAATTACTGAGTGATCAGTGCAGACCACATGATGGAATGTGTCAATATATTTACAAGTATCATATTTGGTGAGCAAAATCAACAGAAATGGGAAATAGAATAATTCTGACAAACACAGGTCTTTATGACATGATACGACGAGAAATTGTGTTCTATAGAAGTGACTCTCGTGACGTTAGTGTCATCTGTAGTCGGCGACTTTAGTGCCGTTACGGTCGACTTGTTGGACCATGCTCGGGGAAGGGACATGAGTTCGGTGCCTTGTAACGCAGTCGTTAACCAGATTAGCGTTTCGTGGTGTGAGCAGAGCCGACCCAAGGGTGCACAGGGAACATCTTTTAGCACTCCGTTCCTTGGTCAATGTCAGCACTGAGGGCCATGACCTCTGACTGACCTTGTGACATATGTTCGGTCGTTGACTCGTACCGAGACATTTGTTTATCGGCATTGCAACTCTGCTATATTGAGAATATCATGATACTTGATTAGAGAAGGAAAGTGTATAAAGGAACCTGGAATGCCCTTGCTTTTCGCTGAAGCTGGAACAACACCAAGTTAGTTTCTCCTATAGCTACAGTGAATTTTTCTTTTTAACTTTCCCCCTACATCCCTTCCCATCACTTCCCCTACATCCCATCACTAAATCTTATATGGTGAATGCTCCTTGTTTTAGGACGATTGACATGCATTGTCATCAGTGCTTGTATGTGACAAGTCAGAGAGATTATGTCGTGGCAGACAGTTTCCCTTTTCCATTGCCACCGATAATTACTTTAAACCACCAATTCACATGCGACATGATGCGAGATTAGCTTAAAAAATGAAGTAGAAAAATGTCGTAAAAACCCCGACGCCTCCTAAATTTTCTGTTAGCAGACTGCTTTAACATTTTAAAAAGTCTGGATTGCTTTTAACAGTATGCGTAAACCGAGAGACCCAGGGGCCGGAAACACGTGACCAATCAGCGTCCAGTGCAGTCGCTGGCTGTTGTTGTATTTTCTTGGAGAGTCGTCTGCCTGCGGGCTTGCGGCAGGTACCTAGTGGACCTGTTAATCCCAGCACAACCAGCGCCAGAACCAGCCACTCAGTTCCTGGCAAGCGTCAGAGTAATACTGTTCCCGTTTTGCTGGTACCAGGCGCTCCTGCTGCATAATGCGCTTAACGCGGGTTACCTGCGTGTTAGTAGATGAATCTCACAATACCTCCCACGCAGCCGGCATGCATTTCTTGCCGTTATTATATCGTAATAATATATCATACCGTTGTAGACTGTAAATAGCTGCAAGCAGACATGAACATGCCATTACGGCCATTCAGTTTTTCCGATATAATTCCAGTAAATACTGCTGACAATAGATTTTAGCATCCCCAAAAAGGAAACATGGAAAAGGTAATTAGGGATCTATTTAAACAGAATATTCAGTAGTGAGTGGAGAGGGTAGTTTCAGTGCCGACCTCCTCACCCAAATCAAATTTCCTGTGGCATACAAACGTTTCGCGAAACACCTTTAAATTTTAGTTTTCCTATTTTATCGAGAAATCCCATGTTTTCATATCGACCTCCGTCACCTCAAGAATATTTATGTCGGGTATGTAATAGAGATACACAAACATGCCATGAATTTATGACGAATTTAAGGATGTTTTCCATTGCTATTTTCCTCCCCGTGAAAATACCTGAAAATTAGGATCTCACGAAAATTTGACTAGGATGGTAATGGGAGCAGCTAATGTTGTTCTGGCAGCATTCCAGCCGTCGGAGTTGGCGGGATGCTCCGGGCTTGAGCTGCTCGCCCTTCTGTAGAGAGGTCTGTTAACCCTTTTGTCGAGCAAGTGGCGAGGAGCAGCTCACCCTATTGTTATGTATACGGCTCACCGGCTGATGGGAACACAGAGGTCGGGGTAGGCGTTGTATACGCGAGGAACTGGCCAGGAATACCAATGCCATACTAAGACAAAGGGAGCTGCTCAGCGACCACGTGACCTGCTCGCAGTTGATTATATATAACACAGGGTGAGGTGCCCTCAGGATGGCAGGGAAGTGGTGAGCAGGTGGGGGAGGTGGATGGCGCAAAGGCTCTAGATGAAACATGGACTGGGGAGGTTTTATGGGAGTAGTTTGATGGATGGAGAGGAGATATAGCTGACCGGCCCAGAGTAGCTTTGCTTTAGAGTCGTTGGCCTTGCATGTGGATGATTGGGATGAGGATGGTATGGTCACCCAAGCGGGAGTGATGTTCATTGTATTGTCGGACAGGCAGATGTTTTGGTGTCTATTGAGGTCCATTCCCGTCATGGTTGAGGTAGTAGTGATGGGCAGTACCCAGGTACCTAATGTAGAAATCCAGTTATATATTGAGGTTTTATAGCTAAAAGACTGGATTGTATAGTCATCAGGTTGTCCGACTGGCCAAGTACATAACTCTGCTGCAGTATCTAATCTAATACATTCTCCACTAGGGCATTTTTATTAGTAGAAAGGATGCCAAATGCATATCTGCGTATGTCACCCTTTCCCGAATATTTGTTGACAAATTCCAATGACAATGTTAACTTAAATCAGGTTTTAGTACCAGGGAAATAAACAGAGACCGTATGGTATCCAACTACAATGAGGATGTTTGTGGATTTGCTCCGTATATGGTGAATCCGAGAGACCAGGGAAGTATTCTGTGACTTAGTAAAATGCCGCATCCCCACTACACCATAGACTCACTGACTACGACGCTCACAGTATTTAAAACAACCCTCCTCCCACCTGTTTCACACAGGTCCACCAACTGCCTTCCGCAGTTCACGAGGCGTTGATCCCCTCTGCGACAAGCTGACCCTGCTGCATGCTGAACTACCAATCACCCAGTCTCGCCCAGACTGAGGTACTGTCTGGTCCCGAGCCTGCCTTTACGAGCACCAGCCCCCCACCGTGCCCACCCCCGGCCGCTATGCCCTCCCCCTCGTCTTTCTTATTCATTTCCATGGTCTCTGTATTATTACCAGCTCATTCCTAGCTGATCTCAACCGTTGTTCCTTTTTACCCTATCTTTCTATAATCCTCCCCTTCTCCGTCCCTTCACTCACACTTATATTTATGCCTTATTCATCGATTTCATAAATATTAATTCTAATTGAACAAATTGGGACGTTTAAGTACCCAAACAAACAATCATAAATATTGTATAAAAATAAACTCCCCCTATATGTTCCCAACGCATTCACACGGGTTTTTTCTTCTTTCACACTGGTTCCCACTTTCCTCTATTAACTATTCCTATGTATCCAGGATGAATCCAGTAGTAACTTTAGAGGAGAGAACCCACACATTATTAAACAGACAGGGTCCAACATAGCATAAAACTTATTCAGACTGGTGAATAGTGGGTTGATCTTGACTACCTTCCCTAGCCTGTGTCTGGCTATCCTTTTTCCTACAGTCCCATTCGCTCCCTCTGAGCTTCTCAGAGCAGAACCAAACGTTGGGTGAGTTAGCTATAACGTCCACAGTGGCCGTGGCCAGTTACAAGCAAAGGAGATGAAAGAGGGAGGTCGTTTGTGTTGGGTCTAGACAGTCTCTGAGACTCATGTCTTTTTTCCCCCAACGCCTCCTCCCCTACCACCACCAACTCCTTCTCTCCGGCGAGCAGTTGCCGCTGGTCCAGGTTGGGCGCGGGCACCATGCCCTTCGTTTGCATATGAGCGCGCCGACCGGCCGGTGCGGTATTGCGTCGCAGACGTGAAGCCCGAGCTGCTCGGCCACAAACTGTACCAAGCAGGAGGAGCAGTTCGGAGGTAGGAGGGTGCAAGTAAAAAATTGAAAAAGAAATGGCCGATGGGGCGTTCGATCAGTTTGGTGGTTTGTGTGTGCGAGCATGTGGTGCAGAGCTGGAGCGGCGACGGTTAACAAGGAAAGCAGTGAGACGGATAGGTCTCTTGTGTACAGGACAATAGAGCACAGTAAAAGACTCCCACCAGCAATGACATGCACATGAAGGGCATAGCCGGGACAGAAAGGGTTAAAACAGCAGCAGAGGTTATAGAATAGTAAATTGATGAGCACTATGAATAAATCGTAGCACCATCATGCAGGAAAGGAACACCCACAACAGAAATATGCTTTGAACATAGAAGTAGCTCATATGTGAAGAAAATATAGGAGAGGGACGCGTGTATATCATTCTGGATCTGCTTTAAGGGATGGTCGGGGCGAGGAGGGTTGGTGTCAGAAATGGACTGCTCGCGAGGCTATGGATTATCCACAAATACTTGCGTGTGCCTTGGAAATTTCCTCTACATTTGCCGACCCACTCCTCCTAGTTCTAGTGCCTCTTGGCTGTGGGATGTGACAGCCATACCTTCGTCAGCTTATAGGCATTTGCCTTTAAACACTAAGCACCCTGTAGTGAACGACATGCCATTTCCAATTTTTACTCTGGGTAGGCCACAACATGGTTGATGTGTGTCGCATGCGTACAAACGTTCCCAGGGTTACCATGTATCACAGGACTCTGGAGTATTTCTTTGTTGCACAGGCAAACGTATTTCTTTGTTGTACAAACAAACGTACGAAAATCAAGACTCCCCTTGCATTGGCCTCAACTATCCAGACCAGAACTATTGAAACAAGATACAAATATGTAGTCAAACTTATCAAGTTGATGATAACAAGCACTAGTTCACGCTATACCCTAGCCTCATAGAAGATTATTTGCATCGAATGTTGAAATCCTTGCAGATCATCCTTTATGCCACTGATGACTTGTGTTTGCTTCGCCTGAAGTGTTGTCCGACTGGCAATTGATGAGGTCTATAAGTCAACAGGCATTTATCTGAAATTTCTAGTTTTTATGACGTCCCAACAAGGGGCACTTAATTCTTTATTTTTCTGGGTAACTACTCTGGCAGAACTCGACCAATTAGTCTAATTGGTGACAATTAAGTCATTATGGACCCACCCATGAGGGCACACAATAGCAAGGAAAACATAAACAAAGAAAATGCAAACCGAATCAAAGAAAAATAGTTCCTGAAACGCATTTCTATGCACCGAAAGTCGTCTGTCCTTATGAATTCGTCTGGTAGCAATCTTTTTGACGAGAAAAAAGTACAGATCCCAGACTGTGAATGGTAGTACAGGGATTATAATAGACATTCTTCACCGGTTGCTATGGTAACGCGTTCCATACAAGGTCGTGTTACTGTTTATGTTTACCCATGGCGTAGCAGTGATTGCCGTGGCGTCGACTTGCGGTGAGGTGATGCCTGGAATGAACAGACGCGTATGTCATAGTGAATACAAACAACTACAAGTTTCAAATTCTGTTCCTGTTAGACAGCGGTGTTAAAAGTCTGGTAGACTTGCAAAAAAGAAAGGGTTTAAAGACATTCTGGACCACCCTTCAGTCACCATTCCCTTATCTCCAGAAACCGTGTGTTGAGTGATGTATGATCTAAATGGTATGTTTTTGCGTAAGGAAAATGATTTATTCAAATAAATCAACACTTAACTCTCAGGTTCCCCAATGTGACATCAAATTGAAGGGGAGCCTGTATATCATTGTTTGAAGTTGTTTCTTGTATAATTGTCCAACATTATTTATGCTTACACTGCAGTTCTAACTCGAATGGCACGACAACCTATAACAACATGGACTGAAAAGTCGTGTCGCATTTTCCGTGTAGACCATGCATTGTCCCTTTCTGACATAGTAGGGCACATGAGCAAAACTAATGCTAAAAAAGGTTTGCCACAAAAATGTGTAAAGCGGAAATGGTTACTGTGTCAACCGGAGATACTTTCCTCATGTTTCAGCAGCCGGAGAGTTGTTACTAGAGATATGTTCCAAAGACTAACTCAAGACCAGATTAACTCCATACATTACAGTTTCCTTTAACTTGCGTTAGCTCCATTGCGATTGAGGTTCGTGATATATCTGATTAGAGAAAATGCGCCCTAACAGTTCTGAGAACATATGGTTTAATTTTTGATAAAGTTGTATTGCGAGACAATACATCTCGCTGCAGGCCTACAGCGAATGCTACCTTTATTAATAACCCAATATAGTAACCAAACTATAAGCACATGTAACGTAATGATTGGTCACTTAAAGCACCGTCATTCCTCTCTGGAACTGCCCCTTGACTAAATAGAGCAACCTGGTTCATCTCTGACATGTATGATAAAATCTCACCCCGTATTTCATATATACTAATAGAATCTAGGAGTTCAGTACTAAAAATATGACATAATGCAAGTAAGGTGCAACCAGCATTGTAGTCCTCCATACATCCCTGTAGGATGGACATGGAAGGGATGAAATGATGTACAAATATTGATGCACATGTTTAGACCGATGCCTATCTGAGAACATGTATGTTTCACACAGTGATCCTCATATGGAGACCGTTACCTCTGAAATAACATCCACAGTTTAGTAACAGTTCATTCCAATATGTATCACCTCATCCACCAACTTCCTTGACCAAGCCGTCTTTTGAAATCATTCATTCTATCACTCGTCGAAAAGAGAATTATGTTTACTGACGTTAGAGTGATCTATCCTCCCCGTTCCTTCACCATGAATCTTCGCAATTCTACAATTTTTGTGAAATATACATGGGAGTCATATCAATGTTCGCCTTGTGTTTTCTCGGAAGAAGAGCTAGTATTTTCTAAAATATTATTTCGTAACATTTTTTTAAAAACGTTAACTGTCTTAGAATTGCAATGAATTCTAGGCACTCTAATTTTTAGTATCGCCCGCAGCCGTAAAACGTAATGATTATGAATACGTAATTACCTAACTGATGGTGCGTTACCAACAACGAAAGTATTCCCTGTTAACCGCTGGTTCCACCTTCCGTTTTTGATGAGAGAGAAACCAGTTTGATAAAGGACCGGGCCTCCCGGATGCTGCCAACCTATTGGTGTTACCGATATTTTCCTTCAGTGTGGTATATTTGCTTTCTCATTAGATCCAGTTCTAGACTGAAGCTGTGCCTTTTTCGTTCGTTGTTGAGGAAGTGTATGTTGAATATGATATCATCACTGCTGTATAACTGTGGCTAGATCAGAATAAACTGTGATGAGACTTCACAGCACTGTTGAACTAATATACATGTATATTTGATACACACATATTAGGTTATTCAGTTGGGATAAGGTAGAACTTTGCGTCAGATGTTCAGGATTTATCCTAAGAATAAAAACTCCCTTTATGTAGCAGTCTCAGATATAAGGAGAGTAGGTCAGATGCTGTACGTAGTTTACAGTTTGCCGGTTTCTTTTTATCTGATTTTTAGATAGAGTTGTAGGGGGCTATTATAAAGTCTGGGGGCTGGT
Source organism: Alentia gelatinosa (assembly GCA_950022655.1). Taxonomy (NCBI): domain Eukaryota; kingdom Metazoa; phylum Annelida; class Polychaeta; order Phyllodocida; family Polynoidae; genus Alentia; species Alentia gelatinosa. The sequence continues at coordinate 33,191,168 of OX465584.1, forward strand.
AGATCGCGTGTTCAGACTTACAGTGAGTGTGAATGTTGGCAATCAGTGGCACAACTACCATCAGAAGAGCATGATTTATACTTAGTTAAAAGGTTGATTCTGACAGCTCGTGGTAAAAGGTGGTCCATAGGGAGTGCGTTGGTAAGAGACATAAGAGAATCACCACATGGACAATACGCAGCAGGAGAAACCAACTGCACAATGCCATCAACCCCACTCCCCCAGTCTCCGTTCCAATTTAAGTGTTGGGGAGGGACGGCGCGGAACCAAACCTCTGCCAGGACCAGCACGCGTGTGTGTGCGCGGGCGCGCGCGGGTCTAATGAGAGTGACGTGTGATCGGCGGGGGAGGGGGTTGTAGGCGCGGGCGGGGGTTAGAGGGGTAGGGGTTAAAACTTGCCCGGGGGGAGGGAATGGGACTCGGCTGGCGTGGGCGTCAGAGGAGGGGGCGGGGTGAGTGTAGCAGAGTGAAGGCCTGTGAGCATAGACTTGGGCCTGTGTGACTCATCAGACTCTTAACCCTTTGTCCTTAGCCGTTCTGCCCACCCAAACCCAAACAACCCCCCCCCCCCCTACCACCTACCACCAAACACATTTCGCACTGCACTTTACGTTCGGATATTCGGTGCTACTGCTCACTCTTAGAGCTCTGGTTTATCTTGGTGGGCGCGTAATTAAAATGTCAAATATTGACCATGTTGTGCTAACTCGATTTCGCGCTGGGAAGATGGGTGAAGCGCGGAAGGTAACTGGGGTGCACTCCCTGTGGCAGAGCTCGTGCATTGTTGTGAGCGCTAGTCTGGGCTTGGCCGGGCTCGGCCATCAGATGGACAGATGTAGGAATAGCTCAAATCGGACCGTTCCAAGTGATTGAAAGCTAATGGGGGTGTGCAGGTAGCCAAAGCCGCAGCGGCTGAGGGAAGAGGGAAGAGGAGGGGCGGCTACAGGTCTTGGGGTGTGTGGGGTGGGGCCGGGGCTAGCTGACAAATAGCAGAATGACTCAGATGGGGGCGGGGGTGAAAAGGGTGGGCGGGGGTTGTGGTGACGAGGTTCAGTCTGGTTCTGGTTGGCTAGAGGTGATTATTGTCCTCACAATCAGTCTGCACCCTGTCCCTGCTCACAATAACATTAACGCCCCTTCAGCCAACCCAGCCAGACGTACGTAGGCACCCCATCATTGATACACCAGGTTCTGTGGATGTGCTGAGAAAACCCCTTTTCCCAGCACGTGGAGGCAGTAGTAGATAGTAGTGGACCTCTTCTAGTAATAGTAGCCAGAACTGGTAGAGCCAGGCGTTCTGAAAAACCATGGCCGCCAATGGCTTTTTAAACGGACGGCATCGTCTGAGCTCAGAGGACGAGGAGATAGACCTTCGCGACAATAAGTACTTGGCTGATTCTACCACCACAACCCCTGAAACCACGACTATACACAAACGGACCTGCTCTGACCCCGACAGAGACTCCATCGAGGACCCAGAGAGCGAGCCTGAAGACGTCCTGCCAGAACGCCATCAGAAAAAGCCCTGTCGTCAGGCCTATGAGGAGGACATGGAGGTGGACGAAGATGAGGAAGAAGGGGAGGCGTATGACAACGAACTGGAGCCAGAGATGGCGGGACTCAATGAGGATAGCGAAAGTCAGGGAGAAGAGGATGAGGACAAGGATGTAGGGGATGAGAAAGGGGGAGTGCTGCTGCTGGTGGGAGGGGGAGAGGAGGAGCGCGACTACGGCCGCAACCATGCTCTTGATGGGATGACATCAGCCGAGCCGGGCCGGGTATGTGCAGTCACTAGTGGTGGTGGTATCCGTGATAGCAGCAGTGGTGGCGCTGGTGGTGGTACAGATGGTGGTGGGGCACCGCATCCTGACAGCGACAGCGGCGGCAGCAGTGTGCCTGCAGGAGACGAAGCAGACGCAGTGCACGCACACAGCGGCGGTAGCAGTGGGGCACACAGGAGGAGCTGGCAGGAGGAGGGGCAGCAGTCTGTGATAGAAACGCCGCATGGTCGCTCCACATCGCCAGAGCGCGTCCCATCTTATCACCACACACAGGAGGTAGCAGAAACAGAGGAAGGACCATCGTCACCCCTCTGTACCCTCGACCAGCCAGCATTCGCACAGAATAAGGAGGAGCAGTCTTGCCGTTCGCCGGAATACACAGGAGAAGCGCGTAGTACTACTTCACCCCCCGCGTCGCCCACCTCCTCCATCCCGTCTTCACCCGGCGGGCACCCGTCTCTGCAGGGAGTAGCGTCGCCGCGGGAGGCGACTGACAGCGAATCGGCGCCGGGCGCCGGTGTGAGGGCGGACGAGGAGCCCCGTCACGGCGACGACGAGGACGGCGACGGCTGCGGTGCACTGACAGGAGGCTTCCTGGACTACCTGGGTTCGAGGATGGAGCGCAGCAACAGCACGGAGCTGGAGAAACGCGACGAGGAGAAGGGCGCCGCCGTCGACGCAGACGCCGTCGTTCCGACGATGACGACAACAACACCGGCATCGGTAGCCATTGGCGCCGCGTCCGGCGAGACAGACGCCGACGCCGCTGACAAGAACGCCGACCCGGAAGGCAAGACGTGCGTCGAGGCTAGCCACGACGACGACGACAAAGACGTCGATACGGCTGCCGCTGCCGTCGTCGTCGTTTCTCTACCAGAAAAGGAAACTGCTGATAGTGATAATGAGGCAGGAGAGAATGCTGAGAATGCTGCTGCCGTGGTAGAGGAATCGGAAGAGGAGGAAGGAGCGACCGACGACAAACCACTTGAAAAACCCGACACTGCTGACCGATGTGCCGACGTGGATGCTGCTGACAAAGACGTCACAGACGAGAAGGAGGAACGCGCGGTGGACAAACCCGCATCAGACGCCGAGGAGGAGGACGGGGCCATGGAGCAGGACTCCAACCCCGAGGCCGACGCTACCCTAGTGGACACTACCACCAACGACTCAGCCGAGGCCGAGCAACAGGAAGGCGACGACAAAGAGAGTGAAGGGGAAGAGACCACAGACGCCGGCGCCAGAGACACGCCTTGTGAAGAGGAGCATGAGGTCAGTGTTCCTGAGCAGACTCAGGAGGAACCGGAAGTAGCCGACCGTCCAGATTCGCCGGCCGAAGCGGCGGAAGTCGTGGCCGTAGAGGAAAAGGAAGAGAAAACTAAATCTATCGATGATGATGACGAAACTGCTGATAAATGTAAAACTAGTAGCGACGACGCACCGGAAGTATCTTCGCCAGCGCCGGTGGCGGCGTCGCCCGATGATGAGGAGGAGGTGGAGGAGCCCCAGGAGTCGGCTGCACCTGTTGACGACCACCACGATGAGATTACCCAACCCGAACCCACTGCCAAACTTGATGCTAAAAAAGACGAGGAAGCTGTTGAAGCTGAGGACAGTGCTGTGAGTGCTGCTGCCACCCCGGCCGTCCAGGAGGAGGATAAAGAGGAAACCCCGACCCTGGAGGAACAGGAGCCCCGGGAGGATACGGAGACGGCCGAGAACGCCAGTGACGAGGAGCAACCCACGTTCATTGAACACCCGAGCCCCACGGCGGACGAGCCGCCGCAGGTACAGGAGGAAGCCGCCCAGGAGGAAGAGGAGCAGGAGGAGTTGCCAGCACAGGATGCACGTGAGCGTTTACCCCACTCCTTTAGAGTAGATTATATCTGCAACACATTCAACCTCCTTTATATACATCAGACACCTCCCTCACACCATAGTGTAGACTATATGTTTACAATCTCCCTTCTATGTGCCGGAAGCCCCTTTGCACAAATGTATAGACTATATCAGATAACCTTTTGCTCGTTACCAGTAGATGTATCTAGAAATCAGGCATTTCCCTGTACTATAGTGTTTATTGATACACCATAGTCTCCTACGCTAGCAGCAGCAGCAGCAACAGTTGGTTTGTCTAGGTTAGATATAAATGATCTCTAGTAGTAACTTGTGGTGTTCGCTGTAGAAACCCCTTCCTTATATATTTACAACAGTTAATTGTATGCTTTGTTCTTATAATCACACGTCAATTAGAGCGGTTTAAGGAGATTCTTAACACACCAATTAGTAGTTGCCGGTGAAATAAAACTGGCACATATATCACAGCTATCCAAAGAATGGAAGACTTGCCATCTTTTAATGTTGTACAGATTTATAGTAAAAAATCTGACAGGTGAATTGAGCCTCGTCCCCGTCTCATGACCCACCTTCAAGAAACGCCAGTCGTTCTGCGCTAAAAACCTGTATCGGTACAGTCGTGCCCTACAATATTAACCATTACCTCAGCCATTAGCCGACTCCGTAACGCCTGCGCCCCCAGCGATTCCCGTTTAATCAGAGTATGTACACAACAATTAGACTAGAAACGTGTGTTTTTACATACCAAGCATTTTTCGCTGCGTATTTTATGTTGGCTTTCTACAAACAACATAATAATAACCAAGGATGTGTTTTTATATGTTACCCAGTTCCTGTTTAGACATGTGGGATGGGCACTGATATCGTGTGGGAACGGGGAATATGATAGGAGCGGATATACTGAGTGTAACGGAGATACAGTTGGTCCTCGTGTTCTCTATGACCACGATGAAAGTCAAACTTTCTATTATCCGTAATTACATTATCCCAGCACATTACAGGGCAGCGTGTAGAATATCAGGCATACTCTATCCATGTGTGATAGGAGGTTAGGGTGTATGTCCTAGCTGGTGTATCCTCTGGGAACCGGTCATGCTGATCCATTACCAACATTCCCACAGCATGCGTCACGCATCGTCTGAGAATCACCGTGGAGCTGACCTTTAGCGTGCCTGTTCTAATTGTGCGGATCTCAGAGGGATCAGGATCCAGCCTCTAGCCCAACTCCTCCATGGGGTAACCCACCCACACCGACCATCCCTCATTCCCCAAACAAGGGATCTCCCCAATCTAGTCTATATCCCCATACCACTGAAATATTCGAACACACAAATGGGGTAATCATAAGAAAATATTCGTTTTTTAAATGGTACATTCCAGGAATACCACGTTTCTTTGAAAACAAGTATGTCTTCATCTGACATGTGATAAATACCTGCATTCTTAGAATTCTTATGGTCTAGCTTTATATCAGGTGGGTCTTGTTTCATTGCATATGAAGACATGTCGACTTCTTATAGTTATACAGCCTTAAAGTGACATAGTAAACCACTGTCAGATAATGTAAGTATAATATTCCATTTTCCCCAGTAATCAATTGAGCCCTTAGGGGAATTGTTCACGGATACTCCAGCAGGATATGACCTATATGAATGCATTGTATAATTAGAGCAATCTCGTGATTTTCCAATTGACATGTGATATTAAAGTACCATCCATCATCAAGTCAACAATAGTTGGGTCATGGTGATATACATACTGAGCTTGAATCTGCGAATTAGAAATGTCAAATACACTCCAACACTGGAAGTACAAATCGGAGGAGATGCATTCAACATAATCAGATTCGCGGAATCATTAGCGCTCGACTCCACATATTATTTATAACCGAGCATGCCATTCAAATCACCCATGACTCAGAGTAGACGCTGGCCACCATTGTACTTAAATTAACACCTACGGGTAAGCAGTATGCTGTTATACTACTATATCGAGAAAAGCTATAAATCACTGCATAACATCGCTCTACAAAAGCCTGCGAAAGTACAATCAATCACGTCAACAATACAACTGGTACAAGATTTATCTTCCATGACACATCATAATTGTTTTCTATTGTACCAAGTTACAGATACACTGTTTTAGACTTGTGGTAGCGCTTGTATCTGAGTGGTGCCAATGATGCTGACAGCAGCCATTTCAATGCTGCATACATTACTGGCGGCATAGCACAGGCATAATAATCGATCTGAGATTTAATTTCGTCATAAATGTACAAATGTGTACATGTATTTTCAACTCTGTAACAGCTTATTTATTCTGAGTGATATATGTTCACACATTACTTTGGTGTGCTTTCACGTGAAAATATCATTGTATTTGTGACGAAGGGTATGGAATATGCCTCAGGCTTCTTTTGGGGACATCTTTTTGTCACTATGTCTTATACTTAACTGAAGTCCTGAAACGTAATTACAAGGTTGTGTTTTATGTGTAGATGTTCTATGGCCTATCAGAATGAATATCAGGCTAGTCTTTATAGCCAGAACACGCCAGACAAACACGGCAGGTGAGCGTCGAGTGAGCGCGCCAGCAATGGATACTTGTCGTCTGCCCAGAACTCTGCCCTGAGACTGTCAGTAGCAGACATGTTTACTGCGTTTGTCAGGGATGCCAGTCTTCAATGTTTCCCTAGTTCTGAATGGGTTATACAAAACATTCTGACCAGCAGACATAAATGTATCCAGCGCAAATAGCATGTTGGATGTTGGATCAACATACCTACCAGATTAAGAAGAGGTGTTATGTTTGTTCCTGGGACATCAAAACAACTTTGCTTTTGGTTTGCAAACTGATGTTTTTTTTCCTTGCCCCACATACCACACCCTCAGCTACATATGCTTGGAGAGTGTGCCAACTGAAGTATGACGGTTAGCGTTCTGAGTCGCTGGTTCCTGAGGTGTTAAGGTGAGTGAGTGAGACTTGGGAAGAAAGACGGAGCCAGTCTAGATATGGATGGATCTGCAGCTGGGGGACGGGGTCCCAGGCCGATCGATCATGGCCCAGTGACTGGTGGCGACACCTATCGACCGCCCTTCACGTCGCAGGCACGCTGCATTATGGGCAAGAACGCTATCAACAAGCTCCATATTAGAGCCCAGCTTGCAAATACCGCGACTTCGGTAGCAGAAATAAAATAGTGATATTTTTTATCCCGAGAAAAAACATAATCGCTCCAGATTATTGCCATGCATCAATATATATATTGTAGAGTGGGGATGACTATGGATGGATGATGATAAAAAAGATAAGATATCGATTGAGTCCACTGACGGGAGATGCTGGTGATCTATTGTGGGGAATAAATCGTTTCAAGTATACAAGATTTTTAGATCCTCTAAAAAGTGAAGAAAATAAACGCACATAAAGCATGGACCTGTGTAATACCAATCGCCATTGACATGAAGGTATAAACTCGGCAGGGTGGTGAGAAGAATGTAGTGGCTGAAATTCAGGAAGGCCCTACGAACAGAAGTAATTGACTGAAAAGATAGTAATAGATAGTGCTGCTAGTGCCACCATTAGGTACAGAGCGCAGTGATTTGTCGTGACATGTCTTCACTTGGGGGTACGTTCCGTGACTGAGTAGTACTGGCCTGTGGGAGAAGGTTTATTGAACCCATATTGATCTCACAAGGGTATGGACTGACCCCTGTCTCACTGCAGGGACCCGCTAGCTGGGCTTTCTTTGTGCCCGCTGCCCAAGGTCTGACAAGTAGGAGGAGGGGCGGGGGGGGGGGGGGGGTCGTTAAAAGGCGATGTAGAATATATTATACATGTATACATCCGTATTGTGCGGATACAGTTATGGTAATACATCAAAACCGTAAGCATTCTCATGTAAGGGAGGTCTTGCATGGAAAGAAAATGTATCAGCTACGACTATAGCAGGCATTACCTGTAAGTATCAAGAAAATAACTCTGAGTATGGAACATAGTATTCCTCCTATTTCTCCTCCGGTATATCAAAAATCGTCCTAGGTGCATTAAGCGATAGAACATTGTCTTTTTTTTTTTAATCCAGGACAGTTCTGCGGATCGCATATGACCTTTTCTCGCAAAATACAAAAGGGCGTTCCTCACACAATGTATGAGCAGCTCTTGTTGTGCGCAGGTGAAGTGAGAGTGTGGGCAGACCCTTCTGCTCTGGCGTTAGAGGTACCCTGTGGTGTGTTGTGGCGTCTGGTTGAGTAGCTCAGCCCACAGACATTGAGCAGTTAGATTTGGTCTGTATATTGTAGAATCCAACCTGAGGTCGGGTGCAACCGGAAGTAGCCCCAGGACGCCACCTGGCGATATCACCCGTGGTGAGTCTAGCTCTTTTTGGTCGTCACTGTCACCCAATAGGTGGCGGATATGGTGGATGGTTTAAGAAGATTATAAGTGTAACCAAACCACACCCTTATGTTTTCATCCAGTCTTCCTTCCACTTACGTGTACATGTTATGATTCATTGTAATTTGTGCTCGCAGTGTCCTAGTCCCATCCCTTCACTCCTCTCCTAGCCAAGTACACATACTCACTGCATAGAGAGCTTAACCATGCAGGTCGTCTGTTTGCAATTGCTTTATTATCACGCAAAGGCTTAAGAACACTATTCCATCACAACACCGAAGCTTCAGAAATAACTGAAATGGTGTAATACGACATTTGTCTAAGTCGCCATGAGTTCCTGAGTCATAAAGTGTTCTAGATGCCTACTTTCCGGGTCATTTAAGCAACGTTTTAATAAGCAAGTGCAAACCTTTAATGAACCCCTTCATATATACCAATTCATATCCTGAATTGTGCTTAACGTCTCGTTCAACACAAGTCATATATTTACGTTGTCGTACAGTGCTCTATAATTTATTATCGGATAGCAACTTTGTTGGATGGAGTCAATGTAGTTTTGTAGCGATCGTTTTTATGTCATACGTGTAACCTTCATGTACCAAGGAATAAGACAACGATGTAGTTTAGGGTATGTTCATAGATAATAGAGGACATAAGAACCAATCACGATAAACCACATTTGTTAAAATGCACAGCATACAATTAACACACTACAGTAGACGTCAACCATAATGCCTTGTCAGTAAGCCACGCTTATAGAATAAAGCAAACATCGCACCTATTCACATCTAGTGATGAAGCTGTTAAATCACCTAGATAAATTAAAATACCACAAATTTGTGTGTTTAATGTGCTTTTAATTGTGGCAAGTTTGTTTTCCTGCTTTCAATGCAATCACAGGTAAGTAACTACTTTAGATTCAACACAGGGACATAAATCACGAATGCTATGACCCAGTACTATCTACATAATAATACCATAGAGTATCCTGGTTCGTGATCAGTCATGTGTACCCTTGGTGATAGTTTCCAACGTTAGCGCTAGGTGTCAGCACCGTACAGTCCCTTGGTGTGCTGGTGTCTGGTGTCTGGATGCGTTCCTACGCCTGTCTGCCATTTATGCTGGTGTCCAGCATCAACCTCCCCCGGAGTGCCTCCCTCCCACAAGGCCTCTTGATTGATTTTACATTAGTATAGAGAGACAGTGCAATGTTTTCGTTATCGTGTTTGTGCTGGTATTTTAGCAGGAAAGACTAATGGAATATATCACCCGTATCCTTTGGATTTGGATATATTCTCGTCTCCCGTCGTATTTCCGTAATTGATTTAGTAGATTTTACATGTTTTTGAATCGATACCTACACTCCATTCCCATGTTTCCATACGTGTCCTGCAACTATTTGAACGTCTCAATATCCACATATCCTGCACGTCAGTGAATATCCCGAATCACATTATTATGATTGTATCCACCATACCTTCATATTCTATTCAGCCAACCACATCCTGCATTACCATAGGGAAAACATTAAATGTATGTTTGCATCCTATACTAGCCTCATCCTAGGCATCATTTTAGTCTTTCATCGTCATATGCAGTTACTACACCATAAAACCGTATGAACCCTCGATGGAACAGAGTCTTTCTAACCATCCCTTAGTCTATCTGTTTACACTACTACATGTATCACCCTCCACACAGTGAACCCCTCTGCAATGTCCCTATCTGTTCTCTGCCCTGCCATCACCAGGACTACACTGGATCCTCTGTCCTGGTCATGTAAGATCCACCACAGCCCCGGCATCCTCACCTACCCATCACCCTCTACTGGATCTCGACTGTTGATGAGAACTATTGATGTGTTTTCTCCATGGCCCAGCTCTGTGAAAGCAGACGAGCCTCCCTCCAGCCTCGCTCCGCCCTTAGAGCTGCCTAATATGTGTATTGGATTTCCACACTGGAGCAGCAGGCTTGTGCGTCTCCATGGCCTAATTCCCAGCCTGACGCACCGCCTAAAACCCGCCCAAGGCTCGATCCCATCTTCCTCCTCTTCAGCGGTCCCCATCTCTGGGCTCCCTACAGTGGCCTATATTTTTTCCTCATCCCTTCATATCCTATTCCATTGCAGGCGCATTGCATGTTTTATATCACGTCTGCTTTCGCGTGTGGAGGGGGGGGGGGGAGATGTCAATTTACGATGTGCTCTGGAGAGAGAGAACTGAAATTGTAATACAAATTATAATGGTGAAATGTATGTTGCCCTTGAGAGGCCATTACTGCAACTGAGTCCTGCATGTGCCATCACAGCACTCTTTACAGACAGAGCCACCCTCCCCATAACCCACCCACGCAGACACCCCATCTTCGTTTAAATTTTATGGAACCAACCACATAACATGGCCCTGTCCATATCTTAGACGTGTATGTGAAAAGTTTCGTTTGTAGTACGTGACGGAGAAGATTCAGTTGTAGACACATTTCGACATTGATTTTTTAAAACTAGGTACTCTCATAGTGAAGCAAAATATATGGTCACCTGTAAACTTTGATATGTTATTTCATGCAAAACCTATAGTATTTGTAGCCAAAATCAAATGGATTCAACATATATTTTCCTCTCACGAAGACAAGTCGAGATGCAATGGTAGGATGATCATAGAACACTTCATGGTGTTAAATATTGCCAATCCGCCCTCGCTGGAAGCACCTTAGAAAGTTGGCCAAGTTTAGATTCTCACTCGCACACACTAAACCTCTCGAGGGTCAGGCATATCAGCCACCTTCATTGCAGTATGCATACTTAGTACCGCTGTGTGTCACACGGGGGAGCTCGCATCGGCCGTAAACTATGGTTGGTGATGGGCGCCTGGGGACTGTCTGGTTGTAGGCTACCGTCTGGGAGATTTTGAGCAGCCTTTTCTGGCCTACTCTTTGCAGATGTGAATGAAATATGAGACCTTCAGAATAAAAAATGTACTTTAGAAATGCGTTTGGATCAGGTTAAAATGGAATATTGAGGATGAATATTCTGCTTTTGGTTTTTCTATTTCTTTATGTGTGAAAATAGTTCATAGGTTTTTTCGGGAAAAGACGAATACATGATTGTAATAATGATTAACGTTTGTGCTGTATATTTCATTATTTGTATAAGTCTCAAAACGAACTATTAGCATCTGAAGCGTATTATACATATATGTTATACAAAAACAGATAAAATGACACAGTTCAGTGTCATATCATAGATGACAGACACCCAATACAATATAGGAGACACCAGAAGCAAATTTGTGTTCCAAGTTACCATCGCTGCAGATACCGTGCATGCAGAATAGATGTAACAGGAAGTCACTGACGCTGTATAACATTTACAAATATGTAACGTACTTCTATTCCAAGTCGACTTTAATGTTTTATTTACTCCTGCTGATGTTAGACGTTCACACACAACTACTGGAATAGCTGTGGTGAACCTGGCCTCAGCTCATCCGCCACTGAGTCACGCGCTACAACGCGGACTGGCGCACGGACTGACCACACGCCTCCCTAACCATTTCAGAAGTCTGTCCTCAATCCGGACAGGAGCTTGTGTCTGGTCATGGTTTAGTGGAATAGACTGATGCCTGGTGGAGGGTGGGGGGTGATGTGTGTGTGTGTGGGGGGGGGGGGGGTGGGGGGTTAGTCAGCTGTCTGGCCTTGTGTCAGTAGTTCGGAGACTGGCCACCAGGTGGGGCATGTAGCAGACACATCGTGAATTTTTCATGAAGTGTCCAGAAAGAAAGGGAAGGACACAGTGGACGTTTCACCGCTGTCAAGTCTCGTGTTTCGGGGAGGGGCTGTGGGGAGTGAATAAAAAATAAAGAAACTTTTATGATACTCCAACAAAAAACGATAAACATCTTGAATACTGTGTGTGACTCACCCAACATCTTTTTCCACTTGCAAAACAACTTGAAATCCCCTTTCACTGTCTTCCTGTTAAACCCGTCGCCTCATCTGGATTCCAGGCTTTAAAAAGCCAATAAATAGAGTAGAGTTTGGCATACGACTAATAAGAAGTAATGGCAGAATAGTCGTGTAGCTGTTTGAAGCTTGACTTGTTTTCCCATGTGTCCTCAGTGTTTTGGGGTGAGGTGAACGAAACTGTACACGTCGCGAGTGAGATGTCGCTGTCATGTTTTAAAAGCCTGACAAAACGGTTATCATTGTATACTAAACAAAGACACCCAACCCCGACCACTCACACGAATATCTTCTCACTGAACACCAACGAATAGGCTTTCATTTCTAGACATATTCAACTAACTCGTTATCTTTTCTGTGAAAGGCCCTATTTATGTCAAGGAGATTCCTTTCTGCTGCAATTATGACCAACGATCGGATCTGGCGATCGGATGAGGTCTCTGTAAGGAGAATTCAGGGAATTTACGGCATTGTTTACTCTCCTCTTTGCAGAGGAATGCAACCACTTGGTGATCTCACCCTATTGGGGATTCGCGATAAAGGTCTGGGAGGGAGGAGGGTGGTGGTTAGAGGGTTGGGATACCCTTCGCACAAAAGGTGCACTTGGAATATGTGACGCGGAAAAAATATAGAGATCCCGATTCGTAGTGTTTACCACTGGATATACAAACATGGGGTTCTCTATGCGCCGCCGTTTTTGACGTCTGTTAAGAAGTGCGAGGTGAATGCGAGAAGCTGGAATGCCAACCGCCAAAGTAAAACGGGATGCGCTGAAATATGTGTAAGACATGAGGTCTTTTGAGGAAATACAATCTGTGTCATCCTGTCCTTTCTCGGCTTGTCGTTCTATACATGATTCTATCCATGATTCTACACTGCTCTGCAGGCGTCACCAGTTTCCGTAAAAGATAGAGGAGATTGATCGCGTCACGAATGCTGTGCACCTCCTCATGCGAGGGTTTGGGCCCAAATTCCAGCTCACAGTGACCATACTCAAAACGCAAGAGTCACCAGTTTCCGTAAAAGATAGAGAAGATTGATCGCGTCACGAATGCTGTGCACCTCCTCATGCGAGGGTTTGGGCTCAAATTCCAGCTCACAGTGACCATACTCAAACCATGTGATTGTTCATGTAAACAAACAATATATTGTGACGAGTGACGACAAATTACGACGCGACAGGACACAACCGTTACCGACAAAGGCAGACCAGTCCTGTCGCGTTGTCGCATCCAGTCCCCTTGCCTCATTGGCTTCAGTTCTCAGTTCACTGTTGTTCACAGCACTGCAGCCAAACGTTGCCGACGTTGATTATATGAGACACCCCAACATATCCTGTTCGTGCAGAGTGTCAGTTAATCATTGCCGTAATTGCTCGTCACGTGGTGTTCAATGCAGCTGATTGCCTTCCGTGATAGTCGCGTTTGAAGCCCCATTCACACAGCCCTGCAGCGCTCACCCAACTTGTGGACGGAGAGTGAAAGATGAACGACCTCAATTTCACGAGTGCTCTGACAACGCCAGTGATGTAAATGTAATTTACGGTGATGTAAATGTATATTCACCAGCAATATGCGGTGGGCAATTTTTTTACTGTGCCATTTCGGTCATGATCCTCCGTTGGTCTATTTTGAAATTTCTGCAGTTCTTAAGTTGTATTTGAGACTTGCTGAATCATTGGCGACTCCACTGCCCCCCAGATATGCCATATGTCCAACCCCTCGTAAAAAGATAACATTTATATTATTTAGGCTTTTTTCATGACAAAATCCATATCAGAGTATGAGGAGTGGGGAAACGGAAATTATAGTTAGCAATGATGGGGAGACACACCGACCTCCACTTTCTATGCCCTATTTGTTTATTTATGGACATCGTTACATGATATTGGATTGTTCCCTGCAAACGACAGCATGGTGGGCCCGACCACAGCGATTCGACAACAGAATGAAATATTCATTCCGGCGATATCCCTTACTGTGTGACCTCAAAGCAGGCCACATGAGCCGGGCCACACCACAACATTGTCCCGCAACAATAAGTCACTCGTGGCTAAGGTGTCGACAGGAAACGACTGTGGTTGGGGTCACAGAGTAGCTGTAGAGTAGACCTGAGTAAAAGGGAGGCGTGTGTAGGGTATACTGTTTTACGCGCATGAATAAATAACCGCGCTGCCCGTAGTTTCCACAGCAGGTTCAATACCAGGTGACAGCTATATTATAGACGGAGCCAGCAGCTCCATTTCCTCCAGGGCGGCTTGACGGTGGTGCATGTTGGCGACCCGCTGCCCGCCACCTCCTGGCCCAGCATGGCTCACGTCGGCCCACCCCGTAAATATGTATAATAAAGCGTACTGCACTTCGGGTATGCCCAAATATGGCGAACCCTGGAGGAATTTTCAAAACACAGAGTGAGGAATACGTACTCTGGCCCGCGATCCTGCACACTACTGTGAGACCCCCCCTCCCCCTTCCCCAACGACACCCCACTCTTCTCACACATAAAGTGAACTTTTATCGTTGTATACATATAACTGTATGGGTCTTGTGGTATGGCTAGAGGGTTTAATTGTAAATGATAAGTGCCCGTGGTGTTTAACTTGGAAGGTATTTTCTCTCTGAGGAATCTACCACTGGGAGGCTGGGCGGCGAGCTACCTATCGGTTGGCCTGGTTTTTAGGATCCAGCCAAGGTCAAGGCCAAACTGGTGCCCGGCAGGTGCTGCCTGTTAGAATAGTGGGAGGTGAGGGGGGAATGGGGGAGGGGTGGGGGGAGGTCACTCACACTGGAGGAAGCTGGGGGCTGGAGGAATGTCCGCTTTGTAGTTATCCCAGTGTGAAACCTCCAACCACAGCCACTGACAGCCAGTCTGAGTCAACCTCACCACACCACAACACACCACACCGCTCTCCACTGCTCTCCACCAACCACCCACCCACTCACCCACCTCACTCTCGGGGTCTTTATGTAGCTTTCACCCACGCCCGCCCGTTCCACACTGGAGGCAGAGAGAGGGAGAGAGAGGGTGGGCCCAGAACCGACCCAAACCGCGTCATAACTAGGAGGAATGAGAGACTAACTGGGCGCCACCACAGGGATCCATTGATAAAGAGATCAACACTGGAGGAACAGTAAGCATTGTGGGTGGACGCGCCTGACTGCACAATACTATACCCGTCTGCTGCTCCTACTGCTGCTGCTGTGGCTGCAGTGTTTACCAGAGCGTGACTGGTGCAGGTATTTCGGGCTGGATTGGCTTAGGATTGGATCTGCTTAGTGGAGGTGATGAATGGATGGACGGCTCAGGAGTCGCTGACTGAGTAACGGTGGCTGTCTGCCTACACGCCAGTACCTGGCTGTGCCCACCTGGCAAGGTAGGAAGCAGGAGGCGGTCCGTGTGGTTGGTCACCGTGGAGGTGCACAGTGAGAGGTGTTTATCATTTAGCACACTCTTTTAAAAGACGAGGAGAGAGTCTACTTGGGTTTGATACCAAAGCTCCAACCTCCCCAAGGACATCGTAGAAAATCTACAAGTCGCGCCTCCGTTTGTGTTTACGGGATATATATACTCTATGGTATGTCCAGACTGTGTTTGCTGTATAACATTATCAGTCTGTCTGTATGTGACATATTGGAACTGATTTGGATTCCCAGCCGAATATACCTTTGTGAGGAGTTGTGATCAGATCCTTGACCCTCATACCCATCTCCAAACACCACCTGCAGCGCTCCATCCCCCTCTCCCTGTCCTATACGTCTGGATCCCGTTATAACTGATCAGCACAGCTCCATTGGATCAAGTACAGATCTCAATCGATCTACCCCTGGAGGCGGTAGTGAACGGCAGAGCACTAGGAACATAAACAGGTGTGATAACTCTTTGGGACCACCCACTCAGGAGGAGTTAAGATGGCGTCCGCCACCAGTAAGACCCCGGACTGGTACCGCCGCATGCACCACCACATCACGGCCACACCCGCTCAGGTGGCCACTTCCACCAGCAGCACCAACGTAACCACCGTGGAGTGGGAATGTGGTGTGGAGCACGAAAAGGGTAAGGTGGTGTGGGGTGAGGGAGGGTTAAACTATTACCTTCTTGCATGTGGTACTTTTAGGCTTCTGACTAGGGAGCTATAGTTCTAGCTTTAGTGGTCCATATTCCTATTGCAGTATAATACCATTACATCTCCATATAGCTCATGAGAGCGGTATAAGTGCGTCGGGTAGATGAATGCTTCTGCTTAATACATAATTTTCAAGGTGGTAACTGTATATGTCCCCCTGAATATTACCATGTATATTCACGCACACCATCGGCAGGTAACAATATAAATTCCCTGGTTTCCCCAAATCTCCATATATCTCATATCAATGGGAGTACCGTGATTGATGAATATTGTTTATATTACAAGTAGTACATTCGTAGGGGTGAATTGTCAGAGGAATTGTTAGCTGAATATAATTTTCCCTTTACCAGTATGGTTACCCACTGAAATGTGCCTATTAATACCTGGGCGCCCTCCCCTATTAGACCAGGCACACCGGCTACTCTAAAGCGCTGTATAGTATGAGTAGGGGTGATGAGATTCTGGATGGCTGTGAAGGGTGAAGGAGTACTAGCTGTGGGCCCTGTATGAGTACCCACTCTGCATTGATACGCACAACGTGGCGACCCTCTTCTCACTGCTCGACATTTGTTGGTGGTGAATTATACTCGAGATACCGTCGCCTCTGAAGACAAACTTTATGTTGAGTCGCAGCTTAGATTTTCCATCAAGGCTTGGATCAGGGTTTTCAATACTCGACATCGCTAGAAAATTTGTCTCTAGAATATAAAAACTAAGATATATGACTAGTTGCTAGTAGTAAATGTTTTCTATCAACTGATGGTCTGAGATAATAATGGCTTGGTGTCATCTATTCCTATATACGGAGAGACTTGTTTTTGGCCATCTAGGGACTGTCATAGTGTGGGAAATGATCGTCATGAGCCCCATTTATAAGTCTTGAAATTCTACACCTGAAAATACATGGCATTTAGCGACTGGTAGATATACAGTATGATTGATGGAGCGTATATGTGCCGTTAAAGGCTGCCAGAGGACGCAGTGGTCAAATCAGTGGAATGTTGCCAGCGGGTGTTTTACAGCGCCGACAGTGAGGTGTTATCACAACTAGAGTAAAGTGTAGCTGTGTCCAGTTTTGATTGAACTCCCTGAGAGGTACGTTGATCCCAGAGCGTGTGGCGTTCCCGGGTAGGGTATTTTATGTATTTATAACCTACCGGACACCAAGTTGGGGCTAGGAGGTGGTATCCGCCTAGGGCAATGAGAATGAGCTCAAGGTGAAATGTGGTCGTTCCACTTGCACCCAGGTACACATTTTATCTTTCCTTCAGGGTCTCCTCACTCATTAGATAGGTTTAACGGTTCATTAAGATGCCTTTGATACCAACAGGAAGACTTGCTTGGGGCAGCCAATGGCTCAGCACATAGCAGAAGCTGCGCTGTCACTTGACGGTCATCTTCTGGATATTGAGTAAAACTAGGAGTCACTAATGGTGCCCCATACTGGAGTTTATCTCGTAATGACAGGCACTTGTAGGGCCCTGACTGTTTCGGAGAAAGTGAAAAGAGTCATGGACTTGAAATTATGGCTATTTACGCCCTTTCTGAAGCTGCCTAGATGCTCCAGTGCCGATACAATGCATCAGATCAGTCTGACTGTTTCAAATAAGGTTCTGAATTACATGATCTGCCGCATAATTATTTTGATTATTGAAGTGTCGCCTACCATATGCTTCTTCTGGTCTACCGATAATCTCCCCCTTGATACGAAAAAAATAAAATTACCAAAAGGTATTTCATTTAAAGAGGTGCAGAGCATCTAATATGATCTGGATCATATCAGAAATTCCTTCGGTTTATGTTGTCACTGGGTGTCCTTTATATATTGGTCGCTGGTATAGCTCACCACAGTAATAAATCACCAATGCTAGTGCCTTGAATGGATTTACAGAGTAATAAAGAACCCTCTGCCGAGTTTAATCGCGGCGATACAAACCATGCCACAACACACCCAACAATAATCTATTCTATGGGCGTTATCGTCTCCATAGACCGGCGCCACTGCCTGAGTGCACTTAGTTGCTCCTCCACCTCTCTTTCCTGGATTGGTTGAATCCTGTAGCACAGTGCCACTGTGCGTACTCAAATGTGCTAAAAGGGCTGGAATCTCAAGGTGAAATTGCTGAAGTGTACATAACTACAACCGTGTAGCTTGTTCGGTAGCTTTTTTCACTCAGAGCTGTCATCGCCACGTCTTATAGGTCTTTAATAATATTTCATGCATTGGATGTAATGAAATTCCAGTTCCGTGAACGCCTGGTATAATGGTCTCCCAGAATACTGCTTGTCGTATCTCGCAGCTGCCCTGTGGTTGTTTACTGGGGGTAGTGCAGGTATCCAGTGTGAGACAGTCTTACTAAAGTGTTCTATTGCCGAGCACAGATTGATTAGATCTTGTGACACACGTCAGATGGCACTGACATCATTCTTGGGGCAGAAGGAAGGCCACCACTTCAAACCCCTTGCCTGAGAGGTCTGTTAGAGACAGGTACAGTCTTTAAGAGACAAAGAGGCCCAATAGAAAGAGAAAGATGGACTTGACAGGATTGAAGTCAATTCGTATTTTGTCAGCGTATGAGTCTCTTATAGTCTTTTGGAGTCATATAGAGGGGAGTGATATCTCATATGACAAATACCAATATATTGGGCTTGCACTATGATAGCCCGACAGTATTGTCCAGTCTGATAGTTGCAATCATTGCATTCAAACCATAATATGAAACATTCCCAACTGGACTAGCCTGACTTGGGATGCATCCCGGTTTCTTGGTAAAATCTTTTCAGTAATGGTTATTTTGCGGACGGACAAAATTTATTTTAGAATTCAATTTTTCATGCATAATTTCCATCATGATAACGTATACTCCATAAGTCAGGATGGAAGTGGGCGTTTAACGAGCATTTCATCCCCTACTGCCCTAGGGCAGACACGCCTGAGACTTGTTTGTTTTCATCATACGTTCCCACAGATGTCTGTTCTGTCATAAAGAATAAATAACTAAATACTGGTGGTTCCCTGCACCGAGCGTGATGACCCATGTGTGGCGAGAGAACCACCTGTGGTCTGTGTTTTTTACCCCTGCCCTCCCCCTCAACACACACAGCAACTCGCACACCCACCACACACAGAGGCAGACAGGCCGCTCTGGGGAGGTCGGGCCCTGTCCAAGCCGATTCCGTGTGATTGAGCACATGCTGGGAATGACCAGGCATCTGCTTGAAGACGGAGGAGAGGGTAAGGAGGGTCATGCCTGGAATGTGAGATCAGTTCCTGACGTTGGAAGTGGGCGCCTGGACTGAACCCAGATGAGCGGGTTAGGTGGGAGAGAAAAAGCAGAGGAGGTGAGAGAAACAGCGAGGCCTAGTTCAAAGCTAGAGGAAATTGGGATGAGGGGAGAAGAGAATATGGGAATGTGGTTTCTAGGTAACATTACTCAAAGGTGAGCTAGATGTGATGGGTAAACCAAGTCATGTATAGTAAAGTGCCTGTAAGAACAAAGAGAATACCAATCGTTGGTACCAGGTAATTGGAAATTGGAATCACAAGAGGGGGCCGGAAATTGCGCATCCAAATATAAACCTATGTAACAGTAAAGATGATGAAGAAATCAGGCATAGATTAGAATAGAAACCAGAAGGAGACTACGAAGTAGAACAGTATAGAGGTCATTTAAGAAAGAGGTACACAAGCGAAGGGTAAGGAAATAGATATTATAAGTATACGTAAATGATAGATTCGAGTAGGGCAAATGGCAATATCGTGTCCGTGAGAAACCTCGCGAGAAGGTGGGGGGTGGAATCGAGAAGAAAGCATGGTTTACTGGAGGTCCTCCAGGGAGAGCCTGAGCTACCGGCCTTGGTCTAATATACTATTTCTGTGTCTTGGTACCTCTAGACAGGCTCGCGTGTTGGTGGGCTGTTCGAGTCGCGCTGTGTTCCCTCCAAGGGCTCACGGTAGGGACGCAGTGCGTGCTACTGCCGTTCGGAGGTGCTGAGCACAAACATGTATAAATCCAAACAGAGACTGCTGAATCCCTCCCCGACCTACTCCCACTGCCCATCGTGTGAGCTACATACAGATGTCATAGGCAACTGGTGCAATTTCACCAGCAAACTGTCGTCAGCAGTATTTGCAAAGCCCAGACATGGACTAGCGAGAAGGGAACACGCAACTATATCCTGTATACTTTTGATTCGTTCGGTTTAGATTTTATCGTTGTCTTTTAACAGGATGGTTCATATAAATTTTAAAGCAATTCATATGTAAGTATATATCGTTAGAATAGGCAGGGTGTGAAATTATGAAGATATCCTAGGTCTATGTATAATATTGGGCATGTTTTTGCATGCAACGATTTCGTCGTGGCAATCCTCAAGTACGTCAAATCCAGTAAGATGCATGCAATAAAATGAAGTGAAATCGGAGATAGGGGTATTCATTTTCCATTATTGTCAAAAGAAATTGGTTTCAGACTGATTCTCATTTGATTGTGGTGTCACCCGAGAGTGATTGGATTACGTGAGGCGACTGATGTACTGGATTTTAATTCCGCCTGTTGGGGATGTGAAGACTGTAGAGTATCCATAGGGGAATGATATTATATAAACAGTTCATGCAGGCATATTCAGTTGAGGAACCTCTAACTTCGACTAAGGCTACCGAAACATTGGCTTGAAAAGAATGACTTGATGAAGCCTTGTTAGATGATGGTGTTATAGGAATTTGTTTCATTTTGAAGGGTTCCTATATTCAAAATAGTCTGATGATCCAAGAACTGTTTTATGTTTTAAAGCTATAAACTTTTGATATTGTGTTTGTAGTCACCCGAAAATCGTTACATTAAGTATTTTGATGTCGATAGCAATATAATGGTTCATTTGCTTCGTAATGAAAACAATCACATAAGAGGGCGACGAGAAAAGTGCCTGAGGAAACCAGTGTGAGATGTAGTCAGAACACATCCATTACCACAAATGTCAACTAGGTCTCATAGGACCTCTCCTCTCCGTTGAGCTTTAGTATCAACATTCACCTCTCTCCACCATACCATGCCAGTTAGCTCACAGAGCTGACTGAAGAAGATTAACCCTCCACCTTCCTCAACATGAATCCACGATGAAGCCAGAGCCTGGATGTTGTGGAGGATTTACCGTAGATAATGTAACCCTCTAATATCATTATTGACTAGTAGTTACACAACATATAATTACTTTAATTTATAATTCGTGTCCATACGTACGAGATCTACATTTTATCGCAACGTGATTCACAAACTGCCTGTCTGGTAGTGAGACGTAAGATTGATTCTCTTAAAGTCTTAGGGTTAAGTAGATGTATATGTTCTAAGCATTGGATTCCGTAGGATTAGAAAGAATCACATAACACGGAACACTGTCCCAGTTCCCCATATTGATGACTGACTGCGTCAGTTCAAGAATGTACCACTTTATTCGAACTAAAAATAGTCCCATATCCCAGCGGAGTAGGGCCGGATTTGGTGGTCAATTGAGCCATGCAGTGCGCAGGGGGACACCCACTCTCTGCTCCCAAGCCTCAATCCGCGTACTCCCGTCTATATCGGTTACCTCCAATACAAAGCGTTGTTTATCCACCAGAGCCTGCTTTTGTATGGTTTAGTTTAATTAGTTTTTGCCGCGCCATGAACTGTGGCCTTGGATACACAAGTCCCTCCACAACTGTGTGGGTTGTTCCTGTATGACAATACCAACTCACAACCACTGTTGTAAAATAAAACGGGAACTATTTACTCGATTAATGCACATCTGGCCGTATGCCCCAAATGTACCTCGTCCACATTGACCTAGATGATATTACGACATTTCGGGCGAGTCCTGCATTACACCTCGACTACTGGACAGTGTTGAGTGCACGTTGACCTTATCGGTATTACCCCCCTACTGTTTACATATGCACATTTTGTATTGTTCCTGTAACCCCACTTACTGCTGGGGCTACTTTAAATGAAAACAATTTTCAAGGTAATATGGGTTGCGCCAGGAAAGTTTAAGCCTCTTCTTGTGAAATTGTAAATGAAAACAAAGGAACTCCCCATTCATTCTAACTGTGCTGAATTTATTGTATCATGCATGAAAATTTCTTACACAGTATCTGACCAGTTAGGCTCGTCCAAACGTATGGGGGAATAGAAAAGGCAGAATAGAATGCATCTTACGCCTGTGTTATTAATCAGATCCTCGCGGCCTACCTCTCACTACGTATTCCCCCAACACACAGCTAGCTTCACACCCCTCCACCCTCCCAGGACTCATTAGGCTTACTGACAATGGCCCACCTCCAAAGCCACCTATATTGACCTAAAAAGCAGTGGGTTTTAATTACACAGATTGGAGCAGTGTGATTGCCCAGTAAATCTAGAACGACCGGCGGCCTGGCCGGGTCAGTGAAAGCCTGTGGATGAAGTAACGGGAAAGGAATAAAAAAAAGGGAGAAGGACAGGGAAATGCAGACAATGTAGTGCCCCCCACCTCCCACACACACACACACGCGCGCACACGTATTGTGTTGAAATCAGGCCTCATTCGGTTTGTGCCCTGAGGGCATTGTTTAGCGTACCCCAGACTCACCTCCTGCTCAATACTTTACACATCGAGAAACTCTTCGTGGATTTCGAACCTCCAAGACCAGGGTCATGTTTAATTCAGACACAACGTCAATATTCATCGTCAATCCGATTAACAGTGTCAAGAGATAGGAACCTGCCTGCCAGCCCTCCACCCACTCATTAGCATTGAACTCTACAGAATCGATGGATTCCAATCAATCATCGTCCTCTATTATGTAAGACTGACGGTTGTATTGGTGTATATAGATTGTCCCTGGCTGTGTGAATGATATTCATAGATATTCAAAAGCGAGCGCATATTAATTCAAACATAGGAGCCGGATGACTTTCATAACAAAGGGAAATATATGATAAGCATACTGCAACGTAGGCTCATTATCACCCATTTTATAAATCAACTGTGACCATTCTACAGATATACATATGGCGTATAGCCTGAAGTAGGAGTTGGAATCATCTCTCTTTTTGCTTTTTTCATCCTTGGCAACTCCAGAGAATATCACGATCAAACAAACGAAATGTATCCGTACATGTATACACGTTTTCTCCGCATTTGAAAAGTCCTGGTACACTAACACATTTTGACCAGCCCCCTCTCCCTTTCTCATTAGCGAAAGTGGGTAAGTGAGGCTCCAATCAATATTAATTAATGGGACGGAAAGCTTTCATATCGTGGAACATCTTGGAAATAATATGGTAAGGGGAAAAATACAAAACTGCTGGATAGATTGCTACAGGCAGGCCTAAGACCATCACCGCTTTTGATGCTGATAATATGTTGGGTGGCGAGTTACTGTCTATGGCTAAAGGCAAAGCGGAAATTGATTTTTAATCTTGTTACGAAGCTTCACCTCGCCAAGGTTAGTGCTACTTATTTGAAGTTTTTGATTTCAAAGTTCAACTCCAGTGTTTGCCACAAGAATTTAGAAAACAACAGAAATTAAAGTTTCATTAATTTCTCATACATACGTAGTTACCGAGGTACATAGAATCCGAACTATATCATACCACGGTGATTATACAATGGGATGATAAAAAGATGCTTCCGATCTGATGTTTTCAATGTATCGAAATAAAATTCACGGCGTTTTTTTCCTGATTTGAAATATCATTCAACCTGAAATGTAGGAAATATAATTGGAGCTTTATATCGTTTAATTATCAGAAGAGCATTTCCATTACTGGACTATATACATGTACATGTGTACATATACAGAGCATGCTAGCACGAAGTCACTATACAGCCAAGGGATTGGCCGCTATCTTGTCACTTACCCGAGCACATTCCTTAGTCTCGACTCACAGCACTGGCAACCGTCTCCAGAATGCTAATTTCTCAAAAAGTCAATCGAGAATGTTTTTATTGTTGTCCAATCCCATAGATACTGGCAGCGACCGCTGTGGTATATTGATTGACCGGCAGGCAAGCAGCTGATCACTCTCCGAGCAGATTTTTAGCTTCTTCCTGCATCACGTACGCACCTGCTTGGAGAGTTGCAGTTGCGCGTCAAACCGGAAGTGACCGGAAGCGGCGAATTGCAGTGCCCCGACGGCGGAGGAAATCGACTTCCGGCAGGCGTCGTCGTAACGAGCCTCGTTTCACGGTTACGCCTCATAACGCCGCATGATGGCGCCCCCGTAGCTAAATCAAAATAATGAAATGTTCTATTCTATTTCCCCCGCACATTCTACATTTAACCGTAGACCGCTTCCTTACTATTATTTTGTTGTAAATGTGTGAGTATACATTTGGTCGCCAGTTATCACACAAACTAGAAAATCCCGTCTTTAACGTTTTTCCGCACTTCGTATATTTCATCTTTAGTCAATTTTTTAGTTTTTTTTTTATCAAAATGTAAGCTTAAAAAACACCAGACCATACTACTGTTGTAGGATGACCGGATCTAAAGTGACGGTGTTGCTGTAAGTTGTCTGTCAATATATAGTGTGTCTGCCAACAAGAGAAAATCACAAATCCACACAATGGAATATATCGATATTCATAAATACCTGGCGTTAAAAATTGGATCTTTATCTAATATTCATTTGACTACATCTAATGGCAATCATTTGGATTCCAGCATGTGCCTCCTGCTGGTATCATAACCACGTACATGCAATAGGTGCTCGTTAAATAATCGTGAAGTGTACAATATTTACCATCCAATCCCACGAGACGATATGTGCATATTCGGTTTTGTGTCCCATGAATTAATAACTTGACATGAATGTGGAAAGTCATGGCTTTGACGTTAACATCAACGCACCAGTCCCACGTTCCGACCACGTATATTATGCTAATGCTCATCCATCCTCGCCTATATCGTTTCCGAATATTCTCCGGAACACCCCTGGTACTTATTCAAATCCCTTGACTCAATGCCTTGCATTCCATATATGTTCAGACCGCACTTACATTGGACATATTTTATGGGTGGTGACACATGATGCCTTTGTTCTCTTTGAAGTCTGATAAATGCTGTCACTTCCACCAATGTCAAGTAGCGAATTTCAGTGAAGAACAGTGAATATACAGGGCGGGCAGGCCTATTTTATTCGCTTGTCAACATGACACATTTGGGGCATATAGATGTATACCCCTGACACGCTACGATATTCGTGTTTTAATGTGTCGTTTATCCTTGTGCGACGCCTACTTGTGTGCAGAAATGTTAAATCTCATTTTGCCATCATTTCGGCAGCTGACTGGATAACATCAGGATAATGTATAACAGAATCAAGTACATTGCTATAACTTTAATGCAGTGTTACTTGCCAAGTGTCCTCAGATGTGATCACTAATGTCAAGATAGGTATATTCTTTGGCAAACATTAACCAGTCTTCTAAATTAGCAACAGGATCCTACTATATGTGAATTAAAGTGTAGAATTTAAGATAATCTCATTAATGGTGGAAAACCTGTATAGAATTGCCGCCCTTTTATAAGGACTATTAGAAGCAGGATGCATATTGAGTCGTGACAGCTGACTAGACACTGAGACCTTCCGCTGATGGCGATCCAATAGAGCGCCGGCGTTTCGGCGAATACGATCGCATTACACCTAACAGCATCTGCCATCTTGTGGAGGGAGGCAAGGATAGGAGTGATGGAGCAGGCTACGAGGCAGCATGCATGGCCATCGGCCGTTATAAATTCGTTACCCAGGCAATATCTGGTCACCCTAGAAACTGAGATGCAGGGCTCCTACAGATAAGAGGAACTTCTCGCTATGACGTGAAGATGTTGCCATCTCATGGAGTACTTTTAAACGTTTTATGCTGATAGTTGTAAAACGAGCCTCTAAAACATACACAAAAAGTTTCATAATTTTAGAAAGATTTGAGAACCTAATTACATTTAGAAAGTCAAATTATAAACCGCGAATTTGTATCCATGTCTGTGTATAAATACCCCAAGATACTCTTATATAATCTAAAATATTGCAGGTCATACTACAGCAAATCTGGTATATTACTCAAACGTTGACATAAAATTCAGTTTTTCAATTTCTACCCATATTCTCACATTGTATCAAAGTCTTGGGCCATGGACAAGGATATCTAAACGGATTTTACACTGTGTATTTCGGGCCATCTGTGAGTGCTGTCTCAAGAAATGAGATGACTATTAGTTTAGCTTTTCCAGTCGGGCATTGCAGAGGCAGGTGATCGCCCGATGAGACAGTGAACGCGTAAACTGACCTGACGTCCAGACCCATCTATCGATCACACCGTAAATTAAGACCACTATGGGGCGCCATCTGTCATATCCATGATTCTCAAGGGGCAAATTCGACCCCTCATTTATAATAGCGATTTCGTGCTTGAAATATTCAAAGTGGCGAGAGAAAACCGACGTACCCCAAAACAACGCGTTGAGCAACGGCGAAAATGAGTAAAGGAACTCTCACCCCTCATCTCGGTAATGAGATTTCTACCTGAATTCCTCACATAGATTCAATCATCACCCTTATGATGAAAAAGAACCTTGAGAAAGTCTGGAAATAACTCATAAATGACGTTAAATCAAACCATCAAACAAAGCAAAATTCTCACTGGATTTTGTAATGCTTGAGGCTTATTATGGATTCTTATTTCACAGTCATTATATGGAAGGAGGTTTGCACTTGGAACCCCATAAGATAAGTATATTGTAATACGACTTGAACATCAGGGGAATGCTAACGGGATGGACGGGCTGGTGTATGGTCTGCGCGCTGCCCTGATACGTGGCTGAGGTAGGGGTGTATGTGGGCGGTGTACATTGAACATGCAGTTCACTCAGACATGGATGCCATGCGCCACTTTCTTCTAGCCCGGGTTCCCACAGAAATAATGGAATAGTCTAGCGGTGTGCAACCTGCATCTGACACAGGGCATGATCCGAATACTTGCTATGTCACCGAGAATGTTCGTGAATTGAGCATCTTTTCAAGTCACTGGTGCCAATATTTTATGTCAGATGCTGTTGTTTGGTCTCAATATTTCAAATGACTGGGGTGAAATTAGTTCCTTATTGATCTATTTCAAAATCTCCTAGGCAGCTTTTGGTTTATGGGATATTCAGTTTGTTTTGCTAAATTCACCTTTTACCTTGACGTTTATTCATGATTTAGTTGTAGGTTTATCAATCACTAGAAGAGACATTTGAATAAAATTGTAATCCCCTGTCGGAAATCGTACAGCACAGCACTTTGATAACAGATGATTAAACAGTGTCAGAATACTGATATTTAAGCAAAGACACTCCATTACAAATGTTTAAATCCCTTTCATGAAAGAACAGACAAGCAACAATTGCCAGAGTAGGTCAAATCATGATTAACTCTCTCTACTCTGCATATGACTCAATATCATTTTCCCAAAATCCAGTAATGACATAGTGCCCATGTGCTGGAGCGAGATTAAAGGTAATCGGAAATGTTTAAGTTGGAGCACAGATTGTTTGTATCCTGGCGAATATTGTATGAATTGAATTGATTTCTGCGAAAACATTCATGTGTAAACACTGAGGTAACACTGGAATCAACGAGTCCTGTTTACTACTAATATCAAGATATCTCCCTTATTGTCACCAAGGAAAGGTAGAGTTTATGAGTGGGCGACCTGTATGTCGAAATGGCCACTTGCCGTGAGCAGAATAGTAGCGTGCTGGTTCCCGAATCACGTCCGTTTTAGAGTTAAATGTAGACGTCCCGCTGATACCTACTTTATCTCCCTCTATATCCCTCACATGGCATACAGACGAGGACTATGACGTATTCGTGTTCTATACGGACAGCAATGCCCCTGTGTTTATTCTGTTCCAGGGACGCTTCGTTTTATGTTTGCTTCTGGTTTTACTCTGTTATTGCAGTGCAGTCAATCGTAGATTGCTGGGTATTGAAGCGCAATTATGCACTCAAAGGCATGTACTGCTTTTCCCAACAGAATCCTACAGAAGGACAATCCTAGAAATAACAGATTCAATTCTGTATAGGCAGCTGTATCTCACATAATATCTCGAGCGCAAAAAATCATTTAGGGACACTCAATTAGAAATTGTATCTGACAATGCAATTAATTCCAGATACTGGATCCGCTACTGTATGATTCTGAAAAAAAATCTTGGTCTATTGAATTAATTAATTTTTGTAGAGGTTATCTGACATTTTTTGTCAAGCTAGTGCGAGTTAGATGTTATTGACTACCTACGCGTTGACTTAATAAATGTTTTTGGTTTGGAGTAAAAGCAGGGAGAACAGTAGCTTATTGTTTTAGTCTCATATCTTATAGAATAATCAAAACACGTCTTAGCTTATAAAAGAAATGAATAACACACTAGGCTATGAACAGAGTCAGAATGAAGAACAGCAAGCAAATGTTATGTTCTTTTAGGAAAGGTTGCGGTTTACATTCATTAGAATGACCTCTTTTCCTTCAATGCACATTCCAGCTAAAAGTGGTATGGACAGAACTGACAGATACCCTTGAAATTCCTACATAAATAGTTTGCTCAATTTAATTATTTGTTGTAAATCACATATTTTTGTATTACCACAACCCCTTTCTAAATTATCATTTTGATAGATAACTACATGGACTTTATGTAACATACAAGAAGACAAATATACATTTAATTTGGACTTTTTTGGGAACTCCTCTAAATAGACAAGTCATAAAATTTTGCAATAGGCCCAAGACCGTAAAGATTTTAGTCGGGTCTGGAGGAATCGTGTCCGGCAGTTTGTCGTGGCTCGTATAGTGGCTGATTATTGACGACCCGCATGTGGCGGGGTCTCTGCTAATGTGTTTACGTGTTAACAGGCCTGCTGCTGTCCAGACTGGGCCTGTTGCTCCCGGCTGATAGTAAAGCATCCCAGGAGAATTGTAACAACATAAGGAAACCAATGAATCATGTTGGATAGTGAGATGCCACTGGTGCAGGGTGCTATCGGAAATCCCTCCTTATGCATCATCTGGTGAGACGATGGATGGAAGAAGACTGGTTTATCAACTGAGGCCGATCCCCTAAACTATAGCGGACATGGCGAGGGTTCAGATCGAGGGCAGTAAGTTGACATTGAACATCAGCTAAACGTCCACCGACTCCACCCCCACCCCCCACCCCCATCCAGTTTCCAGAATGATCTCACGGTTTTAAAGTCGTATCTCGGTCGAGAATTCGTGGTTCATGATGAGGGGATCTGCTTCCGGGCACCTAATTAAAAATGGAATTTTATTTCTGATAATATTTGTTTTAGAAACAATATAGGTATGGTTTGTGAACCACCAACATATGAGAGAGTAAAAAACATTCTCGAATATTGTATACATAATTGTAATTTTGATGAATGAAGGCGCATCCAAAATACGTGTAACGTATAGCAGACCATGTTCTGTATGTGGCTAACCAACGTTTCCCCAACGTTCCAGTGTAACGAGTCCTAGTCGGCTTACAGGAGGATTCCCCACCATGTAGATATTCGCGGTATGTGTGTATTTAGCGGGAAAGTGCCATGTCTCGTGACGTGGTGTTGGTGTGTTGTGTCAGGTATGCGGTGTGTGCCGTGACACACTGAGCTGGCTACACGACACACAGTCGCGCACGTCACGGCAGGGAGAGGTCGCTGACCACGGTCACCGCCAACCTGTCAGCCCCCAGGCGAGGAGACGGCGCTGTAATTAAACGTTTCCTGGGAAATATCACCGTATAACAGTGACAAAACACCCATTACGCCGGGCCTGTTTATGGCCAGACATGGAATCTTGTTTTTCTATTGCTGATGAGGTCTAACACGTACGGTGCCCAAACGTTTTCTGAATTAATTTGCACTCTGGATATTAGAATATAATTTGAATGATGTCGTCCTGGTCATGTTATGTTCATACAAACGAAATCAGGTACATCTGAAAACAATGGCAGGTGATGATAGGGGTGAATCAGGCCTATTCACTAAAGATGTGGAAATTACGAATTTTGACATAGAATTATGGGTAATGATAGAATGGTAATGTCCCCTGTTCAAATACATGAATTTAGTCGGCCAGTCAACATTTATGCATCATAATATTGAACTCACTTGTATTTTATTACACAGTCAGTGACTGATCAATAGTAGAGTTAATTCCCTCTACGCGTTCCTGGCCTGCGCTGCAGCGTACATATCGATGTTTCTCCGGGAGAAAAAGAAAAAGGCCCCGGATAATTATCCTAGCTAAGAATGAAAAAAGAGGGAAATTACGGCGCTCAGTCTCACTTCATTTAATTAAGCGAATATTTCTACCACAGAGAATTCATCACACTCCGTTTGGCGTTGAATTGAAATGAAACTCTTGCAGTGACTCTCCGCCATACTACATTCCGTTTGTAGAAATAGAGACGGAAGGTTTGTCTCCGGATAACGCATGCATTGCACGCCTTAAAAACATAAACAGGTTGAGCACCATTGGGAATTAATATCTCCACCGTATAGTAATTCTGTGCATATTGCTGTTAGGTTGCCAATTTTCAAAAAAGAAAAAAATGAAAAAGAATTGGCACGAGTTGTTTGTTATTCATGTACTGGTAGGCCAGCAAAGTATTGAGGTCAAAGTGTTGCAGGCTTCAGATTAGCACGCCTTGTAATATCAGTGTATTACGTGTAATGTGAGGGCATTATCGCCAGGGGACAGCACTGACAATAATCAACTTGATCCTTGTTGTCGCAGTCACCACGGGGGGAATTAGGTTGTCATGGCAACACAGTTCTCCATTGGAGATAATTATTCATTACACGTGGAATTTCGGGTGTGAAGGAACATGATTAAGGCCAGCGATATGAACCCCACAATGTATGATAAAACGAGACCGAAATTGCATGTCGGCCATGCAATAAAGCCCATATCTCCCAAGTCAGGAGTGGTCCTGGGAATGTCTGGTGGAGACGCTGTTCCTCATGCACCAAGACAAGGAGGTGTATTCAGGCTAAATATTACCAATGGAATTAAATTTGCCCCCAAGTGATTCAAGTAAGAGATATTCATGCAAACAAAGACAATACATGTTTAGTTGCTGCTCACGGCTCATTTACATTACATCGCAGCGTCATGTGATGGGGGATTACCTCCTCTGTCTTTAGAATCATTGCTAATTCCATTTGGTATTTCTGGAGCTGAGACTCATCCACACTTCATAGGGGCTTTGGGTGTGACACACATTGACTCTGACTCACCCAGTCCCTTCTGGACTCACCGGACTCCGTAGTAGGACGATGAGTCAAACTCTACAGACAAGTGCCGCCATCTAGTACTAATACCGCACAGCTTTTCCTGGTTCTCCAGAAACCTGACCACAAA
The DNA here is from genome assembly GCA_950022655.1 of Alentia gelatinosa. Taxonomy (NCBI): domain Eukaryota; kingdom Metazoa; phylum Annelida; class Polychaeta; order Phyllodocida; family Polynoidae; genus Alentia; species Alentia gelatinosa. The sequence goes on from OX465584.1 coordinate 33,222,710, forward strand.
GCACATGAGGAGGGGTGGGAAATGACATTTTACTATGTAACTGACATTTCTATGATTATTCCGTAAATTATACTGATTCTTTGACAATTTTCGTTCCTGGAACAGTTTCCTAATGTATGAATAAATGTTGTATTTCCGGTTTCATTGAGATCCCATTGACTTCCCTCATAAATTTTTATGGAACATCCCCATTTGTATTAGGCTCATTTCATTCTTTACTTTCGGGTGTCGAATATGTATTCATATTTTATGCCCTTATTAATTAGATAATGGTAGGGGGGAAAAACTCGAATACAAGAAGATAAGACTGGAACAACGGTTTAGACGCCCATTGTGGACTGCTGTATTGATATCTGGCCACCGTTTCGACCCTGCACGGGTCTTCTTCAGGGCAACAACACATAGATGACAGAAATGTTATCAGTTAGAATATTCAACTGGATATGGGGGTGGTTCCAAGGATAAAAAAAGCCAGTATTCTGCCCGACATTATTCTCCCTCTAATCTTTGCTTGATTGACTTAGTTATGGATGTTGGCAAACTTTGGCGTTGTAATCGCGTCATGCGTAACATTGCTAATCAACACGTAGGGCGTGGGATGGTCTCTAACGTGTTGGGCGCATCCAGACGGTTTCTTGTCGCCATAAGTAGGTTAATGGGTGCACCAGACGAGCTGCTCCTGTTGCCGTCTGAGTGACTCATCAGTCGGGAATGCCCTCTAGAACAACGGGTCGTGACCACTTTTACCCCGGGGGGTGGCAGATGGGTGTGACAAGTGCTAGTCTGTGGGTAACCATAACCCTTCCTTGTGTACCACTTTGGTATGTTTTCCCAACTTTATTCCCACTTTCTTGTTTCATTTTTAAAATTTCTATAATTCCAAATTCTGTGGTGGTTCACGTTGTTTGAATTAATTATACAGAAAGTAGGCAAAGCGAGATGATAATAACAACAAAAATGCGATTCTATCAAATCATGTTAACTTCTGCAACATACCACCTTATGTATCTTTGAATATCCCCGATTTTCAGAATTTCCTTTCACCCAATTTGTCGAGCTGAGAGATCAAACTCATATTTTTGGAAAGGAGTCTTGATGAATCTGGATCTGTATTTTATTTGCCTCTATCTTTCTTTGCCCCAGTAGCACAGGTCACAATGAACGTGTCAGTGCACTGCTTTTATACCCATGTTTGGATACTTAGAATACGAATGGGCTGTCATTGTAATTAATTATTCATGAAGTCTTATCAACAACGTGTGGCCTTAGTGTGATTCATGTTTACATGACTCAGTCTACTGTCATAGCACTAGAGTGATCGTGTTTACATGAGTTTTCGTACCAAAATATTGAACTTATGAACCCGTCGAACATTGGCAACAGTTTCTATGCATTTACAGGCTTGCTTGAGAAATTAGAAATGAACAAAAACATGGCATTTTGTCATATTCTAACCACACATATTAGAAATGAAAAAAACCCCACGTATAGTAATGTTATATAATTGCTGTTATAAATCTATTCCAGGTCAGAATTTTCTTCTTAAATTTTAATCATATCATGCTAAATACAAGTCTAGGTTTCTAAGAACTGTCAATTATAAGTACTTAAGGTGCTTAATACATGAGGCGTTTGGTAATTGAAGGTATTTACGGTAGGTCTCTAATATATAGATTTTGAAATACATATTTAGTTTCAGACCAATTGATATAATTAGCTCCTCTAATTGGACCAGTTTTGATAAATCTTTTTTTTTTAATCCAATGGGGGCAGACTTACATGGCGTGCAACAAGAGTGCTAGAGGAAAGGCTAAGGTGCCTCTGTAATCAACGGGTAATCCATACTCGTTGCCAAAACCTGATAGTCAAGGTGACTCATGTAAATCTCCAAGCATAGTATTTGGTTGCTTTTATCATAAAGACACGGCCTAAGTGTACCATTGGAGGCCGGTGACTCAGGGCGGCGCCATCAGTAACAAGCCATAGAGTGGCTGTCTCGTACGAGAGACAACAAAAGCCCTCTCCATAGCAACGGTTTCCATGGTCGCGCATGGGGCGCCGGCGATGTGACAGCTGCTGCAGCCCCGCCTCCTCCCTCCCACCTCTTGTCTACAGAGTGCAGCCGCGTGGTGAAGTGGGGCTGGGTCAAGCAGGCAGGCAATGCGTTTACCGCCGGGCAGCAGTCAATGATCACCTGCACACGTAGGCCTACACAGGGATGAACTGCGGCAAGAGCAGCAACATAACTACCACAGCGGCATAGCCCACCTCCAAACCAAGGTTGACAGTGGCAGGTGTCACAGGTGCACACGCACAGAAACACCACAATTCGACGACTGGCACAGTGGCAGGTGGAACCAGGGCTGCAAACAAATGCCCCTAACAATAGCAGCAGCAGGAATAAGGGGACCTGCTCGTTTTTGTCGGTGGACGTTGTTTTTTCCTCGTGTCTGCTCGCTCTAACGAGCCCCTGTCCTGTCTGAGGAGAACCGTGACATAATGGACCAGAGAAGGATAAAGCACGCGTAGCCTCCTCTCCTGATAATAATGCACGACCAGCTCTGACTGCTGATAAACCAGAACTCACATAGGGGACGTGGGAACACAAATTACACATTCATACACAAGGTACCGTTGTATGCAAGATCAGGACTCTGTAGGTCACGCTCCACCGACCTTTGCTGGTTATCCCCAGCGTCTTCCGGGTATTCATTTTGTAAGGGGGCCGCTGATTGGCTAAGGCCACGTGTACCCTCAGGAAGAATACACCGGAAAGATGAAATTGTGGTGGTTAATTGGGACAGTGAGTCCGATGGCTGGAGACAGATGGCGCCTGCCGGCTTAACTCCGATCCGAACGTGACGTCATCAGACGCGCCACAGGCGCCCCCTACAGAATGTTTCACGTACTACCCTGTATCCACCACCTAGTGGCGGAGGGCAACGAGGAGGACTGGTATGGCTTAGATGCCCCCACCCCACCCGCTGTCACCCCCGAGGCCGACCACGTCACCGCAAGCGGCCCCTTCTGTCGCGCGTGCGCTGTTCAACTCGGAGGGCAAAGGTCAGAGGTCAAGGGGTCATCTGACGTGACCTCCCAGCATGACCTTCTCGATGCTGGTTACCTGAGCAGCTCCTTTGATCCGTGGAGTGCTGCTGGGAGTGAGTCAGGATCGCTGAAGGGGTCGGCGGGGGTGTCTAATCAAGGAGCTTGGTCTAACAGTGGCACGTGGGAGACAGGTGAGGCGGACTAAAGGCGGCCGTGTAGATCGGATCTAGGGAGGGGATCTAATCCCAGTGTTTTATAGTGGAGTTTGTACAGATGAACGAATGTGAATATATTGCACAGTGTCACAACGTGATAGCAAGGATAGGTTTCAAATTGTCAGTGGTCACTTCGTATTAGTGGTAATTTTATGTAGGACAACATACTTTCTTTTCTGGATTTCTGAATTGTTATTTTGTCTTTCTGGCTGCAAATGTTCACTTACGCGGTAGCATCTAGCTGAGCTAGGGGTGTTATTGCCACGTCTTGTACACAGATTATGGATGTCATATTAAGTTTTAAATCAGACGAAACGAAAACCTTCGTCGTGCAGCTAATGGTGGAAAATTGGAGCAGGAGCAATTTGCCAAAGAATCTGTGACAACACAGACAAAATGGACTGATTGATTTTATAGTCAAAAGATGAATTTTATACAGGTGAATATGAATTTGTGGAGGTCAAATAAATATATGTCTTATTTTGTGTCTTTGCAGCTGATGACAAGCTTGACGATGGCATCGAGTCAGTTCAGAGCATCAGCAACATTAAGACGCGTTTCCAGAGCAGGGACGAGAAGCCGCCTATGCCCGGAGACAGCATGACGCGCTCCCAGCGTAGCAGGTATACACGTGACCCATCATCCGGGCCCTCTCAGACCCCAGCAGTAGGCCCGAACCCAGCCAGTTCTTATACTTAGTCCTCCCGTCTCTTGATATGATACCAACCCACCAGAACTGTCCTTGGAGCACAGTTTGACTAGTAGAGGCAAGGTTACATACATCAAGAGACTCCTTCTTCCCCCTGAGTCTTTGTATCATAAACGTTCTCCGCCATATATGAATTGGCATATTCGGTCTCTGTTTGTTTTAAGTGCAAGAACTCTCGGCATTCTTGCTGGTAACGTGTAAGAGTTTTTATGCATGTCGTTTGGACTCCTCCCGTGATCTGTATAATGAATCTGTTAAGTGGTAATCACTTGAAACTCCTGAAAGCACGGTATTGTTAATCAGGTTCCTGATTCCTGTTTTAAGGTAGTTGACCTGGCAAAGAGAGGATGATTCCCAAACTCCCCTTCCCAATGTGTAGTTCCCAACGTGTTAAGATTTAGGTTATGAATTGAACAGGCCCCATTCCCAGTTCATCTAGGTTCTCCTGTGAGGGGCAGGGGGTCCTATCCCAGATCACTGTATCATGCTTAACTAATGCCTTCTGCATAACCCATATATAACCACCACTAACTGCCTCTGTTCTATAATAGATCCTTTTGGCCACGAAACCAGTCCTTTTCCACTTATCTAACCTTTCACGTTCGGTCCCATTCTCAACCACATATTCACAGCCCCCTAATTTATATCCCTACAGTTAACTCTTGTGAGAAATGCCCAGAGTAATTGAGAATCATTTCTTGTACCCGGATAGAAAATGTTAAAGGGTGAAACTTCCATGTCCAGTTAACTCCCCTTGGAAACAAAATTATCTTTTCAAAAAAAATTATGGATTAGAGCCTCTCTAATGCTGTGTTGGAAATAAGAGTTGACTGTATTAGGATGGAGACCTACTTGAACTACCCGTTCCATGTTCTCACAGGTCCAGAGAATCCCTCCCGCCTGTTCTCTACATTAACTCTTTCCACTCACGGCCCTTTCACCGTCTACTGCTCTGTATGTGTCTCTGGATTTCTCCCTCATAACTATGTCCTGGTTAATTATCTGATCGACAGCGTCTCCCCAAGCAACGGCCACGTCAACGGCGACCACACCCCGCCGGAGGTGGTCAACCGGTCGGCGAGCCAAGAGGACATCCTAGGACGGGAGCTTCCTCCAGTGAACATGGCGCGCAGCCTCGCTTCCAAATTCCGCGATTTGGAATCCAGCGAATCGAGCCCGAACGCCGACCGGAAGCCAGTCCGCAAGATCACGCCGCCACGAGAGGACGTGGAGCGGGACGTGAGTTCGTACCGCGAGTCGATGGAACGTCGGGAAGACGTAGTGCGCTCAGAGGATGCGTACGAGAAACAGGACGAACGTCCCCCTCCGTCCTTCACCAAGAATATGCTCGCCAAGTTCAAGGAGATGGAAGACACACAAAAGCCGCCGCCCAGCCCGGGCCGCGCCGCCACCAGCCCGACCAAGCGCACGCACCGCCCGGTGGCCACGCACACCTACATGAAGTCCTCGCCGGACGAGGGCATCGCCGACACGGAGCCCGTCAATGGGCACGGTGGCGGGCAGGCGGTGCGCGAGAGCGACAAGAATGAGACGGAAGAGATGCCCGAGCGGGGCTTCACCAAGTCGCTGGTCAGCCAATGGCGCCAGATCGAGCAAACGGCAGGAGGGTCGAGCAAGTCGCCGCTGGCGCCGCGCCACCCAGGCGCCAACACCCCGGCCGCCGCCCGCAACGCCACCACCTACCGCCACGCATCGCCGGCCAACTCCGAGTCTGAAGAGCAACGGGAGGTGGTCAGAGAGAGCGACAACTATGATGAAGATAGCCTCCCACCTCCTTCTTATACCAAAAACATGCTGGCAAAATTCCAGTCAATGCAACAGGAAGCGCAGAAAGATCCCGCCACAACCCCGACCAAAAAGGTAAGCCCATGGTAGGCTACACAGAGCAAACAAAAACAATTGCAAAACAATTTAGCAAAGAAAAAAAATCAACCCCAGACACTGCTACCCGCCTTGGTTCCGAACCCTTTGATTATATATCATTCTCAATGATCCACATGGTTTGTAGACTTTTTAGTTACAGAAGGAATCCCAATCGTATTTTTGATCCCTAGATGTTAATTGAACGCCCGTCTGACTTAGTGATGATTAAAGCTTTATAGATGAAACTTGGCGAAAAATGTAGAAAAAATGCCTAAAAATTTGTATTTTTATGCTATTCAACAAATGTTCCATGTAAACACTAAAATATCATGTGCTGGCAATATTTAAAATGAAAATGCTTACAAATACACTATTGTGCATCTATAAACCGCATATCATAAACTGATGCAATTTTGATTATTTTTATTCATGATAATTCTAGAGATTAATAATCTTTTTATTTCGGAACGATTTGTTTCGGAATCATTTAGACATTTCTCACCTTGTTGAATAATATCAAGATTGGATCATTAAAAAAAATCTCAGACCAAATTCACGGAAATCAAAGATTAAGAAAGAAGCAGGTCTGTTTGGAATAAAATTCCTGACAAAATTTCTCTGATTCGAAAAGGACTTCTTCAGCACGGTGGGAATTAGTTGCACAGTTCTTTTTTTCAATAACTTTTGAAATCTCACTGGGAATTGACACTTTTCTACTCAGGGACCTGTTCTTATAACAGAATGAATGATTCCAAGGAAAGCAGCTTACAACTAGCATTGCAGTACGTAAACCAATTGAAGCTCTTACCACATTGAACGCATGGAAAGTTGTTTCCATTTGAGTTCAACCGAACACTAACAACATTGGAACAAAATTATGCGTTAGGCCCAATGGAAATTGCTGCATAGCCTTTAAGCCTCAAAAGCCAACTAACATAAGCGCTAATCGCTCTTTTAGTAGACAGCTTAACCGCATGGAATGTGTGCTGACTTGAAACTGAACTTCAGGATGGAATTTCACCCCCAAAAATGAAAAAAAACAAAATTGAAAACAAAATCAGGAAACACCTTCATTTAAAAGAAACACACCGTAAGACCGTGTGAGTTTTGGGTACAACTTTTTGGGAACAACTGCAGTGATGAACTCAATATTGGTTTTGTGTAGAAGCGCCTTAGACAGACATACACTCTTTATAACTAGGTCGTACTAGATGAGCACTTTGATTTTTTTTTTTGTAACTGAATAGAGTGGGTTTTTGATGGCAATGTTGTTTGCACCTGTCCTATGCAGTGCTAACTGTACTGTCGTTGTCCCTCCCAACCATTGTACGTGATCCTCCCGATGTACAATGCGTGTCCAAAACCCGTGTGATATATTTTTCTTGTTCCTTTTTTTTGTTGCAATTTTACCCCCAAAAAATATCTTTCGCGGCGGAGACGAAAATTTTCCAGCCGAGACTGGAGTTCAAATAATGTTCTTTGGCCTGAGCTTTGGATCTCTTCGACCACTAGCAGTGCTTCCAAGTCAGGATGCCTGGGAGATGAATCTGGGACATTCACATAGAGTGATGTTGGCCTCTTGTACAAAATGCACCAGACTAGATGCCCTTTCCTCACACTTCTCATAAACTTTTGCACAAACCTACATGCTGCAGATACTGAAATTATTGGCACTACCCTATTCCAAGAACACAAATTCCATGACAGCTGTTTTAGATTGAGTCCCTGCCGGTCATTTGATTTTCAAATTGAAAGGTTTAGGGATTAACTTCCTTGTTAACAATGACCCATTATAGTACTTTTACTTTCAGAATTGTTTCAATTTTCCGTTACCTAAACCAATTGAACGTTATATATTGTCGCTCTTTAAGCAAGTTGTCAAGCTAGATTTAGAGTCTCACTCTATGTTTCCTACTTCTGGAAACTTTGTGTCAAGTGCTACCGTTGCACAGGGTGACCCTGATATTGATGGTTTCCCATGACCTTGACTTTGACCTAAATCTCTTTTGTCACATGTTGTAGCATGGCAATGTCACAGACACGGTAAGATTGGCTCTGAATGTGCACACGCTCAAATCAAGCAAGGTCTAAAGGCTGTTCTTGGTCTTGCTGGTTATCCATCCTTTGGCATGCTCTCACTAAGTGCATTTTTCATGACTTTTGAAGTGTTTTAATGTGTGCAGAAAAATTAATAACTTCTATGTTGCCTTGTTCCCAGTGTCCCTAAAGTATATTCTATGTAATCAATGGTTAAGGGTGATTTTATATGGATTTAAGTCTGTTGGACCAACTGAGAAATATGTACAAACGCCAAAATTGCCTGTTGTTTGTTTCACATCATGACTAAGTATTCATAAGATGAGTTCATTTTGTGGGTGTGCACACGTAATTCATTCGAGAAATTCTCATTTTTAACTCATAATGTCTTTCTGAGTTTTATAAACCTAAGATTAACAGTCAAGGTCTGAGTACCATCATTACAGGGCCGTTCTAGTAATGGCCAGCCTTTACACCTCTGTAGCGAGTCTGTCCAAATGATAGTCTAAGTTAAAAGTCATGTACCAAAATACCATTAACTATTTGGCAGATTAAAGGAAACAGTATGTTTATCATTCATTCATATATTTGCCGATAATTTGATAATGCAGATGAATCGTTAATGATACTCATGTAATTGCTATTGTCTTGAATCTAATTTTCCAGTTTCATATCTTCTAACATGGTCTTAATTAATATTCAACTTGATGTAGAGCTGCCATACCTGACGAATCTATGCAGACTTACCACTATCTCTGTTTGCTGTTGCTTTCAGGAGTACAAATGGACGGTAAAGGGAGTTCGGCAATTCTAACAACTCTCTTTCTTTTCTCTCAGCCTTCTGATTGATTTTGCTTCTTTAGTGGGTCAACTGCCCCAGTTTTTATTTACACCAGACAACTTTTATTATACTTTGCTCGTGGTGACAGGATTTGCCTCTTACTTTCATCCAACTGCGCTTTTGCCACTTTTCTCCTTTTTTACGTAGATGGGTCCTAAGTTTGGTAGTTCTCATTTCGCTTCTGTTTGTTCTGTCAGCAATTTAAGTGGACAGTGAATGAGACGAAACCTCTGTGGGCAGCCCCTACAGCCAAGGATGAATTGCAACTGCAGTCAGTCAACGGACATGATGAGGCCCCCTCTTCGGATGAGGAGGAAGTTTACTGTGAGGATGATCTATCATTAGAATGTGACGCCGCTGGAAACCCTCTATACCCCTTAGACCACCCGAGACACCCCGACAATGTCAGGAGACGAAAAGAAGAGAGGCAGAGAAGAAAAGCTGCTGGAAACCAACAAGTTGTCCGAAGTGATGATGTAGTGGAGGACCTGCCAGCCCCCGAGACTACCAAGAAGCTCTTGTCTCGTTTCAAGTCGATGGAGGATGTGGCGGCCCTACCACCCACTCCAGAAACATCGGTTCAGCGCCAACGCTCTGTACGCTCTTCGTACAGTGGTACATCATCTGCGCGCCAGTCCACATCCAGCATGGAGAGTCGGGAACAGCCCGATGGTATCGAGACGACAGACAACAGTGTCGACCACGAAGACTCCCCTGGGCCGCTCAACAATGTTGTACGTGAGACCGATACGGATGTGGGTGCTGAGCTTCCAGAACAAGGCACGACGAGAAACCTTCTCGCACGGTTCCAGTCCATGCAGGCAGTGTGAGCAATTGTGTTTAGGTTCCTACAAGAGCATGAATTTTAAATTGAATAATGGACCAAAATTGTCATTCTATGGTGCAATCCAAAAGGTTACCTGCATATCAAGACCGCGAGGTCATAGCAGTTGTAGTTCATGAATAGGTCCATATGCTCACGTGGTGTGAGCTCATTAAACTGCAGAGAGGTGATGCCTAATTGGTCCTCCAAAAACTGACATTGACTTTCATATATAGGGTGTGTTAATTAGATCATCTTAATGGTTTATATAATGAAGCTGTGATTCGTACAAAATCAGAGATTCAGTTATTGATGATGGAACTGTTAAAGATATTTTTATCATTTTGATACTAAAAGCTATAAAGATAATGGGGTTGTTTCCTGTCGCTGTTGCATGTTTATATTTGTGTACGGTTGTGAGCCATGCCCATAGGCTTATAAAGGTTGACCGTTTTCACTGACCGACTGTTGAGTTGCAATTTGAATGGGGTTTATTATCCTAACATTTAATCAGGAGACTGCGTAGTCCAATGTACAGAGTACAAGCATTAGTTATGCTGATACAATCATTATACCATCATTGTGGTGCACTTTTCACATGTTGCGTTGCCACTTGCTGCCTAGGTCCATTGTTCATGTCCTACGACCTACACAACCAATGGGACCTCCCCAGCTACTATACTATTAGGCATTAGAGATGACTACTTGCTGAATGGATATTTTGATGGCACTTTTATAATCCACCAGTGCCAGTCTGATCATAAAACCGTATACATATACATACATTCATTTAAGTTTGAGCTAGTTGTAATATTGGTGGGTTTTCACCACCCCCAGTAACTGTTGTCATGAAGGCGCGACAGAGAGCGCTATTTGAGATGCCTGCTAGTGTTGGGCTCGTTTGAACAGCAGGCATGGTATGGACACTAAGATGTCCTACTATAAGAGGTACGTTTTGTAGGTGGGCGAGGAGTATCATACTGAGACATGTTATAGTCATTGAGACCGTCTTGCCCGTTTTTTGTCATTGAAAGACTCAAAAGAAGTGTCAGTTACGTATCATGTATGTTCAAGAATAGGGGAATTTACTACGGATTTTCATAGAATAAGCAACTGCTATGTATTAAGCGAAGCCTCAGAAAACAAAATACAATGGCATTATTATACCCAAGCTGTCATGACTTCACGGACTCATTCGAGCCAGTTCTTAACATTTTCGCATTGGATGCTGTAGAGATGTCATATTTTAGGAACGTGTCAATGTTATACGATGGTCCAGGCCAAACCCCGTGCTGGTTTTGTAGCAAAATGGATGTGAATAGTCGACTAGCCAACAGTTTTGAGACATATGGGAGAGAGTCTATAACAGTATTAGAATGTCAGCTTTTCGCTTCTGTATGCTTGCATGTTTTGGATATCGCTTGCACTGCGGCACTTCTCCTTTGTGATATCGGAAGGCTAATCCTTGAGGCTGCATTCCGCACAGTACCCTGATGGCATTCGGAACTGGACTTACCCCAACATCAGCCTTCGTGCAAGCAACAGGAGTTGGTTATGTCGTGAGTTGTGCAACATCAAAATAGGACTATAGGACCTTGTGTTAAGAATAACATCGTGTGTTCCCTTTCCAGTTTGCTGATGTTCATGCTGCCTAGGGGTCATAAATCACGTTTGGTGCTCAAAAAGGGACAATATGCGTCGTGACCTCTACACTGGTATATCAGTGTGTGCGCAAGTGCAAGCAATATTAGCAACTCTTTCCTAAGGAATCAGCTTTGGTTGTGCAATCCATATACTCCCAGAGATCATCCTGTTGGAAGGTATAGTCTGAAATGCCGATCAGAAATGTGTTACTGTGAAGACTGGAATCTTTATTGCACCCGTTCTGTATTTGCAAGAATAAGTTGACATTCCACTGGTCTGTGTATTATATTATATTCGATTGTGTATATTTAGGTCTCGTTTGTTCATTCCACCTTGCGAATGGTCTTTGCAAACAGGTAACCTCCTTGGATGCTCTCCGTTGCATGTTTCTCCGTGTCATTAGAAGATGAATCATTCAAATAAAAGCCGGGAGCGTTATCTAAAATGTGAAAACCAATATTTCTGTTTCGATAGCGAAGTGCATGATACTCTGATGTATTTGTAACAAGTGAGTACTGGGAAGTGGGTTTGTCCAGCTGAAACACCATAGGAGGTTTGGATGATGGCACAATTTGATTGCTTCCTATCCTGCAAAAGGCATATATACATACATATATATACTCCACGAAGACTTACAAACTAGTGTTAGCTTGGCCATATGTCCTTGAAACTAATTACAATAATACTGATTATGATGACACAAAGTGTGGATTGTCTCAGACAGCCACTGGTGAGAAATGTACCAGTTATCAGAATATGGTCAAACTGTTAAGTTTCTCTGATCGATACTGATTATTCCAATGGTAGTTTGATTTCTGCTCTGTAACAAGTTTGAATTTGAGAGAACGAAAGTTGGATTGCAACATACGATTGGACTGTATAATTTAAGTTTAAACCGCTATCATTCCCTAGAATGGTGAAAGAAGGTACTGTATTATATGAGAGAAAGCATCGGTGGCTTACCCCCAATGGATGTCTGTGAAGGTGCTTCCTAGATGATCATATCTTACCTTTTTCACGTTCATAGTATTTGCATTTGTTGCCCAAAACCTACATAAAGAAAACTGAAGAAAGTTGGGACTTGACACGATGAATTGCAGTTCCTGGACCGTGTGCCACTCAAACAGATTCAGATCATCTTAACCTATTACAGAATACCAGACTCCACACTAGGTAAACTGCGTCACCATGCAGACCCCCCACCAGGCCAGGCTTAGATTAAGTAGGCATTGCTGGATATGGCAATTTCAAGTGGGAAATCCCAAACTTGATTATTCTTAATTATCATCATATAGTTTCATTTTCAACCCGATCTTTATGATATTTGAGCAATAGCTGTAGTAACTAGATAGGCTTGTGTGACCACTGTATACTTGTTACCAGCCAGCCATCTTGCAGTATTTGTTGTGCTAGGTCTCCCCCTCTGAAACTGATTTGTATGGTATATTATAGTCCACGAGTCTTGAGGAAACGCATGTCAAATTATGCATTGACATTATTACATTTGTTAATTTATATCGACTTATAGGACTCGATGTGATTTCTATAGAAAACATTTTGTCTACGAGGACAAGAAACTGCTTAGCAATCCAACTGTTTGGGCACTTTCCCTTTCAGGGACAATGGATTTGTCGACTTTAAGATGAGGGCAGTTCGATTGTGTCTGGGAGGGGGTGGCAGGTGTGATAACATGGAAGATGTGATGGTGGGACAGGAGTCGTTGTAAAGATTGACGTATTATGATTCACCGAAGAGTCCGAGTGTCCTGCCACCCCAGTGTGCTGACTTTCTATAACTACATAAATAAAAATCCAATCATTTCAATCCCTCGTTTGTCTGTCTTATTTTGTATTGATTATCACAGATGAAATTCTTTCCAGACACCCATTCTAGTCGGTTTAAGTATGTTACCAAATTCTCTTAGTTAATAACGTAACATTCAAGATAAACTTTCTATGAGCTATTTGTTTCGTCATTGAGGGAGAGGTGAGACTTTTGTCATCTTGAATAAAAAGTTGACTTCCCTAAACACTTCCAAATTGAAGCATGTGGAAACATGCAAATTGTAGGATCTATCTTGGCCACCTAGCTGATTTAACTGTTCTTAAGTTCTAAATGCTATGCCAATAATTTAAGTGTTGAATTTAACTCGGGCTACAGTAACGCACAGGTACACCTCAGATCGATAACGGTGTCTGAAATTTGTTCCATACCATCTTTCACCACTCTCGTGAAGGCCTACAGGAATTAATTTCGATGCGAATATTTAACTTTGAAGTCGCAAGCCCTTGTCATGTTTGTTATTTACCTGGAGTGCCTAACAAGAGAATGGTTAGTAGCTTAAAGACAAATTAGAAGCAGCTAATTTCAGGATGAAATACTAGGCGAGAAAATATCTGATGCCAATGTAAACCTAGCAACATTTTAATGGGTGTTGGCCGACAATGGGATGGATGGATGTGGTGTGGGTGTATGTGTAGGTGAGTGTTGGTATTTGTTAGATGTGGGTGTTGCTGGGTTGGTTTTGGTGGGTCGTCACACCCACACCCACATGTAATTGCCCATGCCAACTCAGCACCTACACCCATCAACAACTACATTCACACCAACACTTACATGCATCCACACCCATCGATATCAACTCTGGTCTACAATAAAGGCATATCCTACAATTCACAGTCTAGTGATTTTTAGATAATGGCAATTAACAGTCAAAACTGGTTTCTTAGTATTCATTCTAATTCTAGATGAGTAGATTTCATGTTTTTCAAGTTGAATCAATTTTAATAGGTAAAATAGGCCAATTTACTTACATATGCTTGATTTGCATAGGAAATGTACTGAAAGATACTGACCTATGAATTTTAAAAGCTAAATATACATGTAGTACTATACATGCACTATATTCGGTGAAAGTTTGAGGAAAGCGACATGGGTTTTACTATGTGAAAAATAACTTTTTAGAATGTATATAGTCTGTAATGAAATTATCATAACATTGATCACTAAATCAAACTAGCACGGTGATCCCTGGTTTCTAAATCAGATATGTGCTCTACATCACTTTGAGCTCATCATATTCAATTATCAGGAGAATGACAAGGATTTTAATTTTTAGGCCAAATTGTCCGATGTGCCTCTAACACTAACACCCACCCCCACCAATATCAACATCTAGCTGTATCAAAGCATGCACACCTATTGCACCCGAAAGATGTCTCAAGGCACTTTATCTGCGACTCTTGCCTGGAAAGGCCAATGAAATATATGCTTTGGCCTTTACCACTTAAAATAAAGGCCAATGCACACTGAAGACCAATGTATATACATACCCTGGCATCCAATTGAGATATTTCCTCATGACTTAGGTTTCGAGAGGTGGCGGCTATATTCTAGTACCACACAATTATTAGTCTCTTTTCCGACCGCTTGAGGCGCACGGGGCACGCTGACAGGCTGCCTTGCGCGCCTCCAAGTGTCCGTGAATGAGACTACTACACAATAAGGATGTTCTGTTCTGTGGACATAATCAATTAATATCAACTCACAAATTGAATGAAACTGACACAATATAGTTTAATTGTTCCTTCCTTAAGTTATGAAAAACGGGCAAAATAGTGAGTCTGGCGTCAAGTTGGTCATAATGCAGGAACCAGAGTCCGACAGGCCGCATATATATATGTTCTGATTAATTAAAGAGAAGATGAATTATGAAATAATTTTGACAATTATTTTGTAATGTGTGCAGACTAGACAGCAGATTACTATAATTATATCAAGTGTGAAATAAGCAACCGCTGAATATATAATAAGGGTGTAATTGCTTCAGCTTTTTGACTATAGCAATAAGTTCAGTGTCACAATTAACAACGGGATGAGCATTTTGATAAATCATTTACACTCAGGGAAATATCATGCATCTTATTCTGCATGACAACAACTATGTTGTCTGTGCTTTCTACAAATATCAGCTGGTTCTGGCCTGATAATATCACTGATCAGAACAGATTATTCAACGTCATTGGGGACATCAAGGGCAGCAAAGATACGATATCTCTAAGCTGAGCCAATGGGGGTCGCAAAGGTATAAACCCTTCCGAGTTGACATACTTTGATAGCAACGTTTCTGAATCTATCCTCAGCTTCCAAATAAATGTAGGTTATACGCCATGCTGCTTGCGCGATTGGCGGTCTGTCAATGGTACTTATGCTGCTACTGCATCATCATGGTGGATATCTTCCTATCAGATTGTAAAGATACACTGGACCTTGCAGAGGAGCAGTCAGCGAGTTCGTTCCACTTGCCGATATATACATTTTTGTAGAGTTTCTATATTGAATCCAGATTATACAAGGAGTTGACGCGTAGTAATATCCGAGTCAACTCCGAGGAGCATACAAACACTTTTATCTGAAACCAGTCTATATTGTATTTATTATCCACCTTTTCTGCACAAGTGACGTGTCGATATCAGTTCATTTTAGTTATGCACTATTTTTCCATACGCACTATTTTTCCGTATGCGCCACCCGGAGCATACAACATATCCGTATGCGCCGTGTTTGTCCACACAAGCTGCCTATGTGTTTTCTATGGACACTTTGTATTAGGTGGAAAATAAATTTTATTATCTCTTTGTTTGGTTATTATCCCACAGTTGGAAAAAATAAAGTGTAATTAGCCTCAGTTGCTATGCAACAAAAGACAAGGCGATTTGCATCAATGAAATAATGAAAATAAGTAGACAGGCAAGTAGTCCAGCGTATCGTCCTTCAGATCATACACAAAGGTATAAAAAGAGTACGTTCCATTATCTCTAAGGATTTCTTTTTGGTTAATAACTCAAATTCGCTTTATGTTCCAATGTAAAATAACAGGTTGATTGTCCCATATTCTACTACCATGATATCGGATAGACCTCTTATATGATACACAGTTGGGTTTATATTTCACTAAGGTAGGTGCCATATAAAGACGTGTTGGAAGCGAGTCTTTGACAATGTAAAACTATGATTTTGTTCCTTTAAACATATGATTAAGTATATGTACTTCTCTTTTCTGAAGTAACAATATATTTGCCGATTTATGATGATTAATGGTTGGGGTAAAATATGGTTATTTTAGACAAATACGTAAAGCTCTGTTTTGCAAAATTTGCTATTTCTCAAGAAAATTCTTCTAGCTCCTAGAATAAAGGATATCAGCTTAATCCATATATGGTAATATGGCAGTCTTATAAACATGTTATGCAGCTTTTCTTGACATATACGACCTCCTTTTTTGCTAGTTGGTAGACCGTATAAGACCTTTTTGATAATAGCTGGTACAGGAGTGATATTGCAAGGCAAATGTTAGCGGTCGCAAGGCTATTGGAGGTAGGGCAGATAATCTAATCAGCGTTCATGACTTTTTATGGACTTGCGACGAATCCGTCTCTCTGATGGACATAAATTCCAGCTTGATGTAGATAGAAACATCCGTAATAAGTCAATCACAACTCCGTTCCAAGGGTTGAATAGAATCATGTTTCTTCGAATTCCAAGCCCCATGGCCTAAGTTCATTCCTAGAGCGGGTATCTACATATCTACTTTGCTCCTCCGAAAAATAATTCTTCCAGTCACCAACAACTCCTTTCCGATAAAATGTTGATACATTTGGTTTTTTCCCCCGCCAAATATCCATGTTTGTCATTGGGTTATTCTTCATTACACTGAAGGATGATTCTCTTACAATTTTCTCAAGCTCAGATTCGCTCAGATTCTTTCCGAGGAAGTCAGCCAACTTGACAATTTCCCCTCTAGTATCCTTTTGTAGGTCTTCATACCAGACGAAGAATATGTTGGGGTTCTCCTTCTCCTTCCACCAGCTCAGTAAGTGGTCAATATAATCCCCATACAGGAGTTTCTTGGCTTGGAAGAGACGAAAAAATGCATCAAAGCCCTGATTAAAGTTCCCTATAGCGCTATTCATACAGTAGAAGTTGTAGAATGACACGATGGTATCTTTCAAATTCCTCATTGTGATAACAATTTTCACCCCATCCTCTCCCGACTGCTCGATGGATCTTTTAAAGAAGCTGTATGGCAAATGGGACTTGATGATTCGTGGTGACGGGTCGTTTTCTAAAGCCTCGAACACTGAGGTTTCACTATCTTCCCTCTCCAGATATCTGGACCGTTTGGTCAGGGGAATCTTTTGTGCTAGCTCATTATCCACACCATTCAGAATATGCCACACAATCTGCTGTGTCCATGTGGTGCCTGGAAATAAAACCATATATTAGTTTTGTTCAGTTTTTTAGAAAAACTTTATTGAATACAAACATAGTTTATATAGATCATACGATTCGTGGAATACTTTAATCGCGTAATGTTACAATCGATTATGATAACATTCCTTTTAATAAATACCATGGTTTTGCTCCCTTTCTTTCTTTTTTGATTGCTAGATAGATTGCAAAATTGTAATGCTAGCTTATCTACACCACATAATGACAGTTTTTTAAGGTGAGAAAAAAGAGGATGTTTCATACAATCTCCCTAAATAACTTTGCGCCAATAAAAGTTTCATTGTTGTTACTGACTTATATTTGGTTCACTTTCCCATTATATCATTGATACGACTTGTATCTCATTCGTCAGTGATCATTGTCATTATTATCTTGTCATGAGCTTAACGTGTTCATGTAACATTTACCTATGTAATGAGTCCCTTAGTAGTCCTGTAATTTTACAGTTACAGTTAAGTAACCGGACATTTTAATTGCAAACAATTAAAAGTGAACTACATACAACAAGCTGGTGGCAATAAATATATGCACAAGATGGACAAGACAACTAAAGAAGAGAAAGGGTTTTGAGACACAATGGACGTTACAGGGCCAAACACCCAGGTAAATTGGTGGACAGATAAGTAAAGAAACGTCAAGGAACCTTCATCTATGTATAAAAACTTTGCCATTAAAAATTACAGAATTTCCTCATCTTCCTACTTGCCTTCGTCCCAGGTCTAATTCATCGAAACTAATTCCTGCGTTGTGTAGGGATAGATGCCATTTTCCATCACCAAGTCAAACCAATTCTACATAACGAAGTTTATAGTGTGCCACAGTAGGGCCAGTAAATATTTCTGTTGCATGCAATGATAGGACTGGCTATAGCCATTGATCTCCTCGGTAGGGGGTACCTGAGATTGTTCTTCAACCAGTAGAAACCATAGGGCTCCTGGCTCCATTGCATTCACACCTGAACCTAGTCTGACTGTGGTTTAGGATTGCACTGTTTTTTAACAATAAGATAATTGTAAAGCTTACACAGGGATATCTATGTGGTGCTGTCAACTATGTCTGGCTGTAATATAACTTACATTCAAGCCAACAGTCTACCCGTGCGTTCATTTACAACCAGGGGCCGGTTCTACGAGAATACTTGGCTAGAATAGACATAGGTTATCTCTATAACTGAAGAAGAAAGTCGAAAGTTTGATTGAAGAAGTTTATAGAAAATATTACAGCGTCTATGTGACACGTCTATGTGAAACTGGACCAGACAGTGCTCCCTACACCAGTGCCCCTAGAAGTAGATGTATATGTAACATATCTATAGCAGACACTCTTACCATCAAATCAGTTAATGTATTTATAGCAAGCACTCTAGCAATCACGTCAGTTTAGGGGTCAATGTCTATCTTGTTGCATTCTATTCTGATACACGCATGTAGTTTCACCGGCAACACTTCCACTAGTACCGGAATAGTTACAGTGTGGTCCATACTTTGGTGTCTAAATATCCCTTCCGTTTACAGCCAAACACCTGTAATATGTTTTGGTAGAGTGTAGACTAGGCCTCTCTGACCTCACCACTACAGGTGTCTTTAACTAGCTAACTAACTAACAAACCTTTGATATACAATAAATGATATTCGACACACCTGCTTTGGGATAGGTATCAATGAGAACATCATCCTTGCGGAACTTGAAGTCGTGCACTCTATCCAGATTTGTGGCTGGGAAATTCCTATACATCACTATGCCATTGTAGACATGTTCACCAGGTAAGTGGAAGTCATCCATGCTTGTTAGATTGGATAATTTCTAAAACAGTCTTGTGGTACCTGAAGAATACAGACTATTGAGATCAAAGGTTGGGTCATGTAAGGTATTCTTTGTAATTACGCTTGATAAATCCAGATTGATGTAACGCTTATCCCAAATGCGAATAGTCGGCGAACACTGCATCTAAAGGCTAATGTGAGTATAGATTATATCTGATCATTGAGAATACAGTGACGCCATAATACAAATATAGCTAAATGGCAATGGTCATGTGCCATGGCATTACACATGCTCAGATGATGTGGTTCTTTTTCAAGACCTCTACGAGGCCTATTCCACCAAAAAGGCCCTCAGCAGGCGGGTTTTTGCCCTCCAGCCGGCGTTTGCCGCCGGGGCCGGCCAGCCGGCCGCCCCTAAACCCCTAAATTCTAGGAGCTGTTCCACCAAAGCCCCACGAGGCGACCAACAGGCGCACACAAGGCGCCCATAGAGCGCCCATAGAGCCGGCCGGACCCGGCGCGGCATTACACCCGGTTGGGTTTGCTATTGCCGTCTGGTGGACGTTGGCGGTACTAACGCGCAAGCCCGCGGTTCTCTATTGATCCGATAGGCGGCGCGGCGTGCGGTGATACACTACGATGCTCTGAACCCGCAAAAGTCGCGTATCGAGCGGAGCAGTGTGTCAGCGTGTCGGGATTTGTACGGGAACGGTCAGAAAACGTCAAATAACCGCGGAATTACAGGTTAAATCGAACAATGAAGGTAATCAAAGATAAGGATTGATGTTATGAATGTGTATGTTTGACACTGGTGCTTATATTTTGCCCAAACTGCCGCAACTGCCGAAATATCGTTGTCCGCGTATCGGGATACCGTCCGCGGGCCTGCCGGGGGCTTAAAATAAAATGAATCAGTTTTCCCCTGGCAGGGCTTGCGGGGGACGTTGTGCTCATAATGTTCGGCCGCCCGCCCGGCCTTCTCTGTGGTTATCACTATATTTTGGTGGAACACCTCCAAAATTGGCTATTGCACGAGAATTGTTCCCAGGCCGGCGGCCGGCGGCCACCAACAGGTCAGCCGATTCTGGCCGGCTACGGGGTTTTGGAGACACGGTGGCCGGCAGGGTCCGGCCGTGTGGGGCCTTTGAGCTTAATGAGCTGTTCCACCAAGCAGATTATCGCCGCCGGCGGGAGGTTTGGGCCGGCGATTGCCGCCGATCACCAATAGGCGACCACAAGGGGCCCTGCCTAGGCTTGTGCCTCGTTGGTGGAATAGGCCTCTACAGGCCGATCTCATGATTAGGCAAGTGGTCTGAATATAGTAACAATTTACAAACTGCATCCACTTTGGTAAATGGCCACAAATATTTACCTTATTTGGCTCTGAATTAGCAGTGGTTAGAGATAAACGGTCGAGTGACAATGTGGGACATGTATATTATGTATATGGAATTTTAACAAGAGGGCAATACTGTCTATCTGCCGGAAGCCTGGGTCACTTGAAGCCTGCATATACAGTATTACGGGCATCCTCCACCAGGACAGGACTCCTCCAGGAGTGTGTTAAACATGCTTTTAGTGTACAAACCCGCTGGATTGGCGGCGGCCAATGGTCGCTAACCAGCAAATGCTATTCTATTAGGTTTTGCCACTTTGATGTGGTCGAGCAAGTGGTCTCTATACTTCAGCTACAACCAGTGCCACACGGCTGGTGCATGGATGCTCTGTGCCCGGCACACAGTGCCGTTTTCCTGCCCAATCGCCATCCTGGTGGAGCATGCCCTTTATACTACTATATAGGGAATAATACAAAGTTTAATTATTTTGTATTTTGTACACACTGTAATGGACTCAATCCTAATTTTGTTATATACACATTGATCATGATTTGTCACGTCACGGATACAAAACGCGGTGAGGTATGCCTCCTAATGAAGTTTATATATGGTTATTATCACAAACTACAAGTTTGCGTTTAAAAGGCAGTAGGTAAATTATTCCACTATCATTATGTCCAGTCCCTCTGGAGAAGACATGACCTAGAATTTATAGCACGCACTCCACTTACCCAGCGGTGCATTGGGTCATACACAATGGTGCTGTCCTTTCTCACACACCTACCTTCTTCGCAGTTATGTTATATTAATGCTTGTTACTGCTCCGAAGCACTTGTTATAATATATAGCTACTAAAGCTAGTTGTAGTGTTGCCAGCTTGTATATGAAGTAACAGGAATAATGTCAGTCGTTGCTATAGAGATTGGGATGTCGTCGTGTCATGTGTGACTGTTGCTGATGATGATCGAATAGCCGTCTACCCCCAACGCAACTCTCATGAATAGTAAAAGGTGCAGCTCACAGGCCTATCTATATACTCTATCTCTGGTGTGGGTGCGCAGCATGCTCTTAAGCTAGACTCCAGTGGGCGGGTCAAGCGAGGATGCTTGAATGTGAGTTGTAGTATATATTCAAAGCCCGTAATGTGTGATTACGTTTATGATTATACATATATAAATTAGGGAATAGGGGTCATGGACGTAACATGACGTTATGTTATTTATGTATATTACAAATAATATCGGCCCCAGTACTGACTTTTGGAGTACTCCATAAAGAATGTCGCTCATGTAGGAATCCTTTTAATTACCTAGAGTATATTGTTTTCGTTCAGACGAATATCTAGTCAATAGAACCATCACTCTCCGATCAAATCTAATATTGATATGTTTCTTTATCAAAACATTATGATCTACACAATCGAATGCCTTTTTAGGATCGAACAAAAATCCCTATCATTTTTGTGGAGATCCTTATTGAACTTTCTCATATCGGTCTACTTCCGGACGAAGAAATTCTCAAAAGAGGACTGATATATATTTTTTCCCCATCATTTTTATTGGCCTTAGATGATGTTTCTTTACATTTTATGTCGTGCTTTATACAAATTGCCAATAAATTGGCTGGCCTTCTGCCGTAGCTGGTTTTCATGGCCGCCATCTTTTAACAGTCCTAGTTCTGTGGGATATGCCACTTACATTCATAATAATCCGTAGCCATAAACATTATATTATCAGTAGTTAGGCTGGCTAATAAGAATCATAGAAACTCTTGCTTGTCTCGTGTTACAAGGTCTCTGGTCTATGTATTTGGCATCCCTAGATTGGTGGTACATAAAATTTGATAAGTGACACTTCCTTCTGTCATACAGGAACGGTAAATTAGAGATACGGTGTAACTAACGAACGTTTTGGGTCTGCTCTAAGACAAATTCTGATGCATTTATTTTGTGCCTTTTTGAGCTTATTCAAATTTTGATATGATCGCGACATATATAATACATCCCCATAATCTAAATGTGGTATTATTGATGCTTTAAAATTGCGAGTGCTGATACTGTATCTAAAGACGGCCTCATTTTTGCAAGCTGATATGTGCGGAAAGCGATTCAGTTTAACATTTGTTGTATATGATAATTGTAGTTTAGTGTCGCATTCCAAGATATTTGTAGCTGAAAACACACATTATGGGCTTGTCATCCAAGATCAAACGCAGGTGCTGTACCCGTTTACATCTTTGTGGTGTACCAAATAACATCAACTTTGTTTTTGTGACATTTACGCTTAATTTGCTTTGGATACACGACAGAGCGAACAAATCCATAGCATTTTGTAATCGTAGTTGGAGCTCCAGATTTGTTTGACCACTAACATAAATTATAGTATCATCCGCATATAAACGGATACTTACATCCTTGATACATGATATAACATCATTTATGTATACCAGAAAAAGCGTCGGGCCCAAGTTAAAGCCTTGAGGGACACCGCAGACCACCCCATCCCCGCCTGATGTTAAGTTATTGGCCTTGGTTTTTTGGATTCTATTGGTTAAGTAATTTCGAAAAAAGTCCAAATTGTAATTTCTAATTCCATGATAGTCTAATTTGTCCAGGAGAATGGAGTAGTCTACTGTGTGGAATGCCTTTTTTTCAAATCAATGAATACAGTACCAGTGATTTTCCCTGTATTGGATTGTATAAAAAAAGATTGTCAGTAAACTTTGCAACAGTCTTAATCGTAGAGCAATTTTTCCGAAATCCATCTTGAAATTCAGTTAAGGTAAAGGTGTTATCTAGAAACTCGGTCAGTCTATTATTAACAATTTTCTCGAGAATTTTTGCCTGAAATTGTATTACATTGTTTTAGATTATTGCAGTCTCTTGGGTTACCTCCCTTCGGTATTGGTGTAGCACAAGTACTTTTCCACAAGGTAGGGATTTGGCCTATTGCAAATATTTTATCACATAATCCAGTAAACTGTCTGTTGTATATTTGCAAGAAGTCTCTTATAATCATGGTTGAAATGTTCATATATCCTGATGGTTTTTTTTCTTTTAATAATTCTCTCATTTCCTCAGTGTAAAGACAGATAGTCCATAGGGACTGCTGCCACCTTGTGTTTCCTGTGGGAACTGACCAATAGTACTTCTGCTGCCATCTAGTGTCAGAGACTAGGGAGTGCTTGTTATTTTGATTATACCTTTAGAGTTTAGACATCATTTCTTCAAGAATAATGTCATGCTATAGTTATATATGTATCTAACTAAGATGATATCAATCCTGTCTTTTGATATAGTACCTTTGCAAATGTTTGATAAAGGAAAGGGGATAGGATTACAACTTTGTTTATACAGGAAGTGCCTTCCAAATACTGTAGCTCCCTCTGAGCACATGGAGCCAAAACCAAACAAAGGAGAGAGTAGCTCCTGTTCCTCTCCAGCAAAAGATGAAATAATCAAGTAATAAGGGACCAAGGAGGTATGTTAACTAGATATATATGTCAATATAGATCCAAGGAACATGTTTGATGTAACTTTTACATAAGTTGATGCATGTTTATATGAAGATTATGAAGCCAAGTACTATAGTGGTTGAATCATGTAGAAAGTTGTATTGGAACTTTCTTTGTCTTTGCTGTAACTGTGGCCATAGCCCCTCTTCATGTCAGTTCAGAGTTGTATTGAGATATTACAGTGATTTCAAGTATCATAGTTTGTCACTATGAGTTTACTGTAATTTTGACTGAGTACTGTAGTCTGCCACTATGGGTTAACTGTTCCTCTATATGAGTAATGCACTTTGTCACTATCACTATGAGTCTAATTCAGAAGTATTATAGTTTACTGTCACCTTTGCTATAAATGTAAATGATAGCTACTGTTAACCCTTCCTAAGATATGTAATATGGTTTGATTTATAGTTTTCACGGAGAGTACTGGAGAATAATGGAAATAAAGAAGACGACAAACTTTTCTAACAAACTTTCTTCAGCCTCTTCTGTCGAGACCCTTGTCCCCCCTTTTGAGAGTAAGGAAACCCAAGGCAGATCTGCGCACAGGACACTTCATTGAAGATCCGGTGGCTGCCGTTACAGTGAAAACTCCTTGATAATGAAAACATTCCTTGTGAGAAGAATCGTGTTACAAGCAAATTCCATCAAACAGATGCAGGTTCCATGCAATACCAAACTACAGCAAGTCCGACTGACACGTCAAAGAATGAACTGTCATCACACAACCAGTAAACTGTTGCATGAGGCATAGCTGAAGGTTCCGTGAAGAGCAAGTGCGCCTCAGGATCCAGATCCCGTGGGGCTCGACATGGACAAGACAGCAAGTGGCACAGTGACTAGATGTGTAAAGCGAACTGTTGTCAAAAAAACTGCAATAAGTGTTATTTATACACACAGGGTTTAAACTGATGTAACCTAACTACACCCTTAAATGTCATAGATTAATAATATTGTGATTCTTCCTTTTAACAGGATATTTTTGAAGTTTTGGGTGAAATATGACAAAGTGTGTCATCCTGCAGTGTATATGTAAACAGTAGTTTAACAAAGAATATTTATATGGTATTCTATATTTGAGTAATAACTTTGACTAACACTTGACTGTTATATAAGTTATTTGGGATATGTTCTGACTGACAAGCCTTTGAAATGACAGTGTGCTAAAGGAGTATATTTTCTGTTTCTTGGATGAATAGGGTAAAGTTTTTTGTTGTGAGTCAAACTTAGCAAATGCTAGAAAGTTTATGTCAATCCATAAAACCATTGTGATACTTTATATATCAAAATGGATTCAGAAGGGTCACCTCAGGTTCCCCTAGGGGCAGCAGAGCAAGATCAGGGTAAGATCAAATCAAATGGTGACTCAGGTAAGGTTGAACAATTAACAGGCAAAAGTGAAAAATCTCAAATTTCAGAGAAGTCTGATGGTTCACTTGCAGATCCAGGTGCGGATGACTCCGAGGATTTCAACAAGGTACGTATCAGTTTTAGAGAGAGAAAACTTACAGAAAAGGGTCTAGAACAACGAGTTTCCCAAATTCAGTGGCGTTTCAGGTTAGCAGTAATCGCATGGCGTAAACGTGCGAGTCATTTGGAATCTCTGACTACCGATACACGGGATATTTCTCTCCTCAAGAGTGAGCGCAGACTCTTAGGAGAAGACATAAAGAAGGTGACATCAGACTATGAAGGACTTTCTGACCTTCTGTCTGAGGATGAACTTGAGGAACAGTACAAGAGACTCGAGTCCATACAGTCAGATCACCACAAGATGATGGGCCAAGTCTCACAGCGTATACTTGAAATTAAAGCAGAGTTTAGTGAGACCTCGTCGAGAAGAAGCAAATCTTCTCGGGGCTCTAGATCTTCAAGAGCTTCAAATGCCTCAAAAAGGGCAGAGGTAGCATCAGAGGCAGCTTCACTAAGGGTGAAGCTAAAGTATCTAGACGTGGAAACTAAAAAGAAAGCAGAACTAGAAAAGTTGCAAACCTTGAAAGAGCTTGACATGGCTGAGGCCAAGCTCAATGCGATCAATACTGTGGAGCAGGAAGAATCCATTAGTAGTGATACTGAATGCAAATTGCCCACAGATGGCATGAATGACTATGTCCAAGATTATCTGAACAAGTGTTCACTTAGGCTTAGGCCGTTTACCTCCTCCAGAGCCTGGTACGTTTTCAGGTGATCCTCTACAGTACCCGAGTTGGAAGAGCTCCTTTGAGGCTCTAATTGAGCAAAAGGGTATTCCACTCTCTGAGAGGATCCATTACCTGAAGAAGTACCTCGGAGGTGCAGCAAAAGAAGCTATTGAGGGCTTCTTTCTTCTATCAACAGGAGAGGCTTTTCAGGAAGCCAAGGATCTCCTGGAAAAGAGATATGGCGATTCCTTTATAGTGGCCAATGCGTTCAGAGATAAGCTGGATGCATGGCCAAGGATAGCTCCCAGAGATGGTTTCGCCTTAAGAAAACTAGCAGACTTTCTAAGGCAGTGTAATACAGCTATGAAGACAATTGGAACTCTAAACGTACTAAACGATGAGCGCGAGAACAAGAAACTGCTTGCCAAGCTGCCTGACTGGCTAGTTACTCGCTGGGCAAGAGTGGTTGCAGATGCGAGGGAACAGAAAGCAATGTTCCCACCTTTCAAGGACTTCATGAGCTTTGTTGCAAGAGAAGCAAATATAGCGTGTGATCCAGTGACCTCACTTCAGGCCTTGAAAGGAGATAGGCAACCAGAACAGGATCGTTCATCTGTTGGTGGTAAGGGCCGGAAACATACTCCTGGCGCTAACTCTTTCTCTACTGAAACAACAGAGACAAAACAGA
Source organism: Alentia gelatinosa (assembly GCA_950022655.1). NCBI lineage: Eukaryota > Metazoa > Annelida > Polychaeta > Phyllodocida > Polynoidae > Alentia > Alentia gelatinosa. The sequence continues at coordinate 33,249,641 of OX465584.1, forward strand.
ACGCTGAACGGTCATGTCCTCTTCATGAAGGTAGGTCAGGACATGATTTAGATAATTGCAGGGTATTCCTGGGAAAGCCTATGCAGGAAAGGAAAATCCTAATCAGAGACCATGGTCTGTGTTATGGTTGTCTGGAAAAGGGGCACAAATCAAGTACTTGCAAACAGAAGAAAACCTGTAAAACTTGCAAGAAGAAACATCCCACATCTCTACATGGTGATGTGAGGCACTTTGATAAGGGTGAGAAGAAAGATAGCCAAGTGAAAGATAGAGTAGATAAGCCTGAAAGTCAGAAAGATGCTGGAAATGTCAGAGAGTCTCGAGTCAGTCATCTCAACGACACAGGACAACACAGTAAGTGTTCGATGATCGTGCCTGTTTTGGTCTCTCATCGTGACAGTCCAGAAAGAGAGAAGCTAGTGTATGCACTACTTGACACACAGTCGGACACTTCTTTTATCTTAGAAGGGACATGTGTGGATCTAGACCTAAATGGACCTAAGGCCAAACTCTCGTTATCGACAATGCTGTCAAAAGACCAGTTAATTGATAGTCGGAAAATAACTGGGCTTATGGTGAGAGGATATAACAGTGATCTAAAAATTCCTCTCCCTGTGACCTTCACAAGAGGGATAATGCCTGCCAACTGGTCACACATCCCAACACCAGAAGTGGCCAAGAAATGGCCGCACCTTGAAGGGATTGCCGACAAGCTTATGCCACTGGCAGATTGTGAAGTTAGCTTACTGATAGGATACAACTGTCCCCGTGCATTAGCACCTAGGGATATCATCCCTCCTACAAACAATGAACCTTATGGTCAGCAAACGGACCTAGGTTGGGGAATTGTAGGGATTGTCGATCCGACTCAGGTAGACTGCTATGACTCCATTGGTGTTAGCCATAGAGTCATGACCTGTGAGGTTCCAGGATCACTCTCATTGAAGGCGGATTGTAACCATCCTAATCAGGTCTTGGTATCTTTCCAGACAAAGGTCAAGGAGGTTATCAATCCCTCACAGGTGACAAAAATGATGGAACTTGATTTCAGTGAGAAAACTCATAGAGAGACAGCTCTCTCTAATGACGACAGAAGGTTCCTCCAGAAAATTGGAGAAGGCATTCATAAAAAAAATGGGCATTATGAAATGCCCCTGCCATTAAATGAATCCAGGGTGATTCTCCCGAACAACAAACCTCTCGCACTTCATCGTCTGAAACAGCTGGCGGCCCGATTCAAAAGGGACAAAGGGTACCAGAAAGACTACACTGGTTTCATGCAGAGTATCATAGACAATGGTCATGCTGAAAGGGTGCCAGTGTCTGACCTAGAAAAACAGGATGGCTCCATCTGGTATATACCTCACCATGGAGTGTACCATCCCAAAAAGCCAGAGAAAATACGAGTCGTATTTGACTGCAGTGCAAGGTACAAAGGTGAATCCCTAAATGACCACCTTCTACAAGGGCCCGACTTGACAAATGCCTTGGTTGGGGTATTGATACGTATGCGCCAACAACCAGTTGCCTTCATGTGCGATATTGAGCAGATGTTCCACCAATTCATGGTGAATGAGGAACATCGCAATTACCTACAATTTCTGTGGTGGGAGGAAGGCAACTCAGAACAACAGCCAGTTGAATACAGGATGAAAGTGCACCTATTTGGAGCTACATCGTCACCTGGCTGTGTGAACTTTGGTCTTAAACAGACCGCAAATGATAATGAGCTTGAATTCGGACCAGAAGCAGCGACCTTTGTTCGCTCTAACTTCTATGTCGATGATGGACTGAAGTCTGTGGCAACAGAAGCAGAGGCCATCACACTGATAAAAGAAAGTCAAGAACTTTGTTTGCGAGGTGGACTCCGGCTCCATAAGTTTGTTTCAAACTCAAAGGCTGTGTTAGAGAGCATTCCACCAGAAGACCGTGCAAAGGGAGTGAAGGAGCTTGATCTCCTTCAAGATCCACTTCCCGTTGAAAGAGCCTTAGGGGTTCAATGGTGTGTTGAGTCAGACACATTCCAATTCAGAATAACATTGATGGACAAACCATTGACAAGACGTGGGGTTCTGTCCACCCTGTGTTCCGTTTATGATCCTTTAGGTTTCATTGCACCAGTGATACTAACTGGAAAGCAAATACTGCAGCAGATGTGCAGAGATCAAACTGACTGGGATAGTCCAGTCCCAGAGGCACTGAGATCACAGTGGGCTAAATGGAGAAGTGACCTACCAAATCTAGAGAAGGTCCGACTCCAAAGGTGTTTTAAACCAGATGGCTTCGGAAAGCAACGCTCAGTTGAATTGCACCATTTCTCTGATGCCAGTACAAATGGTTATGGGCAGTGTTCTTACCTGCGTCTCATCGATGACCGGTCAAAGGTACATTGCTCACTGCTAATGGGAAAGGCAAGAGTTACCCCTCTAAAGCCGGTGACCATTCCCCGTTTAGAGTTGACTGCAGCACTTGTGTCTGTGAAGGTTAGTGAACTCCTTCAAAAAGAACTCGAACTACATGTCAATGCTGAAGTGTTCTGGACAGACAGCAAGGTAGTTCTTGGCTACATTGCTAATGATACACGGAGGTTTCATGTATTTGTTGCAAATCGTGTGCAACAAATCAGAGACCACAGCACCCCATCACAATGGCGACATGTCAAAACACATGAAAACCCGGCAGATGATGCCTCTAGAGGTGTCACTGTCGAGGAACTGATTCACCAGTCCAAATGGTTAACTGGACCGGATTTCCTCTGGAACGAAGAAATCCCTGTCAGAGACAAAGATGCAGCTGATCTCAGAATCAGCACTGATGACCCAGAAGTAAAGAAGGTACAGACCTTCTCTGTGCATGTCAAGGGTTCCTTGGGTAAAATAGAACTCCTGAAAAGACTAGAATACTTTTCAGATTGGCACAGAGCAAAAAGAGCTGTTGCTGTCTGTTTAAAGTTCAAAGACAACCTAAAACCCAATGGAACAAAGAAGCCACAGACTGTGAAGCATGCACAAATGCCAAAACGAAAAATTCCTTCTTATCAGCCAGTCACTGTAGAGGAAATTCAGAAGGCAGAGCTTGAAATAATCAGGCAAGTTCAAGAAGAATACTTCAAAGACGAAGTTAAGACTCTTCAGCACTTAAAGTTAGAGAGAGTGTCACTGACAGGAAGCTTGCCAATGAAAGCAACATAGCCATAAAGAACACAAGCACAATCTACCGCTTAGATCCCTTCCTAGACAGCGATGGCATAATGCGTGTGGGAGGTCGGATAAGAAATGCAGAGATATCCCAGGATTTAAAGCATCCTGCGATTCTTCCTAGACAGCATCAAATCACAGATCTGGTGATATGGCATTGTCATCAACAAACTCAGCACCAAGGCCGTGGTCTGACCATCAATCAGATCCGAGCGAATGGCTTCTGGATAGTGGGTTGCAGCTCTGTTGTCTCCAGCCTCATATCAAAGTGCACCAAATGCAGGAAGCTCCGATGCAAGGTGCAGGAACAAAAGATGGCAGATTTGCCTGCAGATAGAGTGAATCTAGCACCACCATTCACATATTGTGGCCCTTGGTACATCAAGGAGGGTCGCAAGGTACTGAAAAGATATGGAGTGCTTTTCACCTGTTTAGCATCTCGCGCAATTCACATTGAGACATCAAATTCTCTTGAGACAGATTCATTTATCAATGTACTGCGCAGATTCATATCAATCCGTGGTCCAGTGTCACTCATGCGATCAGATCAAGGCACAAACTTCATTGGTGCCAAGAAAGAACTCAAGGAGGCCTTGAAGGAGATAAACAACGATCATGTGCGAGAAGTCCTTTCAAGAGAAAGCTGCCACTTTAAGATGAATGCTGCTTCAGCCAGCCACACAGGCGGGGTTTGGGAGCGCCAGATACGAACAGTACGTAGCATACTAGAATCACTGATGCACCAAACTGGTTCTCAGCTGGATGATGAGTCTTTAAGAACTCTCATGTGTGAAGCTGCTGCTATAGTCAACTGCCGTCCACTGACAGTGGACAATCTCAATGATCCAACCTCGCTCGCGCCTCTAACGCCAAATCACCTCTTGACATCAAAATCTCGAATAGTCTTGCCACCCCCAGGTGAGTTTCAGCGAGCTGATATATACCTCAGGAAAAGATGGCGTAGAGTCCAGCACTTAGCTAATGAGTTCTGGTCTCGCTGGAGGAAGGAGTTCCTTCAAAATCTGCAGCCACGGCAGAAATGGATACGCCCACAACGCGATCTACAGGTTGGTGATGTTGTCATCATCAAGGATGACAACCAACCAAGGAACAAATGGCAACTGGGACGAGTAGAGAAAACTCTCCCAAGTGATGACAACCATGTGCGTAGAGTAAAGGTTGCCATAGGCAATAGTGGAAAACAGCAGGCGTATTTGGATCGTCCAATCCAGAAGTTGGTCCTGCTTGTTGAAGGATCAGGAAAGAAGGGCATCCCCGTCAAGGAGCCTTAAGATAAAAATTGTTTCATTTTTTGGGGGATGTAAGATATTATTCCCTTGGGGTTCCTTCGTCATGGATCTGGAGTGAACCATCAGACGTGTAGTTTCATAGTTATGAATATCTTGAGATATTATTAGCGTTAAGATTGACTGACTATACTTGCCACTTACTGATATTTAGAAAGATTATTCTAATTTTGAGTAGCCATGTAAAGACAGACAGTCCATAGGGACTGCTGCCACCTTGTGTTTCCTGTGGGAACTGACCAATAGTACTTCTGCTGCCATCTAGTGTCAGAGACTAGGGAGTGCTTGTTATTTTGATTATACCTTTAGAGTTTAGACATCATTTCTTCAAGAATAATGTCATGCTATAGTTATATATGTATCTAACTAAGATGATATCAATCCTGTCTTTTGATATAGTACCTTTGCAAATGTTTGATAAAGGAAAGGGGATAGGATTACAACTTTGTTTATACAGGAAGTGCCTTCCAAATACTGTAGCTCCCTCTGAGCACATGGAGCCAAAACCAAACAAAGGAGAGAGTAGCTCCTGTTCCTCTCCAGCAAAAGATGAAATAATCAAGTAATAAGGGACCAAGGAGGTATGTTAACTAGATATATATGTCAATATAGATCCAAGGAACATGTTTGATGTAACTTTTACATAAGTTGATGCATGTTTATATGAAGATTATGAAGCCAAGTACTATAGTGGTTGAATCATGTAGAAAGTTGTATTGGAACTTTCTTTGTCTTTGCTGTAACTGTGGCCATAGCCCCTCTTCATGTCAGTTCAGAGTTGTATTGAGATATTACAGTGATTTCAAGTATCATAGTTTGTCACTATGAGTTTACTGTAATTTTGACTGAGTACTGTAGTCTGCCACTATGGGTTAACTGTTCCTCTATATGAGTAATGCACTTTGTCACTATCACTATGAGTCTAATTCAGAAGTATTATAGTTTACTGTCACCTTTGCTATAAATGTAAATGATAGCTACTGTTAACCCTTCCTAAGATATGTAATATGGTTTGATTTATAGTTTTCACGGAGAGTACTGGAGAATAATGGAAATAAAGAAGACGACAAACTTTTCTAACAAACTTTCTTCAGCCTCTTCTGTCGAGACCCTTGTCCCCCCTTTTGAGAGTAAGGAAACCCAAGGCAGATCTGCGCACAGGACACTTCATTGAAGATCCGGTGGCTGCCGTTACACTCAGTGTCAGTTGTGATTGTTATCATAATGTTATCCGACCGCCTATCGTAGTATTTCCTAGGCATAGTCTTATTTTTAGCTAAATTCGGTCCTATTTTGGTAAATAAATTGTTTATGTAATTTGAGATCTCATTATTAGGTATTAGAATACTACTTTCGTCGTTTAACTCGATATTTATATTTTCCTTTTTTTCAACCTCTGGAATAATCTCTTGTATACTTCGCCAAAAAATGTTGGGATTAAATTTGTTAGTTTCAATCTGTTGTAAGGTATATTCTTGATGCGCTTCTTTTATTAACTTGTTTACATTATTTCTTTCTATCCGTGCTTCTGCCAAATCATCAGGATTTTTTAATATTTTTTGGCCCTGCACCATAATTGATTGTTCCTTCGTATTCTATTTGCAGCAGTCTAGTCTATTCCTACCTTTCAGTGATATTAAATGTTTAATCTTAGATTATACCTCATTCCCTTGAGTGCTACCTATTTAACATTCCCCTTGCATCGTGCGTCAAAGGCCATCCATAAAGTATCTACACAGATAACCCCCCCCCCCCCCAACCCCCTCAGTGCGTATGTACTTTATGGATGACCCCCACCAATAAAGTGTCTGGTTGTTTGTATATAGATCACCTTCATACGTTATCAAAACGAGTCTAGTTTAAATGCATACGAGAGAGTATGAGATTCCTTGTCCTACATTAGAGTATCCCATACAAATATAAGTAGGCACCTTCAGCGATTGTATTGATATATGAAAGCTTTATGCCAAGTGTATTGCAAGTTGTATAACAGTGTTCTCACAGCATCAGGGTGTGTTTCTGTTTCAAATCAACATAGCGTGGTGCTGACACCAATGGCCAGAGACCATGACGAATAAGTGGAGAGGGGAAGAGATAGGATGAATAGCAAAGGTTGTGCATGAAAGCGACACATTGATAAAAACAGTGATCGAAACTGAATAAGGAGGAGGTAAGCTGATGGCGAACAAAGACATGTATATAGAACGAATAGGGGGAAGGAAAAAACGAACCAGGGGATATTAGAGGCAGGTCAGACAATGAAGGAAGGATTATAAAAAAGCGATATGATATCACGCAATACAGGATTGATAGAGGAAACGGTAGAGAAAAACGCCGGCCAGGATTGATAGGAAATTAGTAAGTGATATAGGTGAGAAAAAATCTGAACTGCACTAGATCTGCATCTGCTGAAAATACGCCTTTCGTTTTGGTTTCCTATGTAATCTCACAAGGCAAACTCCACAATCAAAACCCATGGCATATTTTCAGTGGCTCTGGTCAGGTCAGCTACTCACTACGCTCGGCTACCGCCTCGCGTAGTTATACACGACCTGACTATCGTGGCATAAAAACTAACAATGCTAACTCTCTCTCCGAACTTATGATTTTACATTTGAAGAAATGAACTAGAATCCCATGTCCCTGTTTATTAATGACTCCTATGGAAATGCTCTCAATATCATGTCAGATTCTAATAAGAAAATATATACTCTTCTTTTATCCCAAACTGCTAGGAAAACCTACAGCCCATCTTAGAGGCCTATTCCACCAAGGAGGCACAAGCCCAGGCCGGGCCCCTTGTGGTCGCCTATTGGCGACCGGCGGCAAAAGCCGGCCCAAACCTCCCGCCGGCGGCGATAATCTGCTTGGTGGAACAGCTCATGAGAGCTCACAGGCCCCTCACGGCCGGACCCTGCCGGCCACCGTGCCTCCAAAACCTCATAGCCGGGCAGTATCGGCTGACCTGTTGGTGGCCGCTGGCCGCCGGCCGGGGACAATACTCGGTGCAACAGCCAATTTTGGAGGTGTTCCACCAAAATAAAGTGATAACCACAGAGAAGGCCGGGCGGCCGGCCGGACATTATGATCACGACCTCCCCCGCAAAGCCCTGGCAGGGGAAAGCTGATTTATTTGATTTTAAGCCCCCGGTAGGCTGGCCGGCGTGTCAAAAGCTACACCAAGAGTGACGCTGAGAGCACGCCGAGAGCTGTTCCCCGGGCGCGCGTTGACAAACACCGTCAATATTGATCTTGCAGGCCCGGAAGGCATACTCGTATGGACTATGACCGAAAATTCGGGTAATTTAGATAGAATTCTAGCACCAGAGTCGAATATACACATCAACCCTTATCTTTATTTACCTTCATTGTTCGATTTAACATGTAATTCCGCATTAGACTGGAATTGAGCGTCTGGCCGATACATTTGAAGAGTACGACACCCGCCCGCGGGCTCTGCCGGGACCCGCTGCGAGGGAAAGCCGCCAACACTGCGCGGCCGACACCGGCAATACCCGAAGCCGCGAAAATTCCGACACTTTCCGACACTTTCGGCAGAATTCTAGCACCATAGCATGCCATACACATTCATAATATCAATCCCTATCTTTATTTACCTTCATTGTTCGATTTGACGTGAAATTCTGCGGTTATTTGTCGTTTTCTGACCGTTCCCGTACAAATCCCGACACGCTGACACACTGCTGCGCTCGATACGCGACTTTCGCGGGTTCAGAGCGTCGTAGTGTATCGCCGCAGGCTGCGCCGCCTATCGGATTGATAGAGAACCGCGGATTTGCGCTTTAGTGCGGCCAACGTCCACCAGACGGCAATAGCAAACCCACCCGGGTGTAACGCGGCGCCGGGTCCGGCCGGCTCTATGGGCGCTCGCCGGGCGCCTTGTGCACGCCTGTTGGTCGCCTTGTGGGGCTTTGGTGGAACAGCTCCTAGAATTTAGGGGTTTAGGGGCGGCCGGGCGGCCGGCCCCGGCGGCAATAGCCGGCTGGAAGGCAAAAACCCGCCTGCTGAGGGCTTTTTTGGTGGAATAGGCCTCTTAGATGGAAGGAAGACCTGGATGATCTACCCTTTATTGTCACTACCTGGTCAACCATCTATAAAAAATATATATAAATACGTTAGGGAAACAATTTTTTTCAATTTAGGGTAAAGCATCTCTCAAATAAATTAAGTTTTCAGATACAGTATGTGATGTTCTAAGTAAGCTTAAATGATCATGTATTTACATCGAGATCATTTTAAAATTTGAATGAATAATAGATATTACCATAGGGGAGAGTAGTTTGATAATGATGAGTATGTTTTTTCAAGTAAGCGTTTTAGGCCTGCGGTCAGCCTTTCTCACTCTAGTACTCTGTGGATCTGTTTTTTGAAACCCAGTAGAGAGTCTAGCTGTTGTGGGTCCGGGGAATGGCTTCCCATAAACGTAGGCCCCTATAATGAGGCGAGTTCATCATTAGTGTACTCCGAGGTCTATCGCATGTGAAGTTGATTCTCACCCCTGATCTAGTTCGCCTTTCTCTGTGGTCGATCCAATTTGCGTTATACTTATTCCTGAACATTATTGTCAGTATCTGCTTTTTTCTGCGTTTGTGCAGATGCATTTAATATGCATTATCTTAGTTGCATATAGAACACTGGCAAAGAATAATGATGTCTATAAGTGTTTTTCAATTATTTTGCCCAAAATAAGAAAGTCTATGAATTTTGTCATATAGAAAGCCATTTTAGTAATGACTCCAAAAGAATGCCTGTAGGCATTCTTGGTCCCCTGCATGGGAATGCCTCAAGGCATTCATCGTCCCCTGCCTGGGAGTGCCTCAAGGCATTACTCGGACTGATAGGGTTAACTGTATTGTGTCTACTAACTAAATATATGTGAACTAGGAAAGAACCCTGAGAAAGCTAAGAAATGGGTGAATTTAAACACGGAAAATGTAACTAATAAGGTCCCTGATCTTAAAGCCTGAGTATCACCAATTATATTCACTGGATCAAAGTGTAAGGGAAAACAAACTAACCTGAACCTGAGAAATGCCAAATACTGAAAACATTATTTAACGAACAATGATCTAAACTGTCTACTCTCAAACTTCTTGTATCCGTGCAATATGTGTGTCTATTTGCCTTATATTGATTCTTGTATAGTAAAGGATACCCATTCTTCGTCCCTATATGTCAACTGTCAAGCGTTCAAGGAACTTATGTCCCTAAATCCTTTCAGGTAGTTGGTAAATAACGAGATTTGTAATCTAAAAAAAAGGTGTTTCCGTATGGAAACCAAACTCTCGTTCGGTTTCTACTGATTTTTTTTTGAGGGGCTGACACAGTTAGGAAACATCCCATGACTATTCCAGTTATTATTTCATCTGAGGCCAGTGTTACCAAACAGCTTCTCTAAGTAATGTAGACAATACTTGATTAAATCTTGGATGGGAAGAATAGTGTCACAGTATTCCCGTATATCCATAATTATAACGGAGGCAAAATTGGAATTACAGGATTATTTAATCATAGTGAAAAAGTTCATGTAGTAATACAACAGTAGATTACAGGTAAGTCCCAACATCGTAATCTTAGATAAACCATGAATATTTGAGTGTCCACAGTAAATAATCCTGAAATTAAAGGTTCTCAAAGGTGAGAAATTATGCCAAAGGGCATAGGCATAAAGCCCTAGTACAGAAGTCTTTGACGAAACGGTGAGGGTGGGCGGGTTCCGAATCAAACGCTGGCATGAAGATCGCTGGAGGCGCCCTCTGTGGAGTACGTTGTGCATCTGCGAAGCCGATCGCGTAAGCGCTAGGTGGCGCCACCAATTTCGCCTGTAGAATTACTTCTAATTTCCAATTAGCCTCAATTATAACGGAGGCAAAATTGGAATTACAGGATTATTTATTCATAGTGAAAAAGTTCATGTAGTAATACAACAGTAGATTACAGGTAAGTCCCAACATCATAATCTTAGATGAAACATGAATATTTGAGTGTCCACAGTAAATAATCCTGAAATTAAAGGTTCTCAAAGGTGAGAAATTATGCCAAAGGGCATAGGCATAAATGCCAAACTGCCGGGAAGGGGTCGACGTCCTTCCCGACGGGGGTAAATAAGGCCTAATGCCCAAGGCACTGTTCCAGGTGCCATGATGAGAGATCACACTCTGGGGTACCCCCGCAGCCACGGCATTGTGGACTGCCCCCTTCCTTAAGGAGTGGAGTGTGACTCTCTCGGCCGCCGGGAATCCCACGGCCGCCAGGGCAGCGCGCATCACCGCGCACAACGGCCGAGAGGTAAGCGGCATTGACGAGGACAGGATAAATGCTGGCGCCCGTGGAAGCAGACAGCCGCGACGTACCGCCAACCCTGAACGGGAACGCGACGAAAAAATTGCACACTCAATAGTTCCTGTAGGCGGCTACCGGGCAGATCGGCGGATCCACCAAACGCGTGGATCCTGAGGAGTCCAGGTAGAATTTGAAGATCCGCTCGCTGAAGTGTGTGGGGGCCGCCCCACGAGGCCAGTGACGGAGAGACGAGGTTCGAGGCCCGTAGAAAAGTGAAGTAGGCTATAAGGAGGCCCCGCCCTGGATAAATAGGCGAGCACGTGCCGGAGCTCTAGAAGGCAAACCGCCGGGGCAGGTGTCGGTATGTGTGTGGAGAGGCGTCTGGTCCCGCGCTGAACTGCGAGGACCTTGTCCGCAGAGAGCGGTGCCGGGTCCCCACCATGGCGGCGTATCCAGGTCCGAGCTCCAGATAAGTAGTTGGCGGCCATTGCCGGGGCCCGAAATGAATTGGCTAGGGCCTGGGTGTAGAGGGTCCCGTAGGCGACGGTCGGCCAGCGAGGATAGAATCCCGATGAAACAGCAAAACGCACGTAGGCCTGGGCCTGAATGAGGTGATTCTGACGAGTCGAGGCTGCCTCAGCCGATGCCAGGGACGCCATCATCTGGGCATGCAGGGTGGTGCCGCCGCCTAAAGGGCGGAGAAGCAAAAACATCTATATCAAACACTGGATCGAGCAATGGCATCCGCAACAGCCGCGTAGGCAAAACTAACGCTACATCCCAGAGGGCCGCCACCAGCCAGATCTCCCGAGCTACGGCCGAGATGACCGGGTCACTGGTCCGACCCGTGGCAATGGCTTCGACCGGATCCATGACGTCTGTATGGATGACGACGGCCGCCCCTGGGCGTAACCCCCGAGCCGAGGGTAGCGATGCCCTGGAGGATGGTGACCGCGTGGAAGCGTGAGCCCGGGCCGTTGGCAGCCTCGATGCCTGGCGCCTCCTGGCGCAGGCGTACGCCCGGCGCTACGGCGACGATAACCGAGTCCCTGCTGGTGACAAAGATATCAAACGGCTCTCTGCAGGGGGATACCAGGACCATGCCGTTGGCGGCCGTTGCGTAGCGCACAAACCAACGAAAGTCCTCCTTCACTGAGGCAGGGATGGTCGCCACCCCTGTGCCCGGGACCCGGGGTGGGAAGGCAAGGGCGCGGGCGACAAACTTGCGGGCCTGGGATACGCACCGGGCCACATATATGAGGCGACCGACGATGGACTGGGGGCGGCCACGAGTGATGGCCCTTCGAGAAATCCAGGCCTTGCACTCCCTCACTAAGTCGGCCAGACGGTCGGCCGGGATGCGTAGGGTCATCGTGACCGTATCTATGTCGATGCCAAGCCACTCCATTCGCTGTGCCGGAGGGCTACACTTGTCCGGGGCGAGAACGAGGCCTAAGCGCCTAGCGAGGTCCTCGAAGGCGCAGTAGGCGTCCATCGACAATGCATGGTGGCCCCTCCGGCCCAGGAGGAAGGTCACAGCATGAGTGACCCTCTGGCAGGCCGAGGCCGAGAGGTGGGCCCCGAACGGGCAGCAGGGGTCGATGTAGTACCTCCCTTCGGCTACGACGACCTGGAGGGGGAGGTCCCTGGGGTCCACCCTGAGCTGGCGGTAGGCCCGGGCCATGTCTGCCTTCCAGAGCCACGCCCCTTCTCCTATGGCGCGAACCCTCTCCGCGAGGTCGGCGACCGTTAGGAGGGTGCACGTCTGGGCGTAGGGTAGACGTGGGCCCATTTCCACGCCCGCGTTAACTCCGCCCCCGGGGGGGAACGACATGTCGACGATCACCCTCCTACTGGTAGAGCCCCTCTTAAGACGCGTCATGAGGGGGGAGACGGTTGACCAAGGGCTGAAGGGGCCTACTAGGGCGCCCTCCTCGAGTTCTTTCTCCATGTAGGCCGCGACGTGACGCGGGTAATTCTCGGCCGATGCATGGTTGCGATGGGTGGAGATGGGGGGGCTGGCGCCCGTGAAACCCAACGGCCAGCCGTATTCCAGAAAATCTACGACCTGTTTGTCGTGGTAGTCGGCTAGGGCTGCCCTCCATGCGTCCACCTGCATGCCTGAGGGTACAGGGACCCTGGCCCAGAGGTAATTTGGGAGGCCCGATGCGAGGACCCGGCTGTAAGCCGCTTCAAGGGCCTCGTGCCCCTCCCACATGCCCGGGGCGGGGCGAGGCCAGATGGACTTTACGACAGCTGCCGTATCCTGCCGTATCCACCTGCCGTATCCATCCGAGCGCCTGTGGCGCCATCTAGCGGTTCATCCTCAGAGGCACTCGATGGGCCGATGTCGTGGACGTGGAGGGTGGTTTCAACATAGTAATCAGTGGGGGGGGGGGGGCGCACCGGGACAGCGACGGCCGCGACCCCCCGTAACACATGTAACGGCCGTAGGCAAACTGGAGGCTGTAGGCACGGAAGAACTAACAAATAAATTCTGTACAATGTCAGCCGGTGCGAGGCGGGGGGAATCAGCTGTCGCCTCGCCTACCGACGAAAAACCTGGGGGGGGGGGGTGGAGACTTGATCCGACTGGCGAGGCGCCTAACCGTAGGCGACCCTCACTGACCATAGCAAATATCCTCTCGGACCAGCGTCGGACCTGCGAGAAATCGAACTCCCGGGCGTCCTCGAGGACGTTCCCCAGGTGTGCCACTAGGGGGGCCACATACTGGGGGGGGGAAATCAGTATCGTTTATAATCCTTAACAGTGCCCATGCATATTCTGCCAAAGTCAGTTCGTTCAGGCCTGTCTTTGCTCTCTCCGGGCCTCAATGCACATACAGGTGGGAAAAAATTTGTATTTACCTGACTCGTTGATCCTCGAGGCCGTGGTCTCCAGTATTTTCCGAACCTGGTCCTCCACCTCGTCATCGGGCCTAGCCGGCCTAACGGTCATAGGCGAGACCAAGGCTGCCGCCCGCCTCTGCTCCATGAGCGTGGCCTGGAATGTGGTGCCTGGGGATGCCGCCTGCGCGAGCGCTGCCGCCGTGTTGTCGGGTGCCATGGGGCCCAGCGTAGATGCTGCCATTCCTGCGTAAGCGGCCAGAGCGGCCGGTACTCCTCCTTTTTGAACGGGAGCAGATGCCACCACCTTTTCAATAAAAGCAGTCTCCATACCGTCTATAGCGCCCTGGAGAACCCTTGGTTGAGATGTCTCGGCCGTTGACGCTTGCATCGAGGGAGGCGAAGTGGTTTGAGTTGCTGAAGTGCCTGGATCCGTGCAGGCGCCATTGCCCTTCAGCTTTGCCACAATCTCCGCGAGGGCCGATTCCAATACGCTGAATCTTCTGTCGAAATTTGCGAACCTGTCGCTAAAAACGACATCGTCATGGTCTTGGTCCTCTGCTACCTTTGTCTGGTCCTTCGTTTTACGCTTCGGAGTGTTTTTACCCATCTTTGCGAGTGATTTGAGTGAGCACCAAATTCAGCTTTTGAATCAAACGCTAGCATGAAGATTGCTGGAGGCGCCCTTTGTGGAGTACGTTGTGCATCTGCGAAGCCGATCGCGTAAGCGCTAGGTGGCGCCACCAATTTCGCCCGTAGAATTACTTCTAATTTCCAATTAGCCTCAATGGGTATTGTTATATTAAGGATAGGATATCAACTAGTGACTAATCTATTTATTTCTTACTCATGATAAAAATATATATTTCAATAAATTTACTTCAGTTTCAATGACATACATAATACAGTGACATATTGGTGAAAATAAGCCAGTTCATCAATCAGTAGTGATTGTCTTCTTGCATTTATGTCCCCAAGATGACAGAGGGTATATTGTTTCTCATTGATTACTCCTTGTAACATGTAGACAAGTGATCATCTATTGGTTTACCGATAAGAATGTTATAAAAAAAGAGTTTCCCCCTTTATCATTCTAAATTGGCATTGTGAACAATGATGCTTGTATCAAGTCCTTACACTAAGACAATGTAACCAATTCATAGGGACATTAGATTGGGAACAAAGGCCATGATACTTTTGAAAGAAGGTGTGATAATAACATCATGCACCTTAGACATTCTCCTTCACAAAATAATCTATGAGGCTGTATAAGGAAATATGGTAAACAATGCATGTAATGTTTGAGGAATAAGACATATAATCATCACGTGATAAATACTTTTAATTTATAATTAATAGTAGAAGGCTGTTCCCCAATTATACACAAACAAAATACAAAAAAGGCATGCTCCTACTTCTTGGGTCAAGAGTAATTGTCTTCTATGGATGGTAGATGTAACTTGATCTTAGTAGCGTGTGACATTTTTGGTTGAAAGGAGATAACATTATTCATTGATATAAGGTGCTTAACCTCTGATGCTCTGTCTACTCCAATGACTAGAGATCTCAGATAATGCTATCACAAAAAATGGCTTACTATTTATAAAACAACAGAGACACTGAAAAAGAGAACATTTGAGGAATTACTTTATGTTAAACCAAGCAAAGCATACTACGTGTATTTTATCTAACTAACAAAGAGAGCTAAGCTCATTTTCGAAAGAAAAACTAGATTATCTTACATACCATTCAATATATATTCAATATACCTTATCTTTTATCCTGGCATTGATTTCGTGGGTGTGGCCTTATTCATCAGAGAATCTGCAATATGAGTGAAGGTGTGTCAGCTACAAGTGGTTTGCAGCTGCACGTAAACGTGTGTTAAAAAGGCTCTAAACATACACTATATATAATGAAAGGGTGGGCCTTAAGTGAGATTCATACGATGGGATTCATGTACCTCACAGGGTGTTTGAGACAAATCCTGCTGCGATTCTGTACTCGAACACAATTTCTGCGTCTAAACTGTTCTATTTCCATGAGACATGTCTTTTTCCCTGCAACATTTACCCTAAAAAGGGAACATAATTTAATGAGATTTTAAACCCTGAGAGGTACATGAATCCCACCGTGTGAATACCACTCCACCAAACAAGTAGTCTGCTCATTAAGCAGTGTGTGTGTCCATACAATATATCATGAAAGGGTGGGGTCTTGCCAGGGCAGCTATCTGTACTTTTGGCATGCCGTCCCAGCAGTTGTACATACAGTTTATCATCATCACCATTTATCTCGAAATTTCAAGCCATGCGGGGCGAGCTCCCTCTCACAGCGTGCATCTACATATTGGATCTGTTCTTCTGTAAAATAGTTCTGCCAGTCACCAACTTCTCCCTTGCGGATAAACTTGGAAATATTGGATTTAAATAAGGGGACATTTTCAAAGTTTGGATCTTCTTGCATCGCCTTGAAGGACGATTCATCGACAATGGCATCCAGTTGGGACTCACTCATCGTTTTCCCAAGAAAGGATGCTAATCGTGATATTCCCCTTTTAGGATCGGCTTTGAGGTCCTCGTAAGTTATTATGTGAATGTTGGGATTCTCTCTTTCTTTCCACCAACCAAGAACATGGTCGAAATAATCTCCGTATACAAGCCGCCTAGCTTGGAAAAGTCTGAAGAAATCATCGAAGGTCCGGTCAAAGTTGCCAAAGGTTGTATTCATTCTGTAGAAGTGGTAGTACGACACTAGGACGTCCTTGATATTCCGCAGCATCAGTATGATCTTAAAGGCATTCTCAGGTTTGCAGTCGATAGAGTCCCTGAAGAAGTTAACAGGGAGGTGGGATTTGATGATCCGTTGGGACTTTATATCTGGTAGAATGTCAATGATAGCTGTATCAGGAGAACAGGCCTCAAGAAAATGTGTCCGTTTGAATAGAGGTACCTTCCTCGAGGTTTCAATGTCAGCATTGTTCATGATGAGCCAGACGATCTGCTGAGCCCACGTTGTACCTAGAAAGATATAAACTGAATTGAGCAATATGAATAAAACATCTTTAATTCACCTAAACTAATAATACTAGGGAGACAGCAGAACATTGTATGATAGAGTACAGACACACTCTATACAAATCTCGTGATGCTACCTAAGAGGCCTATTCCACCAAGGAGGCACAAGCCCAGGCCGGGCCCCTTGTGGTCGCCCATTGGCGATCGGCCGCAATAGCCGGCCCAAACCTCCCGCCGGCGGCAATAATCTGCATGGTGGAACAGCTCATGAGAGCTCACAGGCCCCTCACGGCCGGACCCTGCCGGCCACCGTGCCTCCAAAACCCTGTAGCCGGCCAGTATCGGCTGACTTGTTGGTGGCCGCCGGCTGCCGGCCGGGGACAATACTCGGTGCAACAGCCAGTTTTGGAGGTGTTCCACCAAAATATAGTGATAACCACAGAGAAGGCCGGGCGGGCAGCCGGGCATTATGATCGCGACCTCCCCCGCAAGACCTGCCAGAGGAAAACTGATCCATTTGATTTTAAGTCCCCGGCAGGCCGGCCGGCGTGCCATTAGCTACATCGAGAGTGACGCGGAGAGCTGTTCCCCGGGCGCGCGTTGACCGCTCGCCGGCATTTACTACGATATGCACCGTCAACATTGAGCTAACAGGTCCGCGGACGGTATCCCGATACGCGGACACCGATATTTCGGATATTTGTGGCAGTTTGGGCAAAATATAAGCACCAGAGTCAAATATACACATTCATAACATCAACCCTTATCTTTATTTACCTTCATGGTTCGATTTAACATGTAATTCCGCTGTTATTTGACGTTTTCTGACCGTTCCCGTACAAATCCCGACATGCTGACACACTGCTGCGCTCGATACGCGACTTTCGCAGGTTCAGAGCGTCGTAGTGTATCGCCGCACGCCGCGCCACCTATCGGATCGATAGAGAACCGCGGGTTTTGGTTAGTGCGGCCAACGTCCACCAGACGGCAATAGCAAACCCAACCGGGTGTAACGCCACGCCGGGTCCGGCCGGCTCTATGGGCGCTCGCCGGGCGCCTTGTGTAGCCTGTTGGTCGCCTCGTGGGGCTTTGGTGGAACAGCTCCTAGAATTTAGGGGTTTAGGGGCGGCCGGCTGGCCGGCCCCGGCGGCAAACGCCGGCTGGAGGGCAAAAACCCGCCTGCTGAGGGCCTTTTTGGTGGAACAGCTCCTAGAATTTAGGGGTTTAGGGGCGGCCGGGCAGCCGGCCCTGGCGGCAAATGCCGTTTGGAAGGCAAAAACCCGCCTGCTGAGGGCTTTTTTGGTGGAATAGGCCTCTAAAGGCGAATGCTGGAATTGTCTTTCAGCTTCAAATGATTGTCTCTTGAGTCAAGCGGATGTTCCGCCAACTATAGGCGTTAGCCCAGGCTGGCGCCTGTACACCAACCACGCAGCATTTGCCAGCAAACCTGGCTAAGAACTGGTGATGACCTGCTTGGTGGAAGAGCTTGCCAATGGTTCCAGCAGATGCTGGGTCTTGGTTACCAGGTGAAAGCTGCTCCTGATAGAGTTTGTTGGAGCATCGCGTTGAGGTTGCTGAGCATCTGCTGGCCTAGGGTGACTTCTGCCACCTGGCAAAAACTGATCTATTAGGTTTTTCTCAGCTGGAACAGCATGGCTGGCTGATAGGTTAGCTGTCAACGTTCCTGTTTCATGTATGTACGCTATATTGCTTGGAAGAGCGATTTATAACGAATCGAAGGCAATAAATGCTTTATAAAAAAACAAAAAACAATAGAGGCCCTGGGCGATACCGGGGAATGGCAGACCTGTGAGTGGAATCCGAAAATTCTGACAGCTTTGGTTGTTTTGGCAGAATTTTAACACCAGCACGGCCCGGCCCCACCCCGGCCCGGCCCCACCCGGCCCAACTCGGCCCCACCTGGCCCAACCTGGCCCGGCCCAACCTGGCCCGGCCCAACCTGGCCCGGCCCAACCCGGCCCGGCCCGGCCCGGCCCGGCCCGGCCAGGCCAGGCCAGGCCCAACCCGGCCAGGCCAGGCCCAACCCGGCCCAACCCAACCCAACCCGGCCCGGCCCAACCCGGCCCGGCCAACCTGGCCCGGCCCAACCTGGCCCGGCCCAACCCGGCCCAACCCGGCCCGGCCCGGCCCGGCCAGGCCAGGCCAGGCCAGGCCCGGCCCGGCCAGGCCCGGCCAGGCCCGGCCCGGCCAGGCCAGGCCCAACCCGGCCCAACCCAACCCCACCCGGCCCAACCCAACCCGGCCCAACCCGACCCGGCCCAACCCAACCCGGCCCGGCCAAACCCGGCCCGGCCAAACTCGGCCCGGCCAAACCCGGCCTGGCCCGGCCAAACCCGGCCCGGCCAAACTCGGCCCGGCCAAACCCGGCCCGGCCAAACCCAGGTTTTTTCGTTCCTGCTTTATGCAACGCCCCCAAGCCGCCTGCAGGACAGGTCCCCCAACCCACCTGCAGGACACGTCCCCCGACCCACCTGGGTGCTGTGCCTGGCCACGTTTAGCTTGGTCTTACATCACAATATTTAGTGAGCATACTGGTTTCTGATGGGACTGATACCCTACATGCTGCAGAGCCACAAACCTGTTTTACTAGTTATTGAGCGCAGGAAATCGCACTCATATACATCATCTAGAGAGGTTACAATGCTCACACAGGCTTTCAGCTTACTGCAGAGAATCTAACACTTCACTATCAATGTCCCAATAAAAGCCTGGGTAAATCAGCAGGGGTCCAGTATAACAGTCTGACCATATCCATGCCCCACTAATGACTTGGTTCCTAAAAATAGAATTTGTATTTTATAGTATTTTTGGGGACAAAATATTAACTATATCAATCCTGTCATTAAATAACAGACTCTTAATTATGGATGCTGTCATCTGCTACTAGAAAAGGAAACTATTAGATGATAATAATGACTAATAACGTATTTACATGTTCAAATCTGCACTCCCACCCCAGTTATTCACCCTTGTGCTTTTAGTGACTACAGACCAACCCCCTCCCCTGCCCACTCCCACCCCTACCCCCACCCCTACTCACTGACTTCTTCTACTAACTGTCAGAAACTGATGGGACACATTTCCCTACATGGCACAGTGCCAGCAAACCTTTTTGACCAGTTATTCACCCTTGTGCTTTTAGTGACTACAGACCAACCCCCTCCCCTGCCCACTCCCACCCCTACCCCCACCCCTACTCACTGACTTCTTCTATTAACTGTCAGAAACTGATGGGACACATTCCCCTACATGGCACAGTGCCAGCAAACCTTTTTGACCAGTTATTCACCCTTGTGCTTTTAGTGACTACAGACCAACCCCCTCCCCTGCCCACTCCCACCCCTACCCCCACCCCTACTCACTGACTTCTTCTACTAGCAGTCAGAAACTGATG
Source organism: Alentia gelatinosa (assembly GCA_950022655.1). Taxonomy (NCBI): domain Eukaryota; kingdom Metazoa; phylum Annelida; class Polychaeta; order Phyllodocida; family Polynoidae; genus Alentia; species Alentia gelatinosa. Next base: position 33,269,727 of record OX465584.1, read on the forward strand.
GGACAGATTCCCCTATATGGCACAGCACCAGCAAACCGGTTTGACCAGTTATTCACCCTTGTGCTTTTAGTGACTACAGACCAACCCCCTCCCCCGGCCCACTCCCACCCCCACCCCCACACTGACTCACTGACTTCTACTAACAATCAGAAACTACATCATTTATGTATAATAGAAACAATGTTTGCAAATAGTTGTATTATCAAGGTGGTTATTATGTGAGAGTTTATTGTACTTAAGAAGGATCGCGCTCATCCATTGTAAATGGAAATATCATTAGCTCCTAGTAAGATTATACGGCCGCACCTTTTTTCGGGACTACCGCGATGTATTACTACTCAAGACGGAATATAGTTCCTAGCTGTATCGAGTGTATCTGACACTATCAAAGTGATATTTGTGAATTTCTTTCGCAATTATTTAAAGTATTGTAGTACCAACTTTTTCAGTCACTTTGAAAATGATATAATTTGGTTATAAGAGATATAGTTTTCGAAGTAAACATTCAACTGTCACCTAGATGGCAGATTCATAAGATCTCTAACTTCTTGTTTCTGCTGAATGTAAAACTCTGCTTTGCTACTCAGACAGATGTAAAACTATACCATCTTCATTATGACTGATATTTCTAGTGTTGTCACTGTTTTGAATTTGTTCAACCAGTTTGAGTTTGAAGTGACAGTTGAGCCTCCTCCATGACCTAGAAACGGTTGAGGCTGTGGTGACCTAGATCTCCACCACTGCAGGTCCTGTCATTCTGCTGTCAAGACCTGGGACTCCATCCAGAGAGGAAGTTTATATTGTATGAAATCCCCTCAAGCACATTCGGTAATGTTTGTAAACAACCACATGTGCGACACAGTGACCTAGATCTCCGCCAAAATGTAGTTCCTACCCAGAGGCCTGTAATAGCAGCGACGAGTTTCTGTAGGTTGCTCTAGCGGTGCAGTGTGTCACCACTGATGCTCTTGGCAGGCATTGGGTCTTGGCTCCTTGGGGCCATTGGCTGGTTAGAATATGTAGGTTGGTGGAACAGCACTGTAAAATAATGCCATTTCGGCTGGCCGGAGACCAGGCGCTGGGTAGGTTGGGTGAGAGGCTGGCCCAGCTTGAAAGAATACCTAGGTGGTGGAACATTGGGTATAGTCTCGAAGCAATCCATTGACAAGTGTATTTCTATCATCTATTTTATTTCTTCCATCCGATATATATCAGTTTATCTTATTGAATTGCTGTAAGGAGCATTGTTGCTTTGAGCCCTTGGCAATAAATCCCATAAGAGAAAGTTCATTCTACCATGTTAAATCACACTAATTTACTTTTATTCTACAATTTAATTATGCAGTTATTATATTACTGATCTTCCTCTACCGATTTTGTTTAATTTCCCTACCTGCTTTGGGATAGGTATTGATAAGCACATCATCAGGTCGGAACTTGAAGGCGGGCACCTTATCCAGCACTGTCTTCGAAAGCAACCCTCCCATCACGAGGCCATCGTGAAGGAACTCCCCAGGTACTCTGTAGTCAGCCATCACGAATGATCTTTAAATGTGAATTGTTATATTGAAGAGTCAATCAGAAGTTAATTCTAATCGTCATAGACCAGCATCGAGTCCAATTTAAATTTCACTATAACTTTACCCCTACAGCTAAAATCTGGGTTTAACCACTATACATACACTAAAAGTTGGCCATAGTTGAAAAGATACAAAAATAGCACCTGCAACAAGACAATCGCACCTCTTACAAGATAAAAATACTTTACAGAGTCAAGGTCAACTGAGTTTCGTCAATGAGGTAATAATTATTGATCTACTACATAATAGTATCTGGTTTATATGATAAGATAACTATTCTAAAAAGGTGAGACACCTGATACACATTGGTGAGTATTAAGTATTTAAACAACTTGCTATATGATCAAAACGGACTGTTTCACACATACTATGCTCATACAACACTTTTCTTATAGTATTTGCTAACATATTGTTGTTGACCAAGAAAAACAACAATCAGGAAAATCAAGGCTTTGCATATCCTTCAGGTCGTGGAGTGCTTCTTTGTTCAGTTTCCATTCAAAATTATCATAAGTAATCATATTTTTACTTCAGGGATTATGTATTCCATATGCTTGTTCCTCTATATAACAAACTTTTCTTCTACATTTCAACTCTTGGGCGGATCATGTTGAAGGTCAAGGCCTCCATCAATCTTGTATTTCGGCAGCTTATTCATTGCAGTTGAACATCATTCCTTCTTTTAAACATATTATTAGCTATGATTCTCTCTACATTTTACAAGGAATATCATTTTTGCTTTCTTATGTTCCAACAGATTATTACGGTGTCTTGGTGATTTACACACTATTCTCAGTGCTTTGTTTGGTGAGTTTGGAAGTAGTTTAGTTTTGAAATGGAACCATTACCATGAAAATATCGCCGTCATTACTGATTTAACTATACACAACGCAGTGTGGAAATCTAAATATTTCCATATCTTCACGAGTAAGTAAACATTGTGTGACCTAATTTGTATACATTTATCTATATGGTTGTTGAACAATAGCGTTGGGTCTAGAGTAAAACTCAGCTATCTTTAGTGACAGATCGCCTGTTAAGTTCTTGGTTGCACTACATATATTTCTCAGATCTAGCCTAGACAGTTTCCTTGCTGTGCTATATACCATATATTTTGACTTTTTTAAAATTGGTCGTGAGTTTATATTCTTTATACCAGGCATCAATTTTGGACAACTGCATGTTCATTTGGTCGTCTAGAATTTCATTTATATTTCCTTAGACAAATGAAACTGCACCATCAGCATATATGAATAAATTTCATTTGTTCCCACCGAACTGACCAAGTCATCTATATATGTAAACGAAGAGCTGGCTAAGTATCGCCCCGAGGCACTCCACAGCTTATAGGTCCAGACTTTGAGGATCTCCCATTTATTAAGGTAAATTGTGATCCATGTTTCAATTTAGAATCCTATTTGAAAATTTCCCTTCAATTCCTAATTAAAAAAACCCGAACTTTTTTTTTATTAAGATCTCATGATTGACTCTATCGAAAGCCTCGACTTGGTCAATATATGTAGCAATAGTAATTTTACCTTGGTTTGTTCCCAGTAGTATACCCTCTACTACTCGTACTGTTGTGTCAGCTATGGAGTGCCCGAATAAGATGCATTTTTAAGGCAACCTCATTTGGGTGATGTGGACAAGAGGATGTATAAAACAAAAATGTCCTACGTACCTGTATGTGTGCAGGGGCTTGACGGTTGGTAGCGGTATGTATGTTCCTACGTGTTTGTACATGTACATATGTCTATCTGGGTGGGTGTGGTGAGTTGTCAAAAGGTGAGTGTCAAGTGAAACAGGGAGCTGTTTCAAAACCATAGACTTAACCCACGTTTTGAAACAGCTCCCAGGGCAGGAAATGAGGTGATACGTGAGGTGGTTTAGTTGGATGACACAAGAGGGCTACAGTGAGCTCGCCCGTCTTGTAATCATATCCACCGTTCACACTCTAGGTTACTTACTGATTACCGTATATCTCTATGTGGCTGCGTTTGTCGGAGCGACGGCCTAAGGCATAATTACCTCGGACAAATTTTTCCTTACACATGAATGAGATTAGTTGAGACGATGTAGAAGGATAATCTACTAGAAATAACAGTTTAATAATATATGAGAACAAACAAAAGGGCGATCCTAGGATAGGAGAAAAAGGAATTTCAAACCTTTTCTCTTGAAATAGTATAGTTTTCGATTTTTTAACTGAGACTAACACATATTCTGGAAACAATTTTACATCTGACACTTTAATCGCAAATTCTTCCTCCACAATATTCGATTTGTGAAACAAGCCCCTGAAACCTAGTAAACATGCCACCCAAAATGCTAAATCTTGACTGTTAGATAAATTCAGAGTTGAAAAAATCAATTTCATGTCAGAATAGTTGGAGGTCTGGCTTGAGTGACTGAATCACCTAATATCCTTTTTATGCCAGTTAAAACTCATTTCACTTTATGATCTTCTGGAAAATTCAATCCATTTATATGATGCAACACTTTTAATACTGATAAATATTTGATAACTGATGAATATTTAAAATTGTAGGCCATATGAGATAAATACATACATATCATATCCTGTGTTGCTGGTAAAGGTTCATAACCAAATTCCTGACAGAAACGAAAATAGTGAGACCATTGACACCGTCTTGTTCTGGCTGTATTTGAAGCTAACCATGAATCCTCATAGAATTCCACCCGTTTCTTCAAATCAGCGCCTGAAAACAGCACAATTTGTCAACGTGAGATACGGGTATAATGCCTTTTCTCTTTGGAGAGAATAAACGAGACAAATAATCCGATACTATGTTTTCAAATGTTGGAACATGTGAATAAACAATGTGAAAGCGATATATAAACAAGATCCAAAAGTGTTCTCTTAGCCAACGCATGGCTCTCACTGACCTACTCCGACCTGTGTTAGCACCACTACTACTTGGATATTATCTGAATACAGTCGAATCTTGTGGCCATGCCAAGATGTACCTCAAAGATATGCGGTAGCAAAAACAGGCATTTCACTAACCTCTGAGATATTGCCATATAAGGCTGGATATAGATCTATTAATTCATTGAAGTAACCTTTAGTATATATGAACTTAAAGCAGTAAAATATCTGTATCTGAAACTTTTTAATTTAAGGTTATAGGTAGACTGTGCTTTCAATGATGAGCAATTGAAGTTTCAGTTTTTGGTAGATTATTTAAGGACTCACCTCTGAGATGGCCTCAAGTTTAAATTTGATTCAATGAAGGCAATATAGACTTATTTGGCGTTTTCCGCTGCAAACGTGTGCCAGTTACTGGTCCAGCTCCCTGGTCTACCCAAGGTATAAAAAGCAATATCATTTGTATCATATAAATCAATGTTTGTTGAATATAACATTTATAAGGTGATGAGAGTAAGTATACATGTAATTTGAAATTATAGTCTTTGGGTGGGATTTTCAAAACCTGCTAAATTACCAAATCAAGGTTATTTAAGGCTGATATTTTATAAACGTATCTCATCGATGTAAAAGTGGCATTTTCTGGTGCATCTTTTGATGGTCTTTAATTCAAATAACAGTGTTTTTCATGATTTTTTTTTTTTTCAAAGTCTATGAGGCACAATATTGAGCCAATTGTTTTTATTAACGTTTTTAAAGCATATGTCATGAGATGTGTAGACAACATAGTTTTGAAAATTGGTAAAAGTTTGAAAAAATATCAAAATGGTCAAAAATATCCAGGACCTTTAAATTTTCCAACACAGAGACCTATAGAGCATGTTGTCTGACACCCCAATTTTGAGAGGATAATACTAATGAGAAATGAAATGAGAAATTAGTTTTCCTTTATTGTGAGATGTTGACCAATATCTCCACTGTGATACCTGAAAGTTTCAATACAATGGGATTATCCATTCTGATATTAAAACATTGTGATTCCATGATGATATTTTCCCAAAAAATGGGCTGTTGGACAACACACTTGTTAAAAGATGTATAGAATAGATAATAATCATAATATAATAACAAATACCCCTGTATATGTTAAGTATTCTTACCACTTATAAATACCCAGTTTTTCTCAAATTATAATCTTTTATAACGTTTCTTGAAATTTCAAATATTTTAGGGGGTTGGACAACATGCAGTATTATACACAATTTCAAAAGGCTCTCAAATCTGAACCATTTGTCTGATTTTGTTGGAGTAATGTTTTTCTGGAAGGCACTTGGTTGGAGACTAATATGAAATATAAAAAGAAGTATTATTCTAAAATTATTTTTTGAGTGTCTGATCCCAGGAAGAAAGCGTAATATAGCAGGTTTAAAAAATCCGACCCCTTTAGTTACATGCAATAAAAGGTCAAGTTCATTGGAAAAAATTTAAACACTCTGGGGTTGTCGAGAATCAAACCTCGGCAGCCCAACATTGAGACACACGCCTTACCCGCTACACCACCACACCATACCCTTCCAGACGTTGGTGAGTGTGTGTGGTTCACTATTGGTGTTAGTGGGTGTTGGTAGACTTTTTTTTTTCGTGGGGGTGGGGGTGGATTTTTGTTTATGGAGGGGGGGGGGGGATTTAATTTGGTAACTCTATGGGTGTGTGTGTGTTTATTTCATTCTCATATGAGAAATTCAAAGGGAAGGGGGGAAGGGCTTAAGACAATTTCTTTTGGGTGCCTCTGTGAGGAGGGATGATTATTTTTGTGTATTTTTCCACAGGTGGGGGACTTATCTTGGTTATTTGGAGGGGGATGGGGGTCCTAATTTTACTAGGATTTATCCATGGGTTGATAGGATTTAAAAAGTTCATGGGTGGGGGTGCACTCATTATATTTTCAAATTTCCTTGGGGGGCTTTTTGAAAAAGATACTTTCTGATATATCACTCTAGATGATAGTATCCATTTCAAATATGAAAAAGAAATGAAAAACAAATTCAATTAGGTAAGGTATGATATTTTTTCTGGTAAATTCGATACGTTGATATCGCGGGTATCTTAGTATCTAATATGAGACTCGTGTCTCTCTTCCTGAAAATCTACTTGAGATTCGACTCGGCCCATCCTCCGGCACAGAAAAACAGCATCCCGTACTCTCAATTGCTAAGGGTCAAATGACTCTGTAGCGATAAAACAGACTATGAGAGGAATGCGAGCAATAAAATCAAAGAATTTCGGGAAAGAGGATACCCGAAAAGGCTTCTTTCGCAATGCAAGGAGAAAGTCGATAAGATCAAACAACAAGACACCTTGAAAAAGAAGGTAAGGGAGAAATCCCAAAACCAGGATCTATTCTTGATCAGTACCTATAGACAGGGAAATAATGTACTTCCCGAAGTCATTGAAAAAAACTGGGAAATACTTGGAAAGTCAGTCACCACCAATGAACTGTACAAAAAGAAACTGGTAAAGGGATACAAACACCCAAAGAATCTCAAAGACTTCCTGGTGAGAGCGAAAACAGCCTACCATCCAGAGAAGAAAAACACTAAGAGACAAACAAATAGCAACCAGTGCAAGAAACGCAACTGCAAGTATTGCAAACTCCTGACCAAAAATGACAGGATCAAATCGAAAGTGAAAAAAAACCAAAGCACAGATGCAAAAGTAAGGTCACCTGCAATAGCTCGAACGTGATCTATTGTATCGAGTGCAAAGAATGTGGGGCCCAATATGTAGAGCAAACAAAAAGGAAAATAAAGGAAAGAATATCTGAGATCAATCTAAAAAGAATCACAAATCAGTGATGTCCCGGGCCATTTCAACTCCCCCGGGCACCATGGGGTGGAAGATGTCAGTGTCTATATTCTAGACTTCATACACAGACATCCAGACAGCAAACAGGCAGGAATACTCAGAGACAAAATTGAGTATAACGGGATCCATAGGCTTAAGTCACAAGCACCGTATGGAATGAACACCATGGATAGCAAGTATGGGTAATCGGACCCTTAAATGCCACGTCAAAAAAAAAAAAAAAAAAATTCAATTGGGTAAGGGCCTATTTTAGAAATAGATATATTTGGTTGCAATGGCAACCCAAACACAATCCATTTTATAATAATCTTAGTTATGATAGATGTGCCTTACAAGGAAATTCAATCATGCCAAATATTAATGGAAAATTGGCAAAAGCAACAAAGTTATCTCCAAAATGTCAGATTTTGGTGTTTTCTAAAGACAATGTTATGTTGCCCTGGAAACCAAAATTTAAAACAATATTATGAACATTATGATCTCTCATTAGCTTCATTCTAACAAGGGACAATCCAAACACTGCTCAAGTATAACCAGATTTATATTGGTTTGCTAGATAAAACCTAAATGAAAGGCTCTTTTTTTCTCATAAACTTCACTAATAAACTACAATTTTACATCTCAAAGGGTGGGAATGTGAAAAAAGCACCTATAATTGATACCTTATCCAAACTACAATAAAATTTTGATTGTAAGACTTAACATTCTCACAGAAAGATCCACAAAGAGTTGTAGTTTTTATAAATGTGGTCACCATATGGAAAGCAGTAATTGGATTTTTTAGTTTTTTACACCATGCTATCAATTCTCAAAAATCGGTTGAGAAATTCAAGAATTATGGAGGAAAGTCTAGTCAGATTAGTTGAATCTAAGGAACTCAAGTATATAGAAAAGAGTAGAAAGCATGGCACCACATAATGATTACCCCTTGGTCATCCTCTATTGTAGTCCTGTCCAATAATATTTCTCACACATTATTGTACATTTCTACTTCATGCTTAACAATACCTAATACTAACATATTATTATATACATGCATTGAACTTCAACCTTCATGTTCTAAATACTAACATATAGTTCTTAAAACTAACATTCACTTTTAGTATGTTTTTGTTCTCCACCAGGTGATCCATCATTGGGATTTCTTTCTGACTACAATGAGGAGAAATCCCAAGGGAGAAAATCAAGGTGTGTACAGATTTGTCCAGACATGTTCTACCCACCTCCTGCCTGGGTGACAGACTCCTGAGCAGATCTTGGCGTTGACTTTTTCCTCTCCCCCCTGCTGGGTTAGCAGCACTCCCTGGCGATATTTTTTGGTACAGAATCTTAACCATGCCTCAATTGTGGGCATGCGCGAGTGAGTGAGGGTGTGTTTGTGGAGCTTCGGAGGAAAACCTGAAAAACCTACGAATGTGATAGTATATTGTACACAGTATTGATACAATTACGCTTATGAACAGTTGGTGTATAACACGGAGTAAAAGTTAGGAATACCTATGGTGAGGGTACGTTGTACCATAGCGACGGAAAGGAAGACTGTGCATCGCGGCGGCAGGCAGTGACCCGCCATCTTGGAATACGGCCGTCACTATGGATGTCAAACACATGGACAGCACGAATCCTGACCCAAGCGATCCTACAACATCAACACAAACAAATGCAAGTATAGTAATTGAACAATCCTTCAATGATGGTAAAAATGATTGCAGTCAAATCCCAGTAAATACCCAAGATATGCCAGTGGAAAGCACCATGTCAGTGAGCGAAAATAGGAGTGTATGTACGGAGCCGAGTGCCAATGCTGAAGTGACTGACACACCTAACGTTTCTCAGAAGAGAGCGAAAAGGGCAAGATCAATCAGTACTGAAACTACCCTGACGGGTATCTATAAAGATACTTCGCCAAGCACACAACCACCGCAAAAAATACCAAACAAAAGAAAAACAACACGCAGAAAAACTAACTCTACACCAATGACTAGGCTACGAAGTCCCGCAGTAGTTACTAGATCGAAAGTACAGGTTGGTCAAGTAGTACAAAAAGTTGTCTTTGAGGAGTTCTTTGATACGCTAAACGATCGACTGGATGTTCTAAATGACTGTATGGAGGAAAAACTGGAAAAAGTGTCTGAAAAACTGGTAGGTCTAGAGACAGGTACCAGGCTGGAGAGAATTGACATTAAATCAAGTTTAGATGAGACAAGAGTACAGTTAGATATGAGGCTATCACGGGTTGAAGCTAATATGGGCATCGTGGACAAGACAGTCGACAACAAAATGAGTCAGTGGCTAAATGATATGAAAGGAGAGAGCAGAAGAGTTGAAACGCAGGTAGGAAAAATAGAGACGAAAGTAGAACAGCAGTTAGAAAAAATGACAGAAAGCTTGAAGTCAGAAAATCAAGAGTTGAGTCGCTTCAAAACAGAGCTAGTAAGCAAGATGGAAAGCCTTCAGTTAGTGGTGAAAGAAAGAGATGAGAAGTTGAAAAAATGGGAAGATCTAACACAAAACATACACAAAGAGTTGACAGAAAAACTAAATGTAAGTCTTGAAAAGGCCTATAATGAGATAGGAAAGCTACAGGATACTGCAGTTAAGCATGATGAAGTCCTCACAACTTTACAAGATCGAGCAGAACCAACGGACAAAATGGATACGAGGTATATGTCACACCGTAGACTGAACATATATATATAAGGAATGCATGAAAAGAACCATGAATGTCCCTACGAAGTGGCAATGTTTGTTCTGGCGAAAATCGTACCCGAAATCCAGTTGGGTGATATAAACTTTGCACAAAGAATACGACGGAAGGAAATGAACACCAGTGAAAATGCTCCGATTCTAGTATGTTTGACTAGCATCAGAATTCATGACTTAATACTTCGCGAAAAAAGGGAGTTAAGATCTATTGAGGGGTTTAGTCGAGTCTATATAAACCCAGATGAGAGTAACGAAACAAGGCAGGCTAGAGGTAGGGCCAGATCAGTGGTAATGTACTGTAGAGCGATGGGTATGTCAACACGACTCCGGGGAGAAGATTGTCAAATCAATGGTACATGGTATAATTGTAAGACTATGAGAGACATACCTCCGGAATATATACCCTGGATGAACCAAATGGGAAATTCGTATATGAATAATGCTTACCAAAGGTTGAACACTTGGTCCGAGCGACCAGAGGTGGAGAGGCCTGTACAGCGCAACCAAACAACCGAGCCCGAAAAGCCGCTATGTAACGGGGGTAATCAAACCGCCGAACCAGACGAGACGGGCAACATAGAAATGACTGATATAAATAGCCAGGAAGTGATTGCAATCGAGGCCAAGAAAATAAGGTCCATGAGGGAAAGCGCGTCGGGATTGGTTTTTAGAGGACACGAGGCATACCTGAGCAACTTCTACCCGTGTGGTGTTAGGCATAACGGGGTTTTCTATCGTTCAGCAGAGCACTGCTACCAGTCTGAGAAATGTAGAGTGAACCACAGACCGGACCTGATCAAGGATATCCTTATCGCTAAAACGGCACTTGAAGCCAAGAGAATAGGGGAAAACTGTAGTCCGCTTCCCAGATGGCAAAACTCCAAAAAAGATATCATGAAATATACGTTGCGTTCTAAGTTCACCCAGAATGAAACCCTGCGTAAAGCACTGGTAGCGACACACCCGAAATTGTTGGTTGAGGGTACCCAAGACAAATATTGGGGCGGAGGTGCTGAGATAGGTTCGAAAGAATATGACGAAAAAAAGTATGACGGGCTGAATAAATTAGGAAAATTATTGCAGGAACTGAGGGATGACATCAGGAGAGAAATAGCAACAGAAGATGGGAAAAAACAGGCAGAAACTACCACTAGTACGGCGGGAACTCAACAGAGGGCTCTACATGTTGAACAAAGTGAAAAAGAGGCGTAACTTAATTAACATAATGCTAATGTGAAGCGGGAAGGCTACCATTTTGAAAAGGAAACAAGGCGAGACAGGACCGGCTTTCATCAAGCGTACAAGAGCTTCGAATATAATACAGCTTTGAATGCACAGGTATTTGTGAAACAAACATGAACTTGCAGTTACCTAGATATATGATTCTGGCGGATTCCCGCGGTAGAGGCATGAGGGCCATTCTAGATGCACTACGAGGACCGGACTGTTATGTAGCATGCCTCAGTGGTGCGACCCTAGAACGGCTGACCACGGTGGGAGTGCGTGAAATACGTAGGGCAAAGAGCTATACACATCGATTCGAAGCTATTTATATTATTGCCGGGATAAATAATGTCACTCAGAAATCTACCCATCCGAGAAATATCAGTCTTCGACAAGGGAATAACACTGACCTAGTGAACAGCGTAACCGACTCTTTTGGTGACTTGGTTTTGAGTCTACTTGCCATGGACCCAACAATGAAAATAGTCATTGGATCTCTGTACGGTATTGAACTGAATGTGGCCAACGGTATACACTACGGAGTACACCCACAGCAAGCTCGAATGGAGGTAATTATAAAAGCCTTAAATGAGAAGATATCTGCCTTAAATGAGAAGAATCGGGTGACGACACCATACCTAGGAAGGGTAGTGCACGTGAACAGGAGAGGGAAATGTACCAGGAACGTATATAAGAGGTTATATGACGGTATTCATCCCAACGCGCCAACACAGCAGTCCATTACAAGGCTGTTAAATCATGCCATTAACAAGAATGTAAACTTGGGAATGCATGCATAGGATCCTGGAAACTGGATAACTGGGAAAGCAGTGAAAAACTGGTATACAATACAAGTAAGATAAGATGAACATTGATTCATTTATCATAACCTACTCGAAGATGATACACATGAACTTACACAATCTATACATTATGAACTCTGATAAGATGAATCTTTCAAACCCACCACTACTAGACTATGGTACAGAAAATACAGGGAAGTTAACTGTGATCATAAGATCCTGATTTGGCTAAATAATCAACATTAGAACAAATTACTCTGACATATATAATTTAATTTCAGGTGAATTTCCACAATTTCTGATGTAGCCTGTTAACAAATATTATACAATTGCAAATCTGAGTATATGGCATGTAAATATGCTTATGGTATTAAAAAGATTTGATCAGACAGGCATATATGTGTATATTGTATTCAAGTGCATGCAAGATTCTTTCATAAAACTTATCTGTAAATACCATGATAATATTGCGACTAAGAGGTATACTGATCATAAGATCATAAGTTTTGTCTAAAACTAAAACTATTACTGGTAATGTTGAAATAGAGAATATTATTACTGGTAATATTTATATCTGGTATCATGTAAGATCAATTTTCCTGAATATATGATATTAATTAAGATTACAATATTTTATAATAATGAGATTTAACTATATATTAATCTAATGAATATATTGAATTGAAATTATAAATTAGGAATTACTATTAGTACTCTGAATTTTACCTCCTTTTCTACTCCAATTGTATGCGTGTTGCTTAATATTACCTATTCCTTGCTGTCTCTAATATTTACTTTTCTCTTAAGAAATTATGAACCTGTTTGTATTGGCTTCTCTTTTTTTTTTTTTTCTTTTTTCGTGTTATATGTTTCGATGCACGGTTAACTATGCCTGTATCGGTGACATTACATCCGGTATGGCTATCCTTGATGCCTTGACTGGCATCATGGGTTGTATGCACCCAATGTTATGTCTTTGTCTTGATGTTCTGTGGCAATGTGTCTTGTCTTGTAATACACAATGCAGTAAATGATTGTTTAATGAACAAACAAATGAAACAGAATAACTCTGTCGCACTGATACTATGTCTCCAGAATATGTTATACCGGAAGAGTTTATAAAACTTAAGGGTATGAAATTTATGACAGTAAATGTCAGGAGCCTGTTCACAAAAATACCTGAATTTAAGTTATTTTTTGACAATTTAGATTTTATAACTATAACCGAAACATGGCTTAAAGACAAGTATACAAATAACTGTTTGAATTTACAAAATATGTTTATTATAAGGAAGGATAGAATAATTAGAATTGGAGGGGGGGTAGCTATTTACATTAATAATAAATACTGGAACTTTACTAAAGTAATAGAAGAATATAGTATAATCAATGAAGACATAGAATGTTTGACTTGTACTGTGGAGCTTCCAAGGCATAAAAAATTGCTTCTTATTTCAGTCTACAGGCCACCAGGTGATAATATTGTTAAATGTGCCAATTTTTATAACCAATTACAAGAGATAATGATGGATGATAGGTTTTACAATTATGAAGTATGGATAATGGGGGACGTCAATATAAACTCAAAGGCTGTGAGATGTAATAAGTATAAATGTCTGAAAGATTTCCTAATAAATAATGACTTAAAGCAAATTGATACTTTTAAGACCTCTTTACATGGAAACGGGGGAAGTTACATTGATCATATACATACAAATTCAAAATTTATAAGTGAACATGGAAACATCAATTATTTCTTCTCTGATCATATTGCCATTTTTGCGGTTAGGAAAAAGAAACGCATTAAAGAGATAAAAAAGGAAATAAATTTTAGGGAAACTAAGAAATTAACAGATGAGATTATAGCTCAAATAGCAGTAAATTATAAAATAAAAACAGAATGTAATGACTTATCGAAGGATTCTGAAAACTATATGGTTTCTAAGATAAATGAAATATGTCCTGTAAGGAAGAAGGTAATAAAAATCAAAGATGATATTGAGATACCAAATTGGATTAGAATAAAGATTGCTGAAAGGAGTAACATACTAAGGGCAATTGAAAAAGGAACAATGACTCGTGATTTGTACAAGGAATCACTAATAAAAATCAGACGATTAAGAAGGGAAATCACAAATGATGTACGTTCGATAACAGCTGAAGAGATTCAAAAGAATCTGAATGTAAACCTGGGAAATCCAAAAAAATTCTGGCTATGCTTAAAAAAATGTTGGGAAGGGGTAGCAGTGCCTGTAGTTAATTTTCCAGATAATGATGACAGTGATGCACTGGACCACGACAATGATGATATCAAAGATCGGATGAATCGATACTTTGCTACAGCAGGGAAGCCACAACTACAACAAATCTACGCTGCAAGAGATAACTTTGATGAATTTAAATATATAGAAGAAAGTCATTATGATACATTTTACATTGATGAGTTTGAAGCGTTAAATTTGATTAAAAAACTTGATAATGAAAAGAGCTCAGGGATACCGGAGGTGAAAACAAATTTCTTAAAAAAAATACTGAGTTTACGACCGAACATTTTTGTAGAGATAGTAAAACAAGTGGTTGATCGAAATACTTTTCCGGCTAGTCTGAAAAATGGAGTCATAACTCCCATTAAGGAATGGTCCACTAATAGAGATAAGTAATTGGAGGCCAATAACCGTTTTACCTGCAATCTCTAAATTAATAGAAAAGGTTATCCACAAAAGGTTATTACATCATTTAGCTTTAAATAATATAATAGGAAAAAATCAATATGGGTTTCTACCAGGCCGAAGTACAGCACAGGCAACTTTCGATATTGTAAACGATGTATTATATAATCTGGATAACAAGGAGACTACCGTAATGGCTTTTATCGATTTAAGGAAAGCTTTTGACAGCGTTTCTCATACTATCTTATTACATAAATTATCTAGTCTTAAATTCAATGCTATGACAATTGAGCTTGTAAGAACATATATATCTGGCAGGACCCAACAAACGCAGATAAATGGCAAAGTTTCAAAAGAAACTGATGTATTATTGGGTGTACCCCAAGGATCAGTATTAGGTCCTTTGTTTTTTATAATATTTATAAACGATTTTCTAAAACAGTTTAAATATTCTAAAGCAGCAATGTATGCTGACGATCTGGTACTCCTAACACAAGGTAAGGAACAAGACAGATTGGTGTATCATATGGAGGAAGATCTGAACGAAATCGATCAATGGATAGCAACTAACGGTTTAGCAGTAAACTATAGTAAGTCAAAAATAATGTGGTGCAGCAATAAGAGGAATGTGGACAAGAATCTTGAGTTGAATATGGGAAATAGGCTTCTGGGCGTGGTACAACATTATAAATACTTGGGGATAATAATAGATAACAAAATGCAGTTTAATAATCAGTATAACAAAATAATAAAAGATTTTAATTTGAAACTATTTCGTTTAAGAAAGATCAGATATTTTATAAATGAAAAAGCGGCATTAAGTATTGTGAAGCATATGTTGCTGTCTATAATTGAATACTGTGACTTTATTCATTATCTTTGGTCCAAGGAACAACAACAAAAATTGCAGACATTAATAAATAAAGGTTTAAGAGTGGTAGCAGGCATAAGAAATGCAAGGGATATACATGTTGAAGATCTATTGAATAGATGTAAAATACGACCGCTGAAACTAAGAAGAGCTAGTCATATATTGTCACTAATAAAATGGAGAAGTGAGGATGAAACAAACATTATTATAGACCCTAATCAAAGAACAAGGCAGGCTGATAAGATAAACTTAAAGATTAAAAGGCCCAATACAGCAAGATACAGAAAATCACCACTGTATGAGGGTAATATCATTTGGGGAATGTTAACGAGAGAAACTCAATTGTTGCCGCGAGGTGATTTATTTAAAACGAAAGTAAAGGAGGAGTTACTACAGTATGAAGAACTACTAAATAACTGATCATAAGATCGTTTGAATCTACAGTACTGATCATAAGATCGTGGGGTAGTGATCAACAGTTATAGTAGGTATATGTTAATCATTCTTTATGTAGATATAATAACTCACATTTGGATATATAATCTCTTGTTTCTTGTACTGTCCAGTTTTGTTGTTTACCTGTCAAATGTAGTGTCTATGTGTGACTCCTGTGAGGAAGAACGCCATATACGGCGATCGCTTGTAGTCGTTAATTATGTTTATTGAATAAAAAAAAAAAAAAAGGAAAAAAAGGAAAAAGTTGTATAGTGTGCGATGCCCTTAAATACTGTGACCGACTTGTCGAAAACCACTGAAAGCTCTTCAGACAAGAATGAATGAATCAAACAATCTAATTCCTATGGCATTACAAAGAGCATACATAGAGGATAAATTTGATGTATGATATGCCATAGTTTGATAGATGTGAAAGGCCAGCATCTTGAAATAACTACACTGGAAAACTAAGTATATCAATTCTCTGATCCATCTGAGGACTTCAGGTTCAAGATAGATTATACAAATTAGCTGTCCATATTCCTATTTACAAGTCAAAGATATGCTTTGCCTTATATGACATGATCTAGATTAGAGAGGAGTACTATTTGAGTGCTTTTTTGCAAAATCTGTGCATCATTATTACAGATTTCCCTATCAATATGCAAATTAACTATGACATCATCAATATACATGAAAATAAATATTTCCATTGGATTCAGTATGTGAGAATATCCCTGTATGCTAAATATCATGTCCCTATCATCGATATCTAGAGAGTTATTCTAATAATTCTGTTCATGTGTGCTAATCCTAGGTTAACAAGCCCAGCCAACGGCCAAAACCAGTTTCTGTAGCTACGAGACTGGATTTCATATCTGCAATAAGAATAATATATGCAAAAGATAGCTTGAAAAGAGAGGATCACAAAGATATTGGGATTTTAAAAATCGGTCAAGTAGTTCAAGAATTATGGAGGAAAGTCTAGTCAGATTAGTTGAATTTGAGGAACTCAAGTATATAGAAAACAGTAGAAAGCATGGCACCACATAATAAATTACCCATTGGTCATACTCTATTAATCTATGTACATCTTTTTTTTTATCTAATCTACGTTATCAATCTGAAACAAAGTTCATAAATTCGCTATCGACCAAGAAAACTCGCTGAACATAGTGTCCTACTCCTTCCATTGGCAGATTTACAACAGAATTGTTTGACACTGATCTATGTATATCAACCTGACACATTCCTACCTATGTAATCTAGCACGTAATACTATTCTATGATTCACCTGAGAAGTTTACAACCACAAACGATATTTTGGTTTTGTATCTAATCCACGTTATCAATCTAAAATAAAGACATCCTGCACGATCTATGTATCATCAAGATTCTCTATATGTATATTTCGTGAAAATATATCGACCAGAAATGGTCAAATTGATTGTTATGTTGGCGATAAAGCCCCCAGGTCCGACCAAGTCGAGTGCCAAACAGACACTGAATCAATGTATACCTTGTCGAGTATTTTAAACTTTATCAAATCATATCACGATGTCAATGCAATCATATGAAACCAAAGCAAAGTGCCCCAGCAGCCTCAATCGTCTCTTCGTTTGCCAGTGTCCAATTCTTTTTTCAGATCGTCTTTTGATTGCAATAGATCATTCCTACCTGTGTAAATCCATATCTAGCATGTAATGCTATTCTATGATTCACTCAGAGAAATGTACGACCACGAAATATAATTGTTTTTTGTAGCTAAACTACCGTATCAATCTGAAACAAAGTAAACCTGGACGATCTATAGATCATCAAGGTTCTCCACATGCACATTTTGTGAAAATATATCGACCAGAAAAGGTTAGATTGATTATTATATCGGCGATAAAGCCCCCAGGTCCGACCACGTCGAGTGCCAGACAGACACTGAAGCAATGTATACCTTGTCGAGTATTTCTATCTGAAACAAAAATCATTCCTGCCTGTGTAATATATATATAGCGTTGAATCAGTCTCAGATCAACCTCAAAACTGTAGAAATGGATCATGTACCTCGTTGAATTTGAATTGAAACATGCCTATCTGTGTATAGCTAACATGTATATATTGTGAATAGGATGACCACTGACACTGATCTATGTATAGCACCCTGGAAAATTCCTGCCTATGTGATCTAGCATGTAATGCTATTCTATGATTCAACTGTGAAGTGTATGGACACGAACTATAATTGTTTTTTGTAGCTAATCTACGGTATTAATCTGAAACAAAGTAATCCTGGACGATCTATAGACCATCAAGGTTCTCCACATGTACATTTTGTGAAAATATATTGATCAGAAGTGGTTAGATTGATTATTAGATCGGAGACAAAGCCCCCAGGTCCGACCACGTCGAGTGCCAGACAGACACTGAATCAATGTATGCCTTGTCGAGTATTTCTATCTGAAACAAAAAATCATTGCTGCCTGTGTAATATATATATAGCGTTGAATCAGTCTCAGATCAACCTCAGAACTCTAAAAATGGATCATATACCTTGTTAAATCTGAAATAAAATATTCCTATTTGTGTATAGCTAATCTATGTGAATATTGTGAATATGATGACGACTACTGCACCTGGAAATGTATCAAGCTTGTCAACCTGTGTATATATTGAACAATATTGATGAATAATAGATCTGAAAAAAATACAACACATTATTAAAATATATTTTAAATCTTACTTCACCTACCTTGTCTTCTTTTCTTACTTCCCGAAGTATTCGTCTGTAGAAATAGTCAGTCATTGCCCAGCAATCGATTTAAAAGATTTAAAACTCCTCCTGGAGATGTCAATGCTGAATAGGCACAACTCGAATTTTCCGAATTCAATATATCAGCCTGGACATTCACCCTTTAAGGACGCATGATGCCTGGAGGCATCACCACGCTAAAGACGCATGATGCCTTGAGGCATCATTGTCCCAGTATTAACAAAAATGTTTCAACAAAGAAATAATAGTGCAATAGTCATGAAATCTTCAGAAAATGTAGATATGACATCATATTTAGTATTTCTATTAAAAAGAAATAAAATATTTATGAGTATGTATCATACTGCATGATTACAAACTTGGATATCAGTTTTAACTATTATGTGCCCGCCTCTAGCCAGCCAGACTGCCACCAGCACCCGTCCTTATGGGAGTAGCTAGGCCCCAGGCAGCCGTCCTTAAAGGGTTAAATATACGTAGATGATCCTTATAGTGTGGGAGATAACCACATATAGCCTTGTAATGATCAAACTCCATTAGAATCCTTAGGCGAATCAATTTGAAGAGACCACTGTAATTTTGTTGTTTATTATCCATAGTAGAATCAATGGCGAAATAAGCCAATATAGTCACTGATCGAATCAATATCTAAGTTCCAACTTGTCCGAAATGGTCGAGATATATATCAAATGATACCTGAGAATCTCTAATTCACGAATATTAATGTCTCCAATCATATATTTGAAGTTAAATCCTCATAATAAATGATTTTCTAAATCGCGTCATGACCAGTGCCCCACTAGCCTAACGCACCCATAGTAAAGGCTCAGCTTAGATGTCCATATTTGTTAATTATATTCTTAATTCTCCGCTGGTTCAAAGTTCATGATATTTCACATAAAGAAACCTTAGACAGTGTAGATTGCCCTAATCTAACTCCCCGTTCGTAGATTCAAGGTGAAAAGCCTCAAATAAATCATTTTGTACAAGATGTTTTAGCACCTAGCTATGGCGGGATAAGCCAATATAGTCACTGCTCGAATCTAATTTTCAAAAATCAATATCTAAGTCCCAACTCGTCCGAATTGCACATTATATATATCAGAAGAAAGCTGAGAATCTCTAATTTACGAATATTAATGTCTCCATTATAATTAAATCCTCATAATAAATAATTTTCGAAATCCTGTCTTGCTCAGAACCCGAGTCCCCTACCAAACACATAGTAAATCTGTAGCTATATGACCATTTCTTTTAATTCAATTCTAAATTCTCCACTGGTTTATAGTTAATGATATTTACATGGGAAGAAACCCTAGAGTGTGTAGATTAGCTTAATCTAAGTCCCTGCTCATAGATTCAATGTTAAAAGCCTCAAAGAAATCATTTTGAAAAAGATATCTTATAACCCAGCTATGGCGAAATAAGCCAATATAGGCACTGCTCGAATCTCCAGACTCCAGTCTCCAGACGTATATTCGAAGTTAAATCCTCATAATAAATGATCTCCTAAATCGTGTCTTGCCCAGCACCTAACTCCCCTACCGCCCCCATAGTAAAGGCTCAGCTATGCGACCATTTTGGTTAATTAGATTCTAAATTCTCCACAGGTTCAAAATTAATCATATTTCGTATAAACAAACCTGAGACAGTGTAGTTTGCCCTAATCCAAGTCCCTGTCCCTTGATTCAATGCTAAAAGCCTAAAATAAATCATTTTGAAAAAGATGTCAGCCTTGGACGTGGTTAACTCTAGTGGTAAGCTCTGAGGCCGTAAAAGGTGCAGTTATGGATTCTTGGTGATTGGAACATTAATGTGCTGGAAAGGGACTGTGTCATAAATAATAAGTTTCTACATGAGATGAAAGGGTTCAAGTTATGCTAATTAGTACATGGAATCACCAGGCCCAATGTGGCTTGTGGAGGTGGTAGTTGTATTGATCTTGTTTTTACCGATTCATTATATGCTAGTAAGGGGGGTGTGGGGAGTGACCTGATCAGCGATCACTTGCCTGCGTATGCCTGGCGTAAGAAGGACAGGCTAAGAAGAGAAGGAGCTGCTTTTAAAGGCAGAAGTTATAAGGAGTACAATTATGACGCCCTGGAAGATTATCTATCAAACTTAGATTGGGGAGATTTTTGGGTATCAACGAATCCTGACGAGATGTGGAATGTGATACTGAGTAATATTACTAATTACCTAGACAAGTATTACCCAAAAAGGAATTTTCAGTTTGTTACGGTGAAGGACCCGTGCGTAACTGATGAATTGTATTATATAATAGAAGAGAGAAGGAAAGTGATCAAGCGATACTCAATCACAGGGGATATTAGTGATCAGGCGGTAGCTAGGAAACTGAGACACGAAATAAGAGGGACTAAAAGAGCAGCCAAAGGGAGTTTCTGTAGGGAGCAACTCAATAGTGTATCTAAGAAACCACAAGACTTCTGGCGTTTGGTCGATGGTTTGCTTAATGCTGGCAGTGATAGGAGAGAATGTGCGTTGGTCGATGAGGAAAGTGGACTACCAGTACCGAGAGATGAAACAGCAGACGACTTTAACCGATTTTTCTCTGGAATAGGGCAAAAGCTGTTTGACGATAGGGATGAATTGGGATATATTAGATTAATCAAGGAGTTGAACGAGTGCAGGGGTAATCATTCTTGTCAAGATTTTATGGTGTCAAAGGAGGCAGTCATTAAGCATGCGAGGGAAATAGTAATAAGTAAGAGTTTGGGGGTAACAGACATCTCGGCTAGAGTTATAAGGGAGAGTATGCTTATTTTAGCTTCTGAATACACTAAATTATTTAACACCTTGCTAAAGACTGGGTTAGTCCCTGGGTTATGAAAAACGAGTATAGTGGTCCCGTTGCCTAAGGGTGGTAAACTCACGGACATTTCTGACTGGTGGCCGGTTTCACTGGTCCCTTGTCCAGCCAAGGTCCTTGAAAAGGTTGTGTATGAATTGTTGTATGAGTACCTTCAGTCTGCTCAAGCGATATCAACTTGTCAATATGGTTTCAGGAGTACACTGGAGAACTTTTTCGGGCCAGAGATGACAGGCTGACAGTGGCGGCCTACTACGTTGACCTGAAGAAGGCGTTCGACTCGGTGCCACATCCTTTGCTTGTCGCAAAATTGACCAGGGATTTGAATGTTCCGATGGAAATGACTAATTCACTGTTCATTGTCTTTGTAAATGACACTTGTAAAAATATTGTGAACTGCAAATACCTGCAGTATGCAGATGATTTGGTGCTGTATGCCACTCATTGGGTACCTGTCATGGCTAAAGAGTATTTACAGCTGGCATTAAGTGAAGTGTGTACATGGTATGTATCTAATGGGATGACGTTAAACGCTAAAAAGACACAAGCTGCCTGGTATGCCTCTCCCAGGTCAAAGGGGAGGTTGCCTAGTTTGGATCTTAATTGTTCAAACACCAACCTGAGGAAGGTACAGAAATATAAGTACCTGGGGGTTATAGTGGATATGGATCTAAATTTTGCAGCGCATATTAGGGAGGCTGTGAGATGTGCTAACTCCCGTATTTTCAAGTTGGGTAAATTACGGTGTAATGTAAGCCAGGCAGTGGCTAGGCATATATATCTCACAGTTATACGGCCTATTTTGGAGTATTGTAGTTTTTTGTACAATAGTGGGCGTAAAACGAATATTAGTGCAGTACAAGTATCACAGAACCGAGCATTAAGGGTAATACTGGGTCAAAGAGTTCACAAACAAAGCATCGATGAGTTGCATCAAAAACTGGCAATTGATTATCTTGACACAAGGCGTAATATGCAGCTCCTGACCATGATGTGTAAACTTTCGAAAGATGAAAGTAGACTTGACCTGATTACGCATAGAACGAGGAGTGGGTCAAAACTAAGGTTCAAACAGGGGAGAATTACCTATGATCACCATACTACAGGGGTCAAATGTTATGGGATGTGATTGATGGAGGAGTTCAGAAGGGCAATAGCAAAAAAGAGTTTAAGAAAGTGATCAAGATGCAGTACTCTGTCTATGAGTGGGTAACATGATAACGTCGGAATGTGAATAGACAGGAATGCTTATGTGTTTGTGATGTTGTTCAGGTGAGCTAGAGATCATGGGAGCGTGTTTATCATCATATCCATTTTTTCCATTCATGTCATTATGTATGTTATTCATCAAAAAGGATATGTATTGACACAGTTATATGTAATTGTTAACGCACTTCCAGTGGAAGATCTGCCTGAACTGGTAGCACTGGTTGAAATAAACAAAAAAAATTTCTTAGTACCTAGCTATGGCGAGATAAGCCATTTCATTCACAGAGTGTTTTTAATATTCTAAATTCGATAACTAAGTCCCACAGTGTCCGAAATACACAAATTTTATATCGGAAGAGAGCTAGGGATCTGTAGTTTACGAATATTAATGTCTCCAGACGTAGATTTGAAGTTAAATTCTCTTAATAAATGATTTTCTGAATCCTGCCTGGCCCAGATCCGCACTCCCCTACCGAACCTATAGTAAAGCATAGAGGGTGCGTATGGCGCATCTTAATATTTCGATTACTTGGTCTCAGATCGACCAAAATGGGAAATATTAAAGCATCATGAAGCTGAGAGTGTGTAGTTTACGTTAGAATATACGAAAATTCATTAATCTAAGATTTAAACCCCGAAAGAGCTGATTTAGTTAGCCGAAACACAAAAATATGTAATGGCGACTTTCTTTGTTCGATTATTAATTCTAACCTGGTCTAATCTAGACAATATTTACATAGGATTGTAGCCTATAGTGTGTAGATGATCAATATATAAACAGATTTACATTAATTCCAATGATAAACCCTGGGCGAGCTGATTTATTATTCAATCCGTGCCTACTTGGCAGGCCCCTCATCACAGTAAGCTATGGACAGCCGTTTTGATATAGTCTGCGCATTGACTAAACAATATAATCAATTTCTAATTCACCAGTGGCCAGATAACCCAAAAATACATACTTGGAGAAACCTTAGAGTCCATAGAATGTCCACATATACTTTACCGTGGTTAATTCTAATGTTTAAACCCTGTCCGATATGATTTAGAAAAGCTGCTCTAAAATTTGACTGAACCAGCAAGTCGACTGCGTAATGCCCAAGGTTAAATTTGAATTATTAAATCTGAACTCGTCAAACCTGGACAATACTTACATAGAAACAAACCTTAAAGTGTGTATAATATGAATATATATGTTATTAATCTTTAATCTAAAGTTTAAACCCGGTGCGAGCTGATTTCTAATGACAGCTCAACCACCCTAACTACACAGTACAAACAATAGCGGATCGAGCTAGGCCAGAATTCAACGTGTGTAACTCGCATCTTAATATTCTAATATCGTGGTCTCTTCTCGTCTAAATATGACGAATTATGTATGAGAACAAACCTTGGAGCCTATAGAATGTGAATATATACTTTCCTGTGGTTAATTCTAATGTTTAAACCCTGTCAAAGCTGATTTTGTTAACCTCATCTAAAATTTGACTGAACCAGCAAGCTGACTGCGTAATGCCCAAGGTTAAATATGAATTATTAAATCTGACTCGTCTAACCTGGACAATATTTACATAGGAAGGAAGCTTAGAGTGTGTAGAATATGAATATATATATGATTA
The DNA here is from genome assembly GCA_950022655.1 of Alentia gelatinosa. NCBI lineage: Eukaryota > Metazoa > Annelida > Polychaeta > Phyllodocida > Polynoidae > Alentia > Alentia gelatinosa. Next base: position 33,294,192 of record OX465584.1, read on the forward strand.
ATCATTGATCTAAAGTTTAAACCCGGTTGAGCTGATTTCTTATGATAATTGGACAACCCTACTGTTCGAGCAGTGACACGGCTTCCCATAGATTCAACCTTATAATCTAGACAGTACTCTATAGAGTCTTTGCCGATCTAATTTATAAAACGTTAGGTTAATTCCACCGTGTCAAGTCTGACATCCTCGTATCGCTGCTGATCAGAGGAATATGATGCTGGTCTCAGTTTACACTGTTAACGCCATAGGATGATATAAATGGCAATTTTGTCGGTTGTCGAATTGACTCGTAGCAGACGGCCTAGCAGACATGGCGCTGTCACTGGACTTGACACGCAGCCTTCCAGGCTGAAGATCCGAAGTTATCACTGTATTAACCGCACTGTTGTTTGGTTTTCTGCCATAATATTCATATCCTTTTGTAGGCACAAGCCTTATGATGAATGTGCTGAGCTCCATTTCTGTTGTTAATCCGCTATTTGACAAGGGGTAATGATTTTACACAGCATCCATTGCGTAGAGGAATCTGCTTAGCCATCCATATGAACACTGACACTCCCGCCCCCACCAATGGTTTTGCTATGGTGCGTGAGTTCAAACTTTCAATATTGGTTAGATCACCTTGGGAGTTGTTTTATTTTGTAATACTTTAGAATCGTGTAGGTAGGGATCATATTTGAATATTAATGTGGGTTTCATTGACTTAAACGTCTATATATATTGATGCGAACAAATCTGCTAGAGTAGTATATACAGGCTGAGATCGGTGGACGCCATGGACAGTTATTTATTTCATCGGCGCCTATTTTAGGCCAACTTCGATTCAAGTTTTCCTATATAATACATTTTTTTTATTGACAAAATAGATACAGACACATAGCTACAGATCTTCTGTTTATCGGATCGGTCATAAATCATCAATTTGTGGAGAAAATGGCGGAATTCTACCACTACCACCTTCGAAATACAGACGCCAGCTGTATCACGGCAAAAACACGCCGGCTGTTCAAACATCCACATTGGAATCTGCTGCTGCCGTAGTATAGATGAACGTCGTTGGTGGCGCTGCTGTAGGATTGCCGCCCTGGGTGAGTCATGCGGCCGGTAAAGGGTTAACAATACCTAATACTAACATATCATTATATACATGCATTGTACTTCAACCTTCATATTCTAAATACAGACATAAAGTTCTTAAAACTAACATTCACTTTTAGTATGTTTTTGTTCTCCAGCAGGTGATCCATCATTGGGATTTCTTTCTTACTACAATGAGGGGAAATCCCAAGGTAGAAAATCAAGGTGTGTACAGATATGTCTAGAGATATTCTACCCACCTCCTGCTGGGGTGACCGACTCCTGAGCAGATCTTGGCACCGACTTTTATCCCTCCCCCCTGCTGAGTTAGCAGCACTCCCTAGCTTCATAGTTAATTTGCATATTGATCGCGGAATCTGTAATAATGATGGATAGATTTTGCAAAAAGCACACAAAGAGTGCTCCTCTCTAATCTAGATCATGTCATATAAGGTAAAGCATATCTTTGACTTGTAAATAGGAATTTGGACAGCTAATTTGCATAATTTATCTTGAACCTGAAGTCCTCAGATAGATCAGAGAATTGATAAATTTAGTTTTTCAGTGTACTTATTTCAAGATGCTGGCCTTTAACATCTATCAAACTATGGCATATCATACATCAAATTAATCCTCTATGTATGCTCTTTGTAATGGCATAGGAATAAAATTGTTTGATTCATTCATTTTTGTCTGAAGAGCTTTCAGTGGTTTCTGACAAGTCGGTTACAGTATTTATCGCACACTATGTAACTTTTTCCTTGAGGTATGGTTAAGATTCTGTACCAAAAAATATCGCCAGGGAGTGCTGCTAACCCAGCAGGGGTGGGGGGGAAAGTTGGTGTACTCAGGAGTTGGTCACCCCAGCAGGAGGTGGGTAGAATATCTCTAGACATATCTGTACACACCTTAATTTTCTCTCTTGGGATTTCTCCTCATTGTAGTGATACCAAAATCCCAATGATGGATCACCTGGTGGAGAACAAAAACCTCCTAAAAGTGAATGTCAGTTTTAAGAACTATACGTTAGTATCTAGAATATGAAGGTTGAATTACAATGCATGTATATAATAATATGTTAGTATTAGGTATTGTTAAGCATGAAATAGAAATGTACAATAATGTGTGAGAAATATAATAGGACAGGACTACAATAGAGTGTGACCAAAGGGTGATCGTTATGTGGTGCCACGCTTTCTACTGTTTTCTATATACTTGAGTTCCTCAAATTCAACTAATCTGACTAGACTTTCCTCCATAATTCTTGAACTACTTGACCGATTTTTAAAATCTGAATATCTTTGTGATCCTCTTCTTCCCGGCTATCTTTTGCATATATTATTCTAATTACAGATATTAAATCCAGTCTCGTAGCTACAGAAACTGGTTTTGGCCATTGGCTGGGCTTGTTAACCTAGGATTAGCAAAGATGAACAGAATTATTAGAATAACTCTCTAGATATCGATGATAGGGATTTGATATTTAGCATACAGGGGTAGTTTCACATACTGAATCCAATGGAGATATTTATTTTCATGTATATTGATGATGTCATAGTTAATTTGCATATTGATCGCGGAATCTGTAATAATGATGGATAGATTTTGCAAAAAGCACACAAAGAGTGCTCCTCTCTAATCTAGATCATGTCATATAAGGTAAAGCATATCTTTGACTTGTAAATAGGAATTTGGACAGCTAATTTGCATAATTTATCTTGAACCTGAAGTCCTCAGATGGATCAGAGAATTGATAAATTTAATTTTTCAGTGTACTTATTTCAAGATGCTGGCCTTTAACATCTATCAAACTATGGCATATCATACATCAAATTAATCCTCTATGTATGCTCTTTGTGATGGCGATGAGGTTAGAAAGTAATTTGCGATAGGCTTTTTAAGTGTTAGGTTTATTGATAAGAACTGAGGGTATCTGGGGGAAAATTATCACATTTATACACATGTGGAGTAATGTCAATTGAAGAGAATAAAGGCTGGCGCCAAGTAGTGGGTTGGATGGGAATACTCCTTTATGGTTATTTTTTCAGAAAATGACGGAAAATGAAAAAAAGGAGCAAATAGTAATCTGTTTCGAATGGTGATTATATTGTCAGAAACATGCAAACCTTATGTTCTATTATATATCGCGGTAGGCGTGTGTGCTTGCATAATTATGGAATAAAGTATAAATGATAAAGCGTGAAAGTCACACCGCTGATAAGATGTACATGTATTATATCGACGGCGACTTTCCAGGATTAAAAAGTGCCTTAATCACGAACGAACGATGTTCTGTGTCCCAAAACTTGATTACAAAACCAGTCAACATGCTTACTTGCAATGCATATTAATATGTCTAGGCACCATGATCTTATTTCCAATCGGTGAATTTTAAGCCAAGCATTAACATCTATAGCGCACGTACTGTGGTATCGATCGATGTCTCTACTATTGTTTGCTCTCTTGCTTAAAGCATACACAACTGTCTACTTTTCCATGAATCAATGTTATGCTGAGGACAATATCAGGGGAGCCATGAAGGGGATGTATGCTGTAACTATCACATATTGTTGCGCTAACACATCGCCCTTAGATGTGACTAAGTCTAGCGATCAAGTCACTGACGGTAATCTCTTGGTACTTTCCATGATGGACCCGGCCTTGCGAACTTTCTGGACGGTAGCTCTAGCTATGAATCTGTCACATTTAATCATTTTCCGTGATGAACACGAAGGTAAGTCAGTCTGCTTTTGTAATGCTGGAAGCAAACACTCAGAGGCCATCAACACTTAAGTATCTTGGAAAGCCTGCCCTGCACTTACAAACTGTATGTATAAAGTGACCGCATTGGTTTTTAAAAACGTCGAGTCGTCCTTGCGATAATGCTAGATATGGAAAGAAAATAGGAGGATATTGCCTGTATTTTTATATCTACATAGTACGTATATCACATGCCTAAAGGCACAACACAATGATAACATATGATATTCCTCTGTTTTTACATGAACTTAGAAGATTAAGAGGCAGTATGACAGCTGTTAAGTAACTTCTTTATAGCATCCAAAGGGAATTGCAGGGACAATAATTGTGGCAGACTAATTACGGAGACGTATTTAGGTACTAGAATGATTACAGTATGAAATAAAGGTGAGTAGGCATGACTTCATATGGACATAAAGTATTTAGTCCTGTTACAAATAGGTATTGGTTTCAATATTGAGGAATCCAAATAAAGAATAGACATTAATTCTATCATTAGATGTAGCTTTTATTCCTTTAAATCACATAACTATGATAGATGCATAACATCATGTATTACCGTCATGTGTACATCTTTGAAATATTTCAACTCAGATCCTTACCACACCCACTACAAATCCCCCGTCAAGGGTTATATGTATACGGTTCCAAAAATTATTGTGTGGAGAACCCAGAGTGGGCGGAGGAGTGGCCAAAACATATCCTTCTTTTCCCTACCACTATAAATATGGCTCTAAACTTCTTAGTAAGGAATCCAGTTCTATATTTCATGTATCCTTACATTGTCAATGATATATATTCTTGATGATTGCTCACTCAAATTCAGATTGCACTTAAAATCCAGGTGCCCTGAACTCGGAGATACCCTATGTAGATCTTGGATGTTCGGAAAGTTTGGCCAGCTTTCAAAAAGTTATCAGAAACAGGGGACCAGTTGTAAATGTTGCCATCAACTGTACCGACACTCTGACAGAGGTAAGACAATAAGGATCATGCTTATTTGAAGAAGCAATCTATGGCAGAACTTAGTAAGAAAGGTTTTTTAACATGACGAAAAAAGGTTTCTGCAACACACACTATCAACATGGATCGGGTGACACACGTAAGAAGCTATTCAGCGAGCGAAGACTGAAAATTTAGACAGTTTGGGTACTCTGGGAAGAATTCTAGTGCAAGAGCAAGCCATACACATTTGTAACATCAATGCTTATCTATTTACCTTCATTATTCCTGTAACTGCAGTATTTAATGGAAAATTGACAAGCCCTCATAGTTACCTACCTCATATGAAACGTATAAATTCCGGTAGGATCTGCTTGGAGATTCTCCCGCACATAGAGACAGAGTGAACCAGACCTAGGGACGGAGACTGAAGGCCAACGAGAGTGAGATTCTCGTGTAGTGCTAAACTTAATCCTACCATTCCTTTTTGTATTAATCTATTAAGACATACTTTTTCTCTTATGATGTATTTCGAACCAGAACGAAATCAAAGTTAAGTAGTGTAGTTTTCTGATCTACCTTTCTCGTGAGAAACCAATGAGATCACATTTCGCTGGTCGTCGATAAAATCTGTGTCACATGAAATGATGGTTGGGAAATAAATGATACATGTAGTTCCATGTATTAATAGTAGGGGGCACCACTAAGATCTTTAGGGGGAGAGCACCACAGAGTAAAATGTGAGAGCACTAGCAGGGAACGTTCCTTGAACAGACTAGGGGTATGTGTATGTGTGTGTGTGGGGGGGGGGGGGGGGGGGCAAATACGACGACAAAGTCGCTCGTTCCCATACAAATCTTAACATGGTGGCACAGTGCTCCGCTCAAACACTGGGTTTTGTGCAGCCTGAGTGGCGCAGTGTATGGAGGAGCGTTTGACCAACGCTATCAAATGAAAGGGAAATGTGTGAATGACAAAGCTGCCAATGTCCACCAGATGGGGCCACTCTATGAATAGCATATCCCTCTGCGTGTTCATCAGCACCCAGGCCCCGGCTTGGCTGCCCAGCTTGGTGGAACTGCTTGCTAGGTGACTGCAGAGTGGTGTATGTGCGCTTTGTGGTCGTTGGTGGGGGGTAGAAATAGGGGAGTTGGTGGAACAGCTTGGAGAAATTACAGAGTTAGGGGCGACCGGGAGGCCGGCCCAGGGCCCCGTTGCTCCACTTTTTGTGGTATCGTTAACTATAATCGGATTGCAATTTTATTTTTACGATTACTTTAATGATGCGACTGAAAAAGTGTTGCTCCCGTAATATGGGATTGTATTCCTATATTCCCGTGGTATCGCTATTTTTTACGATGCGATAGCGATACAACAATACACGGCCACATATTGAATGAGACAGGAAAAAGTTCATCAGTTCTTTAATTAAATACTGATGGCATCACAGTTAAAACTGATCTGACACCTGGTAGCGTGAATCGCTAGAAGAACAAGTGGCAGGGGTTGGGGTGCCACCATGCATGGATCGTTATTTGAAATATCAGATAAGGCTGTATTTAACCCACAGTGATATGATCCACAGTGCTGTGAAGGTCTGCGTAAAAATTATAGCTAAAAGCAGTGTTTTACCCGGCGATGCGCCTAGGCGATAACGACGCGATCCGCAAAACTTCAGGAGCAACGTTTAGGGCCTCGGATCGCTATTCTGCGATCCGCAACTCTGTCGTAAACGTGGAGCAACGGGTGAGCAACATCAGCTAGAGACTAAAAACCCACCTATAGAAGGCATGTTTGGTGGAGCACCCGCTTAATAAAGCCACCATTAGTAACATATAATCTGGTCTGTAACCTAATGTGTGTTGTATATTCAGCCTCGAAAGCAGATCGCGAAAAATACGGCAGTGTATGATCCACTGGCTTCCCCGATGATCAATCTCATCAGTATTGGTTCATCTAAATATAACATCTTCCTTCGCGGACAGTTTGAGGAATTGTCAATTATTAAATCCGTTGTTTTCTTCACACTACGAGACCGTTCCGAAGTGGTAGGTCTAATATACAGTATTCCTTCAATGTTTTGAACTGGGAAAACGTATATTGCTTTCCAAAAGGTAATCTAGGGAGATATGCACCTAGCTATAGAAAACGCTGAACTGTTCTGTAAGTTATCGATTTGAATACCAGTTTTCAAGGAAGATAGATCAAAAGACGATATTGCGTGTCAATATGATAATCTAACTTTTATGTCAAAAGCTATAATAATTTTAAGGAAGAAATAGATATCAGTCCAAAAAAACATTTTCAATTGTCAATATTCATAACTGTAGTTAGCGCACACGTAAACCCTGAATGACAAATTCGTATTATGACAAATCTGATTGTAGATAACTATCTTCAGATGTTTTTATTGAGTCAGGTCGGAAAAACGACTTTATCGAAATAATTACAGACTATATGTATATGAGATATTTTTACTTTCTATAAGGCTAAGGAGTGTGACTTTGGCACGTTGAAATATCCAAACGATGTGGTTGTTGGAAGGGTCACCAATGACTGCATATACCACGGCCCCACGGATGTGATTAGTGAATTATTTACCGGGTTTCAAGGTAGAAGCCTCACTGTGGCAACAAGAATAGGCGTGAGTGGTTCCCCTAATATCACGTGAGAGAGTACACTCCGTAAAACGTTTCTCTTTATCTCACTTCATTACAAACTTGACAATATCAATATAATAGTAACCGGGCAGGTGGCATCTCATCGAATCAAGCGTGTAGATAAATGTTTATAGTAGATGATTAATTAAACGCTTGCATGATCACCTTGCAACACAGTTTATCATAGCAATCACTTGTTTGTTTATGAAACAACAGACTTGAACGATCGAATAAATGTATGCTAATGATTAAGTAGAAGCATTATGGCTCTCCCGGGCATATCTATGATGAATATTGAATAGTGTTTAGGAACTTCTACTAGCTAGACAGTGGTCAGTGACTTAAACTAGTGCTTTTGCAACCAGCTTTTGCCCCAACAGAAAAAATCTGAAAATCCTTGTGAAAATACCACCGTTGTTTTTTTAAAAATTTCAGACACACTTTGATCAGTTATGGGACAACATAACTCAACGGTGGTCAGGTTATTCCATAGACATCCTGGATGGTCTTGCATTGACGCTAAACTTCACGTAGGTGATTCCATATTTTGTTACACATTCATTTATCTTGCATTCAGTCACCTGCCACTCATATAGAGCCATGATGTTATCCCTGAGCAAGTCAGTTTAATGGAAAAGTCAATACGAATGCATCTCCCTTCAATCCTTAATATGTATCGTTATAGATATGTGTTGATAACTCCTGAGGACGGGGAATTCGGGATGAAAATCAATAACACATGGACTGGTGTGCTTGGCCTTCGTCAAAGAAAGGTCAGGCTTCATCTTTTGTGCTTGCTCAACTATCTCTGCATAGCCCCTGTCTACAGTATTGTGCTTTTTAAAGTTTTTATTCGAAAGGATTTTATCTATACTAGAGGGCTCATCTTGTGTGCATCTTGCCACTATCCTCCGCTGTTTCCAGTCTGTTTATTCTTGAATAGTTCCCTTGTCCAATTCTTACATAGGGGCCTGTGAATTGGCTCAATAACATTTCTTTTGGCAAACACTTATAAATATTATATTTCTCACAATGTTATCAAACAATACAAACAGAATTATCTTCATATATGTCCAGAGGAGGTGTCATCATCTCCTATCATCATCATTGTTATCTTAAATGCGTTAGAGGACAAGTATTTTGTTTATTTCGTGCAAGGGATGCGAGCAACAGCAACTATATTGTTGCTGGCTTCGTCCAGACTTCAATTGAGCCGTTTGATATAGATTGCCCGTGATAATGTGTGATGGTGCCATCACAAAGGCTATATCATTTAGGCGTATATTCAAAACTGCAATTTCTATTTAACAAAATACTATTCTTTCCATGTGGATGATCTGCCATTGGTTGAAAGGGCTACAGCATTTTAAAGTCTTTCACTCGTACGATGTGTTCATTACAGTTAGATAAAAATAGATAAGTAAAAACAATTAAAAGTACAGAATAATGATGAAAGAATGAAGCCAGTCGGCAGGTTAATCGTAGCCCATCGTAGCCCGTCGTAGCGTATTAGCAAGATTAACGATTAACGGTTTTTTTTATTGTAGCACGTTGTAAAGCGTTGGCGCGCATCGTAGAGCTCGGCGACAAAACCCACCTAATTGACGCCGAATTCTACGATAGCTCCAAAATTCTTTTTGGTTTGTCGCCGACATCGCCAAAGGGTTAATTGTAGCTCGACGTGAGCTTGCCAAATTTAAGAAGCCGACCACTAACTTTTATTTAGATTTTAGATGAGATTCTAAGGAAATTCAAAGGGCAATCATGACTGTTAATCTTTTTAGACAAAACGAAACTGTCGGTCATACTAACGGAAACATTTCTTTCTTCTTCAGGAAGCTGATATGATACTTGCTTCACTTACTGTGACTCCGGAACGCAGTGAAATTGTATCATTTACCCAGTTCTACAGACAGGAGACTATGAAAGTCTTCATCGTCGTGCCAACAGGAAGTCGATCAATGTATAACCTGCACCTGAAAGACATTCAATGGAATACGTGGCTAATTGCGCTGAGCATTATTGTTTTAGTTGGTGTGCTTTTGAGTATTACCCACACGTTAGTTGGACGTAATGGTCCTCCCCTCATTGGTTGGATTTTCAACAGTATTGGCTTGATTTTCTATCAAGGTATTCATTATAAACACAAATGAATTTAATTTGTCCTATTATAATCATTTGCATTTTCGATTTAAAATAAGAATTAGCATTTCAATCAGATGTCAAAGAAACTTGCAATACTGATAATGAACAAAGTATTATGTCAAAATGATACACTCATAGAGTTGAATATCTTGTCATAAAACGGTATCAATATGGTGATATCACCCTCTTAATTTTGTTTGAAAGGCATTGCATTCAAGATCAACTTCTCTTCTGCCCGGATTCTCACCTTTTCAACGCTGATAATGGCGATCGTGTTCATGGCTTCATACAGTGGCACTCTTATAGCTAAGTTCACGAGTCGGAAAACTGAACCTCCATTTAGGACTCTAAAAGGCCTGATTCACGACAATACATACACACTGATTGGAACTGAAACGAGTCTAAGCTATCAGTTCATCAAGGTGAGACCACATAAATATCATATAGTTTTTAAATCTTTCTTCTGTCTAAAAAAGATATACCGACCTAACCGTAAGAGCGATATGGTCTATTACAGGGTAGAAGTGAACTGGTCAGCTATGACATTTACGCGTATCTTGTAGATAAACTTTTTGGCTTTTGTTTGTATTTTGTTATGAGTGGATGTACAACCTAATATATTACGCATGGCGTATACTCTTTACTATGAAGATAGTACACTGTTGCTTGTACTTAAATTGAAATGTGGCTTTGAGACAATATATCCATCCTAGTGTATTGCCCTGAACATTCACATATTGTTTAATAATGAATATTACTACATACCCATGCCGTATATACTGTAAATACGCACCGTTTTGGCATATGACGTAAAAAATACTGTACGGACCGCAGGTCCGTACACTAAAATACGGACCACCTTGCTATACACGTTTATTAAGAAATTGGTTATTATACCAAATGAAATTGATTTTTTTTTAAATTTCGTGTATATAGTAAATATATAACGTCCAACCATGCTTGTACAAGCCACAGAACTCGATGCTAATTTACCGTTTGTACGGAACTCGGCATAAATGCCTCGGTCCGTACAAACGGTAAATTAGCATCTCGTTCTGTGACTTGTACAGCATGGTCAGGACGTTCTATATAATGATGTTCATGTTGCGACCTACCTTTGGGCAGTACCTTTTGTAAATACATCTCATTTCGGAGAAGATTGAGTCGAGGATATCCATTCGACCCTATTTGTCATATAGCGACTGGTGGCATTACAGATTTTGATATTTTACAGAAGTCAGAAGAGGGGATCCTGAAGATGCTTCACAGCCGAATCAACAGATTGGGCGACAACACCGACTTTCTATACCTTGCACGACGAGGTTTAAGGGCTGCAATAATAAACGATGATTTTGGAGATTATATATACAGCTCGGAGGGAGTGTGCAATACGTTTGTTATAGGTACTTTTCTACCATCTGGATACGCAGCAGCATTACCCAAAGGGAGCCCCTACGTAGAAACCTTTTCAAGAGAGTATGTATTGTTTGTCGCTGTCTAGTATGCGTAAAGTACATATATAGATCTCTGTCTCCTTTATACAATTTCAAGTAAATAATAATGGGGTGTTCTGCCTCTTGATATTGGCAAACTACCTTGTTTGAAGCTCACATTTTAGGAACAAAATGCGCTTACCTATTCCATAACTATCAATTCTACTGGAATAGATAAATGGTACCTGTCCTTCCTATATTCTGACGCCTACATATATATATATGGCAATTTGTCAGAGTGGCAAGCAACATTTAATGAAGTACATGCAACTTCATCGGGCTTTTGTCAGTAGTATCCATTGCATAGAGGTGTTTATATCTGAGGCCGTAGTAATATCTATACCTATATACCTATAGTCGGATGATATTCATAATTACCGCTTCTGGGGGTGTGATGACTGCAGTTTTAAACCAAGGCTGATGTTTTCATACCAAAGTTGCCCACGTGACGCAATCTAAACCTACCAGATTGAAGCTGAGATGCGTAAGGGAAACCAGTTGAAGTTATTCAACAACATGGGACATAGCTATACCCCATGGATAGAAGGTCAAGAACTTTCTATTTTCATCAATAGTTCAAGGTATATAGGAAAAGATGCAAGATACGGGTGTAACAATCCCGAAGTTACGCAGTGATGATGGGTAGAGTTATTTATGTTAATGCTTCGGTTAGTAATTTTAATCATCCTGATCACCTGACTTCATGAAATACTTTCTCTCAGAACTAGTTGCTCTCTATTCAGCGCAACAAATATACGCTGGAATCAGCAGAACACTTCAATAGCAAACTCTCTCTATAACTGTTGGTTTGAAAAAGACACTACAGATATAGAGTTTAACTTTCGTTCTGTTTGTCGTATAGGTTGTGGTTCAGAGTACAGTCTCAACCTCTGTAGGATAGGGGGAAGTTGTTCTCTCTTGCAAAAAGTAGCCTACACATTTGTTATGATCTATTGGCTATTTTCGGGATCCTTACACGGGAATATCCCGCATAAGCGATGCCCTTGAAGTTCTTTCTTATCGGTCACGAAGCCCTCATTGAACATGTACGGAGCCACAATAAACCACTATCAATTATTTATGAGTGGTAGTAATTTATGGTGTCCGGCTTCCAAATGGCTTTTATCGAATTTCTAAGAATAGAAATTCCTATCTACCCAATTGGCGAACAATGTATTGTTACATACTGGTGCTAGGGGTGAAGTAATAGTGTTATATACCAAGGGTGACGTTTTCTTCCTAGGCTGACGTTTTTCTCCCAGGCTGACCACTTGAGTTTGACGACGCAATATACTCGCTATCGCTCGAGTGTTACTACGCGTTAACCATTCGTTGTTTACGGCCGCCCGCCAAAAAATCATCGAACATTGTCTATATGTCCTATGCCATAAGAACATATTGAAGTACATGGTACATGTATGCTACAATCTCAAAAAAGATATTATGCCCCTTCACCTGAATTGATCTGTTAGCATCTAACACTCTATGAAAGGTTCCCACTCTGGTGGTTCAGTCAACAGAGGTGGTGCCCCCTATGGGATATTTTGTGTACTCATACATAGAGGTGAGTCCTTCTCCTCCTGGAGGTCGAGGATGAAATTAACTCGCTGGAGGTAGGTCTGTACATACAATGGCTAGGGGTGCACCCAGCTACACTACATTAGCTCTGGTTGGGTTAAATCCGCGGCCACCTTGACTGACTAGCTTTAAGTGTTGACCTGGAACTCTTCCTGCAGATCTTTCGTAGTGCTTCGAGAGTGTGTCAGTACGTACTCTCGAAGCCATTTTCATTGTTCCTATTTCATTTTGTGTTTACTCTGAATTAAAAGACCACAAAGCTATTCATCAGTAAGTATTTCGGCTCTTAAAACCCAGGAAGAATTAAATTGCCTGGCCTTAGAGGGAGAAGTCATGGACAAGGCCTGGATATAACGATACCAAACTTTTTTTTTGGAACAGAGTAGAGACAGAGATGGCGGCCAATCTCGGCCTGCACGTCAAGGTCTATGAGAAACTACCATAGCAATTGTGATCCTAGATACAAATCGGCAGTAGTGTACTTCATCTTAAGGAAACCAAGCGTTATGAGCGCCTGGTATACTATAAAAGAGTCATGCAAAAAACGCGGCCATAACTTACCTTTTCCCACCCCTTTTTTGAATCACATTAAAGGTACGCTCTCATACACTGGTTCCACATAAAACTGTATGTAAAATTGTTGTGACAATTGAAGTTGTGGATTAGGAAAGGCAGTCACCAAAGGGGGAAGCATACAGCCTCGTGGTATAGGTGAAAACTAAGGGCATTACGTATGTAACTGGGACTCAATGTCTAGTACTAAGAATTGAGGATAAACTCACCATACGTTAAGAGCTGTTTATAATATATGTATGGCTATTTTGTCCAAATAGATGTTTCCAGTATGAATAACACATAATTAATATACACGTATGTTTTTCGATTAACATGTATTCTTGTCCGACAATATGAATGACCAAAATGTTGCCATTTGCTTTTCACACTTCAGTTTCAGTCATGCATATATTAATCACTAGCAAGCTGCCATAATAAATAAAAAATCCTTATTTCAGAATCGTAAGGATGCGGGATAACGGATTGCTGCAGAAATGGGAGATGAAGAATGCGCCGTTCAGCAATTGCACGTCGAGCAGTCAGGACAATACGGGGACACGGTCCATCACACTCGAGGACGTGTCCACCGTGTTTCTCTTCCTCGTCTCTGGCCTCGTGTTTGATCTTTTTTTCCTAATCGCGGAGAGAATTTATTTTGCATACCGAGATTGTGGACGTAGATACAATTAATGAAATCAAGACCAATTAGCGATTGAGTCACAAGTTCACGTGCCAATCATTGAGAACATCAAAAGCCCCAGACATGGGTAAAGGTTGTTTGTAAAGACGTGAAGAGCATTGCATATCTATAGATGACAGTGAACACTGGGGATAAGTCATATAGAACTGAATGACACCCATATGATAATATTACAGAATCTAACTAGTCCGTCAAACCAATTATAGATAAGACAAGAAAACCATTTGAATAGCACAGTATATTCACAATAAATCATTATTTTTGGCCATGTAACTACATGTATGTGTATATATATGACTATAAATCTGCGCAGGTACCTTGCTTTTTTTTAAACTATGTTTGTTAGGAGACTTACCTTCCCAATGATATTTTCAAAGGAAAAACTTTAGACGTGGCCATACCCGATGTGCATGATCAAGCATGACCTGTCGGCTGTTCAGCCAGCAATGCTTAAGGGCTAACAAAGTTTGCCTTCTTTCTGAAATCTCTGCAGTAGTGATGTCGTGGGAGCGCACCTGGAACTTTATTACCAACGGTGTGTATTGTGTAGTTATCTCACCGGTTATGATGGTAATATCCCACGGCATGCACCTTTGCTAATAGTGTTGTGCTTTACTCACTGTTCATAAATGGCTTTAGCCTGCTGCATATGTCTATATCTGGATAGAGCATCGTTCTGACTTCTAACCAAAGAAATTTGGTTTGGGTGAATTTGTCCATCACTAAAAGATTGTTCCTAGTCAGTCAAACAGATTTGTAAGGAAGATAAACGGCACATCTATTTGAATAGTACGAGTGGCCTATATGCCCATAGTATTTTCTTTCATTATGAAATATGGCTTTTTCACTGAAAACAGACACTGTAAAACCATTTGCGTATTATGCCATTCATGCTCACCTCAACAATCATATTTCGAATGTACAAGGAAGTATTTTTACCTTTACCACTTCTATCATCTTTTCATTTTTCTAGAAAGGGAAGTAAGTTTCAGTAGAAGACGATACTGGTAACAAAACCGATTCATATATCTATGTGTATTCCCAATGTGTAGCAGCATGTCAAAAAGTAGTATATCCAGAGTTGGAATCGAATCTGAAAATATTCGCAGCTTTCTAGATAATCCTCAATACATGATATGGGCAACGATTTATAGATAGCTGCAGCCTGAATGGTTCCTACATTTATGAATAATAGCTCCTGACCGTTATATCGCCTCTAAAGATTGCATTTTTCACGAAATTGCTTGTCTCATATAAGCAGACAATAGAGTATCTCCTGAACAAGACTCAACCTAACATTTGCTTTGCCCGACGACATAGGAGCAGACAATGCAACTTGGATTCCTGCCGTATTGTTCACAGCGATAATGCTTTGACAGATCTCAGTCAACTGGCGCCTTGTACTAAAACCCCAAGTCACTCCTGGCATAAGAATACCACATAGTATATACACCTGTCATCTAGTTCACTGTAGTAACCAGTAGGCAAAGACACACACCCTGGGAAGAATTGTATGACAATACAACCATGTCAGGCATCTCATGAAGCATATCGGGACGCTCTTAGGGCAAGGTGATAAAGCTTTGGTTTGCAGGTTTGAAGTGAGAGATGTCACATAGTGCGGTGTCTGATAGAGTGTATCCTTTACCTCAACACACGTTGTCAGACGAACCAAAACGCTGCTGGGTGTGTTATTTCGTCTGTTGTCTAAAACAACGCCTGTATTGGTGAGACGCACCGTCCGCCATGTTGGATTGTGTCCTAGTTGATACCACGGACTTGTCATCCAAGTCCATGTTGATATCGATCACGATACCATTCCGTGCTTTTGATAATTAGAACTATAAAACAGTTTGTTGATGTTGTGTATTCTTTAGTCTGTTCATTGTTGATTTCCCCAAGATGGCCACTTTTAGACTGAACAGTATTGTAAAAAAAGACACCTTAATTAACTCCACTATCTTTCACTCGTCATTTCCAGATGCGTGGAAAAATGCCACAATAACAGCAATACCAAAAAAGACTAACCCGAATTATGCCACCAATTTAAGACCTATAAGTATCCTGCCTCTCCCAGGTAAAATTCTTGAAAAGTTAGTTAATAATAGATTGAAATTATACCTAGAGAATAATAATAAATTAACCCCAGCCCAACACGGTTTTAGAGCTAAAAAATCAACAATAACCGCAATCTCTAACTACCTGAGAAATATCTACAATATAATTGATAACTCACCTAACACCACCTCCATATTCCTAGATTTTAAAAAAGCCTTCGACACTGTACCCCATAACCTACTTATACACAAGATATATAAATTAGGACTAGATAATAAAACATGTAATTGGATCAATAGCTATTTAACCAATAGGACCCAGAAAGTTAATCTAAATGGCCACATGTCGAGTACCCTCCCTGTTGCCTATGGTGTCCCACAAGGATCCGTACTGGGTCCTACCTTTTTTCTAATCTATATAAATGACCTTATTGACATTCTTCCTGATAATCTATTTGTGACCTTATACGCAGATGATACGGTAATAACAGCAAAAACACTAGTAACACTACAAGCTGTTACCCCCTATATAGAAGAATGGTGCAGGAACAATCTACTAACACTTAATGAAAAAAAAACAGTATGGATGAGCTATTCTACTCAAAGCAAACCACCAGTCAACATTTTTAAACTGAATGGTATAGAGCTAGATCAAGTAACAAGATTTAAATACCTAGGTCTGACAATTGACCGGCATCTAAAGTTCTCTGATCATAGGAACTCAGTACTACAAAAGGTTAGTTATAAAATGTACTTATTCAATAAAATTCGAAAACTTATTGATAGTAAAGCAGCCCTACAAATATACAAATCCACCATTCTCCCGTTTTTTGACTACTGTGACTTTATATATGAAGACCATAGACAACAATCATCAAAAACCCTACAGAACTTACAAAATAGAATATTACGCACTATTTACCGAGTAAAATTAGAACCCAACCCCAAAATGACAACAGTAGAAATGCATAGTACAGCTAAGCTACAATTATTAACTGACCGTAGGAATATACACTCAATATTCTATGCCTATTCTCTTGCACGTGACCCCCTACAGATAGACAATAGGGATCTGCCTATAAGGCGTAAGCAAGGAATAAGGCTTATCCAACCCCCACTCAAGAACCCGGTTTATAATAGATCATTCTATATAAACGCTATCGAAAACTGGAATAACTTAAAGGAAATATTTACTACCATTGATGATCTTTCACGTTTTAAAATTCTAATTAAAAAGTCATACCCTACTTGTTATATGACTGAGATGTAGAGAATAATGTTCAACAATGTAACAGCACTATGCTGTCCTATGTCAAGATTGCGTTGCAACTGACACTATGTTAGGCAGAAAGTGAGAAATAGTGATAAAGGTAACATGAAACAACCTATAACTAGACCTACTGAGTACTACATATTGTCAAGTTTGCGTTGCAACTGACATCCCAGAAGAACGAATGGTGGAGCCATTGACCAAGATGGTCATGATGACTGACTTACCCTAAACTTATACGACTACTAACAAATAAAGTGGTTCTGGAGGTCAGCCTCAAGCTGGAGACCCTTACATTAGACGTTAGTCTCTAAAAGTGAGGAGATGTCCTTGGTATTGTCTAATTCATCCATTTCATCTCATCACATCAATATATTAAGTCAACCACAATGTTATGCTATAACATGTACACATCAGCAAAAGAAAACTATAACAATGAAGTCACCGGTAGCAGAAAAAAACTGTTTGTTAAAAGTGTGTAAAGTTACTGTTTCAAGAGGGACCAGACGGAAGAACGGCACCGGCCGAGTCTGGGTTATCTGTATGATTCGACCCTAATAAAATTTTTCAAAAAAAAAAAAAAAAAAAACAAAAAAAAAAAAAATAATGATTGAGAATTAACTCCGCTTTCGGTGCTTCCCATATTCTCAAAAATAACAGAAAGAGAAATCCACAGACAACTTGGTCCAGAATTATTAGAATGGAATTATTTTATAAAAGAACAAAATAGTTTTTTTGCCTGGTCGTTCGACTTGGCATGCAATATTTAAGGTAATAACCTATATATAATGCAAGGAATTTAGGTTGATATTCATTACTTCTGTTTATTGATCTTAGGAAAGCCTTTGATTGTGTCAGTCATGATATTTCGTTAGCCAAAGTCCAAAGAGAAAGGATTTCTGAGTGAGAGGTTCACAGATCTTTTGAAGTCATATTTAATTGAGTTAAACGAGAACTGGAAATTTATGACATTAAATTGTATGCTGACGACTTGATGATAATGGTTAATAGGCTAAATTCTAATGAAGTGTTAGATAAAATAAAAACCTATTTATGAGATTTAAGTCATGGTGTAATTTAATGAGTCTGGCTGTAATATACATGGAAAAATCAAAGGTAATGTGACATCAACAAATAAATTTAAAAAATACAAATGAGCTCGAATTGAACTATGATCGACATAAATTAGCTTCAGTTAATTCATACAACTATCTTGGTATTCTTATAGATTCATAAATTAGCTACATTTAATACATACAACTATCTTGGTATTATTATAGGTTCCTATTTTGAGGTTCAAGCCAATAAAACAATATCATCTGTCAAAAATAAACTATTTAGACTAAGGAAAATGATAAGGTACTTGACAACAGAAGCAGGTGTGAATATGGTCAAGCAGATTATTCTGCCAGAAATTGAATGCTATTGTAGGGGGTCAGGTCAGTTGAGCAGTGGATCGTTCGGTTTCCGCTAGAGGACATTGGTGGGCTTGTGCACAGAAGTGCTACGGGTTCGCCCAGATTACATGTATATAGACCAAGTCTGCAGTAGGTCAACAGGTTACTGTCTGTTCCTCTATGTAGAGTGAACCCTTGGGAGCCTCATGAAAGTGGTAGTAGGATTTTCTAAAACCATCTCAGTGGTTGAGTATGGGAACTTGCTTTGGCTTGCGAATTACTCCCTCAGCTTTACTTGGCGTTCTGTTGCCAAGGTACTGTACAGTAAGGTATCAATAAAGTTTGTTTACCAAAGATCTTGAGTCTGGTTTTGTATTAACTGGGATTTTGTTTTCATTCTTTAAAACCTTTTTTATGAAGATTCAGTTGGATACACAAGATGTTGCGGTCTACCACTTCCCCTTTTTTGTACCTTTTTCATTTGTCACTATCCCACACGCAAGTGGGTTGGATTCTAGCTTTATTTCACGATGGTTCTCACCCTACAGAACAGCAGGATGTATAAGTGATACTCTTAAACTGATACATACAAGTCTCTACAATTAAAGTTATATATAACATACACAATTATACAAGTTATGATGATGTAGATGATTCGTTTCATTGTAAGGATTGATATAGATGTTTTAGCCAGCTCTGCAACCTTTAGTGATATTTGATTGTACGTAATCCAGTATGATTCGATACACTACCTTGACTCTTCTAACCTATAATGCGTTATTTTGTATGTGTTTTCGCACCTCACTTTTAAACTTCTGTTTAGTATCATGCTTTTTTATTTGTATTGGAAGTTCGTTCCATTGCAATTTACCTCTATATGATGGTGATTTTTTCCTTAAATCTATCTCTGATCGGGGTAACTGGAGTTGAAGCTTTTCTCTCGAGCGTGTATTTGGGCCAGTATCATCTCTTTAAAATGTCCTCTTTCTGGGCCAATTTTCTCAGGTATGTCATCGTGATCTCTTTTCTCCTATCCTTTAGGGATGTTATACCGGTTTGTTCGTGCGGCTCTTCGACAGTGCACATCATGGCAGCTAGACAGATACGTGAGTTAGTACGGTCATTCCTCACTTAGAATATTGTTCCTTTGTATATTGCAGTTTCCGGAAAAGAGATATAACAATGATGGAAATGAGAATACAAAGTATACAAACAGTTTAACAGTACACACAATAATCACAAGTCAAAAATATACAATGATGATAAGCTTCCAGCAGGCTCGTTTCCGCTAGCTGGAACAATTACACTCAGAGGCCAAAAATAGTGAGAGCCCAGTAGTTACGGACCTATTCTTATTCTCCTAGCTCCATATATATATACATATATCTGTAGAAGTCATCCGAGGACTAATTACAAACCATGGAATACCTGAACCAGCCTATGTAACACCATATAGGGTAGCATAGTCTAGGTACAGGGGAACGCCTCAGTTTAGTCATAAGTGTTACTCAAGCGTGTGGGTAGGGTCGCGTCAGTGTATTCTGCGACAAGGATTGGGTAGGTTTTCTTTACTTTTCATTATCAACTTAAAAGTTCTTTTTGTTGGGGCCGCTTTTAAAGTTTCATCCTGGGCATTCCACAAAGAATATCCTCGATACATGGGGGAAAGCTTATAGCGCTCAGTTTTTGGTCTTGGCAATTTGAACAATCTTTTTTGACTAGAACGTAAGGGTCGGGCTTGGTTGATGGGTAATTCTGCATTAGCCTGAGTGGTATATGTTTTCCTCATGTACGTCAACGCCAACTCCTCGCGTCTGCGCTGGAGGTTCTTAACTTTCGTTAGACAGTGTAGCTCTTCGACAGTGTGCACCCCCCCCCCCCCCAATCTCCCAGGCATGTGCGCAGACCACGGTTTTGTAATCTTTGTAACTTTGTGAGCAAGCATACTATGCTCCCCTCAAAAATAATAGAGCAATACTCGAATAATGGAGCTATGGTCTGTTTATATACTTTACAGGCTACCCCTCTTGACATCATTTTTCTGGATTTGCTGAAGTTGAACAAGCGATAATTCACCTTTTTTATTACAGATTTTAGGTCTTACTGCCGAGATAGAGATAATCTAATCTGTGGCTGGGGTTCCGGAAATGCTAGAACCAGTGGACTACTACACTGTGATTTTCTGCATGAATATATGCCAGTTAAATGTAACAGAAAATCCAAGGTTCTTATAGATAATGGTTTAAGGATAGCTCATGTGACTGTTTTCTCTACAGAACTCAAATACAGGATCAAACATGTCAGTAATTATAAATACAGAAATTAAATTATCTGATGCAACAGATCCAAAACATAGCAGAGTATACGTGAGAGGCCAGAGATGGCTACTGTTTTCAAGCTGAAAGGATTCCTAACAGTAAAAATGAAACATAATAAGTGACAAAACCGCACAGATCCCCCCTGAAATACCCAGAGGGTCAATTGGAACGATGTGGACTAATAAATGGTTAGCTTTTCCTTTGTTTGCTTTGAAATTTCGCACATTCCCACATTTTCGCCCAGGAACATTTTGCAGTCAAATGGCGATCACTACAGTGGAGATGTGATCACTATCTGCATTACAGAAACTTGGTATCACTGCACGAAAACCACCATTTTACATATATATACACCATCGCGATAATGCACGTATCGGCTGTATAGGGCCTTGTTTACATTTGTATACACCTCTTATCCGCGTCTGCGTTTCCATATGTAGACGCGCGCGACTTGGCTGTATTTCACGCCTGGCGTATCCAAGATAAAACACGCTCTGTGCGATATATATACGCCAGGCATATGTGTATGTGTACCGAAAATTAAAAAAGTCCGCTACCTCTACCATGCCCATTGTTTTTAGACCCGCCGACCCCCGTCTCCTGCCACCCCCGTCACCCCGACTCCCCCCCACCACCCCATGCCATCCCCCGACTCCCCCCCACCACCCCCCACCACCCCACGCCACCCCCAGCCAGCCTCAGTGAGAAGCCCGCCGCTGCCCGCTGCACGCCGCCCACCGCCCACCGCCGCCAGCCGCGTTTGTACAGGTTGCCTCAGTGAGATACCCTCCCCCACCCCCCGCCGCCCACCGGTGCCCGCCGCTACCCGCCGCCCGTTCTTAGGTGTCTATGTTCCCGCCCGTAAGTCGGCTGTGCATGTTATAGACTCAATGTCTATAGTGTTAACTTCTTAAAGGCTTATATATGGGAATACCCAGAATACTACAGAAGAATGGTGTTTTCAAGGAAAAATCTATTAGAAAAACGGTAAAAAACCCAAAGAATGCAGGGTTTATTATATGTAATTAATCAATTTATATTCAATCAGGTTTTATAAAGGTTTTATAAAATAAATTGGTAATATAAGATTGTATTTTTCATATGATACAGACTTGGATGGTTAATGGAAAATGAAATATGCTACCAGTAGTGTCCTCAAGTTGCAAAGATCGGAACTATTGGATGGTGGTGTATATACAACGGAATCAGGCGTATATATGACGTATATAAGACCGCACCATGGACATGTATATACACCACTAGATAAGGCGTTTACGAGATGGATAACAGGTCGAACTTCTAGACGCAAAATCCTACTGTTAGACGCGTTTCGGATACATATGTAAAGTGGTAGGTTTCGTGCAGTGTATGAATGCGGATATAATAATAGTTTAGAAACTCAGACCTGTCTATGTGTAGAAAGTATTTCTGAATGAACATGTCAAAAAGAAGAGGTAAGTACATCTGCTATGGAAAAAAACCCAAAAAAATTGCTATGGACAATACCCATTGAGGTTTAATCCCTTCTTCAATCTTTCTTCTTACGTTCCCCACGAATATTTCCTGTTCAATTCTCCCTCATATATGCGTTAGAATTACAAGATGAACTTTTTGTATCCCCGAAGGCGCATAGAGAAAAATTATTCTATTTCATCTGTCCATCGAAATTGAACTCTAGGCCTGATATGTATTGAAAAGGGATTGTTGAGGAGCCTGTTTTATTCATGCGATACTACTGCCAGCTGAGATTTACCTTACAGCTTACACCTTACTGATGCGTATCGGAAACCCTGGTTATCATCGCCACGTTGAGAGCGCGAAGGATCTTCTGAATAATCCTTAGAAATATATTTTGTACATCAATAGTGTTTTTTTTAAAATGTATCTTTAACATGTGTTTAACATTTCAAACAATATTAATATCAAGTCTCTGCTATAGATATTCTTATTCAAGATCTCACCCCGGGGAGTAATTGTAACCCGGTGGACACCACTAAAGTGTTTAGCAACTGTGGGCGTATCATGGGTAATATATTCATAGGGCGCAACAATAGGTTGGTGCGAGGTTACTCAAAGGGGGGAACACTAGGGGGAATACTGGATTGGGCGCGATCGAATATTTTACACGGATGGAGGATTGTATAAGGATTCTCAGATGTATACTAACAGAAATATGTGAATGGTTGTGAACCGATGACTGGTAGGTTACATTTTCTTGTCCGACAATGTTCTATGGACGTGACATTTTGAGATAGTCACATATTTTAATGTTAATGGGGTATACATGCACCATAAGGCCCTTTTCTGTCTTTTTTCTTTTTACCTGTGCTACGCCCTTTTTTATTGACCATATGAAGGAGGAGACAATTTGAATTCAAATGTGAACATTTCAGCGAATAACAACATGGATTATCTGATTTCCTTTTAATATCCAACATGTGGACATTCCATTGATGCGCTTCTCTTGATAAACTTAGTCCTTGCAGTAGTTACACAGCCCATTAGATTATACAGTTTCCTAAATGTCCTTATACACCTTAATGAAGCAGACGTAAAATAGTATGTTTGTATGTTCTGTTGGTCCAGTTGCACGACTCTTCTTATTAATCATTCTTAATTTCAGTTGTAGAACTTGCAAGGTTTTCTGACCCTGTGCTTGTTCAATGTAGCCATCAGTGGCTCGTTTAAACCTTATGTTAGACTATGGATTAATTGTTTTAAGGTTGCACTAGTATATACATGAAACTGCGTGGTCAGTCTGCACATCAAGCCTGACTTTCCACGTAACACCACCTAAAACATAAATTTTCAAGCACCCTTGACAGTGGATAGTTGAAACACGCAGCCCTAAGTCTAAATGAAAGTTCTTGTTATAAATATTTTCTAGTCTACAGGTTCACAGAATGATTCATGTAGATAACTTGGATTAATAGTAACTCTGACAGATGTAGATATGATGTATATTTCTTTGTGGATGTAATGATCTTTGACACTTAGGAAAACAACAGAGAGCTGCTCAAACCAGTGGCAGATTTGTAATATTTCCAGAAAACCTGAAATATCAGAGACTACGCAGTGTTGATCCTTGAATTGGCGTTCTATTTCCCAGCTGGCATTTCCCTGGTGTCCTGACTGATACTAAACTCAGGTTCATGTTACTTACAAAGGCGATCCATGCATTCTCACATTGCCAGAGGTACTCCATCCCCCACGGCAACGACATAGGACGCAGGCATCCACGCTGACCCTACAACCTCAACAGAACCCAGTGAAAGGTGTCTGTATATGTTACTGGCTCTCGGGATCTGGGCCGCGGGTCGCGAATTGTTTAACATAGATCATAAAGATTGATGCAAGTAAAGCGGACACCCTTATATCTGGAGGCATACTCGGGTCTCACGCCTAATCTTTGGTGTGGTGGAGAATTATTCATTTAGTCGAATGAAGATCATGTTCAACGTTATACAGGGAGGTAATTTCTTCTCGTTAGCATTGCATCTAAATGGGATGTAAGACCAAGTAATATTGCGGTGTGATACACCAGAGGATATGAATGCTAGTGGGAAATTTCTGTTCATCCCCTTTTTTTTTAAAGAGAATATGTCCAAATAGGTTTCGTTCCCTGGAGGGGGAGTAGGAAATGGGCAATGTTAATGAATGTACTTGTGTAGACCATTACTGCGAAATAATGAAAGAAAATGCCTTTTTTTAGACCATACACCAGAAAACCCCGAAGGAAACGCTATAAAGGCACCTCACCGTTTCTGTTTTACTTTCCCTTAAGTCACACTCCTACCATAGATTGGTTTACAGCATGAGTAATCACTTCTCAAGATGAAGGTGTCTATATAACCTGACGGCAATTTAGAGAGATTTCATTTATCCTGCTGTTCTTTCTAAAAACATTGCTTTTCGAAAATGGGGTTCTAGGTAAGAAGGTGGGATATAAAAAGCTGACTTTTATTTTGATGAGATGCTTTAGCAAGTGTTGTTCTGAATGGTGGATGTAGTCCTCTAGACAGCTTAACATTTTGACTTGAGTTTTTGGCCGTAGTCTTCTAAAAACTTTGGCCAACAGTCGTTGGATAACATGTATATCAATTTAAGTTTTTTTCAATACCAAAAGCTCTTGACATATCGATATCTATACTTGAAACTGTATTTTTTAAAGAATACTATCCTCATCATAAAGAAACTTTAGTATGGGATATCTTCACCACTGGCAACATTGTATCTATAGGATGATACATGTATCATCAATATGGATGTAAACAGCACCTGCCTAGCAGGAATGGAATTTGATGAAAGAGGGTAAGAGTGTATGAAATCAATTCATAATAGAATTTTTAGAAATAATCTTATCCTACCAAGAAAGATGATCATCATAACGTTGTTCTCCATCTACCTATTATGCATTGCAGTCAACTCGTTAAAAACAGACGGGTGCTATCACAAGTCACACGTGATAACACGTGACTTCCCAGGTTTAACACGTTTTCCTTATTTGTATAACCTATATTCTGTATAATATTCCGGATGACTGAACTTCACGAGTCTTTACGACAGCAATTTGGAAGGTCTTCTCAACTTCTATGTTGTGCGGCTATACCTCTTAAGTTGCCACCCTCTATGGGGTCTTGACTAGGTGTCAGGACAAGAGATTGCATCAATATCCCTTCAGGCAGTATTTCTGGACAGCAACCGTCAGTGGCACCTGTGTGAACACGTATTCTCATGGTGACCAAGCAGATTAAACTGCAAACTGATACTATGTATACTATCTATATTGTTGACAAGATTGACAACCAAATACAAATTTCATGATTTATATCAAATCAGTATTAACAATTGGAATAATATGTATCACTACGTTGGTCATAAGCGGGGACACACCAGGATAGAAACAGCAGTTATCTCCAGAGTCGCCAACAAAATATGGCGGGAACGTGAGCTATCATTACATATTTTCCCTGAGTATTGCTTCTAGGATGCTTAATCATCAGTGGGAGATTATCAGTGAAATGATAGCTCACATTTTGCCATATTTTGTAGGCGACTCTGGAGATCATTGCCATTCCTCACTTGGTTTGTCCCCGGCTTCAACCGTTCATTTCTTACCGATGTACCGAATCGCTCTTAGTCCTAAATAGCCGATGCACCTTTTCTCTTTTCTTTCTGATTGTCCGTTCTGCTCTCATTCTTTTTCCAAAAGTATTTGATAAATTGTATTCTTTTTAAAAAAACTCATTTTTTTCTCATGTTATCTATATAATGGCTATCCTTTACGTATGGTACACATAACAATATAAGATTGAAGATGACTAAAACGGTTAAGGACTGCCTTCATTGTGCGTTCAGGACTGACGGTCGTTACAGAGTGCTCTCCCCCTGTGATTCAAATACATCTATGTCACTCAGAACCAGATCGGATTCAGGTTGTGCAATCAGTGTGGCATGAAGGGAGGGATTGAGGACACACAAGTTCACTCGAAGAATGTGATGGGAAGTTGAGAAAAATAATGACTGATAGACTGATACACTCAGGAAATTGGCTCAAAGGCACTACAGACATATTACCCGTGACAATAGGCCTTTTTCCGTAGGCCGGTGTCGCACCTTATCTCCCTAGCTACGCCAAGGCTGAAGCCAAACATTCACTTGGCAACGTATTCCTTAGCATTGGATCACTCAGTATATGAGCCTAATACGATCATAAGAACCATGTATCTCATTTTCAGAGAAATAACAATGAGTTCATCGTATTCTATGGTATTCCAGCTACAATTTGATGTATCATACATGCATATCACCTCAATGATACTTTAGATATACCTTAGATAACACAGGGACACCAAAACTGTATAGACACTAATACATTGGCAGGCCTAGCTATAATATGCTTATCTTTTTCCAAGTTAAAACCAAGATGATTATCAACTATAAAGTTTAGACAGCCAAGACTCGTTAATACAATGCCCTAGTTTGCTCCAACAATCTAATCGGTAAAAAACAACACTCCTGTAATCACACCCACCATTCACACTTTAGGTGTGATTGCTGTTTGTCTCTATATACAAGCCGCCTGACTCGGCCGTGTTTGTCCGAGCGGCCGCATATCTAGAGAGTGGGCCGTTAGGCGGCGCTGAACGGCAACACCTGTATTATTCAGATCTGATTATCGTCCATCGGAGTAAATTCATCTCGGAATGCAGTGCAGGTAGATTGATTCCCCACCATTGTTCCATGGTGGAGTCTTCCCTTTGGTTTATAGTTACAAGCACGTACATGTTTTGATCCCATTGATCTTCCTCTTCTGCTGACCCTAGGAGGGTGACACGCTCAGGACGTGAAATACTAGATACAGGTCGCACAACCTGCACCTGCATGGATTATAAAGGTAGAAATACCTTATTCCCGAGGGACCCCCGTGATGTCGCTTTACCGCTGACATGATTAATCACACATGAAGCAAATTCTTAACTATATCTGAAGAAACCAGGCCAAGAAATATTTCTTGTGTGTACATCAGACAATGACAACTAAGTGAAAACATCAAATCGCCGCCAGACATGATTTGACAAAAAGATGTTACTTGAGGTTACCCCTCTAGGTTTTTATGTGTATAACCACCTCAGGAAAAAGAGAATGTAGGGAGAGACAGAGAGACAGAGAGAGAGAGAGAGAGAGAGAGAGAGAGAGAGAGAGAGAGAGAAAGAGAGAGAGAGAAAAAAAGAGAGAGAGAGAGATAAAGAGATAAATGTAGTGAGAGAGAAATGGTTCTTGTCAAACGATTGACATCATGTTTTAAAAACTGTCGCTGGTTCCCCGAGCACTTGGTTTCATCAAGGACTATTCGCAGCCGCCACATGGGTGGGACACCTTCCACCGAGCTCTCCCCGCCTCACCCAACCCCTTTGCCCCGGCTAGAAGCCTCTCGTCCGAATCATTCGAGATCAGGATTGAATATATCTTTATCTAAAAGGTAATGAAAGTCATTATTTCCAGTTGCAAGTATATGCACTTTATGTTCAATTATCGCTCTCCGATTTGGCATCACTCGCAAATTGACCCAACATTCCTACCAGTGAAATATTCATTTTTAATATGTCGGCGTTTATTTTGCAAATAGTACAAGCATCATCAAATAGAACAAGCATTTTCGGTTGTTTCCGGGTAGTGTTTGAATATACATGTGTTTAACATCTATGATATTGTTCATATAAGTCACTGCAGTATTAGAGGGAAACTATGTTCCGGTGGGAATAAGTCAAAGTTACGAGGTAAGGCTTGGAAAAATTACTGCCCAAGGCGTAGCCGCGGGCAGTAATTTTTCCAAGCCTTACCGAGTAACTTTGACTTATTTCCACTGGTACGTGGTTTCCCTATTCCTATATACCTTCAATTGTCGGCTAATATCGATAAAAACCGAATGTCTATGAACGTCAACCGGGACAGTAAACGTCAACCTGGGCAGTAAACGTCAACCTGGGCAGTAACTTCAACCTGGGCAGTAAACAAAAGTTATTCCACCCCCAGCAGCGTTAAGTAATCATAGGTTGTTCGCTCATAGGTATATAGGAATGGCTCTAACGCTCTAACGCTCTAATGTCACTCTCCCAATTGTACTTTCGTACGTTCGTATGTTATCTGACCTGATACAACATAAATGTCTCCCCAACCGGGTCATTATATAGCCATGATATAATAAAAAGTAGTATTAGAGTAAGTATGGGGCAGATAATACAGAACGAGTACAGGACAATGATGTATATATAATAACAAAGGAAAAGTTAGATAGACTAAAAGTGTTGGTCTTGCTATGGTGTCAGATTCACAGGGGACTTCATCAATATCATCTGTCTAGAATGGAGTTTTGGTAGCTGTTTTTTTCTTTTTGTACTGTATACATTCATCAGTATCTTCATTTAATTTCGATTCATTTTATCATTATTATTCTATTTCTATATTGGGGTCTTGGTTCTATTTCTGTTTCTCCAAAATCAACTAAATTTTCTGGCCTATTTTCTAACCTACAAAGGTATTTTTCTGTTCCCAACAGTCTTCTGAAATCAAGACTCCATTAAGATAAGTCTATGTGGTTTTCATGAAAAAGTCGTTGACGGTATGTATCTAATTTGAAGATAACCTCTTTAGTTCTTGACCAACTGTTGTATTTGTGATCACCATTGAAATAAAGATTATTTTAAACAGTACTTTCAAGGAGTTGTGGTGTTTGTACACTTACCGCTTTTCAAAACGGTGCTGGAGAATATTTGCCCCAGGAGGAAACATATAATGGGAGGTTTATGATGTAGGTTGTTTTTTTTGGGGGGTGGGGGGTGGGGGTGGGAGGGGGTCAGGGGACAATGAGCCTGGGCAAGTCGCAACATAACAGGTCATGCGGGCAATGAACGTCTGACAAGGGTGACTCCCTAATACATCAGGCCACCAGCTAAGCCAGCAGTCTCTAACTCTTCGTTCATTAGAATTTCAACAGAATCTGTTCCCTGCTGGTTCGAGCATAATCACCAAATCAAAGTAGAGATTGCGCTAGGGGCGAAGACAACCACTTGACGTTATCTCCTTTGTTGCAAGGACCCCTCATTTTGCAATGATATTTTTGGGGGAAATTATTGACTATATTGCCTTACCTTAGGAATCCCATGATACAATGGGTAGTCCTCCTAGGGTTTCTCAAAACCCTTTCTAAAAGCTGTAGACCCTTTCTGGTTATTCATAAACTGTAAATTGGCGTCTGAGATGTGATTAAAAGCACACACTCTCTCAAGAAAACGTATTTGTTAAGGTCTAATTCGGTTGGGCTTAATTGATAGTCAGTGACGTCTGTTAACGAATGCATCGGGTCGCATAATACACTAATTTCCCATTTGCATTGCTATATAACAGATTTCTGTAGTGATACTGAACAGTATAAATCTACTAATATAGACTCCAACAGAATATCACGGCTGTCTGGGTGACATATATACCAACTCACTAACTTGGTCATCTCAATGACTTGTGGCTTTTGAATAAATGATATATATATATATACTATTCATAAACTGGTATATATAAGCATTGGCGCGATGTATTCTGGACCAAGTGGTAACCCAACCAACCCCCAGTCCCCGAGGCAGATTCTTTAAACGGGAGTCTTGCATCGAAACGAAACATCTGTTTCGGATATTGTAACTCCTCGACTATATATTTGATATGGTGTCATTCGAGACCCACTTGCGTCTTCATCCTTAATTCCAAATGATATAAAGCTTAATTGTTTCCCATATACGAACTTAAATGCTAAATATTTGATATTTTTCCTGGTATACATTTATTTTCGTGTTGGGAGCAACACTGCCGACACTAGTTAGATTAATAAATGACTTGATTTCAAATACCTAAAACATAGTCATGATATCAATTTCCCCTAAAGATTATTATAACTCTGACACTCAGTGCTTAGTCAGTTATTTATTATGCCATATCATTGAACTGACCTTCTTCACCCTAAACATATTAAGGTTATCATCAAATGTTTATCAGGGATCATTGATTGAAAGAGAAGGATAACTACAGCACGAAAAACCCTACTTTACATATATATATATGTATACGTCTGGCTTATATGGCTATGATTTTGTGTAAATATGTTAGTCCTATTTTCCATCGTGTATACGCTTCATCTATGGGCATATATAGGAGTCCGTGTTATATGGAAAATACAATATTACATTGTCAATTTTTATCATAAAATCTTTCTAGAGCCCCATTGAGTATGTTTTGATTAATCACATACAATAAACCCAGCATTCTTTTGTTTGTATTACCATTTCTTTTTATAGATTTCACTTTCAAAAACCACACTTCTGTAGGGTTTTTGATTTCGCGCCTTATAAGGCTTTCATGGGCGAGGTCTTCAGTGTTAGAGCAGGTATACCCTACCAACAGCCTCCGCTGCCACCGACGCTGCCACAAACACCTCTACTGCTGATGCTGCTTTCACATCCGCCACTTTCACACCCATCTGCACACAGCCAATCGGCCGCCCACCCATAGACAATACTCTAATAATGTGTGGATGAAGAGGACTTGGAGTCATCCGACGACACAAACAGAGGGGAGGCTGTGGGAAGCCTGGGAGGAGTTGGGGAGGAGTTGGGGAGGGAGGGGAAGGAGGGAGGAAGGGAGGGAGGGGGGAGTTTGGGAGGGCTGGTACTCTACCAACAATACTGCACAGACTGGTGGTCAGAAATTGAAGGGGGGGGGGGGGGGGGGAGAGGGTGGTTGGGTGGCAAACCTTTTTTTCTTTTATCTTTTATCAGTATACATGTACACATGTATATACACCAAACGTCTATGATTTGTATACGACCAGCGGATGCATGTACATGTTGTGCAAAGAATATTTCTTTTCATTTATGCTTGGCAGCAAATACAGCCATTACGTTTCCATATACATGGAAAAACACATTCGTATTCGCCGCATACGCTGGTGTGAAATGTGGACGTATATATATATATATATATATATATATATATATATATATATATATATATATATATATATATATATATATAAACACTTCAATATACATTATATATGCGCATGCGGTGGTGTATATATGAAATAACTGGGTTTTTTCATGCAGTGAACACTCCAAATCTGCGTATATCGTTCCCCATTTATATTCATTCAGGCAGTATGTGACTGCGGGAAAATACATTAACCTTTACGTTTGACATGGTTTTTAACTCAAAGTACTTATATGTTTATTGATTGATTAGATGATGGTCGGTCACTCTACCTTCTAATGTTCATTTGCTTCCATTATCATGACATGGTTAATTGTATTATGTCATTGCCACAGTGACTCACCTCCTTAATATACGCATATTATTACGCGCCCGCTGATATCAATTATGTTGGACAACCAAACCCCTGCAAGTCACTATTCCTCGTGTTGGCCCCATAACTTTTGATCCTATTGAACCAGAACTTGTATAGACAACCTTGCTTTCCAGGGCTGGAAGATGAATGTCCAGGGTGACAGAGATATCAGGGGACAGGTTAATAGGAAGTGGGGTATGGATGAAGATATTAGGTTATTTATGAAGTGTTCAGACAGGTGCTATATGTAGTGGTCTGTTGACAACCTACTGTTAGTTCCGCTTCGAAATGATAAATCACAAGTTTGACAGATCACCTGAAGCAAAAGCGATGGGTAATGATACATCCTAGAGTTTGCATGTAAGGGTGCATCCTCGAAACCCTATACCGAGATTTCAACGGGAGCTTTGTTATTTTCACACCAGAGGATTATATCACTAACCTGCCAGAAGCATGTTTCCTTTTGGAACTCCCCATACTCATTCTCCACAGAAAATAATCCAATGCTAAATAAGTCGTGATCCTTCAAGATAAAGGAGCCTTTTTCAAATCTATTCTTACCTTTATGATCCTTTAATCTCATATGTAATGTGCGTACTTTGCATAGTGAAAAGATGTTAATTGGTAAACATTATAAACTGGAGGCCAAATTTCAACAAAACTGAGCCTACCTTGACAAGAGGAGGGCACAGTGCTTCGCAGGATCTCTCATAAACATGATATCAGCTGCTGATATTAGTCATAATGTTAACTTTTCTACCGAGAGTGAAACACTGGCGCTCGAATCTGCCCAGAGAGGGTCGGGTAAACACCTTTTCTCCTTGTGAAAATGAAACAAATTAGAACACGTGTAACCTCAATTATTCACCCCGTTGATCACTGGTCGCTTTCTTCATATATGGACGATGGCGAGGACGAGGCATTGACAATATTTTCAGGCGTGTCCATCTTACCTGTCTTCTTTTCAAGGTTGACATATGTAGTGCAATGTACGTATATACAATCGGACAAGATCTCTGCTGCCCCATTATTCAACCCCTACCCCGTCTCGAAGGCAACCGTAGAAGAAAGCAAATGAAGTTAATTTTCAGAGAGGGTAACAAGAAACACCAAAACGTATCTGCCTAAAGTAATTGGTACTGGAGTGACACTCTGTGGAATCTGTTATGTTTTTTTGAGCGCGGGAAATCGCGCTCATATACGTCATCTAGAGTTAGAATGCTCACACAGGCTTTCAGCTTACTGCAGAGAATCTAACACTGCACTATCCATTCCCCAGTCATAAAGGCCTGGTAAAATGGTCAGGTGGCCAGTATCCCAGTATCCCGTATCCCTGCCCCACTACTGACTTGGTTCCTTTTAATAGATTTGTCATGTGAATGTATGTGCGGTGTGGTGTAGCAAATCAACAGAAATCACATATCAATGAACAGAAATCACATATCAATGGACCATGATAATAGTGCCGAATGTATGTATGTTCCAGAAGATGTTAAAAGAACTCAGATGACAAATATGTTAGTAAGAGGACTTACAAGGGCACTAGTGGCACTCCAAATGAAGTACCCTCAAGCCAAACAAACATGAGTGCATCAAGCGCTAAGGGGCTATCAGAGAGCAAAGTGAGTAGCATAGCTGACCTATTAGCCAGAAAAGTAGGGCAGTTGACCAAGACCCTCAATGAAAAATTCAGTCACAACTGTGACAAGTTGAATGGGATCTGTGGTATGCTAGACCAGGCACAAGTCAAAATCAAAAACATTAGCCAACAAATGACAAACACCTCAAAAGAAATATACGAACATATTGATAAAGTAAGAAGTTTACATGATATACTTAATGATGTTCAGCAGATTTAGGATTCAACTATTTCAATTAAGTAATCAGTTGCCATCTGTTCACACATGTAGATGTTTATACCATAATATATATTCCTGTTGATGATACTTGAAAACAACTATAAATCCAATCTCTGGGTTTATTGAAGCATTCTTGATACTTTCAAATACAAATGGCTTACTGATCAATAATTTCCTATGATATTCTCTTACTTTTATTTGATGAGATTTTGGTATACCGCGCTCTTCCAATATGAATGGAAATAACATTTGCTCCTAGTTTTATTCAAGCACCTCTGGTGGAAGAACTGTTCATCATAGCAGAACCAGCGGAAATGAACAAACAATTTCTTTTCAATAGACAGTATTGACTATGATAATGTTTACAATACAACCATCCATACAGCATACTCATAAATTGATTTTCCCTGTGGTTGAAACAAATATTCAGTATTTGCATATAATATAAATGGAATGAGCATTGGTAATTATATCATATTTATCATCTACTCATTGTTAAAGTCTTTTTATACAGAGATCATGGCGAAACAGGACATCTTAAGACACAGACAGGTTGATTACAAGGACAACGAAAGGCGATATGCTTCCATACAGGTTTATCCAGAGCAGGCCTAGATGAAGCATAGATGGGAAGATCATATACTAGTTTGATTTGACATTGTTTTTACGATATATTATCTAAAATATTCTCCCTTTTCGAAAAGTGGTGAGGTTTGTTTGATAGGTAACATATTTGTTTTTTGTATCTGGAGGACTTTCTTGAAAAATATTCACATAATCATATGAATAATCGCATGATCATGTCAGTTTAATTGTTTCATTGTCTATCATCTCTTTATAATCGTCTACCTAGGACATTTCATTTGTGGTACCTCTTTATGTGTTCCATGTTATCACTAAAGTCCTAGGGGATATGGCCATTGTATGATCCGTTCAATAAATCATTTCCAGATTATTTGCTCCCAAATTTTGTTGAAAGTCTTGATTTGATAAATAATCTAGAGGACTAAAACAGTAAACCATTCATCAACTCCGATTAAGCTAGCCGGATTTCTTGACATAACTTTCTGGTGGCTGAGGCGTAGGACTCACGCTCCATCCAATCAGAATTCAGCATGACTTTATGACTCATGACTCTCCTGTTTATATTTGGGATGAATTGGTGAATAATATCTAAATCAGAATATCAAACCTTTATCTATATTCAAAACACTCATCACATACCCGGTGGATTTATTGCATACCCAGATTACACTACCATACAGTATACGTAACCGAGACATATATATTCAAAAATAAGTTGAAGATTCGGATAACATGATATGGGAATACAATTATACGCATCGTCAGCTGAAGAACAGTTAATACTGCTTACATATTTATTTAGTGGGTTATCCTAAGCAAATGTATATGAAAGGTTCTGAATTTCTTTTATCAAAAGAAGTTTCATTTTTATACTGCCTAAAGCATTATTAAGTTCGTAGGGATTTCTTGTTTACAACGACTGATAGTTCTGGCTTTTTGATCTATGGTCATCGGAAATTTCCAGGATGGCGTCTCCTTGCTTGATCCAAGCCTTCACATAAAATATCCGAAGAACCACATGGTAAATCTGAAAGTTATAACCATCAATTGTAGGTTGTAAGATATGACAATGTAGCCTTTTCTCTTTCTTTGAGCAACCTAGTTCTTTATTTCAAAAGATTTGATATACATGGCGAGTTCCTGAACATCTACGAAGATGGCACCAGCTGTTTGGTAGTCCGAATCTACTGAGTAACGAAATAGTATAAAACCTCACTTCCACATGACCGGCTAAAAAACACGCACTTGATTTCTATTGTTTGCCTCCATGACGTCACCAGATTCGGAGAGTCGACAGTGGTGCTCAAAAATAAAACCGGAGACACGCCAAGCAAGAAACACCACAAAACACAAAATGGCAAGTATGTGAAATATTATTTTAAAATGATATCTCCCACCAATAATTTAGCGTCTTAGAAGCGATGATAAGGTGAACTATGAAATAATAACTCGCATGTACACGCCATTTCCTGTTGGCGATTCCGGAAATCGCTGCGTTTTTCGCCTGGTGTGTCTCCATCTCAAAGACCCTCTGGTGATGTGTTGTTTTATAACATCTATGATATCTTTCTATCATTATATTATCTCAAAGAAGATGTATCAGATTTTGCTGATTAGAAATAAGGTATGATACCATAAGCACAATATTGGGAATAAATGATGATGTAGGCACACTGCTTGACCTTTGGTACATTCCTAGAAATAGTTAGCATGGGTGTGAGAGCCTGGCGGATGTCCGTGTCGTGCTGTGGTTAAATTCCCTAACGCCACACCTCCCTACTTCCCGCTCCCTCACTAGACAACTCGCTCCTCCCACCACCAATGACCGCACCTGAACTGAGATATTGACTGTTCAATTGGTTTCCATGCGTACCGCCTATTCTAAAGCCGCCCAAAGTGAACCTGCACGTTCAGGCAACACCCTTCGTATGGGTGTATGACCTATACCTCCCCAACTACCCTCCGTTCAGCACCCAACCCTCCCACCCCCACCATACATACACACATGTACATATTCGTGTCATATTGTGAGCATCTTTGATAATCAAAATTAGAGAAAACCTCATCCCACCCTGCATGGAAAGGTGGACGTGAAAATAGATTAACCCATCACTTTACACAGATAATTGTAGTATGTTATTTAAACACATTTACCTTTAGTATTATAGTGGAATTCAATGTTTTGTTAGGGGTGGGGACAGTGATCATTGAAGTGTGGCTCACCTGGTCATGTCTGCTGCCAGGTCACGCGTGTCTAGGTCATTTCTCAGTGGGGAGGACCTGAGGTGAAAGATTTAAATGGAAAATTAAGTATCTTTTTAAAGATTTGAACCAACAACGTCTTCCCGACACACCCAACTGACACATGATATTCAACTAAAGGGCTGATTCCACAATCGATTAGTCGTGATACATCTTGATATATCTTGTAATATCTTACAGTGTCGCGATATGTCGTACCTCTGTTGTCGCAAAACGTAGCCATGCGCTGTCTGGTGTATGCTTTGGTGCTCCACCAACACGACACATTGCGACAAATAGGGACGCGATTATTCAAACCTAGCCCGACTTGTCAAGACACCCAAATTGTGGCTAAACCCGCTAGATCTTGTGTGTTGGTGGAATCACCACTTAATAATGGAATCATTGCTGTATGGCTTAACCATCTTACTTCAAATTAAAAGATGAGTATAGTTCAGGTGATCACTAGATCTCACTAGATGGGGGATCGCTGTTGATTTTTATTTGTATTTTTAACCATCTATGCAACGCTATATTACTGCATAGCGACAGATACATCATCTGAACAACGTGGGTGTGAGAAGCTGAAAAATGTTGACTTGTCTTCCATGCATATCCGGGCTACAGACAGCGAGTTTTAAAGCATCGAGAAAATGTAGACTATAAAACTGAGGCACTTTCAAGAGTCTCGTCAAAATTCTTAAACCCTATGTTTTCTTTTAGAGTGCAACCATGTTATGCTTATCAAATACGCATAATTTCAAATATATATGGTGACAGCTCTAGCTGGTCAGCTAACTCATTTACCTAAGTGTGATCAAGGTTTTTCTTAAAAGAACAACACTTTATTTATCCTGGGTGTGGCACAAGTGGCGCTCTAGTGTCACTGTTCACAACACCAACATTGTGACACAACATGCGACAATAGATGAGTTGTATGTTAGCGATGAAACGTGATTTCGTTTTGTCCATTCTTGCTTGCACTGTTGCTTTCATGTCTGTCTAAAACTTTTGTCACAAAACTAGTGAAACAGGTCCCAGGTCTCCTCATTATATTTCATAACTAACGATATTTATAAATTCTGTTCTTGAACTGTATTATTTCAAATCGAAAGGTCATTGTATTCATTTTAGGATAGTTCTTTTTGCATAAAACCAATTTCTTACAATACTTTTACTTGCACTTCGAGGCCAAATATAAATAGAATAAAGCTATTACAATTTGCATTGTATTTTCAGTTCTTTAGTCCACTTTCTCGCTGGGTCTAAAATATACATCGTCTAGAGCCACTATTCCGTAACTTAATCACCAGCTGCACACCACAACAGGAATTGGAATTCATACGAGCCTCTAACTGTTAACACCTTGCATAAGGCCGTGCCTTTTGATATCAGCTTTTCGTAACATGACATCTCCCTTGGTTCCTTTTCCCCGCCCCACTACACACATTCAAGCCCTGGGTCACACAAGGACGATTCCCGTAGCTCAACTTCATGCACCTATCACCGATCATGGCATTTCGCACCGCTGACCGATTATGCTACACATTTAGTGCAATAATAGGCAGGTGGAATCAGGAATGGTCAACGATTTTTCTTTCCTGCCTAAAGACCAATACATACTTAGCGACGTTCTAGGAGCGATGTAAATAGACCACAATATTCTAGAAATGGCGTGTTGATGTATGAAATGACACACCAATGTATACTAAAGGAATGTATGAAAGTTGTAAAACTGAACTGTATTTGAAAAATATGAATGAAATAAAAGTATTTTTAAAAAACCTTCTATAGGACTTACTAACTTGTAGCATTTTTTATTTGTGCAATTGCGTTCGACAAAATCAATCGTCGCTCTTACATACAATGAGCGGTAGGTTGATGACACATACATCATCATGATAATACAATGAATACAGTATTTCATGAATGGCCTGGTAATAAACGTATGTATTCGTTCATTATCAAGTTAATCATGAAATTCAATCATTACAAATTCAGCCGTCCAGTTTGTTTAATATTATGGATAGTTACTTGGTAATAAACATAAACATAAATTGTATCAGGTTTTATCGATATAAGTTCGTATCTTAGTCAGAATTTCGTGACATATAGTTTCTTCATAGGATTCAAGTTCATTTCTTGTGTCTCCTTTGTGAGAGTATTCCAGATAGAGAATACAATATATTCAACTGATTTTAAGAATGTGTCCTTCTTTGGACGGGGTCATTAATATTGCGTATCATCATTGATCCAGTCCGTCTTCCTCCCATGAATTCTTTATGTGTCACCATATTTCCCTCTTGTAAAGTTCTTATAATTCCAAGTAGTAGCATGAGGCGTCTTTCCCTAAATTTCATTATCGTACATCATTCACTTAGAGTGGCTTTACTAACAAATATACCATCACTATAAGATTCCCTTGCAAGAGCTGCCCTTATGCATTTATACATTCGTTTTTCTACATTCTTATTGCTTATACAAAAAAAGACCTTCAAATAGAATGGAACAATGGTCCGAAATGGGGATGATACACCTCCTAATTATTTTTCTGGCAATTTCAGTATCTATAAATGTTCTCACTTTTTTTTAAACTATCAAGTTTATCATTCATTTTCCTGATAATCATCTCTGTATGTTTGTGATAAAAAAAGGGCCTCTTCTTTTTTTCGCACCTTGGTAGTTCATTTCAGATCGGGTTACTATCTCTTTATCCTCAATATTATATTTTATTCTTACACATGTTTTTTTCAGCTGGATCTTTGATCCATGGCATACTAGTTTCTTTCCACATTAATTGTTAACCTGTTAGGTGTATACATGGATGCTACGATTGAATTGTTAAATGACATTTACTATGTAAATTCCCCGCAGAAGACACACAAAACCTGCAAACTGCAGAATATCTTATTGTACAAACCTTTTCTCTAAAATAATTTTTTTTAAATTGAAGTGCGTTAACATATGTCTGGATCGTTTCTTCCACCTTGTTAGGGTCTGCTGTATCTCCAGTTAAAACTACTAAATCATCAGCAAACATTGTAAAACAATTTGTGGGAATGCAGCGTTCTGTCATTAACATAAACCAAAAACAATAACGGGCCCAGTATGGAGCCTTGCGTTATGCCATGTTTCACCCTCCGCTCGGTCGATTTCATATTCGCATATTCTGTATAACAATTTCGTACCGTAAGCTAAGATTTAAATCATTTTATCAACGTAGAACCAATACCTATGCTTCCCCCACTTTAAACAGCAGGATGTCGTGATTGATACGGTCAAACGCTTTTTATATCGACGTAAATAGCCAAAGAAATTTGTCCTTCATTAAAGCCTAAAGCATTTAGCCTAAAGCCACACTTGTACTTCTTTTCTTCCTAAAGCGGAATTGATTTTTGCAGAATAAATTTTTGCCCCCTAAGAAATCATATAGTTGATTAGGAATTACCCTTTACAGTATTTTTCCTTGATTGGTAACACACTAACCAGTCACCAATTGCTTATTCTCTGCAGATTCCCCAGTTTTGGCAGGGGTGCAATCCTACCGTTTTCCAGTGCTGGGAAAAGCAACCTTAAGTAATCAGTTCCAACAGTAAATCCTTAAAACGTTCCGCAAAATTTGATAACGAAGCATTTAATTCATCACTCTTTTCGTCCTTGATATCCGTAGGATTTAAAAATTTTGATCGATCTGATTATCGTATAAATGTTCTCAGCTGTTATATCTAAAACGTTCATCTCGAATCCATTTCATTTCTCCTTTGTAAGAAATTCAACATATACTCCCGGTTTAACTCCCTGCTAAGCTTTTCCCTATATTGCATAATATAAGAAGGTGTTGGCATTGGCAGTCCTGCAGAATCAAAGTAGCTCCATTCTCTCTTTTAAAACAAATATTAACTTTATGTGGTTTTATTACTTTATTCATTTCTTTCCAGTATAGTCTATGATTCGGACTATGACGCTCAAACTGTGTCAAAATAAAATTATTTTTGTCTTCAATAAAGAGTCCAGCGATATTATTCTTTATTCATAATCCTATTCTTTAGCAGAACCACATGCACTGAGCGATGCATCAATTTCTACAGCAGGCGAGTTAAAACTGAACCCATTAACCCCACTACATTCCGGAGTTGATACATTGTTGCAATTATCTTAACCACAAAAACTATTAGACACATCGCTACAAAACCTTCATTTACTGGATTTGCTGCTGTTAGATTTGCAATTGAGTACTGCATGACTTTTTGATCCACAATCGCCATAGATATTGCAATATTTGCAATTCTGGAAACAGCAGGTGTTAGGCTCAGAATTACAAAGTTCGAATACCCCGGTAAGTTCTTGTTTCTTTATAGTCCCATTTGGGATTTTGATTTTCTTGCTTTGACTTTATCGTCATACGATAAATATCGGATTTCTTCTGATGGATCAATCTTAGCGAATTTGAAACTACCTTGTTTTTTCAACTCTTTTTGTACAGCCTCATAAAGACTATCTGTCCTATATATCTAGCGATACCACAAAAAGTGGAGCAACGGGGCCCTGATGGCATAAGCTTGAGAATTTTCATGTTAACCACAAATGATTTCTCTACAGTAGTAATTTGTACATTTTCATCCAAGTTGTGACCCGGGTTACCGCATCATGAAAGGCATCCAACTAGACAACGGAAGTACAACAAGGTTCAGAGGTGAACAATACACTCACATTTCATTCGGTATTTATATTGATATATCAATAATACATCGTAATGGAATACTTTTTTTTATAAACTAAACCCTTTAACAGCAGGAAGATGCCTTCAGGCATTCCCCTGGCTACGACAGGAAGATGCCTCCAGGCATTCTAGAGGCATCATTGATATTTATATACAAAATTCAATAGAAAAAAAGATAATTGTTTGATTTAAAAGAAATTTTGACAATGTATAATAGCGATATTGACCTTTGATTTGGTATAACAGAATATGATCAGTCACCAAGGTAAATTACTTAAATCATGTGACACATCACATGACATTGCTGTAGCAGGGTGGGTTTGGTAGGCAATGCCTGCCCTGTAATGCTGAGCAGGGGAACTGGGTGCTGCAGGGAAAGGGTTAATTAAATAAGATTCAATAGATAATAGTGTATGTAGAGACTACTGCTGTCCACACACATTTTCACAGAATGATTTCAGGCTCCAGACCCGAAAGTATAGGAAAAAGCATTAATTGTTAACTATGGCGATGGATCTATTACTTGTGTTACTCACTTCTGTCAGAGTCACAGATACCAGGCTCGGTACTTGAATTGATGTAACTAGCGTAGGTTCAAAAAAATAATTCTATAAGACCTCCACTTTCAAATATTTTAGAAAGCCGTTGGGACAGAACAAATGAAGTGATACGCCAACCACAAAATAATACAATTCTTCTTGAATATGTTTGTAAACGTTGAGCAGTACAGTATAGGGCGAAGATCGATAGAGTCCTATAGTTATCAATCCTGGATATCATTTTTGGAAATAGAACTTTGAAAACCTATCAATAAATCAAGAAGGGATTATGTTTTTATCCCTGAACGACAGATCTCGTTTTGAAAAATTAACGGCATCTGTGTTTTGTTCTTTTCTTTGGAGTAAAAGAACAAATACAATCTGAAATTACAAGAACACAATTTTTCGGATTAAGGGTATTACCATCTTCGGATTCTTTGTATTCCAATTGTTATTGTTAGTACTTTTCATATGCAATGATACAAGCTCAACTATTACTACATCCCACGCTGGTGTACGTTAAGCAGGACTTTGAAATGGATCAGCGGTTCGCTTTAAAGATCAGATGGCACAGAAAAGGAAAGATTTAGTACCAGACATTCAGTGACGTACAGTGACGAATGGGTCGACCGAACAAATTGTGTTTCAGATACCGTTCTTTTACCAACAGAACCTAGAGTTAAATGTTACCAGAAAATACATGTCATTCCCATTAGCTATTGTCAAACACATCCACTCACTCACCAAAGTACTTCACATTCTGGTTTGAGTATATATTCAATGCAGTAACCATCTGTAGATATGTGGTTCAATCCAATTCTTTGTGACTATATCCATTTTACATTTTATCACCTTTCACTCGTTATCTTATATTTTCATTGTGCGCGCATCTAACCTTGGATATTTCTTTAGATCCGAAAAACGGTTTTAGAAGTTTTATTTTTGGAACTTTCCCAGCAGTGTATCAAATGATAAAAAAAACCTAACATAATGAATAGGATGCCGACCTTTGGAGACTCTCAGGTGGTAAAATGCGGTAGTTGAACAATATATATCTATTTGACTCCACCCTATATCGACAGCATCATATTATATAAACCAGAAAGCCGCTGTTGTGTGAATATCTCAACAGTAATATTCCAGTTTATGTTTTGTAGCTTCATTTTTTATACACCCTGTACAGTCTGTCCTAAACCCACACGATTAATGATTTACTTATGTAGGAGATACCATAAGAATTCTGAAGTTGAGCGCACTGAAGTTAACTTCAAACCAGTATGTCATACCAGTATGTCTTTCAAATGCCGTCTTTTCCATGAAAGTATATGAGAGAATGATCTCGCTTCACTGTTGAGCTGGCAATAATGTGCATTCATGGAAAAACTCATAGATCCTTGCTCGTCATGAAGAGGTGTAGCCCTGAGGAAGGTGTGCTGATTTTGGATTCCACAACAGACACATAGTATAGTATCTCAGTTTATTTATTTGCAAACGATTGTCAAAAGAACAGAATATGAACAGTATCGGAAATGAGGATCCTGGACAAATCGTGTGGTGTATGTTAATCAAAACTTGGTATTGCTAGATATTTTAGAAATTTTAGTCTTTATATATTACACATCTTAAGCGTTTTGATCCGTGATCTCCCCCTTTCAAAAATGAGCAAAGGAGGAGTTGCCGCATCAGTGGATCTGGTGGGCCATCCCTGCAGTGAACCTGTCTGTAGGTGACAAGGGGACCTAGGAGCACCACGTTACACCCACATAGTGTCCCATCCGTGCTCACCGCGATACACAATTCCTGTGGACAACCACCACCCTTTTCTCAGCTGGATTAACGTGGACTTTTAATCCGTTATCACCTGGAGGACTCTACGGCGACCATGTGGTGGTCCCGCAGCCACCCCCGGAACCCCCCTGAGTTCTGCCGGGCATTGCACTGTGTCTTGATAATCGTGGCTTTATTTGGATCCGCAGGTAAGGTGGACGCCCTTATAGGGACATAGACCTAGACTTCGTGCTATATTGTCTTGATGATACTTTTAAAAAAAAACAATGGCCAACTGCAACTTTTTTTCGGGAACAGAAGACCCTAGAGATGTCGTGACATTGTAGAAAGCGCTTATCAAGGGTATTGCGTCTTATTTGTATTTTATTAGTGGGACATCGGACAGGTCTTCCAGCGTATTACTATTTGCGAGTAAGCTGTCGTTGTATCACTTCAGTCGGTATACTGCTGTAGCACCTCACATAACCCTATTACTGTTATCTATATTTTCTGTGATGGTATTCCAACCAAAGAACTTTCCTGCAATCCCTGCACGTCGACCGACATAAATGATACGCATGCCACCCTGTCATAACCCGTTAGAGGTAAGAAGAGTATGAATGAAGATAGCTTTATATCTCCGTGCGTTCAAGTATCCTTTGATAGTCCAGTGCCTTTCTGTTTATTATAGCTTTCCCGACAGCTGATGAATTCCATTGCTTGCCAATGGTACTTATTGCAAACACCGCTCAAACAGCTTTAACATTAAAAGCCTTAGTCACCCG
This sequence comes from Alentia gelatinosa, assembly GCA_950022655.1. Lineage (NCBI taxonomy): Eukaryota > Metazoa > Annelida > Polychaeta > Phyllodocida > Polynoidae > Alentia > Alentia gelatinosa. The sequence continues at coordinate 33,338,531 of OX465584.1, forward strand.
ACCTGCCATATAGAATCTGCCTCAGGGTAGATGTTCAAAATAGATGTTTACGTACTAATACCAATGACAACTACGGTGCCTCTAGCTATTATTTTTATTATATTGTCTACTATCTGGTTCCAATTGAAGGCCCCGTCATTCATATTCCTTAAAAGGAATCAATAGTTACTACGACTAGGCTCCCGTTAATGTCTTCGTATTATTGACTATTGTGCTCTGACCTAATTTTATAGAAAGTCATAACCTATCCCGATAGCGAAGGGTGTTGTCGTTCGTATCTGTGGATTCATGGTCAACGACAGAACTTCCCAAAGCAGCCCGGGGTTGATATGAATTTGTATATTCCTCCAATATTTTAGAATGAGCATTTGTGTATTTCTACTGGAACATCCTATTCTAGAAGCTGAAGGGTAAGAGTTAATACAGCCTTTAGCAAAAGGTCCAGAAGAATAGTCTCTATTTAATGACCTATGAAAACCACCAGGCCTCAGCGTCACATTGCGCCCAAAGTTTGATACCTTAAGACTGACCTTATAATGACTAAGACATAAACAAGGAAGATATTTTAGTGTGAATCGACTGTGATCAATTTTCGAAATTCACCTGAGTACTCCGGGCAATTGAATTTTAGATAACGCATTAGTACTGTTTTCCCTCTGTAATACCTTCTTTAATACACTAGGTTATGTATTCATCACATCAGCACCGATTCGCCTACTGTAGAGTTCCCACCCACGAATCACCGTTGTGCATTTGCACCACTCTCCAACCCAGTCGGTATTCACCTACGCTGTAATTACGTACTCTGATGATGTATGCTCAGCGAGATCTGTACAACGATCAAATTCTCCTACGCCATTGCAATGTGAGTCAACGCCTGCTTGCGATAGAAAAGCAAGAAAAAAGATGATGTTTTGTAGCTATCTTTCATTCACTTCTTATGCTATGACAAAAAGCGGACATTGGAGCTGAGATTTGAAAGCATGAGGTGGACTTTTTCCTGCCAGTGGTTGGTTACTCCGCAAGCCCTGTATTGTCCATCCTGTTTGTTAGTTCAATGGTACATTCCAAAGGACGCAATCGGATAGAAGAGTTGAGTATTGTTGTACAACTACAGTGCTAGATAGGGATGCAGAAATTCCCATATGTAACATTGTTATATGTCATTTGCAAGACTTTAAGCCACATCGTTTTTCATACTTTGTCGCCCAACCTCCATGTCATACCATACACATATTGATGGCTGGACTCCTTGGAAAATGTATTTTGTGAACTTTATGGCCTCTTTCAACAATAAGATCAATACAGAAATATGAATGCAAACCGAATCGACTATTGACTGGAAAGATATATCGAATCAACAGCTGAATAGGTGCCTGTCTGTGGGAGGTGTGGGTGAGGGCGGACCATGTGGACCGTAACACAGGTGGAGTGGTAAAACGGGTCTAGGACGTCGCGTCGCACCTTTCTGCTCGAACCCATTCTACATTATGAATAAAATATCTTTCTACATGCTTACAGGTCATCTATAATAAAATACTGAGGATCCACCAGGCGACCTTCATTCATGATGACGTATTAGAAGGCAGAAATAACAAAATTTGCATTTTCATGATGGTAGATTGTATGTACATTTAACAACAAATTATATATCAATGAAACTCATGGAAATTACGAGTTCCTTACTCAACCCATGGGTAGAAATATAGTCTTTACCAATGGGTGGATGGGTGGTAACTCTTTGTGCTCGAACACCTTGAGTCTGAGGAGAAAAAAGGATGGTGCACGCCAGGAACCAGGAAGGCTCAAAATATGTCCAGCCCATTCGGAAATAGCCTCGATGCCTTGTACGTGTTACTATGTACTGCGGGTATAGGGGACAGAGCCATTGTTAGTTCACGAAGCAGTCACCAGGTGGTCGGGGGACAAACCTGTATTCTGGCTCTTTGTTCTTACAAAATTCAACTGCCTTTCAATATTTTACTATGGTTCCCTTGACTCTCTACACCCATCCCAAAGCAGGATGACATAATGATTAAACCCAAGACATGATATTTTCCATATGGAACACTTTATATAAATATGTGAGCAAGGCTAAAGTTCTGACATTTCCCAATCATCACTCACTTTTTTCCCACCTCCTTCAGTGAAGAACACCTACTTTTTCACCTCCAATAGTGAAGAACACCTACTCGGGGGGCGTCATGGCGGCGCCCATGGTTCATAGGCTATATGCCGTATAGGTCATTGTCATTAGAGGAAAGCCACACAAAACTCAATCAGAGGCTGCTTCACCAGAAGGCGTTCGGTCATGTGACCTGAAATACCCGGGCTGATTTGTCTCTGTCACTATTGTGTCAAGACTGACCTAAGGTGGGAAGAGCATGACCGGTCTATGAACCTCAACGAGGGTTCGATACGGATTGCTGAGCAGTTGAGTACTGATCTGACGCCTCATTGCATGAACGAAGATACTTGTAATGTCCAAGGATAAGGCGGAGGGGGGGGGGGGGGGGGTGGATGCCGTTTTCTATTTTTTCACAGAAACCAGAATTTCTTCCAGGTGAAACTGAAGTTATAAACAACAGTGTCTCCCAAACTAATCAGCACGACTAAATGGTGGATAAACCCGGATGCATATAGAAAATCGCTTGTCACACGGTCCCAGATTTATTCATGCACTCTGCTGTGTGCAATATGCAAAAGGCCAATTGATCTTTACCGAAAAACTCGCAAACGTGTCGACTATGAGGCATAGCTATTTCAACATTCCAATGGCCTGAATTGACGCATGTGTCTCTCAAAGGTCCATAACTAGAATGGATCGTTTGACCCTAGCAGCAACAGGAAGTAACAATCAGCATTTGAATGCATCCATTCTAACGCTAGCTTCTTGTTTGGGGAAATGTGTGAGTCCTATGGGAAAACATAAAGACCTAGTGCAGGGCACCATGAGAACGCCAGAGTCATTTTACCTCTGGAAAGAAATGCAGCGGATTTGTTGCAATAATGGAATATTTGGTCAGTTCGGCATTTTCTGTTAATCAGGCAAGACAGTTCCATATTGTATATCCTCCTTTGCTCACATGGACCCATATAACACCATAAAAGGTTCATGGGATGCCAACACATAGCCAAGTCTACAATAACCTAATAAATATAGGTGGTACACACAAAAAGTACAGACACGAGGAAATGGTATTCAAGCAGAGGCATCATATAGAGGGAGAATATTATACAAAGCCAGACTGGTTTTTTTTACAAAAGCTAATTGGTAGACTTGTCAATAGTCCAACCCTCTACTATCCATTATCATATTCTACTACTTATTAAGTCTACGGACGGTCGTCCTTTTAATTCAGACCGAGCCAAGCCGGCAAGGCAGGCGATTGATGATTCAGTTAGAGGAAACTAATAATAGGATGGGTATTTGATATTTGTAATCACAGGTACTCGTGATTGAATATGAGATTCACTGCAAGGATTCCAAGAGTGCAAATGTAGATCTATTTCCGTACCCCCCAGATTGCATGCACCATAGTATTACCATGGTAACATTTTGTAATAGTTTCCCCCACTCAGATATCACCGCGTATGCGACAGGTTAAGAGGGGACCCCCACCTACCACGATAGGCCACGAAATGCTTACCGATCGCTACGATTTGAAATGACGAAATCGTGACCTATCGGGAGGTCCCCGAATCGTAGACCTCTGTCGTGATCTAATCGGTGAATCATACGCGCTGACCAAGATATCTTCCCGATAGGCTACGATACCCAACGACAGGCTATGAAATTTCCAACACGTGAATTATCGGGACCTCTACGATTGGCGTTTTCATCGCAGCCTATCATGAGCTGTCGTAAACGGAATCGCAGAAACCTGTTCCACCTACCACGATTTTGCCAGACCTCACGCTAGAATCGGAATGGTGTCGGGAAGGCCGTTGTAAGGCCAATCGGGACCAGAATCGTGGTAGGTGGGGGGCAGGCTTTAATGCATAGAAATACGCACCCCGACACCAAATAACCCACAACATTATATCACGGGAGTATTTAATAAAACATGTCACAAATGAAAAGCCTTCCAGCCACCATTTATAGAAAATACACCATCAAATGGCAGTATCCCATTATATCGTTAGCAGCAGATCCTAAACAATGAAAGACATATCTATGGATCGCCGTGCCTGTGATCTGGCTCTGTATATAGTTTTGGCCACGGCACGATTAGCGCAATTCTAAGGCAATAAGATGGTTCCTTCAAACTTCGTGTGCTTTTAGCGGGTCAACTGAGTGAACTCAACCAGAACTAATAGTACTATCGCCACCAACTAATAAGTCAAATATCGTCTAGCTGGATGACCCATAAACGAAGGCCACGTTCATAGTAAAAGGAGTTTACACAGCATGTCAACAGGTCATACCTGAATTACACAACGCATTGCTCTTACTATTCGTATCCAATAAAGCATATCTTTATTTTAGAAATAAAAAAGAAGCTTGAAATTGGTTTTGAGATGAGTTGAAGAACCTACTTAACATCCCCTGCTGGCCAACTGTTACAAAAGACGATACGTTGATAAAAATGCATTTCACATGTCTTTCTTTCACTCCCAATTATTCTACAGGAAAGTCAACACCTGAACAAAGGTAGTTGATAGTTAAATGGTGGAAAAAGAAACATTGCCTTCTTATCCATTTTGGACACATAATATTCTGTGTGATCCTGTGTTATTATCTACTTTAAAGATATACAAAGGAGTAAGCATATGTAAAAACCGTTATCCGATATTTCAATTGAATCATATATTGTTTCTCATGGAGAACTATTGTATATATAGTCTCCAAGTAGCCGAATCTTCCGGTAGGGCCAAGATATTGTCCTCTAGTGCGATAATGGCAAAGCTCTTCACGAAATCCCGGAATACAAGCGGTCGTCATATGGGTGATATAAACAAACATCCCAAAATTCCATATGGCTGTTTATTTGCGTTAGCTGTCTTCGCTTAATGATATCGCAATGAGGAGCTGCATGATATTTGTAGCATAGAAAAACAAAGTCAATGTAAAATCATTATTATCATTACTTTTATTATTATTATCATTATTATTAATATTATTATTATCATTCCTGGTAGCCTTATATTTTCTATTGCTAGACTTGATTGCTAGACTAGCGAATGCTAGCGATTTCTAGATTAGGACCCGTTGCAACGAACTCAAATTCCCGTTACCACATAAAGGCAGCATCAGATCGTACTCCATTGATCGCTTGCTCTGCTGGCCGGCCGATGTACGTGCTGATAGGCATTCTAGAGTGTCCAGCAGATTCATCAGAGCGTTACGACCTACTCCACTGACTCCGTACGACCTGGCTGGGTATACATGCCTGGGTGGGGCAAGGGATACACGGTCTTTGCAGGCCATTAGCAGGAGTCCTCTTTCAATCATACATTAGTAATGCCATTTGAAACTGCCTAGGTGTGTCCTTGACACAAATCCTCACGAAGGCCCTTTTCAGTTACTCGATAGTAAAAACGTCATAGGAAAGATCCTTACTGAATAAAATGCAGTTTCTTCAGCTTTACAGTGGAGGTTTGTCCCAGGAGAGATAAACAAATTTAGATTGTGTTGCCTCTCCGAACTTATTGATTTTAACCCTAGGACACTCAGGGCACTTCACATCGATGGGAACACAGACCAGCTCTGACCAGCCCCTAGGTAAAACCAGCCGATCCCGGCAGGAGGCATGTCTGTAATATGTTAGTAGTCAGCCTGGGGGTTTCTTCCTAATGAAGGAAATACTGTTTTTGTAATCAACCTAATTCAACCCATTCTTTTTCTTTATTCCTGGTGTATCAATGTATCGTTAATAAAGAAGATCGGCCAGTTTTATTTTTCTAAAGTAATCGATCGCGATATGAAAATATCCACGCTTCTGTATTTAATGATGAAACGAAAATAGTATTTTAGTAAAGGAGAGGATATAACGGATGATTACATAACATACGACAATAAGTGAAGAGTCTAGCTTTTAACGATTTAGTAGTCTCGTGCCCATTGAGAGGTGAATTCTTCATTACGGACTACCTCATTTATATAAGCCACGCCATAGGCAACACGACACATGAACGGCGGGGCCCGTGGCGAAATCGCCATTAATCAGCCACCTAGAGCATGTTTGAATAGACGGTCTGTCACGTCCAAGCCTAGAACCACGACAAACCACCATAAGCGACCTCCTGCCTGACCTTCAAGGCACTATACACAGTAAAAGGTTGATATGGGATATTGTACGATGATTTATTTGTTCGCTTTGATCCTTACATTTTGTATTGCGTGTGATGCTTTAACCACGACACACCTGACTTATAACTTGCTTTTTAAGAATACATCTACATATAATTCTATTATTGTTTCCTATTCATGATAGTATTTATTGTGTTTTAATAGATATCATATTTGAGATTTGATCTTCAATGAAAAATGCACCAAATTAGAGTAAATTCCTATTTTTTTGTATATTTTTCTCTTTCTGAGGGATTATTCGATTGAGGCGCTACCAACTTCCCCAAGGAGGCGACTTTGGCTTCCATGCGAAATGCACTTAATTTGTCCGGTGTAGTTTGAACTTTTTTATTTGTGGCTGCTCGGTCCCCCGTCACAGTGCCCCCGTGACGGTCGCCATGAACGGCAGAGACGTTTCCACACGTCTACTTTTTTTGAGGTTTCACATTATTGGTCTCAGTCAATCTGCCCACCACCGCGTATTTGAGTTTCCAACACCAAACAAAACACTCACAGTACGTCATCAGTCACCACGCTCATTGCTACTCCTTGAAAAACTAAACAAAATAACTATATGATTTACATAGTAAACGTCCCTATTCCGCTGCAAGCGGTGATAAGTTGAATCATGTGACGTTGAATTATGTGAACTAAATCGGGTAGTTATTGCCAGGTTAGGTTCAGAGGAAACTCTTCATGTTTAATTCATTAATATCGGCTTTCGTTTTAGTGAAATCCTGCTTACATTGTGACTTCCGATTTCACGTAAACTAACATGCACCGGCCGTCTATATAAAATACGATATTCAGTATAGTATACCTGCACCTGATACCTCAGAATAGCAGATTTCAGACACAGGCAATCAAGGTCATTGGTCACTCGCCTCCAGGTGTATGAATTGAATTACCTTAAGGCTTTCTAGACTACGTCATTGGATCGTCTTTTAAGAAAGCTGTCATTGTGCAACAGTCGAAGACTCTGGAGTTTTTCTGCTGGAGATCTTATTCCAGGCAGTGATTATGGGTTCAGATGGGAAAAAACACATTTTGAAAAACCAAATCTTTGATAGAACATTTTGTATTTGTACATGTTTATACTGATCAGTCCAGGTATGTAGGGTTCAAGATAATACCTGAAAGAGCAGGAAAGGTGGTGATCCACACTATGTGGCCAAGAACTGAACCGTATTAGCGCTCCCACCTTTATCGCAATGTAAACGTCAAGTCGGACCTCTATCAAGGCTCTATCTTCTCAAACAACTAATACCTTCAAGAATATGATAGAAAATAAATCCAGGCCTATTGGCTACCATTAACACGGAATGACTTGCAAAGCAGTTTTTCCATAACTACTAACTGTTTAACGGTAATCCAGTATAAGATATGTGATATTGTGAATAACTGACAAATTCACTGATTGTGAATTTGTCAGTAAACTCCTTGAAAAAGAGAAGGAAAGGACAAATATTCTGATAGGTCAGCCTAACACATGTATGCATATAGTTACAAAAAGCAAAAGAAGTAGTTTGATTATAAATGTTTTAGAAATTTATTGGTAAAGGAAATAACATTTATCTATAATAGAAATTATCTGGTGGAGAATTTTGGGTATTACAGCAACATTTATATTCCCCTCCCAGTTCTCCTCCCTAACCGCTGTTAGAACCACCACACACGTTGTGTACATAATTATACTCTGACCCTTCAGCCGTTCTCCCTTTGCTATCAACACTTGTCAATTATAACAAAAGATCATTGTTAGATATAATTTCTTTATATCGTTCGCATATCTATTATGATATGTGTTACTATTTCACTCGTACACAAGACCATTGATTTGATGAGATCAGAACCAATCCAGAGAGGTGAGCATTGGGGGTCAGAAGGATTTTACAATGAGGCCCGCACGCTAGGTATCAGAACCTCCAGCCCCACCCTTCACAAGAACTGGCTGAGAAAGTTGAACATAAATCTGTCATTGTACATGTGAGGTGGGATCATCCCCAAAGAAAGGGAATACACCTACAGTATCGTTACAAAGCAGTAGGTATAAATTCATGAAATAGACCGAGTCAAAGCAGGCGAAATCAGATTATAAAGTGAGTCATAATTGATTCCACGTAGAGTATATACATTGAAAACTATTATTTCTAATAGAAAGAACTACTAGATCGATTAACAAAAAGAAATTACTGATTAAAAGTCCAAGGACAGAGAAGTTTAGAGAAAGCCCTTTATACCAAGGAATGATGCTTAAGGACTGTTTACCTGCTGAAGTCCAGCTTATAGAGGACAAAGGAGCCTATAACACTCGACACACCTGAATGGGCTGCGGTGGCAAGAACATGCTTCGTGATTAGAACCGTGAAAAATTCCACCAGAATCCAGATTTGTACCGCAAAACCCTTGGAAACTGGAGAGAAAAAACTTCTTGAGACTACCCTAGACCCTCTCTGGGGCACCGTATGTAACGTGTCAGCAGCACATAGACTCACTAGTTGTGATACAGTTGTCCTGAGAGCTGGTATTTAGAAGCCATCTCCCAGGGAGCACCATTCGTTCTGGCAGGTTATAGCCACAATAAATGTACATCATTGACAGAGGCACAACAGAAAGTGTGGGCAAGCAAAGTGGGTCAGTGTGGCTAGTGTACCAAAGTTGGCTTCCTTGCCACCAACAAATGAGGGATTCAAGGAAGATATTGCTTATTCTCACCTTCAAGTGGCAGTCTGGAGGAATTGACCAAAATATTCATACTACCAGACTATTTAATGCACCGGTGTTATTTACATTTAAGCCAAATTGTAATGCCTATATGTCTTCCTGCCATCCTAAATCCTTATCAGAGATAAAGTAATAGCCTTGTGATGTTGTAAGGTTCCATTGTTATTGTTTATTGATGATTCATATCTTGGGTTATAAATTGTAATATCTTCCTGTTTCTACTTATTTGGTATTGCTATTATCTTACAAACATGGTATCAATCTTTACATACCTTACATACCATAAATGTATACTTTCTGACATCGTTCAGTATACTCAACCATGAGTTTGTGTATTATTGCCACTAGGGTAGGGCTAGGCCATGAAAATCAACTCTTATAGTTGAGGCCAAGCCACCTTTATTGTTTCCAAAATCTGGTTATGCCCTGTAACAACTAAAAGATAGATATTGTATTACTTCATGGATAACAATAAAGAAATTGAAAAAAATGTTCTTGCAGTAGTGAGATCCCTTGTAAGCCACAAATATGTGGTTTTATCTTAGCCTGGAATAAACGTCTTAATAATAAACAGGCTTGCGAGAACGGTAAATCGTTCTCAACGGGTGATAAAGAGATGAATATTTCCAGGCTAAGATAAAATCAGAAACATTCGTGCTTGGTCTGAGTCCCTGTTCACCATCTCGTTTGGAGTGCTTCAGAATATTCACTCGGCTATCGTCTCGTTCATATTACTGCACACTCCTAACTCGATGACGAAAGACGACACAGACCAAACACTCATCAGTTTCTTTCTTAGTTATAAAACCTGGTAATCCTTCTGTGCTTGTCAGGGTAGCCAGGGTTGTTTCAATGAGAGGACAAAGCAGGCTCTAGGGTCAGACGACGAAAGCGATCAGATGCCTCTCAGTTTAAGCAAAACTGCAGTTGTCACCTACCTACAACCTATGGCATTATTGATGTAGCTATATTCTTGATACTTTTTAAATCCCTGAGGTTTATTTTTTAATGTATCATACAGCCACTTTATATGATCCTCAAGTGATAATATCCAGGAACAAAATTAGGCTTTTCTATGTTGTTTATCTTTGTCGTAATATGTTTAGTTTAGGCTATAGAGGCATTATTTTGGAAGTTATTTCTGTTTGTTACCATAGCAACAGAAACTCACAAACTCATTATTTATGATAACTGTAATTGATTATACATGCCTAGGAAATATAAATGATGTTCTTTCCAGGCTATCTTCCATGATATATAATTTTTTATCACTTTTTACCCACTATATCCGTTTAAACATAGCAAAATAGCTAGTTACCATAGCAATGGTAAATGCAGTACTACTCAAACCTTGTCCATCAAGATTATTGGACTCCAAAACATATACATTAACGATAAGTATCTTGGTCTGTGGCAGTCAATATTGAAAAAATATTGGGAGTTTTAGAACTTCAGACCATCACGAGGACGCCATCTTGCATATCTAAAATTGCTCAAGGGTGAAAGCTCCACACCACCCTAGATCTTATTATATACATCCCAGAGATGAATAATCAGCAGAGAAAAAAACGATATCGGAGAAGTCGGGGTAGACTCCCACAGTCCTATTTTCCATCGTGTATGTACACTTCATCTCTAGCCATATAGTCGGGGGTGGGGGGGGGGGCGGCGGCAGGGGAGCCGCCTTGGAGACAGGGTGGCGGGAGCTGAGCGGCCGGGCGGCCGGAAGACTGGACGGCCGGGTAACCTTTTTCACTTTTTGTTAATCTAAATACATATACGCCAAACGTGTATAACGTAAATACTACCGGCATTTGTATATAACGCGCACAGCATATTTCTTTTCATGCACGCTTTGCGGCAAGTACCGTCATTACGCTTCCGTATACAAGGAAAATCATAGTTGTACAAGCCACATATGCTGGCGTGCAATGTAGACGTATATATATATATACATATATATATATATATATATATATATATATATATATATATATATATATATAAACAGGTCAATATACATTATATACGCCCGTTTTTGCGGTGGCGTATGTATGAAATATCTACTTTTTTGCGCAGTGTAATTGGTTCACTGTGACGAGGTGTTTTGGTGCTAGGTTGCTACAACAATATTACCTCCAAAGGATAAAGACTTTTGCCGCAATTTCTTTTCATAATGCCTCTCAAAAGATCCAAGCTCTAATTCATTGTACAATGAACAGACGATGATGACAATGGAAATTCCTTTCCACAATGTCCTCTCTTATATCGTCCTTGCTGACCATGAGTGAACCGTTCAAATATTTGGAGCAAAGGGACTGACGAGGAAGTATTATGCCCCAATATGACCTATGACTAACGAAAATGTAATGACATGTAAAAAAAACATCTTTGCACTTAACTTCTGTTCAGGCTTTGTTTCTATTTGTATCTGAACTTCCGAAAATATCTGTATGAAAACTCTTCTACCTTATCCAAATATGTTGATTTGAAAACTGCATTCCACAACAGCAACTCCAAAATCACCAAAAGTATGCTTAAAGATTATAATTTCCACAAACCAAACTTTGAATGGGACGAATACTGGTCACTGAAGTGGGGAATGCTTTCAAATATTGCAAAGCCGTAGAAACTTTGAATAGCAGTGACGATTATCAATGAAAACATTTCACCAGGTTATATGTAAGATTTATCTCTCCACTGAAAAAAAACTAAAATAGATAAGGGCTATTTCCTGAGAAAAGTCAAAGGAAAAGACAGGGATACATTTCCTTTAATTTTTGTTTGTTCAGTGTCTATAGAATGTCAAATGGGTGTAGCTAGAGTAGCACAGAGATATTTGCTTGCACGTGGTATGCCAAATCTCCTACTGGTTCTTAATATATGAGGTTAAAGAAAGAAATACAAACAGGTATAAGACAAGCTAAATCAGAATCTATACAGAAACTACTGGATGATAACTTATCAAACCCTAAAAAGTTTTGGTATGAAATAAATAAAATAATAAAACCAAAAAATGTCATGAAAGCACCAATCCTTATAGACCCACAAACTAGAACAAGGATAGAACCAATGGAATCAGCAGATTACCTAAACACTCATTTGCTAAAGTTGGCCAAAAACTTGCCGCAAACAGAACAGTCGATTGGGACTATGTAAAAAATCTTAGAATACACAGCATAAGAGAGGCTGACAAATTTGTGGTGGATATTAAAATCTTATATGAACTGATAGTTGATATACAAACCTCTAAGACCTCTGGCCTGGAAAACGTTAGAGCAGGTATCCTGAAAGAGTTCATGCTAAATACCCTTGATCAATTTGCCTATCTGTACCAGATAAGCTGGGACCAAGGTAAATTCCCTGAAGACTGGAAATATGCCAGCATTACACCGCTACCGAAAAGTGGGGACTTACAAAAACCGGATAACTGGCGACCGATTTCTTTACTAGCGGTACCAGGCAAAATAGCGGAAAAACTTATACACATGTGCCTAATGACCTATCTAGAAAAGAATGACATATTAATCGAGAATCAATACGGGTTTAGAAAAAACAGAGGAACTACTGATGCAATCTACCAGTTATTAAATGACCTGTATATGGCTAGAAATGAAAAAGAAGTATCGGGTGCTATTTATATAGATCTGCGGAAGGCATTCGACAGTGTGCACCATGACATGCTACTCCAAAAAGTGGATAAGTTACAGATAGACAAAAAATGTAAAGACTGGATAAAATCCAATTTAGAAGACCAATTAAATGCAAGTTCATACTATATGCGGATGATCTTATTTTGTACACCTCGGCTGATGACAGTGAGTTTGTTAAGCAATCGCTTCAACATGATCTGGATAGTATAACAAAATGGTGTGACAACAAATTATTAACTATCAACATATCTAAAACTAAGGTATGCTGGTATGCTGCCCCAAAGGAATATAACAAAATCATTAAAATGGGAAAACAGTTATATATAAATATGGATAAAATAGAAGTAGTAAAAGCATACACATATCTGGGGATTGACATAGACAGCACCTTGAACTTTGAAGTCCAATCCAGAAAACTCATTAGAAGGGTACAACAGAAGATCTTCCACTTCAGCAAAATTAGATATTTAATGTCGAGACAAGTATCAATCAGGTTGTATCAAATGGCTATCCTACCTATTATGGATTACCCAGCTATCTTCATGGAGGGCGCATGCAATGTATGGCTTGAGAAATTGCAACGAATTCAGAATAAAGCACTACGCATATGTCTGGGGGATCATGGTTTGGTGCACACTGTCGATGCACTGCACGGCCTAACGGGCATACCAATGTTGCGGCGTCGACGTAAGGAGTTACTGTTAACGTATATGCGTAAAGTCTATATACAAAAGTATGGTGAGATAACTGACGAGTTGTCAGAAGAAGAAACTGACAGAAACCCGGACGTGGTTCCACTGGGGGACCATGTGAGGGAAAGAAATGATAACAGGGTTACCAGGTCGCAAACCAGCCACCAGTTCAAGCTATTTAGGCCCAGAACAGAATTTGTAAAAAAAGTCCCCAACATATCGAGGTAAAATGACTTGGAACAAGCGTGATAAAGAAATAAAACCTGCTCCATCCAAAAACTGTTTCAAGAAGTCTGCCCTTAACATACCATAGAAACTATTTCCGATCAATAAACTAGAATTGAAATAAGAATTTGTATAAACCCAGTGGATTCCAGCCCAAAATAATATTATCTATCTATAAATTGTGGTCTGGTGGCACGGAACCAAAGTCGTATGGTGTGCTGAACATTGCCTGGTACCAGCTGGCAAATCATCATCATTATCTCACCCCATACCTAAGGTGGAGGGTATCTCTTGTTTAGTAATTGTAAAGCAAACAGTTTATACTATGTGGAAATGTAGATTTCTTTCCAAAACATGTTATATGGAGAACACTGTACACGACATGAATGGAAGACCATCCTTGTGATGAATTTATGCGCAATAAAAAAAAATATATATATATGTCCAGCTGAGGTCTGAGAGAACATCTCAATTCCGGAATATTTTATTGTATGGAGCTCCAGGATGATTACAGTACCCAAAGGATTACCACATTACATACATGATGACATTTCACAAAGTCTGTGATGTTTTAGTCCATTATGATTATAAAGTGCAACACACAAATACACAGGAGTAGCACCGACCCAGCGCAGGTTATTGACTAGCAAGCCACGCATAGTCGCAATCGGAGGCAGAAGAGAAACTCTCAATTCATTAAAACGTCTCAAGGCTGATACAGCAGGTTTGCTCTCTGAAAGACCCAGCCAGCAATGCTGCTCAAGCGAGGTATGGCCTGTGAAAAAGGAACCCTTTGCTTGGGATATCTACATACCAATGCTTTATCTCATGGCCGTGTGGAACAACCTTATTGGGAGCTGCTGCATAAGGACATATAAAGGCATGACTCCTTATCACCCAACACCAGCGCATGGCCGCAGAGTCCATGCTGCATCTACTATTTAAAACTGAATACGTGCGAACTCAATCTCACATAGGTACTGTAGCTATGATACATAATATCGACGTTACCGTGGTGACATTTACCACAATTCCTTGATAATATTCATTATTATTGAGTCTTAGATCGGATTGAAAAGTGTTATCAAAGTATTTACATTATTTCATTCAGAAAAAATGCAATTACTGAGATTATGAAAAATGATGCATCATAGCGAACTAGGCCCTAAAATGCCTCAAGGGATCATGGCGTATTACACCCAGGAATGCCTTAAGGCATCACAGCGCAGCGAATGGATTAATGGTGAAGCCCTATACCCTAGATATCCCTAGCTACATGGGAGGGCGATATATAGAGTAACGACCTACATTTACCTTACAATTTCCACGAAAGGTCATCTTATCAATTTCAGGGAATATGCTGGCTTAATACGAAAACATATTTGAAAGTATCATTCATGTACGGAATACAACTTTCTAGCATTCTCGGATGCTATTACGGCAGTATGATTAAATCATGATATTTGTCTTTATATGCCAAATTGTGAAGTACGTCAACAGTGCCAGTAGGGTACAACTTAAAAAACTAATGTGAGTGGTGCCACAATTCCGCAATTTGTTAAGGTTTGGCATTCCCATGTATGTTGAACTTATGTCGGAATGTTCAACACCTTATACCAGGCACTGATGGGACTAGAATATTTCACATTTCCTATCAGGGTTCAGTAAAAGGAGAGTCCAGTGCTCATATCTAGGTTGTGGCTAGGATTCCAGTTGAATAAATTGACGAATATATATACAGGCAATAATGGTACGATAAAAATAGCATTCGAAAATCCAAAGAGAGGGAGTTACAAACTGATGGTTTAATAGATTCTGATCAATAGTATTATCTGAATCAAGATTGGTATTTGTTATGTTTCTTGAAAGCAGCTTTATTTCAGCAGAGTGGTGGTATCATCCCCGACGAGTAAGGTGGGGGGGGGGGGGGGGTTAGCTCGAGGAATCTTTAAAAAGGACAGGTAGCAAAGGATATTACATTAGGGTGAGGAGTCTGAAGTCAAACTTCGACATGTTCACACTGGAACAGAGCACCAAAACATGGGATATCTTAACCATCTCTGAAACCTGGCTCACGTCTCTCCATAACCTAAATCACTATCAACTTGATGGGTACAGCATAGTTAGGCTAGACAGAATGTGGAAAAGACACGAAGCAGATCCCAGACCCAAGGTGGGTGGGGGACTATGTACCTACATAAGAGATGGCATATCATCCGACCCAAGTTACTACCAACATCTTAATATGAGCACTAAAGACCTCGAATGTCAAATCATTAAGATTAAAAGACAAAACACTAAAAACATAATATTGCTCAACATTTATCGACCTACTGGAGGAAACGTACTTATAGCTAGACAGGAGATATACAGAATAACACAGGAACTGGCGGAAAACCAGGACCACGAGATAATTACCCTAGGAGATTTCAACATAAATATGTTAAGCAATGATAATAACTCCACTGAGCTAGTAAATGAGTTAAAACAACTGGGGCTAATACAACTTATTAAACACATCACACGCTTCTCGGATAACAACTCAATAATAGACTTAATCTTTACCAGTAGTATAAACACAGTACTGTCTGGGGTGTTATCACAAAGCTTCAGTGACCATCAAACAATCTATCTGATTCTGAAACACCAACATTACATAACAAATAGGAAAAAGATAAGGGGTAGATCATATACTAAGTACAATGAGGCCAAATTTACTGAGACCCTCAAAACAGTAAACTGGGTAGACTACTTTAGACTAAATGACCTAGATCAGAAATGGAACTTTATCAAAACTGAAATCGAGAAATACCTAGACAAGTCATGTAAGGTACGAGAGTTTAGCATTAAACTCTGTCAGCAGCCATGGATAACGGATGAAATATTAGAAATAATACGAGATAAGAATAAAATAATGAGAACCGCTAAGATAACAAACACTAATGAAAACAAACGAAAAGCCCGTGAAGCGAGAAACCTATCAAATCGACTTGTAAAAACAGCCAGGCAAAATTACATACTGAACAACATCCATGCATACGAAGCTGACCATAAAAAATTCTGGCGAACCGTCGGAAACATCCTTCCCTCATCTACACAAACGAATGAAAAAATCATTGAACTACGGGAAGACGATAAAACACAAATACCCGCAGACCGAGTACCAAACTATATCAACAATTTCTTCAGCAACATTGGCCCAAAGTTAGCAAACAACATGCATACCCCATGGAGATCTTATGATCTCAAAAACCAACATAGCAGTACAAATTTTAGTACCACATCGGAAGAGGTCACAACACTTGCCAAAGAAATAAAACTAAATAAACAGTCGTTACTAGACGGAATCAATACGCGTGTATTTAGAGATGCTCTACTAGCAATTACAGATATATTTGCCGACCTTTTTAATACATCATTTGCCCTATCATATATCCCAAACACATGGAAATACTCCGTGGTAGTGCCTATTCCAAAAGGCGGGGACCCTTACTCTGTCTCAAACCTTAGACCCATCTCACTCCTACCGATTGTGGGGAAAATACTAGAGAAAATTGTACATCGCAGAACAACATCCTTTCTTGATACCCATAACATCATAACTGATAGTCAATCTGGTTTCCGCAAGGGAAAATCAACGATCCAGGCAATAGCTGGCCTTACGGACCATATCTTAACACAAAGAAACATAGGTATTGACACTATAGCCATTTATATAGACCTGCGCAAGGCCTTTGACACCGTCCACCATAGCATACTCTTAGATAAATTGGAAAGATATGGTATTAGAAATAGAAATTTGGAATGGTTTGAAAACTACCTGTCAGACAGAACTCAAGCAGTGCGTGTAAACGATCATTTATCAGATTTAAACTATGTGAAATGTGGTGTTCCCCAGGGCTCCATTCTTGGACCCCTGTTGTTTTTGCTTTATATTAACGACCTATCAAATGTCCTCAAGAACTCAAAAGTAAGTTTATATGCCGATGACACGGTGCTGTACTGTAGTGACATCAATCATGAGACCATGTATAAGAACTTACAGTCAGACCTAGATATGTTGACTCTATGGTGCGAGATGAACAGGCTCACTGTAAACGCGTCTAAAACGAAATGTATGGTATTCACATCTAAACCAAAAAATAGAGCTATCCTTGACACTGTGTTCTACATCGGAGGAAATAAATTACAAAATGTTATAAGCTATAATTATCTTGGTATACAACTAAACCAGAACCTTGACTACAAACCACACTTTAACAGAATGTTCAAGACCATATCTCATAGACTCTACCAACTGACCAAGATGAGGCCATATCTTACAAAAACTGCGGCTTTAAGGATCTTCAAAACATGTATAATGCCGTACATGGACTACGGAGATGTACTGTTCATGAACTCACCCAATAAATACCTGGACAAACTGCAACTACTACAGAACCGTGGTCTTAAGATCTGTTTACAACTACCTAAACGTACAGCCACAAATAAGCTACATATGTTAGCAGCTATGCCAATGTTATGTTATAGGAGAAACCATCACCTACGTATATTTATGTTCAAGAGAGTTTCTAACCCACAATACCTGGACAATCGAAATGCCATGACCAGACTACATGATGCCCCGCTACTTTATGTCCATAAGCCAAACTGTACAGCGTTTATGAAATCAATATTATACACAGGTGCCACAGCTTGGAATAATCTTTCCCCGGCAACACGAAACATACCTACCTATCTAGAATTCAAAAAAATATCTAAAAGCTACATGCAAACTAAAGTGCCGCTATTTTGAGGTTTGGGGGGGTTTTTGTGTCTTCCTGTTCTGAATATCCACTTAAATGCTCTTGTGTGAACCTATTGGAAACGGAAGCCGAGGAGCTTCATGTCTGCTGCAATGTATTGATGTACTAGGTAATCAACAATGTTATGGTAAGCACTAATGTTATTAATTTTGACCTTACCCTCGGTTAAATGGTGTTTGATACACATGACATGGTAATTTATAATGAAGGGATGGCCCACGCGATGAAAATCAGCCTTATGTAAGACTGACGCGTTCTGGCCCCTTTATTTCGATGCATCAAATGTACCGGCTTTTTTTTCAATGTAAGGAACAACCTGTACCAAAGCATCAATAAAGAAATTCTTTAAAAAAAAAAAAAAAAAAGGGTTCTTCATCTTAAGATGGGGTTATCAAATAAGTTCAGTGCCTGCATAAAATGCTATTCGCTTAGGAATACATGTAAATATTCACTATCACTTCCTTCATGTTACTGTGCACGCCAATATCACAATTTCATAATTGTCAAGGACAAATATTCTCTATGGAGTCCCAGAGTTCGGCCAGGTCTAGCCAGCAGCAACATCTTTTGATCTCAGACGCGCTATTTTACAATGGTATTCATTCTGACCAACAGGTTGATGAGAATTGCACAGCCCACTTGGGAGACACTCAGGCAAATATTGAATAAATAGGTAGCGATTGCTAGAACGTAAGTATTGCTTATGTTTAGCCTGGACAAATGGGAATATATCATTTCAAGCTACATTCGTAGTATGGGGGTTGGGGATGGCAGTGAGGCTATAGCCCAGCATCTCCCTATCAATATGAAACACGCAGGCATTAGAAGATGAAAGGTCCGTGAATGATTCCACAACAATTTGAAACCCCTATGGGTATGCTCATACTCCGTATGGAATAACTCAGCGCATTGAAAGGTAAGGTTGAGTAGTCGTATTTTTTAAAAGTCTGGGTTAATACTCTCGTGGTGACCTTCGGCGATTTACCTTTAACATCCGGTCAAGTTGTAGGTTCTCCCAGCGGCTACCACAACATAAATAAGCACATAGATACATGTATGTGGAACAACGCAAAGTGGAACTGGAATCTTCTGCATGAGAGTAATGTGGGGATTCCGCACTAGTGAATTTCTTTATATGTATCGGAGTATCAATTATCCACTTTTATATAATTATAAGATAATCTATTAGTTGGTGCTATTGATACATTTTCTTAACAAAAGAGGTAGGTATACACTGTGTATTTTTTGTGTGTATCTATGGCCTTCCGCTTTTCAGGTTCTTGGTATTGAGTATCACCTCTTGAATCAGTAATAGATGGGCACTGACATTGTGGAGATGCAGTGTGGACATACCGGGAAATGCCCGTTCAATTATAGCTGAAGAACACTTATATAGATCAATCAGAACTATGATAACCAGTCAATAACAGATGCGAGCTAAAATTTGATTTTAAGTATACAGCACCTCATTTGGCTCAGCCCCAAGCATCAGTGCCCAAAACGCAGAAAAATATCCTTCTAGACCTATATTCCTAATATAAAAAGAATCAATAACCACCTCAATAAAACTCCCAATATATCCTGTTACAGTCGAAACTACAAAGCAAGTGATCAACAACACTGGCGAAGCTTTCAGTAGAATATAGGTTGCTACTGTTAACGTGAACGTGATATTACACTCTACAGCCAATTTACAGAATGAAACTGTAAATATGGATATATTAGAAATAGTTAGAAAAGTATAAACATCAGCAACAAATAAAATTATTGATAAGTATTCATTTATCTTCCATTAAGTTTCTGCCATCTAAACGATATTAGTTCTAAAGTTTAATTATTGTTATAATCATAATTGAGACTAATAAACATCACTTTCATAGTGAATTTCCAAAACATAACTAAAATTGACTTTATTCGACCATATCAAATACTAAAGAAAAAAACCAACAAGTTTTGGTCAAAGTCGTCGTCCTCCACGAGTTTGATACGGATTGACATGAACGAGGCGACAGCCGAGTGAATATCACATAGCATTCAAACGAGTTGGAGAATGACTTCTTTGACGAAAACGAGTTCCTTTCTGTATTTATCTTACTCCTGTACACACTAAAAAAATGGACAACACACAGGATATAGACCATTGAGAGCGGACTGCAATACTTGTAGGTACATGATAAGCCTATGGACATTTATTCCAGGGGTGAGATAAAACCTTGTACTCTAACGATTCTGATGAGGTACCCTTGTGGCATAGTCTGCTCTGATAACATCAAATTTGATTATTGATCACAATGATCAGTGGTATTGATGAGCCAATATTCTGCTTTGTGAGTCTATGATGGTAGTGATCACAAAGTATTCACTAATATATTCAAATACTAGATTTCTCTTACGTGAAACAGTTCTAGAGGCCCTCAGTAACAAGATTTATGGTGTATGCGTGTTAAAGGGTCATGTGTATAGTATATTTACTACAGTTTTGTACTTTCATATCTACAGGATACAACCATTGTCAAAATATAGTTTATTACTGATCAGGTTTACAGTCAGAACAACTGAATAACACCCAAATCACCCCCTAAAGGTCGTTTCTCATATCCCTTAAGATCGTCACAACTGAAAACACTTTGCCCCTAAAAGGATCTCAACTTAAGATTATCACGACTGAAAAACAGGGCCCAGGACCATACATTCCGATACCCTTTCAGGCTAAGAATGTGTTAACTGCATATTTTTTGTGCCTTTTCTGTTGTTAAGAGCACAGAGGGAGCAGTGTTTTTGGCGGCCTCAGCCCTCACCTTCGTTTGCTCTGTCTGTGGGTCCCATGTTCTCCACCAGACAGTGCTCCCAGTGCCTGATGGATTCACATGGTCTACTTCTACAATGCCCCAATCGCCAGATGCCAGAACAGGGTTTCTCACTACCTGCTGCATCACCATGGCACTGGGCATACCTTACTCCTGCTCTGATGCTTGAAGTCTGGGTCTCCATCCAGACATTGCCTGTGAAAATTCTCAAGTCTCTAGGGATTCTACTGATCTTCAGCTTGGTGCTCCTCACCATATCGGCACCCCACGACTTTACCTCCTCTTGCCAGGGTTGACTTTACTCCACATCTCCAATCTACATAGCTTTGTCAAAATTCCTGCCTTCTCACCTGTGTCTCAGTGATCCTGGCCTCCACCACATGACTCCGAGACGCCCATGCCTCCCCTCTCCAGGGTCGACCCTCTTCACACCTACTCAGTGGCAGTATGCTACAGCCAACTATAGGCAAGCTACTATACAGCCTTCTCTAGGGCGATGCCCACTTGGGAGTTTCACTGTTTTCTAGGACGTGCGGATCTTATAGGGTTCCGCCCCTGCATGGCTGCCAGACCCCTAGCTCCTTCTCTCAACCCTACTTCTCGTAATGTCAGAGCATTTCATGTTTGGTTCTCGTTTCCTGTCATTATGAGTCTTCACCTTTTCAGATACCATATCCAAAATATCAATTTCTAGGTGTTAAATAAACTCATTTAACTGCCTTTCACGCAATTGTGGCTCATTGTGGCTGACGTAAGGACGTATAATGAGCCCTTACAGGAAAACACGACAGTACTATACAGCTTAGTGGATTCCTTGTCCCCTTACAAGTTGCCCACTCCATGAACACGATGACATCATAGACCATTGCTCCTGTAGACTTTTCAATCGATATTCATTTCCAAACGCCCAACTACAGTTCAAAACAAGAATTGGGAAGGGTTTATGTTTCCTGTCGTTACCAGCTTTCAGCTTTTCAAATACCATATCAAAGTATCAATCTCTAGGTGTTTGATAAACTCATTTAACTGCCTTTCGCGCATTTGTTGCTCACAATAGTATGATAAACAATCACAAGAAGTCACAGAAAGGATTGCAAAATATAGTAGGTCTATCGATGAGAAGGTAGGGCAGACCAATAGATCGTTTCTTACCCGATGACACTACTGTCCTGAGCATGGTAACGCTTCTTTTGCAATGACGTATATCCATATATGATGCACATCCAGACAGATTTATACCGCAACCGATTGATATTACAATTTATGTACCAAACTTTGTTTTTATGATAAGTACATTTAGATCAGCCCACTGGTTGTCAATGCTGCAGTATCATCATTCTGCCGATGATAAACAGATTTCTATATTGTGAACTGTGACGAGTCACTATAACTTTGACCAGCTGCAGGGAGCTGTTTCAAAACCACAGACTTAACCCACGTTTTGAAACAGCTCCCTGGTGTTAGTGTTGGTGCTATGAGGCCTTTAAAAATTTGTGTACAACGCGAACTGGTGCGGAGCACTGGGGTAAGGTACCTAGAGAGGGTGACCGCCACCATGGGTGTGCAAACGTATTACACACCAGAGGTCTCCTTGTGGAAATTACGCAATGAAATAATCTATCATGGACTAGTATTACCTGCCGTTTATTTATTAAGTGGGATTTCAATATATTCATATATAAACGATCACATGAACTTCCATTACTGGTTATTTAACAAAGGTAATAACAAACTTCATCAAAACATTTATGAAGGTCAAATCGCATATATTATGATTGTGTCGTAATTGTATGCTATTTAACTAAAAAAAGAATTCAATATAAAGTGTGCACATTGCTCGTTGTAAGAAAAACAGGAAAATGATATTGAACCCCGTGGCATAGCCATGATATAAACATCTAATCATTTAGTACGATAATTATTCCACTGAATATGCAACGTTCTCTCTAGAGTCTCCTAGGATAAATGCATGAACACATTCGCTTTTATGAACAATAAAAAAGAAATATGTGGCTTCACTAAAATTGACATTTCTATTTTCAGTGAGTCAGTGTCCACGGCCAGGCCCGGAGCGCGTCAATTGCGGTACCTCTGGCATTACACAGGCACAGTGTGTGGCACTGTCATGCTGCTATGACTCGTCTGTACAAAATGTACCATTTTGTTTCTTCTCAGGTAGGTTACTTTGAAAACTGACGAATAAGATTAGGAGAAATTATACTTTGTCCGTGAAAACCTGATGCCTGACCTAAGATAGGTACACATTTGATAATTTCAAATCATAGGTGATGTTTTGTCCAGAGTGCCCCCCCCCCTCCTTCCGTAGCAGCATGGTATTCTGAGTATGATGAGAACAAAATAGGGATTCCTATAATTAGTAAATATAAATTAGCAAATGTTATCAGTTATAGTGATTTGGCACATATCCTTGGTCCTAGTATCAACATTTATAGATTGAAAGGTATTAATTAAAGATCCCCTTTCCTGAGCTTCTCATTTCAACCGAGTAATTTGGTGTTGCTATGTTCTCTCCAAGTATGACAGATTTCAGTTTTGCTGTCTTTGTTTATTCGTAAGCACTGGCGATGTGAGAATCTATTAAACCGGACCTTAGCATTTTGAAAGTAAATTAAAGATTGTCTCACACTATATAGTGTCCATAGCAACTACACTACTGTGTATATTACAGAATATGGCTAACTATTATTTCTTCGCAATTTCTATCTGTATACCCTCTAATTTGAACTACTGAGCTACTTAGGGTCAACTACCCAAGTGTCTGTCGATGTAACACAATAACCATATACCCTTGCAGTTTTGGTCCTTGCGATAGGTGTATTTCCCCATCCGTCCATCCAGTGGAGAGTGGCATCTCTCTGGGACGTACTTGAGGAATAAGTATTCGTCTGTCTGGGGTCCACTGCCGCGCAACAAGCGCCCCTTCCTGAAATCAGGGGAGGTGCAGAAATGACACGTTTTATGGACTTTTTATGGATGAATCCGTCACACCAGTGGAGCCA
Source organism: Alentia gelatinosa (assembly GCA_950022655.1). NCBI lineage: Eukaryota > Metazoa > Annelida > Polychaeta > Phyllodocida > Polynoidae > Alentia > Alentia gelatinosa. The sequence goes on from OX465584.1 coordinate 33,362,749, forward strand.
GACTTTTACACACTATTCCCAGCAGAATATGACGTGTACATAAAGGGTAGGGTGGAAGAGAAAAACTCATTTTAATGGCTTATCTACTCCAATATTGACCATTGGTGGCTAATCTGTAAACTGACCAGATTAATGATTCAAATCTGTATCGTGAAATATTGAATTACATGATTGTATTTTTATTTTCAGTGCCCCAGACACCAGCCTGTAGTCCGTTTCCGATGCAGACCCTGGTTAACAATTGCGGTTTTAATGGGATAACCGATTTACAATGTGCAGCTCTGGGATGCTGTTTCTCTGCTTCTACACAAAACGTACCATTCTGTGTCTATCCAAGTACGTCCATATTTAATTCAATATTTGTCAAACTTAGGCTAGTCTCAAGCCTTTTTCATGTTCCTACTGATACCTGGGGCCTGTTAAATAACCTAAATTGACAAAAGTGTAGGGTACAAGGGGACCTCATTCGAGGGGTTATCATCTGATTACATTCAAGTTCGTTTGCTATGACTATCCTTTCCGACCAAAGGTCATCCATAAGTGTTGATTAAGCTTGATCCAAATCATCCCTACGATGCTAATTTATTCAACAGGCCCCCAGGTATTATTGAAAAAAGGCTGCCATCAAAACCGGTGACCACACACTGCCACCATTCGTTTGTTAAAAGTAACGACATGGAGAAAAACACATAATAGATCCATCCGTCTAATGCAATTACTCTGCTCAAATTTGCAAACTATATTACTGAGATCATATAGTCGGTTCAAGCCGGAATTTCTCAGACAATATTAGATAAAAGTGTGTTCATGTCTTATAGTGATGATAAGTTATAAACAATTCTTGAATGAAATGGAAATACTCTCATGAGATGAAAAAAAGATCAGCTGCATCACAGATCTGACAATATTTTGTGACAGAGTGATAACATTCTATTATGTACAGATCGTTAATAGCAGTGGGAGAAAAGGTTTATAATTTGTTATTCCTTACCTACAACGTTCTACCTAGATCACATTACCTGACCCAGAAACTAAATGTGCCTACCGAGACAATAGGCTTGGAAACCTATGACTAATTCTACACTCCTTGCATCACAAAGCACACGTAAAAATCATAGATTAACTTGAAATAGGTTCAGTCAAGGCGTAGTCCTATATATCTTGAACAGAACAGTAAAACTGCGGGATTTGCAATCGTAGATAGGATACCCTAGTAAATAAGCAGAACCAAAATTAAAGATAACGAACCTCTTCCGATGACTACAAGTGAACTGCGTACTCTCCAAATCAAGTACTAGCTAAGGTGGAGACGTGCTAAGAATGTACAGTCATCTTTCAAGTAATTTGTTTCAACGAATCTGAAATGCAAGAAGGCATTTTGGAAATAGATTTCAAAAGGACGAGCATACATTTATCCTAGTTAAAGATCAATTACATCAATTAATGAAAGTTAAATGGTTCTTATTTTCCAATTACACATTGACGTATCGTGATCACCTTGTGAGAGATACACTCAATAGATCACCGTTAACTGTTTCGGAGTACACCTACAAAAAGAAAAACCTAAAAACATTTAAAACACCTATAAAAAAAAGGCTCCCTCTATATTCTGAACATTCAAACTATGTTCCGTTCTGAATTGTTATTGAGGTGAATGAAAGTAATTCTAATTTCGAATGGAGGTGCTTCCCCTGCGGGAGAAGACGGAAGCGTCACATATCAAACTTCCCAAGACTCAGTCAAACCACATTACCGGTCACAGTCGCGCCTACTCCCGTGCCATAACTGCACCCCAATCTTTTTTACCACCCGTCCGCCCTTCAAGAAAAATAGATAGAAGAAGGACTGGGTCATTCTTATGAACTGAATTTGCGAATCTCACGATATTGAATAAATTGCCATTTTAATACTCTGAAATCGTATCAAATAAACTAAAAATGTTATATTTAGATTTCCGTCTCCAAAGAACCCATGATTTCGACTGGGTCATTTTCCACTTAACATACAAGGCAGGTTAAAATGAGAAAAAAAACTCTTTTCAGCTCCGCTTCCTGTCTGCGCAACGGTAGTTCCTATTGCACAGCGAGTTAGGTGTGGTCCCCCTGGCGTTAGCAGAGGTGGATGCAGTCTACTTCAATGTTGCTTCGAGGATTCTGTTCCAGGGGCAATAGAGTGCTACACGCCAGGTTTGCTGGTTATATATTACTTGTGTTACCAATGTAAATCGTAACGAGATTTCCATCATAAAATAGAATCTCTGCTATACAATAAGACCAGAATTTATTTCACCTATTATACATAAAAAAAGGCTCGTTTTCGTCAGCATCTGCTTGGAGTGTTTTCTAGGTCTATATCTAGATTTATATTTTTTCATATAATTCATTTCTCACCATGGAAAAAAGTTGTGTAATGTAGTTTCCTGATCTTCCCCTGAGATGAGCATCATAGAAGGAATTGACTTAAAACATGTCTGAAAAGGGGATCACTTTTATTTTATACATGTATTTTTAAGCAACATTATTTCAGTTGGAAATGCTGTTACATGTGCATACAATCAGGTTGTACACAGGACTTATTTACATGTTATCCATAAAAACTTTACAAAAGAGAAGTAAATCAAATTATCAGAGAAATATCATTTTCATAATCTGGCAGCGAAAATGCCTTTCATCGATGTGTCTACCTTAACATTGCACTGCCATTTTACAACCTTGAAACCTTTCTGTATCCACTATATAGGCAATAAGTACACAAAATATGAAACTTTGTTTTTTGTGTGACTATTTTCTTTTCCCCCCCAGCTGCCGTTACACCATGCCAACCCATTGGCGAAGTCAATCGAGTGCCCTGTTCAACGTCGACTCTTACAGAATTACAATGTTCGAATATGAATTGCTGTTATGATAATGCACCTGGAGCAGTGACATTATGTTATAACCGCGGTAAATGGACACAAGTTTTGCATACATTGATAAACATCTGTCAATATGAAATACAGATATCTAGCCTAAGCTATATGCGGTAGAAGCAAAATACACGGGATCCTTATGTTACCCCCCCTTTATTTCATACTAAATATTATCTAGGTTCGCAATCATCTTTTGATCCTCATCTTCATATATACCACAGAGAAATATATAAAATGAGACTATCGTTATTCCGATATTGCCAATTACATCGCGCTTGCAATAAAGACCTAAGAATATAGTAAGTAATGGTTTACGGCAAGGTAAAAGATTTGCAAATGACCTCCGGTAACTATCAATAAGACACTCAAATAGCAGTCTTTATATTATATCAGGTAGCACGAGGATATTAATCAAGCTATGTTATACTGTAGGAATGTGTCAATAGATAACACAACAATAACAATTTATAGCCATATTAACCATATTCCATAGAAGAGCCATCTATATAAACGCAGTTCATATTCTGTTGTTGTACTATGATAAGTTAAAATTGTCCAGGGCAAACGTAAAAATAGAGGGGAGATAACAATATATGCTAGCGGTCATATATAGTGTGAGGGACTTTGATAAACGTGTTGGGAGGGTGATTTCGAGATGGAGTTGTTATTTGCCTAAAAAAAGGTCCTACATGAGATGATGTACCTGCCCCGAAAACTTATTTCAACCTGAAAGCCGCCATATGTATGTAATAGTGAGGTATTCTTTAATCTACTACTACAAGTGCATTTCTCTGAACCTCTGTTCTTGAAAATCCCATCATTTCTGTTATCTTTGTATTGCGCAGTCCCAAAGGCCATACAATGCACAGCCGGCACTAGTATACCTGCAGCGCAGAGGAGGAAGTGTGGTTACACTGGTATGTCAGCCGACGAGTGTTCCAGTTTCAGCTGTTGCTTCGACCCATCCCCAACTGCTGTAGTAAAATGCTACACTTCAGGCATGTTCTTCCACTTCAATATTCACATTACCCTATATTCTGTTCCAATTACTCTACCTTTTCTCAGTTTCGCAGTTATAGGTAATATTACCAGTAACCTGTCGTTACAGTTCTGAGAAAGCAACATCTCCTTCAATTAACAATGGAGCGGGAAAGTTGAAAAAAAATATAAGGGTTTGTCTCTCATTGTCAATGAGCTCACACTCTCCAGTCTTTTTGAATGAATCATGCCTTGTCACATGTCATTACATGTATGCTCTCTGATATTTTGTCATTGCAGCTGCTTTGTCATGCTCGTCGTCACAGCCAACCTGGGTGCAGTGTGGATATTCTTCCGTCACACAGCAGGCATGCAATGACCTTGGCTGCTGTTGGGACGCAGCCGGGACTGCATTTAAGTGTTTCTTCCCATCAAATGGTAGGTGTTGAAATTTCACTATTCTAAAAAGATTGTGTCACCACCTTGTTGGTTACCCTATTTGCGACAAGTGTACTTACTTGTCCTAAAACCCTTGTTAGGCCCGGCACTCACTTCCGCCGACGCACTATAGTATATCTTTTCCGATAGACTATGATTTAAATTTCCCCAAATCAAGGTGTATCGGGAAGAAAAGAGGTGACCACGGTACTGATGCAACTCACAATTCAGTGCTACGATGAAGGGGTCCGTTTCATTTCTAACTCTAGTTGTGGAGGAGAGTCCCGACGAAAGATACTGAGGACAAAATAGGCCTGAAAGACACTTTGGAGGAGACTTGAGCGAGGTTTGTGATGGTTGCAAGTGCAGCCACATATTGGTAATTTGGGGAGTTAATTTCATCATTTATAAATATACATGAATCTGACTAAATATTTCAAATATTTCCCTCTAACACCTCCAGTTTGCATTTGAATCCATAACAAACATATTCCCACTAATTCAAAATGATAAATAATGCTTCTCTTGTAAGGGAGTGTCCACTGGGTTCCTGATACGCACTGATACACACCGATATTGACCTCCTGATACAATATCAAAATCGCAGCGAAATCGTGGCGCATATCGGGCCAGTTGGTCAGGTATCTACAATAACGCTACCGATACATACACAATATTGACTGGTTTCAGATACAAGCGGCTGTATGCTCCGAGGAGTTGACGCGTACTTTAGTCCAAACTCAGATAAAGTTGCCAGCCATCTACCAATCATCCCCTCAGCATCTTTTAAATGAAAGAGCCATGGTCAGTACATAGTCTCATTTCAGAGAAACCCAAGATAAAGTCGCGATAATATGAACAAAACCCAAGGAAAGACGTCTTTTATTCTCTGAGGTCATGGCCAGGAAGCCACTACCTCTAACTTCGAAAGGTTGGCTCAGATACCAGCACCCGAGACTATCCTACCTAAGTATTCTACAGAATGCTGGAACAACTTACATTTCTGAGATTTGAGTTTTAAGCCATATGATTATATTCTCTCAAGTACCTGCTTCAAGTTAGTTACACCCCAGTGGGCCTCCTGGCCAAGGAAAGATCTTACCCGACTGTTCTTTGAATGGTCCTTACCCTACTTTTTTTAACAGTCCTCAGCTTGTCCTGCTCTACACTGGTGAGTGAATCTGCAGACTTGGTTACCATTGTTAAGTCCAACTCTCCCAACCTGGTTATCAGTAAGGCCCAGCGTCCACCTACTACGATATGGCTCCGATATGGTCTACGATGCACCTCCTGATGCAAAATCAAAATCGCGTCGGAAGGTCACCTAATATCGGGGCAGTTGACCACGTTTCTGCGATTAGACACCGATAAAAAACCCATACAATACGTGGTGGATTGGCATGTCTAGACATATGTCTACGATATTGCACGTTCCCGATATGTCTCCGATATTTGCCTTTTGTATCGGTGCCATATCGGTTGGTCTAAATTTCTACCGTAGTAGGTGGACGCCAGGCCTTAAGGTGTGATGCCAAGTGGACATTCATCTACAGAGCCTACTATATTGGCACACATTACTCGGCCAAGTATATCACCTTTCTCCAACAACTCAGGTTGTCTGAGCCGTAGGAAACCTTCTTATAGATCCAAGGTAGCTTCATAGAGTACCTGGAAGTCTACCCCTATTATCCCAGTAGAGAATTCACCCAGGCTATGGCAGCTCCTAGCACCTTGACAGACCTAACTCAAACATCTGGAAACACCAACATCAGCCACAGGTGGGTCGGATTTTTGAAACCTGCTAAATTCCGCTTTGAACCTGGGATAAAACACGGAATTTTTTTTTTCCGAATAATACTTCTTTTTATATTTTATGTTACTCACCTACTAAGTACGTTCCAGAAAAACATTATTCCAACAAAATCAGATCAATGGTTTAGATTTGAGAGCCTTTTGAAGTTGTGTATGATACTGCATGTTGTCCAACCCCCTAAATATCTGAAATTTCAAGAAATGTTATAAATGCTTATAACTTAAGAAAGACTAATATTATACGGTGACACACATTATATTTTATCCAAAATACCTTTTTCATATATTAGATTTAAAAGAAAAGCTCTAAACCATATTTGGGGTGTTGGGCAACACAGGGGTGTCGGACAACACGAGGGGTGTCGGACAACACGTTAATAGAATTACTCAGAACAATGAGAAAAATAATATTTGAGGCTATAATACTTTATATTTTTAATTAAATGATAATAAGCTATATTTCACAAAGCAAACCACTCAATAACTGATAAAAAAACGACCCCAAAATCATAACTTGTAAAACAGCGTGTTGTCCGACATCCCGGGGTGTCGGACAACACATGTTCAGTTTTTGAACAATAAAAAGTATATTTTTTTATTTAGAAAAAAACCAACCTGGGTATTCAGGAGTGGTAGGGGTACTTAACATAACCAAGGATATTTGTTATTCTATTATGATTATTTTTTCTTTTACACATCCTTTAGAGGTGTGTTGTCCAACAACCCATTTTTTTGGAAAAATATCATCATGGGATCATAATGTTCTGATATCAGAATGGATAATCCGATTGTGTTGAAACTTTCAGGTATCACAGCCAGGATTCTGGTCAACATTGTACAAAAAAGAAAAATTTATTTCTCACTATATATCTCATTAGTATTTTCCCCTGAAAGTCGGGGTCTTGAACAACATACTCTATGGGTCTCTATGTTGGAAAATTTGAAGGTCCTGGATAGTTTTTACCATTTTAATATTTTTTCAATCTTTTACCAATTTTCAAAATTATATTGTCTACACTTCTCATGACATATGCTTTAAACATGTTAATTGATACAATTTGCTCGAAATTGTGTCTCCCAGATTTTGAACAAAGCAAAAATCAATAGAAAATCTTAGTTTTTGTTGATTTTCGGAAGGAAAAATCCCTCAGAGCTCTACAAAACCCTATGTTGGAAAGAAAGACTATCAAAAGATACACCAAATAATTTCATTTTTACATTCATGAGATACGTTTATACAACATGAACCTTGAATAAGCTTATTTTGGCAATTTAGCAGGTTTTAAAAATCCCACCCAGGTATGGTATGCCTGTGTATCTATACAGGGTCCTCTTCACAAGAATGACTACAGACTATTAAATATTGGGCCTGCACATCATCAGCGTACCGAATCTTTCGGTCAAGTCATGCGGAAAATCAGCACATTTGTGGCCGAAATCCCTCTGAATCTCTCACCGTCTAAATTGTAGACCTATAAGAGACTTACAAGCTCGTGTTACTGATGTTCCCGCTCCATAAGTACCATACACGCTATCAAGATGAGGCCATGAGTGTCTAAGAATTCATGAGAACTATGAAAGTTTATTTGTTGATACCAAACACAGGTATTAGTTTAACTTGTCCTTATTACTAGAATTACTTTTTTAAAACAGTTTTCGTGAGAGTTCCATGGTTCCTCGTCCTAACCCCCCACTTTTGAACATAAAAATATGTTAGGGGGGGCGTCCACCAACCACGACAAGGCCACGACAATGGCTTTCCGACAAGGTCCACGACAGGCCTACGATTGGAAAGTGTGTCATAGCCTTGTCGTGGTTGGTGGACCCTAGTTCCCGACAAGAGTCTACGACAAGGCCACGACAGGCTGCGACTGGAAGCTTGTCGGGGGCCTGTCGGGGGCCTTCCGACAAGGCTACGACAATATTGAATTTTCCCACAACTGGCCCTTTGTCGTGGAATGTGGTGGTTTCCTCAATATCACTGTCGTAGTGTGTCGGTACCATGGACGCCTTTTTTAGGCATCCACCGAAGTCTATGACACGTCCCGACAAGGCTGTCGCAGAGCTGCCCTTCTCACGACAAGGCTGCGACAAGGCTGCGAATGGAACTTTCATGTCGGCACTTGTCGTAGCCTTGTCGTGGTTGGTGGACGCCCCCCTTTAACCTTACCCTCACATTTAACCCATTCACTCCAAGTTACAAAATAGCTTTTTTATGTAATAAAATAATTGTAAATTGTGGCTCAATAAACATGGAACTTTGACAGAATGTAGGCATAACATAAATAAAGTATAAAGCATAAGGCAAAATAAATAAAGTATCTAGTATCCGGTCCCTGCGGTATACACCTTAACTAGGACTCGTCCCTATGCCCCATTCTCTGCATAGGAGTTGATATGGTGAACTGCGCTTGATATCATAGTCTGTAGCACCTAGAAGCAGGAAACCAAAATTTCCAGAAGTATGAGCACCTCAAGGCAAGCGGAGACGGACTCGGAGGTGATTGGTAGGCAGGCCGAGGACCACATGGACTCGGTCGCATAGCAGTGAACTATGACCCGAGGTCATCAAGGATTACATCCCTTGAGACTGGCCTTGGAGATGTCAAGGCAGATATTAGTAAGATGAACAACAAAATGGACAGCATCCAGCGAGGCACATCACCAGGCTCCCCCTACTCCCCCGGCTCACGTGGTTGCGTAATAGACATGCACCCACCACGTGATGTCACAGCCCATGTGACTCCTCCACCACGTGGCGGGACTACACATCAAAACAAAAACAAAGGGAGCACACACTCAGGCCATGGAGGGGAGTGGCCAGCAACTACTGTCTGCCTGCATGGACAGTGTCAGTGTTACTGCGTTTCAGCCTGCTGCCACCGTCCACGCAGAAAGTAACACTGCACTACGAGCTTGTCCGAGATTGTGTTATCCTGTGTTATTCTTTATTCAATTAACATTGCATAGAGATGGTGGAAGCACATGAATGTTTAGTAGCAGAATGTAAACAGAGGGAAGCTTCTAGAGCGCCCGCCTGTATAAGGAGGAGTACACCTTCGCTGCAGCTGCCAGAGGCAGCACTAAGGTACGAGGAGTAAGATCTAGCTGAGCTACAAAGGCCTGCTCCCACTGGAGTAAGGTTCGGCGGCGGAGACTTCATCCTGTGAGGAGTGGAGTCGCCTACTATAGACATTCAATGTGTGAACTCCCTGTTCTGTGAGTTACCTACAGACTGACGTGTGAGTAACTACCTCTCAGTGGAGAGAACACAATGCATGGACTAAACTTATAACATCTACCCAGGAGCACTAGGACTCACGACTAAATCCAGCTAAAACATAGGAACAGAAGTGAACAACTGCAAGGACGATGTGAACTATGAACGATTGAACGAAACAGAATACTTATGGACATTAAGCTGAAATTTTATTATATGGTTCATACAACATGGTCTACGAGACTAAAACATCGCATTGGATAATACTGCCTGTAATTGTATAACACAGATTGCTCTCAGGAGATTAAATGATTAACTTTGCAGTGTTTGTCTTTCCTCCTCTCAGGTCATCGAGATGTGAGGTCACCGTGTCTCGGTGACTCCGCTAAGCAAGGAGTTCTATCCCCTAAAACGCTCTACATAAGTAAGAAGATGGAAGAATATAAGACAATGAGCTAGCTACCTAAACAACTACTAAAGGGTCAATAATTACACCCCCACTATGGTGCAACACTCCGGATATCGTCAACATCAGGCGGCGTTGTGAAACAGGAATTCCTGACCCAGACCACTGGACAGACCCCTGGGCCGTGAGGGAGACTGGGCTACCTAACGCACTAAAATCGTGTTGCTCTCGGACTTGGACCTCGAGGCCTGGGATCGTTACCTGTCTCACATGCCAGGGAAGCAGGAACTTCTCAGCTTCATCCGCTTCGGATTCCCACTCGGCTACCTTGGGGCAGTCAACGATACCCTAGGGATCCCCAATCATCCCAGCACCACCAGCTATCTGGCCCAGGTGGACAGGTTCATACCTAAGGAATGGACTCACTCCAACCTTTTGGGCCTGTTTGAGGACCTGCCCTTCATAAATACTCCATCTGTCAATTATCACATATAGTTATTAATTATTAATATTGATAATCACTTATCTCTTATTCATATTGATAAGACCCTGACAAAATTCAATAAAATTTTATCCGCCCAACTACGGCCTCATCTTCTTTATCCAGGGATAAGGGCTAATGGGTGACCCATGCCCCCCCCCCCCCTGGTGTCTCCCCTCTTCACTAGCGCACCCAGTGCACTCCCCCTCTCTCACCCCCTCTAGCGCATCTCCAGCACACCCTACACACCATGTGCGCTCCCAGCGCACTACCCTCTCCCTCATAACTTCTTCACCACTCAACCTATACACACATACTCGTTTTTACCCACCCACCCACACCTCTCTTTCCTACTCCCTACACTCGTAGGGCTATTATCTTATTATTATTATATGATATTATCATAATAATTGACATAGATACTCCATCTGTCAACTATCACTTATAGTTATTAATTATTCATATTAATAATCACTTATCTCTTATTCATATTGACAAAATTCAATAAAATTCAATAAAATTGTATCCCCCCAACTCATCTTCTTTATCCAAGGATAAGGGGTAATGAGACATGATATAATAGGAAAGTCAAATTTACAGTTCTGATTCTCTTCTGAAGTTTAAATAAAGAAAGTATTATGTTGACCTGGATCCAATCGCCTTTTTCGCCAACCTTTTACCCACCAACTGTAGTGTCTTTAAGATTTTCTTTTTCGTTTCTCATTTTGTTCCTCTTGCTGCTTAAAAACATATGCGGCAACCCCTAACAAAGCCGCAATAATTGTAAGAGCCTCAATATCCATGGTTTGGCGCATGCGAGCGTTGTACAAACTGACCGGATATGGGTGATTCCATTGGCGGCGTCGCAGGCTGTATCAGGGTGTATCGAGACCATGGTACCTTTTTCGTGCACCCTCCCAACATGTTTCAATGCACACCGATATACGCCGATACAATACGATACGAACCTTCCAATACACTATGATTTGGACATTTTGTATCAATGATTAAGGGGGAACCCTGCTTTCAGGATAGGATATGCATCTGAAATTAATCAGATGAAACTGAGTAATTTCATTGAGGATTTACAAGTATATATTTCCGAAATTTCATAATTCACCATGAAGTTTTTCAAGTGTGAGAGACATATTCCCACTCGAATTAATGCGTATACATGTGTGTGTGTGTGTGTGTGTGTGTGTGTGTGTGTGTGTGTGTGTGCGTGCGTGCGTGCGTGTGTGTGTGTGTGTGTGTGTGTGTGTGTGTGTGTGTGTATGTGTGTGTGGGGGGGAGGTGGCGGGAGGGTACATAGCTGTGACATAGTAGAGAATGCTCCCGTTTCCCTACGATGTGCTATGAAAGATTGAACAGTTGGGGGGTGGGGTGATATTATATATTCTGACAAGTCTGGTAGAACTATATTCATCTGTCCTTAATATCAAGGCTTTCTTATATTTTGTAGTGGTCACTAAGTCAACTTCAGCGGTTGGATGTCAGCTTGGAAAGCTAATTGACAACATTGGAGAGGTCCTGCAGAAATGGACTGACCTCGTCACGCAACAACAGTCCTTCCAGAGCGTCATACAAAATGGTGAAATAGCCAGTATCACTACGTACTGTGAGTAAGTAGCCCGTGCATACGCTGTCTAGCGATGCTTTCCCGTTGAGGAATTTCTTGCAATGTAACTCCCACTTAATCACATCACCTATTGGAGACATCATGTGTATCCCGTTCATATGGCAAACAGCGTCCATTGGCCTATCTCACCCCCAGTATTTTCAGCCCGTAGACTTAACATTAAGAACTCGTACTCAATGCCCATGGATTATTCCGAAAAAATACTCAATGGGGGATTATGTTACAAATGTTAGCCAATTAGTCAATGTGAGGGGTGAGATGAATTTAGAAACCTATTCAAGTTCCCGGTCAAACTTTCATAGGTTTCCTCAAAAGTGGTTACCCCACATCCTAGCAAGCAAGGAGCTCTCAGCATGCCCTCCGTCTCTTCGATCTTTTCTTAAAGACAAAGATTCACGTGGTCCAAGGAGGTTTTCCTTCAGTCTTTCTTATGGGACCTGGGGTTTGTTGAATAATCTATTGTAGTCCGTGACGAGAACAGTGACGACATTCAGAAGGAAAGACGACAATATGTACCAGATTTATGCCACATTTACACCATCACCCCGACAGTCCCGACAGCCACGTCAGCGCGTCACCATATCTTGACTGGTCTGTCCTATGTTGCCTTAAGTCATCGGGGAGTTGTCGGGGAAACTTTAGTTCTGTCAAAAAATCCCTTAGGTCAACAGGCTCTGTGATCTTAAGTTGACGGGCTTCAGCTAGAAGCTGTTGACTTGAGGTCTGTCCTAGCAGGAAGCCCGTGTCAAGTTCAACGTCGTCAATGAGCGTGCCATTGGGTAATGAAGCCCGTTGACTTAAGGCAACTTATGTTTGATGTTTACGTCACCCTAAGGTCCAGTTGAGATGGGATGGCAGACAGGTCTTCATTTCACTTCGAGCAGCAAAAGAGCACACATCTCTTCCACTCAGAACCTCCTCCACAAAAATGCCTCCAAAGAAGCAAAAACGCAAGAAGGATATTCACGTGATATGGCAGACGGGACTTCATTCCACTCACAACCTGGTCCACAAAAATGCTTCCAAAGAAGCAGAAATGTCAAAAGGCTCCTCCTCCTACTACTACTGCTAAAATACATGTTCTGCCTGCTGTTGCACCAGATGTTCCATCAGGTCTGTGGACTGAGAAGGTGCAGTCCATGGGCCACACAACCACTTGAACTCAGAACCTGGTGCAAAAGCATACAGACAAAGCTAGTGTCTGAATTCAGCCAGGGTGCAGAAATACTCATGGCACCTGAGAGTTGGATCTGGTCCAGATTCCAATTCCTGGTTCAACACATCACCGTGGTGAGAACTCGCAATGTGGCGCTGTTACAGCCATCAGCCAGTGCCAGTGGTACCACGTCATCCAGTGCCAGTGTTCCGGGCCCGCCGTCTTCTGCCACGTTGGACAACAACCTTCCGACAGGCACATCATTAACAGTGATGCCTGTCCACCACCGCCAACTGCTCCCACATCCTGCCTGCCGTCCATATCCACATCCACATCCACACAGACCTTGTGAAAGTGATACACATTTGATTATTTATCATGACTTGGAGGAAGTCATTAAGCCCCAGTCGGTAGCTCGTGGTCCGAGTTCTGCCTTCACTGGATACGTTGATGATATGCTGAGCAAACTACAAGAACACCACCTGTTTAAGGCAGAGCAGTGTATCGTCCATGTCCTTCAGGAATGTCAGACGAACAACAGCCTGGAGTTGGCAGTAGCAAGTCTGGCAGGCCCAGTCGATGATGTGGATCTGCGATGACCACGGCCATGGTTCGGGGGAGCAAGGGCGGGAATAAGATTGTGGTCCACATCTTCATGGTCAACCTCGGTGGCATGCATTGTTGGGTACCGGATACGCAGAAGCTAGCGTAGAACTACATCAGCCTCGATCATATCCAGCACTGTATATAGTTTTTGCTCTAATTTACCAAGGAAACAGCCAAAGCATTTGGCAACAACCTACCTGCCACAGGCGATGCATTAGTTGTAGATGCAATGTTTATTGTCAAACCCCTCCTCCCATAGGGCTTCATCATCCAGTTCATGAGGGTGACGGCATCATTGCCCAGGATTGCATTTTTCATATAATACAGACTTGGATGGTTAATGGAAAATGAAATATGCTACCAGTGGTGTCCCCAAGTGGCAGAGATCAGAACTAATGTATAGTGGTGTAAATACTAAAGAAGAAACCAACGAGTTTTGGTCAAAGTCGTCGTTCTTCACGAGTTTGATGCGGAGTGATATGAACGAGGCGACAGCTGAGTGAATATCACGTAGCATTCAAACGAGTTGGAGAATGACTTCTTTGACCAAAACGAGTTGCTTTCTGTATTTATCTCACCCCTGTACACACTAAACGAATGGACAACACACAGGATATTAACCGTGGAGAACGGACTGCAATACTTGTAGGGGCATGGAGAACGAGTTCCCAATGTTGAGCCTATGGACATTTATTCCAGGGGTGAGATAAAACAGAATCAGGCGTGTATATGAATCAGGCTCATACAGATGAGGTGTACGCACACGGGGATTAGGACGACCTTGTATACGCAAAAGCATACCTATTTACACCAGGCCTAAACATATATAAAGTAGTTTCGTGCAGTGAAGGTTTTTTTTGCTCTATAGCACAAAGGAACTATTTTGGATTTGAGGCCTTATATCACAGGTTTTAATCTGCATACCATGGTTATGGTATCAAACAGTTTTTAAACAATGGGTAGTGGTTTACTGAGTCCCCGTACATTCTCAATGGGTACTTTCTATACCATGGTTAATAAAGTGCGATAAGATACAACATCAATGTAGATGAACTAATTTGTTTTATCAAAATGGAAAGCTCTGTTATAACGGGTGTCGACTACCCAGACTAGGAAACGATAATTCGTCCAGTGTAGACATTACTAAAATTATGCACGTGAAGTGAAATATGATTTTTCTTTTGTCATACAGGGTATACGCGACAGGAATAGACACTGTTACAACCTGTGCCCAAGCACTTGCCGGCCCTTTTACAACAATTACGGGAGTAAATAATCAGTTCGTTAGTACTCTCAACGATATTCAGAATGCCAAGGGCATTTGTGCAGCAGTCCGTAAGTAACATAACAAAATATGGTACCTTTCTTCACTCGTCACAGTTTTAAGTTGGTATATAATTGGATATATAACTGAAAGCACATCATGCAACATGGTACACCCTATTGCAAATACTTGAAGGAATGAAGATATGCTTGTTGCTTGTGATTCCCCCAGAAAATGCCATATTTCATTTCATTAAGGAGTATCGTATAATTTGGATTGATAAATTTGGGAACGGCATTAAAAACAGTATCTTAAATGAGAAGACTTCTTTAACGCTTTATCTGCCTGGCAAGATTGGTACCTGAAGGCAGCACTGCTCTGGCCACCAGGGTCTCTAATAAACCAATAGGCAAACCTTCATGAATTTTCTTCAATTTTGAACGAATTCTCCGCTCAAAGTCGCGAGAGTGGAGCAAAGACCTTCTCTACTCTTTTGACGGTTTTGAACAGTCTATGCTTAATTGTCATAACATCGAAAAATATACCAAGCTATCAAGTAATCTCTGCTTAACCTGGCGAGAGGGAAAAATTGCTTATGACAAACTAAACGATCATACTTCTTGGAATTTATAAACATTATACAACCTAAACAAATCAACATTGTACCATTTGGCTACTTAGCTATAGTTGTTATCGGATACTATTTTAATCATAGTATAGTGTGGTCAATGAAATCATATTGTTCTCCCGAGATATTGTATAGTTTTGATTAGTGGCATAGTTAAACTTAAGTCATTGTAGAATCTATTGTTATCTCTTTCTAACATGTCGGTTAAAACAGCTATAACACAATACTATACAACTTAGATCGATGCTCACATGACACTCATACGTTTTATCACTTTCAGGAAATTGCTATTTACAAGGATTTGATTAAACACATAAAATATTATTTATTCCAGTCAATCAACCAATTGGAGCCAAAATGTGCATACCAGAATCTGTTGCTGTTTGCAGTTTAACAACTTTTGATATTTTCCTGTCTTTCGCGGATGGTCACGCAAATGATAAACTGTGCATGTATGTCTATTATTCTTAATTGAAAGCTAGTACAAGCCATTTGCCAAGAGCATTGGATAGATATTTTCTTATCTATTGATAAAACTCTGATTGTCTTGTGGCGTGCTCTTCCTTTGAAACGGGTGTTCCGAAATGCCATATTTCTCATTGCAAATCTGTAAGTTACCACTTAAATCAATGCTTAGTGACATTTGTGTAATGATTGTTAACTGTTTTAAGTTTTGTCTGTGTATTTCCAGTAATTTGTATGATGCTTAAAGCAAGATATTAATGTGTAATGGGGGAGATAAAAGGTAGCAATTTTTCAAAGGGAATTTTACTTTCAGGGATACGAAAGCTATGTTGAGGAAAGTTGCTTCATGTATTGGCTTATCGACAAATGGATGTACTGACACACAACGAGATGACTTTAACTCTGTTCGCAATGGCTATAACCAAATAGCAGATCGCCTTGGGACATCATGCTCTAGTAAGTAGAGTAGGTTTCTACCCCCATACAAGATGAGTCCTTGGGCCAAGACTTTCAATTTTCATTATCACTGCTCCCCGGGAAACATTTGTTTTATTCTTTTAGATCTAGTAGATCTATCCCTCTAGTTAACATTTTCACTTGTTCTCGCTGTGGCAGGTGGTTGGATTACCATGACAACAGCTGTTGAAGAGACCTACCGTAAAAATACCTAACCAACTATGATTCTAAGTGCTGAAAATCATTGCTTAGTTATATGTTCATTAAAGCATTATAATGGTTCTTTAGATTAAACTTTGGTATTGGACTCCATATCGAAGTCCCCTTTATACATCTGCAATTTTCCATAAATCTGTTGTGGTCCGGTCGATTCCCTCGAGGGTCATGGAAAGACGTGCTGACGCGGCTGAAGATAGGGCCACGCCCACCCGTTTGAGATGCTGTCTTACTCTTGCGACGTGGTTCCTGACCGTAGCGGGGGATGGGTCGCCCTGCGCCAGATACTCCGTGAATGCGCATATCGTCTGGGGGCGTGGTCGTAGATGCTGCTCTCCCACTCGGTGGCAGAAGGCTATATAGGTTTCGACCGAGGTCCGGTGAGCACGCGTTGTCCCAGGGGCACGTGAGGCCTGTTGTCGAGCTGCAGCCTTCCGCTGCAGTGATAGGTACGCCTGATCTGGATAATACAAATGGGCATACGTTGTTGAGGAAGTCTGTACATGGGTCAACAAGGGTCAAGTTACATTGTCGTAAATTGTTGCATGCGTCGTTAAAGTATTTGTTATTCAGATGGGCCCGACTCAGGTTATCAGGTGCGTGCTTTTTCAGTGCTGACGCACTCCGCCCTCCAGTTCCGTGCTTCCGCGGAGTATTCTCTGGAGTGGCGAACTTGTCTCTCACATTCCCCTCCATTAAAACGCCTGGCCGGCACTACATACTTCGTGGGAGCCCGAAAACCATCAGTCTCAGGCTTCGAATCGAGCAGACCGGAAGTTCCGCCATCTTGGATGCGCTGCAGCTGGTTCCTAGCGTCACGCGGCGCATGCGTCTGGCTGGTGCCCATTCCGGTTGTCCATAGGGCGCCGCCATCTTGTTTTCGCTCTCCACGCATATCCTCGGTTTCACCCACGTGCCAACATAGGCCCCAGTGGTTGAGTGTAGTGCGTTCCGCTGTCGCTCTCCTCCCTGATGTTTCGCACCCTTCCTGCGTCGGCTGTGCAGCAGCAGGCGTCACTGACAACAGCTTGCCGGAGACGCCTACTGGCCGTTTTTTTAGCCCGTACAGCCGTGTTGCTCCCCTTGCCTTCTGTCACGGTGAAGTCTGTCGTAGATGGACATGTTGTGGCCGTTGTAAGAGTTCCCCGTTCGCCCGTAGCAATATGAACAGGCGTGAACGCATGTGGTGCCTGCTTCCTCGTGATCGCCCCGGTAGCTACAACCCTTGCTGGCGTTGAAGTCTCTACACGCAACTTCACGACCGCGTTGGCCGGTCCTTGAGTTTGTGTTGTTTGTCGCGCCTCTGGATTGCACGACAGGTGCGTGCCGTGCCGACTGCTGTAGTGCCGGGGCCCGGTCCATTAGACACAGCCGCACCCTCTCATGCTGTATTACGTGCCAGTCTGTCCACGAGATCTTGCCTTTCTCGACTTGGTCAAAAATATGCTGTGAAAACCTTCTCACCGAGGGCCATGGTTGTACCATAGCGTCATCTACGACGCCTTGTAGATGCTCGAGTAGGTGGGGGTTGTTGTATAGGTCCGAGCGTCAGTCATCCCTGATGAGACAAATCAGGGCCCGTATGTATTCCAGCATAGTGATGTCCTTGCGGGCCTCCAATTTGTGTTTCAGACTATCCACCCCCTCCTGGTCCAGGTACATGAAGGGTTTTGGAATATAGCGGTCGATAAATATATCGGAAGACAATACGACCTTAACTTCGGACTGTAGGGGGTGCATGTATTCTTTCGCGAATTCACTCTCGAGGTAGCCGTCGTAGTCTTGTTGGTGTCGGAGTTCACGTGGGGGAGGCATATGCTGATCCGCAGTGTGTTGCCGATCCATGTGAAAGGTTTCCCGTTGTAGACTGCGTGCCGGGGTGACCCGGTCGGAGCGGGTGTCATGGCATCTGCGTGGCGATGGTGACCGCCGGCGGTCGATGGTGGCCTTGAGCAGGTCCATTTTTCGGTTGAGACTACGGACATCCTCCTCCAGGCGATCCACACGGACGCTCGACCGAGAGCTACATGTGCTCGCCTCGTCCACGGTTTCATAACCCGACCGGCCGTATTTGAAGCTTACTTCGTGCTCTGGCTCGCTTTGGGCCTAAGTGGCGTCGCTCCGGTCCTCTACCCTCCCTACCTCTTCCCTACCTATTTCCCTCCACTCATTTCTCTCGTTTCTCGTCTTTCCTCTTGTTTGGGGGGCCATGATAATGGCCGTTGTTGTACTTTGTTCTTGAACTTGGTTGTAAAGTACCGCAGGTGTAGGTCGATGAATTGCCAAAAAGGGGTGAGAGTAAAATGAAAACGATGTGTATGGTGAGAGAGTTGGTGAAGGAATGGGGCCCAGGCGAGGCCTGTGCGCCAGATGAGGTGTGAGGTGAGAGTGGTGTGAGATCTGTCCACCAGACGTCAGCAGTGAGCAGTCCCACCAAACCGGTGGGACCATACAATATCAATTCTCCGTTTCGGGTAAATTAGTCAGTAATTGTGAAATTCGTTATCCAGTTTGGGAATTTGTCATACAGTTCGGCCTTTACCCTCATGACGTCAGGGACCTGTTTCACTGGTTTCGTGACATGTCTAGATGGCGTCTAGATGGTGTGTCTGGTTTCATAAGAACTACTCATTAGACTTCGTTTTATCTGTTCTTGCTATTGGTGCCGCTTTTCATGTCTGTCTAACACTTTTGTCACAAAACTAGTGGAACAGGTCCATGATGTGTAGATTTGTCTAATTCTTAAGTTTGGCGTCTGTCTTCACTAGTTTCGTGACATGTCTGTGACACCATACAGACAGATTGGGGTTGTCTAGTTTTGTGACAACACAAGTAGCTGCCCTTAGGAAAAGACAGACCCAAACATAAGAATTAGGCAAATCTACACATCATAAGAATTAGGCAAATCTACACATTACAGGATTCACACTTTGTTTCGGGTTTATGATATTGTCACATTATGTCTACATTTTCTTTTAAAGGAATTGAGATGAACTTTTACTTACCGTTTACGTAGATCCACCAATACTCTTCGCTATGAAATGAGACACTGTTTTGTCTGGTCTTGCTTGCACTTTTCATGTCTGACTTAACACTTTTGTCACGAAACTAATGAAACAGGTCCCAGTTCCACTTACAATCATTTACTAGGTGTCTCAGTGATAGCGGTAGGAACTTATGTTTAATGTATTTACAATGATTGCTAGTTTGACAATGTTATGTTTATAATCATGATAATTTGAACGTTTAAGTTTAACTATATAATGGTCAAGGAGAACAAGCTACTGCTACTAGTTGATATTATTCTATGGAACCATTCCATTGAGATTCAATTTTAAGAAGTCTTTTTCAAAAGTGTCATATACTCCGGACTGTTCCTTAGGTCAGGAGACAGCAAATTCCATGTTTGAGATACATTAACGGCTCAATGATCTTTGGTACCTAGTGCATTTTGGGAATGGTTGTTTAAATAAAGGTCCATTATTTGCTCCCCTATCTCTGTTAACATCCGCTTACAATAACTTATCCTGTAATAGTGTAAACATGTATTTATATGCAATATATACATCTTTCTTCGAGAAATTAGCATCACAGGTTACAGCAAATAGTTGAAGCATCGGCGGTATGGTCTAGGGTTGCTCACTGCCACCACCTGGGTCACTCGTCAATACTATTTTCCCCTCTTCCCTCATCCGTAACACAACTTCCATCTTCACTCCATGTTCACCATAACTCACATCACCTACCCTCCGTATATTTTCCACTAAACCCACATCCTCAACTTTATCATTTTTAATGTGTGTATATCATTATAATTATCCTACTTCACTATCATTCGTAGGGCTATCTCATTATATTTTGATACATTCAATCTACAAATATTTAATATCCAACCTTACTTGTATTCAATGTTTTACAAATATGGTTATAAAATGTTATGATAAAATTATATTTCCCAAAATAAATGTTTCTCAATTTATTCACAGACAAGCAGAGCGACAGTAACCCACTGACAGGACAACATTCAAAAATCTTAGTTGTTCACATTGGAAATTCTATGCTTATTCATTAATTAAAGATGAACATATCATTTGTCACTAGTTATGCATATGTACTTAAGAATAATAGTATCAGTATCCTTTCAGGCTGTGGTCAACTGTCTATGCTCCTCTTGAACACACATCCGACATGCACCTGGGACCTTCAAAGGCTTTACCCCAACCTAGCAGCTTCCGAATACTGCAGGTAAATTATATATTGTTTGATCCTTGCCAAATTGAATCAAGACTGGTTAAGTAAATTTATCATTTTCCTCCTGCTTTGTTCTACGTTTCATCCGGTCATGTTCAGATTTGATGAATACGAAAAAGTTGGGCACTATTTATCATTTCCCAATAATTTCGTTTTGCCCTGACTTGTTTAGTTCTGAATTCTAGATTAGTATCCTAGGACAAAAGAGTATTGACAGTCTACCCTTATGTAGTATAGATATGCAACAACTCTTCTAGAAAATATTGTTAAATTTCGATTGCCAATTGGGAGAAACGTTTAGGGGTCGGAAATCGTACCTTACTACTCATCTGACTCAAAACTGTGAAATGGTTTTATCATTTTCTTTTACTTAATATGATACAAATTAAAGTATGTGGAGTGTAAATTTTGAAGAAGAAAGTCGAAAGGTTATTCCTATTATACATGGCAGCTGGCGGACTTAAAGTACCAGTGTGTCATACGCCTATTATACTCATGATGACCAGGTACTTGGTCCGAAAGACTTAAATTTATGAGCCATGTTGATAAACTTCCGTACTATCTTATAGGGTAACTATGAAACTATCGGAAAGCCCACGTGCTAAGTTCGACACAAAGTGTATACACCGTGTGCCGGATTCGGTATGTGGGCCTCCCACTAGGAAGGTATCACCTGGCGCGAGTGGGTCAAATTTTGTCTTATTTCCTTGAAGCCCACTTTTTTGTCTTTATGTCGTCCATTTTGTACTGAATATCAAGAAAACATATATTCAAAGTCTTGGTTTTGAACAAGTGCAACTTAAACACTTCCCAGATCGGTTTGATGGATAGCTCTATTTATTTGAACAGTAGTACACAACGCTTCGGCAAGAGTAGGCTTTTTCATATTCAGTAAATATCATCACATAAAAAAGATATAACACGTGCATAATTCATAAGAAAAATACCTACATACCATTCGGTATGCCTGCTACTTGAGTATTTTGTCTGCGACAGACTCCTACTCTGTATGTCCCATAAGTGTGTGATCCACCAAATATACCAAACAGATGCTCCGCAGACAGGTTTTGAACTGCTAGCCTATGATCCTTGCAGAGGACAATCAGCCAGACGCCCCTAGATATCTAAATGCTCCGCGCTGATCCACTAAATCCTCTATTTCTGGCCATGCGGATGACCACAAGACGTCCACACCATGCTCTGATAGAGCCTAGTGAGCGAGTCCGATATCGATCAGCACAAATGTACTGTATTTGGCCGGTGTTGGTTGTGGCCTGTGTTTGCTGCTGCTGTTTGGTGGACATTGGAGGCACTAATTTGCAAGCCGAGTTCCCCGTTTATCAAATAGAGGCTGCGCCGAATGTGCCTCAACACACTACACCACTCCGGCTGCGCAAAACCTGGTAATCAAGCAGGGCGGTGTGTCGCTGTGTTGGGATTTGTATGGTAATGGTGATGGCTCTTCAATTTTCCACTGAATTTTGTGTTGAACTGAACAATGAAGGTAGATAAGTCTAGATGTTATGAATGTGTATAGCAAGGATTGCTCCCAGAGTACCAAAACTGTAGGAATTTCCGGTCTCTGTTCACGAGTAGTGCATCGCGGTGGCCACCTTTTCCATGTTGATGGTTTGTGTCGTGGTATATGCGGGCAAGCAGTCAATGCAAATCTCGGGAAAACTCAGCCTCATCGGCTGAAAATCAAATGAATCAGTATTCTCTAGCCAACAGAAATTATAGCTGATGCACCATAGAATCCAACAATTATGCAAATTAGGTTGGTCAGAGGCTCAAGAAATGATGATCTGTTAGCCAGAATGTTTGGTGGATCAGCAAAACAATGGTATTTGGAGCCCACAGGCGGTCGTTGATGACCAACAGACCAGCCAACACTTCGGGGTTTGGAGACACAACGGTGGTCCGACCACACTTCAACCACAATGCCATCAGTCGGTGTATCTGAGGCTTGGTGAATCACACGTTATGATAGCCTTTTGAAATGCCTAGTTTGGGGCCAATATCGATCAGCACAACAAGTATTTCTAAAATGTCCCTTGTTTGAGACAAAATTTAACAACATGTTTTTAGAATAGACTCAAAAGATTTCGGAACATCGCTATCTACTTTGTCTGAGAAAAAACGGGCCTCCCCAAGGGGGGGTTTATGACTTGTCTTAGACGAATTCCAGGAGAGGGTGCCACACTGGCCATTTCTGCCCTTGTATATTGTTTGAGATAGAAAAATGTTACTTTGTCTCAGATAAAGGTACATTCTTGTTCCAGAATCGTATAGTTGGTAATGGCCTTTTTGGACCTACTGTTTCTATTCATTAAGGTGACAAAAAATAGTTTACTTGCCATACATTGGCTCTTACATACTGTTTGTTTGTGCTTCTCAGATATGCTAAAACCTCCGTAGACTGTGCCTGGGATATTTGGCGAGGATGCCCCCTGCTTCCAGCGGACTACTTCCAGCAAGCAATTAGTGTTTTAAAAATTGCATTCGACATTGGTGGCTGCACACCACTTTCTTTAACGGGTTACCAACAACTGCCTGAGTGGGAAGGTAAGGGCAGCGGAGGAATAGCTTTGAGATCAGTAACGATCATCCTGATATTTGATATTGCATTATTAGTTGTATGTTATAACACGCCTGGAAATCAGGAAGTGTTCTGTCGGTGTGAAAACCACAAAATACAGACCAATAAAAACAAGGGGGAGATGAAGGGTATGGTTAAGGCTATTTTATAGAGATATAAATATGGATAAAGCTACAATATAGTAATCTTGATATAGATATATATTATAGACATACATATATGGATAAGGTTATGTTGTAGACATGAGTAGGGATAAGGTTATATTGTAGGCGTATGGATATGGCTATGTCTTATAGCCTTATCCATGGGCATATGGGTATGAATAAAATATATTGCCAAAATTGTTTTCCTCTTCATAGCTCCAAAGAGTTCAAAAATCTAATTATTTCAAAGAAATAAGGGGTATTGGATTTTTTTGGACATCTGGAATCTCTTTTATATCCCAAGGGTCATTCTTGAGATTAATCTAAATCTGATGAGATGGGGGTGGAGGTTCGCAATTAAAACCCGATAAATGGGGAGCTATATTTCCATAATTCTGGCCATTCTGGCTCTCTGCTGAGGATAGGAATTCACTTGAATTAACTCTTGCGAGGCCGGTTTAACCACGACCAACGGCCCGGACAGGAAACGGAAACCTGTACATCCACAGGTGGCCATGAACAGGGCCAGGACTAGGCCTGGAGGGGGCCCGAAGTTAGGCCCGATTAGGAGGGAGCTGCTCGAGTATAATTCTACTATACCGGCGAACATCGGTGATGTTGCCGACTTGGGGCCAGATATAGGCCCTGAGGACGGGCTTGAATTTAGCTATATGGCACAACTCCTTTAGAAGAACTCATAATCCAGGGACCTGTTTCACTAGTTTCGTGATATGTCTAGATGGCGTCTGTGACACCATACGGACAGATCGGGGTTGACTAGTTTAGTGAAAACACAAGTACCTGGCCTTAGGACAAGACAGACCCCAAACACGGTGTGTCTGGTTTCATAAGAATTAGACATTAGACATCGTTTTGTCCGTTCTTCCTTGCACTGTTGGTGCCGCTTTTCATGTCTCTCTAACACTTTTGTCACGAAACAAGTGAAACAGGTCACAGGAGCTTCCACGGACCTCCCCCAAACAAGGCATGTCCTCGGACCCATTTGGGGCCTAGGCGGCACCAAAACCTCGTACCGGTGTTTCCATGTGTATTTTTTCCCAGTCCCATACCCTAATGTATTACAATGTTTTTTATTCTGTATTTCATTCGTAATGAGAATGGCGACTAGCGTATATGAAATGCCGTGAACTAACCATAGTGCAACCCAAAAACGAATCTACCACAAAATTATAATTTCAGAATTACAGGCACCATTAGTATTTTACTCAATTTCTATGATTATTGAGCATTAAAGGATCAGAATTAAGAGTCAATAATGATACACATACATTATCTAATAATTACATAGTACATAGTAGGTAGCGGTTCCATACACCATATATGTTTGACCCAGTCTAGGCAATGTAACCTTACTGGCATATCTCTTACTCCCATTTTGCAACAGGTGTCACATACTGGGTAGTTTGTCACAGTTTTCCCCGTATTGATAGTGATACTTAATCTATAGAATGATTGTCTAGTCTATATGTACATGTACAATATCCGTTTATAGTCTAACTTTCATGTTGATGCTGAGAAACAATGAAGTGACGCTCATCTTTAAAGCCATGCAACATTTCTCTGTTATAACATTAGCTTGTGCTTAATGTTCAAAAATTCCCTCGCGAGTTACAAGTTCTATTGCGACACGGACATATAGCTCAAGTTCGGAATTCGTGAAATCGGGTGTATGATCTTAACTTTGTGTCCTCTCTCTCTCACACAAGTTAAACTTCCTGCATGCATCCAGTCCAGTATTACCTGCGCTAAGGATCTGTCTTTTGCTGTCGGAGTCAGTGAACTTACTGGTGGATATGGAGGCTATACCATAGAGACAGTCGAAGCTCGGTTAAAAACAATCGAGACTCAGTTAACTAGTGGCGACTACCAGGGTTTTTGTGGGTAAGTATAGTCAGATTTAACCGCTCATGATACTGTTTCTAATCAATGACTATCCATCTAATTACACGTGTTAGTGTTGTAATGCACATATGATGAAATCCTATTGCAATATTTTCAAGGCTGGAACATACTAGGAAGGTATGCAACATTTTAATATGGCTCTGTGTTTAACACCTTTGGCGGGTAGCTTTGTCTATCATCAGGCAGTATGGATGATAACACTTTGTAATTTTTACTTAGAATATATTTCATCGAGCAGCAGAGTATATATTCTTTCTAAATGTTCCTTTGTTGTAAAAGTTTCACTCTGTGTCCTATGGCGTCGCTCCAATGACATGTGTCCCCTGACACGTAACTTCCTCGTGACAAATATACATGTGTTATCATATAAAGCTATACATGTAGCATACTCTGTATCATTTGGACATTTAATTTCATGTGGTTCCTGACTTGTTCTTTCTGTATTAGGACACCCGCTCAAATAACTGCCAACAAGAACCCCATCAGAGACTGCCTAAACAATCTCATAGGTAATTGCGGAAACCCTACCCCGGAACAGACAGACATTGTAAAGAAGGTTGCCACGTGGTATGACGAAGCTTGTAATACGCGTGAGTATACTTCGACTTAGAGGCCCTATTGCCATCGTGTTATTCACGCTCCATCTTCCGTTTTAGTCACATGCTTGTTGGACAGCAATCAGGTAATTGGTTGATTTTTTTCAACCTAATATGTTAAAGGAAGGGGGCCCTACAGTGGATGCTACAGTAGGCTATGCTATAAATCTTAATTTTCATGAAGTTGGAATTTTTACAAAAGTTTATTTCCAAACTGGATGAACATGACACTATAGATCAGTTGGTTGCATGTATCATCTTAATTCTGCAAGCCATTTCAGGTGGATGAAAACGATGTGGAGTTCTATGAAGATTTACTAAGAATAGCAATTTGCATTGTTTTTCTTTTCATATTTCAGAGTGCACAATGTTGCCATCTAAATTCGTCAACTTCAGAACCTCGTGCCCTAATGCAGTATTTGATGTCAAGCCAGAGGACATAGCTCTTAATTTAGTCCTCGGATTCGCTACATCAGGAAGTTCATTGAAACTATGTCGGTAAGAAATTGGTTCTGATCCGGACGATAACTGGTTACACAAACCTTACAGCCGTTTCCTCACATATGCGGTACCTTTCAAATTAACGGATTGTCACCGGTAAAATGCAATAAAATATAATCAGCGAATCACTCACAGAGCCACTATATTCATTGTTAAAGAACAAGATTTTTTTCTAGCGTGGGTCACTCCTGCGATTGTACAAATAGGAGCACTGATAGTCATGGAAACAGCGAAATAGATCATATAGAGTTCAAGGTATACTAGGTCTGTTCTAAGTTCTTTGTTCAGCAATGGTCAATCTATACAATTGAAGGAATAACTTGTGTATTTCTATGCTTTGTTTCTTTTTCTGTTTCCCTCTATCTTTCCATATGAATCTATCTCTTTCTTTTTGTTCAAAGAATCTTTTTTGCCGAAAGAAAAGGATTCATACAACGTATACTCCAGTTTCAGCGATGATTTCGCCCCTGTCTCTCTCTATCTTCATTCCTCTCTCTCCCTATCTGTCTCTCCACCTCCCTCTTTCGCTCTTTCATCCTCTATGTGCTTCTTTGTCTTTTTCAATTAGAACCATCTTGGACTGATTACCCATGCTATTTTTTCATATTTGCAGAACGTTCATGGAGTACGCCTCTTGTATTTCTACAATCATTCAGCAGTGTCCGTTCTTGCATAATCGACTCGTTGAGGGCCGGAATTTACTCGTGGAGGTTATAACCGGGGGTAGCCAAAAGTTGAATTACAATATTCGCATCTGTGGTATCCTAATTGACTATCCCTACAATTACAACCCCAACGTACCTATCATTGTAATATCATGTAAGTATTTTCCGTCAACGTCAGCCCCTTTACCTAAAGTATGAACAGGATTAAATGTATCGTATAGTGTCATTGCGTATGCCGCCGATCTAGTCATCTATAAGTGATGGGATGAGGCCCTACTTGCCACATCAGGAGTGGAAGCAGGTCTAAACAATTTGAAGATGACTCTTAATTGTCGGATATCCGATGTAACACCTTGGTGCTCCACACTATTTATATCCGTAGTACCTCACCTTCGCTAATATACCCACATCACTCGTAACATAACTTAAGTGCAATTATGTGACAGCAGAACTGAAGAAAACTGAGGATCATAGTAAAAATACCTCAAATAAAATACACACAGTACCACAAGAAATGTGTTAAGGCACACTTAGCAATTAAATGAACTATCATATCGTCATATTGATTTCATATTGATCATCTTGGTGCGTTTCTTTCAGCTGGTACGACACTTTCACCATTGTACTGGTTGATGCTTTCTCTCGGGCTACTGGCTATCGTTCGGCACTTCTAAGGGGAATTTGCAGAAGTAATAATTACCTTTACTGGTAGCGGCATCACTTGGTGGATAAGTCAAACAGGAAGTGTCAGGAAGCTTTTGTGACTCCAGAGACTGACATTAGCATCACAGGTGGTCTTCCAAGTCTTTCATTAATACACTCACCATTGAAGATTTGTAGAGGATTATTAAATTCGTTCCTGATCCACACAAAAACAATTAAATTCAATGAAAGGTGAAGACAAATTTATCTATACTTGATTGCCAAAACTACTTTACAGCTGTCTGCTTAAGGTGCCACATTGTATAATGGCTGTGCAAAGGGCCCATTACAAAGCCATATCAATACGATCATAGGTTAGCGTCATATCCTGTGTAATCAATAGACTAGAATGTAATTACTTTCTAAATGTAATGGGAATGGGTGGGAAATGCGAATAAACTGAATCTAAACACCAATAAGGGCCTAGAGGATTTCTGAATACTTTGTTAAATGGAACGCTCTGGCACTAGGTTCTGTCCTATTCCTACCACAACTTTTCCAATTAGAGAGAGACCATAACTTCCCAACAAAAAGATGTAGATGAAACCCTGATTTCCTAACCGCAATATTACGCACGACAGCGATGTGTGGGTGGATCTTCCGGGTATATATATATATATATATATATATATATATATATATATATATACGAGGCTTTATTTTGGTAGACCTATCGCTTTATGTTAACAGTTAGGCGTTTAAAAATTCAATCCTCCGATGTTTAAGGTTCATTTCATATTTCTGTTGGGTTGGGAAATTCTTTTAAGGTATTCGTCGCATGTGAATCTGTTGGTAGCAAGGAGGCGCCTCGTATATGGGGAAATGGTATTTTTTTTAATATAACTGTTCTAATTTATCTTAACATATAATCATTTTTAAACAGAGGGCCAGTAATTGTATGATAGGTGCTATACCACGCTGGAATGTAACGATGAGCCCTCCCTTATCTGCCATGTTTGAGTCTACCATCTTTTTTTCTTAATATGAAATGTTGAACGGTTGGTTTCTAATGGGAATTGCCATAATCATCTAGTTCTAATAAGTTCTAATAGTTCTAATCTAAATAGAAAATACTAAATTTGCAATGCGCATATATGGCCACAGCTGGTGTTGTGATATACTTCGTATAGTTGACTACCATGAGTAAGGTTCTCTTTACCCTAGACAAACGGTACCCGATGATTTAAAGCGGATGTGGATTATATTATGGTAGAATACTTGCCTGTAGATTTGGTCAGTCAGGTTCGGGTCTATCTAGGCATAAATATCATATGGTATCTGGACCATATGAACTCGAAAGGCTTATGTAGCTCAGCTATGTAGCTCATCAGGTTTTGTATTCATGAGGCTTTACATTCCGTGGTACACTATGATATGTCGTGACATGATCTACAGCATAGTCTCGGGAGAAATATTTGTAGAAATGTTTGGCTTGTCAAGAAGTGATGTATTTATATCATGAGATTATAAATGTAAGTTAGAAATATAGAATATAACATGTAGATATACACTGGACAAATAGCATAATATGAAGGAGGGCAGAAGTCTGAGTTTTGGAAGTACAGAGCCTGAAAGGTTTCTGTTCGTCCATTTCCAAATGACCATGAAATCAACTGATGTTGGACGGGTATCCAGATACAATGAGCTCACGATCTGCTTGTTCTGAGAATAACCGTTCACTGAGACTTTGTGTTGTGCCATGTGCCAGCTTCACTCTCACCCATTTCTTATCTCAGTTGGGAAGGTTGTCTTTGTTCAGTCCTGCAGTCGACCGATCAAAGGCTAGATGCAAATTAGATGTACAAGTTTCCATAACTTGCGGATGACATCATACCGGATGCACATGGCGAGTTCTGTATAATACTAATAGCTGTTTTTTATACAATGTCGTATATACAATGGGCTTTGCCCACATACGTTACGTTGGGAGCCTGTAAAAAGCTGATGTCATATGATTAACTGTTAATTTTAGTTGCGAACTATGAGTGTATACTGGATCATGCGGACTAATCATATGCCGTGTTAGTTTCGGTAGCTAGAATGGAGTATTTGGGTAACTCCGCGACTTATCGATTTGATTGAGATAATTACTGATATTAGATTGTGAGTTTCCTCGCATGTGATGATGACAACCTAGCTATTCTGTTTGTTCTTTAACGTAGTTTAATCATGATTGATATATATTTGCCCACTGCCCAATCTGTTGGTCCAAATGTTGATTGAACCAGTATCTTTACTGCCGCACAATGGCCGTTCAGTGCTTCTTGCGAATTGATATAACTCTCGTAACTATTTTGATTGAGTATTAAAATTGTGAAATATGATAATCCTCGCGCATAACAAAATATTTCTGCCATATCAGCTAAACTCTATATTGGTTCCACGACATGAAAGTATGAGGAATATTACACTCGGTACGTGAGAGGCTAGAAGAATATGCTTCTTTGGAGTCATAATCACGAAAAGAATGCAAACATATGCACAACGTCCAATGAAGCTGTTATATTCTTAGAGAGGTTATTGTATATTTGATGACTCCAAGAAACAATCATGATATAAAAAAATCAAACGGAATATACGTTGTGACAGTTACAGTATCTTTCTGGTTGAGTTTATGCCTTTTTTCAAAGACCATAATAAAAAAATATGTCTGCTATTAATCCTAGTGTTGGTATTTGTGAATACAATATTTTAGTACTTCTTGTTACATTAGGTTTCTTGTCTTGTGGTCCGCCTTGGTATTTTTTTATATTGATATCATACTGCCTATAAGATGCTTCAAAAACCTGGTAAAGTATAGGTATAGAATAGTCTAAAGCATAATCTTTTATACATAAATTACGAAAGGTATTATTAATTAGTTGCGTATTACAGTTCCATGACCAATAGGCCTACTAGCTATACAAAATACCTATCATATGTTTCTCATCCCAACTATTGGGGGGTTGAGATAGGGTCTCATTATTTGCCCCCGCCCCCTCTGATATCCAAATCATACAGCACATATACCCCACCTAGTTGTAACTCGACCTAATGCCAGAATTTTTCAAATCTTGACTATAGCAATAAGTCATCAACCTTTGTTGAAATGAATCCATCAATGTTATCTAATTATATAGAAGCAACACTCTAAAAGGTGTTTTCTTATAATGAGTAGGCCTAAACCTCACTTTATTCTCTTTGATCTCAGTACATGTGACCATCATCGCACGTCGGATTTACACTTTGCTTTCCTTCGATGAATATTCCAAGCATGTTGCTATGACGATTCAAAAATCCAGTACTAGTTTCTATCAACATCTTTGTGTGAGTTTCCATATCTTTAAAGTGATTTCTTTCCCTAGACGGACCATATCGACTGCGTTTCTATACCAGTGGTCTTTCACATTTTATAACCCCTCCATAATCGTTTAGAAGTACATTCATAATAGTCATGTATACCCCACACTGGATTTTTGTTTTGTGGCTTTGAACCCTTGGCCTCGGCGGAAGTGCAAATCTACTGTATCTAAAGATTCATTACACCATTCCTCCTGGCGTTTAGTTGGGAGAAACAATTTGTCATTCGTGATATGACCCTCGCAGTAACTAGGGCGTAGAAGTGAATGACCCCCATCCTCAACCACTGAGGTATGACTGAGTTCTCGAGTGTACTCATGATAAAACAAATCAATATTATGAAAATTTGTCCATAGATGAGAGCATTGATTCTAGAGAGGCAATCACAGTAGGTGCTGCAAAGATTCAATCTATTGAGCACCGATTCAAATGATTTTACGGAAGTCACCAACTTCTAGAGAGATAAGTTGATAAGTTGATGGAATGACATATTTTTAATGTAGCGCGATCCGATACAAAAACTGCTTTTAAAAACCTTGTCTATGTAAAATGAGTAATCACTAGTTTTGTTGTATGTAGTAATATCAAATAGGTGTGCAAGTTGGTGACTAGGATGAGATAAGATATATCAATACAGGGGATGATATGAATTAGTCCATGAGCCGGATCCTCAAATTTTGGCCGTCGGTACCATCTGAAGGGAATAATGCTCATTGTTATTTTCAGCAAGGTAAACGTCTCTAGGGTTGGAAAATATATGATAGCATTGAATTAAAACTACTGTCTCGTCCGAACGCCCCGGCAAGCACAACGCACGCTTTTCTGAGTTCGGGCACATAAGTCTCCCATTTCTTCAAATAACTTGAGCAGAGAGCCAAGTCAACTACCACAAAAGAAGATATCAGTTACATTTTTACTCAGGGATTCCAACGGTTGGTGTCTTAACAAACAAAACTTACATTTAGCTGCTTCATTCTTTCTGCACAATAACGTCAGAGTCGGAAACGCCCTAGGAGCACGGGAGCAACAGGCATAGATGGGTCACAATGCTATATATAGATTCCCTGGGGGCGTTCGGAAAGTGACAAAAACAGTTCAGCTCTGAGAAGCACAAACACAGCCAAACAAGAGCAGCATACATTCTGTTAAAGACGATAATACAGGGAATGATATCAGCCGGCTATATTCTGCCATAGTTGTGACTTTAAACGTCACAACTATGGGGCGAGTTTTGCTTCTGGTTTTGTAGAGAAATTATCATATGTTGCTGTTGCTGTTAATGCTTTTTTTTTTGCTTTTTTTATTTCTTTTTTTAAAATTATTTTGTATTGGAAATAGTGTGTTGGATTACGTAGATACATACAGAAAATGTATAGATTAAGAAGTTAAGTTGTAGGTTAAGAGGTATGTCCAACAAAACTGACAGTTAACAGTGTGCAAATTATGTGCAACAAGGGAGTTAGTTTTTTTTTTTATTATTTGTTTAGTTTTTTTAAAATTCTACTCCCCCCTTGAGTCTTGATTGGCTGTTTAACTTACCATGGAGAGTGTGAACCTTGCCCTCCAAGGTTATTTAACTGTGATGGGGTCGGTCGATGCCCTCTCACCATACTGAAGGAATCTGTTTGTAATGTTTTGGGAAGGAAATAGTGTTCCTTTCATGGATGTGTTTTTCTGTGGGTTTCTTAATCAAGGGTCACGGATTGGTCTAAGCTAGTTACGTAAGGAGTTATATGTTTGTATATCAGGAGTATACATGTTAAAGTCAGATACTGGGATGCAGAGTCAGAGACCTGCAAGGATTATGTGTAATACATGTTTATGTGTTCTGTGTTTTTTGGGGGATTTTATGTATACCACTTCCAATTCCACTGATATTTCCAAACAGACTTGTCTTTATGCCAAACTGTTGTTGGCATTTGAGGTGATCACAAACTGGACTAGTTCATATGTTATGGTGATTTGCAGCTAGGGTCCTGCAATGCAAACGGGTTGGGTGACAGAGTCAAGAGGAAGGCATTGTATTCCAGGTGGAGGGAGCTATATGACATTACTCTAGTACAAGAAACCCATAGCGGTCCTTCTAGTGCCCACATATGGAGAAGTGAATGGGGAGGACACATCATATTTTCCCATGGAACCACTAAATCCAGAGGGGTGGCCATTTACTTTAGAAAGAATTTAGACTTTACAATCAGTGAAACAGTTATGGATCCAGAAGGCAGGTTCATTATTGTTAGATTGACAATAGAATCAGATGAGTTGCTCTTGGTGAATGTGTATGCTCCAACACAGAATTATGAGAATGATCAGATTGAAAATCTATCCAGGATTTTCGGCAGGCTGCTGATGTTTGCAGACTTTCCAATATTGATAGGTGGGGACCTTAACCTCCCACTAGACCCGAAATTAGACAGGAGGAATACCAATACACCATTCAAAAACCTCAGATATCAGGGTAAACTCTTCTCTGTAATTGAGGCTGTGGAGCTGACAGACATCTGGAGAGAGCATAACCAGAAAAGCCGTAGGTTTACATTCCACAGGAAGGATCAGGGTTCTAGAATTGATTACTGGTTGTTCTCTAATACGATTAAGAATAGAATTAGAAAGTGTGAGATAGAGTTGGCCTTCCTCTCACACCACTGCTCTATATCTATCACCTTAAAAAAACAGCAAATGAAAAGAGGGCCTGGGTTGTGGAAACACAATAATGATCTTCTTAATGATGCCGTTTATGTAAAAGAAGTCAGGAAGCTCATCGAAAACACATTGAATTGTACTGGCTCTGAGGATTTTACCCCAAATACCAGGTGGGAATTCTTAAAATTCAAGCTGAGGGAGTTCTCTGTTTCCTTTTCAAGGGAAAAGAAAACTCGAGAATGTAAAGAAAAGAGACTTGAGAAATTGGTCACAGAGCAGGATGGGAACACAGCTTTAGGGAGCTCTTAGGAAGGGGTAGAAGAGATTCAAGTAATTAAGAAGGAGTTAGAGTTCTTAGCCAGGAAGAAGGCAATTGCCACTATTTTTAGATCTAGGGCAAAATGGCTAGGCCTAGGTGAACAGCCAACCAGCTATTTCCTAAACCTTGAAAAGAAGAATTATAATAACAAGCTATTGACACAGGTCTTAAATAGAGAAGGTGTTATGGTAGCAAAACCTGAGAAGGTTAGGGAAGTTCTGTTTACATTCTACAAGGACTTATACTCTATAAAGGAGACAGAAATTGGGATGGAAGATTCTGAAAAGGAATTTGCCAGGGTTTTGGAAACTCATGTCAAACAAAACCTACCTTCACTAGATGTCTTTGAAAGGGAGCTTATTGATAAGTCTATAACCAAAGCAGAGCTATTGCAGTCACTAAATGAGCTGAATCTGAAAAAAATGCCAGGCTCAGATGGCCTGACCGTGGAGTTTAATCGGTGTTTCTGGGAAAGTCTCTCGGACCCTCTATATAACTCAATAATGTACTCACTCCATACTGGCGAATTGTCTACTGAACAGAAAAGGGGAGCAATCACACTAATGCCAAAAGATAAGGGAGCTAAAGAAGACTTGAATAATTGGCGACCAATCACCCTTCTCAATACGAATTATAAGATACTGACAAAGCTTATGGCTATTAGGTTAAGACCAATGTTGTATAAAATAATTAACAATGACCAGACTGCCTATGTGCGGTATAGGTACATCGGCACTAACTTGAGAAAAATAGATGATGTCTTAACGCTGGAAAACTTGGATATGGACGAGGAAGGTTTAGCCTCACTTGACTTTAGGAAGGCTTTTGACTCTGTCACCTGGCCCGCGATAACTAAATCTCTGCAGCTTTTCGGGTTTGGTGAAGAATTCATTGGATGGGTCAAAACCATATATAATATGCAGGAATGCTGTGTACTGAATAAGGGGTATACTACCAGATATTTTCACCCCCAGAGAGGGGCAAGGCAGGGTTGCTGTGTCTCACCATATCTGTTCATTATAACCACAGAGATTTTGGCGACCATAATAAGAAGCGAAAAGGAAATAGAAGGGGTGGTGACTGAGTGGGGTGGTATTAAGTTGTGTATGTTTGCAGATGATATTACTGTCTTTCTCAAAAACCAAAGGTCAATGGACAAGCTCCTCTCTGTTATTCAAATGTTTACCAGCTTTTCAGGGTTGTCTTTGAATGTAGATAAATCAAAAGGTTTTAACATTCAACCCACAGCATAAGGGCAGAATTAAGTGTAAATTCAAAGAGGTTGATAAGATTAGGATACTGGGTGTGGTGTTTGCAAGGAATATGGCGGAGGAACAGTCTGTGGCATGGAATTTTATGGAGAAACTGGAAAGGTGTAGGACTATTGTGGGGGCTTGGATCAATAGATCCTTGTCCTTAAAAGGGAAAATCTGTATTGTCAATTCCTTGCTTATTCCTGTTCTTCTGTTTCCTTGTTCAAGCATCCACACTCCACCTAAAGTTCTGAAAATGTTTAAGGACATAGTTACATCCTTCATATGGAATGGTAGAACATCGAAGATTGCATATAATACATTGATATTAGATATCCAAGATGGTGGTTTAAAACTTCTAGACTTAAGTTTGATGATAGAAGTGGCAATGACACAATGGGTTAAACGATTAATCAATCAAGAAGGTCGCAATTGGACGTTCCTGCTCAAAAGGGAGCTTAAGCTAGATACATCCTTCTTCATTTTTTTTCTACAGAAGAATAAAAAAGCTAAACTGGAAATGAAAAATAGGTTTCACAAGCAACTGCTTATGAGTTGGGACTGTCAATACAATATACAACCCAGAGAAGACTCACAATTTGTAAATGAATCCATATGGAATAACATGTTTATACCCATTAGACTGTCCAAACCTGTCAAAGCTCATATGCAGAAGGCGGGGATATGGCAAGTGCGACATTTCTTTAAAAAGGGAGAAATGTTGACATATGTAGAGATGAATGAAAAATATGGTTCTCAGTTGACTTTTCTTGATGTTCTGGGTCTCAGGGCATCCATACCCTGGCTGAGGTTGTTAGAACCAGAGGAAAAAGATCTGGAGGGGGGGAAAAATTGATCTATCAAATTCCAGGAAAAGAACCTGTGGATATTATGAGGTTAACCAGTAGAAGAATTTATATAATTGTAAGGGACAGGATAGCTAGAATCCCAAGCTGTATGGGTAGGTGGAAAAAGGTTTTTCAAGATCTCGAAATCAACTCCAAGGAGTGGGAGACTATATATCGAATACCATTTTCCTCTTCTAGGGACACAAGATTGCAATCGTTACAGTACCGGGTTTTAAATGGTACTATTACATGCAATAAATATTTAGCCCAGAGAAAGGTTGTTGATTCCCCAGAATGTAACTATTGTACAAAAGGGATGACTTAATGCACTTCTTGGTAGAATGTCCAGAGAAAAAGTATTTCTGGGAAGCCATAACAAGATGGCTGAAAAATGTCCTTAGTGACAACTTCTTAAAGATTACTAAAAAAGAGGTTATATTGGGAAGATATGGCATTGCCTCCTCAACCAGGATGGTCAATTATGTAATTTTACAAGCTAAATCCTGTGTGCATCGGCAGAAATTATTTTATGCAAATGACTTAGATATTATGGCTTTCATGGTAGAACTGAAGAGGAAATTAGAGACAGAGAAATATGTATATATGAAGGAAGGTCGCATGCATAAATTTAAGTATTTAGCTCAACTGTGGGAGACAATCCAATAGGGGGGAGTGTGAACCTTTGGGGGGTGGGCAGTACTAACTGCAAATACTGTTTCGATGTGTCTGTCATATTGTCTTGTTGTGTTTTGTCCTGTATGAAAATTTAAAAAAAAAAAAAATCGGGAGAAGAAATAATATTCCATGGGTGAGATGTGACACATGTATTTCGAAAATCTGTATAAACAGGGTAGATTATTTTACCAGTGCATGACAACCCTATATCATTTAGAAATGTATCTGTTTCTTTATGGCTGCTAGAATAGTTGTGTGTATATATCCTGTACAATTTGTATCTCATTCTGAAGTTACAAGTCACATTGAAACCTGATTTTTATGACTAGTTGACAATAAAATATTCTCCACAATAAAAAAAAACAAACTACTGTCTCTCTCTTAATATCAGTTCTATCTTCTTTAAATTTGGTAGAAACATAGCTTAGGGTATTTGCCTTTCAGAACAGTTCTTAAGAATCCCCTAGCTCTTACCCCTTGTATTTCGAGGCATTAACAATTTAGCATGGATGAATTGCAAAATGTTCAATTTTGTTTTCATGAAAAGTGGACTTCAAAGTTCTATTGCACATACTCCATTGCATGGATACCATGCAATAATATATGGATTTGAAGAATATTTAACTCCAAACTGAACGAATAAAAACATATTTCAAATTTGATGTACGGCATACATTTTATTGTTATTGTAGCTACCACACTACAAAAAGAAATGATACTGCAAATCAAGAAACATTTTGTTACTCCTGGTGTGTTTTACATCAATAAAAGCATGATGAATGATTACAATTTTTGTTTATGATTTATGTATGAAAATTATAAACATAATGTATAAATCACTATATGTAATCTATATGTTAGCAGTGAAAGATAATAAACCTTTAATCAGTCCTCAAAGATATGGCTCATGGCTAACTCTATTTGAAGCAGCAAAAGTAAGAAACCATACACCTATTTTAGACACTGCCAAAGAGCTTGATGATGGAAAAGTCCCCAAAATCTTATATCATAGGTATTGCTGAAGCCTCTTTACCATGAAGAGAGATCTAGAGACTCTGAAAAGGAAAGCAACTGAGAGTTTTATTCATGAGGTTGGACACACTGGTAGTACATAAAAAAAGCCAAGTAGAGGACCATCATCTGAGGGAAGGGTGTATGACCCAATCTGCATTTTTTGTAGCAAAGTTAAGTTTCAAAAACATTCAGAGACCCGTGAAAAGCTAACTAAAGCTTTGGAACTAAGAGCAGATCAAACACTAAGAGAATGTGCAACACGAAAGGGAGATGAAAATATTCTGGAAATATCAAGTCGAGACCTAGTTGCTGCAGAAGCACACTATCAGGTTTCTTGCTACAAGAATTATGGAAGGGGCAAGAAAATAGAAATTGAAGTCAAAGCTCAGAAAGAAAAAGAAAGAGAAATAGATGGTGATGAACTGTATAAAAGGATTGAAGGCAAAGCATATGAAGACCTTTACAGATATATAAGAACTGATATCATTTCAAACAAGAAGATTGTGGCAATCACTTCTTTGACAAAAATGCTGGAATCCTTTAAGCAGTCTGGTGGAGTTGAATACTTACATGCTTCCACAAGGTAACACATTTATAGGAAACTGGAATCAGAACTTGGAGAATCAGTAGATACATTTCCAGATGACAATTGTTATTGGTTCTTGACAGTGAATCCTTCCAAGAACTAGTCTTGGAAAATCAAATGCTTAATAGGAACTCAAAGTTTGGAAGGCAAAATCAACAAACATCAACAAGATTATAGACCAGATTACATATATGGTCAGTCATCAAAGAGGATATGACACCTACTCCCTGGCCATTCAATCCATCTGATGTGAATCCTAGTGGGCACATTGACATACCATGTGAACTAGAGCGGTTACTTCTTGAGGTTCTCACAGAAGATCTTAGTCTAAAATCCAAACACACAGAATCAGTACTTTGGTCCAGTCATTTAGCCAGGATCTCATATATGCTGTAATATGTTTGGATGTGTGCAAAAATAATTTCCCCAAGAAACACTTCACCCCATTGTAATGCATCATCAGGAAATTATTTATTTAAAAAAACTCATATATGCTGTAACATGGGGACAGTACAAACCACTTAAACATCTGCTGCTCCCAAATGCAGTTAAAACACTCACTGGGAATGTTGAGCTTATCCAGACTCTGAACAAGCTTGGACTTGGCGTTTCTTACTGTCAGCTGGAAGAGAATGATACTGCTGTTTCTTTAAAAGTTAACAGCCAGCTTCAATCACAGACTTGTACTTCCAAGTACCATCAAACCTTGTGTCTTCACCAATCTTGCTTGGGATAATATTGATAGACTAGAGGAAACCCTTACAGGAAAGGGTACATCCTATCATGTCAATGGCATTGCAGTACAAGCCAATATTTTTGGGCCACACCACCCCAGAGTTGAACTCCTACATATTGAAAAACTCAAGCAGAGATCAGTCACCATTGAGCACCATCAGCTGGGAGAATATGTAGCTGGTGTGTGTGTGGGGCCACAACCCCTTTCAACCAAAGAAGAGCATTTTCAGGAAACCAAACATGCTGCTAAAAGAGCCCACAATAAGAACCTTGTTTGGATGCTTGCAAGACAAACTGAATCAGAAAATCAGACAATCCCAAGTTGGACTGGTTTTAACCTTGCCACTAGAGATGATGTACTAGTCTCTAAAGGTATTGTTGGATACCTGCCAACCATCAATGCCCCAGCCACTGAGATGACCACAGTGTTTGAAATCCTGAAAAAGTCAGAACTAATAAGGAAGGAACTGCTTTTGAAAATAGTTGTGGTAGTTTGTTTGTTTGGGTAGTTTAACGTCCAATTTGTTCAATTAGACTTAGTTATGGATCAAGCACTGTATGGAAACACCACTGAAATTGCTTGGGAACACAGACACCACTTTTCAAACATTCTCCTGTGAATGCTAACATTCCACACGATCTGTAATATGCTAGCAATCCTCGGTAAGAGATCTCGGGATTCAAGTCTAAAGGACATTTGTATAGAAGCTGGAATTGTTGCTGAAGGGTCTGTCAATGGTGTTCTTGATGGTAAACACTATAATTGTGCCATCAGGGTCCACAAGTGCATTTATGAAGCACTAAGGAGACTGGCATGGGAGGACTTTATGCTGTGGGTGGAAGATAATATTCAGGACAGGAGCATTGTGGTTAAACTGCTTCCGGCAAAAGTGAATAGCATGGTTTGTGATTTGAACCCACAGACATTTGAAAATATCCTACAAAGTCCCCTCCTAGCTGAGCTTACTGTCTTGTGGAAAGACTTCCTAGAGCATCTTCATCACAACAATGGAGAACTCTCTGCTTTCTGGATGTCATATATAGACATGGTAGAGGATGTCATACTTGGCTTATTGTGAGCTTCTTGTGAAGGAAATTAGAAGTTGCATCTCCATGCAATACAAAGTTTGATACCATGGTGCTTTGCATATGATAGGTTGCCCTATGCTAGATACCTGTCCCCATACTTTGTTCAGATGACAAATCTTCCAGAGACAAATCCACAAGGGTATGAGGCCTTCAAAACAGGCCAATTCTCAGTGCAGATGTCTAACAACAACCCTCTTGAGCATATTCCTGTAGACCAGACAACTGAGGTAACAGTGAACAAAGATGCAGAGACTCCGGAGGCACAGCACAGTTCAGTGTCAAACAGTACTACATAACAGCTGTGTACAGTAGTCAAAGCCTTTCAGATGTTTATTAAAAATTTAGAGGAATAACACTGCTTAAAAGAGAAATATTGGCATAGAGTAAGGTGAAAATTTAGAAAAACTTTGCAGGAGTCAGGTGAATTACGTTTGTCGTAAATTGCGGTCAGATGATAAAGCAGTACGGGATAATTCCCAACAGCCGGACCATTATGTTTTGTTATAAAGTATACAGATAATGAGACAGGGATGCAAGTCGGAACTGAGGAAAAAGTTGGAAATTGAAGAAAACAACTTATATATATAAACATGTATAAAGTCACTTACCTTCAGAAGTATTCACTGAACCATTCAGTCACTTCGTCTGTGTTGTGAAACTAAACAGGAAAGGACTCTCTCCCAGACGTTTCTAATTTAGTGGGGCTGGGAATCCCCTTAATAGACTGGCTCGAGTCCCCTGGCTGTTATTTCTGTTTTAGGTTTTCGGTGATTTTCTTTTAATGTTCAGGGAAGTTAGTTTATTAATCCCTTTAAATCCAGGGAGATATAAGTGAGGCAGGCGTGTTGTTGTTGAGAGCTGTAATAACCTTTCTTTCTTTGTCAACTTTGAAACTCATTTTTAACTCTAAAAGGTATCTAATTTTCTCCTCTTACACTAATTTTACACCAATCTCAAGAATCACCCTTGGGACGTCACTGAACTGTGTTGGATGTCTTCTACTCAACTTTCTGATCACTGATTCTGGGACCAGTAATATAGTATCGATACTAATAGCAGTACACCAACACATTTGCTTAGTAAAAATAATTTTATTGGTACAATAGCAAGACAAACTCTCGATTTGTATGTTTGTATTGTTGAGAAAATCAGACAGGAGTTCGATGCAAAGGTAAAGATACTTATGGATAGATGAGGGTAAAATGTGCAAAACTGTATCAGCCTCGGAGATTAGAAACTTGCCGACGCTGGTAGATCGTTTGATTAGTTGCCTGTGTTCGGTGCATAAAAATTCTGATGAACACCTTGAAATCAAGATGCATCCCAGAATAAATATAAATTCTAGTAATTTCATAGGCAGCACCCTTATCATTGCGATGGACTGTACCGAATTCTCTCTTTGTCTTCAAGATCAATAACTTGCAAAATATTACTTACAAATGAAACAACCATGGGAATAACGTTGTATGGGAAGTAACGTTGATCAGTAGTTCCATAGCGCAGGTTAACATATGAAGCGTCAGTAGACGAACACCTTGCAAAAAACAACCTATTTCTGAATTACGCTCATCATGGTACATTCCATTAAAGGCACAGCTGAAAAGTGCATACTCTCAATTGCTTGTGGTCACTTTTGGATCACTTCTCTAATGCACTGCAAATAAGCCAATCAATATCATTGCAGCCTGTTTCTTCACTGATTAAGCATCAATGTTACTGGTCTCATTTAAGTGGAATCTTTAACTGGCTGGATTATTGTGATGGTTGACTACTACAGTTCGTTAAGCTCACCTGATGGTGCAAGTCATAGTATGAAGAGATAAACAAATCCATATATGTGTAGTTAAGGGGAAGTTGGTTTAGACTCGTGATATGGGTCGCAGCCTCTAAGCTATCGCCAGCCGTTTTAAATTTAAATTTCGTTTTTTACCTAATAGGTGGATACTGGATATTTTCCACTGACTACAATGTTATGGTGGGATACGCGAATACCTGCAGTGAATAAATGAACTTAACCAGCATCTAATATCTTCACATAACAATAAACTTATAGGTAAATATGCTCACTGCGAAAGCTGCAGGCGGCTTACTCTGTAATGGCTATAGTTCACTTAGTTCCTAATTATTATAATCCTGCTGTTTATGAATTCAAGATGCAGACAAATCAATGTAAAACTGCGAGAGGTTTGATCAATAGTTGATAGGCACCACCACCACCACCACACGGAGGAAAACGGATTTAATTTAGGACATCTTCACAGAAGAATATATGAATATATGCATGTATAGATAGATATATTGTGCTAAACTAAGCCACTGTATGTGTGCTAATTTCTTATCAAACTGTATGAGATATTCACATGTGTTTCTTGCCGGGATTCCGTGACCAAGGCTTCACGAACCCGGGATAGAGGTTTATTTACAGATGCCTCCACAGAGTAGAGGGAAACGATCAGAACATCAACTTCTCGCTAATATACTCCATCTAATTAGATGCCATCGTCA
Source organism: Alentia gelatinosa (assembly GCA_950022655.1). Lineage (NCBI taxonomy): Eukaryota > Metazoa > Annelida > Polychaeta > Phyllodocida > Polynoidae > Alentia > Alentia gelatinosa. Next base: position 33,405,808 of record OX465584.1, read on the forward strand.
TTCTTTGACGTCTCACTCATTCATTTTGGCTGATGCTGCATTGCGATGTCACTCGCGAAGAGGGACCTACATATATATTATACCGATATGTATGAGGTCATGTCTTTTTCTTTATGAAAGTCTGGGGAAAATACAAAGGACCAACACCTAGCTATCTCGACGAACACTCATTCAGCATAATTCCTATCCACCTTCAACCAACTGGTTTTACAGGCGACAAACTTGATGATTTTTTTTCTCTTTTTCTCCAGATTCTGTCGATTCATTATTGTACAGATTGAAGCATGCATGCCACAGTATTAACAATAACAAGGAACTCGCAAAAGCTTCCCAACGTAACGAATATCTAGCATTCTGAATACAAGAAAAGACTCAAAAACAAAGCAGAAAGAGAAGTTCGTCCGTCGATCACCTCCTCCAGGTGAGGTTACAAATCTATTTTCAATGAGGCACCATTGTATGTCCCAAAAAGGCTTTTCTTTTGTTTTCCAACACTTATTGAGCAGTAGGTGGTGAGGGGCTGTAGGACATTCTAAAACAGCGGACAGAAATATACCACATTGGCCCCAGGATATTTAATACGAAACATATCTGTTCCTATACAAGATTCTATAACCATAAGGCATGACGTTAAGCCTGGGGGCACATAACAAGATTTAGATTCTGGGAAGGTGTGAAATCTGAATCACGTGTAACGTTTTCCTCGCAGTTCATTGGGGAGGAGAAGTCGGTTATTCGACCTATCTACACACGGTATTTACAAATCAGCTATTGACATACAAAGGAGCCGGTCGTCAGAAGGATAAGAACGGATCGGGGCAAGCCAGAGTTGGGGGGAATTTCAAGAACTGACGGCGATCTTTCCTCTGTGAAGGCATTTAGCTTCGGCTCGGAATCTCCCCTCTCCTCGGGTTATAAACAATACAAGGAATAGCATAGAAATAATTACAACAGAGCTTAGGATCTCTCAGGGATTAGATAGGGAAAGGAATCATATTTTGAATAATTGATTACTCGAACTATGTCAAATCAGATAAATCTTCGACTGAATATATTGAGCGCTGGGAGAAGAGCAAGCAAATTCCATCAGTTTAAACTTACGTATTGGATGAGAATTGCATATGCCCGAGTCGGGAGCGTTCCCATGTTGTCCTGAATTATTTGTTGTTATATCTTACAAAAATAAGATCATGTTTCAGTATTCACTTTACGTTCTTTCCTTCTTTAGAAAATAAACATATTCTGTATCGTTCCCTAATTCGTATCCTACTACTCCTTGGAGCAGAAAAGGTGTTTTCAACAGATGTTTACGATACAAACTCAGATATCAATGGAACAGCACTGACTGTTGAATAGTAATTCATCTCTTCCTATTCTGATTTGAAAACATCACAAAATACACTTGGATTAACAGCCGATATAACCAGACTTCTATCAACAAAAACCAGCATGCAAGTGACAACAGACTTTTATCAAGCAATTTTGGGCCCATTTGTTCTATATATACGATTTCTCTTTATATAAACCTGGCTAGCCTAGTAATACCTCGTCAACAGAGTATAAAACAAATTGCCCTATGACGTCATGCTACGTCAGACGATGTCACATGACGTCTATCACAAATTGTTTGTGGTCATCATTCAGCTTGGTGGCTTGTACCTGCTAGGTCTCCATCATTGACAGCATGGTGAAACAAGGGACGTGCGGCAACATTGTTCACAACTGATGTTTGCATATGTTCACTTCTCTCAGTAAGAACCGTATATATTTCCCCACATCTCTGTGAGTGTCTTATATTATCGATTGCAGGAAGGGCACTTTCAAATCGGTGACTAGTTGCCTTGACGCAATGTGTGTAGATGTGTAGTTGACGCAATCATAATTTGAAGTGTGTCATAGGTTCCCGAGTCCCGTACAGGTAACTGAGTTAGTTGCTGGACTGAAGGCGTTTACGTCGGGAGTGATTTCAGCCGAAACAATATCTCGCGGTTAGTACAATGTAGTCGCTGCAACTCAGTTGACAATAAAAGCATTTCAACGCAAAAGCTGCTTTCCCTTCCACGTGGTCTTTCAACCACACACTCTCAGCGTCCGCTTCAACACTATGTGTCTTCACTTCGTGGACCAGTAAATATCCGGGGTGTGACCAAAAACATTGAATAGGTTATGGATGCTCTCCATAACAAAAAGGCCCCCACAAAAAAACCAACAAAAAACAAGCGTCAAAAATCCGGATGACCTGCATTCGGTATATCTATACACGCCTGTGTTGGACACTTTGTGAACATATTTTCGGCGGAGTTGGCCAAGTGCATTCCAGGACCCTGAGTGGTGGTGATGGTAAACGTGACTTTGCGTCCAGCAGTGCTACATGTTAATTTGTGTTGTTGTGATTTTCGTATAAAGACAGCATATTCCATTATGTCTAGTGTTCATTATGCATTCTCGTAGTGCACCAGTGTTGCCGACAGCATATCCGTAATCTGGAAGAACAAGGAAGGCGTTATTCTACCGCATCATTCTATACTGAGGTGCCTAATAACCGCCGAGTTTCTTTTGTTCTTATATTTATGGCAGCTTTTCAGTTTCAGATTGCTTTCTACCCGCTCTCTATCCATACATGCATGATGTCCTGGCTTATCATGAGGTATGTTTGTCTTTTATTTAATGTATATTCATAATATAAGCATGTTATTTATCTCACCCCTGGTAAAAGTTTAGCCATAGAAATAACATTAGTAAAAATACTCAACGATCACCCCCGTAAAGTGACAATACTACGCCACGGCCGCGGCGTAGTGAATTTGAGATGATGACGTATGGATTTGCTAAGTCTATTCTAATTATTGTGAAAGTTTGATGATATTTAATTTGATAAAAAAGGGGCGAGATAAATCCAGAACTGCACTCAAATCGTAAAATACACAAAACTCGTGGAGTATTGTCTATTTATACGATTCTCGATGCAGTTCTATATAATTCTTTTTTGGATATAAGTATGATGAATGAGTACCGGGTACCCTTTCTATCACCTATTTTTACTACATAGAGAATTCAGTCAATGCGATCTAGACTTTCCTGACCAAAAATAAAAAGACATTTCTCTTTTTCCAAGCATCGACTTTATACAGCGGTGTCTATTGCCACGTCTCAAATACAAAAATAAAAAGACATACCTTTTGATAAAATGCTATCTGTCCCTTGAGATAATTTTGCATCATTAGCTTGAAGTCGCCGACCCTGAACTGCTGGAACTGGTTCATTTCGGCGAGACAAGCATATGAGATGACCTCTACCTTGCCTTGCACAGCCTGAGCATCGGATTCACTCAGCTTCGCAAACTGCTCCTCCATCTTCTGTGACGCCGCCTGTGAACACGTAAAGCTGGGTGTTATCAGCACTGATAAAAAGCACATTCAACCCGGTTCCGTTAGATAGGAGCTAAATATAAATTTAAATGATTATCGATATTCAAGATATATAATAATAATAAAACGTATTTACCTTGTCGGGATTGTATGCTATACCGTGTTTTGTTTACGAAATTTTACCAAGCGAGCTGGTAGTGCTCATTGAGTAAAATTTCTGAAACAAAATATGGCATACGAGTTCGCTGGGTAAAATTTTGTTAACAAAACACGATATGGCACACAATCCCAACAAGCTAATTATTTGAATATTTACCAAAAAAGTTAGATCAGGCCACTATCCAGAGTGTCCTGGGACGGTACCCTGTACCTTGTGGCGTATACACACTTAAGCTTCCCAGTGTGTGAGTATCTTTTTCATCCCAGCATACTCTGCAGAGTACATGCACTCTGATATGCCAAATGTACTGGTACCATAGGAGAGATTAATAGATGTGACATTTGTCAGTAAAGGTTTAAAATAATGTTCCATTTCACATTTACATAGTATTTACAATCTCATTTAAAGCTGGAGTTTTTTTTGTATAGGCTATAGACTGTATCTAGGAGTGAACTACTTGCGGCACAGAACCATAGATAAAATCAATATAGGGGCAACACAATCAACCTTACGATGGAAGATTAAGTTCCCCATAGTTCTACCGACCAGGCACTACTTTGTATTACTTTATTTCTGTAGAGATTACTAGTATTTGAGTTTTATTCTGCAGATTTTCTGACAGTGACCTTCCAGATGTTGAGAATTGAAGTGGGATGCAATTATTAGAGGTGCACATACCTTATGGACGCCGAGCACGTCTGGGAAGGTGGAGAGCAGCCCCTTGTACTCATGCAGGTTCTCCAACAGTGGACACATGTCGTACCGTGGCTACCGGAGAGAGAAAACTGGTCATTAGCGCTGTATGTGTATGTTTATCAACGTTCTCATCTAAACTATCATTATTACTTTACCACATTTTACTCAGAATCGGCTTACCACATAGGTCTCCATTGCCACGTTTTTAATACATTATTATTTTACTCGACTACGCTTAAAACATTGTCAAATCGTGTGATATCCTTGGAAACCTGCGTGTTAGCTATGGACTGCAACATAAAAGTCACTCATCGCGAGTGAGCTCTTTATTGACTAAAAAATAGGATCAAACATATATGTGTCATATCATACGGATATCAGTTCAAAATTAAGTCTCAGTGTATATATATATATATATATATATATATATATATATATATATATATATATTCGATATTAGCATATGCCAAACTTACTGGTACCATAGGAGAGGTTAATAGATGTGACACTTTTCAGTAAAGGTCTCAGTGTATATATATATTCGATATTAGCACCATATATTCACAGATGATCATATCTACATTTTAAGTGTAAAGCTATACAGAAGGCTAGAGCTATATAAAGGTACAGCTATATAATATAGGCTAACAGTCTATCCGTCAAAATATAGGTCTGATGGAGTATCAAATGAGTGACCACCATCTGAGTAACAACATTCCCTGGCAGTGAGACATGCCCATATAAAATATCAACCTGTTTCTGATATTGCTGTGCGTATCTTCCGTGAAGTGGGCGAGTAGTAATATCCGAGCGTGAGCGAGGATATTGCATAGTATTGTATCTATTATCCTGCATTGCAAATTCCAGTTATCCAAGAAAAGATAAAATGACCACCAATCTTCTCATGCCCTATTTTGAGGGACTTTTTTCCGTATTTTTTTTGTATTAGGTGGATGATGAATTGATAGTCCTGCCCTCATGCGTATCAGTATGTAGCAGAGGCGACCTTAGACTCACACTGCTGCCCGTGAGAGACAGGTTCAGTACGTGTGTTTGTACAGATTTATGTCCTACCTGTTCATCAAAGAGTTTGCCGATGTCGTCGTACGTTTGGCCAGTATTGTGCATCGCTTGTGTCAGGTTGTGCGCGGCTTAAAGCATAAAATAACATTTTAAATACATTTCCCCTACCAAATATATATAAATAATATAATCGAATCAATGCCATCCTATGACCTTTCCTTTTACAGAATGTATGTGAATGTCATGCTTTCATAGTTATCTCAACTGAAGAGGAACGTTCTTGAAGTTGTTAGAAGATGAATAATATGCAATATACCTATAATAGGATAAACATCATGTGTCCCTTTTCACGAGAAAGTACAGGAAAGATCGCAAGTTGCAGATGTGACAATGGCAGAGTAGCAGCAGTAGTTCAGGCATTCAATTGTTCTCAGCCTTAATGACATATCAATATTCAAATAACGTTTCCTAATGAGGGCTATTTATTGTCTTAAAACAAGGAGTTAAAATTAACTGAATAATGCATGGTGACATAACAATTTTGTGACTTCGGATAGTAAAGAATGGAAGTTGTACATAAGAAAACCGCCTTTCATTTTGCGTGTTCATTAGTCCTTTCACAAAAACAATGTTCACAAGAAAAAAACGACTTATATAGTTAATGTTTCTTACATTACAATATAGCATACAATATAGCTTTGGTAAGCTTCGTTGGTTTCTTGTGGTTTATGCCTAAAACGAGCTGGTAGAAGAAGGCAGAGTGACACAGTGCTGCAACTGGTATTTGAATCGAGGACTCCACGATTCCAACACGCTTCCACTGCGTCACGGGCGTAAAATTATTGCCGGGAATTGAAGCCATGAGAAACTTGGTATGGATCTGGTGGGAGCCTAATGTTATTCAAAGTTATTCAAAATGTAAGTTAAAATTATGAGGATTTGCACCGCCAGAGGTTCTTGGGACTGTGTGCCATCGCCATCTTGTGTGCTCTGTATACCGTAACCTCCACGTTGCAATAGTTATTGAGGATATTAATCAAACTCAAGCCCAAACCTTTACGATAGAAATAAGGCGGTCACTTCAAAGGATCTACACTTTTTCCAGACATTGCATTAAACTAGAGGTGTTATCTTAGACTATAAACTTCAGGATATGAGAAATTTTCTGCTACGTTTTCACCAGTCAGTGTATTCAAATCACGAATTATGCAAATGTTTTCTTTATCGTATCATCTTACATGACTTCTTTCATACTAACTTATCTAACATAAAGATATATGGGGATTGAATAAGAGAAAGGTTTTTTTGTAGTCAAGGGGTAATGTTTGAATCTAATTGACAATAGGTGCTTTTTAGGTGTTTTGGAATGAGAATTTATTGAATTATACACAATCCTGATACCATAGAATAAATATATAAGTATTTGTCTTCATCTTGAATATATGACTGGATTATAAATTCAACCAGTTGATTGACCTGGTTAGTGAACATAACAGAAAATTTCAGGTGTTCTCTCCCCCTGACGTTGTTCTCACCTGGTTCCAAGGATGGAGGTATGTCTGTGCGGTGGTAAGAACTCGTTATATTTACCTGCCCTCTAAACACATCAACACTGAAACTAAGCCTCACTGAACATAAAGTCTAATGTTCCTCAGTCTCACTGAACGTTGTCTAATATTTCTCAGCCTCACTGAACGTAAAGTCTAATATTTCTCAGCCTCACTGAACGTAAAGTCTAATATTTCTCAGTCTCACTGAATATAAAGTCTAATGTTCCTCAGTCCCACTGAATATAAAGTCTAATATTTCTCAGTCTCACTGAATATAAAGTCTAATATTTCTCAGTCTCACTGAATATAAAGTCTAATGTTCCTCAGTCTCATTGAGCATAAAGTCTAATGTTTCTCAATGTTACTGAACATAAGCCTCCCATGTTTGTCAGTCCCACCCAACATAAACTGTCTCGTCTTTCTTTTAGAATTGTCTCTTATTTTCAGATTCAGTATAATTCGATAGCTGATATTTTATTCGATAAAAGTTCAGATATCATCCAATTCTTCATTAAGAAAGCTTTCTGAATAAAGTAATCTTCTAAAAAGGAGTTCTCTATATGGTTCACGGTTCAAGAGCTGTTTGCTATTTCAAAAGAGTTCCATAAAACCTTACTGGGTGCTGACAATGAGAACCATTCCTTACAAATCGACATATTTTCCCTTAATAGATGATTTGATTCTGTTCAGATATGACTCATATTCAGATTATTGTACTCTATAATCTAGTCTATTCAATTTTCAAAGCAGCATTTCAACTAATATCACCAGGGATAAAACTACTAGAAATAAACCAACACATCTAACTACCGTTAATACACATACGTCTATCATTGATTTACTGAATTCCCTCAATCATGAATCATACATACTTGCCTCTAATCAAAACCATCAATCAATCATCTAGAAATGTCAAATGATGTATCAAGCTATGCATTGATAAATATACAACTATAAGGAACTGACTAATAGACTACACATACGACATAAATGAATGGAATTACGTTACTTAGAGGTACTTGCGACTTACCTGGTCTGCTGTCGAATTCAAAAGACCTTGCTAGGGAGATGAATGAATGACCCAGTTTTTGATATTCCTTCTTGAAAGCTGTAAAGGAGAAACGACAAGAATATTATAATACATCCTAAGCCGTTGCCTCACATGTTTATCAATTAGGTCTTAATTGGCATCTGGTTAAGAATTCCCTGTTCTTTTTATATTTGGTACACTTCGGTTATACATCACACAGAAGCTAAATATTTGAATAACAATTAAGACAACTCAGACTGAATATTGGGGATGTGTTTCCCGGATCAACGTAGCATATTTATCTAAGGAATCTCACGAAATTTAAACTCTCATCTTCCCAGTGGTGAAAATGACCCCCTCACATATTTATGTAAAAATTGTAATGATTCATCAACATAAACTATTGGTGACTAAATAGTCTTTACTCTAAATATAACGAGATATATTATGAAAGTTTGAGTTTTCTACATCACAACTAATTTACTCCAACAAGACAAATGATTGAATTTTCTAAAAGTAATTTTAAAACAATCTGTTAAGTACACTGGGAGATGACAGATAGCTAAGACGTTCTATATCTATTTACCCTGATTTTCATTTATACAAGGTATATAAATGTTACATGAAGGTTGTTATAGCAAACTGTGCCTGTGGCTAAGAGTTACGTTAGAATTGTCTAGTCTCAATATATAGTTAGTTAATTCTACAAGATTGTCTAGCGTACCCACCGTTGGTTTCATTTGAAATAACAATTTGATAGACATCGTTATTTTGCTTTATGTAGGAACTCAATATAGCTAACTGCGTGACTTACAGTGTTGAAATAATTGATGTTAATTCAATTCAACTTCATTTAAATAGTTTCGATTTTTCTAAGATTGCGTTCTTTGGCAGGGTGTCCGAGGTTCAACTTCAGTGTCAATGATCACAGAAATACTCGGTATGTAAAGGTCAACTAATGGACAATAAAGGTAATAAACAATGACCGACTACGTCGTTGAAATCTTTGAACCAAATGTCGAATACCCTTAGTTTTCACTTCGCTCAATGTATTAAATTCATCTAGGAAAATGCACGTATACTGATGTTCAAGAGATCTGAATCCAGAGTTAATGTTTTCTGAATATACCTTATCCTGAACTATTGAGCCCAGAGAGGATACTCTGGTAAGGTTTGAAGGGTAGTAGTGCATGGAGTGCGAGGACGACAGGATCTAAGTTGAGTCTCATGCAGGCTTACGACCTTAATCATACTGATATCAAACACATCCTGACTCTAAGATATATTCGTCAATTCAATCATCAAACACCAAGAAACGTTTCTACCAGATATTTAGGAATATAAAAAAGTAACCAATTTACAATAATTATCAATCCGGGGTTATTTGTATTGTCCTCTGCTATCCCCTTACCTCAATCGAAATAGGACTAGGAAACACTGAGAGTAAGCTAATGGCTACAACTCCCTTCTCCTCATAGTATTATATTTTCTCACAATATCTAGTTCATTTTGTTCGTTTATGTTTTTATCATCTCCTTAATAAGAATGAGCTTACCATAGGGAATTTCTTTACAATAAAAAGACATCCTCTAAGAAATTACCACTCAGAATAATCTATTCTGATTATGTACCGACTGATATACTGTCGGCTTTCTCTTGCCAATAGTACTCTGGTAAAATTCACATTGACTCTTAATGATACGTCGTCTCTTATTGGATTAAAAGTGTTGCTAGGGACGGTGACGGTGTGACGTCATCGGGGTGCGTCGTGTGACGTGCGTAGTGCGGCGTGCCTTATTAGGGAGGTCCATGCGGACAATGAAACACTTACAACCTTGATGCTTCTTCATATTGTTCTCGCCCACTTGACAGAGGTGTTTCACGCTGTCGTCCATACTCTTCACGAAGCGACCGAAACGCTCGATCTGTCCCTCCCTGTAAAGAGTATGGGACATCCATCACATATCACCAATAACTTGTATTGCCTCATCAAAATTTACCGAGAGATAACTATGCACATCTTCATGTATATTAGTCTCCCACTATATCTAAAGTTTCGAAAGGCTGTATCTTGTACCACTAGTGCCACCTATTTGTTTTAAATGCATATCATTCATTCGTACAAATAATGGCTATGGATGACATAACAGACACGCTACAATCCCTAGGTGTGCTAAAATCGCATTCAATTCATCGAATCATTCTAGAAGCCAAACACGTTTTGAAAGTCGACATATTTTGGTTTTTCATTGCAATATTGAGTTGTTGAACTCTTTTAAAAGAATAATTGTCATCAGGATAAGGACTGCCTCTTAGAATTATAAAGTCTCTCAGGAACTAGTGTAGGTATGATATTTCATCCTCTATTTACCATCGAGTGAATCCAATATACATGATAATATCCGATTCATAGGAAAAGAACGCTATGGTAGGATATCCAGACCTTTTGGCGTGATTCTCAATAAATAATCATTGAAAAGATCAACGTAGAAAACACAGGAAAGTTGTTAAACATGGAATGTTTGATGATCAACTTACACATTTTTGTGATCGAGCGGAGTACCCGGGGTTTGCATAGTTAAGAAGAATTTTCCTCCTTTGTAATCGTCCTTTTCAGCGTTACGTTTCCCAATCTTCCATCGCTGTGAACGACAAATAAAACCATAATCAGTCTACCAAGCTTTGAAATTATGTTATTAGCCAAAGTAAGGCGATATTTATCCAGAATCAAACTTGCAATACATTTATTCATCATTTTAGAAATAAACTTGCAAGATGTTGAATACTATTATTAGAAGAGGACTGGAGTCTTCTTGGTTGAACAAGGATACTATTATATAATATAAGGAAATTTCCATTGTTTGAAGCAGTATGAAATAATCGCAAGAAAGTTATCTTTTCGAGTGTTCCCTCTAACATGCCTTAGCAAGACTTGGAGCTTATATCCGCTAGTTCCTTTGTACCAGGCTAAAAGCAAAGTTAATTTTTCACGATGCCAGTGGTGTTTTAACTACCGCATAATGACTTTGACTGACAAAGGCGACTCTACGCCAGAACCGTAGTAACCAGCTGCACCTAATAAAGCATTTCAGTGAAACCAATTTGGAATGTTGTGGAGTTGTACTTGTTCACTCTACTTTGGTTACCGCATAATTATGCGGCAACTGATGCAGACACCCCCTGCCGTCAGTCATAACTCATTCTGTTCTGAAGGATGCACAACCAGACCGAATCTAGCAGGCCTGATAAAAAGAAGAATATCGAGACTACCAAATAAGAGAAAATTTACTAAAGCTATGGTTGTTGAATGTCTCTTTAGCTTTCAAGTATGGACTTTCTGTCGCAGTATGAGCCATATTTTTTATATTTGTGTAACTCTATATCAACAATTTACTTCATGAAACCAAGGTTAATGTCCTGTTATCGGTATTCAGTGAAGACTTTTCAACTTCTCCATTGATTCAATTGGATATCTGGAGACATATTCAAATGCAGACTGTAACCCGGTTTCTCATGGTGAATAAAGAGGGTGATGCTCATATATTTTCAAAAATCCGTTGTCCAATTGAACTTTTCTTTTTGTGACGCTAACCCAGCATAAGCTCAGAATCAGTTTTCTACTGATGTACAGTGTGTATGATTAACAAATATCTTTAGATCTACATTGCCTGCAAGTTACCGTAAAACCCCGGTTACAAGCTGACCCCGGTTATAAACCGACCCCTCACTTCAGCAAAATGCTTAAGCCGATTCTGGGGGCATTTTTACTTTAGGAAAACCTCCGTTATAAACCGATCCCCCACTTTGGGGTTCTAGCCCCCATCCCTCATTCACAACGTGTTGTAGAATTTTCGGTATAGAATATGAACGTTTCAATGAACTTTTGTACCATTATGGGATATCACATGCTATCTGACGGATTACTACCATCAAATGCTTCACATTTGTATATCTCTAATTTTTGGTACTTTATCATAGAGTTGTGGGGTTTAAAAAATCTATTTTTGAAAAACCCGGTTTATAAGGTGACCCCCGACTTTGGCAAAAATTTATAAGCCAAATTTTTCAAAAATCCCTAAAAAAACATCGGCTTATAAGCGGGGTTTTGCGGTATTTCTCACGGTTAATCTCAGACTTTCACATGAGGCTGCAGCTGCGGCGCCTGTCATTTCCCACTATTGTAACAGCAGGGTTTAGCGCACCTTCTCGTCAGTGCAGGTCAGGAAATGCTGGAAGACTTCAGAGTGCATGACGACAGGATGGCGGCACATTCGGTCGATCCACAGTTGTAGCTGCCTCATTCGTTCTTGGATGAAATCCTCCTCGTATCGCCCTGTCAAAAAAACGCAGTCATAACTTTTAATGAGAATTCCGGGCTCTAAATAGTGACTCTACAAGTATTATTTTTATAACGAGAAAAAATTCAAAGAATAGTCAGATGCGAGTAGTATTCCATATCATGTCATTTAAAACTAGTTATCCTCATTTGTTATCATGATTAATGAGACGTGAAAATAACACCTCCTAAGTAGGCCAGATGCTACCTTGATAATGACAACTTCCTGTCAGTTTTCAACAAAAAAAACCAAACTTATTTATTGTCATGTAGATTCATTTGTACGGGAGTGAAACCAAGTTTGCTAACTAAATACTCCCAAAACATTATCTATCCCTAATGATACTAAATGTGTGAATGATAAACCAAGATCCATATTCGCACATCTACTTTCTTTTATTCAGCTAGAATGTGTGTAATGACCATTTGTCCTGTATGTTAGAAGCCGGATAAACACATAGAAGACATCTGGTGGTAGATGCAGAAACTAACTCGTTGCGCATAGTCAATATGCTTCAATACACTCACCTGCTATTTGCTTGTCTGGCAATGGAGGTATCGCCATAATGGTGAACTTTTCTACAAGACGGTCGTGAAGCCAATCAAAATGCTTGTATCTTCGTGATACTTGAATATTGCTAAACTGTAACACAAAACAAGTTATTTTATTGCAACTTCAGAGTATCATTTCAGTCGGTGATATTTTCACAGTTGAATTGAACCAAATATCTACTCTCTAAAATCACCTGGGTTAAAAATCTAAATTATAAGATGGAGTTGGAAATGTTCCAGAAGGATCTAATGTAAGCAAGACATCTAACAATGCACAGAAAGTAGCATTGAACAACAGAGAAAAGAACAGTGTTCCTTCTTCTGCGATGACGAAGGTCAAAAGAGTAGGAGCCATGATATGAAACAGGGAGAGTTTTAAAAGATTAATGTAAAACTGAAACAGCAACTACAAGTATAAACTACAAATGTCGTATATTAGAGCTGCATTCACTATGTATTTACATTAAACAAATGCAGTAATAGTAGTATATAAGTCACTCTCATCATCTAAAAGTGTTTCAAAATCTAAGTGCCCGATTACCTATCTATAAATTGGAGAGAGTACAGTTCGGGTAGCTTGAGTAACTAAAAGACTTGACTGTGAGACACGAGCTTTGGAATATCTAACCAAGTCTAATAGGTTCTAAATTCTAATCCATATGTGACCTTTACCTGTATCAAACAGTTTCATTAAACTTCCCATTAAATTTCAGATAAAAGAATAAAGATGGGTTGGTCCTACTGTCTAATACCAAAAAGACCCTAAGTGGAATATGTATGTTTACACTATACAACTTAAACATCAGTTTATATACAATGTCTAGTTTAACCCTTTAAACCTATAACACACTAACTCATTTTCTAGGCAATTCGGTACGTCTTAGCCAATTTATCTCATTTAGTTCTATCCAAGTATAACCAGTATGACGAATGCTTATGTTCTATTTCATTTACAAGTTGAGGTAATGAAATGTGATCTTTTTATTTTAATGAAAACAATGGATTGCCCCAGATATTCATAGATAATTGGAGTATGTTATCCAAATGGCAGACGACATTTTCGAATCATAAAGCGTGCTATTGCCTTCAAATTCAGGTTTCTCCCTTTGAACATCCTAGTTTTTTTCTCCAACTCCTCACTGATTAAATACTCTGATATAAGAAGTATTCTTGTCATGCAACGTTCTTGCATTTCGGGACTGATTTGTCATCATTCACATGCGAATCGGTTATGAGCATTAACCAAGTTCTGATAGAAGCATTTTCATGGAAGGTTCCTAATTAAAACCAGCCTCCAGTGATAAAGTTCTCTGAATATGCGAAAATTTAGATAAGTTAGTTTCCTTATGATCTGCCAATAGACGATTGTAGATAAAAGGTTAGGAGATGGGTCAGGATGTTCTCTGTAGACCAGTCCGCATGAAGACATTCAACCTAACCAAAAGATATGAGTCGCTGATTCAATTCTAATATCACAGACCATACAAGTCCGTGCTAATATGAAATATCAGGGGTGGCCAGGGTATTACCGAGTTTAGTCTAAGGGTATCTTTTCCTACACTAATACGAGGTGCATACGTTTTACTCTGGCTATATTTATCACCTCTATCATAAATACTTCAATCAGTTATCTATGTGAACTTTATATTACTGCCGCCATTTTGTTTGCCAGCGGTGCTGAGGGATATGACGTAACAGGACCGGAAGTAGAATCTACTGTAGCTCGTGTGACATACTGATGCACGTCCAAAGCTCTACACAAAAGCGTTATTTCTCAGTAGTAGAATTAGATGCTTCAACCTGTATAGAGGGCTACTTCTCAACTAAAATCAAGATAGTCTATGCAGAATACATCCTTTACTATAATAGCTAAAAGATAACGGTACAGTTTTCATTCGCTAAATGTCCTTCCAACCAATCCCAGTCAATCATGCATTTAAAAAAAAAAAAATTTATTTAAGATTCCAGTAATTCAGTGATTTTTACCCGAAACCATGCAGTCACTGCAAACACCAAGACAATATCTACCGTTGTCTTACAATGCATGGAATGTCAAGAAAATGTGTACTCTACAATTCACGGGATACTTCATGCAAGCCATGCGTGCGATCTATAACACTAGTGACCCCAAACCAAACCAATTTTAGCATTACCGGAACACGCTCAGCCCAAACCTGCATAACATTGTTTGGGGTTGTTTAATTCTTTATAGAAAATCAACAAGAGGTTCTATTGTCTTTTTGCAAACAGGACATTCTATCAGCAGGTCAAGAAAATAGGTTCAAACGAAAAATGCACTAATTCACTTGCAAGTTCATAGGGACTGAACTTAGCAGACACAAAAGGGCTCTTTTTCAAGAAAACCTAAGTAAGTGATTCGTGAGAAACTTAAAGCTAGATCTTATCTCTACTGCATATAGATGGTATTACCCCTTCCACTCCCTGGAACACATAAAGGGAGCAAATGCAAATTAATATGTCTTAGGCATCGTGATCTAATTGATGACAAAAAGAGAGAAACAGAGGATGCAAAACGGGAAGAAAAAAACGACAAATGAGTAAAGCTGCTTCGGTATTTCTGGAGAAATTATGAAGTGCTTTGTAGATTTCAGAGAAGTGATGAAGTAGAACATGAGTGGAATCCATAATCCATGTTCAATCACGGGTTTCTTTGCAATTGACGAAGAAGTCTTCTTCGCACATCATTTTTCTATAAGCTGTTATCAAAAAGGATGCTTATATCACAGCAAACTCCCAATCATGCACAATTTAGCTTTATTATATTTCAACTATGATGTAAAAATTCATATAAAAAGGTAGAATTTGAGATATAAATGAGGATTTAAGATTACATATGATACACCATAAAAAATACTGGGTGATATTTTACAGAATTTTGGGAGATTTCTTTTGAAATTTCGCATCCAATTGGAAGCCAGCTTGAGCAGAACTACCTATGTTAAACGGCATGCTGCGTAGGTCAAGAATGTAGCCTCGGGTGACTACATACTTAGGGGCACTACTCACATTGTCAGGGTCATTAGTCAAAGGGTAAAACTGAAAACAGGCAACAGACACTGAGGCCTCAACTATGCCACACATAAGAGGCATAAAATGGAAACATCCACAATGAAAGACTAGCCTTAGTACGAAACATGCCGAAAGACTGGTGGAGATGACCAAATGACAGGTGCAGTAAATTAACCAAAAGTCCACCATGTTGAATAGTCTCTAGTCGATAACATATGTTAGACAAGTTAATCTTATCTGTAAAAACTGAGATTAACCGACGGTGAATAGAACAGAATGACTGGTTAGAAAATACAGCTACGATGTGTACGGTTATATCTGCAATATGTACATAAAGTCAGTGGGTTAACTTATATCGAATTAATATAAACAAAGATGACCTAATCCAAATAAACATATCAGGTGCGTGGTAAAGACGTTGCGTGGACGGAAGCGCTGGTTCGGTTAACAACAAATAGGCCATCTACAAGCCGCCTTCCCTTGTTTGGAAGATGAGCATGGACCGACACCAGCGTTCCGCGACGTGGCGGCATCTGGTGACAAAAAGCCGTACCAGAGACTGGTAGGGATGGCACCGTCTGGATACAAGCCCGGGACCTACCGTGGGCGTGAGCTGGTATGCGATGAAACTCTTCATCCCGTGGAACTTGGTTTCTTTTTTGGGTGAGGCGATGAGGCATGTGAAAGGCTCCACGGGCTTCCAGAAGGGTCCGTCCGCCGTTTCCTGAGAGACAGGCAGGTGATATCATCACGTCAGTCATAATTAATAACTACCGCTCACTGTTGTTAATGAAACGCTTACAATAGAAATAGTCACTGAGATGCTCAATATCACTACTGGTCATGAACTGATGATAATCTCCATATAAAAAACATTCTCAACAGTGCCAAACAGCGATTTCGGATTTTGTAGGTAATGTGAGACCACAAAAATTCATTCATTTTTTCAATGAATCGTATTGCAGAATCAAGATCTGACCAAACAAAAGATAAATGTGCTGTTCCAGCTGTGTTAATATGGGTATAGAACTGATTTATTACCATATTTAATCCCTTAGAAAAACTTCATAATACATGGTTTCTTATATTCTATAAACAAAGTAATATTAGTGTAATATAGAGAATTATCCGAGGCACACGTTTCTTACAGAATTATCCGAGGTACATGTTTCTTACAAAGTACTAACGGGGAATTGATGTTCTTTTGAGCCTAGGCACGAGGCGAGTGCTTAGTGGGATATGGGTGGTTGAAACACCGCGATATCAAATGTTTACCCACAATAAACCTCTAAATAATTCGTAATTTCAAGGAAATGACCAATGGAGTTACAATAGCGGGGCAATACAGACACACAGGTACATGAGCCTTCTATGTTCATTGACATTCGAAGCTTTATTTCAGTTGTTAGGGAAAAATATATATATTTCTCTTTTATATATCCTCAAACCTACCACGACGATGGCTCGTTTCTCGGACTCGGGCACGGGCGTGGTCGTCCCGAACAAGTAAGCGTCACCTCCTTGCTTACTAAACGCGTTGAATCTAGGGAGACAGTGGACAGACATTATGATATACTGACTAGCAAGAGTGGGACTTCATTCTTATCGTTTCGGGGACGCCGGTTCTTACTAACTCAAATCACCATGGATGCACCAATCAGTGTAAGAATAACCCTCTTTCTCCTTTGCCAAGGTGTGTGGAGTAGAAAAATATCAAAATAGCAATATAAATAAATATGGGAAATCTAAAGGGTAGCCTCATAAATGACCCCATACAGAAATTAAAAAGGAAAATTTCACGGGTAAGTCTGAAAGTCCATCAGTCATTAGATCAAAAGATGTTTAATTCACTCGTCTATCATTGACGATTCAATGAACCAAACGTGTTTGTTATTTTCTAACTATAGAGATTGATATATGTATTTAATTTCAAAATATTATTTCTGTATTGATTCAAAATTCTATTCTAAATTCCAAATACTTATATGTGGTCTGAGTTGAAAAAAATATCTTTTAAAAAACCCAGAGAAAATCTTGCCAAAACATACTGAGAGAATGATGAATACAAATATACAAACGTATCATGTACAAATACAACTCTTCAGATGGTCCATAGTGATTCGAGGTAGGAAGGTTGGTCCCGGGAACAGTGAAATTCGCAAGCTTCGGTATCAGAGATATGAACAGTGGAACAGCGGGTTAGCAGGTAACACCAAGGCATGCTTCAGGGTAGAGACAGGCAACAACCCACACAGGTCATAACACGGGGGAGTGTGCAACCAAAACACAACCAAACAGCGGAAGAGCTTACTTCGTTACCGATAACACATATCCTTAACTGTTATTCCCTTCATTACTTTGCACATTTCATTGGTTATGAGTTTGAGGTTTGACCCTCTGATGCACGTAGATAATTCGAACCCCCGAATATGTTAGATATTAGAACACACTGTAGAGTTGTCCTAAGCAGTTGTGGTTAAAATCTTTTTCCGAAAAGCAATAGATTAGATAGGTATTCTTTAACTTTTTCTGGGTTTATCCATTGGGCTAACATATAATAGGTTCATATATTAACATCATCTAAATTATGTTATCATTTTTCTTCTGTTCACATTGTTTAGACAGATACCAATATCGGACGAACAAAAACAAAATTAAAACATTGTACGGTAAAGTGGATTCTGGACTTACTATTTAATAGTGAGCTATACTTCAGATCAGTTTATATACTAGATTTGATAGCTTACGTTCTAATCAATAAGAACTCTAAGAGAAGTCTAGAATGAATGTATTTGAGAATGTCAGCCCAAAACATACAGGATGACCACAATATTGATTAGTTTGTAAATTAAATTCTGTGATTTGACTGTGATAAAAAAAATCTAAATTTGAATAAACTTATATTGTTCTGGAAAAAAGGACTATAAAATGTCCGGTGGAAAATTCTATTAGAAGTTATATTTGCGAGACATATTTCTACTTCTGTGTTGTGGTCACCCTGACAATGCCTCTCAGTCTGAAAGTGTTATTTCACCGCAAAGACTAAACGTACCATCAGGCACAATGAATGACCAGATCACATTCACATACATTATCAACCTCTTCTTTGAACAGGTTTCAATCCACCTAATTCATTCTTAGATCATTCCTAAAATTGACTGCAGGTCTCCAGAAAGTCATGCCTACATCTACTCCACTTTCTACGAAGTTGACATTGAATGCATTTAACATTTCATTGTGCCATACCCATTGAGGTATTATCCTTTTAAAACCCAGGAAGAAATAATCCCCTCTTTTTAAAATTATTATTTCAATATAATTTTGCATATGTAGTGGTATATTTTCGGGTGCGATTTTTTGTTTGTTGTTACTGTTTGAATTATGAAAATTAAAAAGTAAAAAAGAAACCTCTATATGAAAGGCAGGGTACGGACACAGAACACCAAGCGAGCTTCGGAATTTGTAGATACTCACCGATAATTTCCCCATCCAAGTCCCAGAGGAATAAAGGGAACAGACCACGTTATGTTCGGGCCCGGTCAACACAAGGTACACTCAAGCAACAAGATGTGGGGGGTTTAGGACACGAAATACCAGCATCAACTCAAGATGTGTTTAACCAAGTATTTCAACTGAATTTAAAATGCAATAATCGCGGTAGCTTTCACAGATTCCGACACAGAAGAAAGCGGGACGCAAATGTGTATGGCTAGGTATATCTCTTAACTAGATTCTAATCTCTTTTCGTTTAGTTTTGTTCTCTCTTTTAAAGGCGATTTAGCCTAATTTTTATTTAAGGTATATACGTCTTGATTTAATCCTAGAGAGTAACACATGTGCCCTTTATCGCACTGTTAAGGTCATTCCATAATGCCGAGCCAAAATAAGCTATATGGAAATATAAAAGAAGTAAATAAAATAGATGCCAACATAATTAAACCCTCAAACCAGAAATAATGACCCAATTAGATCAAACAAGATTGTATTTTCATTAAGGATTGCGTGCCTGACTATTTATGCGTTCCCCATTGCGCAATTAGCACTAGCAGGTAATATAAAGAATGACCATACAACTGTAATACGGTATGTTTACTCTTGTCAAAGTTACTTTCTCTTATGCATATTGTTCTGAAAATGTACTGTATGCGTACGGAAGCCAGTGTCATTATCACTAAGCAACCATTGTAAAATATACGGAAACAAATAATAGAATACTTTTTCTTCCGAATTTCATAAAATATTCAACTTTGCTATTAATTTAGGGGGGAACATAGATAACCTATCACATAGACCTTCGGCTTGGCACTATGATAACATTTTGTAAGTGCTACAAGAGGTACATTTGGCCACGGATTCACGCTTCTCTTATACGGGGGCCCGTTACTTCTGACATATTTATACTAGCTGGAAAGACTTGATGTCCTATTTTTAATATTTCAAAAACACGGACAGCTATGGTTTATGAATGACACTGAATTAAACTAAGTCTGCGGTAATGATGAGCGACAAACTAAACAACGTGTGTAGAATAAAAGAGAACAATCGTAAACAAATCTGCCCATGAGAATTTATCTGGTATTCCTTCTAGACATCCACAATGTGTTTATATCTCCGCCGAGAATAAACATATTGGCAGCTAAACAGGGTGACGATGTCTACACAGAGTATCCTGCAGGAGTGCTAATGACTCTGAATTATCTCTTAAATAGAAAACACTGCAATCACATTAGGAGCGACTCAAGAAGTGCTTCAAATTAATGGGATCGTGGAAAGGCGAGGATTACATACCACATGTTGTTGTAAATCTGCCATAAATCACTTTAGCAGTAAAAATTTCATTAACAAAAACTTAAATCAATTGGATCGTTTCAATAATCTATTGCTATATAGCGCTAACCGACTCTCATTAATCAGTTACACAAATGGTTAAAGTGATCTCTCAAATTAATAACTCCAAGTCGAAATCAAAGCAATTAACTCAAAACACTCGCAGAACAATGCAATTCCGATGAAGTAGCACACAGTCGTGGTTTTACACTAGTTTCTTTCAGATTATTTTCGGCAAATGTGGCAGAGTGATAAATAAACTTCACCTGTTAAAAGACTTGCGGACAGTGCCGAATTTGGATCCCTCGCTGGACTTGCTAGAGTGGCCACCACCGTGACCTGAACCCTCCTGTGAACAACAATTACACACTGAATACTTGTTACAAAGAATTCAAACACTTTGGTATGACTATACCATACACTTCGGACATACAATAATTACATATTACTGAAGCATCAAGGGAAATTTCCGTCGATTCAGTATGTTATTTCTATCGTAAGAACATAACCTGTTTGTTTTTAGTTTAACCTAATAAACTGATAACTTGTAAATGTCGAGTATGAAATTTTGGACAAAGTCACTGCATCCTGAGCTAATGCATTTTATTACTGATAATTGGATTATTCAGTGACATTCGTTATTTGATTACTTTTACAAAGAGGTATACTAACATTATAACATCGCATTGCTTTCGATAAAATGGGTTTAAGGATGAAAATATAATGACCCCAATTTACATAATATCTTCCACAACGCTAACATCCCCTCTCACTTTATCAACTCTTCTCCAATGTCCTCTGAACTGTTTCTCTACCTCTCTACTTCGAGGCCTTGTTATCTGATCTCTTCTTGCTTTTTTAGCGTTTGTTCACTTTGACTAACCACCGAAAACGAAGTCCATAGAAAAGGCATTGGGTTTGGGCGATTTGCAAATAAAGAGATTACGGAGGCCCATAATCTCCTACTCGTGAAAGTAGGAGTTGACGGGGAAAAATATCTAAAACGATTGACCAAAAATAAAAATCATAACTTCACTGCAATTATTAGCGAAAAATGGTGGTTGATGATATAAATCGCTTTTTGATAAAAGTAGACGTAATCTCCTCGCGTGTGCTCGGATGTTACTACGTGTCTGGTCCTCGGAGATTAGGACCGCTTGTTTTTGAAACCAGTTAATATTGTGTATCTGTTCAGAACAGTTCTTCTTGTAAAATACTTCTCACTCCTATCATCGACCTTCCCTGACCTCCATTCTCTACCCCAACGCTCATGATCTCTGACCCACGGGTCTCAATTCCCATGTTTTCTGACTTACTCCTCTCAGCTCACACCTATATGTTGCTTCCTATCTTTTTTACCTGACATCCCCCCCCCCCCACCACTCTACACCTGACATCCCCCTTATTACTTCTCTTATCACTTAACCACCCACTAATCTTCCTTCTGGCCCATCCCTTGACCTCTCCCTTGCCCCATCCTTCTCCCCTTGTCACACCTCTCTTATCCACACACATTTTTCCTTCACTATATCCTCCCCTGACCCACGCTTCTCCACCTGAGGTCCCCTGCCTACACTCTCACGTACTGGTCGCTCTGACGTCGTGCTGCTGCTATCGTCGTCGTCCCAGTCGTCGTCCCAGTCCTCGTAGCTGTCCTGCGGCTTGAGCCCCGCGCTGGAGTCGGTCTTGTACGGGGCCGCGGCCGGATGCGGGGGCGCGGCCGGCTCGGCCGGCTGGCCCCAGGAGGACGGCGCCGTGGAGGTGGTGGAGGCCGACGTCCAGGAGGAGGGCCCGGAGGACAAGGAGGAGGTGGGCCCCGAGGGTCCATTGTTCTGCTGGAGATAGGTGGCCGGGGGAGGTGGGGGAGGCGGCATACTCGGCTCCGGTAGTGATACGATCTGTTCAAATGAGATGTTTGAAGAATGCGGTTTATAGGACGGTATAATGGATTGTACTGAGGTCTAGTTACAAACTTTCTCTTATCATTTTTTGTTAGAAACTCTTCGGCATAGAATGGAATATCATAAAAACACATAGGAGGACACCGAATAAAGGCGTAGAAGTAGAGAAAAATAAATAAGTAAACAATCTGATATGTTGCTCTTATGACTGATAAGATGTTCGATACGTGGCTAGGTCTATGTAGTTGTGCAGCGAAAAAAAAAATTATGACTGATAAGAATAGAGCAATTGCTTTCCCGAAGAAGACTCACAAATTTCATTTAGAAAAAGACGGCGGCCTTTTCTTGTCTTGCTAGATACTCGCAATTTGTATGGGATGCGTTATGGGCTAGGCTCTCAAAATAGTTTGGTGTTTAATACATGGCACAAAGAATAGTTTTCCTCAATGTTAGACGTACATATCTATCTCCACCGTTTATGTGACCCCGCTTTAGGGATCTTAGTTGACGCCTCTAATTGTGTCACGTATATATTGAGAGATGTTTGGCAATGTAATGATAAACATAAATGTATTCATCAGGCCATTGTGTGAAACATGGAAGCCTAGTGATTGAGATATTACATTATATTCCATCATATTCATTCGTAATTCCATCTTATCTATTACTAACCTCAACGTATGCCTCTGGTATCAAGCCTTCCACGCCCTGTTGGTTTCGGGCTTCCCACCACCCATCGCCAATATCCTGCAAAGAAATATACAAACATCATTAAATAATGTAAGATGATCATATCTACATAAACCAACAAAGATTTTAGGTGAGTTGGGTGTAATAGTGATGCTCTGTTGTCTAGAATAAAAAAAAAGCTCATAGGGTTTCATAAGTCACCAATCACCGAGTGGAGATAAGGGCTAAGCTGTCGTATTTATTCATTCTTATCGAACTAAACTGACACTGACACTGTTTCTGTATGCAGCCTCCGCATCGCGAGGTGTCGTTTTCTCTAGAAAGAACCTGCCTTGGCTGCGTCTCCCTTTCCCAGTGTAAAAATAGCAGCCTTTGGTATATCGCCTTAATAGCTAGATAAGAGTCACGGCTGAGAGGTAGAGTTGGGTTGAGGTGGAGGAGCAGTCAATGTGGGTGTTTTATCCAAATTTCGATGTTAAAACGTAACAACAAGACCGTCCACCTAATCAATGTCCAAACAAGACGACATGGAATTATAGATATGAGACTGGCCACATGCTGCCCGTGTGAAAATACGTGAGCGATGCCTTCACGTAAATATGAGAATATCCGCCTATGAACATCTTAACAATACACCATGGAATTGTAAATATGGGATCGTCCACCATAACAGAATCTCCAGGAATTCTGCACCGGTAGCCTCTATCAACAGCATCATTTTAAAAAAAAACCACCCGACTATCATGCTAAATAGCATATTTATTGGGCACTGAGGGGGTAGTGGGTGAATGGTGGGTAGATTGAAGGAGGTGGGGTCCTGGAGGTTGGGGAGGGAGGGGTAGAAGGAATAGATTGTTGAAGGTGGGCATAATACACCAGCGCCTCTAGCGAGAGCCACCATGAATAAAATAGTGACTGCCAACATTACGCACCACCTAGCGGGTATAAATCACACCGGACTACAATGAGGCCGTTACCACGGGTTGATGCATGCTATAAGATGCAGCCGGCTCAGCATTAAACTTTCTCCCATATCGCCATTGCCGACCCTGTTCACGATGAAGTTAGTAGCGTAGTCAATCATACCCTGTGGGTATTTATAGATGGCCTAAGACAGCCCGAGGGGCCTTAGAGAGCTGGTCCTATCACCCAGCACCACGCCCCATAGCAGATTAAAAAAAGACAACAACAGCTCCCATCTACCCAGCCTATTAAGAGACCTCTTATTATTATCATATCCCACCTAAAAAGGGAGGCTATCATTAACTCTTAGTTCTAAATCGGATCCTGGTCATTTGGCAGTCATTCAATATGCCCCCCTATTCCGCCACAGTATTTATAAACGTGACTGTCCAACTGATGCTGACAGAATTTAAATGTCAACTTTGGACTGAGTACCCGCCCTGTGGCCGTAGAACCTGACTTTTTCAGCCACGTCCTTTAACTGTGGCAGCGGATACAAATACTCATTAAGTGCTAGGCTAGTTTCTTATCCACACACGAACAGGAAAAAAACACCTACCCCACCATATTAATAATTTACATGTCCGCTGACTGGTGCAATAAGAGTATTGAGATTACCAAACGGTCGAGATTCAAACGGAAAGAGGTATTATAATAATAAGCCGATAAGCCAACAGTGGGCAGAAGTTCCTGTGTTAATTGTTTGTGGTAGCGGTTTAAGGATATTTTGTGGTGAATTTGGAAAGCTATTACACTGATTAAATGATAAACACATCTTATCTTTCTCTGCGGCGTTTTCATTCACAACGTTCTAGACCGTCCAAAAACAAAAAGACCAACTGAACACATACGCTGTGTTCCATTCAATTATCATTACGTATATCATTTCCAATTGGATCAGCAATTTGTAAGGAGTTGTAAACAAATGATAATATGAAAAATACCTCAGAGAGACCATAGCTACTTATACATGGTGCATACATCTGTCCAACTCCCAAATCCCCTACGCAATATACACTGGAAAAGATCACCATTTCCTTCTATATATGACCTTACCGTCAACTCTCCTTGGAAATCACAGGCTAAACCCAAACCCAGTGTATATGGTTTCTTATAAAATTATCTATGGAGGTATATATTCAAATAGGAAACACCGGGTGAGGGGTTTCCTGTCTAAAGCCATTTATCCTAATATATCCGTGAAGAAACAGAAAGGTACAATAAAATTTGATCAGATATGACGAGAAGGGGGAGGAGGTGGAGGACAAAAACAAGGACCAGGACTAGGTGGGGCAGAAGCAGTAAACGTATTACCACTATTTGATGGCACTAAGGCCCATAAAGACAAACTAAATTCAAGAGGGAATGTTAGTCTTGCAAGTCTAAAACCCAAGAAATATTTGATTATACGTTGATGAATCTCTGTGACTAAAACAATCAAAAGGAACAGTGCTGTGGATTGTTGGGAGGAATGAGGCAATTAATTAGTAAATGAGCTTCATTAGATCATTAACAAGAGCAAGCCAATTAATCAGCATGGAAGGCATGTGGGGTGACGGAGCGGGCTGCATGGGGCATCTACCAATAGAGCTTTGTAATAACAAATCCCTTGGGTTCTAAACCTTGTCCCCTACTCAAACCACTTATTGGACAATTAGAAAATCTAATTATTCATCTAAACGGTCCTCGGATGAATTTTATGCCGAGCCCGATAAGAATTCTGTGTCTTTTCATGCTAGAACAAATTGCGTACTAATAAGCTGAGACAGAGACTGTAATTACAAACGTTTCTCTTTTTGCCAAAGCGGGTCATCTAAGGAATGGTCCTCCACCCCAGGAGAACCCCTTCCTGATAGCTTTGTGCTTAAGGGTATTACCAACTTTGTCTTTGCTAATTAAGTTATACCACCAGGCCTCCTTCTTCTCAGAAAGGTTGGGAGCTTCAGTTAAGCAGCTCTGTGATGAGAAAATCTGGACCAGACGGCACTGTAACAACCAGTCTTGTGTCAAACAGCTCTCAGTCACTTAGGCCTGTGTGTTGAGCTGCTCTAAGACAAGAGGATCTGTATGGGAGAGTTCTGTAAAGTTAGTTCTGTGTCACATAGTGAGCTGTTCGATGCTGCTCAGAGCTGTACTTTGCCAGTTATTCATGTACTGAGTACTGCACACAAATCTGAATAGATTAATGAAACGTGGCGTAAACAGCTCTCTAGCAAGCCGATGCTTCCTTGATAATGACAAACTCCTGTTACTTTTGAACCAAGTTGCTATGATATCTCCAGGGTACGACTGTTACCTGTATGACAACAAGCGCCACCACCATGGGAAGAAGACAGTATTTCTCTGTTATGATGATTGCTCGGCCGAAAAAATGATAGTAAATTTTGGAGACATGATGCCTTGAGGCATCATTTGGCTGGGCTGATTGATGCCTCAGGGCATTGTTCGTTCTTAAAGGGTTGAATGAGATGCAATAAGTGGAACTGAATGGAATTCTCTGATCCGGCTGGACACCTCTGGTTTAAAACACCCTCCAAATAATGCAAATTGGCCTGACTAAAGGATTATTTACATTATTCAGACATAATTTAAATGTGCCAACTCGAAGAACATCGTTTGTTTCGACGATTTGTTGACATTGCGTTTATAGTCTAAACTGGGGCTACCACATAATCATTTCAGCTGAAAGTGTCGGGGAAGTCAGAAGAAATGCTTCAGAAATACTTAAAAGATCTGCACACATTAAATAGTATCACAAATGGACGTCCAAACGATCACATAGGCTTAGCATTGTGTAGGTGCTTCTCCAAAATGGCCGCCAAGGGGGTTCGTAGCGCCACCTACTTCCAGGCCAGATCGGAGAATACAACTAATATTCTTATTTATGTAGTCAAAGAGAGAAAGATAAATAATCAATAAATCAATAAATGCCAATCTATATTGCTGAAACTACCCGGTTATGTTTATACTGAGTGACAATGTATGATTCGAAATTACCATAAAAAAGAAACAAAATTGATTAAAGGATGGAAAACTAAGACTATGCCCCGCACGTCACAAATATAGACGGGGTCAGAAAGGGAAATAGGGAAACTTCTCACGATTTTTTTGGCCGAGCAATCTTTCACTTCAGCTTCCTGTTTTCTGTCGAGTGTTCATCGACTTTGGCTTCGAGAGAAAAATACCGCCGCTTCCTTTTATGTTAACTGGCGAGGATAAGATTTCCGGAGCGGCAGCGTGTCTCTTCATCGCTGCGGAATCAAGGACCCCTTTTCCCTTTTTCATGTCCCTAGGGGACCGGTAGGAGGGCCCCTGGCGCTGGTGACACGCACAACTCTCATGGCCATGCTTGTCGGGGGAGCGCCGGGCAGAGCGAGCAGGGAATATCTTAGCCGGGTATCACGACACCCGGCAGCCAATCACCGGTGAGAGTTTCCGCCCGCCCGGCGATGGAAACCTGCGGACATTACCAGATCGCCGGGCCCTCGGGGGATCTTATTGCTGAGATTAAGCACAACGCCCTGCACACCACGAACCAGCGCCGCCCAACCAGCGCAACGCCAAAGGCTTGGTGACGCCGGCAACCAGAGGCGAAGCATTCCTTCCTTCAGTCGCGGAGAGCGGCACGTGGTAGACACAATTAGTACTGGCTAATTAGTTCAGTCGCGTATCTGATTAGTGGGTCTGACCTAGGGTCGTCCATGGCTCTATATGTCTGGATGGCTTCTATTTGCATATTCCAGAATGAATTACTTCACGTACCGCAAATGCTTGATTGAATGTCTCCCGAATAGGTTAAAATCTTCGAATTACTATGAAAACAATTAAACAACAAAGCTACATAAAATAATCAAATTTTTAAATGGATGGAAATACAATGTCTCCTTGATAAGCATATATGGAATAACTTATGCCCGTTGTTAAGAAACTTGCCCAAGATCAAAATTAAGTCAGGTAAAAATAAATATGATTCATTCCTGGGAAATCAGATAAACATTCAGGTACTGGTAAAGAAGTGTGTTTGGTTCAATGTCGCGTCGCTGAGGCGAAAAAAACGAGGACATTTCTTGACTTTTGGTGGACGGCGTGGTGGAAAAGGCCCAAGTCCACGCCCAGGCCTGCTGACAGACCGGTTTCAATTCCCAGCTTTCCCAGGGTTCAAAATCCTGTAGACAGGACTCTCTGCGAAGGACATGCTCCTTTAAATAGGCACATCAGAAGCAGCTCTCATGAAAATGAACAGTAATCTGCTCAGATTACTATCGTGAGGCTTTACCAATGTAGCCACATAGTCTGAGATCTGTTTTAGCCTTGGCTCCTTTCTAATCAGCCTCATTTACTTTAGTTTAAAAAAAAAGTTGTATTACTTACACTTAATTGGATAACATATAAGGTATACCGGGCGTCTTTACCCAAGCTAATTTAGTTATAATATCCGAGGAATGGTTTTAATCAGAGTGACTTCAGCTATGCTAGCCTAAATCACTTTTTATATCTCAGACTTTTTAAGTTCCTTTAACTATAGGGAAAGAGGCTATCGTAGCTCACAGATCATCTAGTTTTACGACCGCATGCCTGTATCACTCATATCCTATCTAATCTAGTTATAATAACTGACCTCGAACTACATCACCCTGAGCTGGCTCATGATGTATTGGATTCTGAAGGCTCTTTTATTCTATGTTGAGGAAGTGGAAGGCTGAGGAACCTCGCACATAATCCCTACGGCTGCCAATGATCCACTGTCGCGCAGACCACTACGGGGGGCTGGGTTACAGTCACCGCCCTCTGAAGCACCCTACACACATCTCCGTCAAAGAGACTATGGCGAAAGAGCTGCTGAAAAGCAAGCCACTCTTCTTTAGAAACTATGATAGATCTACATCCCTAGCTTGTAGAGCGTGGACCGGAAACCGTAGGCACTCAACCGTAAGTCTGTAGTATAATGCCTCTGGGACCTGCATAACCCATATAGACTTGGATAGCATTCCTAATATTGAAACTACTTTTTTTATGTGTTCCTGAACCACACAAACATTTCATACAATGCAGATATAACTACAGGGTTACTTAAAATAACACAACAACCATGTATCTGACATTTTTCATGACTAACTTCTGTTCAAAGTAATCCGAGAAAACTACAGATTTGGATACCATTAAAGAATATCCACCTCCAGCATATCCCTCCAGATCTCCAAGAGGAAGAGAGGGACTAGCTAGAGAGGAGATCATTTCTCTGTACCTTTTCCTGGTATTTCCCCTGTTACATTCTGTCAACAGATAAAGGCAATTTACATCAAGGGCTGCTACACTAGAGAATCCACAAACGTAGGCCAGCATCAAGGTAGCAGTGCAGCATAGGGATAACTGCAATAGACCTCGTGTGTCCAGAATTAACCTGTTAATGTAATCTTTGCAAGAATAATTTCATTGCGTGTAGTTCCTAATGAATGAGGCCTCGCTTAACGCTAACATAGCTTATATTCTCCCAGTCCCTTAGACATGAAAGCTGACCTGTACATAAAAGAAGTGCCCCTTGGATCAATCCATCGGCACTGGAGATTCTCTGACTTCGTAATGCCGGTTCAGCATATCCTGCAATGACCCTAAACTTTAGAACTGGCTTTTCCCATTTTCGCAGCTGTTAACCCTTCATGTATACGAGTCTGACCTAGCATGGAGCGTAAGTCGAGGTAGTTTTGTTTTGATGATGGTGGTGGTGGGGGTGTATATTACCTCGGCCTATATCTACCTTTAGGTAAGTAGTCTGCATACGGATAGAGAACCACATGCGTTGCCCAGCAGATATAACATTATGCATAATGTATTTACAAAAAAGCTGCACTTATAAATTTACTGAAGTTCCTCTGATATTCCTTACAATTTATGCTTCAGGATTCAAGAATGATTTCAAACTCTATGCTATGGGAGAGTGTCATAATCTGTTTAATTGTGTGGATGGCTCTAGGAAAAGAGTTCATGTGTAGGTCTATGGCACCCCTCAGGCGGCGTTCGAGTTGGGAGTTTAAGCAGCCAGTTGACACCAGTCCCCTACAGAATCCCCTGTACGCGCAATTAAGCAATATTCACATCGATTACCGCGCGAGAGACAAATGCACAACATGTCTTTCCCATTTGCATTTTCCCATTTCCCCTCCTCTACTGGTCGCCCGAGCATCCTCATTCTCCATTCAACACCCGACATTAGACCGAGACAAACAATCAAAATGCCAGAAACAAAAAAAAATTAAAAAGACAAAAAAAAACCCACCAAGGAGCAAAACTACGCATCATAATTGGACCTGCTGCAGTGATGATAACGCCAGGCTATGGGTGAGCATCGAGGGGAAAAGTGAACCTTTTACCTTTGCGTGCCACAGCCTTGTCCTTTCTAAAAGGCAATTTGCGTCCGGAATGGATGGTTGGAGGTGTGGCCAGTGGATAGCAGCTGAGGCCAGGTGAGTCTACAGGTGCTTGGCAGGTGAGGCACAGCTAGGTAGGTGGCTGTCTCAAACCGTCACGCTGCTCCGCAGTTTCCGGGAGGAAGTGCTCAAGCAGCATCAACAAATGGCCACGGAACTGTTTACACCTTCTCAGCTGGCGACCGAGTGAGTGACTGAGTGAGTGACTGAGCGAGCAACTCGCTGGCTGGCTCCTGCTGGTGGTCGAGTTTGTCTCTGATCTCATAATATTAATGGCCTGCTGCAGCCCAAATGCTCACAAAGGAAGAATCGTTTCTAAAAAACTTTCACTACACACGTAAATAGCACCTGGCGGAGAAACCATTGTTAATGTTCAGTTGACGCAGAGAAAACCAGCTGTCAAAACTGCTGAGGCGATTATTCACTGCCACTTCCTTTCCGCAATTCTATTCAGAAACTTGTTGTGTCTACCATGTACTGTATTTTCAGTTGTTATTGACCAATGATGTTGGGTGGGAGCAATTAGCTAAGAACTGCTGATACGGATGTCCTTCTGAAAACCCAAATGAGTTTATACTATTCCTATCCGTGCTAATTCATATCCAAATAAAGATTAATCGGAATAAGGTTTAGAAGGGTCAAGGTTTATAAATAGTGTATTTGTAATGTGTTATCACGATGTTTTTCGATAGTCTCAACACAGCACATGAGAATAAAAGCCTCTCGTTCAAGTTTCTTTTCTCTTGACCTATACAGAGGATTTTTTATTTGATTACTGTATCGATGTAAAACAATAAACCTTTTTATATGAGAAGTCGACCTACAAACACAACCTAACTATATAAGGCCCAGAATGGCTCCTCTGATTCTAAGAGCACGGGGGATTATGGTCATCGTATTATATACTGTTGGTATTAACTCTTTTTGCATTACCTTCATCAAAGCCTGTCATCCTTATTATTGGAAGACTATTACAAACTCACTATTTTGGAACCTTATAGTAGTTTAACAAGTACCTATCTGTTGGTTTTAAGGTACAGAATTTCATTCATACTACAACTCCCCCTCCGCCAGAGCTGCGTGCTAAAATGATCGGACCATCCCTAAACCATAGTACTCCATAGTGGACACCTCCACCTTGCTGTCCCCAGTGGTAAGCTCAAGGCGGCAACGCCAAAGTCGCCTGCACCGCGGGAGGGGGACAGCTCCACCTCGCCTCCTAAAGGTTCCCCGAGATGTTCACTTTTATTTCTGGCTGGTCTGGATGAAGCCGGTCCAGCCAAGAGCCGACCGTTGGATGAGCCACTGTCCAGTCGTCTCCGCAGTAATCAACCCATTGGCTTAATTTGCCTGCGAGTGGCCCCAATCACTTACGCGCAGGTGGCGTCAGTGGCAAGCGGCAGAGAGCGGCAACTTATTTAGTCGAGTCGGCGGACCTGGGGCGAGGCCTTCCTTTAATGGCTCTGCCTTTTATTCCCCTTGTGGCCCATCTACGGCACATTCCCAATTACAGAGCGGGGAGACGTAATTGAGGGTCTCTCTTGAAGGGTGCCCGTTGTGCACTTATTACACACGCATGCGCTCTGTTGAGGACCCGCCAGTTCGTGTTGCTGGTGGAAGTTGTCCTGGTCACGTGACACTAAAGGAGCAGTCTGATTGGTAGCCGTACCCCTTACGTCTAAGGGGACTACATTTGGCATGACCCATGCAAATGAAAAAAAGTTTTCGTGTATTTCTAAAGCACATTTGTACTGCACATGGTACCGATGTAAATCATATTCATCATAGGTAACTTCTGAAGAACATAATTTGGAAAATAACGTAGTTCGGATAAACATCATATAACAAAGTACAGGAATCTAATATGCAATGTATATTAGATGCAACAATGTCTGGCTTTTGATATCTCTGACGCCAGAGAAAAAAAATACTACTCTGTTCAGTGACAGTGTGATGTATATACTTCAAATGAGATTCATCGATCCTCTCTATATGTCACATTGAATTGGTGAAGAGGCAGATTTAATCTGCACTCAGTCGATGATGTTGGTCAGTAACCTTCAATCTCTGTATTGTTCTAGTTACATCATAGTCTGTTTCTAGAGTTGGACCACATGAAAGCTAAACTGATAACGTAAGGTAGTGTCCATTAAGTCTGCTTAGACAAGATATGTTCTTCAATCACACGAAGAGGGCTATGTGTGAGGGTCACTCAGTGCCTAAAACGGATAATCCTCCCGGAGGCACTCATACCCTGAGAAGGCACTCCCGGGTTCTGCCTGGAATTCAGGAAAACCTGGTCAATACAGGGACGTCTTCCCAGCCAGAGTTATCAGAGAGCATGTCACCAGGAACTGGAGTAGACGAGTGGCCCAGAGGGAAAGTAGTGAAGAAACATTTCTTGGCGCATTATAATTTCCATCACTTTTCTAATTTTACAGAGATTAACTCCCCCCCCCCCCCTAATGTTTCCCAGAATTTTTTTTCCAGCTGTCTCTTTTGTATTACGATAAACGCAACTCTTTGTATACTAGTCTACCACATGGCGCATAGATAATAGAATACTCCGTTTAAGCAAAAATAAAAAATAAATGTTGTAATAAAATGGAGAAATTATCATCAAACCTTTGCCGTGGCATGTTTCACCTCAAACAAGGCAATCTTTAACCTCTAATTGCACATAGGTGGCATCATTAAGAAATCAATTCTGAATCGAATTTTAATACAGCTCCATTTCGATACATTTTCTTTCCTTTCCAATGTTCCTCTTCACCAAAGCCAAACCCAGCAGCCTCGACGGCCTTGGCCTTAGCAGCGCTCCCTTGTTTTAGCACTTCACCAGCGCTATCATTCCATCCAACATTAGAAGGTGGCGTTTTTCCCACGGACCCAGGGAATGACATTTCCTGCGGACAAAGAGATGCGCGGCGCGGCCGTGTGAGCTGGTCTAGTCAGTGAGCAGCTCAGTGTCGAGTTGCTCCTGCATGGTGCTCTGTTTCACGTCGTGGTAGCGCCATGCCCGCCACCAGTCTCCCAATTGATTCTGCCGCTGATGTCTTTGTCAGGATAACCTCCGTGGCACATTGTTTTAAGAAAAATTACCTTGTTAAGAATTACAAACAATCGCTACCGGAGCTGAATTATTTTATGCGTGTTTTCACAGTTGGGAGACGGTCATCGACAAAATAAAGACATAGACGCGGAGAGACGTGGGGGCCCACATGTCATTGACCTGTCAGCTGTCGACAGCTCTGATAAACAACGACCATAAAAAACTAGGTTGATGGTTTAAAACCAACTTGATCTGTTCATTAGATAAATCACCTCATCCTATTAATACGTACGTAGCTTTTGCAATCCTTTTGAGAAAACACACAAATGTTAATGTAATTGAACCTTCATATCTTCCTGATGAAAGGTCCCATTTCTATACTACTAACGCAAAATCCACGAGGAACATGGTTCGGTGATTAATACGGATGCAAATCTTCAGTTCATTACTGACATCTCAACGTCCTTCTTTCAAAATACGTTCCCAATGTCTCTTACGGAAAACCGCGTGAAATGTTATCGGCGATATAACCTGTATTGAGTTATAGGTGCACATTCTAGCACTCCCATGGACTTGGGCAGTGAAGAGATCTATTGACTTACAATATTCATTTTCGTTAACGTTGGATGTGAAATAAATAGAACTGAGGACGTAGAATACCTGACAGAGTCTATCTATGTGTAGGCATACTGATATTCGATTATTCAATTCGACCTGGTTGTTTGGTTGTTGTTCATGTCAACTACCTCGATGAAACACTAAAAACCCTAATAAATATTTGTATCGCCAAGTGAGACGCGGCATGAATACAAAAACTCTCAATTCTTTATGTGCATTTGCCTCAGTCATTGATTACCCCTAGGAATACAAGAAGGAGATTTATTGATATTCAAGACAGCCAGAGAAAAATAATCCGGTTTTAGGAATGAAGAATATTGCGCGTTTTCCACCTAGAACTAAATCATCCTTGAGGACTCCACCTGTTCCACCGAAATACCTGTTTTACGGACTAGGAGTACACTGGGTGTGTGAGTTTAGATGGAGCAGTGGGGTGGAAACTGGTTTGAACTTGGTATGTAGTCCATACTACACTCTCCCATTACTCTACCACCGCTCACTGGTCACTTCCTTCACAACATCAATGACCCCCGTAAAAAACACATTGGTTCTCTCCCTGCAATCGATTGGTCGGTCGTAACTCGGCTTTGAGTCGACACTTGGGGGAACCACTCCCACCCCCAAACACCCCTCCCCCCAACTCCTACCCCCTCGTCTACCATCTAACACCCTTTAGGAGCGGCACCCGGCGTCGCGCTTGGGTGAATCTGGGGGTGATTTAAAGCCGGACGAGCGGCCAGTGGCGAATACTGAATGACTCGGCACTGACAGGTTGAGCTACGCCCCTGGGTCTGGTCCCAGTAACGATAGCGTGGTGAGGGACAGCGGGGCTGGGGAAAAGGTGATGTGTAAGGGTGGAAGAGGGTCCATTCGACGCGGGTGTTTTTTTATTGGTCAGTACACGCAGAGGTCGAGTAGGGTGAAGGCAGGCGGGCAGTCAGATGTGTGGACGAGCCCATGGATGTCCCGAGGTTTGGCTAGTAACTCCATCGATGATATAAGCGTGCAGTGTCAAGAGGATGAGCATATTGATGGTCACTCTGGCGATGTGTGCTGGCCGTGGGGAGAGGTAATGGTGGGGCATAAGTGAGATTTACCCTCACCAACCGGGACCGCGAACTAGCGGAAATCACTACGTCTGTAGAGATCAGCGGAGATACGTGTTGTTTTAACGGGATATAAATTAAACACACTAAACATTTAAACACGACGATGAGCGTGCAAAGACACAGCGACATTTTTAATACTGAATATGGTGGATGTTATTTAATCACATACAGAGAAAAATATCTGTTTTCCGCATTGACACACATCCGTTCCGCACGCAGTCCCCGATACGCAAGGCTGCACACGTGTTTGTGGTAACCGATATTCGGCAAAAGGAGAAGGGGGAAGAGAGAAGGGAGAAAGTTTAGGAAATAGAGATAAGGATATGAAGGGGTGAGGAAGGGCGAAAGGATGTAAGATAAAGGGATGAGTGCCACGGGAGATGAGAGGAGAGAGGAGGCAGAGAAGGGGACAGAGTTATGGGGATATATAAAGTATGGCATGAGAGAGGAAATAGGGAAGATGGTTAATCAGAAAGGGAGGGGCGGGTGAAAAAAGTGTTTATTAAGTGGACAGAATATAGGGAGGAAAAGAGGCAAAGGGTAAAGAATGAAGACAATAATGACTGGGTGTTGGAATATGATTACGGATGTAGAGTGATGAAGGGAAGAGGAGGGAATAAGGAGCACGTACCACACTCGTTCCCCTGTGGAATCATCGTTGATAGACTAAACCTCATCTACTAAGTGCGGGAGACTGACTTCGATCCCTTGTAATCCCTTTCGGAAAGAGTCCAAACACCGCTGTCTTCCACGCTTCTAACCTTTACTTCCAGCTCACTCCCCTTAAGAACCCGTCACAAAGAAAAGTACCAGTGGAAGCGTGTGGCTCTAGCTGGAAGACGCCCGATTCTCACGCCAGTGTGGCCTTCACATGAGAGTAGCTCAGTTGTGTTACTTTACTCTCAGTGAAATCTATTTCATAGACACTCGATACCAAAATACTTTAATCAATAGATCCTTCGCGACAGAGAAATGTAAGCAATAGAATGCACACTTCTGAGGACATACCACTTTGAGCTGTATCTCTGTGAAGGCCACTTCATTTAACGAACCCACTTATAACCCGCCACACGGATTCATATTGCGCTCTGCTCGGGAGACCTATTCGTTATCCTTTAAAAAAGAGGACATTGTTTCTTTCCTGTTTTCACCACTATTTTTGTTGGTACACATAAGAATACATTGAAAAAACATTCCAGGGATAAGTCGTTATTGAATATGCCTCCCTTTCCTTCTGTTAGACGGGAACTTTCAAAATAAACGCTTCGGTGTGGCAGCATTTAGGTAAACAAAGCTCTTAAAATACTTGTAGTCACAAACAGATAGACAAGTGTAGTTCAGATTTATACATTTGTTACCGAAGGGGGTCCTATTACAAAAAGAGAGAACATACCCACAAAACCAAAGGGTACTAGAAAACTGGGTAAAACTGAGTATAAAGTCCACAGTTTTGACATGACTTCCCCATCACTACTTTGTACACTAGCGAAGTTCCTACATTCTAAATCAGCTTTTACCACTCCTGACACTATAGACAAATTGCATTTGGGAACTGGCGCTCCTCGTTCAGTGGACGTGCTTCACAAGCTTGGCCAAAGAGTCGCCCCGAGCAGAAATGTCCATTATTACAGGTCGTTCCGTTGCCTTGCCCTCACCCCTGGCCCCGGCGCTGCCCCGACACCCGTCTCTCAAAAGTGCCAGTTTTGTCATGTTTGCAAACTGTTGAACACGCGAAGGGCTCAGTGCCCGCGGCCCTGACCCATCCATACCTCAGTGTCAGCGGTCAGGCGGGGGTATTCATACTGCAACAGTGGCGTAGAGGCAGGGGTGGCACGGGCAGGCCCTGCCAGACTGCGACGTGGAGTGTCAACGTTCAACTAACCCTTATAGAGTGCAGAGGTGGGCATCCATGTATAGCTATTTTTTTAATACCGCTGATTGGGCGAGGAGGCAGGTTTTAATCTGTACCTTTATTATACATCGATTACAGATTCTCGACACTAAACCCATAAAGACTGTAAGTCACAGGGCAGAGCTTA
This sequence comes from Alentia gelatinosa, assembly GCA_950022655.1. NCBI lineage: Eukaryota > Metazoa > Annelida > Polychaeta > Phyllodocida > Polynoidae > Alentia > Alentia gelatinosa. The sequence goes on from OX465584.1 coordinate 33,443,177, forward strand.
TGGGATAAATTTTCCCTATTTACAAAGTAGTGCATGAGAAGATTTTCGGTTATTTTGTCTTTTCACTGATTAATTAACTTTGCAATGCTGAATAAAATATTAATTGGTTTCAGATAAAAAGCGGTCGTAATCTCCCCCAATTAGACGTAATATTCCCATATTCACTCGGATATCACAGCGTGCCTAGTCCCCGGAGATTATGGTCGCTTGCATCTGAAACAAGTTAATAGAGGGAAACTATGTTCCGGTGGGAATAAGTCAAAGTTACGAGGTGAGGCTTGGAAAAATTACTGCCCAAGACGTAGCAATTGTGGGCTAATATCGATTCGCTTACCCACCACCAAACTATATGTTTTCTCCCCACTACGGTTTTCAGAAATTTATGTAAGAGATGATTTGATTGGTCTAAACTTCCCGGAACTGTCAACCTGGGCGGTAAACGTCAACCTGGGCACTAAAAAAAGGTTATTCGCTCATAGATATGTAGGAATATTGTGTATCCATCCACTTTGGTTCGGTGACCAGGATCTGACACATATACCTCACCTATAGAAGACCTCTATACAAACGGCTATAGATAACATATTCTACACACCAAAATTAAGAATTAGGGTAACTACCATAGACCGTTCAAATAGTGGAAACCTATATTGACATAGTAAAACAGTATGGGTGACCTAATTAGAGATTTTCAACTTTGTCGACTGCAACCCGACCCATAATAATGTGTATGGTGACACGGTGAACACAGCCTCTCATCCTTATATCTGTTCTTACAGCTTAAACCCATCTCTTGCAGTCGATTTAACAGTCCATTCATTTACATGTACTTATTTCCGATGGATGGTATACAGTCCCAAACGCGTTGCAGTAGCGAAGCTAACTCTCTTCTTTACACAACAGTATCGAACACCCATCCATTACCCGTGGTGTCAGTGGTAACGACCCATCCATCTGACGAGCAGCTCAGGGTGGGAAGACGGGAAGGCGAGCACCTCATTCTGACCCACGGTAAGTACTGCAGACTTACTGGAGCGGACGTGCGAGGATCAGACCTCAGACACCGCACACACTCCACGACCACAGCCCATCAATACAGTTCAATGGGTCGTCCCGTGTAACCTACCCGTCTCCGTCCATATCCCCGCTCCAGTACTGGGATTTACTACCAGGGGCAGACGAGGCATTAGGGCATGCTGGTCCTCTCACCAAGACCCATCCCCTGGCCCCGACTGCAGCTCCTCACAGGAATTCCCAGACCTTTTTAGCCCTACACAGTCATGTAGTCATTGTCCTATCCGAGCAAGCCATCGGGCATCCCTATGGGTATGGACTCGGTATCTATCGGTACATTACCGGGAACATGGACTCCCTTCATACCCTATATATGCAGATGATACGGTACGGTAGGCATATGTGATGAAAATCAGCTTCAGTGCTAATGCTGACATATTTTGGCCTCCTTATTTGATGCGCACGTAAGTCAAATGGATGATTTACTATAAACTACAAAGGCATCAATAAAGTAATGTTTCAAAAAAGAGGATACACTATATACGCCTACAGGCCCTATATATGGACTATGGGATACCTATAGACACAATATATGGATTATGGATCCTTATTTGCCCTAAATATATAGTATGGCCTCCCACAGGTCCCAGAAGGACTGTGGACACTAAATTGGAACGGTATTTGTGCATGGTACACGGTGTATTTTCTGTTGATTATGCCGCTATTAATTCCAGAGAGGTTGAAGCAGAATTTCATAGCTTAAATATACTAGCATTTAACATCCAATGAGCCTTTCAACCAAGGTCTTCTTTTGAAATGATCAGCAAGCACTGTGGATATGTAGAAGTATCCGTGAGTGGCTAAAGAAAGCCACAAAATATCAAATATATGCTGTTTTACCACTCACTTCGATCGAGGCATCGATGCGGACGGCACAAGCAGCAGAGTCCACATATATATGCCTCAGCCTATCACCCACATCCCAGCCCAAAGCCAGGCCTCGTGCATACTCCCCCGGATGAGACCACAGGCAGCCGAGAGGCCAACGGGCATGGGTCATCGTCGTCTAACTGGTCCCGGCGTTTATCCGACGCCATGGCCTTGGTCCTCCATCACAGGGATGTCCCCACAGACTCCACCCACTACTCCCTCTGGTGGGGCCAGAGGGAAACGTGATGGAGGGTAGGTCAATTCCAGCACCGGCTGAGCCGCCCCTGCGGGCAGTCCGGCTCCAAACCCCTACTCTCCCCTCTCAGCCCTGCCTCTGGTCCTACCCCACCGGACCTCCCCCCGCTCCCTTTTGCCATGGCCCCTGACAAAACACCATCTATACAGAAAAGCTGACGCGTGCATTATGTAGGTGTATGGGGCCGAGGGGACATGGGCGCTCAGGGTTTGACACAAGGGCCTCATCACTGATTAGCACATACGAAGGGGATTGACAGGAGAGGCAAGGGCAGGATTGGAGGATAAGGGGGTGATAGGGAAATCGGGGGAAATGAAAAACAGAAGTTGGTGGGGGAGAGGAGGCAGGTAGGCAGGCAAGGAGGAGGATAGACGGATGGAGAAGCAGGAGGCGAAGGAGAGGGAGGGAAGAAGCGAATTTTGAGGATCGCGCGAAACGGTAGGAGACTCTCACAGCTCTGCCGAAGAGAGAAGAGCAACATCTATTGGGATTTAATTTTTGAGACAAAGAGGCCAAGTAATTAAGGAAGTAATAAAAACGGAGCAATAAGAGATGTGAAACATGAGAGGAAGGCTAACGACATGGAATGGAATATAGCACTTGACTTGCTTGATAATCAACGTTTTTTTTGCTGACCGTACAGGCCAACCGAAGCTACTATTTCTCCCCCAGTCTGACGTTTTAACAGTCATCATACCCGGTCGATCTGTGCATCACCTGTCAACAAGCCAGACCCGTCACATGTATCGATTCCTCAAAATCAGCAGTACTGAGAGGGAACCTCCAACAGGCGCAGTCTTTGTCATCCAACCCCAAAGGCCCCTTCCTTTGATCATACCACGAGAAACCTATATCGCACATCACACTAAAGCAACACAGGTGGGTTATAGCCCACATACATGTACAATTAATTACCTGTGCATGCAAACCGCGACATGTGTGTTTCTGAATAAGGTGAATTCATAAACTGGTGTACCACAATTCCAATGGCAATATTGGACGTGCATGTTTTCTGCTAGAGACTAATGGACTTAACTGTGGTCTGAATGCATGACGAGGAACTTATATATATATATACACACACAAAAGATAACAGGCATCCAAAAGGAATTAACTTCATAGTAGCAATGGCCCTTGGGCACTCAAGACCTCCCTACATCGGATGTCCATATTACGACGAAATAAGGAGTAACTGAATAGTCGGAAGCGATGTAAACTGTGTGAGTTGGGTTATTGTTGTAGTACATGTGTGCCCTCCCTTCGTATATTTAATGTCTGTACTCCATACTTCCTGTCTGCTCAATTGAGCTGTCAATGGCGGCCCTCGAGCAACAAGCTGCAAGCTCTGGGAGAGGCGATGCAAGCGCTTCAGGCTCGATGGCGTAGCTTTCAGAAGAGCGCAGACAACGGCCACAGTAAGCAGGACTACTGCAGGGCTTTATGATTGGATCCATCTGTCTTGGTGTTGGCTAAACAAACAGCCCCGTCCTACTGTGTATGCTTTGCCTCCAGCCGCTATGACTGTAGGACCACCAGTATCCACGCTGTACCCTACCCAATTCAATCTCCAAGCATCTTCCAGCCAGGAGATGGTTTCCAAAATTCAGTCTTAATAAAAGTATTTCCTTAGACCCTCAATAAACTTTCCTATGATAGTACTGTGGTGGAAATGTGAATTGTGGAATAGTTGAATTTTTTTTAAAAATTTTCTTTAAAAACAATCCAGCTTCCTCCTCTGAGTTGAGAGTTGAGAGTAGTGCGAAATCTTCTTTTAATCAAATTGTCATATAATTCCTAACGTATTCATTGAGTGTCTCATGACTTGATTGTGTAACGTGGCTGTCGTCTATCTTGTGCCTCAGAACTTGTTCTACAAGCCTTGCGTGTTGTCAATTATTCTGTTCGAGAGATTTAATCGCCCCCAAATTTCCAGTCCAATTTCATTTTCGCGTGGATAGGCAACCTCCATATCTGCCTGATGGCTGACCAGATCTAGCCCTATTTCAAGGGGATATGGAATATATTCCATAGCCTATCTGATCTCCAGAGAGACGAAATATGTATCAGCAAGAATTGATCAACCAAGCTCTACTATCTGAGGGTCAGTTTTTCGTCAGATTTGCACAACCACTCACCCTTCACTACACAACAAACATCGTTCCACACTCCACTTTCCACTCTCTGCTGTGTGCCGCTAGTTCATATCATTTTTACATCACCGAGAGTACATAAAAACACTGCTTAGATCTGTAGAACACACTGATGGGCCTCGGATTTACAATGTTGCCCCTGATCTACTTATTTGTACAGAGTGACACGATCAACCATCTGTATAGTCATAGCTGTATTTAAAACCACTTAAGGCTCCCTTTGAAGACCCCAGTCGATATCAATGAGATTCCTTTCTCGTTCAAAGCCCATTTGTAATCATGAATCGAAAAATAAATCAGAATGCAAGAGTGGATAAGTAAACATTTCAGCAAATACAATATAGTTGGGCCACCATTAAACTTATCTTGGAAATGCCAGGAGTTACCTTTTTGTTTATTAGATTTCACTAATCAATACAGACAAAGTAGTGTAATAGGGTAAAGTAGATAGGGTGTAATGCGATCTGATACAATAAATTAGGATTTGATTAAATAGCCGCTCTGCACTCTATCTTTATTGTGCTAGGTCATCGTCCCACTACCGTTCTTCACAAAATACTCTGACCACTGTTGGAACCTCAATTTATATATAAAAGGATATTATTAACTGAGCATATTCTGTTCTAAGGAGGCAGCAGGTTACGGGAAGGGAGAATTACCATACTATTGACACAGGTTAAGTTATGATAAATTCGAATGTACTATCTATATATAACGCTTAGGGGTTAAGGCTCGCAACTATGCTGGCACACGAGGCTTTACACAGAGGAAGATTATGACACATATTCCAAAAGAAAGAAGTGCAAAGGACAAGTTGACAGAGTGAGCAATCGCACAGGATTAAGACGAAAGAAATCAGAGAGGAGATAGTGGTAAAGACAATAGGCATAGTAGGAAGCAACAGTTCGGTCAGACTGATTTCCCCACTAAACATTACACCCTCATACATTTACACCTACAACTCACACCTTGCCGGACCATAGCAACAGGACGACCAACAGCGCCGGCGCCATTGGCGACGTGGTGCTGGCGGCAGACGGTGTGATGTCATTAGACCTAAGACAAATAGGCGTATCGACCAGCTCCAAGCCGACTCACATTAACATTGACAATCACCGCGGCCGGGCAACAGCAGCGGCCGCTAACCAAAAGATCGATGCATTGTTGTTTTTCCTCGCTGTCCATGTCACACGGCGGTAAAAGAAAGGAGGACAAGTCAATCCCCAATCTAATTCGGCATAGAGAGAAGACGGAGCCAGAGCATTGAGGTGCTGCATACATAACTTTGAGTAGATGCAGCTGGCATTATGTAATAGGAAGTGCTCTATAGGCACACTGCAGTAAAGGGAAGAAACAACAGGTCAAGTTTCAGAACATCGATAAATCGGTTGCAATATGAATGCACTCTTTTGGGCTCCAATGTAATTTATTTTGCGATGGCATCTTCCTGCATAATGCGAACCAAAGAGAGAAAACCGAAAACAGCGGACATGGACACCGCTGCCACATAGATGTGACGCGCAGAATTTTAGGACCTGTTAAGCAAAGTAAGTCTAAAGCCAACTATTACATATAATGACCGCTATATCATTCTCTTCATCTGGCAAAATGTGTACAAATCCTATGTTTGATGAATATATAATCATTACAACCTGCAGCCCAACTGCTATATTCCTCTGTTAACTGGCATCTGGTTGCGTAAAAACATGGTCGATGGAGCTACTATTCGCCCATAAAAAAGCCAAACCATTTTTTCTGCCTTTTTTACGGGTCCACACACACACGTCTCTCAATGCTGCAAACGGGGATCCTCTTTCTCATTTCTGTTTGATTGCCGAGGCATGGGGAGTCCCCCACTTCCACTCAGCCACACCCTACACCACCAATCACCCGCCACCCACCAACTCGCCATCCAATTCGTGTTCTCACGATAGCGCAGGCCGCCGCCACCATCGTCGGCAGTCGCCGCTTCCGGTTTCCTGTTTACCTCCGCCGTCGATCCACCTAAGGCCACCTGGTGTCGACAGGCGGAACTAGAGCTGGCTAGCAAGCCTGAGTCGTGACTGGTGACAATGGGCGCTGGCTTCGCCATTGGGCTCGCCTGGCCGGCTTCTGTTGGGGCCTTAGTGTCAGGGCTTCGGTATTGGCTTCTGTAATTGGGCCTGAAGCAGCTTGGGCATATGGTGGCTTCCCAATGGCTTTGCCGGTACTGCCGTCTGTGTAGTTTGGATGATGTACTTTTGTGTGTGTAAAGGAGACTGTTATCTCTACTTCTGTCCAAACTCTTGCCTGTTGATTGGATCCAGGTTGCTGTATATAATGAAACACTGCACTTGCATGGCTTTCACATCTAAACGTGAATAGTCCTTCCTCCCTCCCCATTTCCCCTATCAGGACTAAGATATAGAATACATGTATACACAGAGGGCCCCGCTTGTATACAAAAAGGGAGAAGTCAGTATTTCTCTATTATACTTATTCGCTCATAGATTCTATTGAGGAAAAACGGTAAAAAAAAAATGACGAAGCACCTCAATGACATATTCAGCAGTGACATTGGTTTGGTATTGGCTTTGTTACCAACTGTCGTATTTACTGGGGAGAGTCCCGTGTTATCGCCACATTACCGATTCCACACTACGCCTACAAGCAATTCACAGAGCCCGAGTGCGTGTCAGGGGGTAACAGCAGTGGCGACATTCCTCGGCCCTCTATGCATAGCGAATAGTGCCACACCCATCCCCTATCTGTGCAGACGAGCTCTGGTAGGGTGGGGTTGATTGTCGGCGACAGTGATAAACGAGAGACATCAAAATGAAATAAATCCATCCATTACTGGGGTCTGGGGGTGAGTCGCTTTCGTCTGGACTGTTATTTTGACATGTGTGTAGACCACATTAACCCTCACGCCATCACTCCGCCAGGCAGTATCAATCTTTCATTTTACATATTGAATTGTGCGTACTTTGGAACATTTTCTTAGTAATAAAAGTTCGTCAGTACACAGGTTTTGACGACTGAGAACAGAGTTTAATTCGTGTTTTAGCTGAGTGTACAACATTATTTTACCATTTTAAATGCACCAAATGTTACCATAAATTTATCTGACATGACTATTTCGCAATCCTTTCGTAGAATATTGTATTTCCTTTATTCATAGTACCCATACTGTCACCTGTGATATTTGCAAGGCAGTTTTCCAGCAAGAACTAAACTTTTATTCAAGGGGCACATTTCAATACATGTACATGTATATAAATTTGACAATCCTACTGAACTTGTAGAACATACCTAACTACCGCTCGATCCTATATGTAACGCAAGCTGGTGTTCAAACCTCAAGTTGATTATCCAAAATTGATTCTGTTGATAACACCAGAAATCCCCGGCGTTATAATCATTTTGTGGAAAACATTCTCTCATAGTGTGATTCTGATGAACCAGAAGCTATATCCCCTTCATTCATCCATCCAAATATTGCTTCCAATAATAAGGTATTAAAGGTGAATATTAAAGGGAAACGCCTAAATAAACATCACAGTGTGACTATGTTTGCTTCTGTGCAACTATTAAAGAACTGCTACTCAATGCGACCGTTTTTATCAACGTGTACAGTTACGAGGTACTAATGAATCACCACGCAATGTCTGTTATATAATATACCAACGCATGAACAATTAGACATCAAGCCCACAGTGACGACAATTGATATCGTTGTGCAGGAACAACCAGACTACTATGGGTCGTATCTATATTTGGAAGGCAGCGGCGACGATGGTATGATAAATTACTGAAGGCCAGAGCTAGCTGCATTTGTATAAAGTACACTCGCACTCTGGCCTTGTACCATGGTCTACGGGCACCTGCGCTCCCTGCGTAATGCCGGGAACAAACCAAGCGATTCAAGGCAGCGATCTCTGGAATCGCCATTACAAAATAGCATATATGTCTGATATTATTTCATGGGAATATCTCCCACCCATAATTTGGCATCTCAGAAGGAATAATCAGGCGAAATATGAAATAATAGCTCACATATAGTCCATTTTGTGTTGGCGATTCTGGAAATCGATGCAGTACTCGCTTGGTGTATCTCCAGCTTCAGTGATAGAAGAAGACACATTTCATCAGGCCTGGCGTATATACATGCAGCAGATAAAAGCATATCATAGATTTGAAAGTTCAACTCTATATGGAAAAGAAAACTGACATGTTTGTCTCACCCTAACGTGTAAAGTTCCCAAGCCGATGTACATACCTGGAATAAAAGAGAGATAAAAACATTACAGTTTGCAAATAATGCTTTAACAGTCAATATACAAATGTCTAAATTACTGACACTTCTAAATGGCAAAGATATGCGCGCACATGATATAGAACATACATATGGATAACAAGGGGTTCTAAGACGAGAAATATATATGCAGTGATATATATGAGATTAACGGCCAAGACCCATTTTGAATGACCTGTTAACATCTAGTAACTAAACACCGGTAGTAATCCATAGACTGGAAAGTCTTAGCCTGGTATAAACGCCATTAGGCTTAACGTTAGGAGCTCGTACACATCTATTCCCCCGTTCACCATCTCTTTTGAAGCGCCTCAGAATATTCACTCGACTATCATCTCGTTTATATCACTGAGTGCCTCAACTCGAGGGCGTATGGGGAAACAGACCAAACAATCATTAATTTCTTTCTTAATATACACTCACCGCACCACTTCTGTGGATGCCTAAGGTGTCGTACCCCTATTCCGATGTCACTGAACACATAAACAACCTATGTAGCTAAGGGTACAAATAAATGGGTCACGGTGGCATCATTGTCGCACTCTAGGAGGAAGCCACAAGCGGCAACATGAAGATTTATACGTTCATAACTGGATTTGCGTAACTAATTTGGCCTGTTCTGAGAGTGTGATGTTGTGTTCATGTCTGTAATCATCTCGTACTTTTCATAGTTACCTACCACCGCTGTCCATATCGTACATACATATACATGTATATGGCAAACTATGTGGAACACTATTTTACAGAACGTGCACAATCATCAGGTGATTGTAGATATTTACTTTGACATAGTTTCTTAACTGATTCATAGTAGAATAATTCATTTAGGGTAAAAAAATAAATAGAGAATAACATGTACAATGGTCGTACAGCATACAAAGCTCAGTGAGGTTGCCTTATTCATGGCCTCGTTCCGTAGATAATCGTCAACATCATCTCGTCTTGTATAATGTACGACTATAGTAAGGTTGTTCTATAATAGTATGTATGGCGATATTTATATTAGATGAACATACATGACTTCGCACATTTGAAGATTGTATTGTCCACACAACACAGTCCATCCCAGTCATATACAAATGATATCGAAAGGCCAACTCGTAATTTTAAAAGCCCTACTGTCAGTGTCGGGTACTTCAAAATGAATACAGCACAGCTCTCGATCCCCAGTAACCCTTGGGATGAGCACAATAGAGGAAGTTACTGAGTTGCTCGATAAACATTCTGCCCCAGATGAGGCGGTGAATTGCTCGTCTACAGATTGACCTACTTCGGGACCGGTGCTCCTACCGTTGTATTGCTGCTGAGTCAGATTAACATTGGACCCCGGGGAATGCACGAGGGCGCTTGCCTCAAGGCTCTGATTATTGGCAAGGGGTGGGTTTTTCATCAAGTGTAACTAACCAAATTTGGGAAAGTATCCACGTATTTCGTCATCACATTAAAGGCCAATGGATAATGATATTTAACGGCATTGGAGGGCAGTTGGGAATGGATGGAGTTTTCCCTATTCTGAATCTCAATAAGAAGACCCACCTTAATGCTTGATTGTGTTCTTGTTGCAGTGCAAGCTTAAATGGGCTTATCATAGATCTGGTTATGCAGCTGGGGACGTAACACCCTTCCGCTCTCATAGAGTTCATAAATAATCCGTATACCAATTGGCGCATCTTCAGTGCCAGTGGTTCATTGATACCACGTAACTCTACATGATATAACCGAACGTTATAGCAGTAACTATGCATTAATATATACCTACAGTCGAACATCTATGAAATACTACCCGCTGCTAGTGGTGCAGAACCAACAATGTTCGCACTCACTGTGATGTAGTGAATGAGCTATGAATCGATGATTTATTAAGTGAATAAAATGTAGATTTCTCGTTAGTTTTAGGTATATGATAATAAGAAAACTTAGTGACTGAACCATAGGGATGCAGTTCTTTGGAAATAGGCATATAATGTAAAAGTGGTTGGGACAGTAAATGGAATCTATCGATGGAGCTGTCCTGTTGTAGTTGGCCTTGCTGTAGAATATACAATATTTAGTATCACTAATAAGGCCACAACCGACCCCCTTGAGAATCGGCTCAATCTTCTCGAACGTTTGGTCATTATTTAAATTACACTTTCTTTGTTTTGTTCTAACTAGCGTGAATTACAAAACACGGTACACAAATATCGGTGGTTATCCATTCTAGACAATCTAGCGTGTTCTAGTACTCATAAGATTAAGAGAGAATGCTTGTTTTAAGAACTTATTGACTCTTTCAAATCACCCACAGGTATACCGCTATGCCGCGAACTTGAGACTAAAGAGACTGTGGTAGATGAAAGAGTTCGTATCAAAAATAGATTAATTCCTTTTCTGCATTTCGTTTTGAATGGATGGGGGATCTGGATGATGGGAGTTGAACACTGATACTATGTGGCTAAACGGGATATAGGATTTATGATGTTTTGGTAAAATAGATATACATTAAAAGGGTGATATATAACCTCCCGCTCACCTCCTATATCCATCCATATAAAAGCCTCTAGCACTCCTAAAAAATACCGCCTCAAATTTCCTGCAACTCACATCCCTATGTCATTCCCCAGAACTTCTATCCAATCTGCTCTATCACTTCCGCACTTCCACCTACACCATCCTGCCTTAAACTGAACCATTGGGCACACTGTTCCCACTAGGTGATTGCATGCTAATTGTATGCATGGATCCCAGAGGCGTGGCCGGTGTGTGGGTGTCACTACCGTAACCCGGCAAAGCGGGTTCCAGTTCCGGGCAATGAGCCAGGAAGCCTTCAGCAGGCGATTGGTAAGCGTGGGCTGTCCGGGAAAGTGAGGTCCGGGATGAGAGCCCTGGCGGTTATATTGGGGTGTAATGAGGCCCATACGGCTTTGTGGGGTTATCTTCAATGTATTTCTCCCTCCCTGTCCGTGATCGTCTCCCTTTCTGTCAACGTCTCCATCTCTCCCTCTCTCTTGCGCTATGTGTCTCTTTTCCATACCCATCCTATGGTAGGGTGTTAATAATTGATGAGCATCCTGCTGTGATTGCTGGAACCACATCTTTTACCAAACAAGTATTATTAGTCTGTGGTGTAACCAGCATCGATGGATATAAGCAGTCTGTTTTATGTAGGCCCAGATGTTTTGGGTGGAGGTTTTATCATCTGCATCTGTTCCAATGTCATCTCTTGTCAGTCAATGAAATCAATCTGCCCATCATCGTGTGTCAGCTGCCAACAAGTCTGACAGCATTGTCTGAGCCCTCTGTCACTTAGACTGCCTAATCAACTTTTATCACCACCGCCTCCAACACCACCTCAATGCAACACAGTTCATTTGACGTTGGAAAATGGCGTAAGCTCTGATGCGACTGTGGCTTAATTTGACTGGTTTCGCAATGAAACCATTATGGGTTTTTGTTTTCTCTTTCAGCCTCTGCATTACCAAAGCAACAATGGCTGCACCGACTTACATATCAATCTATGTTTTTATTCACCGAAGGAAGGAATATGTACTGTCAGATGCGCATTTATTTCGTCTTGACAGTCTTAGAAAGCTTCGGAATTGAATTGCTCTCGTGATTCTATGCCCGTGGCCTGTATAGTTTATATATATCCAAGGATTTTCTTTATACTTAAAATCAAGAGGGATAGATGACTCGCTATATAGAAATTCCACTCACATGCAGACTTAGATGTTGAATCCCCTACTGTCTCAGTAGATCACAATGATAAATCCATTATAAACTTTTCACTTGCATCCCAAATAGCTCGCGCAGACCACTTGGGGATAGACAGCAGGAGAGTCAATGCAAATATAGCCTGTTGGACGAGGCCGTGCGCGGAGAGGCCTTTACGCTTCTTCCCGAGCTGATATCCCAGAGGAAATCCCCGCCGAGCTGATGTATGCAGCTCTAGTGGGCAGCTCAACAATCTGCTTGGAGAGCAGCCCCCAAATTTTCCACTCCGCGGGCAGATGTCGAGCACGGCGCCTCATACAAGCGCTCTCTCTGCCACAATTTTGCTTTGTAAGCGCTGATGAAATGCTCCAGTAACTCTGCATGGGGTAGATATTGACTTCCTTGTGATGCAATATTTTCTCCCAGAAAATGGGCAACTGCGAGAAAGTGGGTGGTGAGTGAAAGTCATAACTGTATCTCCCAGCAGATACTAGCGCTACGACGAGGTATAGGTTTCTCAAGAGATTATATGATTGGAGAAGGCAATTTGGCAAGCACACTCTCCGAGCATTGGAGCTCAGGGAAGGTTGTTGCCTAGAGGGGCTGTACTAGGCCAGGTCGGTCGTTTGTCAGTCCATACTGGGCTTGTTGACTTGATTAACCTTTTGCCGGTGCCCAGTGGGCTGTGCCCTTGTCATAATACAAACATATTAATAACCTGCCCAGGCTTATATCCCGTTAAGTCCTTTTATGGATGCCTTTAAGCATGAACGCAGAAAGCTCATGGCTGAGTTGTACATATTCCATAACTATTCGACGAGAGGGTACCTCAAGGTGGCTAAATATCAAGTTCCACTGAATTATCTAATATTTCATAACACTTTGATATTCCTCACGGAACCTCAGGACACAAAGACGAGGACGAAGACGAGGACGAGGAAAGAAATGGGAAGGAAGAAGAGATCTGAGGCAGGCCATAAGTTTATGAGGGAGAAGAAGGAAGAGTACAAGGTGAGTGGACATAAAGCCAGGATAGGAGGCATGGGGACGAAGAGAGAGGCAGGAAAGCATGGTTGAGAGGCGGTAAGACTGGGTACGAAAAGGGAGGCATATACAACGGGAAAGGGAAATGCGAGAGAAGGAGTGAGACGGCGAAGGCCAGAGGGAGTGGTTAAAAGAGGGGCAGAGGGAATGATTAAAACTTCCACTAGCCTAGCTTTCAGTGTTATGAGGTTGGTCGACCCTCTTGAACATCAATGTCAGTCGCAGTAGGCGTGCGTCCACTGCAGTAGGCTGGCATGGCCACGTGAGGAATTGCCATCTCTTTGACCTGTGGCTTTAATATCATGGGAATCTAAGCGGATCCTCAACATAGAACATGTCCAATCTACCGCTGCAAGGATTGGATTAGGCAGTGGGTAATATCCAAGGTTCAGGGCCAATGCAAATGTACTTTCGGATACACCGGATGCAATTTTAGATATGATCCTTCTTTTACCATATCAGGTCGTCGTATACCAGTAGCTATTGACATGATATATGAGATTATTGTTTTACGATAGTTAAAACCTAGTAGTTCACTTTAAACCTGATATTCATAAAGCACGACTGATCCCTATTCCATTAATAAAGATACCCACGACCTGGCACAAAACAGGATATAATCTAGATACTGCCTGGTCGACGTATTTCACAACTGTGAGGTACGTTCTACCTTTTAAAAGAAATTGTGATGTCATACTCTGATATATCACAGATCCACACCAAAGGCAATTAAGTGAATAATTTTTTATGTATACTACATGGACCACTATGATTGATACACAATGGTTGTTTGTGCGTATACTACCCACACTGCATGCACCTTTAACATGGCGTAGATACAACTCAGGCGCAGTGATGGAGACTCCCCCTCCCACCTCCCCCGAGACGCGCGTACCCTCCGCGTGGTATAGATACAACCTAACCCCGACATAACACACATCTCCTCTCGCTGTGATGTTGCATGTCTACCCCTCCTCCACCACTAACCTGCCCACTCGGCTAAATCATCAATTTTCTGGCCGGCGGTTCCGGGTGCCTGGCGGCGCAGTCCGGCGCTGATCCGGGTCCGGTCCATCACGCCCTAACCGTGCGCCGCCGGCCTTCACGCCACTCACGCCGCCCCGCACGCAACGGCACGCCGCCCCATACGCCACGGCGCGCCGCCCCATACGCCACGGCACCCCGCCCCATACGCCACGGCACCCCGCCCCATACGCCACGGCACCCCGCCCCATACGCCACGGCGCGCCGCTCCGTATATAAGGTGCGTGCTACAAACTTGTGAACTTATCACTATTTGGATTTGTTTATGGTTTGTTGGGATAAGCCGAATGAGACACAGACAGAGGCTTTGAGGTGGAATTTTTAATGGTCAGTGCTTCTTGATTCAGTTGGTCATTAAACATGAGGCCAGGAATTCTCTTTTCTTTGTTGTTCATTTTCGGAATCAACTTCTCATGATTTCGGCACTGCTTTATTGAACTGCCGACGTATTGCCATATTGAACTGCCGACGTAAGATGCAACTTGTAGAATTTTTTACATGAAAAAGTGGGCGTTTGGCCAAGACAAGTGGCTGACTTGTTATTCTTGCTTAAAATATCTTACATTATTTAACGTCCACTTACGTGGGCAGATGTCTTCAAGAGCCTTTATTTTCATAAACACCAATTACCTAACCGAATGTACTTAGGCTACAAGGGGAGCAAGAAGCATCTGAGAAGAGTGCCTGATTTGGAAATGATTTTATTTGATAAACATGCCTATGGACCTTTCGTAGACGGTATAGTAATGGAAAATATACGAAAATACACAAAGCATGTCCCCTGATCAATACCCAAAATGAATCCCTAACAATAGATAGTTGCCTCCATAAGCATGAGTGAGCGAATATGACCTTAACCCTGGTCCAAGCCAAGGTCATTTCTTAGAGACGTCCAAAGCCATTACTGAAAGTAGACACAGGGTAGTCCAAGAACTGCATTTGACCTTGACCTTGTTGCAAACATGATCACCCAGGCCGGTCTCGCTGAAAAATGGCGTCGCGACCCTGAACTTGACCTAATTGCCTGTCGCGTGACTGAGGCCATGACCTAATCAGAGAGGGCCATTGTAGAGCCATACAATGGGCGGGGCGGGGGCCTGGTGTCTGATACCAGTGCTGCCTACTTTAGATTAGGGCAGCAGCCATAAAGGAAGCCACACAGACTGGACCACTGGATGGCTTCTCGGTCGGGGAGGCTAATACTCCCTCAATGCACGGGCACAGGATATATATGGCCGGCCTAATCCTGACGGGTGCCAGCCTCTGATTTCCTGGAGCTTGGCTTTGTATAGAGATGAAGTGTACTAGACCGCGGTGTTATCGTCCCGACTAGCGATTTCCCTGTTTGGCGAAATGAAAATACTACTTCTGACTGCACTACGAGGAGTGATGCTCACCTTTTCTGACAGAGTCTTCAGGAACAGATAGCAACACCAAGACCTATTGGATCTATTAATGATAATTGATTGAGCTCCCACTCCTCTAGCTTCTGAACGTCTAGTAAGCAATAGATTTTCTGTTATCATTGTGCTAGAATGTTATTCTCTGTTGGTCTAGGCAGACCACGAGCCTCATCATAGCAGAACATCAGTAACTGGCTTTGTTTGGGGCTATCATGGGAACCTGATGGGTTGGCAATACAATTTCTCTCTGTGTAACTCCAGGGCAGCGTTTAGGGTAAGAGGTCCCTTTGATGGCCATCCCTTTCCCCATTGCTATCATGCCATTCTTATGCTCTATCAAGTTATGTTCACACGAGTGCAGGCAATATGCACTTATTATCATATCTTTGATACATTGTCTATATTTGTCTAAATTTGTGTAAATATGTAGGTCATCTGTCTTGGGTTTGATTATCTTTTCTGGGAAGGGACTGCTCCGAGAACATGCGTTTAATCATAATCATTGTACATTTTTTCGATGTAGAGATCAAGACATTACTTGGTGCTCAAGGTAAGTAACAAAGGCCTGTAATTCCGGAGGATCTGTCTTATTCACTCGTCTACAAGTAAGTTTATGTATATATGATTGAAATTACATATATTGCCCTATCGTCCTATCATGGATTAATCTCTACAATCGTGTATCATTACTTTCCCATATAAGCAACTTTGGATACCAGGCATGAATGTTTTGGTTACTTCAGCATATAACTGTTAAGACACTATATCTACATAAAACAACGAAGACAACACCGTTACAGAATAGTTATTGGAAATAACTGATAATCATAAACATTTTTCCGGCCATAATTAGGTTTGATCAGGTGAGGAGGTGCAGCAGCTTTCACCAATTAAATATCACAAAACTAACCTTGCCGTATTTCAATAAGTGATTTCCAGCCAACTTAAGTCTATGCTCTTTGATTCAGATGAAACCATGGTCGCTTGTGTCTTTTTTGCACAATAGAGGTCACTTGGGAAACCCAGGACTTGTAAATATGAACCTTTCATCTTAACCTAGAGCAATACGATGTGACCCACAGGTTGAATATATAGTTTGGCGAAATATTCTGGTGCCATAGCAAGGCTCTAGAAAAATGGGATGTCAGTTGGGGTTAGGAAAAAAGAAAGAAGTATCTTTCATGTGAAATTTGCTTCAGGGAGAATGAGACATTGCAAACATTCCAGTATAAGCCATGGATTGAGCTGAGGGTCTGTGGGGAGGTTCGTACTATTCTATTGGCATTTTAACTGTTTTACAGAAGAATAAAATCTTGGTGCTGATAAATGAAGATGACATGGGATAAGCAGAACTGAAGCGGAATGAAAGACAATTATCAATTTTTCAGAATAACCTCGGCTGTTTTAAAGGAATGAGGTGTTAGGTTGTGAACATTAGGCGCTCTTATGTTGGCCCCTGGAGGAATACTAACAACGAACTATAGGACGATCGTGTACCATGCTAAGCATGACCTGGTGAACCGTGATTTGGCATTCTCTCATTGCGGTATATACGAGTGATTCAGGGCTTAGTATGCTGTGTTTAGAGCAATATGTATTCTAAAGATGTACCATACTCTACTTGGTGGTATGTCACAAGTCTGCTTTGATAAGTTTCATTCATTCCATAATATAATTCATCATGCTGTATAATATGGCCAAGGAATAGTATCATGCTGTAACGTGTACACTCATTGGATCTTTTGAGGTTTTCACATATTTCAGTCCTGGTGAACTGTATGCCTTCACAACGTCTTCTGCGTTCTCGGCATGGCATGCCGTGGCTGACAGACAGCGGGGTCGTTGGTTCGTGTGGCGTTGTGCGATTGGGCATGCTGCAGTCATCACGGAGACAATCTGTCATTTCCACCTCCCGCTGAGCTGCTCTGTGATGAGGAGCAGCAGCTCCCTGAATCCACCTCTATGTGGACTGAATACCTGCCATGGTTTGTGCCGGGGATGCTATTCTACGGGCTTATGGGGATTCCTGCCGACATCCTGCCATGGTGTATTGTCCGGCCAGTGTGAAGAGTGATAGTTAATCAGACAGAGGAACAAATGAATAAAGTAACCATGTTCAAATAGGGTCAGGGCAGGATCTAGATCTGTTTGCAGTAGAAAAGATAAAGAAATTATGAAAAAGGTAGGGGATTTTATCACTTAAACCACGATAGTCCCTAGGGTGACTATTGCAACAGTGAAGGGCCAGCATCGACATGTATTTCTGGTGACCTAAAGCATTCTCTTGTAACATATTCCAATCGTCAGCTCAGTAAACTCTAGAACAACACGTACGTTAGAAATAATTTGATCTAATATATATTTGTTGTTCTCATATCACTGATCATTTGATAGGCTACATATTGTTATAATGTCCACCTTTTCTCACAGACAAATACGTTTAATTAGCCTTTTCTTGTGGCTCTTTGAACCTCCTGTTATGAAACTAAGGCAAATACTTCTTAGTCGCTTCCTGTCCTAAGGGGTCGAACCTACCAGGCTTCCAATGCACACCGACGCGCCTTACGACGCGCTCTACGACGCACAATTGAATTGAATTGAATGGGCGTTGGGATGCATCAGGAGGTCTGAATTCTGCGTCGGCATTGGTGGATTCCTGACCCAAGTACCTTAAATGAAGCTTTGATGTCTATGTCGTTAGTCACAAATACCCATAACCAATAACAATGTTATTATATAATAACCATTCCTTTTATTCCTCTGAATTTGCCCAGTCATGGTTGACATGTCTGGTGATCTAAATGTTGATGGAGAGCAGTATCGAAATACCAATCAACTACACCATCATAACGCCTCAGAAAAAAAAGACCATGAAGCGTCATATACTCTTGAGGATAGGATATTGGATACCAACAAGCTGCGCATCTCCCCAGGGAAGCCAGTCAAGTGGAAATACTCCACAGTGTCCATACTTGTGAGATCTAAAGCGAGGCTGTCCAGTCATGACTTGAAATCCGACGCCCACGATTGGCCGGTCAGCGTCCACCCACTCAGCTAGCATGAGTCTGATATATTTTACATCGCTGGCCTGGGTTGCAGGTCGGGCCCATTGGGGATTCAGCCCCAGCGCCACCCTTTATGAGATCTACATAAGATCTACTTCAGTTTGGTCTGGACAGTTTGAAGCACTCGTGCACCTCCAGCTGCCCCCGTCAGAGTAGCTCTAGGGCCTAAAGAAAAGAAGCAGCTCACCCATAGGTTACTGTAGCAATTCCAGCAAAGAGTGATTACAAAAAATTAACCTTTTTTTAAGATCATGCTAATCTTTCACCATAAGAAAAATCGTAAAGCGACGACCTAACCGCTATCACTACTACTCGTGAATTCTTTGAATTCCTTATATGGGAAGGTCAGAGTAAGCGGGGGACATAATATCAGCATTTCACTGAAAAATATCTTTGTAGGGTGGATCAGTTATGTTAGACAAATCATTTAGTTCCAAGATGGTTATTTGAGATTAAACAATCACCCTACAGCTAGTGTGATTTCTTATTTCAACCTCTAGAGATTACTGAGGAATGGGTTTTTTTCTTTTACGGATCTACACCTATTCTGCCTAGAAAAGAGGTTAGGGTTAGGGCTAGTTCGCTCTCAGAAGCGAAACTAGTCTTTGGATGAGTTGAGAGAATTCTGATTTCACAAAATGGGCCCCGGGGTGGTTGTATTTCTGAGACCTGTTGAATTATTAGCCACTTAGCTCGGAGGGCCACCTCTGGGATTTTCTTTTTTAAACCAAGAATAGATCTCCTAGTCTCCTCTTATATAAGGGTGTCCTGTTTCGTATCGGTTATTACATGGCGTATGCATAGGCCAGGAGTTTTCCATTAGAACCTTGCATCTTTTACATACAACTCCTCTATGCTACAGTTCATATAGGTTTTATAGGACCTCGTCTCCCTAATATCATACTGCTATGGCTTAGTAGAGATCTTATTGATAATTCATCTGTAATAATTCATTGATTTCGAACTCAAATTCAGAGAATTTGCCTCTTCGTTCACAATTGGGTAAAACACTTTTCTCGATCTCAACGATGAAAACCACTGCCCCACCAGAGTTCCTAATTAAAAGCATTTATTTTTTCGGGAGTAACTCCTTACCAATGTTATGAGGGACTGGGGTTGGAGCTGGAAGCTTTAGGGGAAGAGACTGTGAGAGACACAAACAACCGAGCCTGCGGGCGTAGAATACAGCTGGTGGTAATGTGATGTAACAGCCATCCATCATCCTATACTGTCAGACCAGATGATCGATCTACATGAAAGCGCCACCAAAAGGCCATCTGTGAGGGTGACTATGGCTGCGCGAGTGTGACTGAACATATCGTTCTCAGTCACTGTCACTTACTTGGCGCCACTGGGAGCGTACCATGTGACTGGCGTTTGGAATGGAATCGCCATTGTGTGACGGTGAGTGGTGGTGATCTTCACGCCGTGGCCGAACACTGCGATTATTTCATCACAGTTGGGTTTGTAGGACAGTGAACTATTAGGTGTGTTTGTCACCTATAGCGCAGCTGTGACATATAGTAATTATAAGGCTTAAATGTGAGTTTCTTTGGGTGGGTAGTTTAACATCCAATATGTTCTATTAGACTTACTTTGGGTTTGACCAAATGTATGAGAAGAATTTAGGTAGAAATCTCACCCCTACATATTTACCGAGGTGAGTTCTTTTACTTCGCACACCACATAGACATGGTACGAGAAGGATTGGCCTTTGATATAGTCGTAAATCTACCACTGCTTGGAATGAAGGCGAAAAGTGGCTGCAGTGGGACTCGACCCCGACAATCTCGGGATTACGTAAATGTGAGTGAACCGAATGTGGAGGCAACTTGCGAGTCAGGATGATTGTCACATATAATCAGTATGCATCACTGAATGATATGTATCTGATGAAATATGTCACACCATGTTTGGAAACCATGTGCTTTAAGGGTATCGATTGTTTGCCTATGGATTTCCACTGAACTGATACAAATTCTATTTGGTAGAATGTTTACTGGACGACACTGTGTTCTATGCGGGGAGATACTATGCAATGCTATAGACTTGTAGACTAGTGAAATAATGATATTGAGGTCCTATGAATCTATCAAGGGAGTGCAATATCACTCTTTCTAAAAAAAAATGTGTCTTGGCACTCACTAATTTCTCTATGAGCAGATGATACAGCAAACAAATGTGTATACAGGTAATAACAGATTGGATGGATGGATACATGACGTGCTTCACAGGCACCAAAGGAGTACATATTACTTTAGAAAAATAATTTTATTCAATAGTTTTAGCAAAATTTACACGATTCTCGACCATAACCTCGCAGTGAATATCAGCTACAGATGTATGACTTCATCTGCACTGACGCTACTAGTCTATGGTCACGCGTCACCATTAAACAGTGGACGTACCCACGAGTGACGTCCTCACACTGTGCGCATTCTCATGTAAAACTCTGCCCGCCCTATCTGAAGCACAGATTGGGGAACCTAAGCTAAAATCAATATCTATACAAACCGCCTCTTGCCAAGGGTATACAATATTTCGTATCACAAAAATACCACAAACACCGACCAGAAACCCATCAAACTCTTTTTTTTTTATGTTTTGTTCCTTACAACGAAGTTATTCTGTATTATTTTAGTATACGAATAATGAGCGTTATTTTTGTCATTTATAAGTATTCATCCTTAATCTCCAAGGTTTTTCTTGGTGTATGTTTTTTTTCAAGTTTGCCCGTCGTGAAGATTACATAGCGGGGCGCTGAGGGATTCTGCTGAGCTGGCACTTACCACATCGTCCTTATCAAACCCTCTTTGCCGATCGACGTGCTCGATCCATGGTGGAAATGCACCGGACCTTAATAAGTCTTCCCCTGTCTGGATTAAATCCCACGAGAAGTTTATAAAACATCACGCCCACTAAAGTGCTGAGCACGGCCTATTTTCGTGTGTTCAAACTTGCCGCCTATGACTACAAATACAATTTCACAAGTACGCCCGATGGAAAACATATATTGTAGCATAAACCATATAATTTCATATTCACAGGGGGGGGGGGGGGGGGGGGGATTTGGAGTGAGCGTTACGATTTGAATAATCAAAATTCACTCACGCCTCCGTATGATTTTCTGATGAATATTTGATGTTCCAAAATTAACCTAGGGTCTCATTGGGTGCAGAACATGCGCTGAGATGTAGTCAAAGTGCTGAGTAAGCCCTCGGGGAGTGCCACATGACGCCTCCGTCTGGGGCTATAGACGGACCCCGTGGTCACCCCTGTCCTTCAACAAGATTAAATCTTGTCAAACTGCTCACAGACAGCTCATAACACAATGCTCATGCTTTCATTACAGAGTAGGAGCGACTCACGCATGACCGCCTCCCATCAGAGCGACTCATCGAGCAATAAAAACACACACTCAGGTTTGGTCAGATGAATAGAGGCTGGTGTAGGGGTACAAAAAAAACACCTTCATCTTTATTTGGCGCGCCCGCTTGCACTACAAAAGACATGGGAGCTCAGGCGGAAGTCTTGTAATTCCAGCCACTTAGATGGTTCATTTGGGAGACTGGGACTTGTGTTGGAGGTGGGAAGGAAGGGGTGTAGAGGAGAGGAAGCTCACAATAGGCTCCCACCTAATTGTGCGCCCTTGTAACTAAGAGAGTCTGATCAAGGTGGACCGAGGCAAGCCTTCTATGTTTTGAAGCAGGCGATGCACTGTGGGGCACTGATAGTGGCTCAGATATTCGTTCCCTGTTCGCTTCGTGTAGCTATTATGGCGAGCGCCGAAGAGTTTCATGTTCTGGAACTGGGAGACATGTGTACTGGGAAAGAGTGTTGATCTATCGACTTGTGCATACATGCCGAGCTTACCTTACCATCTTGTCTTAATTGTGCAACCAGGAAATGTTTTCTAATTAGATACATCCTTGTTTCTCACTGAAACTGAGATGTATACCCTCTCGTATGTGAAACACTATAGCTATCTGTACGAGGGTATAATGTTTTGTTTCTGTTTGTTGGTTTCAATTTAATGCTCACTCTAGGGCAACGGATTTCGCAATTCTGGTTATTTTCTGGTTTATTTTACTTCATATTCTAATATCATTATCCCTGCTTCCGTAACACACCCATCAGTAGTAAGCCAAGAATCCCGAAAATCTGAGAGTTCTTGCTGGGAAGTCACGTGATGCTAATGATGTCATCACGTGACTGTAGTGAGTTCTACAGAGACGGGAGCAACCATTGACATCTGACCCGACATCGGCAGTAGAGAGTTAATGAGTCACTCAATCTCAGCCTCAATCCTTCCTCTATCTCCAAGAGCTACTCGCCTTACCATTCACTACGCAATCCGTTCGCCCCAACTCCCAGCCCCGGCCATTAATAGAAAGGAATATCTCCCTAGACAGGGAATCGCTCTGAGATATCATTAGCATACCCCCCTTGCGTCGGATTCATCTGGACCTAAGAAGCTGCTTTCGCAGTCACTTGATTTGCCGAGAGGGGGATCACGGGGTGAGCGCGAGTAGAAAAGCGAGAAGAGTTTGCATGTATTGATTAGGCGGCGGGTGGAGGGAGGGCGGCGGGGGAAGGGGGGCGCCTGTCGTCGGTACGGCCCGTGTGGGGAGCGTGCGCTGGACGTCAATGTATGGACCAGCAGCCCCCTCTATACAATGTCTCAAAGGAAGTACCTCCTACACCACCATCCCTCATACTCATAGCAGATTAAAGTTTGCTCGCCTCCCCGTGACGTCTTCTAATTTTGTTCGGATCCCAGAGTCTTCAGATGCGGGGAACCACTGCCTGCCTGAAGCCACAGTTTAGATAGGAAGCCACTCTCTGTTTGGACTTTAGACCAAGGAGCAGTCGCGCTCTGCATTAAAAGATAGCTGTTCGTTTGAGATCTTCGTCTTTGTCACAGTTCCTTTGTTGTCAATACTACGTGCAGTCTACTGATTAATTGACGTTGTTGCAAGTTTAGAACGACGTCCTATTTAGATCCATTAACCGTCTATAGTCAGTCCCACTGGTCATCCGAAGCCACTACCCCTCCGGGAAGCCATCGTCTATTTGCACTCACATCCTTCCTTATTTGCAGCCACTGCCTATTTGTGGCAACTGCCTATTCTTGGGTTTCGCCTATTTAAAGCCATCAACTTTGAGAGGCCAGAGCCTATTAGTGGAGACAGCTCAAAAGAGGGAGTAGATAATCTAGGGAAACTCTTTTGAATTCACAATCGCTTCAAAGCCTCACCCATGTTACAGTTGAGTAACACAGGTTAAAGACACCCCGCACATATTTTGCGTAGGATCGTAGATAAAGACTTCATCTGATACCCACATTAATGCAGCCGACTGATGACAGAATCATCAGGGCTTAATACATAATCTACAATAATTGACGTTAGTATATGCATGTAGCGGTCCGAAGTTGTAAAGCACCTACTCTCCCTAGAAGCCGAGACATACAGAATGCATGGGCATGTAATGGCCCCATATAGTAGCTCATATCTACAAACCGCAGTAGTGATTTTAGTGAGCAGTCTCCATGAAAGCACTCGTTGCATGATGCAATTCCAAAGGGTACGGTCAGCGATTACTTACCACAGAAATACATAAGTTCTACCCCTTTTATACTTTCATTTACAGAACAGGGATGTGCCTTTACATGAGGAAATTACTTTCGTGAGTCAGATGGAGACTACATCATCATGTAACAGAGTTTGTAAAACCAGCAATTAGCCATAGACTCCACTGAACTGCGTCTAGCTTACAACGAAGCCACTTGTTTCTCCGAGCCTCAGCGATAGCGTGGTCATGAAGCCACTAAGATCTGGCAAGGTTTGATGCCTCGGAGCAGCACTGCTTAATTCACTACGAGGCCTCAAGGTTTCACTTGAAATATATTAATCAACCGCAAATGCTTATACTTGTTGTGTTTATCATATTCAAGATTTGTATTCACGATTTTGCAGTTACAACATATTCTTCTGGGTTCCTGGGTTCTGTGTGGTTTACCCCCATTAAGGTGAAATATTCACTTTTCGTTTAAACAGTTGCCACTAATGTATTTTGCTTTCTTTTTCACTTTTTCTTTGTCAAGTAGCATTTAATACATTTTCTATATAGTCTTATATTTGTTAATGTTCACGTTATACCGTACGCCCATCAACTAACCAAAAATACATGTTGAAAAAATATATTGGAAAGCGTGGATTCCAATTTCCATATATTTAAATATTATCCTGTCTAAATTCTACTTGTATTCAAATCAAAACTGATAGTATTAACTGCTGTGACAATGCCAATGGGGTGATAACTTATTCCTCAGGACCGACAGGAAAAGAGTCATTCACAAACTCCGCGATAAAATAAATATCATCGGCTCTATATTTCTCATGATATTATCAAACCACGTATAAGTCTCGGTTACCTGTACTAGAAATCCCCGGTGTCAAGCTGAATGGGTTCCTCCTGAGCAGATGGCAAGGGAGGTATTACAAAGAGAAACACAGAAGTGAAATATATCGCCCATATTACCCCATCTTAGTTTATTGGGCGCGGGGCGTTCCGCAGTACGAATATATCATCCCAATAAAACACCAGCCTGGGATCTAATATCTCTGTAATGGGACGACTAACCGTGAATAAGGCATGAGGCGCTCGCGAGGGCCATCAGCATGGAGATGACACTGGTGTCAGAGACCTAGCTCGGGTGGAGCCGTCTGTGGCGTGGACCGTGTCCTAGTCCCAATCCCCCATAGGGCTTGGTAGATGGGTCTTGGGAATGATGGGGTAGGATGAGGGTGGGCGGTGGGGGGCACGTAAAGGCGTCAACAATAAGCGGAGGGAGTCGACGCTTCTCACTCTACACTCGGCTGTCCCATCTAACCAGATTAGAGCGGAGAACTGGCGCAGTGTGAGATTTAGTTCTGCTAATCTGGTATCTCCTCGGCTTCTTCTGATGCCAGACTTAATGGGAAAAGTTCAATCTATGAAAGTGCAACTTATGCCTAACCAAATTAAACTGTCAATGGGCGAAATGCAATCCTGCTATAAAACATATTTTGAAAGACACGCGGTAATGTAGTAAAAATCGAATCCGCAGTGCCTTTAAACTGTCAGCTTATAAGTAGTCTTCTGTTCTGACTCCACCGGCAGCCAAACAATGTACATATCTGGCAGCTTAAAAGCCTTTCGATTTCATGTCCAAACCCAGTATACGCAGCATCAGCATACATGGCCTGCATTGACAGCACCATCATCAATAGCACAAAGAGACACAATGTATCCTGTGTAGGATGTGTATTCTAATGCTATGTCGATACTAAGCTGATTAACAAGGATGTAAATTCACTGGCGATAAAAGATTCAGAGCTTTTGCTTCCATTACAGCTATTAGACTTGACTTAAGGAGATACATAATAGAGGTGGTTTAACGTCGAGTGTGTTCAAATAGACTTACCTTGGTTTATTTTACTAAAGAATTGGAGGAATTAGCCATTCAAAATATGATACATCTGTTTGTGGAAGTGAACACTAATAGCATCATTTCTTTCCCTTCTGAATGGTGTGATCAATAGATTATCTTGGAATCAATTCTTCCGGTGAATTTATTTTAAAAATCATTAAGACATTACCAAGCAAACATTACAATTCAAGACGAAACCCTTTCACTCTGTGTTTTAAAAGTCTCCATTCTTTCATTTTTATATATCATCTGTTGGGTTTGGTATTTGAGGTCGCATTGACATCCACAGTCATATTAGAGATAAAAACATTTCCAAATAAGCGTATTCAAACATCTAATTACCCAAAGTAATTAAGTGCTTTGGGCACGAAACAGCAGTGTCCTTCCTCTAGTGCAACACAAGATGCTATGAAAATACCTCCGCTCTTCCTATGGATTGGCAGTTCACGCCTTTATAACCTAAAACAGTCCACTCCCCAGCATGGTAATCGGATAGAGAAATCGCACTGTCCATGTTGGTTAACGGTATCGCTCTGGCCAGTTTGGCCGGAGGT
Source organism: Alentia gelatinosa (assembly GCA_950022655.1). Lineage (NCBI taxonomy): Eukaryota > Metazoa > Annelida > Polychaeta > Phyllodocida > Polynoidae > Alentia > Alentia gelatinosa. Next base: position 33,470,098 of record OX465584.1, read on the forward strand.
CCTTCAAAACCCCCCCAGGGAGGCCCAGCTCTCTGGAGGTGTGGGTTGGAGCGGCTCAAGCCGGCCATTGCCATAAAGGGACCGGGCATAGTGCCCCAGAGCAGCCACAAGTCTCCATGGTAACATGTGATGCTTCCCACCTGGAGGGGTGTAGACTAGAATATTAGCAGGAGGCATCTCCAATTGAGGATTTCCTTTCCTAGTGAGATTTAAGAGCAGGTACACCACTGCTGGGTTAGTATTCCATTCCATTCAGGAATAGTAACCCCAAATATCTACTAAAAAGATCAACAGTTAACATTGAAATACCATAGGTGATATATATGCATGCCTTTTACATCCGTCCATTACTGATGAAAACCAAAATGTTTCCCTTATGGAATTTCACGATCATAATACTTTGAGGTATTCCACATGTTACATCACCGCAAGGTGTGAACGATACTTTGATTGTAAGCCTGGTTCAGCGTGATGGCCAATTTTAGTTCGTCTTTTGGGAGCTTATGGTGAACTACCCACGAAACAGACCTACACCTGTATAGGCTCACAGGTGAATTCACCCAGTAAACACGCTGAGCTGGATCCACCATCGCCAGACACCCCCATCCTCCATCCACTCCTCTTCTTGGATCTCGGGCCGGGTGTGGGTGTAAAGCCCGTAAATTACGAGAGATCAAGGTTCCCCCGCCCCGCCTCCCGAGACACATCCTCGCCGGGGTCGTGAAGCAGTAACACTAAACTCTAAGGCCTTCAAATATTCATACCTACTGATGGCAGACGTGCGTCTGGTGGCCGAAGCCAGAAGGAAGCCACACCAAAAGGCGCCGGGAGCCACGTAAGAAGCCAGCTGCTCTGGCAGGGTCGGCGGGGTGGTGCGGCGGGCCGGGCGGGTGGGGGTGAGGGGGCAACTGGCCGTGTGCCAACTTCCAGTGTCGGGTTAAGACGGAGCAGGTAAGGGTGGGTCGAGAGCACACGCTGCTACCAGAGTACTCCGCTTTGATTTCTACCTCATTCATCACTTTTTTAATATCACTTGCGATCGACACTCAAATACGGACCTATTTCTATGATCAATGCGTCTAGACAGAGAGTTAAACTGTTGATTCATTCCTATTAACACCATTTTACACTTATCATTTCATCTAATTCTGCTCCATTGACTGAATTGACACCATACACTCACCGTTACATATAATAATGCAATGGAATATCAGTTGGCACGGAAATTATTATGATCCTTTATATAACAACGCGGCGGTAACAAGAGGAAGGATTGCACCTGAATTTTTCTGGTCCTTCGGAGAAACCATCTGGCGGGAACCCTCAATAAATACTATGTGTGGGGGCCATTTTGGCTTGTATTACAAGAACCTCTCTAGTGTTCCTTTTTATGGGGACCTATGAGCCAATACATTACCTCCTTTCCTCTTTTTTCACATCATCAGTGTCATTGAAAGTTTTGTGAAACGGGGACGACTGAGCGGTTACGTGGGCGGACCCGGTCATGAAAACGTCCGTTAGAGGGGGCTTAAGTGCGGCAGCTGGAGCCCCTTCTAAAGTCACTGAAATTCACTAAGTTCACACCAATTCATTAGCACTTACCCATACCCGTAGAAAGTGATTTTCAAAGCAGGTTTTAAGAAGAATGATGTTCGAACATAGCTTATTTTTCGACAAACTCTACACTTCTTGCTAATTGTCTAGTAGTAACCAACTTTTGCTTTTCTGTCCTCCTCCTCTAAGGATCTCAACGTCAAAAAATAAATGTAGCCAAACTATAACGATAAGAGTTAAAAAGTGATGATATCACAATGTACATCGATTACATCTGCGATTGAAAACTAAGCGATTGCCGATGGATTTCCGAGCCTGGCATCTAGCGAAATGTCTGGAAGTAAAAATTCAATCGGAGGAGAGATAGATTCAGGGAGGAGCGTCTACTACAAAAACATTACAGCAGAGATCTATTGGGAGCAGCACTGAGTGGTGATGGATTTGGAGATGAAGCAGGTTTGGTTGGTAGTTGGGTAGGCTGACCTTGGAGTAAGAGGCTGGGAACAGAGTCAGATGGCCAACAGTCACCTGTTCCCAGGCGTGGGAAGTAGATCTGGCCAGCGCCGGTGTTCCCAGACCCATCTGAGGGCAGTCCTTTCAGGCAACCCAAATCCACGTGACACCCACACCTCCACCGCCAATCAATACCCGGTCCATCTCCACCCTCCCGCCGTCTCCACCCACGTGACCACACTGCTGGTCCCTGGCACGTGCTCTCAAAGATAACCGATTCTCCCCTGGGAATGTGTCCTAAATCTAACTTTCCTATGGAGTCTCCGACAATGACATGGTGCTTAGAAATTAGGAGTCCGCTCTACTTCAACAAGAACGTCGATCTAAACGACGAAACCTCTTTCGAGAGAATCTCGATTTACAATCACAGTCTCAATCAATAATCAACACCTTCGCAATAGGACAGGGTTGCTTGAGACTGAGGGACTTTGTGGACGAGGTTGGTTTGGGGTCGGATGAGGTCAGCGCCTATTGCAGCGCCCCATGCCAGAAACCAACACGCAATCCTTCACCCCAGTGCCTGGATACGCCAGGAAAGGCCCGGGAAACACCACACCATTGTCTCCATTCTCCGTCCTTCGTGCCGAGAAATTTCCTGGCGTGATCGATCGGGAACCTTTCCTCGGCTATTTCTGGACGGAAAGAGGCGACGGAGGACAAAAAAGATTGGGCCGAAAGGAGCGAGACGGGGAATAAAAGCTGGGGTGATGAAAGAATAGGGTGTAGAGGTAGAAGGGGTTATTGGGGGTGGAGGTGGGGGCGGGGGGACAGAGATCTGTGGTGGTTGGGTGTGTGTGAGTCTCATAGGGGGCAGGAATGAACTGGTGGGCTAGGATGGCAGTGACAAATGGACTGGATCATTCGCCGGGCAGCCCAGGAAATTGATCCGTCAGGACCAGAATAATCCCCACCGACAAAGGCAAGAGACCCCCATCCACCTTTAGAAAGCCTCCCACCCTCTCACACACCCTCACCCACCCGGGACCGTGCTCTGGGCCAGAAACGACCTGTCAATGAGCGAATTCCCCTGCTTATTTCACTTTCAACTCAAACAAGTCCCATTTCATCCTAACTAAAAAAAATTGTCGAATCGCCTTTTTTCCCCTGATTCTTTTCGAAACTTCTGTTCTTTGTTTTCGTTGTTCTGTCTCTTTTTTGGCAATTACGGAGGGAAACGAGACCCGACCTGTATTTTCCTCGCTGTGGCTCTGAGGCCCTGAGCTTATTATGAGCTGGCACGCCCCAAATCAAAAGTTCCTTCCGGGTTTATTGCAGTTCATGTACGCAGTAGAATGAGGCACTCAAGTTTTCAATGACGACATATTCAACTTCAGCATGACAAAACCGAAAACAATGCAAGAATGAAATTAGGCTTAGGATTTGCATTCCGGATTTCCTCAGAAAACTATCTGTCAGTCAAATCTAAAAGAAGAATTTACTTTCTCTGTTAATAATATTTATAAAAGTTCATTGGCTTGATAATGCACATGAACTTGTGTGTATCGACAAATGGGGCGACACAATACTATAAATATTTCTTTCTCCGTCTAATTTATAAATTACCAAATTGAATCTGGCTGAATAAAAATGTTTTCAAAGCCAGTGTTTTAAACTTGTTCTGGAATGCACGCTCTGACACCGCACAAATGATAGCCGTAACGACAGCGATGCCACACCTACACGTACTTTTCAGGTTATTCGGGACATTAAGGACACACATGGGGCGAGTAGGTGGGAGCGATTCACACCACATTCAGCCGCCTAATGTCTCAGTTGATGACAAGGCATGTTCACGTCTTCAACGTCACTTTGTGTCCACAATGCGAGATACAAGGGCGCTAGATTTAAGAGAAATTCTTCTAGTTTTAACACCATTCCAAAATCAATGGTGTTGCACTGAGAATATGTGCACAAATGGCTGCTCCTGATATACAATAGGATGATGATTATATTCTGTGTGGGGATACCATCTATAAACCATAGATATGCTATAAGTCAACTCCTATATGCCTCTTCTATTTTTATGCGAAATATTCTATGCATCATACAGCAGACAATAAGAGCAAATTCCTGCCCTTTTATGTTGCACCAAATAGGCGATATAGTAGAAAAAAGGTACGTGTTTCTACCAACAGGATCTATAGAAATCAGTGTTGCCCGAGTAGAAACTATGGCATCCGGAATATATGTGTACAGTAAGAAGGTCCTGTTTATCATGTCAGGAGAGTTTCCTGTCAGCATCCATCCTTGTCAACATCGGCGGCTGTACGAATACGTCTGCTGGGGGCTGGGGAAAGAGATCACCCCGTCTCATGGCCGTCAATATGCGATAAGAGGTGCTTCATATCCATTACCCACCATCGCTGTCGGTAGGACCGAGGCGATTTAAAGCTCTTTTGATTCAGAGAGACTGTTCTAGTTGGGATACAGCCGAGCTGAGAAAGGCCGTTACTGTATTGTTCATACGAAGTTGCTAATTCAACCTATTCTAGAACTAGAGGTAATATTTGATATTTAGCTTTATTGAGTTTTATTTCTATCTTCAAACACAAGAAAGATGTGAACGGTAAGGAGCAGAGCCACAAGCTACAAAAATCAGCTGTAATTATAAAGAGCCCAAGTCACTAACCGACTCGAAAGTTCTTCAGCTAATTATTCCTGCAAGTAGAGTCTCCGAGGTTGCATTATACCCTGAGCGAGAATCATGCTTTGAGTTAATCATCACAACGCCCTCCCGACTACGGAAATGGATCGATGGGGCCATACTGTACCAGAACAAAGACATAGTCTAATTACAACACCAGGTAACAACCTGGTATAACTAGAGATACGCCGACCTCCTTGGTTGTGGCTCGTGCCGTATCGAGTCTTTCAGAGCTGCTCAAAGCCTTCATCATGTATTGCTCCAATTGCTCAGAACAGAGCCCAGTGAGCGCGGAGCGGTAATTACCCCTCATCCCCTATGGCGTGGAGGTCATGTCGGTAGATAAGCCGAGCAGCTCTACGAATCCCCTCACCATGCCCATGCCTGCTCTAATGAGGAAGAACAGCTTAGCGAGTAGCTCTTTAATTCTACCAATTCATTCCCCGCCCCGCCAGCAGTTGGTGCGACCGCCGACTGAATGGTCATCCCTGTGATTTATTCCTCTCCGATCAAAGACCCCTCAATTAGGCAAGGATCCAGGTATCGTCAGGTGGGTCTTCCAAGCCTCCCCACCCTCAGCCCAATCATGTCTTCAGATGCACATCCATGCTCCTTTCTTAACCTGAGGGGCATTCACTGATGTCTTAATTATTCTTTTACAGACCACTTAACCAATACAGTCACAGAGTATTGCTTTTAATAAATATGTTTCATACCCAAAACGCCGGTTACAAAAACACTAACACGATCCTTTGGGTAAAACCGTTCTACCTTGTCCTGTCAGCATTTTTGTGACAGGGGTCCGACACAAAATTTAAGCTCATGTCGACGTAAAGCAGTCGGACACCACCCACTTCTTTCCACGTTTCACAGAGTTCACAAAGAGAATGACAGGTTTTTCTTTTCTGTGCCCCCGGTCCTTTGCACAAACAATTCTCTACAGAAAACACCCACCAAAGCGTTTGGGTGAGAGCGACGACCATCCTTTCCCCACCTCCTCCCCTCAGCACTTTAAATGGGCTTAATTAATTTCCAGAGAGAATGAAAACTCATCGACGAATCAACCAGAAGGAGGCAGCACTGGTGGCAGCTGATGAAATAGGATTTTGGGGCCCGGAGTGGAGTTTAAGCCTTTAAAGTACTGTAAATTTGCTCGTGCCTGCTGAGGGTGCTATGTTCTGGAGGAGAATCTTAAGGGAAGTGAGTGGATCCTTGAGGAGTGACTGGGATAATATAGGTAGGTCTGTCAGCGTGGCTGGAGAGGTAGAACGTGTGCATCATAGGTATTTGTGAACACGGATATAGAAACATTGAAAAGGGGCAATCCATAAAGTATGTAAGCAGAATTTCTGAAATATTGACACCCCCCCCCCCTTACCCCCTCCCAATCATGTACCCAATAGATCAAAGAAGGTGAATTTCGAAAATGCTGACCCCCCCCCCCCCCCCCCCAACCTCTGTCGCACATGTATACTTTATGGATGACCCAAAACCTCTAACGTTGACACACGCTAACACCCCGATTGACTAAGACCTCAGACTGGCTAAGATATGCTACGACGAGGCACTATGACTGGAGCGGATACAGATACCGGGCTATAACCCGAGTCATAAGGTAAAAACTGGAGATCAACTTACTGAATAAAACATCACAATTGCTACATTTTATTATAGGTGGGCTCGGAGATGGGATGAGGCAAAAGGTAGAGAAGAATCTACATGCTAGTAGCGATTATTAAGTAGCATCGGGGATTTGCAGTTTGAACATCCAGTTAAGTACCAGGTACATACGAGAGCTTGCACTAAAATATAATATAAAATTACCAAAGGTAAAAAAGATCATCTATATACATCAGTGAAAAACTGTGGAACACATTATCAAAAGTCGTACAGCAGAGAGACTAGAAAAAGGTATATATACAGAGGATTATGGAGAAACTACGGGAGTTGAAATATTGACCACCAATGCTAATGATAGAATAAGTAGTATACATTGTGCATAACATGTCAAATCACACAACTTGTTTACTCTTATGATTTGTATATCCTGTATATCATACCATGGCTATTATCGGAGTAGTACCAAAGTAGACACGGTTATAAGAACTATGATAATACGGACAGCAAAATCTTACAGGCAATGATAAAAACTATAAATGTATTGCATCATGTCATTTATTGTCAGTCGTCCAGCCTGTTTGCCACCTGGATATCTCGATGTAAATTATTAGGAAGAACGATAGCATTCTATCGAAACCAATTATTCTAAAAAAAAGAAAGAAAAAACGGAGGAGGCGAATATAACAACTTAAATGTCTGGTGTCTAGGATGGAATATAGTACAATTGGGTGCAGGCCTAATGTGATAGGACTCAAAAACTTCGATGAACCAAAATGCACCTAAACCATGGACTAGCTTCAGTCCCTGTCTCCTACCTCTCCAGCTACGGCACCCCGGCCACAGCCACGACCGCTCTCAAATACAGTGGTGCAAGTATGAATCAGACTCGGTACAATTTTCTGGCTTTCCTAAAGCCTGAAGAGGATCCTGTACCTACTGATGGTTAATCATTACATCTATGCTAATGCTTCCCATTTCTGACTTCAGCTCTTCAAACAGATCTAGTACCATTCTATCTGACGCAACCATACAGGATCAATGACATCGGTTATCCCCTTCACGTGACAACCGGCCGTATCAAACCTGTCACATGATTCCTTACCCATACACCAGCTTCCGCCGGCGTGCCATACATATTCTACCTATAACGGCTGAAGTTTCGCCCCGGTGCGTGTCCATGGCTGTTATACGGACTCCTCCAGTCATGTCACACCTCACTCTTGTGCCGGGCGTGTCGCCGTCGCGTCAGCTACTGTTGCCGATCGCGTCACGTCGCATCTCACAGCGACATGTCGCACCGTGGGACGCTGCCAGTCGTCACACCATACTGCGACACCTGACCCTGCTACCGACCCTCCCCCTTCTCACACCCTCCCATTCGCAGTAGCAACCGGACCCGAGCAGACGACAGCAGATCACATGACAGGCACCCCGCGCATCCGGCCGCGCCACTTCCGTCGCGCAACTTCCGCCTCGCCAATGTGGCTGCCTTTACACAGACATAGAGCTTTTTAAAAGCTGATGGAGTGATAATCTGTATCAGGCGTTGTTGGCGGTGACAGACTCATAACACTTTAAATTATGGTTAAAAATCAGCCCGCAAGAATGGGACCTGGATTTAGCCTCGATTTTGAAAACAAGATGAATGCAGCATTTATTCAGCTGTTTTAAGTCGGCACTTGGAAACTACAAGTATAAGTAGTCAGATGTAGACAAGATGACAGGTTTATGCTATTGCCTTCCGATTAAGGCTAATTTCAATGTATTGTTATCATTCAAAGTTGCAAACACAGTTACTTGTGGGTTGATTAAATTACCATTCATTTTGGTGCAAAAGGGGAGCGGTAGCCCGGACACCGCACGCCATGGCGGGTATTTGTCACTTGTGATATCACAGGCTGAGAAGGAGGACGACCATTATTTCCCGACCCTACACTTGCAATGTGTCCACCCCGCTTGTGTTCGCCTGTGTTATCTCCGCGACGAAATTCAAACACATCACCGAACCGGGCACAGACTGCCAGTGTATCCCACCTCCAACGAACATCAGAGCCCCTGGTGGCAGCGTATAGCAATCATCACCCCGGCCGGAAGTCTGACACGGACAGCATCACGTGCTTTCCGGTGTTCTCCTGCACACGGCCCTCACAGAGGCCCTTCTCCAAGCCGAAGTATCGACGAGAAGCCACTAGACTGAGAGAGCGAAATACCGCTTGGAGAGTGGCAGAGGGCGGAGACATTAAGCAACCGGAAATGGCACCATCGACCGGAAGGAATGCGAGCCCTGTGTCCGCCATCTTGTGATCGACGATGAGAGGGGTAGGTGGGAGGGTTGGGGCGTTGACAGGGTACCTGGAACTCCTGTTAGCGCTCATCAAATGGCGCCCATTTCGATCCAACATCACAGTATCAACAGTTACTAATCGACTTGCATAAAACGCAATTAATTTACTTTCTGAGTAATTTGTGGTTAAATAGGATAAAGGGTATGTCTATGGTTCTGGTGATTCGATACTAATACCAAAAGTGTTAAGAGTGCCAAATACAGGGAAATATAGAAATAAATACCATAAAAAGTATGATTTAGATAGCTGTAGACGGAGTGGTAGGGGTGTCATTCCTGCTATCTGTCTCGTATATTTAAGTGAATTACAGCAGGTCAATGTTTGCCTGACCCAGATCCCAACTAAAATAAACAAACGTGACGTAACTTGAGAGATATCAACTCGCATTAATCATGAGAGTAGATACTACGCAATGACATGATTCGGAGTTAACTGTCTACAACGAAGAGACACTTTGGCCCTGTCTATATCCGTTACAGACAAAGTGGACCGTACCCCTTTTGATTTCTTCTTGACGCATGCAGCTGATATTTACACTTGTTTTCAGATATTGAACTCTGCAGCGCGAAAAAAATGTGTCAGCAGCGAGGTCATCAATAGCCGTGAGATCAGTTCCGTCGGGTAAGGCCACCATTGTATATGTGCGTGGAGATTGACTGGTGTCGAGTGGAGGTGGCCCTGAGACGGGATGAAGCCACTGCTGAGACCTTATCAGGGCTGGGCACGCTGCACTAAAATAGCCGCTGACCATTCCCAGCCCCCATACATCCCATGATCCGTAGCTAAGCGCACGCTTTATGGTGGAAAACCCCTTTTTATCATCTATCTTGGTTTCTGTAGCCAATACAAAGCGAATGCGAATTGTGTGACAAAGTGCTTTCTTTTTATCATTTGGGTATTGGTTGTTTATACATAGAAAGGGAAAGGAGCAGAAAGGGGATTGGCTTCGGGTATCTGTTGTATCGTCAGTGGCTGCACCTAAATACTATCAAGTTAACAGGATCCGTTAGGAAGGCGCGTTCTTTGATGTAATCTCATGTAAGGCTGTTATTCATACACTCAGGCCAGTTTCGTATGACTACGCTCACTTTGCTCAAAGTGGACTTCAGGGATGGGAATGTCTATTCGTCTGATTAAATTGAAAATTCCCCGACCATTCGTCTTAAATAAGCCTTTTCGTGGCTAGCGCCAGAGAAGTCTGACTATTGATGCACAAATCACATTGTCTCAAGTATTTTCATCGTATATTTTTGACACAACAAAATTCTTTCGTAGAAACTTATCCTATAGAAATAGCTGGCTTATAAAAGCCAATACTTGGTTTTCCACGCGAATAACAAACTAACTAACTTCAAAATCAGTATAATAACATCATGTTATATCCCTCAAAAACCTCAATTAAATGACAACTATGAGAACTATTTAGTGACTAACGACCTACTATATATAAATGCACATTCATGTAGACCATACTGCAGAGACAAATCTAAACACCAACGACAAATATTTAGAACGTAGGGAATCTGCACAGGCTAGGCATTGGATATGTTGTTGATAACTGTTTTAATCTGAGTAAGTATAATTATGACATATGGGAATTTTAATGTCTGCTTACACTTTCAATACTAGCTCATACAAGATATGCGTTTACATCCTCACAACCTGATAGATTTCACTGTTACATTCGGCAAAGTGTTAACTCCCCGGTATGCTCAGCGATATATATCTCTGTAATGGTTGCCGATAGATCCCGAATCACCCAGGTGCGTAGCAGGCGACGGCTTGCCCACACTGCCACCAGGAAGCGCCTCATTGTCGGCCTCTCAGAGATATACGATCGTTTCAGCTTTGCAATCTCTGATGAACTGACATGATGCTAATCTCTGGGACTAGCAAATCCCCAGGCGCATAACAAAGACATCCAACACTTGTTTTATGTATTTCTCGATTCATTTACCTCTCGATTTTTCTCTATAAGGCTGACCTGACATTGAATGGAGTGTAATTTTCATTGAAGGGAAATATCATTTTTCTGAGTTTATTACAGCAATATACTATTATATCATATGGCTTTGATAAGTACGCTTAAAAGATAGTTGTTGAGGCTTTCTTTAATAACATGCAGAACTTTTTCCATTTCGCTCGCTTTTAGTGAGTTTCCTAATCAAAAACACCCTCGATTGTCAAGGAAAAACCCCACCAAAAAGTAGATCTCGTCATGCAGAGTTGTAATTTTCCAAACATTTCCAACAATATTCAGATATATATTCATGGCGGCAGATGGAATTTTGGAAATTCATAGGAACTAAACTTAAGATATGCACAGTATCAGATTAGCTCTAAAATAGAAAGCCATCTCTTACTATGACACTTTTACCTCCTGTGAATATAGCGACTGGACCATATTTTATTGAAGGCGTCAAATAGTGTCTTGAAGACAGGGTTACTTCTTTCCACCTGCCATCTTACTTTCCCTAGGACTATGATATATGTATCGGCAGAGTATCCGACACACAACATTAGAATGACTGTACAACAAGCGTTTGGGTTTTAGTGTCCCCAGGTGGTCGTTCTGTAACAAAGAACACCAAGCTGCCTACACGCTGAAATCCAATCAGAATTACATCTGACAGCTTAAAAGCGAACCTTTGGCATGCAATGCTACCAGGTATCACGACACTGGACTACTCATCACTGCCTGTCTCACGCACTCTCTCTTAATTTTTGTATAAATGCAACATGGGACTTCAATTTAATGACTGGAAGACTGCTTTCAGCTATCATCATCATCATTATTACGATACTTCCTTTCTGCTAACAAACACATTTCCTTGAAATTTAAGTAGACAGCTAAATATTGTAATTGATTCATTCAGGCCCGCTAGATAGCTTGTATGTGGGGGAGTTGTGGACACATTCATGAACAACAAATAAATAAATTCCCACGATGAAGGATCCATATCCTCTCTTTTGAAATGATAGAAACCTTGGGGAGGTTACATACCGGCCTTGGATCTCTGTCATATTCTCCCTGATATCAACACGTCATTTTCATGGCAGATCATGTCTACATTTGACGCGTGGTCGTCTGCTAGTTTCGTATTGAATTTCTCCCCCAAGAAATCCACCTATGCTCAACACAAGGCATCTTCCTCAAGGCGGTGGTGATTTAAGTTCAGATTTTTAAACGATGTACTGCTTGTTCAGTCCAAACTATAATCAAAATCAACCCTCAGAAAGAAGTCAAATATCCAGATGAAAATCCCTTCCAGTTCCTACCAAAGTATCCGCTAATCCAGCCAACCGACCAGCCATCCATCCATCTATCCATCCATCCATCCATCCATCCATCCATTAACCACAAAGCCCACCTCGCTGCCTGTGTGATCGCCCAGCCACCCCATAGAAGCACCTAATCAACTGGCGTCTAGGTTGCTCCATTTCAAAGTATTGGGTACCAGTTTGTTTGCAGGCAGTTTATTTATTACTAATACATCAGGTTCAAGACAGCAACATACCACTCCAGATGGGCTTCCAAAGAAATCGTGCCTAAATGTTTGACTTGAGGCTATTATTATTTGGTTGCAGTCTGGTTTCGGACACCTTCTAACTATGATGTGATGATTTCTGATAGTAAATAGTGTCTAGTACTATAGCGTCTAATATTCTAAATGTATTAAAAGGTACTCTTCAGATAGAGGCTGGTCTTCAAAGTTTCTTCAATTGTTTGTTAAATATGTGTGGAATACATTGCAGTTTATGCACCAACACTGTATAACTGGCCAATCGTGCATTATTCAGCTCCAGTAAGCAGGCTGCCTTTGTATATTGCCTCAGCCCAGACGGGTACTGCTGCCCAGTGTTAAACTTTCATACCATATAGTACATCAGCTTCCCACTTGTTTGCAGTAGGGATAAAATTCCTACAGCATATCAGATTCCAGCTTGTGTGTGGGCAAGCTCGTACCGCACTAGAATATTAGATTCTAGCCTTTTTTACAGCCAGGTCCAATACCATTATGAGTATATCAGGCTCCAGTTTGTTTAAAGGCAAGCAAATACAGTACGATGAGAGGAGGAGCCCCTTCCTTTCTGCTAACAAACACATTATTATCCAGCCGCTCCGGTAGCGTCTGTAGCAGTCGTTTCACTAAAAAAGAGTGGGAAGTGTGCAGACCTGGGGAACCTAATCACCTCCGGGACGGCGGGTGCAGATATATCACTCCACCACAAAATGCTCTCAGTGATTAAGGGCGCAGTCTGAGCATCATCAGACGAGATGCCGCCACGTTTTCTTCACCGCGTTTGAGATTTATTAAAAAGATTGTAGGCATGCCGATGTGGGTCTGATGGATGCGGCTTCTCCAGCTCCACAGCTGTCTCTTTCAAATAATTTCTAAGCTCGCGGTTTAGCTTTGAGAACCACATCCTTATAAACAGACCGTATATTACCAGCAACATTCTTGGGTGTTAGAATGTTAAATGATAGTGGAGACGATATTGAAAACTTGACAATACTCTCAGCCAGGAGGCGATTTCAATTTATATTTTTACGGTGTTATTTTTTTTAAGTTTATAAGAAAAGCAGCACGTCTTCGACAGGTATTGAAAACAGGGGTCTCACAAGTTATTCACAAATTTTCTCCCTTGCTATACCATAAGTATTGGTTGGAGGTTAATGCTCCAGTTGCACCAGCCATGCGTGCCTTAACCCATCTCATGCTAAAAAACAATCGTTTTAAGTGGTTGTTGAAGCTTCTACTAGAATCTGCGTTTGCCCTACACGTTTAGACTGAAGCTCACTTCAGCGGTTCCATTTACTACGATTGATCATTTGTATTCTGATCTTTATATTGATAAACCCGTTTACATATAGAAAATGTATCAAAACTAGTGATTACCCAGTAATCATGACTAGGGATAACACTGTTATTGAAATAAGTTTCTTTGAGGATAAAGCGCGGTGAACAAAAAAGATTTGAAAAAGAGGTGATGGACCCAATATCTGGAAGCCATTAACATCTTTATATGGTTGTTACAGAATTACAATCGCACGCACGCACGAGGTCCAAGGTTGAATCTTAAACTTGTTTTTTCCCGTTCTCGATCATACTAAGAAATAGCGTTGACTCACCCACTACCGGAATTGTCTTAGTACGTAGGAGTTGTACATACCTGGAACAAGAAAAGGACAAGATTAGAATACACGCTGGCTACGTGCCTTAACAAAGATGACCGTATTGATGGAATTAAGACAAGATCTTTGTAGACAGACCTTTGTGCTGTTTAAAAGAAACTTCAATCATCAAAACAATATCTAAAACTTCAATCGGACTATAACAGAACGTGCTCTCTTTGAACGCAAAAATTACATAGATAGTACTATCGGGGTACACCTTTCGCGTATTACTAATTTATAATTTCAGATTAGAAACAGCAAGATTTTAGAACCTATACCCAACCCTCACTTTACCTCGTACCCGAACTAGATGACAAGCCATGAGTTAGGCTATAAATATTCCACAGCCATCCATGACGGCAAACCTTATTTCTATTAGTCATTTCTAAAATAACTTATAAATCCCCGTCATGTACTTGTAACCACTTTCTGAGCCATTCCAAAGAGACCCATCCTTCTCTCCCCACATGACTCATGAGAAAGCTCGACACCCTCATACTGACGGCTCAATCAACCCGCCCCCATAAAGAGGCTTCACACTATCCAAGCACACACCATATGCGCTTTCTTGCGTCGCTAACGTGCGCCTCTGCTCCAGCCATGATTGAATCTTCCCACGCGCCATGCAAAAAGATCACCCATAACCGAGTCACGGGGCCTGGTGTACAGCCTGTTGCCCGACGTGGCAGTAGCAATAAGAGGGAGGATTAGATCGTTTAGCAGCGCCGAGTGCCGTAATTTGATTACAACAGAAGAGGCACCGGTCTAATCTATAGAACACTGGTTCTTGTGGTCTGTGCGGGGATATTTGAGTTGATTGTACTGGGGGGAGGGGGCGGGCAGGCTCTGTGAGTGTACACGTGGGGTGGGTGTGCAAACACGGCCCCCAATACCAGCCTCAGGACTCCAGGGTCTGCCTGGATTGCGAGTTTTATACGTGTGGGCTTCCCATTCTGCATATGATAAAGAGTATTTTGTGTATACAAAGATTCCCTGAAGCCGGTGTACAACGCACACTGGGGGAAGTCAGACAACCCTAAATACCAGTTCCGAAAGCCTTTGATATCAGTCAGGTCGGTGGCGGAATAGGACAGCGTCTATATCTTTTTTTGAACAAGGAGCGGATTATCCGTGGTAAATAGAGAAATCGCAGCTATTGTTGCCCTAGAGAAGAGTGGTATGACTCGAAACGTCGGCTTTATCTATCAATACAACAGTCCTAAATGGGCGTCCCAACCGTTTTCATAGTCTTCTTGTCTTTCTAAAGAGTTTGGGTGTTTCCTTGTCTCTTGTTGAAATGTTGTATAAAAAAAGAAAGAAAAAGCAAAAATAAAACACGTCCTTGCCTGTTTCGACACCCACACATCCCGTTGTTGCCGAAGTCAAAGATTGCATAGTAACACATGTATCCCAGTGAGGAGGGGTCGCTCTTGGCGATCTCAGCGAGGAAGGGTGGTTTAGATGGACTTAGACCACCAGTTATTACCTAAAACCATATGTGAAACCCCTCACATTGGTGGTGGTAAGAAAGGGGGAGCAAAAGCAACACCCATATGCGCATCTCTTTAAAAGCTGTACATGAAAAGGAGCCAGAAAAAACCACCACGGTGTTTGACATTTCGATTTACAAGTATTTTACACGAAGGGGAAGTGTAGGCGGGAATCGTTTTGAAAAACTGTTTCCGTTATCATATTTGATAAAAGAGGTAGATAAGCTTTGTTTCACCTTCTATGGAGACTACAAGGCATTTGGGGTTTCAAAGCTCGACTAGCTACCAGTAGGTTGGTGTTATTGTAGAGGGTCTGGTCCACTTTTCGTTGCACGTTCGTTTCTTGCTATAGGTCCCTGAGTAAACAATTATCATATTGTTTACTCAATACGTTTCTACTTTGATACTTGCTCACAAAGTTGGCGACAATATGATTCTATAGCGTCTCAATTTTCATGTTCCAATTTCTGATATTTAAGACTCACGATGAAACCTTTTATACAAGCAACATATCAGGAGTAACATGTTTGTACTGAATAAGAAAAGTGTGCACAAATAAGGATGTCTCATATCTAGCACAGACGCAGAGTTGATTGAAAACTAAAAAGAGCTACGGTTGTTATGCTGGATAGTGTGACTGAACTTAATTTCATTGGGTTTATTTACTTCAATATCATTTTCAGAACTGCTTAAAGGCAGGTAGAACTCTCCAGAAAAGCAGAGACATTTAATTAAATGTGTGGGGTTTTATTGGAATAATCCTCGTAAATATCAAGATGTCTTTAGGTAGAAGATGTAACTGTTTCAAGTTCAATACACACTACACGATGTATCACTGAAACATAAAGCCCCTAATCGTAGAGTAGTCTTAACCTTGTAATAATCGGTGAGGGACACCAAAACTGTGTGTGACCCCCCCCCCCCTTTCTCCTCACCAAGCAACTAATTACGGGCCGATATCGGCCTGCACGACCGGGGTTTTTCTCCGTTGCTGGCGACAATGTTGAATGTGATTTCGGTACATCGGCGACAATTTGACGGCGACAAAAGAACATCTGTGCCGGAGGTATTCACTAATCCCAGGCAAATTGCAATAAGGGGGTGCCACACTACCCGACACCGGCCGACTCTGTTACGATGCCTCATCCGTGACAAAGTACATATACTGTTCCTTTGTCGCCAATGAAGTACATCCATGTTCCGAAATCGTGTAGTGTGAATTTGTTTTAAAGCATGGTGTCAGAGAATATATTGGTGTTTAAGACACTTTCCTATGTTTAAAACAGCAGTATCATCAATGAGTTCTTTTTCGTAAACCATGACTAGGTTTTAATGATCTGAAGAACAGGTTCGATAATACGTATTTTTGACAGTTGGTCTTGGTTATGTCCGATAATTGTGGCAATCATGGGCAATCAAACATTTCGAAACTACCGTACCAAATGAAATTGTAGAAAAAACGGTTTTGTCAAATGGCTACTGCTTGTACCGGATCGTGAAAGATTATTGATCCAAACGAAACCAGGAGTCAAGAAAGGAATTCATGTTGCCTCCATTTACAATAGTTAATTGCTTATAATGGGGTAATCTGGTGGGAGCAGCCATTGTTAATCTTATTTCAAATCACATCAATATCTCCTTACGCCGAAACAATTATCGAGTGAAATCCCAATTTGCGTTCTAACTCTCACGAGTGATGTTCTGTGTTGATCACTAAACTGTTTTAGACAAACAATAGGTGGGCAACGTTTTTTCAAATAATTATCATTTGACCGTTTTGGTGGTAGTTACATCCCAAGAACGTCAATTGATCGTCACGGCACGCAAGTAGCGCGCCCCAGTTAATGGCCTCGTAGAAAAACAGCCGACTTTATCTGATAAACACATTGAACGGTGCGTCTCGGTAATAACACCGTGAGGCGCTCACTAATGTGACCTGCCAACTGAGGTGCTCCGTCTTTGTCAACTGCCGGAGGGGTCAGTGAGACGCCAGTGGTATCACAGTCCTGACCCTAACGAGGCTAATAGAAAGTTACCCCCTCAGTCTGAGCAAAGAAGGAAATACAATGTGTCTGGAAAGTTACATGCCATGTCCTTGCGTGCTGTTTGTTCACAAACATGTGGAGGGACACGTACAAAGCGCTTCTTTCTAGAAAGCATGCTTTAGCGAGGCTGAAATGCTAGTGTAATTATAGTGCTTTTCCTCACTCTTTCCAGTTATGTAGGAAAAGAGGCCATTTTAAAAGTATTGCATATGATTTTATTTTCGTCAATTCGTGATGGTTATTTGTACAAGTACTTATATCCACTGTCTATAAACCACGTCTAATGACAGGAAGCTCGGGTCTCGCTAACTAATGAATCAGGATTCGAGGCGTAATATTTGGATATTATCACACGTTTCTTACTTTTTCACTAACAAAAACATTTATCTTACACCCACACTTAACTGTGTTTCATGTTTTTAAGGTGGCGATATGAAGTACCCTAGTTTCATCGATCTGTGGCATGAGATCTTGAAGATATGCAGAATGAGAAATCCTGGATCCCATTATCTCAGTCCTTAGGGAGAGTCAGGTTTATAGGAGAAAGGGTATCTAGATATTTCCCCAGGGGATCTCATCTATAATCCTGAGTCCTTACATATAAATATGCTTCTTGATCGGTTATGTCCAGTTAGAACCTATAAAATAGTGACCAAGAATAACATAGAATTACCAAAGTCAATAAACAATAAGATAAAGAAAAGAGCCAAGCTTTTAAAGTTAATGTATAAACATGAAGACATTAGATTACTCACAGAGATAAGACGCCTGAGGAGGGAAATACATAAGGACATTAGAAAATACCAAGCATATGAGATAAATACAACATTGGAAAATAATAAGAAAAATCCTAAACGATTTTGGAAAACAATTAATTCACTATGGAAGCCGAAGACTAACACGGTTACAATGACGTTTGAAGAGGGTAAATCGGCTGATGATTTAAATACATATTTTGTAGGTATCGGTGCCATGTTGGCGAGAGAATTTGAAATCAATAATAGCAATTTTCTTGATGTCCCAGGTGAAGATGAAATGTTTTACTTTAATGAAACGCAACCACATAACGTTGCCAAAATAATACAGGGACTCGATGATGATAAGTCAACTGGTATACCGTATGTGAAAATAAGTTTGTTAAAAAAATTGTTATTGTCAAACACTGGTCTTATTTGTGATATGTTTGAATGGGTTATCAATAATAGAAGTTTTCCTGACTCATTAAAAATAGCGGTGATAACACCTTTGCCCAAAGGTGGTAACCTTAAGGAATTCTCGAACTGGAGGCCAATAAGTGTATTGCCTACTGTCTCCAAAGTGATGGAAAAAATAATGCATGAACAGTTAATGAAATACATACTAGAAAAGGAACTGGTGCATAAACATCAATATGGTTTTATGCCTGCAAAATCGACCGCACAGGCCATTTTAAGAGTTATACATATACTTGTAAGTAATTATGACTGGAAACGAACCAGCTTATGTGCCTTTATAGATATGCAGAAGGCCTTTGATTGTGTAAACCACTTATTACTGTTGAGAAGTCTGAAAAACATAGGATTTAGTGACCAAGCTCTTGAAATTTTCAAATCCTATCTAAATAATAGGAAACAGTCGCTTAAGATTAATGGTGTAGTAAGTGAGAAACAATCTATTGTGTGTGGTGTGCCTCAAGGGTCGGTCCTTGGGCCGATTTTGTTTATTATTTTTATAAATGGATTATTTAATGAATTGGATTTTGCAAAACCCACGATGTACGCAGATGATCTGATACTTATTACTAATGCCAAAAACAAAAAGGAAGCAGGGGAAAAGATGCAACACAATTTAAATAAGATATACATATGGTTAAGTAAACATGCACTCAAAATTAACACAAAGAAATCTAAATTAATGTGGGTAGGCCAATCAAAGACAGATAACTACCCAACCAGCTGCACTATAAAGGACTTGAAGTTGGAATTTGTAGACAACTATAACTACCTAGGTATAAACTTGGACTCAGGACTAAAATTTAAGAAACATGTACAGAGGGTAATCCAGGATGTTAATCAAAAGAATTTCAAATTTAGAAAATTACGATATTTGCTGAATAGGGATGCAGCTATCTCAATTGCTAAGCAAACTATATTACCATGTTTGGAATACGTAGACAGTATATATTACATGGTCACACGTAAGGAAAGAAACAAATTGAAAACTTGTTTGCATAACAGTCTTAGAATTGCTTTGGATGTAAAAAGATGGACACACGTAGGTATCGAGGACCTGTATAATAGATGTAGGATAAGGTCCATATCCTACAGAAGAGGACTACATTTATTACTCAATATTTTTAGATGGTCAAAGGATAAAAATAATGTACTAGAACATGTGAGTACAAAAACCAGAATGAGTATGAAAACCCTCCTAAAGACAAAGCGACCAAGGACAGAAAAATACAGGAACAGCCCTATCTATCAGGGAATGCTGCTTTGGAATACGCTAAATGCTAATATACAAAAACTCAATAGTATAAAGGAATATAAGACACAGATTAAAAAACATCTCCTACAAGCTGAGATGCTGAAAATGATCAGTGATACCTGAGAAATTGAATCAGAACACCACACACATAGAATACACTCAGAACATACAGTGAGTCAAATGACCACTGATAAGTCTTGTGAGTCAAATGACCACACATAACATAACATAATATTATAGAAATCCGATAAGATATGCCACCTTTATGAGAAATATTAATATTGATATAAAACTTGTTAGGCATATATCGTACTGTGCATTTCTTATTTGCCTGGAGATACGAGGACACAGTAAATAAATAATGAATTGTATTGGTAGGGGTTATGTCATTGTCCTGTCCTGTCTATGTAATGTTTGTTTGTTGTGTATTGTCCACGAGACTGTTAATACTCCCAGCGGCCTGACTTAAATGATAGAAATTAACAGACTAGCAGTTGATTGCACAGACTTTAACACATTATAGAGTCATATGACCTATACTATACCAACGGTTTTTTTATACTATATTGCCGCGACATGTTATGGGAGTATGAATGTTGGAGCTCGTTTTTTCACCTGTATGTCAAAAGCACCCTGTTCTGTTTGGTTTGGTTCATGGAAGAGCGTCCGCCTGAGGATGAATGTACCGTATCAACCTTTTTTCATTGAATTAAAAAAAAAAAAAAAAAAAAAATACTGTCTTATGGATCTGCTCTCTTTACTTGGATCTGCTCGTTGATTTCATTGTTTCAAGATGCCTAGTTCTGCCGTAACATATGCCAGTATTTAGTTTATACGGATGGACAAACTATTTTGATACACCAATGTTTAACGCCCTACAAAACGTATTCTCTATTGACGAGCTTAGTGTCAAAGCTAACATAGGCAAGATAAAACCATACATTCAAACGTTCTGGACTTTTGCCAAGAAGGTTGCATTGTCAAAAAACGTACATCTTATCATCAGATGCATCTGATAGAAAACAGATCACCTGGCAAGATAGTCTTGAAAAATTAGTTCATGTTGAAATGGACGAGGACACGAAAACTGAAGATAATTGATGCAATTCAGAAATGGCACCTCAGAGATAAACTCAGGAGGGACTACTGTAGAAAACTCAGCCAATCAGTCATAAATCACCCGAGGTACTTACCTAGCATTTATGGGGAATTGTTGTTATTACGATCCTAGGCCCACTTAAATACCTAGGAGTAGGGATATTCACCTTCAGGTATCTAAGAGCCTGAGAAACTCAACCACTTACACACCGTCAGACGTCGGAGATAAGGAAGGCCGTGACAAGCGGCAGGGGTGGATGGGAACCGCGGGAGGCGCGAGGGAGACTTGTTTGTTTGATTTTATTTCCAGGCAACCATTTTCAGACTTTCTGAAGGATCAGCCTTTTCTCACTGCTATTGACCCAAGGGGAAGCGATCGAATCTATGAGGTGAATTTAGGTAGAAATCCCTACGCATGTAGCGAGGTGAGAGGTCTTTTAGTTCCCACGACTGGTCTATGATACAGTCTAGCGCGAGGGTGACTAGACCTGTCTGCCCAGGCGTGGAAGCTACAGGTCATCCTCATCTCCGTCTCTCCTCCAGCTCCAAGTACAGCATCTTCACCTGAATCCTCTTCAACCTATCGACTCCCACTCCGCCTTCCGTGGATACACAGCTAAACGAATAAACCCCATTCCTCAAAGTCGAGTCTTCCGCCTTCCCTAGCCTTCGATCGCATACAAAACAAAAACCCTTAAGCCCTTAGCCAGTATCACACTGGCTGTTAAACCCAACCTCACGTCCTAAAGACCTCCAGCCTTTCTAAACCCGAATCACACACCTTTTACCCCGCTCTCTACTCTCCTTGTGACCTTCTCCATCCGCCCTTAGGACCCATCCGGCCTTCGTCCAATCCCCATGGACAAGACCACCCCCCGTCCCTCCCCATCCCCACACCTCCCCTCATGATCCTTGCTCACCCCGCCGCCAATCGCTCTGGATGCTGGGCCGTCGGCTTAATCCTCCGGCCCATCTACATGGCGTTCACGTTGTCTTTCCGCCACATTGGCCACACTTTGACAGCAATCTTGTTAGGCAAACATTGCCTGAAATTCTATCAACCAGCCAGCCTGCCCTTTCGCTTTTCCCTACCGCCCTCATCCAGCCCCCTGTCGTAACATCCCCCTCCCCCAGGTCGGGCAGTTGGCCCACCTCCGATTCACCCCTGGTTGAGTGACCGCGGGCGAGGCCGGAGCTGCCGCCCGGTGGCTGCCGATGAGTTTGATTCATTTCGGCGCGATCACCATGATGCGTCAGCCAGTCCCGGGTCATAGGTCAACCAGGATCAATCCCGAATCCATCAGTGGAGAGCCATTCGTCTATGAGAAACATTCACAGGCCCATCATCCTGACATTCATTGATTTACTTGATTTTCCTCTTTTTCATTTGATAAATGCCCGCGCCCTTTCTACCCCATCCCCCAATAAAAACATATTTCTTTTGCAATTAGAGCGAAACCATTTGTTAAATTCATGAATGTCTGTAAAAAAGACTAACCGACTATTCTCTGCCGTGCAAACTCCAAGTTGGAATTGGGACATTTCCAATTTCGGACATCAATTACATTTTATTACACAAATTGAAATGCAGCACACTCAATAACACCGCAATTCCGTCTGATATAATTGAATTTCATTGTGCTTTGAAAAATGTGGTCTCATTTGGAACTTTTTATGTCGGGGACACGGTAGTCCCCGGAACATTGCACTAACAAGGAGTCTTCTGAGGTTTTCAGAGTCCACTTGATGTTTGAAATCCACTCTACCCTGTAACCTTTACTATTACGCTGCATTTACCACAGTACTTTAGTGAACCCTCTATTACTGTGCTTGGATACATCCAATATTCATTTTGTCTCCAGTTCACCAACCCTACCACCCAATAATCGATCCCATTCCTTTAATGAGGCCGAGGCTTCACAGTTCACGTCTTTCTAAATCTATTTCTGTGACCTGTGAGTTTTCACCCCAGAGGAACTTCAATCTGTCATCCCTTAACCGTTAGGTTAACCTCCTGCATACATATACTTCCCCTCTGACTAAATTCCAGTGCACTAGTATATATCTTCTATACATAATTGTATATACATGTTGTAATAGAGTATCTTTACATAAAACAAATTCAGGAATATGCATATACTCAGACCGCATTGCACCCATTATAAAAAATACCTTCTGCATAGGCTATGGTATACATGTAAATACAACTTTATTTTCCAATAAGTATCTCACGTTTCAGCTAAACTTCAGTTCGCCTATATTCTTTTTTCCTTACAAGTCTGTCCCTATCTGCTATTTCTCTTGTATCTTCTAAATAGTAGCTCTTAACAGTCAACTTTGTGTACCTTCTCATTATGACTTCCTTGCCAAATGGTAACTGCATTTAATGATATATTTCACCAAACGATATGTGATGGATTGCCAGCAAAGAAATTTAATTTAATCTGTCAAATCATATTTCCGGTAGTGTCAGTCAGAAGACCTAACAATGCTCCACAATTCGACTGATTTAACTACGTTTTCCTCAGCAGTGTCTAACTCTTTCTTTATGATTTCTCTATCTTAATCTTCAGCAATAACCTAGGGGTGAGATTTTTAAAACAAGATAAATTACCCAAAATAGGCTTATTTAAGGCTGGTGTTGTATATACATAGCTCATCAATGTAAAAGTGACATTTTATGGTGCATCTTTCGATAGTCTTTCATTGCAACACAGGGTTTTGTAGAGCTCTGAGGAATATTTCCTTCCAAAAATATTGATTTTTTAGTGTTTTTTCATGATTTTCATTTTTTTGTCTAGGAGGCACAGCGTTGAACCAATTGTTTTATTATTAACGTGTTTAAAGCAAATGTCATGATAAGTGTAGAAAATATAGTTTTCAAAATTGATAAAAGTTTGAAAAAATATTAAAATGGTCAAAACTATCAAAGACCTTAAAATTTCCAAACAGGGAGACCCATAGAGCATGTTGTCCGACACCCCATTTTTGAAAGGATAATACTAATTATGTATACAAAGAGAAACCAATTTTCCTTTATTGTGAGATGTTGACCAAAATCCCAACTGTGATACCTGAAAGTGCTTTATCCATTCTGATATCAAAACACTGTGATTTTATAAATGTGTTGTCCAACACCCCTCGTGTTGTCCGACATCCCTGTGTTGCCCAACACCCCAAATGTGGTTGAGAGCTTTTGTTTTAAATCAAATATCTGATAAAGGTGTTTTAGGTCAAACATAACATGTCACCATATAATATCAGTTTTTCTCAAATCATAAACATTTATAACAACATGCAGTATCATACACAATTTCAAGTGGCTCTAAAATCTAAACCCTTCATCTGATTTTGTTGGAATAAAGCTTTTTCTGGAATGTACTTAGCCTGTGACTAATATAAAATATAAAAAGAAGTATTATTATAAAACTAATTTTTGGGTGTCTGATCCCAGGATGAAAGCGCAATTTAGCAGGTTTAAAAAATCCGACCCCTTTATCGTTTTCTCAAGGAAATACTTATAGAGATTGAGTGAAGCTCACGTGAGAAAAGCTCTTTTCACCTCCAACATATCAGAGAGGAAGCACTTCAAGGTCGAAACACAAAATGATGTTGGGGAAAACATTCCTCGGAGGACTCGGTGTTGAAAATTACCAGAATTGCTTGAATATTTATAATTTGGTTTCATTAAGTTCGTGAATAGGTTCTTCACTACTGGGTCGGATTTTTGAAACCTGCTATATTACGCTTTCTTCCTGGGATCAGACACTCAAAAAATAATTTTAGAATAATACTTCTTTTTATATTTCGTATTATTCTCCTACCAAGTGCCTTCCAGAAAAACATTATTCCAACAAAATCAGACAAATGGTTCAGATTTGAGAGCCTTTTGAAATTGTGTATAATACTGCATGTTGTCCAACCCCCTAAAATATTTGAAATTTCAAGAAACGTTATAAAAGATTATAATTTGAGAAAAACTGATATTATATGGTGACATATGTTATATTTGACCCAAAACACCTCTATCACATATAAGACATGAAACAAAAGCTATGAGCATATTTAGGTGTTGGGCCACACAGGGGTGTCGGACAACACGAGGGGTGTCGGACAACACGTTTTTTAAATCACTCAGAACAATAGACAAAATAATATTTGTATCTATAATCCTTTATATTCTTAATCAAATGATAGAAATCTTCGTTTTTCAAAGCAAACCACTCAATTATTGATAAGAAACAACCCAAATTCATGACTTATATCAGAGTGTGTTGTCCGACACCCCGGGGTGTCGGACAACACATCTTCAGTTTTTTAACCAGAAGAAGTACATTTTTTTATTTAGGAAAAAAGCAAACTGGGTGTTTATAAGTGGTAGGAATACTTAACATATACAGGGGTATTTGTTATTCTATTATTATTATTATTACTTATTCTATACATCTTTTAATAGGTGTGTTGTCCAACAGCCCTTTTTTTTTTTAAAAATATCATCCTGGAATCACAATGTTTTAATATCAGAATGGATAATCCCATTGTATTGAAACTTTCAGGTATCACAGTGGAGATATTGGTCAACATCTCACAATAAAGGAAAACTAATTTCTCATTTCATTTCTCATTAGTATTATCCTCTAAAAATTGGGGTGTCAGACAACATGCTCTATAGGTCTCTCTGTTGGAAAATTTAAAGGTCCTGGATATTTTTGACCATTTTGATATTTTTTCAAACTTTTACCAATTTTCAAAACTATGTTGTCTACACTTCTCATGACATATGCTTTAAAAACGTTAATAAATACAATTGGCTCAATATTGTGCCTCATAGACTTTGAAAAAAGACTGAAAATCATGTTGATTTTCGGAAGGAAATATTCCTCAGAGCTGTACAAAACCCTATATTGGAATTAAAGACCATCAAAAGATGCACCAGAAAATCCCACTTTTACATCGATGAGATACGTTTATAAAATATCAGCCTTAAATAACCCTGATTTGGTAATTTAGCAGGTTTTAAAAATCCAACCCTACTGCCAGGAAGGAGATATAATGAATTTTGTGCCAGTTTCATTTCCTTCGATGATGGATATTACATGGGGGCGTAGTGAAAGGGCTGGTACCTCCGCGGCAGCCGATGCCTCTATATCATACCACTGCGCCCGACCTGGCAACACGTCTGTGTGATGATAAATATCTCCGGAAGGAGAATGAGTATTGTATATCAGCTACAAATACTTCACTGTATCACATCGCACCAGTCAACAGTGGTACAGCCTTAGAGCGATAAATTCTATCCCGAACATATTATCTGTTTTTCTTCTGTGTTAGAGGGAACATACAGCCAAGACTTCCTCGTAGTTTCTACTCTGGCAAATACACGTCGGTCTCAACTCCTGGAAACTGAGCTAGTTCAAACACGAAACATGGTATGAGAGTAATTTAAACATGTGCACACTCTCACAAATTAATGATACTCTGTCTAAAGGTTCTTCGGTCATTCGGTTCTTATATGCCCCCTAGGGGATGACATTTATCAAAACCCAATATAGTTAGATATGTGAAGACTTACTCTGTGGCTATAATTAATAGAGCCTAATCCATCAATCAGTATCGAGGATTGTCGTACATAGTCTTAGATTTCTTTTCTTAACGGTAATAAATATGGTAGACTTTTTAACGATGTGCCTGGCTATCATTCACTACCATTCTCGATCGTAGTTATGTCAAATCTAATGCTACGTTTACACCATCGTCCCGACAGTCACGGCAATGGATTTTCCTCGTGGCTGTGCTCAGCTGCCGGGGAGCTGCCGGGAAACTTTACTTCTCTCAAAAAATCCAGCACGGCAGTCCCAACGACTCCTGGCAGCCCCCCCCCCCCCCTCCCCCTGGCTAATGAGAATCGGGACTGCCGTACGTTGAAGTATGTCACTTCGCCGTAAGTCGCCTCAAATCACCAGACCCGGAGACGGAGGCTTCTGGAAAGCACTAGGCCTATGGGGCTGTAGCCTACATGCATACATACATGCAAACGACATAGAGAAGGTGAGCAACTGTAAACGGTTGTGAACATGTAAGTTTGTCTTATTTTTTTATGAACCCTATCCACTTCTGCTTTTGCAACAGTGAATTGTGGGAAGTTGTGCAAGTAATTCCATATCATATTTATGTAGGCATCTCTGTATGACTTGTATCCTCGAAGCACACCACGACCGCACCGGGACCCCATCGGCAAAAAAGCCGTAGATAGCCTTGCCTCACCAACCACCAGTCTACCGGGACTGCCACATTTCACCGCAATTCACCTTCAGCCAACGGCGAACGTTCCGTAGTCTACTGTAAGTCGTCGGTTTGCGCAAAATTCACTCCCGGAACTGCCTGGGTGATGGTGTAAACGTAGCATAAAACAACTGAGATCTGTGCTTTCCTCGAGAAGCGAGAGGTTTTATCTACCTCTACATGTGTGTCGTCATATTTATTACCATTCAGACCGGTGCGACTGACCACCCACCCGTCTCATGCACAAAGCACGGCAAACTGGCAGACATCACATCAGGAGGCTATCCCCACTCTGATTGTGACTAGGTCGCGTGTCCCCTCACTATTAGGCACGCTCTGGTGTCTTCGTGAAGTACCACCCCGCCCCCACCTCTCATCCTGCAGAACTCTACCCCGGGCGGGGAAGAACGCCCGGCCGGCCTGATCACCCGGACAACCGGCGAGCCAATCCAGGCGAGCGACAGGCGCCAATTAACGTGAGACCGGCGCTGAATGGTCAGCCGTCCGCCTCCGCTTCATTTCCTGGGGGGCCTGCCGGGTCGCGGCAACACTCCTGAATCCGAAGGAAATCCATGCACCAGACTCTCCCTGCCCCACCCCAACACACTCACACACGTCCACGACACACGCACACTAGTCCAGTCTGCTCCCTTACCGTGCAGGCCAGCCCTACCAGACAGTCCCTCGCCGGGTCAGCCCTACCTAGCCCCTCCCTCACCAGGCCAGTCCTACATAGCCAATCCCTTACCAGGCCACCCCTACCCAGACTCTCCCTAATCAGGCCAACCCCAACCAGCCTCTCCCTAAGCAGGCCAGCCCTACTCAGCCTTTCCCTTATCAGGCCAGCCCTACTCAGACATTTCCTAGCCAGGTCAGCTCTACCCAGCCTCTCCCTAGCCAGGTCAGCCCAACCAGCCTCTCCCTAAGCAGGCCAACCCTAACCAGCCTTTCCCTTATCAGGCCAGCTCTACTCAGCCTCTCCGTCACCAGGCCAGTCCTACCCAGCCTCCCCATGACAAGGAAAGCCCTACTTACCTCTCCAACCGCACTAGCTACTCCTAACGGCCTCTCCATGGCTAGAACATTGGTACCCTATTCCTCAACCTTTGCCTGACAAGATGAACGCTGCACTGCCTTTTTGCATAGTCATTTAAAACTAATGGTAGTGGATCAGACATGACAAGAGGTTCTATATATACACTTTAAAAACCCAGTCAGATCGATGTATCCATGTATAACACATGAAAGTCATGACTGAGCGGACATGACTTCGTTATCTAAGATAAGGATGCATGGACAGAAACGTAATAGAATCAACATCGAGAAAGGTCCTGGTATGGAAATCGCACCGGATCACAGCACATATCAGTGGCCCACCGTACTGCAGATAAGAATGACATGAGTTAGCTTTCTGTGCTGAGGAAAAACACCAGCGGACGCGTAGGGTGCGTTCGCATGTTGATTCCCTATCCTAGAGAAAACACGGGATATCAGTGACCGAGACGCTGTGTTAAAGGTGTCACGTGATCAACTTGCGGAGATGCTTAGAGTTGGCAGACGAACCTACTCCTGTAAGTTAATCACCTTTACCACGCGCTGGTCCCTGGGAGCAGGCATCTTGTAGTTCACTGCTGAGTAGTTCTGTATGTCTTATGTTCAGAACGCGTTTTATAAGTTGATATATGAGAGTGCTTTTGACCTATGTTTTGCGTGTGAGTGCGGGAAAGGAAAGATGTCATCTAAAGTGCGATCTAAATGCATGCTTTTTCATGGTACTCCACTTAATACGAGCGCGCAAACACTTCTGCTTCTGACGTTTCATGGTAACATTAATGGACTGATCGCTTTAACAGCCTAACATGTTTATAGTCTAACACACGTGAAGGAAATAAATTCCCGCAATCATTCTAAGGGCAGGTGATCGTAAACGCGGATTGGTCGCCTGAGTGAGCTGGTTGTTGAGAAACAGGATTATATCGGTAATACTAATCGCTATTTAATATGTTAAAGCTAGTTTAGACCGATTCGAAATTTCACCAACTGGTCAATTCTACACAACACTATCACTCGAAGCTCCTCATCGTCCACCTCCTCCTTCCATACATGGCTCAGAGCATTGTCGAAATAGACTTGGAGGCACGTGCAGGCCCCAAATCAACTGTCTACGTTCACTGTCAGTGGTGTTTGACAAGAGGTGCAGTGGCGCCGAGACAGATCCACTAATCAGCACAGCGGTGACACTCCTCACCACGCTCCGGGGCTGGCCACGCCTACCGCCCATCACTCACGAGGCACTCCGCCCTCGATAGGGCTACGCCCCTCCTGTCACTCACACAACCTGCAGTAGTGTCTCAGGCCACCACGCCCCCGGACTGTCAATCACAAGCTGTGCTATACTGGTTTGGGCACGATTCCTAGGACACGCGTGTCGTATGGGGCGTTGGGGCTGTATTAGCTGAGCCATACAATATTAAATACAGACTTCCATTTCTTTTATTTCAATTTGTACTATATCCTACGAATCGCTGCTCGTCGCTGCTCATCGCTTTGATCTCTCGATTTATCGAGTTCTGACCTAGTCTAGAAACCAACAGAATAGCCAAGCAACCCGGAAAGTGTTTTCTTTTATATATGTACTTGGCTTTCAATCAGGCACAATGTTCGTTCCTCACGCCTTACCATATCAGTCAATCCTGAATGCAAAAGCCCGACCATTACACTTATGTAGATACATTAATACTATATAATACTTTATTCTTAACCTGATCATACTGTAAGAATACGCATACGAAACTTTACACATAGTAATACCTACATGTCTTTTTTTTAAATATAGTTGTCTAGTGGCAATAGCTCCCATTGCTAAATCTTTACTGGCGAAATCACGCGAGTGGAAGTGTTAAGACATCATGGCCGTCATGTGTGTGTTTATCCTCCAGTCTGTAACACCTTTCCCCAGGACACCGTCTTCCGCGTCACTCCTTTAGATGTCACCGACGCCAGGAAAACCACTACCCGCAGATCAGTCCTAAAACAATCGATCTCATGGGGATCTACCAAGGACGTGTTTTTAATTACAAAAAGCAGACGACTTTCTGACAAGAAAGGCGAGAAATTACCAAGCGGCCGATCAGTGTTCCAACGGCCTAACCATGCGTGGTATTCACAATCACTTGCCGCCCCTCCAATCACAACGGGCCCCATCACATGCCTAGCAATGCATTCTTCCCGAGCAATGAAACTGGACATTATTCTCAACTTTAATAAAGATGCCGTCGGGTTCTTATGCCAGCCGAGTGGAGGTTATTGGGCGCCTCGGTGCCATCACACCTTTAATCTGATTTTCTCCCATTTTAAAGAGGAATGGGAGTAATTGCCGGACATTGATTCAGCAATAATGAGGGGTCTGCGTTTCAGCTCCAGCAGAAGCCATTATATCTGGAATACCGAAGTTATCTAACTAACCTCCAGTTAAATGTACTTCTTTATTTCAACTTACTCCGCTTGCTTTTACCCCTAGTCTTACCCCCCATATTTTGAAATCTTTGTTTCCGATTTGGAACAGATATTTCGACCTAGCAAATTTTATTTCAATTTGAGTGAACTGTAACCCACCCCCATTTCGTCATCTCTGCCGACCTCATCACTAGAAATTACATAATGCTGATCGAATTATCCGATCACTGGATAAATGGGTTGCGAAATTGATTCAAATCAGCAAGCAAGCTTGCGTTCCAGCTGCCATTTTAGAGACAGGCGGTAATAGTGTCGCGTTAACCATATCAGATATCGTAAAAATGTATAATTGAACTTGATACTGCTAGAATAAGATACAATATACCGAGACAAGAGATTGGGGCATTCACGATCAGATAGGAAACAAAGCTGTGCGACCCAGGGTTATCGCAAGAACCACGGAGGCGCACAAGCAATGATTTCCACCCACCCCCTACCCTGCCCAATGGAACCTGAGGCTTGGCATGCTATCTTCATCACAGCCTGCTGCCAGTTGTTAAAGACCTCCACGCTGCCGCTTATCGCGTTATCAGATAACAGTGACTAAAGGCCAGTAGCGGGCGGCGGGTGGCAGGCTAGTGGCGGGTAGCTTTGTGTAGCTTCTGGAGGTAGGGAGGTACCAGCGAGCAATCAATCCCCGCGTCCAATATGCTCCACGCCACCCGGGTACTAGCGGAACAGAAGCCTCCACTCATGCGCTGGACTCCCGTCTCCTCCAAGTGCTTTATTCAGCGGACCTTTATATTTTTCTGAAAAACATGTTTTTTTTGCAACCTAAATGCCCCCGCCCTACCCCACTAACGTATCACCAGGTCTCTAGGCAATATACGGCGGTTGGCTTTTCTTTCTGTTAGCCATGTGAACCGGGGGGCTGGCGGCAAAGTCATGCGGGTGCCAATCTCCGCTGATTTGTATAGGAATTAAGGAGGCTCGAGTAGCTCACTGAGCCGGTGATAGAATCTACCCGCGCGGCCACACTATGGGCGGGGGGAGGCGGGATAAGTAGCTCCAGCTGCCGCGGCCAGTGCTGAGTGACTGGCGAGCTGTCTAGCCTTACAGGCCCCAGCTTTACACAGATACCGAATCTAATCTAATGCAGTCCAATCCCACGGCATCCGACAAGATTTGCCCAATTTATTACCGACTCGCACCATGAGCATTGACACAGAGCGGCGACTAACTGGTGAGTCATCGGCGAGCAGTTCCTTGTGAGAATTAGCGCGTGGCTGCCGCCAGCATTACGGTCACACAACTATTAGAACGGTAAGAAGAGCTGGAGGGGAGTTTCTAAGCAGAGTGGCTTGACATTTAAACGCCTGAGCCACTCCAATAAAACCACAACCAAAGACACTATATTACTCGACTTAAGTTTTGTCTGCCGTTTTTAAAAAAATGTTTTTGACGGGAAATTATTTCCGCAATTTTCTTTCCCAAAATATGCACAGATCTGCCACTTAAAGCCCACATTGTCGGATATCGACCACCACCTGAAACAAACTATAAAGTGTTTCCTGTAGATACCAGAGAAATCGTTAATGACTCAGATGGCACAACCAGGTTAAACATGAGTAAACACGGCAAAACCTGGCGGAACAATCAACTGTCGTAGTCTCGGTCGATCATCAGGGAGAGAGTTCAATCAAAGCAATGATTCAATACCCGTTTTTGTATCATATTATTCAATCAACAGGCACAGTTTATAGTCCTATAAGTATCAACTATTGCAAGGTAAATCGAACTGTCTAATATGAGTCATGAGTATAGTATATAGGTCAGTTCTTATCATAAATGATTGGATACACAAACAGACAGCTATTGCATAAGGTCCAAGACAAACAATATATTGAAATGTATTATCTAGCCTGACAATAGTACCATATTCTATGCTGTGAGTTTCCAAATCCATTAAATATAAAACATCTTTGTGTGTACATAGATTTGTCTTCAAAAGAAAGGTTTGCAATTTCCTTGCTTTCCGGATTCTCAAAGAAATATCTGGAATCTTTTAATCATCGAAAATGGGGACGTTAATGGAATTAACTTATATACATTTTGTATATATAAATGTGTATAGACATGTGTTACAACGTGTATAGACATGTACAACATGCGTTTAAACTTCACGCGAATCCAATCAGGCTGACAAGTAAAGTTAAGGCACGGATTTCGCACAAGGATCTGCCCTAAAACATTTACTTCACAACAAAACACTCGAAACCGGAGGTCCCATAAATCGCAAAAGGTCGCGTTTACAAATGATTAAGTTGACGTCATCATAAACGGACGTCAGTCCTCTTTTTGTTATTACTAACCTAGCCTTCTTTAAAGTAACGTTTCTGTATACTACTCACACAATTCATTTGACCATAGCCGCAACTCCTATGCTCACCGTCTCCTTCTATCATTGGAATCCAATCTCTACCCACTCTATCGCAGACACAGACTATCTTCCGTTGGCTTTCGGAATAATAAAATATGCTAACGTAGCTTTCTTGCCATAGGCAATAAGAAAATACCGATATAATAAAAAAAAAAATACCAGGAAAAAAGTTGCACACACAACTTTTACCTGTTCGCTAACTCCCGAGATTCACGATATTCATCTTAATGAAAATACAAGAAAATCTATAGACAACGGTTTAGTTGGAAATGGAACCTGATGGGAGCATCATTAGTTTTTACGTAGAATGTCGTCTGCTCAGCTAATAGTCTGAGATCTGCACCTCAACCTTGAAGCGTCAAACAGACGTTTGATACCTAAATCACCGGGACACTTCGGCGGCATGCCAGACGTTAAAAGCCCTCTGTGGGGCCCAACTATTAACCACCCTCGGAGACGGGTTTACCAGCCACGGGCCACTTTCACAGCCCTTTCGTCATTTTCTCACCCGACCTGAGAAAGGTGAGCACGATTTCTCAGCCTGTCAAATTACCATTTTCTTTGGGCGGTAATTTCACCCAGCGCCCATTTTAGAGCTTTTGGCAATCGATGCGTTCCCGGTACCGCGTGTAAGAAACGCTGGGGGAACGCGTAACGCAACACGCTGGTCTCATGTTGAAGCAGCGTCCCGCAGGGACAGTTATTTATGCTTTTAGTTCACGAACGCCGGCGTCTCCTTTCCATCACTGCCTCCTTCTCTCTCTCCCACTCAACTACACGAGCACTCCTTGCGGAGAAAAAAAGAGGCGGGCCGGTGGTTGGTGGGTGGGGTGCAGAAAGAAGCCGTTCCAATGCTCAAAAGGGCCCAGTACCGGACTGAGGCGGGCCAACCGGAAGTAAGACCCGCAGAGCCACTTCCGCCGACCGTGGCGTCGCCCTGAGGGGCTGAATGGCAAAGCTTCCTTCCCGCTGTGGTATATACCATGTGTGGACTGGCCAGCGACCAGAGCACGAAGGCCAACCCCAGCCCCCTCTCCCTCCATCCCCAATGATAAATTGGCCGCAAAAGCCATTGACCGCCTCGGGATCGCCAACCGGATGTGCCGCTGTACCCACCGATAAGCAGGGCTCTTCTGAAAGCCGCCCGACTTCTAAGAGAGAAAACATTGACGACATAGGCCACCCGTGGGCATGCCCCCTCCCTCCTCTGTCACCCCCCCCCCTCCCCCCAACCCAATTCAACATCCATCCCCACCCAGCATTCATGGTTCCACCCCTACCTTGCCCTACTCCACCGTATCTCATACCTCTCACCCAACGAACAGTATCCAAGACGTGTGGCCATACAAATCGCACTCCTTTCCCCACTAGTTAGTGAGTCTTTATATCCTGCAGGCGATATGTTGGTGGGATGTGATAATGAGGTGTATGACACAGGTCATGCATGTCTTTCTCTTGCCGGTTAGCGTCGAGAGTGTGTTAGTGAATCGGCGGCGGAAGTGGTGGTGGTCAGTTGGCCGTGGATGAGAGAGGATCTTGTTGATCCCTGAACGTTATAGATGACAGTCAACCATTTGGCGAAGGCTCTTTGGACAATGACAGATGCTGCAGAGAGGTAGCGGGGATGTATGAGCCCAAGGTTGTTCGGAATTGCTGAGTAAGCGTGACAGGCCGTATGGGGGGGGGGGGGGGGGGTTTAAAAAACTAAGAGAACTTTCTCACATTTCATCCAACGAGGAAATCCAAAATCATTACTTCCACTCGACTTCAGCTTAGAAGGCATGTCGACGTGGTGGTTCTTTTCACTATATTTCGAGATGTTGTGGAAGGTGAATATGACAATAGTAGCTATGGGAGAAGATTTTAATGACAAGTACAGAAATAATAAAGGCACAGATTAGCTGTCGTGTGGTCCACAGCATGTAAGGTATGCTGATGCATTTCACCAGTTAAGTATGATGATGTTCTTTTTCATTGTATCTGCATTTCTTCCATACTGTAAGTGTCTTCGTATTTCTCATTCCAATTTCGATGTGAATTGCAAAATAAAACAAACATTTTAGTTATGATCATTTCTTTTCCTTCTTTCCTCCACTCTTTTAACATAGGACTATCGGTTATATTACAGAGCCTGTATATGCCATCAACCTAATTGGCCTTTAGTTACCGTGTGTACACACTTAACTCTATGCAGGCATGAATGCCGCAGATGTTCAGT
Organism: Alentia gelatinosa; assembly: GCA_950022655.1. Classification (NCBI taxonomy): domain Eukaryota; kingdom Metazoa; phylum Annelida; class Polychaeta; order Phyllodocida; family Polynoidae; genus Alentia; species Alentia gelatinosa. Next base: position 33,505,448 of record OX465584.1, read on the forward strand.
TATATGGCTGTTTTACTTCTAATGGTTATAATTGAAAGATAACGGCCTCTTCGTCTTTGGTGAGGAGAGGTTAGTGATGAAAAAGATACGTTGGTAGGAATATGGTGTGATTGTAAATTCCTATTATTCGTGCACCTCTGCAGGTTAGTCTATGCTACCACATCTACTAAAGTCAACGTTACCCTTAAGCCGGGTCGGAAAAAGAAAGACGGTGTTGATTAAACAGACTAATTTGGCACCCGTTAGACTTAGCAGGCCCTAAGAAAACTCTCTCTGGCTACCAGAAATTAGACATTGCCAGTTAATCACCGTAACTACAAGAATCTAGCTTGATGAAACTGGTAGGCGGGCGGAGTGGAAAGAGGGGGGCTGGCGCCCCTAAGCTCATTACCTCTCCAGCTGGGAGTAATTTTGAAAGGGCCTCCAGAGGGCACCTGAAGACAAGGACGTGTGGTGGTGTAAATAAATGACGAAGTGTGCAGTCCTCGACCTGCGAGCCCAGCCCGCCTGCCTGCTCCATACGGCACGGCTATGGTGATTACAGAGGAGCAGCTCCAGCGTAAAGGCAGACAGGGCAGGCAGCTGACGGCAGCCACTCCCACCTGCTCTACCCTGCTCCTTTTCGCCATGATTAAGACTCCTGTATAGAGCAGAGTGTGGCCCTTGGAGGAGAGGAGGGGTAAAGTCTCTTCATGAGAAATATTTCTTATTGGAACTATCCTCTGAGTGCATTCTACAGTGAACAGACTGGTGAGCCATTGGTGCAAGGTCGGGGAATTGATACTATAACGAGCCAAGGCTCATTTAGAACCTTCCTTCCAAAACAATGGGTAATTACCTGAAAAGGTAGTGCCCTCGGTGAGTTAGAATATTAAGATATGTGATATACGTGATATAAATATTATTTCGGCAAAGGCAAATATTTGGTTATCACGGCATGACACACATGTTCGTGATTACAAGTCCTCAATATGCGCTAATAATAGCAACACTGGCACTGCAAGCTATCCGCCAAATCATAGTTGACAATTCTCAAGTACCACAATATTTTCCTGACCACGAGAAAAACGTCAAATTCAGATCAATTGTTGGATTTCACTTTTTTTTTCTTTTTAACAAATACATGAAAAAAGAAAACACCTTTTCTTAGTTTTCGTTTCCTGGCATGTGAAAACCCTGGGAAACAGTAGCTGGCTGGCATACACTTGACCTATTAGTTACAGTGTTCCTCGCTCCTTTTTCCTCAGCTCTGGTTATAAATGTGACGTAAAACAACGCATCCATTGTTTGAATCGCTGTAGGATGGTCTTGTATGTGATCATTTTGCGTCGTTGGTCTGTTTCTTTTATTTTTCTGCTGCTCATTATGAAGGAAGAACTAAGTAAAGTATCAGTCAGGCAGACAAGTAAAAGCTGGAAACCTTTTGCAGCGACAAAGGTATTCAGTGGCATATAATGTTACTTTCTAGATATGTCAGCCACCTTAACAATTTATTTGAAATTCGACGTGCACTTATCAATATATTCACAACATAGAAATTATTGTTCTGATTAAGCATTTTTTTAATCTGTATATGCATAACTTTTCCGTTCCTATCAATAAACATGACCCAAAAAACAGAATGATCCACAGCTGTGGTTGTATTGGTTTATCTATGTGGGTGTATTACTGTACCTTAAGTGCATTCCAGTTTCAGTGCAACATGTAGTATTGTAACAAGGATTGCTAAGATATTAGCGGTTACAGAACCATTACTATATCTGAACAGATCACTTAAAAGCTATATATATCCTATACACCTGGGAATGAATTAATCTATCAAGGCCAAGCTTGAATGTCACGGTAGCCAACCCTTAGGTCATGCAAAGTCGATCTTTCTCAGTCTACAATGGAATATAACCGTCAGCCCTTGAACCAATGACCATGACCTGCTATCCGTCTCTTCATGTCGTCACCCCCGGCGGCATACATACACATCTCCAGGGGCTTCTAATCACACATAAAAGAATCTACATATTCATTGATCAATACTTTATATTGTGTGAGCTTAAGTTTACCTGTAGCATCTAGGTTATGTTGAATAACAATGCTATGCCAAGACATCCATCTACTAGTCCTGATAAATGATAGAAGGAATAACACCGTGATTACCGCTACTATACATATTACATACCTATACTAGGAAAAACCGAATAAGGGTGTGCTACACAATATCAGTAATCGTGAAATCAATGCTGCGTTGCCACCAACTGGGGATGTCAAAATGCCCTGACACTTGCCTGACTTTTCCCTGACAAATGAAACGAGAAAATCTTTTGTTTTAAACGGCATCCCGTCCATTTTTCTTATTTAATCCCTAAAATGAACTGTTATAAACCTTTCCAAAGCACAGTAATAACGCTATGATAAGGACCACGCTCCACTTCACATGTTACACGCTCCTACAGAGGCTGTGAACTGACACTGGCCTCCGTGGATAACCCGGGCTCTAAGCTTATGGGTATTCACCTTAGTTATTTATTACCATCACCCCGGTCAACGCTTTACTGCGCGGCCCCGCTGACCCCAAGCGTACACGCTCGTATTTTACCTCTCCATCAGGCGACAGCACCATCGTCTTGGAGAATGCCCCCCCCTTTAAGGGCTATTGCAGACCATAGGCGGTAGTGCTGACTGAGGAGCTGGTATATGGTCGGAGATCTATGCCGTCCGGCTGGTTTGATCTTAGGAGCTCGAATATTCAAATCCACTTGGGTTTTGTTACATCTTTTTTCATAGTTTGTTAATTGGTGTATTATAAAGGATGGGATCGACGTATCGCGCCGATAACACAATCGGACGAACGCTGCTTTGGAAAGAAGAAAACCTAGTTTTCCAGTTTCTGTTTTTGTATTGAATATTGGTTTACATTAACTCACTACACATGATTGACACATTCTCTGCTGTATCATTTGGAACCGTTGTATTCACATATCTTCTTAACAAGACATATCATTCGCTTAAGTTTCCATTCGGAACAAAGTGATTTTCGCAGCTCGTACTGCGACAAAACGATCTGCACACTACGCACGATCACAACAGAGCAGCTAAGTCTTCTACATAATACTCTCAACCCTGAACACGACCTCCGAGTTACAGCCTTTTACCCTACCATCCAGCAGGCTGGAGCTGGAGGCACCCCATATTTATTATCCACCTAATACAAAGTGTCCATAGAAAACACATAGGGAGTGTGTATGGACATACCCGGTACATACGGATATGTTGTATGCTCCGGGTGGCGCATACGGAAAAAACAGTGCTTATGGAAAAATAGTGCATAACTAAAACGAACTGACATCGACATGCCACTTGTTCAGAAAAGGTGGATAATAAATACAATATAGACTGGTTTCAGATAAAAGCGGTTGTATGCTCCTCGGAGTTGACTATGCGCAATATCCTCGCATACGCTCGGATATTACTACGCGTCAACTCCTCGGAGCATACGGCCGCTTGTATCTGAAACCAGTCAATATTGTGTATATACACCCACTGGAAGGCAGTTCGTTGTCCGTGCAGGCCGCCCGGAGGTCCCCGACACCCATTTCCTCCTGGTAATGGCGGCGGGGTCTTGTCGTGGATAGCCGGGGGCAGACGGAGCGCCGACCCACAAGTCGGGTGTGCCTGCCAGGGGTGGCGGGGTGGGGTGAGGAGAGAAGGGCGGCATCACCATGTCACAGTGTTGTCAGAACCTGTTAGCTCCGCCAGCTCGGGGTCTAGCGAGGCTCCCGGTGACATGGAGTTTGTTCTACGCCAGTCACCTCTTCTGTAACCTGTCCACTTCTTCAGTGGCCTGTTTTAAGTGAGAGACTAACACCTTTCTCTACACTCTTTGCTAACACCAAGGAGTTGCTCACTTGCCTCATCATAGACACTGACATGGACAATAATAAGACAATAATCGATGGTTTTGTGGACAGGGTTCGGTAAACCACGATAGGTTAAACACGAGCCTAGTTAAACACGAGCGTCAGAGAGTGCATTACGACATTAACCTCGAGTGGTTTACAAAGCCGCCTGTCTAAAAACTATCGTTTGTTGAATAGATTACTCATCTTCTCAAATTAATCAAAAGCAAGGAATTGCCATTTCAAGGTTTAATCAATAGAGACAATTTGTTTTCTCTATAGCACAATGGGACTATTTTCCCGCATACAATGACTTTAAGGCCGTATACCACGGACTTGAATCTGTATACAATGATTGTGGTATCTCACAGGTTTTAAACAAAGGACATTGGTTTACTGAGTTCCCATACATTCTCAATGGATACTTTGTATACGATGGATAATAAGAGGAAGTTATGTAACGATGATTTTTTGTATGAATTATTTTATACAATGACCACACGTGTCGTTGCATGGACATGGCTTATTCTTTTGGGGATAATTCAAAAATGCCTAATTGTACTTGACCTTGAACTTATAAATATGAATAGTTACTTAGAATAATTTGACTATGTCTATAAAGGTCCTTAACCAGTTCTAATTTATTTTGGTGATTATACTATTGAAAATTGCTTCCGTTTCTTTATTAGCGACTCGTTCTGTTTGTTTTTGTTTTTTTCATTTAGCAAAGAATTCTCTCACATCAGTGAGATTTTCAGACAACTGTGATAATTAGACTCCCGATCGCAGTCATATTAACGCATTTAACAAGTTCTACACTTCAGTTTAAATGCATCAGAACGATGCTGATATAGTGCTGGTGTGTCTCGTATGAGTATTCATGTTGTCGTGTTGTTCATAAATAGTATAGGTACAGGATTTATACAATGTAAGTTGCTACTTTTAAATCAATATTCACCTAAAATAGATATATAGTGTAATTCTATAAAAAGGTGGAAACAGGATATATTGGATACAATATCTCAAGTAATGTTAGCGTCATACAGTGTATCGCTATCTCGAAATACATATCTTTGTATTGAGCCGTCATTCTGACATTTTGTCAATAGATAGTGCAAGACCCTATCTTCATATCAGTCTAATGTCATAAAATTCTACACCTTTGTTGAGATAAATATACGTATTTTGGGAATTATATTTAGACGTGATTACTTCATGATTAGTCATGCCATTCTACGACGACATCATGGGGCATAAGTGTGAAATGTGCATTTAACTAGATGATCTATACATACAGATATGTTGACTTTCCTTTGACGGGAAATATTCTGAGTATACACGCAATTTCTCTGAAGGATTCTATGACACTCGATGTAGGTCTGCGTAATTACAGTTAGAAGCTAGACAACACATAATATATAATATGGACAGGAAACGGTACACCAACACATCGAGTGTATGCGAATCCACCCAGTTTATATATATACACTGCTAACACCAGACTCTTTGTCAGGACTGAGTCATCGTAGCCCATAAAGTACATAGCCTGGTTGACATCCCCTGATGGATCCTTTACATGAACGATAACCATATTCCTTCCCCTGTGTAATCTTAAGTCGGTATCTAGTCCACGCATACTAACGCTTGGGTGATGCATTGTACATATTTACTCGTTTTAAAAATTCATGTGAAGCACAGCACATCAGATAGAAGTGATCAGTCACTAGTACAGCTCAAAGCTATCAGTGTCAACTTCTGCTCTCATGTTTTAGGTTCTAACGGTTGGTGAAGAATCCTCTGTATCAGTTATCCCCACTTACCATTAGACATACAGACTCAAAGATGCAAGTTATTAGACCGAAAAATATATTTCATGAATCATTTCCAGCTACACCTTAAAGATGATCTTTCTTTATAATGCAATTCATTTTATACAGATAACTATACCAAATTATATTAATTGATTACAGTTTATCATTAATTAATGTTATATATACATGTGTCTATATATTTAGAAATGATATACATCTTTTCGAAATTACCAATAGGACGTCAAAGGTTATATCTACTTTCATGTAATAATCAGGTGTCTCAACTGTTGGGACTCGGGTGAATTCACATATATATTTCACTCATGAATATAATGATATATTCATAAATACACAAAAAAAAAACATTCATCATATATTGTCCGAGTTGAAAATATATTGAAATGTTCTAAGGAACTATTTTTGCAGGGTGAATAATTCGCGCATTTGACCAGTGTTACATTAATGGTGCTTTTAATAGCTCAGTGGGCAGCCATACTGGCAGTAAGCAGTGCTCGCTTCAGGACACGGCAGGCGCTGATGACGGCGTTATTGGTTAGTGCTGACCACCGTCCACACAGACCCTCACGGCGCATGCTCTGCACGCTCATCCGGCGCTACGCGACGCGCGCAATCACCACCACCGCCACCACCACAACCACCACACCACCACCACCCGAAGGCCGACCCCTACTCTCCTTAAACCCACGCGTTTTTCTGCGGGAAATGTCAGCCCGCGGGTCCCGACGCCGTGTTGAGTGTGACCGACCCATCGTCGCCTGTGCCGAGAATGTCAACTAACTGCGAGCAGTCTAGCCTGACTCAGCCGGGCGCGTTCGTAAACCAGGTCCACCTGCAGGGGGAGGCCGCGGCGGGTCGGTCGATATGTTCTCACTGTGGTATGAGGGAGGTGCATATGATGCCCCGCGCGGCGCCCGAATCGATATCGACCTCACACAGAAAGGGACACGGCTGCGTTTCATGAATATCTATGGCGACAAAGGGATATCGTTATCATTAGTATCATTGTCAACCACCTCATCACTGTGTTGATATGAGGAGAGAGGTCGCAAGACTAGAATCGTTGACGTTTTTGGGTATCATCTCCAATGCCTATTCGATTTTCGGTGTGGTTTCCATTATTTCTCCTGGACACTGGGAAATCGCTTATAGCTTAACTTCTTCTCGACACGATAATTTTATCAATCTTGCATGTTCCCTAACCGAGGTGATAGTCTGTTATTGCGTTTGTTTCTGAGTCAATTCGTGATTGACCGCTCGGGAAGTAAAATGTTCAATCCTACTCTCTCATCACATGGATTTCCATTATGAGTCGGATGAATAATGACATGTCATATTGCCCGATCTCTAATAACATGAATTCCTGCACCTGCCCACCTAATGAGCCCTTACCATGCCAGCTGGTCCATCGTCCAAAGCTCGACTGGAAAACATTGATTCAAAGTCAGCTATGCTCCGTTTTATAACAACTTTTTGCAAAGTAGGCCATACATGGGGCTTCGACAAGGAACATGGTGTTACACCTAGTTGGTTCAAATTTAAATATTGTTAGTTGTATTGCATTTCACACCGTCTAGGGAAAACACCTCAGTTTCCGACGCTTGAGGAAATTTATATCAGCACGAGGAATGACCACAACTTGTCCGCAATCTCGTGTCACTGTGGAAATAGTTTGCGAACATGCCCAGTATGGGAAGCGGGCGGATTCCTCCGTTACATGTGACACGGAAGAAGACGAAACCTTTTTTTATAAAGAGGAAGTTCCCATTATTTTAGCCAGTCTTGGTTTTTTTTCTTCCTCTCCGAAGAAAAAATACGCCCATCACTGAGTGTGAATGGGCGAATGCCTCCACGAAAGTACTTGACAATAGATAGCACGGAAGTAACTCAATGGATGGCGTGTGATTATGATCAGACACGTTACAAACAAAACGATTACCTGAGTCCAAAACCCGGTCACTATCGTCTAAAGAGAGAAATCACATTTGCTCATCAGAGTATATCTATCATGGCATTAGCTACCTAATCAAGCAACATATTGATTGAAAATAGACACCGGACAAAATCATTTAAGTGGCCTGTATCGCTAGTGAGACACATTTACCGTTAAGCTATCTATTTTTTCAGTCGGTCACTAAAGAATGAGGAATATCTGTCGATACTTTATTCTGGACAAATCAATATCTGATACACCACTTTAAACATTCAGTGGATGTATTTCCTAAACCTACAGTCAATGTAAAATACCTACATATAATACAAGATGCAGATCGAGAAAATAATAGTTTCTGTTTCAAAAAAACATCCCGTTCTCAGCATTTCCTATTACCAGGTAGGAAATGTCATATCAGATACGACAACCCGTGGTGGGCGTTTGGACAGAATGACGCATTCCAGTTACCTTACATTCCGAGTTACCTGGATGGTTGCCAAATCGCGTAATGTGACTAATGTCACATGACGGCAAATCGTGACAGACAAGGATAAGACGTACAAAGGGATACTGTTTTAATGGTAATACTATTTCTCTGGGTATAGACTAATGCCAGCTACCTTTGATCCCCACGATCGATATGTTTATCAATGCTTACTTTTTTTCAGTTTGGCCTGACCTTGTCTACATGCCTGGCCTTGGTTACGCACAACCTCTCGTAGAATGTGACTTTCTTTTCAAGAACCACAGAGAGTGTCTTCTATATGTTATTTTTTAAAGGGCACAAGCATATCTTTAGGCAGGCTGTATATCATATACTGACATCAAAGGGGACAGAGGTCTTGCTGGATCCTTTCTACAGCAGAGGCTTCCTTTCAGATTCGTTATCTTCTTTGAGAAGAAGTTCTACAGGGTGGTTGCCTCTGGCGAAGACAGCAGCTCATAAACTTCAGTGCTATGAGCGAATGCCACATCCCTTATCTCTAACGTCCATCAACAGCAAAATGTTGTAATCGATACGGTATTGTATACACCACAGGCCAATTTCTATAATACCATTCATGTGATTTCCCGTTCAAACTACCAACCAGAGATCCGTGTCCCGTATCCCGTATGTGATGGGTGATAGAACTGTCCCTGTACGCTAACCAGCCAATCTTGGCTGATCAGGGCAGGGAGAGACAGGAATCAAGAAAAATAAGAAAGTATCAAATGAAAAACAGGACAGAAAAAAATTGATGGAGAAATGGCCAGTAGGAAAGAAGAATGCTCGGGTAATGGGTGAGGGAGGGAGGCAATATCAGAAGCCAGGAATGTCGGCAAAGTGGTAACCATGCAATCAATGCACGAGGAAACTCTGCATGGAAGATGCAACGTTTGCAAGGTTAGCCTTTGCATGTGAGGCGTTCCTCTGTAGTCTTAACCACCAAGGACAGGCCTAGGCATGGCCGATCACCCCTAGTCTCCTCTGTGTCCAACCCGCCTCCAGCCCGTGGGCATGGGAGAGGGGGAGGGGGTAACTGACCGACGGGGTGGGGTGAGGGAGGGTTGGCTCACTGTTGGTGCTGACACAGGTTGATAACAGAAGGCACACGATAAGAGGCACCCTTTGGGTCTAAATAGCAGCTGAATGTGAAATCTTTTGCTTAACTGTCATACAGACAAAGCTGCCAGGATAATGCAATATGTTTTCACCACTATGATAAAACTCCTCACTGCATGTCGTAATGTTAGTAATAAGAACTTTGAGAGGAAGCACCTCATAGTATATCCCGTTGTATTATCCACGTAATAGATAGTCTCCGTAGAAAAACACATGGGCAGCGTGTATCTAAATACCCATAGCATACAGATATGTCATATGCTCCGGGCTACAAAAGCCGGCGCTTACGGAAAAATAGTGCTTATGAAAAAATAGTGTATACCTAAATGAACTAATATCAGTACCCCATTTGTCAGGAAACGGTGGATAATAAATACAGTATAGACTGGTTTCAGATAAAAGCGGTTGTATGCTCCTTTGAGTTGCCTCTGCGAAATATCCTCGCAAGCGCTCGGATATTATTACGCTTCAACTCCTCGGAACATACATCCGCTTATATCTGATATCAGTAAATATTGTGCATATATCAATATCCTGTATGGAGACAAACATTGTTTGACTGACAGGCAAAGGTTGAATGACCTAATAAAAATCATTAGTAAGTTCAAGAACTTTCCGAATACCATCCAGTGGTTCTTCATTGTGCTTCAATTTCAAACTGAGATTGTTTTTTTATGAATTGTTTATCACTGTAGGGTACCGAGCATATCAGTATTGACACTGATGTAAAGTTCCTAGGGCAATGCCGCTGCCATTATACCATACATGCACATATAGTCTGACGGGGTAGAATTATATATATATATATGTGTGTGTGTGTGTGTGATAATTATTTCTCGAATGTTTTCAATTACATGCATACAAATCGAATCAACGTCAGGAGTTGCCAAAATTCACATTATTTACTAAACTGCGGTCAGATAGTATTTTATACAGTGTTATGAAGCGATAGCAATACTTTCAGTGTTGTGTGGGTTTTACGGTTACAGCTCTATCATAACCCCGACCCTTGTGGGAGCAGCTCGTCAAACCTCACTGACTGGCCATGGACACCACTGAGCAGCTCACATGGCCGACAGGGAGACTGCTTGGTGGTGTGGTACATCCCTTTAATGTTATCACGGAGTCTAAGTTCAATTTTGATTATGCTACTGAGTAATATTTCCTTGTTCTCCTCTTATGTCATATCTCATTCAGCCTGATCTTATTCCTTGCCGTCGTTCTGTTTTTGTTTGTTTGGTTTGATTTTACGTCCAGTCAACCATTATAGGTCCTTTCCAGACTTTCTCAAGGTTCTTTTACACCGCTAGGGTGGTAATCGAATCTATGTGATGAATTCAGGTAGAAATCTCACCCCTACACATTAACCGAGGTGAGAGTTCTTTTACTTCCCACACCACATAGACATGGTATGAGAAGGATGGCCTTTGTTATAGCAGTAAATCTACCACTGCTGGGGTCCTTGCCGTCGATATTGTGTCTAAGACCAACCGTAATATAAGCATGACATCAGTTTGTTCCATTTAAATTAATGGCGCTACTACCATTTTCATCTGTAGTTCTGAGCACGGAAAACAAAGAAAAAATTTAGCAGATGGAGGAATACCGATAATGCAGATTCCGAGTGGGATATGATAGTCTGTGCTCTGCCTTCTCTACCACGACCTGACCTGGGGCTGCCCTGTGGGAATGTCGTATCGCCACAACAATTCTGACTGCTCTGCGGCTAGAGCTAACCTCCGCTCCGAGGCATCAACGATTAGATTACGGTGGGATCCAATTGAATATACTCCGCACTGTCTGTCAGTTATGGCCCCGGCCTACCGTAAATTCCTCGGTAAATCCTCGCTTTTAACCGAGTTGCACTATCACAACTGTACTCGGTCGGGGATTTATCTTAAAACGTAATCCACTATAGGCAGGGGATGTACACAAACCTGACTTAAAGTACTACGTCTACGTTAAAAAGATTACAAACTCGGATAACTACAAATCGATTTTCATGGCCTCTAACACCTGATGCAATCCGGAGAGTGACACTCACTTAAAATAGGTTTTACAGTAGCGATTATATCCCTCTTCCCAGAGGGTATCCATAGTTGTGGTTGCCAAGGGTGATATCCCCATTCTCACGTAAATTAAATGAAGGTTCTATGACCTATCGTCATGGGTTAGAGCTACTCACTTGAGGAATGGTGTAGTGGAAGCAGTACTACGTATTTGTGCAGGTTCCCTGTTATAAACATGGCTTTTCTGCACGATCCTCAATATTATGTTAGTCTCTCAGTTGGAAATATCCCTTCGTTTTCCATACCGCATAATTTAGAGTACCATCAACACATCTGGTTATCATGCATATGCACAATGGCCAGATCAGTACTGCACGACCTGGTATAGGATTGAAAGTAGGGCTTTCTATCTTAAACGACAAGATAGTTTCAAAGGGAATACTAGTTTTATATAGCGATTTGCAAAGAGTATAGAAAGCCAACATTATTCATGTAACTGTTAAGTATACCACGAATACAAAGACAATGTCATGTCCTATAAAATGGACTTGACTGGACCTGGGATGAAAGGTAGAGCAATATCAGGCACTCTGCTGCCTACTTAACCCGATATAATCCTCTCCATCTTGCCTTGTCCTAATTGGCCCGCTGTGCAGGCCATCTGTATGCTCCTAAATAGTATGCAGTGCCAGTGTCTCTGATGTAAGTCAAGAATGCAGCACATAGCAAGATAACTTCTGGTAAATACAAAATTATATCAATGACTTTCTCAGACCTCCTCTAAAACAATTACAGCTAGCACGTCGAGTTCTAATAGCCCATGCGAAACTGCATACCTGCTGCAACGAGGTTATTCTATCAGTTACCAACGGTCTTCTGGTGCATGTACCATAGTCCAAATCGATTCCTCGCATGGCAACAGAAAATGCAACCCAATGGATACTTCTTTTTGGGTTATTCAGGACGCTGAGATACTCTGCACGGCTCCGGTAAGTCTACTGATACCAGTTTACGTGATTAACAGCAGAGAACGCAGTGCGTCCTTTCAGTTCATAGACCCTCCTAGGAGATCGATCGTGCCGACTTGCAAGCTTTCGTGATGCCTAATGTACTGGGACCAATCCATTGGGGTCTACACAGACCATAAGTGCTTAAACTTATCGGTGCTTTAAATTGAAACTTGCAGATCTTGAGGATGGAATACAGGATAATCTGTATCATAAACAAGCACACTGAGTATGACACTTGCCTAAATGCTTAAACATTTTCTCCCTTTTTCTAAATATTATTCATAAACAGTTGTGCTCTTTTAGATATATATACATATAAAGATAAATACTTTCAAAATGTAGAGAGGTGAAAGTATGTAATGGCTCACTGATACAGCATATTCTGGAAAATTAGAAATATTAAAGGAAAAGCTGTAGAGAGCGCACTAGTAGGCTACTTTTCTAGAAGTTATAAGTATGTGTAGGCGGTAATTTGATAGGGATAGAAACCAGACTGCTTTAAAGCAAGCCCATCTGTTTGCAGATGTAGACCGAGGTTGGAGGATAGGTTATACTTTATAACTTTTTCGGCACGATAAAGGCTATATGACTACCCTGTACATCACTATATATGTTCACATTTCTTTCCGTGCGTATGCGTTGGTTCCCTTATAAAATATGAGCCAGATTCAGTGACACGAGTGGTACAATTAGAGCCCCTCTAGTGCCCGAAAATGAACTGCGATCAAGAAGTTAATTTACAACAAAAACCTATATCCCACCCACATGTCCATATACTACTTATAGCCAAATACATGTGGATTACCTGCTGCCTCTTTCATATCATCAAAATCATATTGATAACAAAACAGATATAATCACATACATAACTACAAATTGAAATTTACACAACAAATAACTACATTCTCCCTTCTATATAAAAAGAAAAACTCCGTCTTGCCTCAGGTGTTAGACGCACTAAACATTGGCATATAGTTGCACATCGATAACCATGTGTACAATATATTTATTAAAGGTACCTGAAAACTGCCACCTAACACAAGCAGATTCCATCACCTACCCAGGGACACAATGCTATCAGAGACCACCACAGAGGATGCCATTACATCCATGTTCAGGACAGCCATTCACAGCCCGCCACTTCCGCGGCCGTCCCCAGCAAACCACCGTTAACAATGTCCCTCCCCCAGGTCCCCCTTCAGCCATTTCCTGCATACACTGGTTCCCTGTGCCCTGACCCTCCCTGGTTAGCCGTCACACTGCCAGCTCTCTTCAAAGCCGGGGCCTTGCTTTGATGTACGCCGCGGGCGACCAGGAGGTAACGAGGTATTGGATGAGGTGACAAGAGGGGCTGGACAGGTGACGGAAGGTGAGGAGACAGGAACACAGCTCAGTGATTAGACCAGGGTTTCCATCGATCACCACGTCTCCGCCTCTGATGCCCACATCCCTAACCCATCTGAGAAAGTGACTCAAGTCAGCCCACACATACATTCAAACTATTACACTCCTTTTGCGGACATTACGGGACAATGCATGAAGGAACCCTTTCTCATAGATATTTGAGGACAATTTTTTTCAAGAACACTACAAGAGCCTTTCAGGATATTTTGCAACAACTGCTGCTATCTTTAATGTTAAGATGTGTACATGGTGAAGGCACATCTCGTTGAGGCTAACCTCTAATCCGACCTTAGACGTTTCTCACATCTTGACAGCAGTAATTAATGTATTCCTTATGGGTGTCTGTAACCAGGGAACTGACACTTGTCGGTATGGGAGTAGTAAGGCTAGAGCACCAACGTCTGAAGTGTAATTGGTGTGGATGCCGGTTCGCTGTAAGTGTTCCTTCAAGGACGGGGCAGGGAGTCACAAATAAGGAGCGTGGGAGGAGAGCAGACCACAGAGAACGGGTGAGTGCGTCTCACAGACTCAGGGTATCACCGTGGGAATGGGCTTCCGTGCGTCCCTCCTGTTGTCCCGGATGCGGGTCTCTAGGACGCCCGTTTATCTGAAGGAGTGCGCGCGGAACCCGCGGGGTGGCGCTGCCGTCACACGTGCCGCAAACCTACTACCGCTATTGATCAAGTTCTATAAATAGTAACAGCACAACCCAGCCGTACAAGGCCTGCCGGCGATGCCGCCTAAGATCTGTGTCTTGTATGCGCGGGTGATGGGGTACGGATGAGGGAGGGGGTCAAGTGGGGCTGAGTTGGGAACTGATTCTGGAGCTGGTTAAAGGCTGACAGACGCCAAGTCGCGCAAAGGCCTAAAATTAGAACTGTCTCGACAGATGGCTGTCGAATGGTGCCCAGATATCTGTTCTCTCGGACAATCAGTGTGCAGTGTATGTTGGCATTAAACCAAAAGTGGATTTTTATCTTTTTTTCTAAGGGCTACCAGAAGAAAATATTCTCATAGAATCGTTGCTATATGATTTATCCTGACATTCAGTTCATATCACGATATCAGTCTTCAACAATATTTATTATATAGCAAAATATTTCCTCTATGCACTGGATTCATTGGTTGCCGATAGACAATCACAGAGGTTAATATGGGTCACAGGCAGGTTGTTACGGTCAGGAATACGAATTGAATTCACTATTCTGTTTTTCTATCAAGGAAAAGAACCACACCTGCTGGTGTCAAAGATTTTACTCTGAATGTTGCTGTCTATTCAGGTGACTGGGTAGGGGTATCATCACTACACATACGTAATGTAGTGGGAGATTATCACTGGATATGAGTGATGGAGCATGAGGGAGATTATTACTATATATGGGGGATTATCACACTCACCGTCTCCTTACTGCCAGCGGATAACAATCACATCACACCACCGTCTGAGTTGTACAAACTCTGCATGCTAAGCGCATTTCCCGTCGGCCTAATTGCGCATTCACCAGACTAAGAATACGCCAATCAATATGTGTAAGATCGATACATAATTAATACACAGCCTGCCATAAAAAGAGCCGTATCCCGCACTGGACTGCCTGCCTTCCTGTCTGACTGCAGTCACCGCCCTGCATGTCAATCACCGCGCTGCCCGCGGCGACCACATAACTGCCATGATAACGCTGTGCCCCTCTTCCTCCAAGGGCCCGCTAATGCAATGTGTAATCGGCCTCCCTTACATTACGATGGGAGGGTTTCAGGGGTTGTGGGGTCCAGAGACGGCTGGTAATAATAACCTTCCAGGCTCCTCCACACTCCATAGCCCGAGGAGATAGACGTACCACTACACAGACGCTGGTAGGAAACCAGGCTCAAAAGAAAGACGAAGGCTTTCTGTTTGGTTATCAGAGGCGGGGTGATCATCTGAAGGCACGGTGCATTGCTTTAGACCCCGCCCAACATCGCTGGGGAAATGTGGGATGATTGTAGGCACCTGTTTGAAACCTGTGCGTATTTATATGATTGCCAGTGTACCAAGGTTACTCATTCACAATAGACCAATATTCACGAAAAGAAGTAAAGAAGTCACACTTTGAAATCATCCAACTTTTTTTGATTATGGATCCCGCTTGCAAGGCCGATAGCCATGTTCTCATTCTAAGAACCATCGCCTTTTCTGTTTTTGTTTAATAAATGGCAACGATATAATAAGGTCTATCGTTGGATGGGGAAACATATCAGTTTCAGAATAGTTCAGACCACGGACCTTGATTATATCAAGAAATAGGTAAAGCTTATCTATTCAATATTGAATGACTGCCTTGTACTAAAGTTATTGTGATGGGAGAAATACACACACAACTAATAACGTTATTATATTGAATTCCTCGTTGAAAAAATTATATCGATGAAATAAACTTAGGCATGTGCTACACTACCTCCAGCCCAATAGAGACTGGGTCGTTCACCTCACATCCGGCCAATTGATGGCGTCAGGAAAAGTCAAACCAGCCAATCAGACCGCACTGTTCTGTCACGCCCACCACTTATCACAGCGGTGAGGGTCCAGGGGTGCAGCTCTCTGGAAGGAGTGATTCCCGAACCACTCTCGAGTAGTATATATATACGGCAGTTGACCCTACGCAGCATACCACTCAATCTCAGTAGGTGGCCTCCTGCACGACAGAGCGACTCCTTGGGGCAGCGGGGGCAGAAGCCACATCCTGAACCATAGATCAGCGCTTCCATCATGTCATCCCTTTCTGGTTTAGCTCTTTGCGCTGCTCTTATTCCGCTTGTGGCTTTGTTCCATTCATTTTTGTTTGCTTGTGTCTTTTTCCTCTTTAGTTTTGATTTCTCTTTTGCTACCGTCAAGTTGTACGTTTTATCTTTCTATCAGTTTCCCTCCATCGCTGTAGGAGTGCGATGGTCAACATCAAGTGGCAGGCTACTCTCTCACGGTGGATTCAATTTGCGCCCCTACCAGGATTGCTGGCTTGGCGGCGGTTGTGGGGTACGGGGTGAGTTAGGGGTGCTGTGTGGAGGTGCTGGGGTCAGGTGCTTGGGTCGGGGGCGGGTGTTTGTGAGGTTGTAGGAGGCTGTTTCGACCACCGACAGTAGCCAAGTGTTGCTCAATATCTAATCTACTTAGTGTCCGTAAGCCCGGGCATGGAGAATACCAGCTCACGTTGAGCCGGAATCTGACATGTGAAAACCTGTATAGAAATTAATAAAATAGAAAAATATAGGAGCAGACGAGCCAAAGACTTTTATGATTTACAGCCACTTTTTCATAAGTTTTTCTAACCATTTGCTATTCTCCTTAGTATATATATATAGGAGATATATATATACATATTTCAGAAAAGCGAGTGGGGTCATTTCCACCATTCTGTGAATCAATTCCATTCCGGGCTCCCGATAAGGATGCTACGCCACCTCTATAGAATATATATAAATAAATCTAAATAAGCCATGGGAACTTATTTTCATACTTCCTTTCCATGCTCAGCATTGTGTTTCTTTCAATGTGGAATGTAGCAAGGTGGAGACTAAGCTTCAATGATATCAATATGGGCCCTATTCTCCACTTTCTTTTGTGTAGTGGCGCAGCCAAATACTACTACACGGTTAAGGGTAAACTGAGCAGTTATAAAGCTGCGTAATTTGTACAATCACCTCTATAATAATAGGGACATAAACTCAATACCCAATCAATCAACTGGATAGTGGCCACAATCACCGAAATAAGAAATAGAGCCATCACAATTAGCAAGTACTGCTTCTAGTTATATATTTAAGTTGTATATTGCACCCCAAACAGCATTCATCTCACCGAACTTGACACGACCAGGGCTATGCTAGTGGCTTCCCGCCTGTCTTAATGCATCTCGTAATGATGATGAAACTGAAGCGATGGCTTCATCCATAGACAATGTTTATAGCTGTATTGGATATTAGAACAAACTGGCTTCCTGTGCCGCTCGTGGTTAGTGCCCGGCTGAGCCTGGCAGACGGGGATTAGGACTAACTAATGCAGTAATGACGGCCTCCCCGCCCACCTCCTCGACTAAAGGCCCAGCGGCCCGGCTCTCTCAGCAGAACAAATGTTCATAGAATGTACACTTTCTCTTCTCCGTCCACGACAAGTTGTACTCTACATTTACAGATCGGTTTGTTTGCTTAACTTACCAAAGGACTACATATACTCAAGAGCTTTTCCATACTATTGACCAATATATATCCTTCCAATTAAATGTCAAACTGATTTCCTGCACACATTATACAAAGTTAAGTCATACATTGCTATAATCACTTGAGAAGATACATCACACGACATTGTTTCGTCTGTATTGTTAACTGATTCGTTCCTGTATGGATAGGTGCCACACAAAGTCACAGCATTAAATGGGCCCTGTAACATGAAAAAAGTAAACATAACAACAATAACAGGATATTAGATGTGGTAGAGATAGCGGAGGTTCAGTGTGAGTGTGGCGGGGCGGGGTTGTCCGGTTTGCCCCCTGAATCTGTCACAAACAGGTCGAGGTGGGGTGGGGTGGGGGAAAGGGAGACGTAAGTTATAACTCACCTGTCGTGTGATGGTAAGGACCTCATTGGCTCCAAAGCTGAGCTCCCCTCCATCCGTACTGTCAAAAGGGTATAACGTCCGGACCTGCAACGACATGTTAGCGAAAAATTAATTACCGTAAAATGTGTTTAGTTGACAAGGCTAATTGGTATTTGTTCTACAGTGCTGACATCTTCAAGTAGAAATATAGAATGTGGTTTGAGGGTATGATGTGGTCAATCATTGCAGAATTGCAATGACTGCTAACATAATGCTCCCATTTGTATATGATACAAGTATACATTTTCCGTGTTTATAAACAAGCTCTGTTGGGGTTTTTTTCAACTATAAATCAGGTAATAGTGACTGCATATTATATAGTTTCAAGTTAAGTTCCATTGGAAAAAGCTAGGATCACGATGGTAGTAGATTAATTGTCGTTTATCTTTGTGTGGTTTACTTCTTCTGTAGATACAATCACTTCATATATAATTCGGCCAATTTTTTTATATCTTGTGTAAAATCAGTTTATAATGTTTCAAATTTTTATATTTTCCAACCTGATAGGGAGACATTTCTAAAAAAACAGTTTATAAGGTTATTGGGAAGGGGAGTTGAAATATAGGTCTTTATGGGTTTTATAGGTTTTAAAGATTTCACTGAGAGGCCTCGACAAGTTAATCAACACAAATTATTAGAAATAAGAGCAATATATGTAGTATCGAACCAACATATAGACTTGCAATATGGAGGATAATAATCAAGTACTTTTGATGTGTATCATAAGCAACAGATAAAAAATATAGAACATAAGTGCCAGCATTTATGCCCCCAAAATGACCACTGACAATATGACACATGGCAATGGCCTGGTATAAGGTTTCCATTTTTTGCGAGACACCGAGAACAACGTATGTAAAACCCCGTGATGACACTTGGTTTTCATATGTGATATCATATTCGCCCTAGTTCCTGACATGACATTCAGAGACAATTATCTTGTAGTGTTCTGACCCGATGCTTTAGTGTTACATTCTGTGTACATGGAATGTTGTTCAGTATGTCAGGAGGATCTGGCGAATCGACATGTAAATCCTAGTTTAGGACCAGGCTATAATCTTTTTGAAAATAGTTTTGAGTTTTCTTTAGATGTCCACGTCTACATACTTTGTTAAATATGATCATTTGAATAAGTTTCCTCCAATTACGGATTGGCAAATGGGTTAATGATGGACGATCCGTTCTCGTGCCTCCAAAGCTGGGGCCTCCCCAATACGCCCAGAGCGCGCCAACAGTCAGTCCATTTTTACCCCAATTCCCTCGGTGAAATGAGACAGCAGAAACTAATAATCAAATTAAACCCAAGCCCCCACCCCCTACTCCGTGCACCACCCAGCGCCACGATCAGCGACTTTCCAGACCCAGTCCGCAAACCGTGAGCGTTTAAAAGAAAATCCTACTCCTCTTGGATGATAAACGAGGAGAGGGGCCTGTGAGCCATCTTAACTTTGGTGTGGGTCGTGCCGGTGTGGGCGTGCAGTGTGTAGGAAACACCTGCGGGCAACTACTGCTCCCGACCTGCTCACTGTGACCTATTGACCCGGGTCTTGCCTAACTGTGCGATCCCTCCTCCATGGCCTGGAGCAGCTCCACGGCAGCTCCGGCGTCCGGGGGTCAGGCTAATGACAATTTGTGAGTGACCCCTGAACGACATATTGCTAGAACGAGGCCATTGATCTCCACTTCCGCCTGGCGAATCACTAGTGGACACAGCGCTAGGGGGCAGCATGTGCAAGGCGGGCGCATACTACATAGATAAGGATATCAAATGAAATGATGACTTTCGTACGCATACACGCGTCTACATACTTCTTGGTCGATGCAATATAAAGAAATATCGTATTTACCACCCCACCCCTACCACACATTTTAAGGAATCTATATTTTAAGATTGATAAGGGGTCACCATAAAGTATGTACGCAGAATTTCTGAAATTCTTTACCCCGCCACCCCCTCCCAATCTCGTAGGCAATAGAACAAAGAGGGAGCATACGCAAAATATCCGAAATTACTGACCCTCCCACTCCCTCAGTGCGTGTACACATACTTTATGGATGACCCCTAAAGCTATTCCCATGATAAGGTGGTACAATCCCAACGGAATTTTATAAAGGTATTGCATTTTCAAAAATGAATAGAGAAGTTATCTACAGATTTTTTAAACATTTGCAAGAACGTGCCATCTAATAGCACGGCCTATATATTCGCAGGGTGGTGTGGCAAACAATACCTTGGTTCCCCAGCTACACACACAGAACGACCAGGTTCTTTACACCAGGGCAGAAATAATGAATATACAATCATAACTAAACAGAATCAAATCTCCAACACATGGCACCCCATAAGGCGGCTGGATCCAGCGAAAAGGGGTGTTATATCACTGACAGCTCGCCGGGACCCGGCGGCCACGAGCAGCTCGGTAATCTGGGGCGAGCTGCTCGGTGGAGGGTGGCTAGGGCTGATGGAACATGGCGTCGAGTAATGGCGACAATTTGTGGCCCGCCCGCGGTGCCTCGTCCACTTAGAAGAGGCGGCGAGTCTGTGGTAATCATATGACGTTAGAGGGGAGAGGGGAAGGTGGCCAGCCCCGGGACGCACTGGCGGAGGGGAAGGTTGCTTGTATGCCAATAAAACTGTCAAAGTCTAATAAGTTACTTCGACCAGCCCTGCCCTGAGTGCACATGATCACTGCGGCCTCGTCCTACCTTGGATTGTATATTGTGGAGGTGTTGTGCGTCCAAAGATTGGTATCAGTATTCTGTGAGTCATGGTGCGCCAGCAGAATCTTTGTTGGGGGGTGACACGGCATGCAAATCTCCCATTGATTCATATAGAACAACTTTCAACAAGTTAAAGTCTCAGGTAGAATTTAGCTATTGGCCCTAATGTGACCAGGTCGTCTTCTCTGTGGATTGAATCTAACCATAATTTGGTACAAGTGATATCATCTTCGCGACTGGTCAGGTCAAATCTGAATATTCAATTTGATTTTTTATATGAATTAGCTATTATCCATTTGAAACATATTCGACATAAACGTCCCATCTCAAACTGAACTCCAATATCATACGACATGTATTTCGAGTATATGATAATTTGATACTTGATTCCTTTGTAATGTGTAGCAGTTGGTCTGAATGAATGTGCTGTACTCTAACTGTAAATATTACAAATGTATGTCCTGTATGTGTCATATTGTTATTTGTGACATCCACGTGGGTGCTGACGAACGCGATACTGTCGGTAAATAAATTGAATTTCAAAATAACAGTAACCTTTATTTGCCTATCGTCTATGAAAGAAAATGCTGCATGACTATCAGTAGCAGGATGTGTAATAGAAAACATCGTAACTGAACCCATAGGGATGTCGTTCTCGGCCTTTTGGCTCAAAAATACGGCCCTTCGCCTGCTGCATACGATTATCCCTACGGGCTCAGTAACTATGTTTTCTCATAATATCATCTTAGGGCTTTCATCATCAGGAATAGGTACGCATTGATGGAGGAAACTATCTTTAAGTAGAAGGTCGATCTAATGTCCATTAACCCTACCATAACAACCATCATCAACCTTCGTATTAAGAGGTGATAGTTAGCATCATTAGTACAGGACTTATCTACCAGACATAACAAAGGTTGCTCTTGATTTATTCAATTATTTTTACAATTACGAATGTAATTAAATTTTCTTAACGTCGGCTCATGAGCCTAAACCTCATCATATAGTGCAAAAAACTTTCTATCAACCATCGAGGTTCTTTGAAACTTCGCACCATTAACCTTTTCGTAAATAAGGAGAATTAAGTCCTGGGAACTCAACGTAGACATTTGAAAGGGAATAAGTCACTTCTCATACAGGCATGGTCGGTTAAATGTTATTGCTAGTACAAAATGAGGCATTTCTTTCCATAGCATTTAACAGCTGCTGATTAATAAGTCTCAATTGCTGAGTGTTTCAAGCCCACTGGCAATCGGTCTTGGGCGATAAGTATAGCATACAGTACAATAGACGTTCATTATATATACGAAGTGTGGGATTTAAGGCTTTAAATCCACAATTTAAGCCTATGCATATGAGTTCATTAAGCTCTTATACTTTCCTTATCAAACTTTTCACAATATAGGCATCTCTTGCCCACTTTGCACTGTGATCTATGGGTCTACGGACTCACAACCCCAAAGCCGTCACTTTCAGGCCTACTTTAGGCTCCCTTTAGGCCTACAACGCTCAGAACAAGCAGTCCGACTGGTCGCCATTTCCCTGACTGCTGACAGAAAACAGAATAAACGCCTCGTCATTGTCTACCCGTCGGGGCGAGTGGAAAGCCCGATGACCGCCAGGTGGGGTGAGGGGCGGGGGACGAGTCGGAGGGCATACAGTCGTGGTCATATAGCCGCCAGGAGGGGGAGAACCATTGCCAATCCCGCACAGCAAATGGCCACCATTCATGGGTTAAGATAAGACTTTATATCTAGGCTATGGGCTTTGTTTAGAGCAAGAAGATCTACTGAAATAGGTACTCTAGCCATATCATATTCGTTCGAAATGGTCATCATGTAGACCCTAGGAATACGGTGTATCTTTACAGATATTTGTTTGTTTTGTGTAGTCTAACGCCCAATTTGTTCAATTAAACTTACTGACATATGTTAAATTATAATTATGTGCCATGTTGTGTATTTGGAATTGTATTGAGTAGATAAACAGTTTGATTTTCAAAGTTGTTGTTTTGTAATAGCCATGACTGCCTCACCAAATGTTTGTCTATTGCCATAATATCAGCAACGGTGGCGTCAACAATGAAAGTATGTAGCCAATGTGGCATTGCACAGTTACCAATATAATCTTCTGGTACTTCAAACCGTAATTGCTAAGAGGCAGGTTTAAACAACAACGACAGAGGCGAGCAAGGGATCAATGCAAATGGGAAATATAGTGTGGAAAATGAAGGGACCAGGTGGTCAAAGACGGTGGGCCAAAAAGGGCAATGTCCTTTGACACAGCCAATCGTCCATCTTGTACGATCCCTCAAACAACCCAGAGCTATTACAGAGAGAGAGAAGGCCGGGTCTCCAAGACAAGACGGACCACAGTGGAGATAGTTGGTTCGGTAGTTTGAACCATCCGCCCGTGGTAGACGGGTGAGGTAAGGAGGGTGGTGGCATTAAAAGGGCACATCTTTTAGTAAGCGCTTCGCCATTACGTGCCCCACCCCAAACCATACCCCTTCATTACCGGCCAGCCACCGCTTCCTCCCTGTGTACGCTACCCAGATCTCCTCCTGACGAGCTGCCCGCCCGTCTCCACGCCGCACAGCATTAATTGCCGCGCGACCTTTGAAGGACCACACCAAGCCGACTGATTGCTATTGGTACCCGCCCAGTGACTGGTTTTGGGCTGGGCGTGCCGAGCATATCCCACGAGCAAACCTCGCTCTCCCAACCAGGACGATGTATGGCTGGCGTTTAGAAACCCTCGACCGAGAATCTGTTTGGAGCGCGCCCCGGAAGCCTGCTGGCTAGTTCCGGGCGTGGCTCTGGCTAAATGATTGTCCCAGGGGTTTCCGCTGGTCGACCCTGTCACGCCCTCCATTTGGCAGAGGGGCGGTTCATTTCTCCCTGATTTGTGTCAATGTTTGTTTGGCCTTTTGCTCTAGTGTCTTGGTTAGGGTACACGAGGATAAAACCTACCCACAATTTATGCACCTACCATACCGCAGCCGATATGCCGAAAGAAGCAATACTAACAACGCCAAAGTACCAGTAAAGATGCGTACATATCTACAGATTTTTGCCGGAGAATCCAGTGTGTCGAAACGTCCATAAGGTATTGCTCTTTTAACCCATAAGGACCACAGTGCACACATTCAATAAATAGCATGCCAGATATCTTAATATGACACCTAAGTACCTAGTTGTCTGTAATGGGTTAGCAAAACATGGTCTGTCGTCCTAGTAGTATATGGACATGGAGATCTTATTCGGGTAGAACAGACCTTTATTTTCCTTCTGCACAAACGCCACTGCCCATAGCCCATCACGTTGTTTTACGTCCCATTTCCTATCATCAAACAACAACTGATTTAGGGTACGACCATTCCCCTCCAGTACTATATTGAGCAGACGATATCTATCTATAATGACGTCAAACAAGATAATGACACGGCTCGAGTGGTCGATAAAAGAACCCATCCGACGAGGATAAATACATGTGGCCAGTATCAGGAATTCATGGACTGATAGCCTGACAGTCTTTATATCCTTACTAATGGTGAGAGAAAAATGAAACAAAGCAGGTTCTCCATGCCGTTCCATAGCAAAATACCTAGGGTGGGGGCAAAGACTTGCTGTCACTTTGGTGACAAAATTGTGTTATTATGACGGCATAGCTACACAGTCTTGACTGTAGCCAGAGATAACCAGTGACCTGGCCAGTGTTCAACATTAGATTCTCTTCTCCAGGGCATCTCTAGTGCATTCAGGGAGTAGGACAATGAAACACAATTCAGAGTGTGTCCGCAGGCTCCTCAAAACGAATGGCTTTAGTGTTCAGGTGTACCTGCGTGTGTTGTTATTGATAAGCGTGGACGGACGGTGATGCATCCTCCCCATCCGAACTCACAACGCCCGCCGTATCCAAGTATTCCTGACCAGCGATGTGGCATAGGTGTCAAGATCTCATAGTCTTATAGCTGAATACTAAAGAAGACACCAACATGTTTTGGTCAAAGTTCTCATTCTACATGAGATTGGCACGGATCGATATGAACGAGGCGAAAATCACGTAGGATTCAAACGAGTTGGAGAATAACGGCTTTGACCAAAACGAGTTGCTTTCTGTATTTATCTCACCCCTCTACACACTAAGAGAATGGACGACACACAGGATGAAGACCATGGAGAACAGACTGTAATACTCGTAGGGGCATGGAGAACGAATTTCCAAAGTCAAGCCGATGGAACAAAAATACCACGGGTGAGGTAATGTAAATCATACCAGATTTATGACCGGAATTATTCATGGCTTCCTCACAGCCGTATCTGACTTAATTATATCATAGCAATTACCCCCTTTAAACTATAAACAATGAGATATAAAGTGTACTTGTGCTGCTGAACAGTATTGTAATAAAGGCATGCACCCCCCCCCCCCCCCAACCCAGCCCTACCTCTATAGACGTGTACTAAACAGACGTTTGATGTACGACGTACAGTATCTGACCTGTTTATAGAGTAGCAAACAACATGCATCTCGTCTCTGGCCCTGTGCTCTACTAATCCATATGGGTACCATTATGCTAGAAGTCCCGTAGGAGCTATCACTATTGTGTTACGCTAGGTAATGCGTAACTGAACCGCCAAATAGGCTACATACTGATAAACATTATGACACACTACATATTGTTAAAATCCTGTGGTGTGACTTGTTATTAGTTAAGCAGAGATAACACGGAGATCTCAGGAAAAGCCCGGGTTATCCAAATGTTTTTACCTCTTTAGATCTCCATTTTTAACTTTAACACTGATGATAAGTAAAGATAAGAAACATGAAATCCGGAATTATGCGGAAAAATGGCATGACTATAATTTATAGAAGCACACGAACACTAACATACACACACACAAAGAGCTGTACACCAGGTGACAAAAGCCAGAAGGGCCCGGTGTATGGGCCGTGAGCGCATGTTAACAGGGAAGCCCCCCGGGAGGATAAATCTGACTGATCCCTTGTATACAATACACTGGGTCTGTGTGCGGCTGACACTGGGTGTACAGGGGTTGGCGTGCTCAGATGGAGGCGCGGGGGTCACGGGGGATGCATACAGAGCCCTTTTATCGGTACACGGCCCACTGCTGTATGTATAAGGATCAATGAACTGCCACCTTGGCGACTCCCCCCGCCCCCCACTGCTCCACTCCCTCCCGCCCCCTTTCCTCCACTGCCGCTCACTGCAACGGGCTGACCGCTAAATGTGCTGACCTCAGCGCAAAATGAGCGCCGGCGTCGACTGTTAACCGTCCAGAAGACGGGCGGACTGCTGGCAGCGGGCAGTGGGCGGACAGCGGGGTTGAGCGGATGGCTCTGCGGAAAGGGCGCCGACGAGTGAGAATGCAGAGAGTAAGGGTGAGGGAAAGGACATGCACGATATACTTTAAAAGGACTCAAGGGACAGACTGCATTAGACGAGTGACCACCCTGATTGTCAGCTCACGGCAAGGTCAACAAGTGCAATTCGGTTTGTATATGAATATATACCTCCCAAGATTTCATATTTTCGAGCGAGCTGAATGGAGAGTTATTAACGCAAAAAAGATGGTGGCGGTATTGTGCTCCTGGAATGCTGAGTTTCTCCTTTATTTCGGTTATCAATCTTAGTGATAGTTGGTGATCTCAATGCCAACGTAGTGAGGGAAATACTCCAGCAACATATTAATTTGATACCATCTTTGTGTACAGGTAACGTGCTAACAGTAAACGTAAAAAAGACTAAGACTTGCTGGTTTGGTACTGCACCCTTTATAAATATAATGGAGATGTAATACAGCTTCAAGCTGTTGGTAATGTAGAGGTTCCTGCGCGACGAACATCACAGACAATTATTTGTTTGTTTGTTTGTTTATTTGTTAGGGTAGTTTATGGCATGTTTCAAGAAAAAAGATTTAAGCACATCTTATAAGTAGTCGCCAGCATACAGAGAGATATCCGTATGGATCACTCTAGATAAAGAGGTGCAATTGTCACACAGCAAGGAAGAATTTAAAGCAAAGATAACGCAGTATATACTTAGTGACATTAATGTTGCGGACTATCTATGGCTCCACATCATCATATATCAAATAAATGTGTCTGTAATTATGTTATAACATGTTTTCTTCATGTATGCTACCAGCATAATTGCTAAAGGAAGTTATGAATATTCATTGGAAAAACTGAATGTAATATTTCAGAAATTAATAAACACGTCAAACTTTAAAATAAAGAAAAGATTTTTGATTATTTGCTTCACAACTTTGCCCTTCGCGTGTGACTTTGCATTTTAATTAAGTAAACTCATACTATGGTGGAAATCTCTGCTGCTACCTAGTTAAAATTAAATGCACGCTCTGTCCCCTCGAGTCTACCACCCGTCCCCCTGCCATGAAGTTAAAGTGTGGCCTTGAGGACTTTCAAGCTGAGCCTGGAAGGCCGCCAAAACGGGGAGAGGCGGGGACGAGGATGTTGAAGTGTGTGACTACATCTGAGCGACAATATGGACGCCAAGGCATCAGGGTGGATAAGAACAGGAGCCGTTTGATAATCCGCATGGAAATTCAGTGTGGGTGGCAGGGATTATGGCGAGGGAGACTCCACCCTGGAGCACCTCCTACGTGGTGACAGCATCAGCTTAGGACGGAGTCGGGACGGATGGATGGAGGTTAGATGGATGGGGGTTAGATAGATTGGGGCAGTGGCAATTGTTATGGTCAATATGAAGATGAATTAGCAGTTTGAGCAAGTTTGCACAACATTCGGCGAGTTTCTCATGAATGAGATCAATACCAATATTTTCGGTTAAACGTACATGTATAGCATAAACTCCATTTCCTTATTATACTGGCTCTCCTTGTTGTTGTTGATCTTGAATAGAATAGTTACAAACTGCCGTTTTGAAACAATATTCTCCAATGTTCCAATAGTACTATGATGTGTTCTAGTGACAAATCCTGGTCTAGTGACAAATCCTTCAATGTAGCACTTCAATGTAGTACAGTAGAGTCAGGGAAATGTAATTCTGACTCCAAGAGTTCGCGTCCGAGCACTGTGCTACTATACTGTACATATCTGCCAGGTCTGGGACCATAGATAGCAGCGAGCTCTGTCCATCTCTTCAAACCGCGGTGTCATCAACACTTTGTATTGGTCTAGAGACATACAAGTCCGAGTACATGTATATGCAAATGGCAGATTTCATAAATGGCAGCCAGTTATCAATACCTATCGTAGCAGTCTATTACCGTTTCTCTTGGATATAAATTATAATACAAACTACACGTCCTAACAGGATCTGGACGGGGTTTTAATACCAGAGGGATGCCGCACGGATGCTGGTGTTACAGTAGTGAGTTACCATGCAGTGTGTCTGCGTGCTACGGAGTATAGAACCGTCTTGGAAGCGATGGTTGCTAGTCGGGGCTAGTGGCAAAGGCAAATGTGAATACAAAATAATCATATCTGGATATGACACATTACTATATATGACGAAGTGCTAGCTGACAGACCAACATTATGAAGGGACTCATAAACCATGAAAGGTCAGGCCATACACACCATACACACAGCACACGATTCTAGTCAGTAACGGATGTGTTTATTGAACGTGAGTGTGGGCAGGTGGAACCTCAGATACCCCCTCCCCTATTCATAAGCCCCCTCCCCTCCCCACACACACAAACACCACATCGGTGCAGTAAACAGACTGACTCTTATTGGTCGCCTCTGTGGGATCATACTGAATTATGGGAAAGGTAACCGGAAGTGGATGCCCCTTCTTGTATCTATTATATATACGGGGGTAGAATTTCAAGACCACAGAATGACAGGTTCAGTATCTATGTAGGTTCAGATAGGAAATATATATGTTCAGGGCACAGATATCCAATTGCACTGAGGCATTGTGGTCTGATTTACGCTTACTCTACCTAAGTGTGTAATATTCCATATCGTGAATCTCTTTAATCTATATATGGACATTGCCGCCTCATAGATATGGTATCGTTTAATTCAGTCCATCTATATACAGCTGTACACAAGCTGTTCAAGAAGCACGGAAGATGAAACTGGTAGGAAATTGTAGTGACCTTCGAAGCAATAATTTTTCAATGGGAGCAGTAGTTTTCTGACGATATATTCTGGTTCGGTTGATTTAATGTCCAAAAATTGTAAGTTCTGTTATCACACTGCTGGGGTCCTTACATTTGATGATATATGCAGCCTGGGTATATATGTATCTTTGATTTTTAGTGAACTTATTTACTTGCCATCGCTCAAATAAGCAATGTCTTGCAATATCATTCCGCATAGATCCTATACAGCAAATAATTCACAAAGAATCTGCTAGGTGGAACTTGATAAGCTTGCATGCTGGGTTCCTGCACCCCTCACCAATCATTAGGATTGACCCATAGATAACCAAGGAACCGAAGGCGTGAAGTAAACTGTGATCCTCTCTCATACTCCTAGAAAACTACGATTATAACGTCACTGAGGGGCGGGACCGCGTTCAATAAGACTGGCTAGCTTATGAAACAACCCATTAAACACAAAGAAAGCGGTAATAACAATATGTTATGTGAAGTTATAGAATGCCTCAGCTTAGGATCCAAACACAAGCTTTGATCCACGCCAAGTGCATGTGTATACCCCCATAGCTTTACATTGGCAGCTACCCTAAGGCTGTCCCGGCTAACCCTAACGCGTGTACAAACAGAACCTATACGTCTCCAACAACCGGGCCGTGGCATCAAAGCCGGCTCTCTTTGACTTCACAGGTCCGTCTTTACGCGCGGAGATTGGAGAGCCTAGCACGGACGTGCTCCTATCACCCGGGGACGTACATTAGAGGTAAATAAGATACCTGGCCACTGTAAGTACAAGATGGCTCCTCCTTAATGGCATGTGGCTAGGTCTTAATGGTCTGTTATCTAGTTTGTGGTTGATAAACAACTCACACGGTTAGGACTTGTTTATTGAGTGCCAGCAAAGAGTTTTCGAATGACGCCGGAGTATAATGTATGACTGATGCTGTCGCCACTAGCTTGCTGAATCATTATAATTAGGATATCTTGTAACTTCCTAGGAATCTATCCAGTTAAAGGACTGGAAGATTTCAAAATTTCTGTAATCTAATGTAATGGAATTACTCCACTAAATCTAAAATATTTTTTTCGAGTGGCAGCGATGGTCTTGTACACCGGATCAGTGGTGTGCTGGGGGTCTTACCCCAGCCTGAGGCCATATCATGGTAGACTGGACTCCTTCGAGGAGGTTCCACGGATGAAATCAAATTACGTGTGTATTAACCATGGACATGTACGTAAGCATGTATGGACATCAGTCATTAAACTTCTGTCGTAAAACTATTAGTCAATTGTGGGAAACGTATGTATGAACATGTATAAAACACATGGATGACTATAGATTCTTATTAACAATGTATTCCTGTACCTATATTAAACACCGGTGAACACAGGCACTGTGTTTCGGCACCAGGTGGCGACACCTATTTATTTGACTCGTTAAGTAGTCTGGGGAAATGGACGTGAGGGTGGCTAACGGACCTACTTTACACTTAGTTCAAAATAGCTCTACCCCTCCACGTGACCTGGATCTGACTCGGTGCACTGTGGGATTGCTGGTGGGAGGAGTCGGCGTTCCAATGATCAGACATTTTGTAATGAAGTTATCACCAGCATTTACAAGGTCCTTGCCGCGAACATGAATGGCCCTTAGTTATTTCAGAATTTCCCCCCGTCAAATCAAAAAATCTTCTTCTGACTGTTAGGGCAGGTCTCAGTATCGCCTCATCTGGGTTAATACTTAAAACGTGATGCACACTGCTCCATGATAAAATTCTATCCGTCTTTTTCTTCATTCAATTCTATAATACTTTGTTCTTTTCATGATTTTAAAACTTATAATTCCTACATATCATGTTTTACACCAGTAATCAAACATTTAAACATATGTATTATAAACCAGTAGTGTTCTGTTCTACTTTCTTTTTATGCTCCTGTGTTTTCATCACATATATCGTGGGGACAAAATAAAGGTCCCCTTTACTGGAAGGTGTCATTACTGGCTTTATATAATTACATGTACGAGCATATGAGAGATGTAAACAAAGCATGTCGCAACGTTAGAAATCCACTCAACTCAACATGATGTTCTACGAGATTATCACAAGTTTACAAGTACACTTACCAAACAAAACTACTGCACTGTATGCTAACACTGAATGCCATTTTTGCCATTTTTCAGAAGCGCAAATACAGCTGGTGGATGCTGATTGGATATGGCCTGTCATGTGACCCTGATAAGGGTCTTTATTGCTGGGCAAGATAGTAACGTTATCAGCCAGGAGGGTCTCTCTGTATCGATTTGATAAACACCTGGTATTTCTATTTGACCATAGGTCGGTGACTGTATCCCTCTATTATATATTTTCTGTATTTGTAGTTTTCTTGTGGTCGTTTCCGCCTCCCTGACACTGCTATCACACAAACCAAACTTGCCTACACAAACTAGTGCGAATTTTTTTTGTTCGTATAACCTCGATAGGTTGACGTTAGAACCGGCGCGAAATCGAACTCGGCGACCCGTAACCTCTCTACCTCTGTCGTAAATGCGACAGGGGTAGCACCGATACGCCTAGTCTCACACTTATTGTCTACACAAACTAGATATGGTTACAGTTTGATACTAGTGTGTGGAGTAATACCAACATACCACGCATCATACATAACTTATTGTCGAATTTTGTATGTCGACACTTGTTGTTACATCAGTCATTTTGGATCAGTTATCAGTTAGGATACTCGGTAATCCTATCCGAGAGGGATGGGTACATATCATATACATAGGAAACTAAGTGGGTTTGCAAAGATATCCTCTATAATGTTCATATTCAAGTAGTGTTGGTAGTGGTGGTGTTTATCACAAATTGTAAACCAATTAATTATCAGGACCATGTATACTACGGCAAAATAAGATCTATGAGATGAAGGTGCAGGAGATAGATACAGTACAGGAGCACAGCTAGGACTGAATCTCAACTACTGTGTATCAGGCACCGTACCACCTGGAGCACACCCTATCTCTAGATTTCGACATGGGGTGATATGTTCTGGCCGTTAAATTCGCCTATTTGTTCTACATGGTTATCATTGTGCGACCACATATGAGAGTCTTACACAGTAATGAGAATTCCTGCTGTTTCTTGAGAGGGTCGGCGCAGGAAGAGGCTCGGCATGATATACATGTGTCAATAAGCACACGTATGACGTGTCCCCGACATTCAACATTGTACTAACTTTAGATAGAGGCATCCAATAAATCCCTGTAATAACAATAGTTTTCATACAAAGTTCACTTGTGGCATGGTATGAAGGCGACATGCCACATAACTACTAGTGTTTCTCTTTTTATTGAATCAGAAGGAGTCTTAGGCAAAAGGAAACATGATGGTGTGGATCTTGTTAATAGAAAGAGAGAGTGAATCAAGTAATGGACAAAAGAGGATTGTCATGAAATTGGTTTCTTTGACTCAGAAATTTGTTTTGGTAAAATCCTCTATTTGGTTGCTGGTAATGAAATTTCATTATTTCTGAGCATGAGTTCACTTTCCGCTCCATTCGTCATTTTATTTGATTTATTATTTCATGAGAGAGAGGTTCTCAGAAAAATCACCGATGTTGGTTTTCCTCGTAAAAACAGCATTGACTAAATATCCCAGTTGTGTGAGTCATCGCGTCATGTCGGCAAGTCAGTCTATCAGATTATAAGTTATCAGTATAGCTAAACAAGTAGGTATGAACAAATTATGATTATGACTACAGTCTATGACAGGCCATTGCCCGTCCTTTTCCCCCATAGGTGTATCGGATGTCTCTCAACACCATATATTTAGAAAACCGATAATGCAAATACATCCCATGACGGGTTTTCGGCCGTGTCATAGTCACCAGTAAATGTCATCTCCCAGATTAGGTAAATATATATAAAGTACGTATCTCATCCTCACATTATCATCCTTTCTTGATCTTACGTTGACTTGTTACACACAGGTCTACACACACGTGTTTGAAACAGATAAAAATTCGAAGGACACATCTGGAGATTAGGTCACTGATATGAGAGCCTTATAGCCATAACAAAGGACACAACTTCAAAAGACATAGCTTTGATTCTCGGAAGCTTCTACCACCCACTATGCACAAGTCACTGTTGAGTTCCGTTTTATCTTCAATCACGAAAGAAACAGAAACGCAAAATCTATTTTCTGTCTCTGTGTAAATCAATGACTTTCACTAAAGGTGAATCAGACAAGTAATAAACATGAGCTCTGCTTTAAATGTCTATATACATGTATATATTCTCGTGGTGAGAACCCATTTCTATGGCAAATCACTCTCATTACAGCGGCAACCCAGCTCCCACCAACAATACAAGTCACGTATCAGTATGTTGATACGTGACCGAGTATCACCGACGTCACGAGGGTTGTCCAGAGCCCTTGACAAGTCATTCGTGCTCGATCACAGCCAACACACGCTGCACATGTACATGTGTCAGCGTATATATGTGTTAAAAGCCTATGAAATACGGTACATTTTGTGGTGATGCAACTCAACCGGTTTTCACCTCTGTTGTTGTCTCTCGTCGCCTATATATGTCTCTGTATATTTCACCAGTTTTCAAGATATATATATATGTGCTATGTCTCTTAATACCAAGATAGGGATTCGTTAGATAGGGATTAGTTAGATTGCATACCAGCATACTACTGCATACACAATACAGGCTACATGAATTATCAGATATCTTTAATCTATTTGCTTCACCCATGATGAGTACACTACTGTGTATATTAGAACGAACATGGATAGTCTACAAATGATAAGTTTCCAGCAGGTTACAACATGAAATACATATAATCTTATCACAGACATGCCATGAACTGCTGACATCACACAAATCTTGTGCATTGTGCAAATCAAAACCAGCCGTCTGTGCTGCTACTGATTCCCACCCATGCAGGAGAAATATATTTTACACAATTTGCTCTCTGCGGGTAATTCAAGAACCATGTACTTTAAACCACAAACACGTCTAGACAGGTAAACCTGACCTTTCAAGTGTGCTAATGTTTATCTATAAACCCTGGACCCCAAGAGATACGACACAGTTTACTTTTTCCCCCATGTGGTCAAAATATGGAGCAGTCATGAAAACAAAGGTATCAAAGGTCTCACAAAGGAGACACACCGGCCTTCTTAAATCTGGCACCACTCAATGATCTATAATGAGCCTAAGCCGAACAAAATTTAAGGAATACATACTGCATAGTATTCACAAGAAAAAGCTGAGTCCAATCAGATTCTCGCCAAATCAAGTGAGTGGAACATGAGGAATTGAATTAAGTGTTATCTGTGGGGTCAAACGAGTATTGATTGAGTTCAAGATTAGCTGGGAATTTCGATCGAGATATAATTTCAAATGCAATGATGATACCTGCAAGAGTAGAGGAAATGTTTCCTGAATCCGAGGTTAATGGAAAGCTATATATTAATATGGAGTAATACCTCCAAATACCTACCCACATGATTCACCAGCGCATTGCATCTATGTCAGAATATATTGATAATAATATTTGTAGCAGAGATACAGAGCTGCTTCTAGATCTGTGCATTATTGACCTCTGTATTGGTCTTTCAGAGCAGACCAGGTGCCAGTATAGCACACGGACAACACGGGTCAAATGTTTATTTCCAAATTGCGAGCCGGATTCCTGTATTAGTATTCGCCCCTCCGGAGAACATAACGGTCGACCCGTCCTATAAGAATCACACTCATGTGATCACGGTC
This sequence comes from Alentia gelatinosa, assembly GCA_950022655.1. Lineage (NCBI taxonomy): Eukaryota > Metazoa > Annelida > Polychaeta > Phyllodocida > Polynoidae > Alentia > Alentia gelatinosa. The sequence goes on from OX465584.1 coordinate 33,540,379, forward strand.
ATTTCCTCCCGCTTCCAATCTAGTGGTGACTCACTGATAGTGTGTGACTACATGGAAAGAGGGGCTGTATATCACAATTATACATACAATAGCCTGACTCTAGAAGCATTATCTACACGCATGCAGATTTTATTTGCTGCTTTTACATGTAGGAAAAAGACATTTCCCCGTCTCAAGGGCAGGTTCAAAGTACTGTGTGTTCAAGTTGTCTATGCGTGGTGAACAACCCATTACCTAATTCCGTGTCTTTTGAAAATACATAAGTACTTCTTTTAAATCAGAAATAAATAGGACTTATGGTACCAGCGACCGAAATCACTCACTTGATTAAATTAATGCGCTACGGAAGTAGGCAGTCACTCAAAACTGGTAGTTAAGATCAACAATGTAAAAAGAAATTATTTATATAATGCAATACAGATTGTGAAAAAAAGTCATGTTCATTTGTGATGCATGTGGTTTTCCGCCACACGGTCACAGCATCCGCTGAACAGTAAAAGACAAAGCCTGTCTGATGTCAGCAAAATGCGGTCAGATTTTAAACAACAGATTGTTGCACATCGAGTTAACACAACAATGATCGTTACCTTTAAAACTCCTAGTCTAATTACTCATGTATCATATAAACCTATACAAGTACTTTGTTACGGACTTGGAGAGAGAGAAAAAATCGAATAAATGTGCAAATGATAAATCAAAAATATCAGGTCCTTCCTATGACAAACAATTCAATTGTAGTAAATATGTTTGTGGGGAAACAAAACAAATCATTTCAGTTGTATCCTGTTGAACAAGCAAGGATTAGATGTTACATGGTCCTAGCCATATCCTTAGTCTTCTTGTCCGGAAATAGTATATTCCTCTTGAAGCAAGCTTTTGTCATGCCTGACTTGTCATTCATTGGTAAATATTTATAATGTTGATTATAGAATTTGAATGTTTTCGTTTTGCGCATAATACTGCGCGAGATTTTCTACTAGAAGTGCGAATATAATTCTACTACTGATTTGACATATTGGTGATGTAGATCTGTTAATAAAGGTTTTAAGTCGTAGCAACTACTAGGGTCGTATCACAGAGAGACAGAATCTATGGCGTCGGGCCGCCAGGCAAGCAGCGACGCACAGGGTAACGGATGATCATCAAAACTAGTAGTGCCGAAACTGGACAGTTCCGCGAAATAAAAGTCTAGACGAACCCAAGTTTCGGCAGGACAGTTACAATTCTTCTGGGTAAATTAACCTTATTCATTTTCTAATACTCGTACATATTCAATGTTATTGGTTGTTCGTATGCATGTCCGTGGACCTGTGAACTGCCATTGCCACTCCTACCACAATATAATTCATTAGAAATGATTCATTACATCTATTCGCAATTGACACGGTACATTCATTAATCTAATACACCCGTTATGTTCACATTACATCATCATACTGCATAAGCTGCCCTGTCTATCCTTCCCATATAACCATCTCCTTACACCGCCTACACAAACCGCTCATTTCAACCTTAGTGGACACGCCTTGCCTGTATTCAACGGCCATTCCAATGGTAATGAGTTGCTCACTTCATTGTAACCAGCAATTTCCAATAGCTAATGTGGTGAGTGGTGTTCTGATATGGGGAATATTCTAGGGGAGTTCAATGGAGTAGTTTAAACTTGAGCAGCTCACAACCCAACCGAGCAGGTTATTGAACGCTCAATAGTATTGGTACATAATGAATCATCACACATACTGAATATGTCCTTACGCCCATCCCACCCAAGTAGTTTCCTGAGGTTAAGATATAGTATACTTAGTAACATTACTATGATGTTGTCTGATGAAGAGAATCGTATCAGTGCTTAGTCGGCATTACTCTGCAGCCTCAGATGTCAGTGTCCTGGAAACGTATTGATATTGATGATATTTGGGCTGTCTCATAAAATCAATAGAGGTGTCGTATATCCAGAAAGCAGAACGAAAATTTATACATTTAATGGAGAAAGGTTAAACGCGTGCCATTGAGGTCCGAGTCATTCCCCACTCATCACCAATTTCATTCGGCGACCCTGGAGGACGGAGATCCTTTTCAAGCTACGAGTGCACTCAGTACGGAACTGTACTATCTGATTACAAAAGTGTATGTAAATAAGGGTACCACCATCTGACACAACAACGTGCTTCTGTGAAATTCGACTGTGACAATTTTCGCAAGGCATGGCCTAAATTCGTCTAGGTTGTCATACTCTCTATTCTATTTCCTTCCATTATGGAACAGTTATTCATATGCGGACAGGTTTAAGAGTTCCTGACGCGGTGAATAATGCACGTGAGGTGGTGGTGGATAGCGGGCGCCGCCTGGTGGCTGTGTGGGCACTGTGTATCCGCGGACGCTGGCCTGACGACGAGCGGTCGTTTGATCCTCTGGACGAGGTCGACGACGGCGGCGGCGGCGCAGCTGGAGGATGGCATTGATCCTGAAGCTTGGATCTCTGGTTGGATCCTGTCCAGCAGCCTCTATAAGCCCCCACCTGGCGGTGACTGAGGATGCAGATAGGGCGTATGAGGATTGGGGGAGGGGGTGGTAGAGATATGGGCGATCAGGGACCTGTACCTACAGTATTCATAACTGTAAATACTGTAAAGTGTACCGTATACATGTGTGCACGTGTATCTATACACAGGTCTGCTGGGGTGGACAGCAATTACCAATCTGTTCACCCACTTGGTCGCCTCGCCTCCTCGTGGTGCTCACCAGATATGCTTGCATGCAAGCATAACAAAAGTGACCGAGGTGGGGAGTTAGCTCAGCGGTAAAGAGCACTGGACTTTTTTCATTTGGGTCCCACTGCAACCACTTTTCTCCTTCACCCCTCCTCCTGGTAGATTTATCATTTACTGCTATATCAAAGGCCAACCCTTCTCATACCATGTCTATGTGGTGTGGGAAGTAAAAGAACTTTCACCTCGGTAAATGTGCAGGGGTGGGATTTTTACCTGGAATCATCTCATAGATTCGGTCAAATCCAAAGTAAGTCTAATTGAACAAATTGGATGTTAAACTACCCAAATAAACAAACAAAATCTATACACACATCTATATTATATCTAGAGAGATATGCATGGACCTATATCAATATATGATTAACTTATTTCGTAAATAACGTTATATATGATAAACCAAATACATACTCGCTGCCAGGATTTTCTTCCTTTCCTCCGACCCAAAGATAATCAAGCTCTGTGGCGTCGTCAGTTACTTTTAAATTTGAATTTCCGGACATATATTGGGAGTTTATGTTAGCAAACTTATTACAATTTATATATATATATATATATATATATATATATATATATATATATATATAAAATTAAATTCCACGGACTGTGCTAATCTGATAAACTAGGGTCTTGTAATTGTGGTGATTATGACCCTGTCAGTTGCCACAACGTGAATCATATCTAAATATTTTTGATCCAGAAATGAGACTGGACCATTATACCATCATCGGGCTAAAGCATATTACAATGGGTTAACAGTAATCTGTTTTGTAGGGCTAGCCTCCAGCAATAATACATGTGTTTACAAATCCACAATATCTACACGGATTTTTAACATTGTGAATAGAGAGAGACTTATCCAAAATACGCTCATGCTTAAACAACCTGCAAATGTGAGGGCTAGAGAACCTCGTCTGTACCGAACAACCTAATTCTAACCTTTGGCGTTGTTTTGGCCACGACCACACACAACATTCGCCTGAAACACCTGGCGAATCTATCTGCTCCGCTGAGCCGGTTTTACTCCTCCACACCTGATCACGTTGGGTCGCGTAGTTACAGATTCTTTATCATTGTTGATTAGTGAAGCTGCAAGACTTAAATACAATGGCGACTCCAAATCAATCAAGCACTGTCATTTTCACAATTATAATTGATCTTTATTGGTGTTTTTAAAAATGATATATCGTTTGAAGTTACACGCATTTCGCGTACCAATCGACGGGAGCGCAATTTACAGGTGACTGGATGGTACTCAAAATTTCAACGTTGTGTATGGCTTAGCTGACAGCTTTCAGTGCAGAATGATTTGTAGATGTAGTATATATGGAAGCGGCGTGAGTGGTGAGTGGTTTTAAAGTGTCTAGTGACTGTTCTATTAAATAAATGGCACCCGAGTATGAAATCCGACATTTTCGTCACGGAATTATTCTTGACCTGTTTTAATTTCCTAGAGTTTTCGCAGTTTGTACTCACTAGGGCATTTTTCTCTTTTCTGAAATGGTCACTATCTTGATAGATAATTTAGATATTGCGATAGAAAGTATAACATTCTTGTTTGCTTTGTTTTTTTTCTTCAAAATCTGGGAGGGTTAGAACCTGGCTAGCCACGTCACATTTCAATCTGAGTATTGTTGTTCAGTATCAGCATGATCTACGCAGATTTCGTGTAACTATTACGATGTGAAACACCGCACACACTCACCGGTCTTTATAGCGCCGGTCCTAGACACAGGTTAGAACTGGCGCGAGCAGCTCAGGGTAAAAAAACATCAAACAGAATCAGTCGACAGGAACTGCTCGCCAGTAAGCAGCGGCGGGCAAGCGAACTAGCTTCACAAGAAAGACATGGCAGAGAGCAGAAAAAAAGGTGACCAGGGCTGGTGGGTACGGGTAAGACATGACAGGCGGCCACGGCCGAATACATGTAGGCTGGAGCGAGGGCTGGTGTTGTGAAGGGTCGTTACTGGTAATAAGAGTCCAACGCAGCCTGGGGGAATCGTGAAGATGTAAGTATGTCGTGAGGAGATCGGGAGTTTTACATCGTGTGAAGTACTCGTTGTTTGCTGAGGTTATTTTACACGTGCAGGTTGTTGTGTGTTGAGCGTGGAGGTGTGTGAAGTGGTTCTGGATTGTTTTAGAGATTAGGAAAGTGGACATTAAAAAATGCATCTTAACACACTCCAAGAACACAATCCATGCAAGTTACTTTGTGATGGAAGCAGCCATGATTTAAGCAATACGGCATTTCGGGGCAAATGATACAGAAAGGAACTGCCAGCTAGAGGAAATGGTGTCTTAGCTGCTACCGACACGACAGAGTCATCTTACCCACTATGATTTGATTGGGAGAGTTCTATCAAAAGCTAGTGAAAGATAATGCACAAGTTAGTCTAATCAACTGCTAACTTTTCTCTCATGAATAGTAATTCTCGGCTCGGTCCACTTCCTTTCCTAATCATTTCACTATACAAATCTGATCTTACAATAGCTAATCCTGTCTGCTTAGAAAAGTATACGATTGATACTTGACAAAAGACCTAGTGTAGCGGGAAGAGAGATGCAGGGCGATTGGGCCCCTACATTCTCTCTCACGTCTCTCTGTGAAGACCACTACAAAGACCCCGTTTCTGGGCCGTATGAGCGCTATTCTGATTGACAGACTGATTTGACAAGTTATAAAAGAGAGGGTAAAGCGTGACGGGTGAGAGTGAGCCTTTGTCGATGGGCTAGTAGTGATCAAGTGCTGGCATCTGAGCAGTGAGAAGCTCAGAGAATGAGAGGAACCCACTCACCCTTGTCTATTCCCAAATGGAGCTCCACAGTACCGCCCACCCACCCCCTATTCCATTGCCGCTGAGTTATGGGACTGGGTCCAACTTAATTGGGAATAAAATATCTCTAGAAATCAATTTGTGTGTTTCCTCTCCCTGAGAAATCTAATTAGGCCTTGAGAAATAATGAAAGTCGGGAATATGTCACCGCGTTAGCTGCGGGTATTTGGTTTCTCGTTGATGCCCCTCATTTTGCATTATTAAATAAAACATGCGTACATTTAAGAGACTTCTAATTAGCGGATGGCAAAGGGTTAAAGTAATGGGATCGGATAAATTAATTTAAGACCAAATCGCACATTCCGCATCAGAATCTCCTATGAAATTCACCAATGAGATTGAAATAATGTTGCCGTGACGGTCGTCGGAGACCCTTCTAATGATACAAATCGCTGGGAAACAATGGGAGTAATCTAGTAACACCTAAATTACGGTTCCATTAGGAGAAAATTCATTGTTTTCGAATATCATTATCATGGCCCTAATCTGTTAGCCCAGTGTTATCCATCAGCACGATCGCATTACCGCCGGCCTAATGAAAGTCCTTACAGGAACTGGCTGCTGTTTCTGTGCCGGGAAAACAGCTGACTCAGCAGTTGTTTCTTTGTGGCACGAATACAACAATCAAAGGATCAAGTCTGCCATGTGTGTTTTTGCTTTTGTTTCATCATTTCTAAACCACTTCTCGGCGAAACATTGGAAATAACTGAGAGGGGAAGAAAGTGCACCGTATCAGCGACGGTGTACCTCTACTAAAAAACATACTTCCATGAAAGTAATCGATGGTTAGAAGTGAATCATAGACAATAAATATATTATATCAAAGGATATATTCGTCTGGTATGCTAGAATGTGCTACGAGGCAAATATACTCTCGCCAATGCATGCTTCGGGAATGGCAAAAGCATTTTAGAAAATAGATTTTAACCGCAGCTGCAGGAGATGAATATTTAAGTGTGGCCATAATGATATCTCCAGAATCGCTAGCAGCCTGAGCCTATTTATATTCAAGAATGTCAATTAAGGTAAGGAAATGTCAGGAGCTTCACACATAACGAAATACGCTCAGCCTACCTGCTTAAGTGACAGTCTCTGACTCATTGTCACGGGGAGAACAAGTGCAACTTATCACACGTGTTCATTCAATGATATAGAAGCTGGCAGACCAAAGCAGGCGGGATTAAGTTCTTAAATCCCCGTAAGTTACTTGGAAGCATGACCTGGCATGTATGGAATAGTCCGGGAAAGGAATAGAGGAATGAATGGTGTGCATGTATTACTTTCCTCAGGAAAGAAAGAAGGTGGAATAAATCCTAAACTAAAGACAGAGTCAGTGTGTGTGGGTGAGTAGTCACTCCTGAATGTGCAAGGATACGATCGGCTTTCATGTGGATACTACGCAAAGAAGAATCATGCTATGAACACCAATTGTCTGGGCATCCCATTCAGTTTTGTTGCTGCGCAAACATTATGCACTAGACTCTGTTCCAACGATAATACATGATCCCCAGTATGGAGGCTCAGATGAAAAGAATATCTTGAGGAAACATCACCATTTTTCAAAGTGATTTGGTAAGCTAGTCACAGCTTTTTTCAAGCCTATGCCTCTGTTTTGAGGGTCGGTGTTAAAGAGGTAAAAGTAATATGTTCTTCTTTCTAGGAGCTCTAGGTTAACGGACTAGCCTGGACTCTCTTGCCTGCTAGAGACCAGGGTACAAGGAGACTTTGTACGAAGGTAATCGTTTGATAATATTCAACCCCGTTCGCTAAGACAGTCCTAGCCGATGGAAGATCGCCTTTATGATATTAAGTGTTAAAGAAAGTTGACCCACATCGTTCGTGGACCTCGTTGGCGTACAGAAAAGGGCTTTCATGTACAACCCTAAATTATTCAACAGGCCCCTGATTTGTAATCAGCATCAGGAGTTTTGAAGGCAGCTGCCGCTAGCTATACCAGGGTACACGCCTCGGGGAGGTTGTGGCTCCTAATTATAGACGACCAGGGGAGACTACGGGGAAAGACGTTTAAAAAACAATTAGCGCAATTAGAGCCAGCCTTGCTCTGCCAACTAATTAATCTTTGTCGTAAGCCTTAAATTGATCACCGTGCCTCTGAGTGGAGGGGTAGGCCTAGTATAGACCAACTGGTATAGTATGTGACCAGAGGGGCAGCAGTGATTGAGTTTAACGTCCCGATCGCTAGGAGATTTCGGACTAATGGACCGAAACACTTCTATCGGACATTATTGTTTTGACATCTTTAAAGAGTGAGACATTAATTAAGAAGTTGAACGCCAACTAATAATTGATTCCAACACACGCATCTCACTTGGCAATATGGCACCTCGATCCACTTGAAGCGATTTTAGGTGTCAAGTTTCCCCGTGTTTTTATGCCCCGCGTATTTCTATTCTAGACATTTTCGGGATATTTCTACAACCACCATACATTCGCCCTGTGACTGTCCACGCTCAGTTAGTTCCTGTACTGAGGTTAGTGGTAGAGATGTCAAAGTAAATATTAAATGGCACAGCTGGCATGTGGGACGGCGGCAGCGCACATGGAGATGACCATATGTCGTAATAACACAGGCCTGTCTGGACAGAGTGATCCAAAGTCGACATTTTATATATATTACAGGCCATGTGATAGGCTGGGAGAAGAGTGGGCAGTGAGTCACTGTGAGAGCTGTGTAAACACCAGCCCACATGACTGAACACAAGACGTCACTAACCTCAACACAGTGCGACTAACCGCGCCATGCGACTGACAACAACACGACGCGACTGACCAGAACACGATGTGATTGATCAAGACACGACACCGTTCTTGGCCCGACTCCTTTCATTTCATATAGAAATATTTCCTTAAATGGGACGCAAAGTGACTAACGGTAGCAGGAATGAAATCGCAGTTTGAGTGCATTTCTGGTGTATTTCAGTTGGAATATTCCTGCCCACGCCCAGAAGGATATGAGACTTTGCTATAATGATTATACTAAAACGTTATTAACATGAGGGATGCTCATTGACAGATTAAGTATGGTTACTTTACACACATATGTATAGCTGCCAAATCTTCCACCACATTATATTGTTGTTGTTTTTTTTTTTTTCATTTTTCTAACTTAACATAGTATATGAATATGCACATAGCACGAGGTAAACTGCTGGTGGGATAATACAAAGATAGACTATAAAATATAAGATTGAATTAATCCAAATTTCCCGTCGAAAACCCTCAGGAATGAGACTTTAATCGAGGAATAAGTTGACAATACGTGATGGTGTCATGTTCCTACATATTCCTCTATTATAGTCCTTCATCAGGGATCACTATAAGTTCAAACGGGTTATAATGAAACGGAGCGAGCTTGGCGGGCCTTGTTTTCCATATGATGAAAACACAAAGGCCAGGTCAACAAGTAAAGGTTATCATAACATCCTTTGGCTTCCGTGTTGATGGTTATATTCTAAAACTACATGCCGCTTATACTCTGTTCCCATGAAGCTGGCACATGGTCCCTTGACGAAGTGACAGGCGGTCTGGCAGGGTGGGCGGAAAGTCAACTATATTCGTGCCAATTCTCATGTTGAACTCTGACCTCTTCGTGACATGATTATCACTGTACTTTGTCAGCAAACGACAATCTGACAGCCCGTTTTACTTCCACGTGTATTGTGTATATTTGACTTGGAGAAAGAAGTTAACCAAAGTATTCACTCTGGTTTGTGGTCACGCAGCCTTCTTCCCGTGAATAAAGAGACGAAAATAAAATTCAAAAAGATATATATGAACTGGAAACAGAAGTAAAACGAAGAACATAACCAATAGGAAGAGGTAGGCAAGGATTTGTAACGTAACGTAGGGCTTTCAGAGGGATAGAGTCGAAAAGTTTGGTTACGGTTAGAGACCGCGATGCACGATAAAGGAGATAGATATATGGAGACATGGTTGTGTTACTTACACGTTGCGGTGTCTCTAGATGCTTCTGGTAAAAATTAATTGAGTGCAATACGTCACATTTCACTACTGACCTTGGTATGAATTTGATTATCTTATCAATCTTTTAAACGGACTAGCAACAAAGCTACCCTATAAACCCTCACATACGATGAATAAGCAGTATCATATTGATATAAAGAAAATTAAAATTAACAACAAAGGAATGATGTCTGATGTGTGGTTTGATGGTCATATTTGATTTAAAGAAACTATTGGCGTTGAACACCTTGACTGACATTATTTATCCATGATAAGCTATTTTAGGAGGATAATCCCTAAAAGCCATGAGAGACGTGATGTCGGTCATGATTTTTGAATCACTGTCCATACTAGCCATAATAACCAAAATGAACGGAGGGTGTAGAAAACTGAAGAGGCCGAACCAATGTCCTTAGTTGAGGTAAATAGGGTGAATGCATGAATCATGAGATCGGACATATTTCAGTTCTAGTTCAGATATGGGAGAAGGTGTTTTCGAACCAGGCCAGGTGTGACAAGGTGACCTCAAGTGTGGTCACTCTACTAACAACACCCATATGGACAAACACCAAAGGCCTGCTTTCAGTCCACTATGCTGCCTTGAAGTTGATGCATTTCCCTTTCATTCGGGGGTGCCTGCACTTGCTCAAGTCTTTGATTATGAACAATCATTAAATGGTTAAACAAAATTCGGGATAAAGTAGGTTACCGTATGACTGGTTCAGGTGTGTATGTCGGGGCGGGGGGAGAGGTGGAGGGGTACAGGGTGGCGCCCTGTCGCACTGAATCCGGGGATGACGTAGACGACAATTGTAACCTAGGTTGGATACTATGAAATACATCGTACTGCCAGTCTGTTTCTATGGCATCATAATGCCATGCTGTGGAACGTGTAGATACGGATGTAGTTCCCATGCTCAATCCAGACTCGGTATCTTTCCTGCTCAGACCAAAGCATTTATCCAGTTTGCATGTAGCTCCCAATCTTCTACGTAAAAGACACTCGTATTATGAGAGCGCGAACCAGGGAATACCTGGCAATTTACCAAGTCCTATAGGAGGGGAACTTGGATGGAGGACAGGGAGAGTGATGGGGCGTGAATAATGACAGAAGAACTGAACTCACTCCCAATCGTATTGTAACCATTATGGTATTAGATATTCGTATAAATACACCCATCCACATCCTTCCGCCGTATGTAATAGTGTCCAATACAATCCCGCTTAATAGGCTTCAAATTTTAAATACCGTCTTTTACCGAGCAAAGTTTTAGTAGGAGTTATGCTATTTAAAAAAATTTCGCTGCTCTAAGTACCCGGAAATAAAGCAGATTTAGGAGACGATGCAATATCAACCTCATTTAAGGGAAGTCTAATACATGTAGATCATACCGGACTTTAAACTACCCAAAATACCAAATCATTTTAGGGTCAGTGGTTAATTAGAAGCAACCAAGCCTAGTATTCCTGTATCATTTTTGTATCAGGAAGACAAGCAGACGGGATCATCTACGGCGTGGCAGAAGGGTCTTTTGGAGCGCCATCTGACCAACTTTTTAGGCCAAGTAGGTCGTGTCAGTATGGCGCCCAGCTTACGACTGCCAAGTGAAGAATGAATGCAGTCCTCTCACCGGGACATCATATATAATGACACCTTCTAGATGCGTCTCCATATTCCATATAGCCTGACAAATTCTACTCCCCTTCTTTTCATTATGAATAATGGGGTGCAAGGAAATATATATGCACACACAGAGCATACTGAGCGAATATAAGTTGGATAGGACTATTGGTTAAGTTGCATCAATTTGAATTTCGTCATTACAAAGTGCACGCCTTGAACGAAAATAAATGCCTTTGATGAAATTATAATACATTAACAATAAGGACCATAAAGTATCTTCTATCGTTTTTCCCCATTTGACATCAAGTAAAATGCACGAGTAATCTTTCAATTTTCAATATCCTGTCTTTGAATTGCCTCATAGAATTAAATCAAGTTAGACCAACTTAATTGCCTGATGAAGTCCCATAAATAGGGACGAAACGTTGCAAAGATCTACAAGAAATTACCCCTCCCCACTTCGATGTTCAACGAATCCCACAATAAAGATTTAATACCCAAATCAGCTTGTCTGGTTTTTTGTGGATTACAAAACCTCTTTTGATTATAATACATTAACAATAAGGACCATAAAGTATCTTCTATCGTTTTTCCCCATTTGACATCAAGTAAAATGCACGAGTAATCTTTCAATTTTCAATATCCTGCCTTTGAATTGCCTCATAGAATTAAATCAAGTCAGTATGCATATATGCTACCAATTGCAAATTTTCTGCAAATGCCATGAGGGAATAGTTCTCTATGTGCATACATTCTGTATTCCAGTCGCTGTAATGTGATGAAATAAAATCCCCATGGGAAATACGATGGAAAAAAAGCAACTCGAGGCTCAGCAAAAGCTGAAGACAGTCATGAATTTCCAAACACACTCACAGGAAATGTGAATAAGGGGTGTGTTTGTCTCCATGTTTGGCCACGGTCACAGCAAGTAGGTCAGTCGGACTCTCGCTTATGGAAGATAAAGTAGGCCCTCCTGTTTTGGTTCAGTAGCCAACAACAACAAACAGCAGGTTCAGTGAAAAATGAGGCCAGACAATTATCTTTTTTCTTCTAAAATACTCTACTTTATTACTAACTTCTCTATAACAACTTCGACGCATTGAAAGTTATTTGAGCTATAAATTCAAAGCACGCACACTGACATCGACGCAGCGAGCAGAAGTTGTTATTCCGTTGCCATAGGAACGCTTGTCGGCGTCGGTCATCATGGCGGCGTCGGTGGTGTGTCAGGAATGTGCTGACCCACGATAAAGCGCCAGTCTCTCTGTAGAAGCGGCGTGATTCAAACAGCGACCTCCGGGCTCCAGTGCCGTATTTCGGTTTTAAGGCACGTCGAAAACCGGACGCATTCCTATCGGCTGCCACGAGCTGTGATTTATAAGCTTCGGTCTAACAATCTACATTCTTGTTTATTGCTTGTTTGATAGATGGTCTCGAATATGCTTTTTGTCTATCACCTTTCGGCTAATCATTCGAAAAAAATCTTGTAAATTATTCGAAATTCGACGTAAGTGCCGCGCATTGTTTATATATATTTCCTATAGTGCCCGTCAGGTGGCAGAAAAAGCCGTGTTCTACTGAGAAGATTCCGGCATTCCGTATTTTACTCTGTAGTGATCTGTAGGCTCCAAAGGTTTAGTATAGAGTCTTCATGTTAGGTGGGTAATAAAAGCTGGTATGTCATACGGATGTTCCTACCAGGGATATAAACATTTTGTTGATTGACTGCTGAATTATTTCCCCACAGTTTGGTATCATTACAGAGCTAGTTTAGCAGACTGCCCTCCTGTCGTGGTTAGCTTGGCTTGGGTTATTACCCTCACGCGAAAGACGTCTACCACCAATCTAATCTTTCCTAAATATACATTACTTTTAAAAAGAAATCAACTTGATTATGAATACATTAATGGTAATACAGTCATACAGAAAGGAGAATCTCCTGGGAATCTCAGGTCACACAGAGCTGGTTCCCCAGATGAGGATTTTCTCAAGGTATAACTTCCTCTTACTGTTGATACACTGGATATGTTCAAACATGACAGCGGCCTATTTTTGTAGTTTAAAGGATTGCCCTATCATCTCTATCTTTCTATATATACGTACATGAAACATTTTCCCTTTTCTATCAAAAAAAATCTTTCAAAAGAAATACATCCAATACAATGGAATAAAATCATGTCACAGGATAAATATAATCAAACCAGCTAAATTCGTGTGGGAAATACGTAAAGCGACAACTACACTCTCCTATTTTGGGAACGACACTCCTGACACACATATAGAGACACATAAAGGCCCAGTGTCGGGGCCCTCCCGTATACATCAACACGTTGGCACAGCCTGCGCCCCATTTCTGGCCGAACAAATTGGCCTCTTATTTGTGCTGATGGCCAGCGACGTGACAGTATGAGCTGCTCTTTGAGGCCCGACCTGCCCGCCATCTGCTCAATAGCAGCCCCGTTATCTGCTCATAGTCTGATACTGAAAAGGCTGTTCACACCGCTGCTGGACTGGCCATTCACACACAGTTTTATTTCAAGTTATTCACAGACTTTCGGGAGGGGGGCGCATTCACACATTGTTTCAGGAAAGGTCATTCGGGCTGAGTCAGTGATAGTATGTTTCAGGGTGTGTTTTTCACACATTGTGTCAAAATGTGTCACGCATAGACCATTACAAGGTACATTATTCACAGACTGTTTTATTACGAATCGTCCACAGACCTTTGGGTTATTCACACACTGTTTCAGGATGGGTCACTGTAGGTAGGTAATCACAAACTGTTACAGGGTAGGTTATTGACAAAGTGTTTCAGGTTGGATCACTCACACTTTGTTTCAAGATGGATTATTCACACAATGTTTCAGGCATGGGTCATTAGGAGACTCTTCCAGAATGGGTTATTCGCAGCAGCATATTTCACGACAGGCTATTTCAAGACTCTTGGGAATAAATCATCCAAGCACTCTTTCATGATGCGTTATTCCAGGTTCTACCAGATGAATTATTCAGACTTGAATAAATTTGGACTGGTACTGCTATGATGACTACTGTTCTGGCGATCATTACCATACTTCCTGTGTTAGTGTCCGGAACGATCACAATCTCTTTTCATTTAACAGATCTACCTCAAGTAAAGATAGAATTCTACCTGGCACATGATAAGATACAAGAGGCCTGCATCTTTACAGACCTACCTTTCACAGACCACGTAACGACTGAGCACCAGGTCTGGTTAGAGGGTGTTAATACTTTGCCCATGTGGAAATAACGTTTAGAGACGACCAGCACACAGCGAGCTGCTCAAGTACTTCTGTAATCTCCATTCAACTGCTCGTTTAAATGGCAAACGACGGGAACATCTGTTCTTCTCAGACACATCACGTGCCTACATAAGTGTTACTGTAAAGCAGCAGTAGGACACAGTGCTGACTGTTACCTGGAAACTATCTAACAATAACATATCATAAGATATTACAACCTATTTCTGGAGTGTAGCACTATAACCGTGCTGCCTCTAGACAAGGACTGACCGATTTGATTCAAGTAATGCTACATGTATATGATCTATCAATTTCTAGTCCTGATTTTAACTTTAAAGATACATAAGTTGGCTTCTGCCGTGGTAGTTATTCTGGCCAATGTTTTCGAACAGTCACGAGGTTCCGCTAGAGTAACAAAGTTAGTGTAACTAATAGGTATATATACACAAGTAGATGATGAGGAATGGACGAGTTAATGATATGAGGTGACAAAATTGAGCGGGTGATCTCGGCAGACCACCTTCCACCTCCGTTACTGTATAGGAAGATTAAACCCTTAGAGATCTGAAGATTTCGGAAAATCTCAGTTCTGATCGATATTGTTTATCAAGTTAATCAATTTATAGATCTACAGGTGGTTTTATTTGTATGTTTGTGTAGTTTCGCTAGTCATGTCCTTTTGAGACTGAGTCTCTACAGGTGGGCTTTGTATCTCTAGTTACATCCTTTGCCGGTTAAAACACTGATGTTTTTCTTTTTTATTTGCACAAAAGAGGTACAACTCATGGCCTTTGCATGGCAGATATCAAGCTCAGTCCAGCGAACTGATGTACACATGTTCTGTACTTTTAACTTGCATCGTCCAGTTATAATACGTTGAATGTACACTTTGATGAGGTTAATGATGACGGGAATGGGTTTGATTTTCAGAACAATCTGGTTGACAATTAATTCAACAATTTCATCTTTAAATGCCGTTTGTATGAGTAGATAGAAATATATTGCAACTCCTCTCATAGGGACATGGTATTGTATAGTGGACTTCGCTTATAAAACGTTGTTTTTGGCATTTTAAATTTGACTAATTTTTCCTGGTTTCTGTTTTGGGATTATCGATTGAGCGATTTAGAATATTTTCTGATGTTTAGCAAACTAAGGTATTTTCTTCGCGATTGTAATAGCTACATCTTACAGGATTGAAGTAACTGATCTACAGATAGTTCCCCAAGCAACATCTTCGTGCATATACGGAGTCCTCGGTTCTGCAAGCAGTTTGTTTTTCAGCACCAAGTTGGCTCGAATCAAATAAATCCTGATGTAAAATTACACTCGCATAGACCTCCCTGGCTTGCACCTAACGTGAACTACATTCATAAATTATATGACCATTACTGAATTTTTACATATATCTAACATCTCAGTACAAATAGGAATAAGAATAGGGCACCGTCTGTAAGGATAAAACTAGGAAGTCCGGACTTTTCCATACCTACAGTTTTATTTTAGAACATGACACAAGGCAATTTCCAGGCTAGGAATAACACTACCCACCCCTACCCTATATATGGCTAGCGTACATCCTGGTAGATACAGAGTGGATTCACATTTGCTACAAATTCTAACTTACAAGCTAAACCGGTTATTCACAAGGACTTGCGCTTTTCAATGCCAATTATGACATTCACAAATTTAGCCCTGTGACGTGGGTAAAAGTTTATAACACTTACCTTGCAGTGATACTGCGTTTTTCTTCTATGAAAATTCCAATGTTTTACATTTTAAAAGCTTTCGTATTTTTACTATTGTTTTTTACAAGTTGGGAAAGTTAGCGGACATACAATATATAAATTAAAATTTTCCAGGTGAAAGCAAGAAAACATAGCGACTCTCAGCATGGTAGCCAACGAGAGAGAAGCCATTGGTTCTACGTATCAGTGATCGCCCAACATTGTTATCAGCTGGCCATTGGTAATAGGCACATGTGGACAAAGTGTTAATACGGATAAGTCACATCTGACATAACAGACTGCTTGTAGAGTAACCTCACATGCTGCCCTCACTACGAAAGAGTGCACTGTACTCCACTGATTCTGTTATCGTTGATGATCTAACTTAAAATTAATGATAAATCATGATAGATAAGACCTGTCAAAAAAGAAACCACTTCTGGTGTAATTATCTGGAAATTCGTTGTGATACATTCATTGTCTGATACAACACGTTTTGGATAATTCCGTTAGTTGCGCATCCTAATTAACTTACCAATAGAATGTAGAGACGGTATTTAATGATCAGAGATTCTTACACTTCTGTTCACACCTACCTTAATTGTCAACAATATTCGTAACCCAGATCGCGGGTTTCTGCACTGCAACTCTAGACTTTCTCAATCAAGCGTAGGACCATGGATGTGAACTTATAATCACATACTTATCCAAAATATAAACTGTGGGCCTAGTTACCCAGCCCATGTACTCCCTATTATGATAGTATTGATAAAATGAATAAATACAGATACCGGTAATGAATCCCATCGTAAATTTCAGCTGACCATATGCTATGTCTGACTTGTAACAGTTTACCTTTCATTGAGTAGGAACAAATCATTTGAATAGTTTTAGGTGGACATGACCTTTAAGTTGGGAAACAAATGTTGTCTATTGCTCAATGTTAGCATCTGGCCAGGTTTCTATGATTTATTTCATATCAATACTTCCTAGGCCGGCTTAAGAATGGTCTGAATAGACAGACATTAGAATTCCTCTTTAAAAACCGTCATAATTATCCCTTTTTAAGTTTTAAATGGTTCCTTCGTCTTGTTATACTTTCACTACTTGAGTGTTCTTTGTCAATACAAAACAAGAGCCATTTCACAACGAGGGAATGATATAAGCAGACGACATTTCGGTTCAAACGGGCTCGCCATGGATTACATGACAAACTCTGACGTTGATCATGTCTGTGAGCATAAATTGTTTTGCCACTGCCGACCAGGAACTAGCATCGGGTCACAACTACGATTTGGATGGCCAATTTCCGGAAAACATGTCCAAATATTTGGTGCACAGCTCGACCAAAGCCGTGTTTAATATCTTGCTCATGGTCTCTTATAATACATGATATATGAGATTCATAAATGAAAACGTCCCATATAATTTTATAATATATTAGTTTAAAATGGCTCATTTTATGAAAGATAAAACTATACATATTCTGTCTTGGAATGTACAGGATAATCAACTTGAGGTCCACAATTTCTCCAATGCCCACCATACAACCAATCTGGGAGGCGACACCCTCGCTTCATAAAAGTCTTGCTGGGCAGGCCGCCACGTTTCGCATGGTTTTTTATACAGTACATGGTCTAAAATTTGAAACGCTCCATTTCTTTAATCCTGCGTAAAAATGTAGGTCACAACAAGCCATGCCGGTTGTGATTTATTGCTGGCACTTCTCCAGAACACCTACCTAGATATGCCATTCGCATTCCGCGAAAATCCTCAGGATACAAGCACGTGAATGCGGCTATTTGTTTATTAACGTGTACTTCATTTCATGTTTTTCGGTCAAGCCAAATCCTTGTGTTTTTATAGATAAATATGGATCCTTGTGTTTTTATAGATAAATATGGATACTGTACTTCAGTGAACCAGAGATGATCCTACTATTTAAAAATATACATCACATCCTCATCATGCCATTAAAACAAACGGTTCTATATTCAGTTTTTTTTTCCGGTTCTATATTCAGTGGGTTCAGTTTGCCACTAACGTACCAAGATAAATCCATTTCGGTAAAAAAAATTGAACTGTTTCTTTTTAATCGCTTAGATTTGAATGAATAATAGGAAAATACTGTCACAGAAATGCATTTTAAATTACCGCAAGATATTCCCAATGTTGGCTGATCATGTGTAGACTGTGTCTAGATACAACTGATCAGAAATGCATTTCACTGATGAGCAGATCTGCCCCTCACCACCTGGTGCTCACTTATTTACCAATAAGCTTTCAGTACGAGTATTGACCACCAATGTTGGCCGTGTGTATCACAAACCCCCCTCCCATCCCTGACCCCAACCACCTGTCAACCGTGGTCCACTACTATACTTTATATCACAGTCGCGTGCTGGGCACGTGTGCTGGTCATCGGGTCAGCGTAGGCCTTATGCTGTCAACAACTGGCGACATTATGAGCTGCTCTGAGTGGTTCTCCCTGCATGGGGCTAGTCGATGTGCCGTTACAGGTGGCCGTTGCGGTGCATACGGCAGGTGTGGTACACTGCTTTAAGGTAGGGTGCGGGTGTGGAGGCGCCGACTGGAAACAGGTGAAAATATTGATCCAGCTTCTACATGATTGAACTGACAGATTCACCTGACTTGGCCCGACCTTTAATGGTTTATGGTTACTCTCTCTTTACGTTCTACTGTTCTGCAAATAGGAGCTTGTACCTTGCCTTACATAGAGGTTATTGCTAAATTGTTAAATCAATTTATGTTAAAGGTTTGACGGCTATATTTAACGATTAACATAGAAATATCCTAGAGCTATACACAATTGATTAACTATAATATCTAGACTCAAGTACTTTTTTATTTGATGCAGATGTTATTGAATAGTCGTGTGTACAAATAAACTTGAGTGGTATATAATAAGTAACCTAGACTGATAGGACTTTGATAAATTGATCCTTGTGGGAATGTGAGTTCTATCTAACTTTCAAATCATAAATTGAAATATCATAATTGCCTAAAAGCAAATGGATGCTCTCTAACATTGAGCCCCCTTTGTAAAACTTTACAGGTTTCTTTTCTCTTTTTTGCATATTTCAAATAGCAATGTATTCTGAAAGATTGCATTGCAACGGTTTGGTTCTGACAAATAATTGCCATATTGAAGGTAGCATCGGTTGTGTGTAGAAGTGTCCCAGCCACGTATTCTTAACTTTAGGTTTCTTTCTCAAGGTGCATGTATGCAACTTCGTGATTTAAAAATACAGTGTTATAGGAATACGGGGCATAACACTAATCTGATAGTAATGTGCCTATCCTCCTCGTAGTTGTCTCTAAAACAATATCCTCGCTAAGGCTCGTATATTGCTAATGCTCGGATACCTAATAGTATCAGGTACAGGTTAACGTTGTGTACTTATTTACATATCCTGTGGGCAAAAAAGACGCTAGGCATCGTTAAACTGAGTACTCAGATATTGGATCAACATACCATCTGACCCTTTCTGAAAGCATAGTATTATGATGGTATTTCAACAAATTTAGTATATTACCTCCTTGAACTACAACCATTACAGAATTATTCATTGGTTTAACAACGTCTTCATATATGAACTTTTTACATGACCTAGGCTTATCACGAAAATTCTGCATTTGAGATCAAGTATAACTTTATATACCGGTATTCATTGTTATGTGTATAAACAAAGAGTACTGTAGAACAATAATATAATGAGGATATACGTTGTATGGCAAAGGTTCCTTTACATTACATTAACTAGGATTCTTACAACTTTATTATAATGACATCAAGCAAATCAAGTTTTTGACTTACCTGTAGTGACCCAATCATCTTGCCTCGAAATATAGAATCAGTTCCTGGTGACGATAAATCCAAGTATTTGAAAAAAATAGGTCTAATGGAGATCTAAGCGTATATTTATGTTAGCTTAAAGTAAGAGCAGAAATGGGGAATGAGGCTCGCTGGACAAGGACTACACAGGTTGTTGTGACTGATCACCACAAATCTCCTTGCTATGTAGGTGAAGAGGAGTTCCTGAGAGCCAACATTTCCGCATAGATCATCCAATGAATATGCATTACAGAGGACTGTGTCCTCAGGCGAGATCAGAGATTTCTGTGTCACCTGTACTTCTTTGTATTCACTGATAGACCTCAATCTGACCGCCTGGTCTTTGATGATGAATTCGTGTAATCAGATCCAAATTATACCTTGAACCTAGCTGAATATGGATACAGGTTTGTTGGTGTTAAAGTACAGAGCAACTACTGCAGACATTTAAAGAAAAGGTCAATTTGTGAACACATACTAGCTTGACAAATTCACGATTTCTTATTGTGAATTTTGATAAATTTACCAACGGTCAGCTGTTTCATGGACCTTTGATCAGGTTCAC
The DNA here is from genome assembly GCA_950022655.1 of Alentia gelatinosa. Classification (NCBI taxonomy): domain Eukaryota; kingdom Metazoa; phylum Annelida; class Polychaeta; order Phyllodocida; family Polynoidae; genus Alentia; species Alentia gelatinosa. Next base: position 33,561,000 of record OX465584.1, read on the forward strand.
GAATCACTAACGACAGACTATATCATAACCAAATCCTGTCTCATGGGAATCCACTCAAAAATCTAACTTGTGATGTAAACACCGCAACGCCTGTATCACATTGGCCCAACGGTAGTGTTTACAATTTGTTGTGCAGTATGTTCCCTGTAGTGCGTATGCCTTATGACAGGTCTGATCGTGTCAACAATCCGCCTGCTACTAAGTGCTAGTCACATTTACTGACCTCGTCTCGAGCACAACAGGTTTATGTCCTGTGATTTAACTGTATCCAAGGTAACTTAGTCCTTGCAGGCTTGGGGCGGCTCAGTGGCTGTCACAGCATAGTGACACTGTACGCTGTCTTGCTGCTGTTGTGACAAGCAGGCGATGTGGACTTTCTACTGAAGAGAACCTCTCTCAACCAGCCTTTGAGGTTTGAGGCCTGTGGAAACCGTCCTACGCTGAGTGAATGACAGTTGTGTGAGGACTGTTCAGTCCAACTACTACCTGCGGCTGAATTTCCCTTAGAGTACGTCTCCAACCTGCCCAGTAGCCTAAGCGTGTGTTAATGAAGGTCCACCGTTATAATTTCCCGCTGACTCGGTCCCGTATTAACAGGAGCCTGTCTGTTGATGGCTTCGTTGTCAGCGGTTCGCCTCACTGGATCGAGTGCCGTTCACAACATGGGGAGATCGAGGCGACTACGGACCGACTGCGGAAGGAACTCCCTCAAGCCACTGAGGAAATGGGGCCTATGTAACCTGAATTCAGTGATACCGCTCTAATCACGTACTCCTTGTGCCTTGCTCCTGGGCCACCTGGTTGTAATGGTTCAGAATATAGCAAACTAGACGACTTAAGTCACAAAATCACTTGACAAACATTGCGAACCTGCCTCGACCGACTGACACCCAGTCACAATCTCCACCGGTAGTGGCTGAGGCTGAGTAGTGGGCGGACCACGGTCAAAACATTGGTCTCAACTAGCTCTTTCCCTGGTTCTAAACTCCTGAAACACAAATTCAAGTATTCTGATTGGAACCTTTGCCATGTACGTCTCCTCTTAACTCCCTGTCAAAGAGCATAAACATAGGAAGGAGAAAACTTTAAATAAACTTTGTACCAAACATACCTGAATGTCCGCCATGATGAAAACTGGGTCACCTGACAGATCGCAGCGCCGTCTGTATTCTGAGTGAGGAACGAATATTTGGCGCTCGTCCAATCGAACGACTTAACTGCTGAGACCTCTGTCGATGAAGATCAGAACTATTGATAACTTTACTAAATGACGCCGGTACTAATAATATTGATATGTATATATATATATATATATATATATATATATATATATATATATATATATATATATATATATATATATATATATGTATATATATACATATCGATAATGACATTTTGAGATGGACACACCATGCCATCGGTTTGTTACGGACCAACCATATTTTACAGGACTATTTCTTTGTGAGTATAGAAATCCACTGGTAAAAATATAGATGGGATGGGGAAGGGGTTAATTGAAACACCATAATTTCTACCGTACTTTCGCCAAGTTTCGGTACGGTGCCGACCATGACTTTAATATTGGATTAAATAATCTAGTCCGATCAAACTAAATGGAATTTTAGCCTCAACAAGGACAAATTGCAAGAAAAGCTTTTATTACACAGCCCTTCTCTACATTCTACATACTTATCAACTCTAGCACTTAAAATGAGTCTTTCTTAAAATCAACTCTAGCACTTCAATTAGTCTTTCTGGAAATCAACCCTAAGCACTTCAAATTAGCCTTCTGAAAGTCTTAAAGAATTTCTGCAGCTGCTTCCAGGACAGGATCCTGTAATAATAACAAATACATTGTTATTATCTATTAGTTGTGGAAAAAAAATGATTCCCTGTCCTTCAATTTTGTGTCTCGCTTCCTCTTGGAGGTGTGGAGGTGTTCGCTGGAGGCTGGTACCGTATGTTCGGTGACAATCACGTCTACATTTCATATTATCTATTAGTTGTTGCATCTTATAAGACACTACTCTGCACAACTGTGAGTATTAAACTCCAAGTAGGCCTACTCAGTCAAACTGATTCCCATGTTCACTTCATCGTGTCAGACGTGGGATGAACATCTAGTGACAACTCTAGGCCTACTGTTTTTAAAAACCACAGCAATCTAAGTTTCACTATGGAATCTTTTGGCCTGCCCCAACCCACTATGAACTGGGAATCTCCAGCCTTAAAGGAGACTTGGGCTAAGCTTGAGCAACATGGTAGGCTAATGTTTGATGGCTCCCTCAGTGACAAAACACAACCTCAGTGAGTCAGCTACCTGCTCCTGTGGGTTGGTGACAAGGGCTGTGAAATTTTCTCTACATTCAATTTTGCCCAAGCTGTACCTGCTGTAGGCCTACCTCCTGCACAGGGAGCCCCTGCTGTACCTGCTGTAGCAGCAGAGGACTGATGTGATCTCAACACAGTGTGCAGAAAATTCACAGAATATGTGACATCAAAATCTAACATCATTTTTGCTTGGTACTGCTTCTATAGGGCCTACTTGTGTGCAAGCAACCCATGAGAGTGTAGACAGCTTTGTGACAGACATGAAACTACTAGCCAAAGACTGAGGTTTTTCCGGTGACATCGTCAACAAGGTAATACGGGACAGACTTGTATATGGCACTAATTCTCACAAAGTCCATGAACATTTCATCAACCATGGGACCAATTTAGACTTACTGACTGCGCTTCACATCGCATGTGCCTTCAAAAGTGCACAGAGCCAGCTTCAGAAAATGACAGGTGAAGCAGCCCAGGTCCAGATGGTAAAATCTGACTGAAAAAAATGGAAAAAAGGAACAGGTACCAGTAAAGGGGAAACAAGCAGTGTTACTAAACCTGACAACAAGACAAACAAACACAGGAACACTGGTCAACAGTGCAGAAACTGCAGATATCTTCCACACACTAACATGGATAACTGTTTGGCCCATGGGAAATGATGCAGTAAATGTCACAAAAAGAACCACTTTGCAGGAGTTTGCCATCAGAAGACCGCACATACTGTAGAAGACGCCAGCAGCAATAGCGACAATGGTGAGGATTTCTACATTCAGTGTGTCAACTCAACCACTCAACAGGATCAGGCATTCGTCAAACTTACATGTAAGAGTACCCAAATGCCTTTCATGATTTACACCAGTGCCCAAGTTAATGTGCTGCCCAAACATGACTTTGACAAGTTAAACGTTAAACAGCTACTGACACAAAGCACCATGACTCTTCGTGGATATGGTGGCCAGAAGCTTGCTACTCTTGGCACATGTGACTTAGACTGCACATACAAGGATGTCAACTGCAACCTGTGATTCCACTTTGTCAATGAAGATGCCCCTGCAGTACTAGGTTGAAAGTCATATGTCAACATGAACCTGATAAAACTAATACTCTTTATTGATACGCCCATCCGGAAAAGTATGACCACCGATGAGGAACTAAACAAGCGTCTTACGGTATATCAGGACATATTCCATGGGATCCAAAAATTTCCCGGTGAACACTCATTCACTTTACGTCTGGACACAGAACCTGTTGTCCACCCACCTCGTAGGGTACCAGTAGCCATCCGCGACAAAGAGAAACAGGAGCTTGACCGCATGGAGTCCAATGACATCATCACGAAAGTCACCGAACCAACTGACTGGGTCAACTCAATGGTTGTTGTACAAAAAACCAACAGCAACCTACATGTGTGTTTTGACCCTAGAGACCTGAATAAAGCTATCAAACGCCCAAATTGCCTAGTACCAATGCTGGATGACGTCACAAACAAATTGGCTGGAGCCAAACACCTCTCAATGCTGGATGCTCGCACAGGTTACTGGCAAATCAAACTGTCACCTGCTTCTTCAAGACTGAGGACATTCGACATGCCATTTGGACAATACAGATACCTGTGTCTGTAGTTTGGAGTAAACTCTGCACAAGATGTGTTTCAGCGACTGGTAGATGAGATGTACGAAAACCTTCCATGTGTTACTGGAATCAGTGATGATGTCCTGGTGGCCGGTGCAACAAAAAAAGGGAACCTGGAAGTGGTCAACATTACAACCTTAGCAAGTGCCGATTCAATGTACCCCAAGTGAAGTACTATGGCCATGTGATATCAGCTGACGGTGTCAAGGCAGACCCCAAAAAGGTGGGGGCCATAGCAAACATGGCTGCTCCAACCAACAAGACTGAGTTGCAGACGATACTGGGTATGACAAACTATCTGGCAAAATTTGCCCCGAACCTCAGCAACATCACAGCACCAATGCATGACTTGCTCAAGAAAAAGTCAGAGTTTGTGTGTGATGCCCAACAGGAAGCCGCACTCACACTGGGAGTACGCTTGTAACGGTTGCATAATCGATGTACCATCCCAGTATAAATAAAGTGATTTTAAAAATATAAAAAAAAGGTGAAAGACATAGTGATGAAAGCCCCAGTGCTGGCTTTCTATGATCCATCAAAGGAGCTAACACTCCAAGTCAATGCTTTGGAAAAGGCTATAGGTGCCACTCTCATGCAGGAAGGTCAACCAATTGAGTATGCTCCGAGAGCACTGGGTGCCTCCGAACAAAATTGGGCTCCAGTTGAACGCAAAATGCTCACCATTGTACATGGATGTGAGAGATTCCGTCAATATTTGTATGGCCACAAGACAACAGCAGTCATGAAGAAACCTCTGTCCTGTACCATGAGACAACTTCAGACTCCCAAACAGTCACTCTTTTTCATTCACAACTAACAAAGATGTTGCTGTCTGACAAACATTACCCTGGCTTCCATTCGGCATTCCAATTTTCTGTGAATCAGATGAGTTGATTTTGAGCATATGTTTCTTCCTTATTCCCTTTCTTGATAGAGCCGATCACCTTTTGAACATCTGGTCCTTCTGGTTGTCATCAAGGACTGATGTTTGAGGGACTGGACAAAACATGTGTTTGTACATCTACAGAACATGTTTTCCACTGACTGGATCGCTCTTTCTGCTCGACCATTGCTTGGATGCAATTAGTGTTAATGTATACCGCCAGGGGGTGGGAAGCCTCAGGCTATTCGTAATGATTATAGAGCTTAAGGACTTGGTAGAATGTTTAATTATGGAAAATCTTATAGAACATTTCAAATAAAATCTTAACTTGGGCGTTGTAGCTATATTCTGTGAAAATTTCAAGATTATACGTCCAATATTTCAGATATTATTCCATAAAAACGAAATTTTAAAAATTAAAGAAAATGATCTCTTTTGGCATCACCCGCCACAATAACACTATCCTTACCGGGTTTAGGTATAAAACCCCTCTTTTCTCTTGTTTTACCTTTACTTTCGGGCCGTGGTATACGAGTTTCGTTTTTTTTCACGTTAATGTTCAATCTGTGTGAAGTGTACCATATATACAACAAATCCATCATTTTTGGCATATTAGCCTCTGCGACGGTAATGCTCGCATGTGATGAAACAACTACCAGGTATTCAGCATACATAATACATTTTAACCCTTGTATACAGTTTGTCAAATCATTTATGTAAATAAGAAATAGCAGCGGGTCCAGTATGGAACCCTGCGGCACACCCAGCTTCACCTCTCTTTAAGAGGAATTGTTATCATTGTATCTAATATGACACATCCGGAAATTCAAGAAGGTCTGACCCTACTTCAACTTCCGATGATTTATGTAGCAATATATTATGGTCGACGCAATCAAAGGCTTTTTTTATGTCAATATAAATGCTAACCTCCCCTTTATTGTCAGCTTCAAACAAATATTGTACTAATTTGAAGACAGCTCCTCCAATCTTCTTCCCTCGTATCAGTTTCCTACACAATCTTCGCTTCTTATCTATACCTCTCAATAGGGTCGGTGTTAACCAGCTTACATCTGATTGCCTATCTCTTCTTTTTTTCAACGGGGCTACCTCTTTCAGATAAGATATTATTCCATCTTTCCATGCTTTCCAATACATATTTCCACTCCTTTCATTAACATCAAACTTATCTAGATCCTCTTTTATCCTAAGATCCAGATCCTCCTCTACCATGCTGCCTGGTACTTTGTTATGTAATAGTCTAGACTTCGGACTGCATTCATTTAGCAATGGCACCATTTCACACTTGCATAGTTTTGAGCTCACTTTTCTTATTGAGGAGAAATAAGCACATTCAAGAAACCATTTGCACATGCAAGGAAATTGAGGCATACCTCATATGCCTGAATTGTCTCCCAGATAGATTCGATAGTGTTAATCTATATGTGTCAGTGATACACATTACACCTTGTGATGATTAACGAGGAAAATACAAATATTTCCTCGGAACATTGCCTTTCTATGAAAGAGCTACATGTCGCCATGCAAAGACTATATACATGCAGTCATGGAAAATATCAGTAAGTACATGAAACATTGGAAACTTTGCAACAGTGATCCCACTGAAAAATCCTAACTTATTATTGAGGTGAACAACTTCAGACCTATTTCAATGTTACCCCTCCCAGGGAAACGTTTAGAGTGGCTCGTACATACTAAGACGAAAAATATAGAAGAACCAACCGGCAAAATTCAAGCAGATTTAGTGAAACTCAATACATGGTGTAGTAATAATAAGGTAACTATAAATGCCAAAAGGTCCAAAGACATGATTTCCCGATTCCCGAAACAAATAAGAAACCTGAATGCAAACGATTTAGAACTACAATAAACTACACTATCCAAATTTAAGGTATATGACTACCAGGGCATAAGGTTTGAACAAGACCTTACGTACAAAAGACACATTGACAAGGCAATACAACAAGCATCCCATAAAATAAACCTGTTAAAACCCATCCGAAAATATATCACAGAAGAACAAGTAACAAATATAAATAAGGTAAAGATTCACCTTAATTTTGCATATGGTAGTGTCCTTTATAATAGTGTAACCAACATGCTACCCACTAAACTACAGATATGCCAAAATTGAGGATTAAGAGTATGGGGAACCTTTCCACAACTCAAACCAGGAAAAGAGATAGACAACATATATATATGTCAGACAAACCTCTCATCTTAAATAAGACACTCCCATTTGAAGAGCTTAGCCGTACAATTATGTCCCTATGCTCAAAATTGCAGGTACAATCAAACACGAAAAGTTTAAAACCTCAGTTGAATTCATGACAGCGAAAATTTGGAATGATTTGCAACCCCACAAAAGAAACGAATTCTCTTGATGAATTATTGGGAAACTCAAATTGAAGCTGCTCAGACAGAGCTGTATCCCTTAAGATATGATGTGCGAACCCGTTCCTCTTCCCTAAGCATCAGACTCATTGTAGATACAGGGGCGTCAGAACATTTTGAAAGTGGGGGGGCGAACTGAAAAATTGCTGACTTTTTTCTTGGTGTTGGGTCTGACTTTGAGATTGACTTGTCCCATTGGATTTACCGTAAATCATCAAAAAATCTGAGAAAAGTCAGGTCGTTACAGTTAGGTTAAGTCAGACTTTGACACTTTCCCACAGTGAAAAGTCAGGGCTTAGCCATTATTGTTAATTGCTGTTGCCTCGTCTCCTTGTGGTGCAGACCGGTTATGCTTGCATGCAAGCATAACAAAAGCGACCGGGGTAGGGAGTTAGCTCAGTGGTAAAGAGCACTGGACTTCGAATATCAAGGTTGTCAGACTTTGTTGATTCGGGTACCACTGCAGCCACTTTTCTCCTTCACCCCCAGCAGTGGTAGATACCTATACTGCTATATCAAAGGCCAATCCTTCTCATACCATGTCTATGTGGTGTGGGAAGTAAAAGAACTCTCACCTCGGTAAATGTGTAGGGGTGAGGTTTCCACCAAAATTCAATTCATAGATTTGATCACCACCCTTGTGGTGTAAAAGAACCTCGAGAAAGTCTGGTGAGAACCTGCAATGGTTAACTGGACGTTAAATCAAACCAACCAACCAACCGTTGCCATTATTGCATGCTAAAGAGTCACACTTTGATATCTTACCACGGGAAAAAATCAGGTCTTAGCCCTAATTGCATGCTAAAGAATCAGACTTTGATATTTTACCACGGTGAAAAGTCAGGGCTTAGCCACCATTGCACAGTAAAAGGTCAGACTCTGACATATTTCTATGGTGAAATGTCAGGGCTTAGCCATCATTGCAAGCTAAAGAGTCAGACTTCGATTATTTTCCACTGTGAAAAGTCAGGGTTTAGCCATCATTGCATGGTAAAAGGTCAGACTTTGACACTTTTCCACAGCGAAAAGTCAGGGCTTAGCCATCATTGCATGCTAAAAAGTCAGACTCTGATATTTTACCATGGTGAAAAGTCATGTCTTAGCCATCATTGCACACTAAAAAGTCAGACTTTGACATTTTTCCACTGTGAAAAGTAAGGGCTTAGCCATCATTGCATGCTAAAGAGTCAGACTTTGACACTTTTCCATGGTGAAAAGTCAGGGATTAGTCTGACTTTGATATTTTACCATGGTGAAAAGTCAGGGTTTAGCCCTAATTGCACGCTAAAGAGTCAGACTTTGACACTTTTCCATGGTGAAAAGTCAGGGCTTAGCCATCGTTGCATAGTAAAAGGTCAGACTGTGACATATTTCCATGGTGAAAAGTCAGGGCTTAGCCATCTTTGCACGCTAAAGAGTCAGATTTTGATATTTTACCACGGTGAAAAGTCAGGGCTTAGCCACCATTGCACAGTAAAAGGTCAGACTCTGACATATTTCTATGGTGAAAAGTCAGGGCTTAGCCATCATTGCACAGTAAAAGGTCAGACTTTGACACTTTTCCACAGTGAAAAGTCAGGGCTTAGCCATCATTACACGGTAAATAGTCAGACTTTGATATTTTACCACAGTGAAAACTCAGGGATTAGTCTGTCTTTGATATTTTACCACAGTGAAAAGTCAGGGTTTAGCCCTAATTGCACGCTAAAGAGTCAGACTTTGACACTTTTCCACGGTGAAGAGTCATGTCTTAGCCATCAATGCACACTAAAAAGTAAGACTTTGACATTTTTCCACTGTGAAAAGTAAGGGCTTAGCCATCATTGCATGCTAAAGAGTCAGATTTTGACACTTTTCCATGGTGAAAAGTCAGGGATTAGTCTGACTTTGATATTTTACCACAGTGAAAAGTCAGGGTTTAGCCCTAATTGCACGCTAAAGAGTCAGACTTTGACATTTTTCCATGGTGAAAAGTCAGGGATTAGCCATCATTGAACACTAAACAGTCAGACTTTGATATTTTACAACAGTGAAAAGTCAGGGTTTAGCCCTAATTGCATGCTAAAGAGTCAGACTTTGACACTTTTCCATGGTGAAAGGTCAGGACTTATCCATCGTTGCATAGTAAAAGGTCAGACTTTGACATATTTCCATGGTGAAAAGTCAGGGCTTAGCAATCTTTGCACGCTAAAGAGTCAGATTTTGATATTTTACCATGGTGAAAAGTCAGGGCTTAGCCACCATTGCACAGTAAACGGTCAGACTCTGACATATTTCTATGGTGAAAAGTCAGGGCTTAGCCATCATTGCACAGTAAAAGGTCAGACTTTGACACTTTTCCACAGTGAAAAGTCAGGGCTTAGCCATCATTACACGGTAAATAGTCAGACTTTGATATTTTACCACAGTGAAAACTCAGGGATTAGTCTGACTTTGATATTTTACCACAGTGAAAAGTCAGGGTTTAGCCCTAATTGCACGCTAAAGAGTCAGACTTTGACACTTTTCCATGGTGAAGAGTCATGTCTTAGCCATCATTGCACAAAAAAGTAAGACTTTGACATTTTTCCACATTGAAAAGTAAGGGCTTAGCCATCATTGCATGCTAAAGAGTCAGACTTTGACACTTTTCCATGGTGAAAAGTCAGGGATTAGTCTGACTGTAGATGCCCCAGATGATAACGACAGTTTAAGATGATACGGATGTCATTCTTTATTAATCTTCGATATGTTCGACATAGACATCGACATAGACATCGACATAGACATCGTCAAATCTGCAATCAGTAAATATAAGTTCAGATAATTAGTTCAATTTCACACCTCGTAGGTTTACAGATTTGACACTTGCTTGACATTAGATAGTTATACAATTAATAAAACAGTACTAAATGATATAGACTTATGTGAAACATAGCACATTAACGTTCCTTAGATAACTATAGCAGTCATTAGGCTCACATAAGACTGAATCTCCTTGACATATTCAAACACCAGTACTAAACTAGTCATAGAATGACTGAGTATTAAACTAGTCATACAGTGAGTATTGGCCATACATCAACATGAACACATTAAGAAATACACATACACCAACTAGAAATACTCCACATATCAGACAAGTAAGTAGATGCACTAAATGAATAGGAACATAGTACATACATTCAACCCCTAACCTGAAAGCATGGCACTCTCAAACAAAGGATTCTGAAACTAGGTCAATACTGTGAGTAGCTCCCACTAAAATGTCTACAAAATCAGTATTTCTGTGCAATACACATACCTCACACATAGGTACAGTAAATCTACATGTAAATGTCAACTTAAATTTACCTTGTGGCCTCTGTAAGTTACATCTGGACATCTATTTGGACTGATTTCTTCAGGAATTTTGTCCACTTCTGTGTTGCAGTTGTGCAATCCACATGATGCTAGTCTTGAACCCTCAGTTCTACTAGATTATAGTTAGTCCACTTAGGACATTATAAAACAATAAGTATAAACTTAATCTGTATGGTGATATCATGTGTAAATCAAATTATATTACATTTAGGTTTTATAAACACAATATCTTAACTAAAAGGTGGTAAACTTGATAAGTGTTTGGTTTGAGATTAACTGTTAGTACTCAAATATACACAAGGTGGCAGCAAAGTTCAATTCTGTTAGTACACAAAGTAGCCACCAGACTGCAGCACGGTTCTGGCATGGTTAAGTATGGGTGCTGCTACACTCCCACCAAAATTACGAATGAAAAAATGTTCACATAAGATGACACATACATAGGTCAATAAAAAATCATGAGTAATTTTCAAAGTACAAACACCCATTACATTACACAGGTCAATGACAGGTCAGGTTGATAATGCAGGATATCAGGGGACAGCTCTTACTCTTTCTCAAGCAGGAGGACCAAGCTCTGTATTGGACGTTCAAGAACCAGTGGTTTGTCGAGTTGTTTCCCTTGGTTGTCTAGCTTCCTATTACTCATCTGTACCTTAGCACTCCTTACTAATCCATCTGGATTTAGTTTCACTTCAACTACTCTGGCTAGTTGCCACTCATTGCGAGGTAAGTTTGTGTCCTTCACAATCACGACATCATCAATTTGCAGATTTCTTCTTGGGGTGTGCCATTTCTGCCTGCGATTGATGTTTGAGAGATATTCACTTTTCCAGCAATTCCAAAACTGGTCAGCAAAGAACTGAACCCTTCTCCAGCGTTTCCTGGTGTAGACATCCTCCCTTACAAATCTACCAGGTGGAGGCAGTGGAACCTTACATTTCATTGTCAGCAGATGGTTTGGGGTTAAGGGCTCTGGGCTTTTTTGATCATTGATGTTATCAGTAGTCAGTGGGCGACTATTGACAATGGCCATTGCCTCATAAAGGAATGTACGAAAAGAGGCATCATCGAGGCGGCCAGGGAATTCAGAGATGATGGATGATAGCACGCTTCTGATAGTTCTGATCTGTCGCTCCCACACTCCACCAGCATGACTTGAGTGGGGAGCATTCATGATAAAGTCACACTGCTGTCTTGCCATGAATGACTTGATCCTCTCAGCATCCAGATCTGCTATTGCATTTCTCAATTCATTTTTTGCTCCAACAAAGTTAGTGCCCTGATCGGAGCGAAGTTGTTGTACTGGACCTCTAATAGCAATGAGGCATCGTAAAGCATTTATGAATGCGTCAGTAGTCATGTCATCTAGAGCTTCGATGTGAATTGCCCTTGAACTCATGCAGGTGAATAGAAAACCATAACGTTTCAGCTCCCTCCTGCCAGCCTTGATATAGAAGGGTCCAAAGCAATCCATACCACAGAAGGTAAACGGTGGAGTGGGTTCTACACGTTCCTCTGGCAAATTAGCCATTTGTTGTTCCTCGACAGGTCTTCTCATCCCTCGACATTTAACACACTTGTTGATGCAAGCAGCTACGATTTTGCTGCAGCCGATGATCAAGTAGCCATTGGTTCGAATCTCATTTGTAGTCATGTCTCTTCCCTGATGTTGCACCTTTGAGTGGTAGTAGGAGACAATGAGATCAGTTATATGACTATTCTTGGGTAGAATCGCAGGGTGTTTCATTTCGAATGAGAGACTTGACTTGTTAAGTCTCCCCCCAACCCTGAGGATTCCTTCATTGTCAACAAATGGATCAAGACTGTTGAGTTTGTTGTTGTTGGGAACCTTGGCCCCTTGCTTGCTAAGTAGGTTCATCTCATCAGCGTAGACTTGATGTTGTACTGCCTGGACGATTATGGACGCAGCTTTCCCTTTCTCAGCAACTGTGGCAAGTCCATTTGACTTGTTCTTCCTTGTGACACAAATTAAACGGGCAACAGCTCTCACTGCCTTTGACCAATCAGAGAAGTGAGATATACGATCGATGAGACAACAATTTTCTTTGGTATTCGTAGTCAGCACTTGCACAGCTTTTACTTCTGGATCTCCAATTGATATGTCTGGTAGGTTTGGCCGAGTTTTAAAAGGAAGGGGCATCTCATAGTGTTGGTCTTCATTTTTCCTTATTTCTGACTCCAACCTTTTCAGGAAGAGCAAGTCATCCTGGGACGTACGCTTGTCATCGAGCTTGACATCTACAAAATCAGATTCTAGTATTCTGATTGCATCAGCTGGCTTCACAACTGGGAGCTCTTTCACAGCGATGCGATGAGTGAAGGCAAAGTTGTTTCCTATGTCAAGGTGTGGAGATGCACATCCAACTATGCTCCATCCCAAATCTGTCCTTTGAGCATATGGCTCTGTATCCTTGCCTAGGATGACTTGTCGCGGTGCCAATGCTTGAGAACAGTTGTAGCCGATAAGTAGGCCAACTTCACACTCCTTTAGCTCTGGTAGCTCATCTGCTATAGTAACTAGATGAGCCGAACTTCTGGCTGTCTCAGAAGTAGGAATATGTGACCTGTCCACTGGTATGAAATCACGAGTATATACAGGGGGAAGGTCTATTCTTGTAGCCGAACTGAACCCTCTGACTTGAAGTCCGGTTGCACGCTTAGACTGAATTACTGAATTTTGCGACATCATGGTCGTTAGTTTAAGTCGCACTGGTGTGGAGTCTACATTCAGTGACTCACAGGTTTCCTCAGTAATAAATGTGGTGTCACTTTGTGTGTCGAGCAAGGCATATACAAGTTTCTCCTTTCCTGGGTTAGCAGTAGTTGACACCCATACTGGAACGATGGTTGACGTGTTGGTCTGGCCCCCTCTGTTCACATTCAGAGACACCGCAGACTCTACTTCCTCTTTCGCCGATGATTTTTGCTCGGTCTTGACACATTGATCCCTTACTTTCGACTGGTCTGGCTTGTATGCTTCGTCATGGAGACAGGTTGGGTGTTTACGTTGGCATTTCTCACAGGTATGTCGTCGTCTACAGTCCCTGGAGTGATGTCCTCTCTTTAAACATCCAAAGCAGAGATGTTTTTCCCTGACAAACTTCCTCTTGTCATCCATGGTTTTCCTAGCAAAGCTTGAACATTTACTTAGAGTGTGGCCCTCTTTCTCACATAAAAAGCAGGACATCCTTTGGTCCCCCTTCTGTCCATCTGTTGTGGATTTCTGATCAGTTGCCGTTGCCAAGGTACTTGCCTTATTCCGCTTGGCATCACGTCTGCTGCTTGCTGACTTTGAATTTGACACGGGGGCATCTAAGGATCGCAGAGCATTGAGCGATGATATGGGATTACATGCAATCTCAGCCTCCTCTCCAACAAAGTCTACAAACTTGTTGAATGTTGGATACTTCTCTTTTTTCCTCATGGCAGAATGCACAGTGCGGTTCCAACGTGATGTGAGCCAATCTGGAAGACGGCTAAGGATGCACTGATTTTCATGGCAGTTGTCCAAGGACTGCAGACCCTGTACGTAGGGCATGGCTGCTCTACAACTTTTTAGGAAGTCTGCAAATTCCAGTACCCCTTTACTGTCCTTGGGAGTGATCTTGGGCCAGTTGTACAGCTTTTCCCTGAAGGCCTTTCCAACGATAAAGGGATCACCGTAGCGTTGGTTGAGTGCATTCCAGGCTTCAGTATAAGCCAATGCACTGTCCTTGAGAAAGTAGCTCTCGAGAGCTCTCTTGGCTTCACCGCCAACATAACGTCTGAGATAAAACATCTTTTCACTTGGCGATGAGCATCTAGTGTCAATTAGGGCGATGAAGGATGACTTCCAGTCTGTATACTGCAGAGGATCGCCATTGAAGACGGATGGCTCGGGGGCTGGTAGACGACTGAGACTCATTGATTCAGTTAGGGCCTTCACAAGTGTTGCTGTGTTGTCTGTCTCTTGGGCCTTGACAAGTCTGCCAGGGGACATCTTTGATGCACTCTGAAGAAAGTCTACATTTCCACCAAGACGTTTATCTTGAAGTAAACTCTTGCAATCTTCAATGTAAAGACATTCTTCATCATAAACCTTGAACCTTGCCCGGGCTATCTCCACTTCCTTCTGTTTCTCCAGACGAGTAATGTCACGTCTTTTCCGTTCTAGTTCTTCTTCCTGTTTACGCTTGAGTGCTTCAAGCTCAGCTTCCTTTTCTTCTCTATCCTTCAGTGCCTTCAACTCAGCCTCCTTAGCAGCAAGCTCAGCAGCAGCTTGCAGTCTTTTTGTAGATGATGACTGGGATGTGTTCGAACAGTGACTATGTTGTGTTGCTCTAGAAGCAACAGAGCTGAAAACAGATGCATTTTCATCTTTTTGAAGTAAATGTTTCAAATTTGTAACAGTATCTTCCATCTCCAAATTCACCATCCTCTGGCTTATGTGGTTTAATAATGCCTTTGTGACAGCACTACAAGTGTCAATCTGCCGTCGTATCTCTTGTTCTGGTGGGCAGATCTCACGCAGAGCTTCGTAGCTCTGAATGGCGTCATCATGACTTTCCTGCACTGAAGTAAGGATTGATGTCAGGTCCTCTTCTGTGCAATACCCTTTCAACTTCGTTCTACCAGCCTTTGCCTCTGCCTTCCAGTGGTCGTATTGTTGTTGAGTCATCCTCCTCAGACGTCTTTCCTTCTTCTCCCTCTCCCTTTCCTGGAATTCTGACAATTTCTCTGTCGGTCGAGATGTGCGTGCGCTGCGCCGGGGGGCACCAGAGTCATCAGCCCCGTCTTCTGTTTCGTCAGTTGACTCTATTATCGCTGTTGACCTATTTTGAAGGGTTTCAACCTGCCCCTCTAACTCCTGCACTTTATCACCCTGACCCGACATTTTACAATATTTTGGAAAGTAATAACCGTGGAAGAAAGGAGATTATGACAATAAACACCTATACCACACAATATGGAAATTCAGTTGTAAACAGTGGTGCTGGAAATTATTGAGCTCTATAAACAAGAGTACTTGTTTGAAATGGTCCTACAATAGATGTTAACAAATCAAGTAAACGAATTGGTAAACATGTGATATTAGCAACCATAAAAAGGGATAGTATTATCCTTAATTGAGTCCTTGGTTTTCAGCTGTCAGAGTATTGATTCACAAGAAAAGCATTTAAGCGTCATTAAATCATGGAGAATGAGACCATTAAGTACCATTGATTGACGTTAACGAGTTATGGTACTTCACTAATTTGTCTGCTTCTCCGGCGATGCGATGAGTAGACCCAACACGATGCTTTTCTCTTGTCACGACGTCTTCCGACACGATTTGGTCATCAATCGCTTGTTGATGATCCTACCTTGGACTTTATACTTGTCGTCTTGTTCACATGCCTACATCACTATGTAGTCGACTTCCCTCTCTAGAACACGTCTTCCTGCAGCCTTCGAGCATTTACGGTACATGCAGGTGTTGCGAGGTGAAGATTTGACTGTAGATGCCCCAGATGATAACGACAGTTTAAGATGATACGGATGTCATTCTTTATTAATCTTCGATATGTTCGACATAGACATCGACATAGACATCGACATAGACATCGTCAAATCTGCAATCAGTAAATATAAGTTCAGATAATTAGTTCAATTTCACACCTCGTAGGTTTACAGATTTGACACTTGCTTGACATTAGATAGTTATACAATTAATAAAACAGTACTAAATGATATAGACTTATGTGAAACATAGCACATTAACGTTCCTTAGATAACTATAGCAGTCATTAGGCTCACATAAGACTGAATCTCCTTGACATATTCAAACACCAGTACTAAACTAGTCATAGAATGACTGAGTATTAAACTAGTCATACAGTGAGTATTGGCCATACATCAACATGAACACATTAAGAAATACACATACACCAACTAGAAATACTCCACATATCAGACAAGTAAGTAGATGCACTAAATGAATAGGAACATAGTACATACATTCAACCCCTAACCTGAAAGCATGGCACTCTCAAACAAAGGATTCTGAAACTAGGTCAATACTGTGAGTAGCTCCCACTAAAATGTCTACAAAATCAGTATTTCTGTGCAATACACATACCTCACACATAGGTACAGTAAATCTACATGTAAATGTCAACTTAAATTTACCTTGTGGCCTCTGTAAGTTACATCTGGACATCTATTTGGACTGATTTCTTCAGGAATTTTGTCCACTTCTGTGTTGCAGTTGTGCAATCCACATGATGCTAGTCTTGAACCCTCAGTTCTACTAGATTATAGTTAGTCCACTTAGGACATTATAAAACAATAAGTATAAACTTAATCTGTATGGTGATATCATGTGTAAATCAAATTATATTACATTTAGGTTTTATAAACACAATATCTTAACTAAAAGGTGGTAAACTTGATAAGTGTTTGGTTTGAGATTAACTGTTAGTACTCAAATATACACAAGGTGGCAGCAAAGTTCAATTCTGTTAGTACACAAAGTAGCCACCAGACTGCAGCACGGTTCTGGCATGGTTAAGTATGGGTGCTGCTACACTGACTTTGATATTTTACCACAGTGAAAAGTCAGGGTTTAGCTCTAATTGCACGCTAAAGAGTCAGACTTTGACACTTTTCCATGGTGAAAAGTCAGGGATTAGCCATCATTGAACACTAAACAGTCAGACTTTGATATTTTACAACAGTGAAAAGTCAGGGTTTAGCCCTAATTGCACGCTAAAGAGTCAGACTTTGACACTTTTCCATGGTGAAAGGTCAGGACTTATCCATCGTTGCATAGTAAAAGGTCAGACTTTGACATATTTCCATGGTGAAAAGTCAGGACTTAGCCATCTTTGCACGCTAAAGAGTCAGATTTTGATATTTTACCATGGTGAAAAGTCAGAGTTTAGTCCTAATTGCACGCTAAATAGTTAGACTTTGACACTTTTCCATGGTAAAAATCACGACAGTCTTTGCACTTGATTGAGTTAAATTTGAAGATGCAGACTTTTTTTGGGCTGGCAAAAAAGTGGGGGGGGGGGGGGGCGGCCGCCCCCCCTGCCCCCCCCCCCTATTCTGACGCCACTGAGATATGTTGTTCACTGTTATCTTTAGAACCAACTGTTACATCATATAAATTACACACCTCCACTGTAAGCCTTAAAGTTAGGCAAGGCATGTAACTTTGTTTAAGACTGGCGCTGTTGGAAGATGGATTACTTCTAATCCAAACGATACTCCAGTATAGGTAAAAGTTAAAAAAATGTTTTGAGCATGACTTGAACGAATGCGATGTAAGTGTATTAGTTTGAATGAAGGCTTACTTTGTTATTACCATGCCAAAGCCTTCATCAATTGTTATGGGTATATTAATGCTATATAAGTAGTTCAAATTCCAACAGAATTGAAATCAGCAGCTTATAGTTCTAATGCTACAGATTTATAAAGGTTGAAAATCAGACTACTATTTCAATACCGAACTTCAAATGTTGATACTATGGAACAGAACCAGTAAATTTACATTCTTATATAGTTATATGTCATTGATATCAACTCAATTACAACAACAACCACTACGATAGGCCTAATTCTCGATTACTGAATTTCTTTTGCTTTCCACTACCATCAACTAGACTAATGTTTCTGCAAAAATGTGATATACATATAATTTGTCATCGTATCATACAACAAAATGCATTTATATATTTCAGGAAAACTGAAGAAGATGTGCAAATCTTTTGGGTAAACGATAGAGATGGCATTCATTTAAAAGTATTACATTAAATAACTGTTTTTGATTTCATATTTATTAACACCGTTCGAGTTTTGGGGACTCTCCTTACTAGTATATTTTAAATAACTATGGACTATTGTCTTGTAAACTGTTGGAGGTACGTGGGTGCTGAATAAATAGCAATAACACGTCCTCCTCCTTCCCAACTCCAGTTCCAATTGATCTACATGGCGACTGAGTCCGGCCAGCAGCGCTGCTTAGCGGCTTGGTGAAGAATTAACCTCTCAGGGCAGCGCGTGGAATCAACTTTGGGATTCACTCGCGCTGCACTCTATCGGGACCCAGCGGAACTCTCGGGTATGAGTCTGTTTTATACTTGGGGGAAACTACATAGCCGCCAGAGCTACATATTTCTGCTTTGAGAACCTACATAGAAAGGAACTACCTGGACCGAGGTAACGATTAAACTAATCAACCCCTATGTCGTAGCTTAGTGGTTGGTTGGTCGAGATTTGTAATGGACCTTCTGCAATGATATCGTGCCCCAGAGACAGTACCACCTGTTGAATGGACGACACCTCAACCTCGATTGAGAATTCTACAATAATACCTCAACCCACAGCTGCATGGAGTTGTCCCTCTGTATTAACTACCATATAAGGAATAAAGTAGTCCCAGTAGCCAATGACTGCATTCGGAGGAAACCACGACCTTCACCCTGACCTCCTTACATGATATTTATAGCGCCTTGGTACGGTTCTACAGTCGAGAGTTGACCTAAAATCTAATGGGCCACAACCACCCTCACAGACGATAGCACTGTAATAACTAGGAGAAAATGTTATTTCCATTCATAATGGAAGAGCGCGGTATATCTAAATCATTTCATCAAATAAAAATAAGAATGTTTCAATAATTCCAGAGAATGGATTTCTTTTTTTTTAAGGATATTTTATTCAGTTTTCATTGACATCTAGAATCATAGACAGTGGTAGCTTGGTTTTCATAGTATCTCCTTCCATTATGTGGTAAAGATACAGAGAATAGGTTACCTTAAATGTTTTCCTATCACTTCTGTTACTTTTAATCACTATGGTTTCACTTTCCACAACAGACCAAAGTCATAGCAATTTACACAGCCGTTTTTTTTCTTTAGCATTGTAACCCTCTCCTCAGCTTTTCCTTGGCAGTTTTGTCTTTTGATATGGTTTTAAGTTGTTCTCAAGTATCACCAACAGGAATATCTATCATGTTATGGAAATCTACATGTGTCAACAGATGGATCTAAGTATCCCGTTCAACTTGTCGTCCTGACTCGTCACAGTTGTGACTGAATTTTTCATTGAGGGTCTTGATCAACTGTCCTACTTCTCTGGCTAATAGGTCAGCTATGCCATCAGTTCGCTCTCTGATAGCCCCTTAGTGCTTGATGAAGTACTGATCGTTTTTTGTACAATTATCACACTCAAAATACCATAATTGTCCTTTCTCTGTGATTTTGAACCATTTATAGAATCCTGGTTTTTATCTTGAGTATTTTGTACATTGTGAATATGTGATTTCTGTTGATTTGCTACACTGCAGCGCACACACGATCACAAGGTTACTCAGCCATGAAAGTTCTAGTAAAAAGAACCGAGTCAGTAGTGGGGCAGGGGGTATGGTAATGCTTGATACTGGACCCCTGCTCATTTAACAAGGCCTTTATAGTTGGGACATTGATAGCAAAGCGTTAGATTCTCTGCAGTAAGTTGAAACCCTGTGTGAGCATTCTAACCGGTAGGTGACGTATATGAGCGTGATTTCCCGCGCTCAATAACACATACATACATTTTTATTATCTATTAGTTGTTGCTGCAATGGCTTGCCATAGCTCCCCACGCCTGTAGTTTCACATCCCTACACTTCTATTGTTTTGGTTTCCTTTCTGCTACACACCACCATCTTGTAAGACACTACTCTGCACAACTGTGAGTATTAAACTCTAAGTACTCAATCAAACTGATTCCCATGTTCACTTCAAGCACCACTTCTTGAATAGATGCCTCACATCGTAGAAGACAATAATCATTAGTGTTTCCACCTAATTATTGTTACTCTGATTACCATAACAGCGTTAATACTTAAATACAAGGTAAAATGAAATAACCAGAGGGCAATAGAAATGGCGACTTAGAGGGTGTATCAACATAGTCAAACACCTATATAGGATATATAGTCCAACACAGAGTAAAGATTTCAAATTACACTCTGATGTCAATACTGAATTATAGACAATATCATATATTCTTCTATAGGGGTCTGGGCAGTCGGGTGGTCGTGGGGTTTCTCTTTACTAGAGCACATATGTATCAGTACCTGCAGTGTAGTGGTTTGGGAGAGCCCAGTTGTATGTAACCCGGCATGTCTATGAGGCCGGGTGTGCAGAAGTCGGCAGGTCGGTCACTGTGTTCTCTCTGTGAGGAGTGCATCCTTGGGGCCTTACGAAAGTAGATTCTTTCTGACCTCCCTATCGACCTTCCTCCCTCGCTTCCCAGCCTAGTCCGTTTACAGACCGCACCACCTTACGGTCCTTAAGGGTCTAACAGAGCAAGGCTCCCATTTGCCAGTTTCCTCTAGCTGATGGGAGATCGGAATTTCGTGATTGGCCGTTCTAATTTTAGGACCTATGCATGAAGAGTAATACACTGGTTGCTGGCAAATAACTGAGGCCAGCTAAGTACCAGCGGAGGCAGGAATTCCTGCCTCAAATAGCAGTGCATAACAGTCTTAGTTTGAGCCTGTGTGCCCTGGCCCTGGCGACAACAGACTGTACTAGAGTACCAGCTTCCCTCCCTCCATGCCTGCGTCCCTTACCCCTTTGCCCCTCCATCCCTCCCAACCTCCCTCCCTCCTATCCTCCCTCCCTCCTTCCCTCCCTCCCTCCTTCCTTCCCTCTCTCCCTCCTTCCCTCCCTCCCTCCTTCCTTCCTTCCCTCCCTCCCTCCCTCCATCCTGACCTCTAGACCTCTTGACCCTCCCATCATCCATCATATGAAACCCATCATTGTTATATATTGAGACCATTCATACGCAAATTCATATACACTATTGTGAACCCCATTATACTTATATTAAAGAAACATTTATTGAAACATCTATTGACCCTGATCAATAACTGGAAAAACCAATATAGAATGTTCACAAACAGTTCTTTCACTATCTTGAAAAACTCGGACAGTAAATTATTTTATTTCATTTTATTCATTATTTCCGCTGACGTCTCTATTATGTACCCAGGAATATACCATCATCATCCCCCTTCCTTTTGTATCCACTAAATTACCCCTGGTTTCATTTGAAAGCATAGGAAGAGCATAACATTTACCCAACAAAATCAGTCATCCAAACACCGTGTAAATCAGTCATCCAGACAACATGTAATTTTATATCGCAAATCAACATGTGAACAAGATACCTCATATAATGATACATTGTGTGAAAATCCCCACAATGCCGTAGAGCAGTAATCGATAATATCGAAACCAACGCACCACACTGTTAAAATCATACCAGAAACCCCAATCTCCAATACTTACCAAACAAAGCCACATATGACAACACATACAGTTAAGACATACATAACAATGAACTAATTAAACAGCACAGACTGCAAACTTAAGACAACAGCAATCGTCAGGTTACCATCCCCCTTCTGCCCTTCTCGTTTTCATTCCATCCATCAAAGATCCAAGACAATGATTCAAACAACCTTGTGAGGAAGTGCCTCCATATATATCAAAGTTACACTCTCTGTTCTCACCCTAGCAGATGTGTTTCTCAATATATAGACCATTTCTCAATTGCACACTCCAGTGACAAAAGCTCAGCTGGTTGTCTCCAAAGAGGCATTGCCTATATATGTATAAAATTTAGCAAGGGTACATCTCCCTTAAAAGTGTCCATAAATTAAAATCATCCTTACACAACCTATCAATCCATTTAATCCTGGAAAATCTATACATAATATCTAGTTCTCTAAGTTCCAGACCTCCCTGGTTTATGTCTTGACACATAGTTTGATGGGCCACCTTGTTCACCTTGCTCTGCCAAAGAAAGGAATCAGTCAACTGCAGAAGCTCATTGATAACTTTCACTGGTGTATGAATAACCAAAACTGGGTACAACATAATTGGAATTAGTGAACTATTGACAATTGTAACCTTCCCCTTCAGGGATAAATGTTTGTTTGATCAAGAGTTACATATCGTTTCAACCCTCTTGAGGGGACTCTTAAATTTAGAATTGTGCTCATCATCATTGGTTACGTTCTTGTTCACCACTATTCCCGGTCCCTCTGCCTGATTCACCACATCCAAAGGAAGACAATAAGAATGTTTCTGTGGGTGGCTACCCATCTAGCGTATCTTGGAAAATTTCCATATTATGCAATGTTGTCCAGTATCAGAAAAACAGAGGCTAACTCCCCCATATAGAAAAACAGGTCATCAGCAAAAAGAGAAACTTAAATCTTCCTGCGGGCCACTCGGATCCCTTTAATATCATGTTTATCCTGTGTAATAGCCAAAACCTCTATTACCAGTATAAATAAAAGTAGTTATAAGCAATAACCCTGTCTCGTACCCAAATAGGTTGGAACCACTTAGTATGAAAACCATTATTACACACAGAGAACTCTTGGTTGGTGTAAATAATTTTAATCCATTCTCTGAACTGGGGACCAAAACCAAAGATTAATCCCGAATTTTAAATTTCACAAAATCCAACCAAAGACCAGGCTGCATTATTCCCCAGATGTCCCTCCAGTGCCCTATTCTGATCCCCAGTCTCTCCATAAATACCTTATCCACCAAAAGGAAATTGTCCATCCTCCAATATCCCGGACCCCTTACTATTTTCCTCCTCTCAACCGAAAATGATAAGAGGGAATGATCTATTAAGAAATCGGTTGAATACTCAGGAACATCGCTTTTTTTCTTTTTTTTCTCATAGCAGCTTTTATTTCCGAAGAGAGTACAATTTTTTTTTTTTTTTTTACAAATTTCTTTATTGATCTTATTACTTTACAAAGGTTCCATAAATGTTGTAGTCGTTTACATAGAAATCAATAAAGTGGCTGTTGGCGTCAGCTTTACAAGTAAGCTGGTTTTCATCGCTGGGCCCGTCAATTTGGGATATTGACATAGCATCCTGGTTACACATCAAGAAGTTTAGTACTACACACAAACAGGTAACTTTCCATCATATGGTGAGGACTTCACCTTACATGGTGGGGTGATGACTAGAGGACGACATATTTGAGGATCAACAAGACACTACCATATTACACATAATTCGAGTTAGATTAACGTCAGATACAAACTGGGATAAAATAATGGTGTCTGGATAATACATTGCTATAAAGCAGACTCTGAGGCATTTGTTTTGTAAAACTTGTAGCTTTTCGGTCAAGTACAGTGCAGAGTTCATAAAAAGGATGTCACCATAATCCATATAGGGGATAATACATTGTTTATAGACTCGGATAGCTGCCGGTGTAGTTAGATAGTCCCTCATATGTCTTAGTTGATATAGTCTATAAGAGATAGTTTTAAAGAGTCGGGTAAAATGTGTTTTATAATCCAGTTGTGAGTTGTATACCTAGATAATTATAGGAATGTACATGATGAATCTGCGTATCACCTAGGGTAAAGTGACTATCATCTGTCAGGAGTCTTTTCCTCTTAGGAGCGAAGATCATTGATTTCGTTTTGGTGGCATTGATGGTTAACTTATTGAGCTGACACCAGAGATACAAACTGTCAAGGTCTTCTTGTAAACTATTAAATAAACTCACAGTATTGGTTCCGCTCTGATACAACACCGTATCGTCGGCGTAAAGACAAGTTTTTGATGATTTAAATATGGCATTCACACAATGAAGTATCCTTTGTGATGTTTTTCCTTAAAAATGCGAACAGTATGATATAAAATATAATTCATACACTGCAATTATCTTAAAGGTCAAGTTGACAGGTACATGCGCTGTTATATGTTTTTGGTGGACTCATAAGTCCTTTTGCCATACAACACTAAAGTTCAATTTTTGACAGGCATAAATTCATCCTCAAAATATATAGTACAAGTACCACCTGAAACCACTTAGGCTTTGAGTGAAAAGCCCTCAAATTGTTGTATCAATGACCGAACAGTCAGGACGAGTTATTCATCACTAGCACGTTTTTCCTATAGAATATATCACCTTCCTAAAGTTAGCTGTATGCCACACTGGTCCTTGGGGACTGGAATGATCGTTTAACCTTCCTTAGCCTTTGAGCATTCTCAAATACCAACCCTACCAGCATTAAGCAGAGAAATCTGGAATGTACACCATCTCCGGGCAAGTACAACACCAAAAGTACATATACTATTTTCGTGAACCCTATATTACCCCTGTACAATACTGAATACCTGCACAATATACTTTACATAGTCTTCCACTTTTTGATCTATTTCCTTTCTATTTTCTATGAAATTTCCTATATATAATGTTTAGAGTTTACCAATATGCAGAAGTTACTACATATTATGGCATGTGACATATAGCCAGCTGTTTAAACAAGCCTGCACAGAAGTCTAATTAAACAAATTGGACGTTAAACTATCCTAACAAGCCTGCACAGAATGGATCTATTTGTCAGATAACCCCTCTCTGTATGGAGAACACCCACCAGTCTAGATGCCCTATTTAAGACATTCTGTGAATCATGCTGCTGACGAAGAATGTAATAGGGGATAAGGCTGACATATGCAGCACAGGAGTTATCACACATTTCGTGATATTCAGTATATAACATGCATATTTGGGCCCTCATTCAATGACACACAATAGGCCTTTTTCCACTAGCCGGTGTCTCACGTTATCTGCTTAGTTACGCCACGGCTGAAGCCAAACAACCCCCTGGTAACGTATATTTTAGCATTGTATATACTGAGTGTATAAGCGTAATACGTTTATAATACACATGTACATCATATTATACATTACATTTCATAGAAGTAAAAGCGATTGCATCGTATTCTATGGTATACTAGCTCCAATTTGATATGTCAAACATGCATATCACCTCGATGATACTTTAGATATACACTAGTTAACACAGGGATACTGAAACTGGATAGACACTAATACATTGGCAGGCCTAGCTATAATATATCTTTTTCCAAGTTAAAACCAAGATAATTATCAACTATTAAGTTTAGATAGCTCAGATTCGTTGATACAATAGCCTAGTTTGTTCCAGCAATTTAATCTGTCTAAAAACAACACTCCTGCAATCTCAGCCACCGTTCACACTTTACGTGTGATTGCTGTGTGTTTCTATATGAGTACCGCCATACTCGCGGTGTTTGTCCGAGCGGCTGCGTAACGAGACGGTGGGCCGTTAGGCGGCGCTGGACAGCAACACCTGTATTGTGACACATGAAAATGAAATCACAATGATGGCGATTATTTTTCTGGAAACCATCCCCCAATATCTCAAACAGTGCAGGTGCATAATATGCCACATACATATTCCCCTCAGCAAACATACAAGTGTGTATGTACCTGTGAATAATACCCTCACTACCCTCCACAGTCGAGAGCACTCCTCCACACTGTCCTTTTGCATATTGGCGAAAGCAATATGTGCTAATTATGTGCTGAAAGAGGGCAGTTTTATCATGGGGTCTATAGACCACAGGAATGTTCTCCTCCACCACCCAGTCAGGAGGAAGGAGTATAGCTACTTAAGTGGGATTCACACGATGGGATTCATGTACCTCACAGGGTGTTTGTCTGAGGCAAATCCTGCTGAGATTCTGTACTCCTGCTTCCCTCCGCTGCAATGGCAGCAGCAACTATTGTAAGACTGTTGTGAGACTGTTCTAAAACTGTTCTGTAACTGTTGTTGTGAAACTGTTGTGAGACAACACTGAGACTGTAGTAAAACGGTTCTGAGTCTGTTCTGGGAAAGTTATTGGTGCCAATTTTATGATAGTTCTGGAACTGTTATGAGACTGTTGTGAGACTGTTATGAGTCTGTTGCGAGACTGTTGTGAGACAGTTGTCAGACTGCAATAAAACTGTTGTGAGTTTATTTTGTACAATATAAATTTAGTCTATGACAGTCTACTGTCAACCAGTTTAATTTCAGCCTGATTTCTTTTCACTATAAATTGAATTAATTCATATTCCTCACCTACCAGATACGTAGTGACAGCTCACTTTGCAGCAAACAGAACAATTACTCAGTCACTCAACACTCCGTATCTCGTTTCCCTGGGTGCCTGCAAACACCAATTTATCAGCAGAACATCTTTAATGAGAAGGACACGTCATTCTCATGCCCTTTTGTCTCTAATGGGTTGCCCATGGCCTTTGGTCAGGGGTGGTCATTGCCCCCCCTGGTGAAACACCTCTGTACTAGCGCACCCCTGCGCCACCTCTCTACTGTCGGCCGCACTAAACATCAAAGTGCGCGAGGTCGACACTGTACTCGGCCTCATTTCCTCTTCAGGTCTCATACCCTACACACATACTTTTTCTCCTCTCGTACCTTGGCTATTCCGCCCGTCGTACCTCCGGTCTCCATATTCCCCTGAATATCGGCGACCGTGTACAGGCATACCAGGACAGAGTTTGAAATATTTACGGTGAACTATGTTGACCAGAAGCGGTATGGCTGCTGCATCCGCGGCAACGGAGACGGACTCCGAGGTCACTCTACGGCAGCAAGAAACGGTTACAGAGAGCGATCACGTGGATTCGGTCTCGCAGCAAGGCACCAGCGCCAGCGGTCGTTCCCGGGCCTCACGGGTGACTGCCCTAGAGGCCAACTTAGGAGGTGTGAGATCGGACGTGAATGAGGTGAAAACGGACGTTAACGGAGTCAAATCTGACGTTTCAAAGATGTCTCGGCAGATGGACGGCATGATGGACGCCATCATGCAGATCTCACGGCCAGCATCACGGAGGAGCGGCTCACGGGCGTCGTCGGCGGCCGAACGGACACGGGACTGGGCCCAAGAACAGATGGAATGGCTG
This sequence comes from Alentia gelatinosa, assembly GCA_950022655.1. Lineage (NCBI taxonomy): Eukaryota > Metazoa > Annelida > Polychaeta > Phyllodocida > Polynoidae > Alentia > Alentia gelatinosa. The sequence goes on from OX465584.1 coordinate 33,588,419, forward strand.
CTGCCTCCACCACGCCAGTTGAGAGAGACGTACACCTCGGAGGAACACCTGCAGAGGGAATTCGGCCGTGAGGCCATGCGCCATGACAGGACCACTGGTAAGAACTCGTTATTATCAGACCTTAATGCCCGTAGGCCGACCGCCAAACCCTACATGTATATGGACCGGGACGGAGTTTACACGCTTCACCAGGAGCTGGATTTACGGTCGGGCCTCGGGCCTCTTGAGTATATCAGTTGCTTTGTGGCCCTGTTAAGTGATGACCGCGCTCTGCTCCCCGAGGACAGGGCAGACATGTTCCGGCATCTTCACCAGGTTACAGTCGATGCTCAGGCACGGCCGTGGGCCGCGGTGAGACGTTGGTCGAATTACGTATTAGACCAGGTGGAGGCTGGCAGGATGCGGTGGTCGGACCACGGCCGGATACAGGAGGAGCGTGTCCAGCTCGCCATGACCTCTACCCACACCCCAAACAGCAGTACCAACACGGAGACCGGACGCTCTCGGGGATCGGAGGCCCCTTGCCGCGACTTCAATCGCGAGAGGGGGTGCCGCCACCGTAACGACCACACAGAGGGGGGCATCCGGTGGTTGCACGTGTGCACCTTCTGTGACTCAGTCGGCAGGAAGTGCGGTCACTCGGTGCACGCCTGCAACCGGAAGCTTACCTACGGTCACGGCTATGAAAACACGGCGGCTCCCCCTGTACCCACACCGCGGCGGGTACCACAGGCGGGATACCAACTTCAGGCGTCTACAAAGCCGGCGGCACCCCAGAGCGTCCTCCAACACCCCCAGCCGACTTAAAAAAACGGGCAGGGCGCGCCCCGCGACTAAGCGAGGTGCGAAACGAAGATGAAAGGGGGGCCGGCGGCCGGGTGTGTGATGTGACGAAGCTGGCCCCCACACGTGACGTCATCCCTCACGTGACCGCCCCGGCACGTGGCCGGCCACGCGAAGTAAACATCAACAAAGGGACGGGGAATACACTCCCACAGGAAAGGATCAACGCTTTCCCCGCCCCACGCATGTCTTGCAGCGTGGCCGGTGTAAGTGTTACTGCGCCGGCAGGCCGCGAGGAGAGTAACACTCCGGATTTCGCGGCACTTAAAGAAGTCTGCGAGACCGGAATTCATCGAGAGGGTGTCCGGACCTACCCGTTCGCCTTCCGGGAGCACCGTCGGGTGACATGGCCGGACTTCACGGCCGTAGGGCCCGGCACCCACGCGGACATATACCGGGCCGTGAGGGAAACGGGCCTACCCAACGCCCTCGGCGCCAGAATTCAGGTCCCCTCGGACCTACACTTAGCGGCCTGGGACAAGTACTTAGGGGGCGTGGCAGCTTCAGAGGAGCTCCTGGGGTTCCTGTACTACGGCTTCCCCCTAGGATACCTCGGGCCCGAGACCGATACGAGGGGGGTGGCCAACCACCCCAGGGCTACCGGGTACCCTGAGCAGGTAGACCGGTTCCTGGAGAAGGAAGCCTCCTTCTCTAATATGATGGGACCTTTTGAGGAACCGCCCTTCTCCCCGTGGTGTCACGTGTCGCCTCTTATGACACGGGAGAAGCGGGGGACCGACGATAGGCGCATCATCACGGATATGACTTTCCCGCGGGAGCGCAGCGTGAACTCGTTCATGATTAAGAACTCTGTCTACGGGCTGGAACGAGATCACGGCCTCCCGACGGTTGACGAGTTCGTGACGAAACTCGTGAAGGGAGGTACGTCGTCATATATGTCATCGATCGACGTATCGCGTGCATACAAGAACTTCAGGTGTGATCCCCTCGACTGGCCCCTGCTGTGTTTCACGTGGGAGGGCGGGCACTACTGTGATACTGCCATGCCGTTCGGTGCCCGTGCCTCCTCGTACCACATGCAGTGTGTGGCCGAGGCCATCGTCGGGATCCTCGGGTCAAAAGGAGTCACGGCCGCGATGTACCTCGATGATCTGATTATCCTCTCCGAGGACCGAGGTAAGGCGGCCGTAGACTTCAACATTGCATGCGATCTGTTCGTCGAGCTGGGCCTCCCCGAGGCACACGACAAAGCTCAGGCTCCTAGTCAAGTCGTCACGTGGCTAGGGATTGAGATCGACGCCCATAGGATGAGTCTCTCCATCCCTACGGCCAAGTTGGAGGAGATACATGGTCACGTGTCGGCCGTCGCTAAACGCCGCACCCTCACGAAGAGACAGCTACAGTCAGTGTTGGGACGGATTCTGCACGTGGCGAGGTGTATTAGGCCGGCACATGCTTTCGTCTCGAAGCTTCTGGAGGCCCTGCGAGGCATGACGGGGTTCTATCTTAACATCAATTCCGAGATGCGGCAGGACCTCGACTGGTTTGTGAAATTCGCGGAGGGGTGGAATGGACGAGCCCTAATCCCTCGAGGCCCGCCGACGAGGCGCATCACTGTCGATGCCTGCCTCTCGGGCGTAGGAGGGACTGACGGCCACTTCTCCTATTCCGGGCAGGTGTGCCCTGTCCTCGACCCCGTGGAGTGCATCTCAGAGCTCGAGGCTCTGAACACGATATATGCACTCCACACCTTTATCACCGAGCGAGACCGTGGGTCACGCATCGAGGTATTCTGCGATAACCTCGGGACTGTGCAGACCCTCAACAGCGGGCGTGCCCGAAACCGGGTCCTGGCGGAGTGTGCCCGCCAGGCATGGATGGTGGAGGCACCCCTACAGGTGGAGTTGGTCTTCACCCACATCCCCGGGGTCCAAAACGTGATCGCAGATGCCTTGAGCAGGGCCCACCTTTCAGCGACTGATTAGGATAAAGCGACCTCACTTACTCTACTCCATGAACTGTATCCGATCGTGCCATGTACACATGCATCGTTTGTACCAATACTCCGTCTCTTCTGCAGATCCGGCGCTTCTTTTACTCCAAGCGAAAGCGTCTGCCCGACAGTCAGAGGCGCAGTGGGCACCTACCTGGCATTCTGCAGAAGGATGGAGATCGACCCCAGGGCACCGACCATGAGCCTAATCACCAGTTACATGGAGTACGTGGCCGACCACGCCCCTTCCCCGGCTACGGTCGCAAACCATCTATCGCACATCAGTGCGCATCTGCGATTGACGGGGGGGGGGGACATGGCCCCGACAGAGGATCACCGAGTGAAGAGGGCACTGGAGGGCATGAAAAGGAACAAGGAATACGTCCCAAACGTGAAGCCACCAGTGCCGATGGACGTCTTCCGGGCCGTCCTCGACGAGCTCGCGGTATCGCCTCTCCACACGGCGATAAGAGCGGGCCTCCTGTTGATATATTATGCGGCCCTACGGCAGGGCGAGGTGGCGCCGCAGTCGGCACGGGCGTTCGACCCGGCACGGCACCTGACACGAGGGGACGTGGTCCTCGGCCAACGGCACGTGAGCATCACGATAAAAGCAACAAAGAACCTACAGCACGTGGGCGAGCAGAAGGTGATGCGCCTGGAGGCCGCGGACGATATCAGGATCTGCCCCCGACACGCAATTCGGGAGCTGCTACGGGTGGCCCCTACGGCTTCACTCCGGGATCCATTCCTCACGTTGCCCGATGGGACAATCATTACTTCCCGAATGATGACAAGGGAATGGGATCGCCTGTTGCAGGCCACAGGCCAAACTGTGAATTCACCCTCCACAGCCTCAGGAAAGCCGCTGCCACGCAGGCATTCCAGGCAGGCATACCTGAACTAAATATCCAGAGGTATGGAGGGTGGAGGTCCCAGGCACATCGTGCCTACATCAAGGTCTCCGACCTTAGGACTGTCAATAACTCTCTTATCAAGTCCCTTTCCTTCAGAAAGTGACCTTTTTTCTATCCCAACCCACCTCTCCCTATAACTATTGGCTTCTTGGCTATTTTTATTATATTATTATTACATGTTACTCATAACTATGTAATATTACATAATAACTTCATTATGTTCTCATATACTGTTCATAATTGACAACAATATACATATGTCAATTATTCACTTATCCTTATTATTGATATTCACTGTATAACCTTATTAATATCAATAAGAAATATAAAATTTTATAAAATTTTATAAGCCCACTCCGGCTTTCCTCTTGCTTCATTGGGGATTTGGGGTAATGGGTTGCCCATGGCCTTTGGTCAGGGGTGGTCATTGCCCCCCCTGGTGAAACACCTCTGTACTAGCGCACCCCTGCGCCACCTCTCTACTGTCGGCCGCACTAAACATCAAAGTGCGCGAGGTCAACACTGTACTCGGCCTCATTTCCTCTTCAGGTCTCATACCCTACACACGTACTTTTTCTCCCCACCCACCCTCACCTTTTCCCTTTTCTACTCCTTACCACTCGTAGGGGCTATTTTTATTATATTATTATTACATGTTACTCATAACTATGTAATATTACATAATAACTTCATTATGTTCTCATATACTGTTCATAATTGACAACAATATACATATGTCAATTATTCACTTATCCTTATTATTGATATTCACTGTATAACCTTATTAATATCAATAAGAAATATAAAATTTAATTAAATTTTATAAGCCCACTCCGGCTTTCCTCTTGTTTCATTGGGGATTTGGGGTAATGGTCACCCATAATAGCCCTACTATTGCGGCACTGGCCACCTGTTAGGTGTTGAAACGTCAACACCTTCCCAGCAGATTTTTGCTGGTGCTGTAAAGGCAGGACCAGAGGAGGTGTGAAGTGCAGCGCCCCCTATACCGACCTGAAACATATATACAATCGCGACAGCCTCAGGGTGCCACTTTCAATCGGACATCGACAGGGAAAGCACGGCGTGCGGTGGTGGTAGGCAGCAGTAGGAGAGGCTTGGGTTGGACACAGGGACTGAGGCCAGTCTAGCCCTAGTCAGGAAACCTTGACTGCCTTGCGGACAGCCTTCACAGTCAGAGCCTTTAGGACTAGTCTATCCCAAGCCTAGCAATACTTGTGAGAAATAAGGCATTATTCCATAACAAAAAACAGGCATAAAACATGGAGCTCTATTGAGCTCTATTGTGGTTTCGAATAGATTAGATATCACTCTATCAATATCTGAAAAGATTTTTGATAGAGCTCTAACAGTTTGTATGTAGTAGCTGTTACTAGTTAGCCTATTTTAGTATAGGAATCCGCATTCAGCTGTCATTTGAGACCATGCCAAACCGATAGGGGGCGCTACGCTTCACACCTCCTCTGAGGCAGGACAGAAAAGCGGCGGTCGATGATGAGGCCTACTGGCCTATGGGCGGCGGGCAATGGCAGCAGCAAGGCGGCCTCCTACGTCTTCAGCCTACGAGGGCAGTGGTGGTGGTTGTGGCATTACGGCGGTGGCCTACAGCAACGGTGGCCTATGGCAGCGGCCTATGCTGGGGTAGAGATATGTGCATATTATGAAAAGTACAGTAAAACCCCTCTTCCGGGACACCCCGCTTAAGGGGATACCCCGCTTAAGGGGATACCCCGCTTAAGGGGACAATTAGCTCGGAACGGAAATTTTTCCCACTATTAAGAGTTTATTTTAACCCCGCTTAAAGGGACACCCCACTTTAGGGGACACCCCGCTTTAGGGGACAGTTTTTCGGTACAGAAATGCTTAAAAACCCCGATTAAGGGGACAGTTTGGAAGGAAATCATATCAAAAACACTGAAAATCCAAGTTTTTTGGTGCCCGTTTGTACGGGACAGACCGAACAATAGACTGAGCATTCCCGAGCGGGCCCGGGCGGCCAGAGTGTGTTTTTTCATTGTAATAACTACATCTCTGGCAGGTCTGGGCGGGCCACAGTGAGTGGATATTAGTACCAGTGATTTTCGCACCTACTAAAGGTGCCAGGTAAGAGGCCCGCTTACAGGTTAGCTGTGGGCGACACAGGGAGTGCTGGGGGCTTTGAAGGTGCGGCATTCAGTGAGCCGTCGCGGCTCTGGGCGGCTCACGATAAGTCCTTTTAGGGCTGCTGATTTCTCTCAGAAGTTACTGGGGTGGGGGACGGGGGGGGGGGGGGGGGGGGGTGGGGGCATTGACCGGGGGTATAACAAGGAGCGAATTTCACAAGGAAGGTATATCCACCTTCAACCTCTATTATCTATTTTTTATTTTTTTGTATATTTACTTTCATTTATGTTATATGATTTATATTTATTTACTTAATTATGTGTTATTGATAAACATTTTAACCTAAAAACATCGTTTCCTTCATTTATGTAGGTATTCTCTATTGTATAACCATTGACAGACTGAAAACCCCGCTTAAGGGGACACCCCGCTTAAGGGGACACTTGGCTCGGAACGGAGGGTGTCCCCTTAAGAGGGGTTTTACTGTATATGCAGGGAGAGTATAAGATTTCTGGCCTCAGCAAGTTTAGAGACTAAATCCACCAAACAGACATTCTGCAGATGGGTTTTTATCCTCCACCCTCTTTGCCAAGGCCGACCGGCTGCCCCAAATTCTCTAAACTCTCTGCACTGATCCACCAAATCCTCTATTTCTGGCTGCGCCGATGACCACAAGATGTCCACACCACACTCGGGCAGCGCCTAGTAAATGAGCCCACCAGCGACTAGCGAATGAGCCCACCCACGAGGCGATGAAGACATTGCGGATTTGCTGCTGCTGTCTAGTGGACGTTGGCTGCACTAATGCACTAGCGGAGTTCCCCGTTCATCCAATAGGTGGCGCGCCGAAGGTGGCTCCATACACTATGCTGCTCAGGCTGCACAAAAGCCGGTAATCGAGCGGAGCAGTGTGCTGCCATGTCTGGATTTGTATGGGAGCGGTTAGAGCACGTCAAATATCCACGAAATACTGCACTTAACTGAGCAATGAAGGTAAATTAAGATAAGCCTTGATGTTATGAATGTGTGTAGCCCACTCTGGCACTAAAATTCACACCAAACTATTGCAACTGTGCGACTTTTCAGTCTCTGATCACAGGTTAATTACTCATGGATATATCACCCATCCATATTGAGGGAGTCCACTAGAGCATAGACCAGGAATTGTCAACATGGATCCCGGCATTGCTCCTGGCATTGCTCTCAATGTTGCTCTCGGCATCATCGGGTGGCCTGACATCTCTAAAAATCGAATAAATCAGTTTTCCACATGGATATGCAAATTAGGTTGGGCCAGTGATGAAAAAATGATGATCTGCGGGCCAGACTGTTTGGTGGATCGGCAAAATAATGGCATATATAGATAGAGCCGGTCTGCGGTAGGCGATGACCAACAGCTGAGCCAACGCTCTCGGCGGACTGGGTTTTGGAGACACGACGAGTGCCGGCGGTGGGCGGGGCTGACCGTGACTGCCTTATTTGCTGATCAATCAAACAGATTATCACATATGATGAGCAATTTGGGCTGGCAACTGTTGCCAACGTCCAGAATTCCACCACAATTCCATTGTCCTGTGCTAGCTCTGGCTTTGTGGATCAGCCGCTTTACCCATCTAGTTCTCTGCCACTTGTTGATATTTCATGGTACTGGAGAGTGCGTGGTTGTTAAATTCTGGGTCCTCTCAATACGAAAGACAGTGAGTGTCATTCCGAGGTGCTAACACAAACAGGAAGTTTCTTCTGAGAATCTGTGAACTTCTACGCGAACAAACGCAAGACGGATGAATGAACTAAGCCTCACTAACAAGAGTAAAAAACTAGGTGAGCCACCACGAAAAACATACTGTGACAGGGGCACACTTTTCAAATACTGCATAATATATGTGCCCCCTATAAAGCACCTAGATCAAGATATAAATGTGACATACAACTACTTTCCCGTGCTACGTGGCGTACACAAAAGCTGATGCTCATTTCAACAGCTTGACTTTAAAGTAGCTAAGAACGAGTAACAAGGGGTAAGATGAGCTCTCAATGACGTTAACTGTGAGTACATACCATTCATTAACTCTTATCGCCATTGTGTGTATGGCTAATGTTAATTTGCCTGACATGGGAATCGAATTTGTGTCAGCCCCTTGCTATAGGTTTATCAATCAAAACCATTATTGGTCATCAACACCAGCTTATATATGTACGGATTAACATGGGCCTCTCATCTCGTGATTTGCTGACCCACTTTTGTTGTTCACTATAAATCCCTGCAGTTTTTCAACATGTTATTTGATGAGCCCCCTGTTGGGATTTAACTCTATTTTTGCTTTATTTCATGAAACTATATACACCCCAGGGCATTTGACTATGGGAATGTACAAAGAATCAAAGAAATATGATCTCTCCTCTTGACTAACTGGCTGTAATAAGAATTGTATCAAGACTCTATCTATGTAAGAAACTTATTAGATTCATTAGTAATATTGCATGGAGCTTGTTGAATTTGCATGAAGATGATCAAATATAAAAACTGTATACTGAATACTGTATAATATATTAAGTTGTCAATGACAAGGTACCATATGCCTTTAGTGACTAATCACACTATGTACTAAATCTCATAGTGAGATACTACAGAAACAGATCCAACTAGTTTTCTGATTTAAATCTACAGGAATGTAAAAACCTACCGACTCTGCTTGCCATGAACGTCTCTTTAATATTGTTGTTAATTACCTAGTCAAATTTATCTAAACAAAACTAAATCAATTCAACTATGTAAATGACTTACATATTTATACTAGCTATGAGAACATAGTGGAACCGATAAGTAAACCATCTTCCCCTTCGTTGCTACAAATGCAATAGAGGGACATTTGTATATAGCTTATAGTACTGTCTCTCATATTCCTCATCTTTGTTCTCCTATCATCTCCTCATCATGTCAACAAGTTTGTATGAATTTAATCAGAAGAGTGGTCTATGTATAAGCCACTTGAATTGTCAGAGTTTGTGCAGCAAAATGGAAGAGGTCTTTGATTCTTTGGATCGTACTGATAAATCTACATTCAGTGAAACATGGTTTAATTAAAATTAAACTTAAAGTGCCAAAGCATTATTTCAGCCAATCAGAGGACATATTTGGCTTCACTTTAGTGCTAGCACGAAATTGCCATGACCAGAATAACTAGATCAAGCACCAATTTGAATAAAAGAAAAGCTCACACAAAGATGAATGAATCAAACAATTTCGTGCCTATGCCATTACAAAGAGCATACATAGAGGATTAATTTGATTTATGATATGCCATAGTTTGATAGATGTTAATTGCCAGCATCTTGAAATAACTACACTGAAAAACTGAATACCCCTGTATGCTAAATATCATGTCCCTATCATTAATATCTAGAGAGTTACGCATGGGTATGGTGACAGCACGTCAAATATCTGCTGAATTTTACATTAAACTAAACAATGGAGGTAAATAAAGATAAGGTTTGATGTTATGAATGTGTATGGCATGCTCTGGTGCTAGAATTCCACCCAAAGAGTCCAAACTGTCTGAAATTTCTGTCTCTGTTCATGGATCAGCTCATCCCACAATGGAATTCATGTGATAAGCCCATTATAGAATATCACAACATGTTATAATGTAAATCCGCTCAATAGTAGTTTGTGAGTTGCCTTTATGAATCATGAACAGAGAGGAGGGTCTATCATATTTGTATGAAGCCTCATAGTGTGTTTATTCTTATCAACATTGAAGTGCCTCCTGATTGTACTCCTCATGTATCTTGTCTACAGAATCACAGGCGGACGAGTGTACCAGCAGTCCTTGAGCGTCCCGACGGTCCGGCGATTGCACCCACCAGTCACGCTCTGAAAGCTTGTTTCCATTGCCTGATTATTCGCTTATCTCTGTCAAAATACAGGTACATCCGTTCAATACCACCTAACAGTGAGTTCCTGAGGTAGGCCGTCGCTTGGACAAATACAGCCGATTCTGGTCACATGCCTATAGAGACATACAGCTATCACACCTCGAGTGTGAACGGTGGGTGTGATTACAGGAATTTTGTTTTTTACAAATTAGACTGCTAGAGCAAACTAGGAAATTATATTAATGAGTATGGGCTGTCTAAACTTCAGAGTTGATCATTGCCTTGGGTTTCCCTTGGAAAGAGATAGTCATAGAATAGCAAGACTTGCCAATGTATTATTGTATATCTAGTTTCGGTATTCCTGTGTTATATAACGTACGTGTAACATATTATTGAGGTTATATGCATGTATGCCACACAGAATTGGATCTGGAATAACGTAGAATGCTATACGAACACTGCACTTTCTCTGGAAATAATATACTCTGGTATTATAAACGCATTACAGCTCATATATAAACTCAGTCATCCAATGCTAAAGAAAGCAGTGCCAGGTCTAAGCTTGGCTTTAGGCATTAGCTAACAAAGTAGATAAGGTGCGAATCCAGCCTCTGGCAAAAGGTCTATTCGCAATATTTGGAGGAATGTAGATGTTGCTATCTATATCGCCGCGAGGTGGCGCTGGGCAGTAAGACATGTATTGTGCAATGGTAGTATACATGGTTGCAATTCACATAAAACTCTACCGTGACTTCATTCCTCGGCTATGGAGGACGAAGGTAGGTGGATATTATGTACTGCTATGATATCTCATTATAGCGCAGTTGATTATCATAATCTACCAATTGGTACACGGATTCAATCGTGACAATGGTCTACGTTTTTGTCCTCCAAAACCGTCCCGATGGTCTACGACTTACACCCATGTCCATGATTTGAATTATTTTGAATTATTTGGATTTCATTGCCTGATCAAAATTGGGTGTTTGCCAACACAATGCCACTAATCCTATGGCCTAGTCCATCCGAGACGCACTGCTGACTACTTCCCGAGAAAATGTACGGCCCTTGCTGGGGCAGAGATTGAAGAAGAATATCCCTCCATTGTCGCTGAAGCCCAACAAGCGGTAGTCTGAAGGATCGACCCAGAACTGGTGGTTTGATGCTCCAGGTCGGCCTACCAGAGTCCCTGCTCTGATGAACCACGGTGACGGTGGGTAGTGTATATTTCTGAGGTTACCCTGGGGCCTGTTTAATAATCTAGGATCGTGCTTTGTGTGTTGGGTCCGGCAACTTCCTTCTGATGATGTCTACCTATGCCTGTGTCATTGTTCCCTTTCCTTGTCTTCTGCATTTCGGCAGTGCCCTTCATCTGAAATCTGAGGGTTAAAGAAACATTCATTAGTGAGAGAGGCATTATTGATTACTTTTTTAAATGTTTAATGTCCCACGTATGTATGGAGCGTAAGAGACGAGAGGGTAATGGATTTCCCTTGTAAATGATTCGTGCCATACCAAATCTATTTCTGACTGTCCGCGTGGACCTCACCCCATACATCTAAATGGAACAGGTACGATGTTGGTGTAAAGTGAACTGGGCTTTTTCTGGGGTTTCGGCACATTTGGTGGAAAATCCGGAAAATCCTTATATTTTGATTCTTCCCATACCCAAGGCCTTAATATATATGAAAACATAGTTAATGTAAATGAATGGAATCTAACAAGCAGCAGCGAGGCTTACAAGATTGTCCCTGCTTCTGTCAGGCTACAAATATGACATCAGGTACAGATCCTTTAATGACAATGCTTCAGTAGTTCTAATGAGAAGGACTAAAAAGGACATGATAAAAAAGGGTGTATCAGTTCACCCTGAATGGGTGACCCCAGCATTGTGATGCTGCCAAGCTGAAACCCTTTTACTGTGATGACCTGAGTTTATATCAAGCATCGTTTTCTCCTATGAGGGGGCGTTGAGTCGTGATACCTTCTAAATTGAGGATTGATATGTTGAATGAGCTGTGCTCATGCCATCTGAGAATGGTGGAAATGAAGACCTTGGCTCATTCATTTGAGTAGTAACCTTCTATCCATACAGAAGTGTTTTTACCAATGACCTATATGATTTGTCTTGGTCAAAACCTGAAGCTGGTCGATGTGATCATATGATCAAAGTAAAATCAATCAAACAATTCCTGACTTGCAGGAGATATTGTTGGTACTGCCCCACTAACATAGGAACCAAACTCAATCCTCCAGTTATGCCATGCCAAGCATGTCAAGGAACGTAGGGTATTTGGTCCAGTTGGCCCATCCCCAGGAGTTACTGAGCCTATCCATGGATGGCAACACATCTGGCACAATGATACCTGCAAGTCCTACAGTTACTAACTCCCATAACAAGGTGTTTCCTAAACCAAAAGCTTCTCCAGCCAATATCAAGGCACCACCAGACCCACAAGTGACTGTTTATGTTATGTTTATTGAAGCCACCAAAACCAGGAACTGAGTTTTATTACCATGTCTTTATATGTGTTGCTTTTGTATTTACCTTGGTGTGTATTAAGAACGGAGGAAACGTTGTCTCTCACGGCCCCTTTCAGCGCCGCCTAGTGTAAACATATGAAACCCAACTTGAGAAATGTAGAATTTAGACCTTTATACTTTACACAGATGTCACACTTAATGACAATAATCAAGTGGTGGGCCGAATCTGATAATAACATCTTTGACAGCCGAGAAACTAGTACAAGCCTTTCCTTGGAGAAAAAAATCAAAATATAGAGACAAGTAACAGAAAAATATAGGAATTCATCTTTCTTAATTGGAGAAAGAGTATGGAATGAATTGACAATTGGGACTCAGAACTCTTTAGGCACGAGTTAAAAAAAAGAACTAATGCATTTTGAAAGACAGCATAAAACGGATCATAAGGTCTTTTATATTATATCATATCGTATGATTTAGGATAAAAGGATCATCATCTGATATCATTATATGACCTCAAGTGTAACATATACTAGCTTCCGAAAATGGTAATAAGAGTCTAAAGTATAACATATAAGAGTTGCTATGGAATACTCATGATTTAATATAAATCTTGGTCTACCCATGTTCACGTAGAATCGCATGATTTACATGTTTGATATGTTGTATGTCTGCAAGTGTCTGTATTAGTATTCTGTGCTTGTGAAATATTTTTGAGCACAGGAAAAATGCGCTCATATATGTCATCTAGAGGTTAGAATGCTCACACAGGCTTCCAGCTTACTGCAGAGAATCTAACACTTCACTGTCAATATTCCAACTATAAATGCCTGGTTAAATGAGCAGGGATCCAGTACCAAGCCTTACCATACCCCCTGCCCCACTACTGACTTGGTTCCTAAAAATAGACATTTTTATTTCTTGTCTTTTTGAAGACAAAGAGATTCACTATATCAATCCTTTTATTAAATGATAAACACTTAGTTATGACTACTGTAATCTGCTACTAGAAAAGGAAACTGTTAGATGATAATATTGTCTAAATGTGGTATTTACATTTCAAATTTGATGGGACAGATCTAAATACACTGTATTCAGAGAGTCAGATCTGATGGGACAGATCTAAATACACTGTATTGAGACCCACTTTCTACAGACCTGACAAACCAGTTTTACTCCCTTCAACCCTGTAATCAAGCCTTGCACCTGACACTTGACCATAGACTTGCTGAAACCCTTGATCATCGATTTTGATGAAGACAGGGAGGGAAACAGAGAGAGACAGATAATGATGCAGATGATAACAGAGACAGAAGGGAGACTCACACAAGGACAGGTAAACAGACAGAGAGTCAGTCATATACAGAACGGGACAGAGACAATGAGACAGAGTTGCAGAAAGACATATACAAAGAGAAATAGTCAAACATACATGCCAACCAACAGGGACAGAGACAAAGATACAGTATGACATACATATGGACAGGCAGGGACAGAGACAAAGATATAAGCAGAGAGAGTTATATATACAGTATATAGACAGGGACAGTGCCAGGGAGACAGAGTTCTAAGCAGACAGCTGGAGACAGAAAACAGACATACACAAAGAAAAATAGACATATTTACTAACAGACAGGGAAAGATGAAGACTTAGGTATAAAACACTGAACTGAAGCCACTCTACAGTCATGCCAGAGTAGCCCTCGCCCTCTCCCCTCCCACAACCGCTCCATCTACTTCACTGACCAACTAGCTACACTCAAGAGCCTGTTTGTTCTGGTTCACTCCTCTACTAGCACTTTATAATGCATGTACATCTCAAATGTGATAGGGCAGACCTGACTGTATAGCATTGGAACTTCCACTTCTGATGGGACAGACCATTCACTATGCTTTTAAAAAAAACACAGATCCAGTAAGGAGGTGTGGGGTTGGTGGAATGGTAGGCACATGACTTCATCGCTACCCAGTCACACCATATTAGCACCTCTCCCCCACTCCCACACACACTCCTTACCTACATCCACTGAACAGGTTATTGAACCTGTCATACTCAGACCCATATAGGACTTGATTCAGAGACATTTTAATGCATTATGATGTATACACTGATTTTGATACCAGAAATTAGTTTCCATTTGTTTGAACATATAGATTTCTAAAACGTGATTGATATTCCCATTCATGACACCTGAAAATAACTATCAAATCAATTCTCTAGGTTTATTGAAACATTCTTGATACTTGATTCTTGATCAAACACAGTTGGCTCAGATACATAATTTCTTATGATATTCTCTTGGGTCTATTTCATGAAGTAATTTAGGTATACCGCATTCTTCCATTTTAAATGGAAATAACATCAGCTCCTAGTGTTTCTTGTATCTTAGTATGTGTCATGTAACAGTTCTTACTTTGTGCTCGTTATATGTCCATGTTTTTATGATCTGTATTTGCATACATTTCATGTGCTCCGTCTCCGTTTAGAGTGTGTGGAGGTCCGTGATTGTAGTATAGGATGATAACTGGTAATGGCGATAAGATGATAATTATAAGATATACTATATAAATACAGGTAGCATAAAAACAAATCTAATACTTTAATACTTTCAACTCCAGCCCTCAACTGTCTTGTCTTTGTGTGGTCACTTCGCCAGTCATCAGTGTACTGCAGCCCAAAATAGTTTATGTAGGTATCGCATACATAAGCGTTTTAGACTAAAACTAGTGTGTTAACCCTAAACGGCCAAATACTTGGGGACAAAGTATTACGGAGTCTAAGTTATAAGTATTTAAGTATTAGAACAAGTATCTAGAACATGAATGTTTCAAGATATATGTGTGAAAATATTGTAAGTGTTCGAGAATTAAACGGTGTTTAGAGAATTTGGTGAGTATAATTGAACAAACCTTTTGTAGTGTCACCAACGGAACACTACAAACATACCTTTTTCAGGTGCGACCTCCAAGTGACTACAATTGCTCTAAATATAGCCGTCAGGTCGTCCGAGTACCGTTTTGACAGCAGGTAGCAACATGGCGAACACATTCTTTTCTGTGCGCGGGATGAGGATAAAAAACTTCGAAAACTTTATGCTCAACAGCAAGGGAAACGAGCCGGGAATTCAATATGATCCAGAGACTAACCCTGAGGTAGGTTGATCTTATTATCTGTCCGATGTTTCAATCATTATGAACAGACGGATTTTAAACGGGTGAAACGCCATCTCGCTAGAGAGATCATATTAAAAATACCCCGAAAATAAATATTGTGATATTGTGAAAGGAGCAGAGGGGTCATAAGGTCTTAGAGGTGTGCCCAGCTAACCATAACCAATCACTTGAGACCAGAATACCTCATTGACCGACTGTGCCTGATATGTTTGGATCCTAGACTGAGTCAGGCAATTACATAAAGGACAAGTTGACTGGGTACAATTGAGTTACAGAAAACGATCCATTGATCGAATATATCTGCAAAAAGAAATTCTATTCATAATTGCACGCTCATTTAGCGATGATGAACATACCATTTGCTCCTAGTATGAGGTATACTCCTCCCGTCTGCATGCCATGCATCAACACCTGGCTATAGACAGACCTCCAGACCTGTGGCTACGCTCAATCACAGTACTTACACCATTTTATCCATCAGTACTTTCTGGGGAATATCATAACCGTATATACCGTTCACTTAGGTAATAGCACATAGGTTACATTACATGTTGTGTGTCTTTGTTGACATAGATCAGTTGTCTCATTTTACCATTTTCTTTCAATCCCTACCTGTTACATACTAGGAGCAAATAGTATGTTCATCATTGATGAAGGAGCGTGAAATTATAAATGAATAACAATTAAAAGCTTCGGGTTAGATTCAGTCTATGGATCGTTTTCTGTAACCCACTTGCACCCAGTCAACTTGACATTTCCCTAACTGCCTGAGTCTAGGATCAAAACATATCAAGCCACAGTGGGTCATGAGGTATTTCGGTCTTGAGTGATTGGTCATGGTCAGCGGGGCACACCTCTAAGACTATGAGACACTGGCTCCCTGCTCTGTTCTTACTATAATAGTGAACAGCACACAGATAATCAAGGGATAGTTTGTATGAAGTACCCTGGAAGTCTATATGGACCCCTCTAACCTCTAGATGATGTATTTAGCGCGTGCAAGCACGCTCTAATAAAGGGTATTTATTAGTATCAAAACAATTTCATCCTATAACAATAATGGAATTGATTCATGCATATCTGATTTAGTAATGTATCTGTATGTGGATATGAGTCTTACGGTAGCCGGGAGATTATTCCAAAACACTCCAACGATTTGGAGTTACAAATGACATCAACTTTGTCTTCCCGGCTTAGTTTATAAACACCAGAGAAATAAAGATACAGATTTGCTTTGCCAGTTTGTTTGCTATCAGTTTTCATTTTTCTGAAAGAATTACTTCTGTTGAGAATAACACAGGGTGCTTCCAAACAGGTCCTCACTCCAAATAGTGTTTAAGGCTCAACTGTTTGCACTGCCATCCCTAGCGTTTGAATGAATGGGAATGAGGGGATGCACTCAAAATTGTTTTCAAAATTACTTAACAAATAAAACTCAAATCACTATAGCAATTGGATTTAAATCAACCCCACCTCGAGTGTCTGGTGGAGTCCCGCTGGGGTCTATTTTGGGTCCATTATTGTTCATTTTATATATCAAAGACATACAGAGTTTATTTAATAGATGCCAATGTTTTCATTATGCTGATGACACCGTACTAAATGTTCATGCTCACACTGCTGTAAACACTACCCTTTGATATTTTGACCATTTGGCGTAATCAAAATCGAGTGACTATTATCACTTAAAAAAATATATAGTTAATTTATTTCTCAATGAAGGTTACAGTGTTAAGATAAATGGGAAAACTCTGCAAAATGTACCATCTTATAACTACTTAGGTGTTTTTCTCCCCATACAAATAACTTTACAAAATCAATTGTATATAGAATTAATTCATTACGTAAAATATGTTGATGTATCTCACAAGACGCTTGTCTGAAGATTTATAAATCTATAGTTCTTCCTGTAATTTGACTAGGGTGATATTTTGTATATTATATATAAAAAACTTTTGCTTCCCAAACGTGTTCTCGCGTTCTCGGTGGGGTGTGGAGGATACTGTTGGTACGGCGAATTTTTTTTTGTATATTATCTCACCACCGAACTTGATTAATACATCGATCAGAATTATACTAGAAGTACATCCAAGAATTCCCCCGCATCAAGGTGTACTACTGTCCTTCCTCTGCAATAGATATGAATCACATGTGTCAACTTACATGTATATTTGTAAATTCCGGGCAAATACTTTGTTACGCCCTGTGCGAGCTAGAAGAAGGAGTGAAGACCTTTTTTTAGTCAGGCTTTCCCCACCAGAAAAACTTACCCAAACTTATTAGACTATTACAGCCCATATTATGGAATGATCACCATCGGAAATAAGAAACATTTCCACCTAAGAATCTTTCAAATCATTCCAAAAGAAAAGACTTACTTCACTTATTCCATAAACATTTCTGGTATTCATGTTTACTTGACACTGTCTATCACCTTGGTATCAGAAGTGCGTCCGGCGTACATAACTGCGTATGGTATTTTTATGAACATTTTGTTAATTAACTAGATCTGTCTCATCTATTTACTTGTTAATTGTTGTATGTCAAGTCAAAAAATCTTTATGTTACATTAGAAACATATATGACTCACTTCATGAGAACTGGTCGTGCAAGTAAACCAGCATCTTAGGACACTGAGCTATGGCCAGCCTAAATTAAAGATTAAAAAATCCTCAGGTGTATCAGCTACGGATTGATTAAGCTGACTTTTCAACCTGATATCGATTATGTTTTTTTATCCTGGATAAGGTAAGACAGCCTCTGCCTGTTTGCAATCAGTAGCCAGCATCATAGTACTTTCAATAGCATTAGTCAATATGACGTATATCCTGACTAGCTAGGTGAAATAATATCGCAACAAGATCAATACAATATAATGGTCTGTATTACTAGTTGTCTCACAATCAATATATCATTACAGAAAATGAGAGTAATAATATTCTGTAATCTAACCTTGTCTGACATTCTTAGTATTTCTTTTTAATTTATTATTTCTAGTTCACATGCCCCTCTTTTTTAGCCTTTCGAGAATTCAAAAGCTGCTTATTCCTATTTTAATAGTTTTCTTTTCATCCTCATGTAGAGAGGGATAGAATACATCCATTCTTTTCTTAGGCTCCCCCTTTTCCTGTAGCGCTTTATTATCTCTTTTTCTTCATGTTGGTCTTCTTCACCATTAGATTGTTTCGGTAACAATGTACTTATCCAGGTGGTCTCTTTATTCAACGGGCTAAATTTGTTCTGAGCAATTCCACGGGCCAAATCAATTTTGAAGTATATGCATGTATTTTCAGCTTTCCCTGCTCATGACGTCTATCCAGTGACTTCTGATTCTGTCTTTTGATCAAAGGCCGTCGCATCGCACACAATCGCTCCTGTTGTGTCGGATTTGCGCGTGTGTGCGATGCGACGCATCAATAGCATAGGCACGGAGTATTATCTATTAAATTTATGGGAATTCGATCTGCTGTTTTTCTTCCCTAACACTGGTATATGGGGTATCCTGCAGGCTATAAATATCACACTTTACAGCCTCTACTCGGGTGCGAGGTCTCAGGAGGTGTGATTGCAAAGCAAGCTGTGAAAATGGCAGGCTGTGGCTTTGGATATGACTTGGTATTGGGTATTATTGATGGATAAAAAAAAAGGATTTTTTGGGGACTTACTTTTAAACAGATTTCCTATAGGCAGCCCTTGTATCTTTTTTGGTATGCGTTTCCACAAGTCCACAAGTCAGTACCAATATATAACGGTAGCACTGCAAGCGTTGCGACGATTCCGTCGCACCAGTGGGGCATTCCCATGGATTTTCATACGATTACGTGCGATGGATTAATCGTAATTGGAGCGATAAATCCCGTCGATGGCCCGTTTATGGCCCTATAAACCATGTGCGACGATCTCTTCGCTTTAGTGGGGTCGGGCCTTGAAGCAAAACCTGCCACAGAGGCTGATGCAAGGGCTGCTTTTATCGCTGCACTACCAGCAGCCCTTTTTTCCCAAACAATACCTACAATGGTTCAAATACGAGATGCAACAACGTTGATAGAATTTAGATTTTGATATTTTTCAGAGCCGATTCTTCATCACACTTCGAGAATGTGTGTGGTTTTATATGAACATTACACAAATAAACGTTGCGATCAGCCTGTGATAGTGCTGTGCTAGTTTTTGCATGGATAACCCTACGGTATTGTTCATACCTTTAGTAAGACAGCTGCTGGAAAATATTGCAATGCTATCAGAGAAAAATGCTTGCGAAGGCAGTCGCTAGCAGTGATAGTAAGATCTTCCCTCGGCCTTCAACTGGCAGTCAAAAAATGCACGCTCCAACCATGCTTTCGACTGGATTGGCCATGATATAGACTCCGAGGCCGGCAAAGTCACCATCCAACCGGATGAAACAAGGGACGTATGTGTGAAATAGGAGACCAAGTTTACCATTTCTAAAGAACATCTTCAGGCGGTCCTTGGGAGAATCATTCATATCTTACAGTGTGTACTACCCGCTTGAGAATTCACCAACAACCTCCTAGCAACCATATTGGCCTCTCTCGTGGGACAAAGAACGACCTCGCTTGGTTCACTGCCTCTGCCAGCCAATATCTCGCAGCCCCCAATAGAACACTCTGGATAGTCCATGCAGAAGGGTCTGCTGGGGTGGACAGCAATTACCAGTCTGTTTACCCTCTTGGTGGACTTGCCTCCTCGTTGTGCAGACCGGATATGCTTGCACACAAATATAACGAAAGGAACCGGGGTAGGGAGTTAGCTCAGTGGTAAAGAGTACTGGACCTTTTTTCATTCGAGTCCCACTGCAGCCACTTTTCTCCTTCACCCCCAGCAGTGGCAGATTTACTGTTATATCAAAGGCCAGTTCTTCTCATACCATGTCTAACGTTAAACTACCCAAACATACAAACCATGCAAAAGGGGGCGTGACTGTGGTGACTGACAATGATTACATTATCCAGCCCCTGACCCTGAGGTCAAAATACTCGTCACCAAGGAAGTCCATGTCCAGGCTCACCTCATTATCACCAAGCCTCATCATCAGCCTCGACCTCCACCCATGGGTAGGGGCGCTGAACTCAGGAGGAATCAAAGGCCCAGAATTAGTGGCCAATGCCGTGAGCTCTGACTCTGCCTAGCAGGCCGGGTCTTGCTGTCAGTACTTTTCGAATCCGACAAAAACTCATTACTCGAGGTACCATTTATCCGTTTACCATTTGCACTTTATCATTTTTGATTTGTGTTATCTTGTTATCTCCTATTTTTGAGGACCAGATACCCTGGATTTCTTTTCAAAAGTGCTTTGGTTTTGTCCTATTTTCATTCAATAGGCGTTTGATGAAATCACCTTTTCCTTTAACTATCCTTTTTAAGTATAACACTCCCTAGTTCTTTTATTTCTCTTAATTGTCCTGGATCTTTCACCAATGATCTCCTATACAATTTGAATAGTTTTCTTTAATTTCTTAACAAGTCCCACCAGGCTCGGGTATCCCTAATCTACACCTCCTGGTATAGGGTCAAGCCTCCTCAGTTGCCATCAGGCAGTACTATTAATGCAATACCTCGGGAACTCCCACGTAGCTCCAGCCTCCCACCTAAACTACATCAGGATTGCCATTCACAGATTGAATCCCGGGGCCTTCAACGACCACATTGTGGAGAGTGGCTCGCCGATCTCCTACTGTACCAGCTCAAGCCTCACTTTTCACAGTCTCTCTCATAGTGGCCCTAGTAGATGTCCTCGGGCCCTTGGGCCTACTCTTCAAATCTGCCATCCTCCTGGGCTACGCTACCATGCTCAGAGGCTCCAACCTGGTATCACTGTCATCCTCTGCTCGGGCACCCACACCCTCCTGTGCGGAGATATCCAGCTGGAAGGGCTCAGGCCTACGAATACAAGTTAACTCGTCTAAGATAATCAAAGATGATACCCAGGCGGTATACTTTTCGTTGTGCCCCCATACACCAACATCTGCTCCATGCAGGTATGGAGCCGCTACAGGGAGTCAGGCCCGGCTCCTCCTTGGGTTCCTGCCTTCTTACCCCAGGTAAGAGTGCCACTGTCCTCGCGCCAGTTGACGGCATTCATCCAGATCAGGTTTGTTAAGGCAGGCTCACAGCCCCCCAACCGCTATTCTTCACACAGACTGCGGAGACGAGCTGCCCAGGATGCCACCAATGTCCCCCCAATGTCTCCCTAGCAGACCTGTTGCACCATGGCACCTGCAGGCCCCGTTGAATAACCTAGGGTCCTACATAAAGACCCTTTTACTTTATCCTACCCCTAATATAAAATCCCATAGGCTTAACATTGAGTTTACGTATGCCACGATGACTGGCACACGGAGTTTTATATGCCACTAGTGGCATACAGAATTGTTATCATGTAATATTCCAAATTCGAGGAGACAGGGTAGGATAAAATCAAAACCTGATTCGTTTTAATTGGCCACCACATTCCACTCCTGAAGTTTTGGCTCCGGACTTCACTCGGCTTCATCACCTCATGAAATCACTATGCCAAACTCCAGTTGTGGCATACGGTGGCCAAGATTAAAACTCATCCAGTTTTACGATAGTATGCCATAGACAGCCAGGGACGATGTGGATCAACTTTATCCAACACTCAAGGATGACCTTATGTTGTCCGGTACTGTCTTAGGAAACAAACTTAAATATCATCAAACGATATCCCTTGTACAAAGGTACAGACAAGTGTCTTTATGTAAGATCCTAGATTATTCAACGGACCCGCAGAGGCAGGCTGAACGTCAAAATCAGGCCTTAGAGCCTATGTTTCACCCATATATACTGGGAACATTTTCAGCACCGACAGCAAGACAAAGGCCAGGCCGTCCACGATGTGACAGCCAAAGAAGGCCACGGCAAAAGAAAACGCCAGACTGATTCAGGATGTGGCCGGAAGGGTTGGCAACACAGACACCCGCCTAGATGGGATCTCACTGCTACTTAGATACCTGGTAGAAAACAAGAGGCAGTGTACCCCAGAGATCGAGTGCCATGCTTGTCCCCGTGGACCGGGCGCATTCTGCCATGACTCAGACCGACACTATAGTATCCCACTCCCTGAAAAGTACCAAGAAAATTATCACATCAGCCAAATAGAGGCGATAAACTGCCTACTGTCAGTGAAATTGATCCTCCCGAACAGCATTCGCGAGTTTGAGGTGGTGGTGGTTACTTATAACATGTCCTCCGCACACGCCATGAACTCGGCCTGAACGAGGGACTGCCTGTATTCATGAAGTCGCACTCTTTGAAGCGCTCAATGATGTCTTGGTGATGATGGTCCATGAGACTGGAGAGAACCTGGTACTTGCCGATGCACTGTCGCAAGCTCACTTTAATAACTTCAATGCTACAGCAGTATTGGAATTGGTTAATTATTATAAATTAGTGAGAGCTGAACCCACTTATTTGTGTTATTTACTGTCGCCCACGTAACTCTGGTTATTGGTGCAGAATCAGCAAACCCCCCAGAGCAACTAGAGTGTACGTGGAAGGAGTCTGTTGCCCCTGGAACAGACAATCTGAAATGCCAAGCAGAGGGATAGTAAAATTTATGACCCTATACCTCTACATCTAAATCTTGGCTAATTGGAGCCTGCCCGATAGCCGTGGCCGGCATCGAGGACGCAGACATGGCCCATGGCACCTGGTCATCTCTTTCGGGCCTCCACTCCTACGTCCCGAAGGCAGTCTCCCCCATGGCCGTCAATGCCCTTGCATCATTCTTGGCCTGAAAAGACTGACTTAAATAATGTCTATTTCATCGTCTGATGTTTTACCATTTTATGTTCACAGCATTATCTTATCTTTTCAACAATTCCTGGTATGACCTTTTGTTTTCACATGTCATATCCTTTTTCACATATTGTTGTACAATATCCTGATGATGCTATTTCAAACTTTGTCTTATTTAAACAAAATTCTAATAATCCATTTTATGTCATGTATTTTATGGCAGGTGCAGTCTTATCCTGATTGCAAAATAATTGTAAATTATTAATAATGTAATTGACTGCCACCCGTCTACTCACCCGACATGGTTCATTTGACGTGCCCCATCAAATATGTGTCTGTATATATCTAACATAAATATGAATATTTAGAGCATGCAAATACAGAGGAATGTCACTCATGGATGCAATGAAATAATACGAAAAGGAGAATGACCCTATCCAGAATGAAAACAAAAATCCAACGTTTGTATAGGGGAAACGACAATAATCTTAGTGCGTCTACAGAAAGTCCAAAGGAAATGCTGTTGTGATATATGCTGGAATTTGAGAGGAAATGGCAGTTAAGGTCCAGTAACTCCACTCCTCGATAACATCCACATCTTTTTCTATCATCATTGACACAGTTCATCATACTTTTACTTCGCAATTAGTCCACTTACAAACTGCGCCCCCTAAGGCTCACAGTCCGTAAGGGTCTACGCTTCCTTGGTCTAACAGAGCACGGCTGCCATTTGCCTGTTCCTTCTGCTGACGGTAGAAAGGAATTTCTGGCTGTTTTAATTTCAGGACCTATGCTTGAAGAGTAATGGCAGCACGTAACAGTCTTAGTTTGAGCCTGTGCACCCTGGCCCTGGTGGCAACAGACCATACTAGAGTCTTCTACGTAATGTGACAGGTCGCGGAGCCTCGCTATCTACCGGAACGCCATCTACCGGATGTATATAGGGCGTGCACGCTCTAATAAAGGATGGTGGGTGTTGATGAGTTTCAATAGTCATTCTCCCCGCCCCACAGTAGAGGAGGGGGTGGGGTAGTGTTAAGAGTGGTTAATAGTTACGGGGAGGGGGTGTCTGGCATTTAATCTATCAAGTGGTGCAATTCATCATATGATCAACTTAGGTCAACCGCCAGGCGCTGACTGGCAAAACACTTCAGTGTAGCACTATGCAAGTATACTACCGATGATAAATCACAACTAAAATCTTCCTCCCGATTATGCAAAACCAGTGTAGATGGTAGATGGTGGAAACATTTTGACACTATTCTGTGTACCAAACGTGCAACCCGTGCGATGATTCTAGACAGTATTATGCAAACAAACTGTCTACAATATATAATATGTAGTGACGCGGCATAGACCTTTCACAAACCACTGACACGACCACTCTGAGCTTCTTTTTTTTTCCAAGGACCGGAACCAAAAATTTCGGGCTGACGAATACGAATTATTTCACTAAAACTGTCTACAATAGTCTAGCAACTGTAATCTTTTCTCAGACAAGAATAAAGCATGAATTGACCAGCTTCTGCGTCAGGGATCATGGACATCTACAATACTTCGCATAAAAAGATATTGGATAGTAGCGGTATATTGTAGATTGAATGATCACCTGCCAGAAGAACCACGCCAGTTAAGCATTTGAAACTGCCAGGTGCTAATAGCGTCAATTTACACAATAACGGCGTCTAACAAGAGGAATTAAATTTTCAAACACTTTTTCGATTAGCAACAGACTCACGATGCATTAAGCATATTCTTTTTTTTCTTACATAGCAGCGTTTATTGACATAAAAAAAGGATACAATTACAATGAAATATCCTGACATAGTTTCTACTAGACGTTAAAGGCATTAACCCTTTCCTTACCATAGACCTATATATAGGTCCTGGAGGGCTATTTCTGACCTCCAATTTTTAGTTGGTAGCAGCTTTGGGTCAGTTAAAGATGGAAAACTGAAACTTACCATCTTGATTAAGTAAGACATGTGCTTTCCATTAGAAGTATTCATTTTGTTCTAAAAACATTCTAAATACACAATTTTGGTGATTTTTGGGGTCATAGGTAAAAAAATATAAAAATAGCGAAAAGTGGATTCCAAATGAGGACAACACCAGTAAATAGGGAAAACTAGAGAACATCTAAACAAAAGCACTATTTTGGGAAATATTTGTAATCACATGATTAGAATTATGTAAGAACTAAATTTCACATTCTATGACAGTTCTGTCAAGGTCAAGGTCATATATTCAAGGTCAGCAAAAATGGGGCAAGTTATAAGCCCATTTTGCTGTTATTGATAACACATTTTGATTTTCAACTTCTCTAAAAACATCTGAAGTACAAATCTAAAAGGCTGCAAAATTGCAAATTTAGATGTGGAAACATGGACGCCTTGAGCCTACCCCATTTTAGTTGTAGAGAACTGGGACAGAGCCATGTAGAGGAACTGCACATGGTTCCTCTATCTCCAGTATGTGTAGCTAAGGTGAGCAACTTCTAATATACACCTGCCTGGCCCTATTGTGCATGTGCAGAAACCACTAGGATCCCACTGGGTTAACACAGGTGAGCAGGCTATTCCACCAAGCTGGAACATCCAACTTTATTACTGAATCAAGGCAATTGTATACAAAACCGCAATATACTATAGAGGAAACCCATGAAAGTTTAGGGTCTGATTCCATATCCCATTGAGTTTGAATCACATAGTAATTCACAAGGCAAAGCCGAGTGAATTACTACGTGATTCAAATGAGATGGGATCGAGCTCTGACCCTAAACTTGAATGGGTTTCTGAATTTATCTCACCCTTAATATTAAATAATGGGCTAACATTTGTGACATCATCCCCATTGGATATTTTTCATAAATATCTAATAGTCATTAGATACGAGTTCCCAATGTTAAGTCTATGGAGAAAAATATCTGGGGTGAGATAATATAGAGGAAACCCATGAAAGTTTAGGGTCTGAGCTCGTATCCCATCGAGTTTGAATCACGTAGTAATTCACAAAGCGAAGCCGCGTGAATTGCTATGTGATTCAAATGAGATGGGATCGAGCTCTGACCCTAAACTTGAATGGGTTTCTGAATTTATCTCACCCTTAATATTGACTAATGGGCTAACATTTGTGACATTATCCCCCATTGGATATTTTTCCAAAATATCTAATGGGTGTTAGATACGAGTTTCCAATGTTAAGTCTATGGAGAAAAAATATCTGGGGTGAGATAAATCACTATTACCAACGTACAGACCACATTCAATGCTATGTTCTGGCTCTTCTGCAAATATTTCACTAATGACAGAAACAGTAGGACTCATATAGGGAGTGCCGCCAACAGGGGGATGAACCAGTTGCCAAATATGGGTTGTATTGTTGTAGTGCGGTAATGTGTGTCAACCAGAAGGCTTCCGGTGTGAGCACTGTTTGTATATGGGAGGTGAACGCCGTTCGCCTGTCCCACTCGTTGATGTATTATTTGTCTTTTGTACCGTGTCAGCGACGTAGTGACTTGTTGCTGGTTCGGCTATTTCTTTTCGTTTTTGTTGGAGAGACTTTAGATTGAATGGTCGCTCTGGCGGTGGCCATTTTGACGTTAGTTTTTTTTAAATTATCATGGAAGTTGGTCACTCTGGCGGTGTCCATACCTCCCGATATGTCGCGTGGTGGTCTAGTCGTTTTACTCTTGGGTTCGTTTATGGATGTCTTGTTGGGGGTAACGGATGTTTTGACGTCGGCTTTCGAGACTTCGGCTCTCGCTGTTCCAATGGGAATGTTATGTGGTTTCGACCTTCAGCGGGTCTCGTCAGGTGTCGTGCAATAGTGTGGTTTTTCCATGTTCGTATATGGCTGGTGGTCTTCCCTCTAAATCTGCTGCCTAGAGGAGGATCGATATACCCTGGATTTCTCTCTTTTCAATCAGCCGTGTTTTTCCGTCTTCTCTACGTTATGAAATTGATTGTGATAACCTTTTCGTTCGTGCTTCCCTTGCGGGAGACGTTAAAAATTTTTTTTGACATGGCATTGGTGTAGAGATGTGACGGATAAATTCTATCTTTTAGTCTACTCCCTGAGTGGTTATCCATATCTATTATCCATGGTGTTTAGCCCTTCAGGGGCTTGAGTTTTCAATCTGTGGATCCAGTTGAACTCGATTTTGTTTCTTAGTCTGCTTGCTTCGTTGCTGTTCGGATGTCTGAAGATGTGGTCCAAGATGAAAACCTTGACATCACTTCTCCCATGATGGTCCACTTTGTTGTAGTGAGCCGGTACATCATTTTTGCCGTAATTTTTCCTGATACAGTTTAGGTTGTCTCTCACTCGTTCCTTGATCTTTCTTTTGGTTTGTCCCACATACTGGGTTTGACATACCTTGCATTCTAGGCAATAGATTAAGTTAGAGCTGTTGCAGGTTGCCCCAATTTTTGTTTGGTGTACATCCCCAGTTGTCTTGGATGTTATCGTTCCACTATTGTCTAGTAGGTTGCAGTACAGACAAATTCTTTTCTTGCATCTGTTCCGTTTGTCCATTTCCTTGTTGTCGCACGGTTTCTTTTTCTCCTCTTTCTTCTTGGTTTCGGTGCCTATTCCTGTTTTTGGGTGTTTGTTTAGTTTGTAGTTAGTTCTCGCTCTGACCAAATGATCTTTCAGATTTTTTGGTCTCCTGTATCCTTTCACCACCGTTTTCTGGTAGAACTCCTTGGTAGTTATGGATTTGGCCAGTATCTTCCAATTCTTTTCCACTATTTCGTTGATTCGTTTGTCGTTGTCTCTGTAGGTTGTGATGAGATAAACTTGTTCATTTTTGTCATCTTTCTTGATCGTTTGATCTGGTTTTTTCTTCTCGAGTAGGTTTTTCCTTTCTTGATTGTCAACTTTGTTTTTGCAGTCTTTTAGGATCTTCTCCGGGTATCCTTTTACTCTGAAATCATTGAGTTTTTCTTGGCTGTGCTTCTCATAGTCCGTGTCTCGACTGCATATCCTTCTTATTCGTAGCAGTTGTGAATATGGGAGACTTCGTTTCGTTGCGGGCGGATGTGCTGAGTCGAAGGTTAGGTAAGTGTTGGCATCCGTGGGCTTCTTGTAGAGAGATCTGTGTAGATTTCCCTGGTATTTTCGTCTATTTTCACTAGAGTGTCTAGGAAAGCGATCTTCGTCCTAGAGTGGTCTACTGTGAACTTTATCGTGTCATGGAACTCGTTTATGTCCTTGATCCATCTGTTCAATGCTTCTTCGCTGTGTGTCCAGATCATGAAGATGTCGTCAATATATCTTAGCCATTTTTGGCTTGTTTCCTGGTCGTTGTAGGATATGCTCTTCTATTTTCTCCATGAAGAGATTGGCATAGGACGGTGCAAGTCTAGTACCCATTGCTTTCCCACTGATTTGTAGATAATGTTTTCCGTTGAAGACTATGTTATTCCGTTTTAGGACGAGTCTCAGTAGTTCTACTATGGAGTCGTTGCTGGGATTCAGAGAGTTGTCTCTTGTGGTGTTGAGTTTGCTTCGTATCGTATTGATCCCTTCTTCATTTGGGATGTTGGTATAGGGTGAACTTACATCTAAGGTTTCCAGTAAGGTATCCTCGTGTGCCTTTTCTTCTTGTTCTATTTTCTTGATGAAGTCGTTGGTATCCTTGACGTAGGATTTGATTTTGGGGACCAATGGTTTGATAAAGTTATCTACAAACTTTGATATCTTCTCTGTAGCATAGTTGTTTGCAGACACCACCGGCCTACCTGGAGGAGGTCTTTGTGGTTTATGTATCTTCGGTAGGAAGTAGATGTTCGGCGCTTTTGGTTTTGGTGTTTTCAGGGCCATTCCCATATTCGGTGAGATTTCCCCCATCTCTACCATGGAGTCTATCTGTTGGTCAATTTCCTGGTTGATCTCTTGGGTTAGGTCTTTTTCTCTTGCCACGTATGTTTTGGTGTCTGAAAGTTGTCTATCCGCTTCTGTTATATAATTCACGGTATTTTGAATTACAGTCGCTCCTCCTTTATCTGCTGGCTTTATTGTGATTTCCCTGTTTTTTGCCAAATTCTTCAGAGCGTCTTTTTGTTCTCTGCTGAAATTCCTGTTGTTGGGGGGTTTGTAGTTGCTTTGAGAGAGATTGATTTCGTTAACAGCTATGAAATTTTCAAGATTATGCGAACCTGAGGGAGGTTTCCAATTTGACTCACCTTTGAGTTTTCGCTGCAGTGCTCTGTCGTCAAAAGGTTGCTGGTTTCGGTGAGTTACAGGCTGGTCTGGAGTCTCTCCCTCCCTCCTTCCTTTGTCTTCGTTGGTCTGTCCCAAGGTTTTTTTCGAGTCGAAGAACTGTTTGATTCGTAGCTTGCGGTGGAAAGTGTCTAAACAATTTTCTAACGTCTCCCGCAAGGGAAGCACGAACGAAAAGGTTATCACATTCAGTTGCCATGGCAACCAAATAGGGACAATATTAATATCTCAATGCAATCAGTGTCACTATACTCAGAACATACTCAAAAT
This sequence comes from Alentia gelatinosa, assembly GCA_950022655.1. Lineage (NCBI taxonomy): Eukaryota > Metazoa > Annelida > Polychaeta > Phyllodocida > Polynoidae > Alentia > Alentia gelatinosa. The sequence continues at coordinate 33,618,062 of OX465584.1, forward strand.
TCATTTTGATTGATAAAAGGGCCTGTGAGTTACATGTGAAAGAGTAACAGTATGCATCTCTGAGCTCTATATTGGGAATGTGATTGCATAGATACATGACGTACACATATGCCTGTGCTCAAGCCAGCCTTGCAGAACCTACATCATGCCTTAAAATGAGATTTTCCTATTTAAAAGTGTCTCTAAAGAGTAATATTTGTACTCTGACTTTGTCATAACATACAAAAGTCAATGTTGATAGGTTTGGGTGTAGCTTGCTTATAAAAAAACATAGATAATCCTCAAAAAACACAATTTCTACCAAAAAAGGGTAAATTTGGTTGCCATGGCAACCAAATTGGAAAAGTATCAACATGTCAATGTAATCAGGATCATTATACTCAGAACATACTCAAATATTGTTTCGATAGATAAAAGTGCTTGAGAGTTACATGTGAAAGAATAACAGTGTGCATTTATCATTGGAGCTCCATATTGGGAATATAATTGCATGGCAAAATGACATATATGTACATGTACAAGCTACCCCTGTGAAGCCTTCCCTATATCTAAAATATGAGATTATCTGCTAATAAATGTCTCTGCTAACCGCTATCTGTATTCTGACAAGGTCTCAAGTTAAATTATGATACTTAAATAAGTTTGGGTGTTCCTTATATGTCAAAGAAATGTGAAAAATCCTTAAAAAATGCATTTTCTATGCAAAATTACCTAAAATTGGTTGCCATGGCAACTGAAATTTCGAATCCTATTAGTGGTTCCATATACCTAATCATCATATCTATACATGTGTAAATTATCTTTTTAATCAATCTATTATTACCAACACAGTAGAGAAAAATGTATTTGGTGCACATTTCCAGTGAAATTAGCCCCAAACCCCTGGTAAGGAAAGGGTTAAGCATATTAAATGATAAAACATGGAAAGATCAGACACCTTTTAAATTTTGTTTCCTTCTTTTTAAGATAAGAAAATACATAGACAGAGATTAATCTGTAGCCTACCGTGACATTTTGATGCACATTCAATGGATGCATAATGTTGTTGTTTCACCAACTTCCATACGCCCGCAGGGGCTCACCCATCCCTCTCTATTTGGATTTTATAGATCATAAAGAGGTCCCCAGAATTTACTTTCAGAGAGGGAGGGTTACACATCTTTAACTATCTGTGAATACTGTTAGGGTTCTAGCACCAAAGAACCTCCAGTGGGTTCAAGGGGTGAAGCTTCTAGAAGAACTTGGTTCCTAAACTCTTTATAAGATGTCCCTAGGCTTCAATTTTAGGGTGGCGGTTACATATCTTAAGCTATCTGGGAATATTGCCAGAGGTCTAGCTGGAAAGCCCCTTCTGGGGTCCAGGTGGCAGAGCCCTGGAAACATTCGGATTTCATAGATTATACAAGCTGTCCCCAGGTTTTTGTTTCAGGAAGGGGGAGATACACACCTGATACTACCTGAAAGGATTGCCAGCGGTCTAGTGATATAGCCTCTCCTAGTGGTCCTGGGGGAAGCCCCTGTGAGGCCTTGGATATTACAGATTATACAACCTGTATCCAGGATTGTATTCCCAGGAGTGGGTTTACACCCCTTATGTTATCTGAGAATATTACAATGGGTCCCACAGTAAAGCCCTCATGGGGTCGAGGGGACAAAGTCAGTGATATCATTTGGATTTTATCCTAAGGCGTAGCGTCCACCTACTACGATATGGCTCCGATATGGTCTACGATGCACCTCCCGATAAAAAAGATCAAAATCGCATTGAAGGTTATCTAATATCGGTTCAGTTGACCACGTTTCTGCGATTGGGCACTAAAAAAACCCATATGATGCGTAGTGGGTTGGCATATCTAGATATATGTATACGATTTTGCACCATCCCGAGATGTCTCCGATATTTGCTTTTTGTGTCGGTGCCATATCGGTAGGTCTAAATTTCTTTCTTGGATCAAACCCCTGAGAAGGACTTGACCTTTATACATTTTAAAATCTGTAATTAGGATCTTTTTCAGGGGAAGGGGTTGTCACAAACCTGAGATTACTTGGGGTAATTAAATGGGGTCGGCCCAAGAGGTAAAGCACCCCAAAGAGTTTGGCATTTAGAGTATTTTTAGGAGTCATAGTTGCTTTATTGAATTACACTGGACATTGGTACTACCTTACCAATATTCCTCCGTATTGCGGTTCAGAGTATGTGTGTATTCATTGCCATACCAGCATACTGTGTTGTATGGCAATGATACCAATACCGTTACAGTATGTGTATGACTTGCCAGCATAGTTATATAATAAAACATGGAATGGCATGTAACCCGTAACTTGGAATTGATGAATACACTTTCTACGGTGGACTATATATTGAGTGCGATATGAACCGGTTATTTCGCTATTCTCTATTATGGTTGTATTCGTATGGTGAGAATGGATATCATGGCAAGTGTTATATGTAACACTATGGTCAATAAAGAAAATTTCATCTGAAGAAAAGACTCTTTTTACTCCCTAGGGATTAAAAAAAATTAAGGGTGCCCAAAGTTTCTTGACACTTGAATATACTGGAATGAGGAAATGATTGTGGAGCGTCCGAGCAAATGGTAGGAGTGTCACTGCGCGTCACCTTGGCCGACTGTTTGATGTTTGCTTGACGCAACCACCACAGCCCCTCGCCTCCACCCCTGTTCACCAAGGAGGTGTGGAACGTAGTCAGTTAAACAGTAGACAGCTCGCGCACTGGAGGTGTTCATGACAGGAGGCAATGAAAGGGATTACTCCTGGTACCTTCAGAATGGACCAGGCCGCAGGATTCTACTCCGAGAGAGGGGTTTCTGTTAAGGAATTCCCCAATTTTATGATGAATTACATTCCTCTTGTCATAAGGAACGCGTATAATGAAAGCGCAAACCCTGAGGTAAGCTTTCGTTTGAGGAATATTGGTTTGCCTGCTATAATTACAATGTGATTTCTATCTATACCTGCAATCATCCCTTTACGAAAAGAGGAAGGTGGTACTGCCATGTGTACGGTATCATACATGTATATACTTTACAGATACAAAATGTATATATTTGCCTTCGTTATATTTCTTTTTACTATATACATTAATATGCTATAAATCAACCAATATATGTTAAGTGACTGCTAATGCCAATCGGTCATTCCCTACTCAAAAAGTCGTTTATATGTGAGTTCATTTTTAGTAACCCTTTCAATTGAAGCTGGCAACCCGTTCATGTATCCCTTCATGTTCATATCCATGAATGGTATCTCTTCATATATTAGTTTGGTTTGTTCATTGTTCCTGCGTCTTTTAATTCCTCTAGGGCTGGGTCACAGTTCTGTTCGCGAATAAACGCGACTCAATAAATATGAGACAGAATCTTCCCTCCAATTAGCCCATACACAAGGTTTATATACTGAAAGTTGGTCACACAATTTACCTTGCGCTATTACGTGGGACTTGATATTTTTATTTTTAGTTCGAAATGTCAATAATGAGAGTAGCATTGTCAGCTATTGATATAAGTACCGTTCCTAAGATTCTAACTGTTGTTTCCTTTGTTTACAAGATTTTCTTCTTCTCCCATTTCATATTAGAGATATCCAGATTGTAGTATATGATGAAAATACAAGTTTAGTGTTAATTTCTACACCCAGAATTGCTAAAGAATAATGACTCTTATACCTTCGACCTGGTTTTCAAGCTATCATGTTGGGAGGCACCTTGATACTACGATGTCTATTCCACTAGGCCTTTCCGTATAAAGAACAGAACATTGTACACTATTCATTTACCAATGTTTACCACTGCATAGAACAGCTTTGCCTCGCGCTACTTTGCACACCCTTGGTTGACATAAAACAGTTTCGTTCAATACTTCTCAGTCTTAGTGGAGAAAACAAATAAAATGTCCACAAGGTGCAAATAGGACCTCTTTTGACAACACGAGTTGTGCAACCTGTCGTTCCCGCGGAAATTAACCTAAGCTGATTTGCCCTTTTCTCGCCCAAGTCTCAAAAGGTGGCTTTACATTATTTACCCGAACACACGTGCCTTCAAAGAAATATACTTACTGCAGGTTCGTAAATCTAATAGGTGATTGCATGAATGAACGAAAACACAATATTTGACTGGACAATTTAATCAGAAGCGATTGATCAGTCTGTTCTGTATCATTCTTCGGACATGTTCAATGTAATCGACAGGGGCGGGGAAGAGAAAGTTGTCTGTGACCTACCCTATCCGTATCAGATTTTGTTGGACCGTTGTTAAAATTGCCCAGAAACAAGTGTCACGAAATTTAATGACAAGATCCTGGCGCACCTTAGAAGATGTAGCGTTAGACAAACTCTATCGAAATAACACCTGGTCATTTTATTTCCCTTATAAATATGCTATTTGTGTATGCAGCAGCTGCTCCTCTCGGACAATTGAATCTTATCCAATAACTCATATCGCAATGCTATATTTGATTTATTTTCAGGGAATGATCAATTTTGGTGTAGCCGAGAACACATTGAGTGAGGACATCATAGCCAAAAAGGTGACTATGAACATTAGTAAGATATATGTACAGAAGGTGAGCAATCAGCCTAATTGATAATATACTAGATATCTATTGCAAACCTTTACTTGCAACAACATAACCTCACAAATTATAATTAATTCAGATTCACTCAATCGTCACCTGATATTTGAGGCTATTGAACAGATCTACGTGATAAGGGCTAACTGGAGTCCCTATTTCAATTTTTGTTTTATGTTGGGTTATTTCAGCTTTCTGCACCTGAAGTCAACACGTACGAGGGACACATGCAATATTACTTCGACTTCAGAGGCTTAAAAAGGTAAGCGCTCCAAGGCATTATTATTTCTTATGGAATTGTATATGTCTCCCATAATAGATGATAGGTACTGATGGGCACCTTGCTGTGCGTCCTACCATTTTAACACAGTAAAGGATATTGTCAGCCAAAAATTGTTTTGTCCAGCCAGGCCTAACGTATTCAGTGATTACTATACAAACAAAGGAAATTCATATGGATGAATGCTGCCTTCTAAAATTTTGCATTGAGCAAATCCTCAACAAGGGTGGTATTCTATTACATCAAAGAAATTACGGTATGAATTTTAGTAATCATAACAATGAAAATAACAATAAAAAATACTGATGTAGTTATCAAAGGAACTATACAATGTCGCAATACGTTATTTTGCAATTAAATATGCGATTTGCGTAAGTTTACCCTTTTTACATATAACAGTTCAGAGTATAACAAATTATTTTACAGCTAGGTCGTTAAATTATGATACAACGTCCATCATAATGGTTAATGTGGCGATTTGATGGTTTGATGAAAATTGAATGTCAAAATATGGCTGACTTGTTTTTAATATTCTGTTCATTGTTCAGCATCTGAGATTTTTCGTATAGATTGTCAGTGACAGCTTTTATAAAATTGTACCGATTTTAGATTTTGAATGATGGTATGAATTTCCTTTACCATTGTATTCTAGTTTCCGCGAGGCTCTCGCAAAGTTCCTGGAAGAACGCTTTAAATCGGCGAGCCCCATCGATCCAGAACACGTAAGTTAATATCCCTCCTGTTGTTTTATCAAATATCATTTATCATGACTAGAGGGAAAACGGTTCCCGCTGAAAGAATTTAAGAGTTACGAAGGGAGAGGAGGGTCTTAGCCTCGGTAAGTAATATAATAATCCGCACCTCATAAAAAATTGGAAAATTCTTTACCTCAGATCGTTAGGGGAAGCCATGGATGATCACCCTTATCGAGTAATTCCAACTTGCATATTTCTTCACGCTTGTTGCGATCTAAGCTACGATCTGATTGGTTACAATTTCGTCAGGAAACAAACGCCCTCAATAGGGAAAACAAGCACCCTTGATAGTGAAACAATACGAAACATATTGTTACTACATCCCTAGCAGCGGTAAGTATCTAGGGAGTGTTCGGCCATCTGTATAAAATATATGCAGTACATGTTTTGTGGCACTGTCCAGTATCATGATACATCTCTAAGTGAGTGTTGTGTCAACAATATACTATGGACGTGAATTGTCATTTTCTTAAGATTTTTATTAATCCGAACTAATCACCAGTGGCGCCCCCTGACAATTAATAACATAAATATTGATCAGTATTTCTATACATACGAGAAGGCACATTAGCATTATAGCAGACTGTGCAGTATGCATATGAACGGTAGATTTCATTGGTTATAGCAGATCAGTTCTAATGTTTGGGTATATTCTCCCTGAATAGATTTAATTGTCGAGGTATTGAAGAAATGATCGGCCAACATCTTATATTCTTTTGGCTCTGTAGGAGAATTATACTGTACCGTTGAATGGACAACTGGTGCTACGCCAAAGTCCAGTAACAAAACTAGGAAATGTAAAAACTTACATTGATTTAAAGGCTTTCACGTATAATCATGGGGCCTTTAATAATTGGGATCAGTGGGAATGATTAGCGAAATTATAGGAGAGTTCGTTTTGTGTGTGGGGAGGGGGGGGGCAATGAGAATGATAGGAGTGTGATGGCGTTAAATAAGTGTTGTCTATATTTCATTGTCCTTCTCCTGAACTAAATCATTCAAAAGAACAGTTCAAAATGCAAGCCATCCTCTGAATGGTTAATCTATGTACATCACTGGAAGAACTTTCTTTGAAAGAAGTGAATAAAAGCTTTCAAAAAAAAAAAAAAATTCGGGTGCCCAGGGAGGCGTTTTTAAAACTAAGAACGATATTGGCTGAATGATTACGATTAGGACTAACCTCATGCGATAGTGACCCCAATCGGAGTGTCAATCGTTTTTGAATTGGTCCTCAGAATTCCAGGATAGCTTTTGCAGTTATTATTATTTACTTTTTCCTCTCTAAATGTAAGACGTTTTGTTATGAAGGATAAAAGAAAAAGTATGTTATTATTATTCAATGGCGAAAAAAGGCATTGCCTACATATGATTGTTAGGAACTCTAAAGGATACTAATCAAGCGTGTGCATTGATAATATAGGGGTTGGCCAGGCTACCATTATCAGAAAGGACATCTTATATTGAGATGTCCTTCCAAAATGAGAGATTTCGGGATCGAGGTCAGGACAATGGACTAGTTTATCATAATGGGAGGTGTTTCTAATAATAAAAGCGATATTTGCTAAACGATAACGATTAGGACTAAACTCAGGCGATAGTGACCACGATCGGAGCGTCAGTCCGTTTTTTGAATGTGTTCCTCAGAATTCCAGGATATCTTTTGCAGGTTGTATTGTTTATTTTTCTTCCTAGGTTAGTGGAAAATATTTTGTTATGGAGGGTCGAATCCACCTAGCAACGGACCTAAAAAGTTTAAACATATGTCTTTTTAAAGAACCAAAAATAATTTTTATAAGAAATATAAATAATTAATCTTATATAGATAATTAAGAATTTGCTGATGGTCTTGTAAGACATTCCTCCATAAAGACGGATCACTTTTGGTGAGGAGAATACAACAAAGAGTATGATAAGATCAGTTCTTTTATCGTTCTTAGTCTTGAAAATAACCCCCCACCCCCCGAGGTGTTTTTAAAACTAAGAACGATATTGGCTGATCTGGACTAGCCTAAGGCGATAGTGACCACAATCGGAATGTCAGTCCATATCTCAAAAGTGGTCCTCAGAATCCAGGATACCTATGGTTTTATTGTCTAATTTTTCCTATCTTAATGGAAGACGTTTTGCTATGAAGGATCGAAGAAACATAGCAGCAGACCTAAAGATAGGTAAAATTTGTTAGCTTTTAAAAACTCGAAATGAAGATTTTCCTGATCGTCTTGAAGGACCGTCCTCCATACAGACGGATCACGTTAGTTATTGAGAATGTATGATAGCACGATAAGATCAATTATTTCATCGTTCTTAATTTTAAAAGCACCTCCCTGGAAGGACAGTTCAAGTCTCCGTCCTTGAACCTATCCTTTGAAAGGACAATCCACATACCTGGTTAAACCCAAAGCTGAATTGTTCCCTTCAGCACTTTGTGTCCTGCGATTATTTATTGCCTCATTTAACGTGTGGTCCTTGATACAAAATGACGAAAAAAAGAAATATACTTTTAACGAAAGTGACTTTCCGCAACCCCTCTTTCGGGCCTGATTCTTATTTACCTGACGTAATGCAATTAAACCAATACTGGATACGATCAGCCCTCTTGAGGAATGGGCGTACCCTCGAGCGAAGAACAACACCATTGGTCTTGCCTCAGGGAATGGGAATTTGAATTACTTTGTGTGGGTGATATATGTTCGTGATCCGATTTCATTTTTGTTGAACATGCGCCAAACTAAACAGAAAAACACTTTGATAATGATAGACTCTTTCAAAATGTGCCCCTAACCTTGCAATTTCACGACATTGGAGGTTAACACAGTGCTCTTTCCTTCTATATTTATGTTGAACTTATCCCAAACAAAACGACAATGGGAATTCAACCCCCTCCTTTTAGTAAAGGAAACACTGAGAGTTCGGCTTGCTCCAGTCCCTACCAATATTTGTTTCTATTAAACCGGTCTGAGAGAACTTCAGGTGACCAGGAATAATGCAGTTATGTAGTTTAGAGACGAGGCAGTTGATCTCGTCCATTAACTGGGGTTGGGTGAAAGAATTCAGATGTTACTAGTGGGGAGGCCTAGAGTTATTTACCGAGGCTGTAGCCGAAGTGGACAACTTTAGGCATCCTCCTCAACGAATAATTTCTGAATTCTTTCACCCGTGCCTAGTTTCCTATTATCATATACCTACAAATGTCGATATCTATACCTCCTTTAGCCGTAGAGACCATGTTGCAATCTTGTCGAGTATTTTCATTCGGCCCGATGTTTACACTTCAAGCCATGGACTGCTATAACAGACTCTCCGATTGGCCATCTTAGTGTCACGTGATCACCCTCGATAACGAAACAAGCACCATTGCTAACGAAACAAGCAATCTTGATAACGAAACCACCACCCTCGATGCGAAACAAATAGGAATTACAAGCCTAGCAGCGGTATGTGACCATGGCATGGTCAGCCATATGTATATCAATAACCTGCACATGCACGGCCAAGCACTAAAAAGCCCCAAGATTTGACAGAAAGTAGCTCCTTGACACATTTAAGCTGTATTCGTTTTCTTTAATGATGAAGGCTAGTTATCTTATATCAAATCCTCGCACACTTGGTCACCCCACTCACAACAACTCCCAGCACACACTAAAGGATTAAGGGAAATTAGCGGGCACCGAAAATGCCTGTCCCGTATGAACTTCTCAATTGGGGTGTGATAATCCAATGCACAGATGTTAGACCTTCGCGGAAACTGTGTAAGCACTAGGGGTATGCAGGTCATCAAGAAGTATGGATTCGACCTGACAATATCAACAAAGATAATATCCTAAATACCCTTAAATATAACCCGCACCGAGTGTGCCTGGTTAGTTAGGCAATCACTTCTAAAACCCTGAGTACTAGTATGTGTGCCCTAAAAGGCTCTGCCAATAAGTAAACTTTAAGAACTGTTAAAAGAATTGTGTACAGTTGGGATAGTCGCGGAGAGTAAACCTCCATCTCACCTGGGTGTAATGGCATTACCCATTGAATAACATCCATTGAGGGAACCCTTTCAGGGCAATGGCGAACTTTAAGAAGTTTTCTTGTTGCGAACAAGCTGAGAGGCATTTTGAATAGTTTGTATGACCCTTTCTTTCAAAGTATTGATCGTTTGGTTAAGAGATATAGGGAGTCACTGAATGGCTTGATCAACAGGGTTGAGATCATGGAATGGAGAGAGTCTTTCATTTCAATCAGATCTAGACGTATGCTAACAACTTAGTATTATAATCTTTTCTTTGTGAAATGGAACATGCTCATTACCAATAGCCATATTTATCCATAGGTAAATGTAATGCTTTCTTTAACTTTTGTTAACAACAACCTTTTTTTAATATGTGATTGAGAAATATGAGTGAAAACCTCGGATACATTGTAAGAATACATTCTTTACAATCGGCATTAGAGTTATGGCTCTCTTGAGATTCTCCTACATATCTATATGTTCACGTATCTTGTCTCTCCATACCAACTTATACAAGAAATTTTTAGTCTGTGTTGGGAATTCGATTTGTCCATCATTATAAACAACCAAGAGAAATAAACGTCATCTAATCCGCAAACTATGGCACTGGTGCTCTAAGCTCTAAGATACGCAATTGGTAATACATCTGCCATTGTTTTTACAAGTCTGATAAAACTAAAGTTCGATAGACGTACTATACAAATGGCCCTTTGATATGCATTTACCATATATCTTGTTACTGAGGGTATCTGAATTGTTTTACTTTAAGATACTCCGAATACAATAGGGAATAGTTTGTGATGGCCCGCATCATAACCTGACTAAGCAGCATAATAGTTTATCAATACCATTTATCATTTTGATCAATACATATAAATCTTTTTTTCAACTCTGATGTTCTCAGTGCAGCCAAACTTAATCACAGAACTACTTATCAGAATGTGAGAGTACAAGGTTACATATGATATGGTCGGATTGAGTCAATCCTACTTGTGTTTTAGAAATTACGCATGAAAGTGGTGTTTAATCATCTGAATAATGATAATGTCATCAAAACTTGAGAACTAATGTGGTTTAAATGGCAGAAGCCCTACAGTACAGATGATAAATGAATATCCATTACATATTTTGATGAAGGTAACTTGTGGATTCTATGCACTACTTTGATTTGTTACTGATATTGGAGTTATTCTAAGTGTATCTAATGTACCCATATTTACAGATCCGTACTGTATATTGACCATAGATTGGATGATTCACGGTACTGAGTACGTCTACCGTTGAATACCGTTTTATGATAACAAATATCCGGTATAGAACTGTATATAAGAGTTGACTAGAGAACCATTCCTGTATGCGCTGTATTTACACTAGCCTCGCGTTCACAGAAGCGATGTTGCCTCCAAATTGGATTAAATGTCACATGATAACATTGTCAATAATATTTTGAATATTCATCGGGTTTGAGATATTTGTAAGCGGTACATGGTTCCCTCACTTACTCAGATCTGTTGCGTTAGCGTGAATAACATATATAACGACAAATTGCAATCATAGGTTAATATCACATTGAAATCTCGTTAGTTAGACCTTTCTATGTGAAATGAAATGCTGAGGCATATAGAAATCTTTATTTGATAACCACAAGTCTAAATTACACTGGATTGTCACACGTAAACTATGAGGGGTAAACTACATGGGGAATTCTTTTGCTTAACAGAATAGATTTGAAAAAGAAATACTGAAAATGAAGAGAGCTAAGCTCAAATTAAAAAAAAGTATATACATCTCCTTTTGAAGAAAACATAACACCTTGAAAAGGCTAATAAAAAATACCGTATGAAAAACGGCGCTGGTATTCTCCTTTAAAGTTTAAGTAAACTAATCACCCTTTTGCTTTATGACAGCTCATCGTGACCTCAGGAGTAGGGGCCGGCCTTGATCTCCTGTCCTATATGTTATGTGACCCTGGAGGTAAGAAAAGCACATGCAACATTAAATATCACAGCTAGAGGAATAAGATATATGTTCAACCAAACTGAAATAGCACCTGCTGCACAATCAAACTCTGCGCCGTTGTGGTGTTAATGAAACCCTTCACAATCGATTGCTTTAGTTTTGTGTACCTATTAAATAACTCTGACACAGACGTATTATAATAATGTCAGAGGTTACAAATCTCATAGGTAGTTTATTGATTGATTGTACTCCATACCCAAATCCAGAATCATATCAGATGAAGCCGATTCTGGTGTCTTTGAATCGGTTCATTTACCCTAGTGAGCGATAGGTACTGTATCCTCTTCACATTGAGTACCAGATACGTTTCTGTCTACATGACATTAATCTACTTAAACAACATATCATTCTTTAACACAGACTGTACGTTGGTGTTCGCTCCCTACTATTCCGCCATAGCAGCTGATGTGGGAATGCGTGGTGAAGTCAACTGTATTACAGTCCAGCTATCGTCATCGGTAACGTAATATCTATTATTTTCAATTTAAATCATGATTATCCTACAGCAACAGCCCTTTTAGGCATGGTAGGTTAAACGCACATTGATAAGTGTAGCCTTGTGCACTATTACATTCAATTTCGACCAAATTTATTTGTTGCTTGTGTTAATCAACAATTAAAGGTTCTGTGGCAAATGCCCTATACTATAACTCACCTTATTGTGCTTCCGAGACAAGACCATGATGCTTTTCTGGTTATGAATAGAGAATTTACGCAAGGGTTTTTAATGGAGCATCGATTTATTTCCCGAATAGAATTAACCAATCACATTCACTGAATTAGTGGAACAGCATAAAGGTTTATCTTGAAAATCATACAATAAAAACATTTGTTTTCTAGTCATCTGAGGGGAGGGCGCCATTTGAAGTGGACATTGAGGAAACGGAATTGGCGATCCAGAAGGCACAATCTGAGGTGATATAACTTTCATTCCGTCTTACCGCAGTAAAATCCTTGTTTTGTATCGCGTTACCGTTTATCTTAATAACGGAAGATATTAGCACGTTTAGATATCCCCAGACTTCATCCATCATTACATTGTAATTTGTATTCAAATCGCTTTTTCATGGAATGGGGGATGGAATCATTAACAAGAGCCAGAAACCAAAATGTAAATATACTGAGGGATGCAGTGGGACCAAACACTAAGGGAATAAATGAACAGAAGCTGTGACAGCTGTCTTTGTTTTTCAGGGCAAAAAGATGCGTATGGCTATACTCCTAAACCCCCACAACCCCACTGGAGACATCCTCTCTGCTGAGAAGCTCGTGGCCTTGTTAGAGCTCTTCAACAAGTAAGTAGAATGTATTTTATTTCTGCCTTAATGGTGCATGTTTGTAATGAATAACACAGAAGCACGCTAATGGATAACAAATATTGAGGTACACTTAGAATAAGGTATTAATTCTCATATAACAATCAGAATATAAAAAATATAATTAGAATAATTAAAGAAATGTCAGGAGCTATTGAGATTGTCCTACGAAGTAGGAGGAATTGAGGAAATGAGATTGAAGAGTTTTTGTAAGATGGGTGGGTGGTTCCTTTCTCGTTGGGGTACCAGGTTGAAGTGGGCGAGGGGGTGTGCGGAGTAGAGTGATCACGTGGCCAGGACCACGTGACTGCAACCACGTGAGTGGGCGTCCGTAGCACCAGTCTTCTGCTCACGCATTACCGCCAACTCTTCCAGTTAGCCCTAATTGATAAGCGAACACAAGGGTTGACCCTCTAGTGAACTGACACAATATGTAAAATAAATGAACCCAGCTAGAACAGTGGAATGATGGTCTATATAACTGGGAACAAATGATACGTTCATCATTAATGAATGAGCATGGATTTATAAAACAAAAATAATAATTCAAAGTTTTGGCTTATATTCAGTCTTTGGTTCATTTTTTTGTAACACTTGCTCCCTGTCAAATTAACATTTATGCAGCTGCCTATCCAGGATCCAAATATATCAAGTACCACTGGGTCAATGAGGTATTTAGTTTTCTAGTTATTGGCCATATTCAACTGAGCATGCCTGAGATATGAGACTGAGACTCTGTCCTCTGCTCCTTTCCCAATTTCACATAAGCACGCAGATTGTGTAGGGTCATGTTTTTTACAGATAGATCAGTCTATGTGACCACTCTTATCTTTAAGCAGAGTTAACATGAAGGTGTGGTACACGTTCAAAAACGAGACATCGGATCCTGTTGCTGTGATCTATTTTTATCAATTGCTCATTTTTCAGAATTCCCAATACCGTCTCTGTGATACTTTTTCTTTCTAAATGCAAGCAAAGACACACAATTCACCGTAACTAGGAGTTTTTAAATGTAGTCAGCACAATACATGAAAAGGCAGCTTTGATTTTTAAAAGAAGCATACTAGAGGGAAGCTGGGGTCCTTTTATTCTTAACTTTCATTGGGGACCACAGACCGAATGAAGGAGACCCCCAATGGACGACACATTCAACAAGAGCTCGTCAATCGCGTTGGATTACGTGCGTCGTCCATAGAGGAGAAATCCTGGTTCATAGTGTCGTTTGAGAGAACCCGAGGACAAACACGGCCTGAAAGACACTTTGGAGAAGACTTGAACGAGGGTATCTAATGGTTGCAAGTGGTGCCACATAGTGGTATTTTGAAGATTTAATTTCAGCACTTATAAATAAAAGTGAATCTAACTAAATGGCACCGTAATTCTGCATCTGACACCTCCAGTTTGCATTTAAATCAGAATAAACATATTTCCAATATCTTGAATTATCAAGCAGGCACTCAAATTAATAAGTAAGCCCTTAGACTCTCGTTGGCGCAGAAAATAAGAAGAGCCCCTGGGGGTGATTTTGTTTTCGACGTCAACGAGAGCAGAGCTCGTACGAGGGTTTTGCTTTGATTATTCAATGTATATCGTGGGGAAAGAGAGTTGTAGCCGATGATCCACGAGGTCTCGTCCACTTACGTTTTTTATGTATCGTCTATGGCCTCCTTCACCTCTCCTGGCAGGGGACACCCTATATGGGTGTCATGGGTGATTCAAAATAACAAATAAAAGCTTATTTACTGATTTAAAGTAGCGGAAATATGTTTATTATGATCTAAATACAAAATGGAGGTGTCAGATGGAGATTCACTGTCCTATTTAGTTAGATTACAACCCCTCGTTCAAGTCTCCCCAAACTATCTTACAAGCTCATTTTGTCTTCAGGAGCACTTGAAGGAGAGTACGGCCTTCTCTCCCTATGGACGATACACGTAATTAAACGCGATTGACGAGCTCTCGTCGAATGTGTCGTCCGTTGAGGTATCCTTCGTCGGATCTGTCATCCCCTACGAGACTTAGAAATAAAACACCCCCTGCTTCTAGGTGAAAGAATTCCAAAGTTACGAGGTGAGGATGTTTAACGTTAAATAACTGCAGTCATCCTCACCTGATAAAGCTTTTATCGTATACTTTCAAACATTGTTTAGAATGGTGACTTGTTTACCACTGATCGACAGAGGAAGCCATCTCCATCCTAATCGAGTAACCTCAACTTGTATATTTTCTGCACGCTTGTCACGATTTGTGGTATGATCCGATTGGTATGTATTTCATCACACTCTAATACAAAACGACCAACCTGCTGGTTAATGAAACAACCACCCTTGATAATGAAAGATAAAGCTACTACACCCGTGGCAGCAGTATGTAACTAATAGGCCTTTTTCCACAGGGCGGTGTCACACCTTTTCTGGGTGGTTACGCATTGCCTGCGGCCAAACATACCCCTGGCAACGTATTCTTTATCATTGGATCACTTAGTTTATGAGCGTAATACGTTGATGATACCCGTGTATATCATTTTCAGAGAAATAACAATGATTTCATCATATTCTATGGTATTTCAGCTTCAATTTGATGTATCATACATGCATATCACCTAAATGATACTTTAGATATACCTTAGATAAGACAGGAACACTGAAACTGCATACACATTAATACATTGGCAGACCCAGCAGTTATATGCTTATCTTTTTCCTATCTAAAACCAAGATAATTATCGACTATAAAGTTTAGACATCCCAGACTTGTTGATACAATACCCTAGTTTGTTCCAACAATTTAATCTGTCAAAAGACAACACTCCTGCAATCACACCCACCGTTCACACTTTAGGTGTGATTGCTGTTTGTCTCTATATGAATACCGCTGGAATCGCGGTGTTTGTCCTAGCGGCCGCGTCACTAGACAGTGGGCCGTTAGGCGGTGCTGAACGGCAACACCTGTATTAGGAGTGTTCCGCCATAGATATATAAATGGCACCTGATAATATCGTGAAATGACTTGTAAGTGTGCAAGTCTTCTGTTACTAGAGGAAGATAACACTTTAATGTTGTGGAATGCAAAGTTTATATCGTGTTATGTCACTATTTTTCCTTCAAGGTATGACATGCATGTGGTGCTGGATGAGATCTATGGCCTCTCTCTATTCGAGGGCAAGGCATTTACCAGCGTATTATCCCTGGAATCACTGCCTAATCCAGAGAAGACACATTTTGTGTGGGGATTTGCTAAGGTAAGATACCAAATGATCTTTACTAACTTTGTTTTTGCTTAAATCCTTTTTTGTTACGTTGCTTTCTACTCACCTAATTCTCTCCCTTTTACTTCCTCTCTCCAAACACTGCATGGAAAATGTATATATTTCAACTATACACCACAGCGTAAACAGATCAATATGTTTATATGTGTATATGCCTATATTGCGTGCCAGTGTGTGCAGCGTCTACAACTCTGTTTTTCCTTGTATATATCAGCGTAATGGCTGTATTTGCCGCAAAGCATACATGAAGAGAAATATCATGTACACGACATGTATATACACAGGTTGTGTCTCTAGATGGTTGGTATATACAGACAGAAAATGATAAAGTTTTAACCTCTTCCCTTAGAACCACATCGACTTGCCCGCCCTGGCAATACCCTGCTGCCCAGCCTCCGAGCCACATGTATATGGGTGGGATTTTTAAAACCTGCTAAATTGGCCAAAATAGGCTTATTTAAGGCTAATGTTGTACAAACGTATTTCATCAATATAAAAGTGACAGTTTGTGACATTGTGCCTCCAAAATCTAGGAGGCACAATGTTGAGCCAATTGTTTCCATTAATTTGTTTAAAGGATGTGTCATGAGAAGTGTAGACAATATAGTTTTGAAAATTAGTTAAAGTTTGAAGAAATATTAAAATGGTCCAAACTATCCAGGACTTTCAAATTTTCCAACATAAAGACCCATACAGCATGTTGTCCGACACCCCAATTTTCAGAGGACAAAACTAATGAAATATATAGTGAGAAATTGATTTTCATTTACTGTAAAATGTTGACCAAAATCCTGACTGTGATACCTGAAAGTTTCAACACAATCGGATCATCCATTCTGATATTAAAACATTCTGATTCCATGATGATATTTTTCCAAAAATTGGGGTGTTGTACAATGTTGGACAAAACGATGTCTAGAAGAAATAATAATCATAATAGAATAACAAATATCTCTTAATATGTTGAATATCCCTACCACTTATAAATACCCCGGTTGGTTTTTTTTCTATATAAAAAATATACTTTTTGTGATTCAAAAAGTGGAAACGTGTTGTCCGACACCCCGGGGTGTCGGACAACACGCTCTGATATAAATCCTGATTTTGGGGTTGTTTCTTATTAGTAATTGAGTGGTTTGCTTTGAAAAACATAGCTTTCTATCATTTCATCAAGAATATAAAGGATTATTGTCACTGATATTATTTTATTCATTGTTCTGAGTAGTTTTCAAAACGTGTTGTCCGACACCCCGCGTGTTGTCCGACACCCCTGCCTGGCCCAAAACCAAATATGGCTCAGAGCTTTTGTTTAAAATCTAATGTGTAATACAGGTGTTTAGGGTCAAATAAAACATATGTCACCATATGATATTAGTTTTTCTCAAATTTTAAGCTTTTATAATGTGACATGAAATTTCAGATATTTTAGGGGGGTAGACAACATGCAGTATCATACACAATTTGAAAAGGCTCTCAAATCTAATCTCAAAACCATTTGTCTGATTTTGTTGGAATAAAGTTTTTCTGGAAGGTACTTGGTCGGTAACAAATATAGGATATAAAAAGAAGTATTATTCTAAAATAAATTTTTGGGTCTCTGATCCCAGGATGAAAGCGCAATTTAGCAGGTTTTGAAAATCCGACCAATATATGGTACAGAGCCATTGTTAGTTCATGAAGCAGTCACTAGGTGGCTAGCAGTATGGCAGGCCCCTTGAGGGGACAGATCTATATTCTGGCTCTTTGTTCTTTTGAAATTCAACTACCTTTCAATGTTTTACCATGGTTCCCTTGAATCTTTACACCCATCCCAGAGTATGATGAGATAATGATTAAACCCAGGACATGATGTTTTTCACATGGAGCACTTTATATACATATGTGAACAAGGCTAGAATGGTGACACTTCCAAATTATCACTTCTTTTGCACCTCCAATAGTGAAGAACACCTACTTTTTCACCTCCATTAGTGAAGAACACCTACTCGGGGGCCGTTATGGCCGCCCCCATGGCTCATAGGCTATATGCCCTATAGACAGAAAGTAAAAAAAGGTTTAACCTCTTCCCTTACAACCACATCAACTTGCCCGCCCTTGCACCACCATCATGCTGTGTAACACACTGTCCTCTCACATACACACTTTACTCTAACCCTTTCTCATTCCCCTTCCCATTGAGGGTCCCTGCCACCACCCTGCTGCCGCCTGTGCTGTGTGTATCTCTGCCTACACACATCATTAGTGTATCGTCTTCGGGTGGGTGGGTTTATCATGTGTAATTAAACAATTGATACCCAATCAGGTTTTATAAGATAGATTGGTAGTGTAAGATTGCATTTTTCATATAACACGGACTTGGATCATTAATGGCAAATGAATAAGAAAAATAACAGTGGTGCCCTCTGGGTGCAGAGATTAGAATGATTTGGCAGTGGCATAAATTTGCATAAACATAGCCCCCACTGGCCTTGCATGGGATACATCCAAAATCGTTCTACGGTGAATTCGGTCACATGCGAACTCGATACCGGTGAATTCGCTACCGCTACAAGTTCGGTACCGGTGAATTCGATACCGCTACGTTCCCCGGCCTGCCGCCTATGTCGCGGTGAGGTCGGCCGGATCTCCCGGGCCTCTCCCGGACGTAGCAGGGTTAGGGTTAGGGTTAGGGATAGGTTTAGGGTTAGGGTTAGGGTTAGGGTTAGGGATAGGGTTGGGGTTAGGGATAGGGTTAGGGTTAGGGATAGGGTTAGGGTTAGGTTAGGAATAGGGTTAGGGTTAGGGTTAGGGATGGGTTAGGGTCAGGGATAGGGTTAGGTTATGGTTAGGGATAAATAAGAATGTAGGAAAAGGACAGACTGGCTGACAGGGCTGTGAGTATATCCCGGGTATGGCCAGCCGTGTGGCCGGCCCTAACTGCGGGTAGCTGCCGGCACTGGACCCCGGCACCGCGGGTGGCGGTCGGCACCGCGGGCGGTATCGAATTCACCTTTTTCGCGGACCGAAACTGTCGCGGTAGCGAACTCACCACCGGACCGAAACTGTCGCGGTACCGAATTCACTGGTATTCCCAAAATCAAGCGTATACTTGATGCCAAATAGGAGCAAATATTTACACCCGAGGAGACTTGTATACCCGAAATGTAAACATTTGTAAACAGAAATTGTCATGCTGTGTAACACAATGTCTTCTCACATACACACTTTACCCTCTCCCTTTCTCATTCCCCTTCCCATTAGGGCACGGTTAATCTTCCGCTTATTATTATTATCATATTATGGCAGTATGTTCCGATTTCCTGACTGCGAATTAATTTTCTGTAGTTTAGTACATCATATATGTGTAAGACTAGAAATGCTGCAAATCAATAAACAGATCTACATAAATACTATAGACACCTTGTCATATAACAAGAAAAGCATAATGCTTGTATTTCTGAATGGGATTCTCTATAATCAAATAATTGATCAATCTCTCATGTCATCTAGGACTTCTGCCTTTCGGGTTTCCGTTGCGGAGTGATCTACAGTCAACGAAAGGACCTATCAAGTGCCTGCACCCATCTCCTCTACCTGGCCTCTGTACCAGCCGTTGTCCAGTGTAAACTCAAAGTGCTCATCTCAGATAAAGGTGGAGTTCGCCTTCTAGGTTTTCTTTGTTATTGATCTGAAATGTGTTCCTCAAGATACGTCTTAATTAGGTAAAAGGCCATTACTCCCAGGTAAAGTCTGGAGGGCGTATGACTATACCAACACAATTGTCCACAATAGGTCGCGGCATGCCTCAATGGTTACCTGTTGGGAAATATGAGAATGGTATTATTGGCTTTGTCATATTGAAAGAATGGGACATATTCCCACGAATAATCATGTTGTATATTCCTTGTCCTACATTAGAAAGTTATAGCTGGGTCGGTATAAGGGAGATCCGGCGCGCCTCAGTCGCCTACCTTCTCCCTCACGACGCTCAATCTTTAGTCCGCTGGGGGCTACAAATCAGTGATGAACTTATCTTAAAGAACGTGAACGACACTAAGCTTTTCCTAAAACTAAATAATGATCATTCTTTTCTTTATCAAACGTACCTCTTGTCTACAACGGGAGGTCCGATGATTCCGCATATTTACACAGAAAGGTCCAGAATTGAATTCCGTTTGGGTGGAACAGACGGCACCTTGTTCTCACCACGTGAATATGACTGAATTAAATGCATACTTTCTGCTTCAGAGTGGTTGGACAGTGAATATTTCCCGCGTAACCTGGAACGTTTAAAGGAGTCCTATACGTACTTTAGGAAGCATCTGGAAGAGATGGGTGTCAAAGTCCATGGGACTCGGGCTGGACTCTTCCTGTGGGCAGACCTCAGAAATGTAAGTGTGTATCCCAGAAACGTATATCCCAAACACTTTTGATTTATTATTTTACTATTCCAGTTGGAACTGAAGAATACTACTATAGTAGTGCCTAGACAGGTTATTCCTCTCTCTGTCCGTGTTCTTGTAAATAGATGTCCCATAGACCAAACCATTGGTTGCGTGCCTTGCTGGGCATATTCGTGGGGCCTGTTTAATAACGTACACATAAAGACCTTTTTATGTACGCCAACGAGACCATCGAGGAATATGTTCGATTGAAGTCTGATAATAGTATAGGAGTAGAACTGCTGTCCGTTCTTACAGACAGATAAATGTCAGAAATTGTGTTATTAAAAGTAAACATGAATCCCGACCCTTAATTGTTGCAGTACCTGCCATCCCCGAACAAGGAGGAGGAAATGAAGCTATTTCAAGACTTTCTGGACGCCATGGTTTACTGTGTACCGGGAACAGGCATGTTCTATGAGGAGCCTGGATGGTATAGGTTCACGTTTGCACACAAAAAACCTTACCTCAAAATTGGTGAGCAATATTAGGAAACGTCCTTACTGTGGACGAAACGGTTCCTGTTCGAAGTCAGTCGTCGATCTCATACTGCCTGACGCCATAGGCGGAAGGCAGTATGAAAACGAAGACTGACCGAGAACGAGAACCATTTTGTCTACAGTGAGGACGTTTGCTTATTATCATATACCTTTAATTGGTGAAAAAACACCATTTTAATGACATACAAAGTCGCAGTCACAGCGGGCACGAACATTATTATTACTGCACCCTTAGCAGCGGGCAGTATTTAATAGACATTCGGACATAGGTATATAATAATAGATGAGAGAATGACTTGCAGGTTCTCATACAGAACCCATCCAGATTACCTGTCTGTTTTTAAATAAGCTTTATCTACGGTATTAGATTTATTTCGTAGATTGCAAATAAAGCTGTCCGTCAAAATTATCAGTTTGTAACATCAGTGTATATTAGATAAACTGAATAGCGATAGAAGGGTTTTGATGAAAATTTGATTCCGAAGTAATGTTAGCCTTCGCTGTTCATTTTTTTAAAACGTTTATTTAAGCTGGGTAATACACAGCACTAATGCTGTTTTCAATGTATTCCCAGACACACATTCTGTCAGAATTACCATTGGTAAGCTAGTGCAGTGTGTGGATGGCTATGCGTGTCTAATTTTGATTCTTCATACTTTGATTGAAGCTGAATTGATCACCTTCTTCGGTAGCCGACGTAAATTAGTAAACGTGAAACTTATAGCATATCCAAGATCGTCGGACAGATTTGTCGCGATCCGACAGTACATAACATATCTAGTTGTAATACACTTCCGAGCAGCTTATCATTTATTACTCATAATTCGAGTTTTTGATTGGAGTTCCGGTATATGGGATTATTTCCAACAGGTTTTTTTTCATAACAGTTTTAAATTCACAATGATTCCAAATTGCTCAGAGTTGGTGGTAGGTTTGGAGACACTTGTTTACATGTAGGCCCATTATTTTGCCGCATATGGCGCAAAGATTTATAGACAGATTTGGGGGTCCCCGGTAAGTTTCCTACCCCTCTTTTCGACAATATAGGTGATTGTCTCGGCATTTCACCTGCACTGCGGTTTCCAGTTAGGTTCATGTTTAGTCCGCTCCAGTTTTGACTGCGATCGAGCCCCTTTTCACTGACAATCCCGGTTTTCAGCGCTCCGTCACTCACATACGTGTTGCTGATCACATGACCAATTACCTACGATGTTCGATAATATCTCATTTGCTTCCATGAAATCCATAGTTTGAGCATGAAATTTTGTTCAATTTTGTTCAAGTATCTTGAACAGTACTTGTACAGGTCGTCACTACATTATAAAAAGGAATGAAAAAAGGAAATTTATGATATGATTGTATGAGTGTGTCAATACTACATGACATAAGTTCTTGGATGTTTTTCCTTTAAAAACAAATACGCATTATGATCATATCTTAGAATTGAAATAGCTTTTATGTATTGTTGTGTATAATTTCTTCGTTCCGTTGGAGTCCGTGGTTGGAAAAAGCTTTTATGTATTCTCCCTCTTTACAATCAGAAATAAAATAAAAGTTCCACAAAAACCTTCCAGGTTCACTAAAATGCAAGTTTATTTGTGCTGCAGGCTTGGATCGTTTGAGAAACGTGTTAGAGAAGAGAAAGACCATCTTCCATGCCAATGCAAATGGTTTGAAGTTCGTCCCGGGAGATAATGGCATTAATGGGACCAGCAAGTCACTACTCATCAGTGATGAACCTTGAGGTTTCATTTTCAGCAGACTATCTTAGTTACGTAGTACATCACCTGCAAATTAATAGCGAATAACATTGATTCTTATATAGATTGTGTTTATTTTGGATGGGTTATACCAGGTACCTTGCAAAAATATATATTAACAGTTTGAGGGAATTGGAAAAGTAAGACAAATACAAACAATAGTTTGGAAAGGTATAGCAGGTTGTTCTATACTGTCTCATAGTATAGTATTATAGTACTGTAATTCATGGAGGATTCGAGAATGATGGTTGCATATTTGATATTTTCAAAGATTATTTATTTGTATCACTGCTGAATATGAATGATGAAGCCACACTTTATGCCATTTTTGATAGAGGTTTTTCAAATCATTTCAAGAACGCGCCTTCATATCAATTTCCTCAGCGCCTTTGCAAAAATAGTTCTGTCCTGGCTTAAAGGTCCACTTCATCATATTAGGCTCATGGTGCTCATTGAATATGACTCCAGATTATTGTTATGTAAAGTGCTAAATGCAACAGAATTTTTTAACAGGCAGAGATGGGACAAATCGGCGATTTCCTGGCTAAATTACTAAATATCTTACCAGAAATGATGCACTGCCCCACCAAAGATGTCAACAATTCGAACCCGATTTAAAGGGATATCGGATAAATTGGCATGAAAATCAAAACCCATGTCATTTTCCTGAAATTGAACAGGATAATCTCCAAGTGTTGAAGTACATATATCTAAATGGAAAATTGGGAGTCACCACGCTAATTTTTGATTTAGAGCTCAATATTATGACAATATTGTAATAGAATATATCGAAATTCTAAGAAGTTGTTTTTCACATAGAAAACCCATGTCAGTTTCCTTAAACTTTCATAGAAGATGTATAGCACTACACATTTACGTTTTAAAAACCATAGGTCACTGTCTTTATTATTGAGAGAATTGAAGAACACCATATTTTCATTACATTTCCTATGTAAATCAAGCAGATGTAAATTCGCCTAAGATACCTATTAAAATTGGATAAACTAGACAAAACATTAAATTTATATCATACTTAGTTATATACAGTTTTTACAGGAATTCTGATGTGAAAAGTAACAAAAGGATGATAATGACATGACAGTAATATAAAGGTGCTGAACTGATGGTCTTTTATCATGTCTTCTACCATAGTTATAATGTTTACCCTATGTTGATACCGTCTACTCAAGTTCATCAAACAGATTCCATACACTATTCTTGAGATTATTCTTTTATTATCGTTCTTATGATATGTGTACCCTGTGAGTTTTCCAGGTTGTCCATTAGGCATTTATAATAAACTAATAATTACCTATGATATTGAGGTACGAAGCAGCGCCAAATATGAAAGCTGGCGAAATCGGAGAAAAGGAAATTAATTTGAATGTATTGTTGAAATCTATCGTGAGGATACTTTGATAAAAGTAATTATGTATATGTCAACATATGTTAGGTATAGTGTATATAATTGATTGAAGTATAACTGAATTGATGGTCATAAAAAAGGTAGAGAAAAGTATGGCGTGTCTGGTAGGTAAAGGTGAGGGGAGGAGTAAGGAGGTGAACGCGGCGTAGGGGAAAAATGGGAGGAGCGCAGTGAGGATATGTGTATGGTCTGTTAACACTGCGGAGCTCAATGACCACGTGAAAATATTAACCTAGTAACACATCACCAGCACCAAAGTATGCGCTTTCATGAATATTCGGATCTCTTTTTACAACACCCAACTTTGTTGTTTGTCATATTTGGTATCAGATCACATTTAGCATTATATTTTTATAATACGACTAGTTCTCAATAGGACTATCGTGAACATTTGATTTTACAGACAAGTGAAATGTAATATTCTTTGTCTGGCGTGGTGTGTCTTGGTGTCATACCTGATATTGTTATAATTATAATGAATAAGAATACACATTTTGCAAATTCAAATCAACTGAAATTCTTTCCAATCGGTATGTATTGAATGTATATCATTAACTACTTACAGATATATGGATATGGTGGCAGGAAATAATAAAACAAATATCAGACTTCAACTGTTGTACGCTTAATTGTGAAATCCATAATAATATGCATCAGTAGATACAAGGACGGACAGGGTTTTGATAATACAAATACAAAAATGTATACACGATCAATAATACATAACGCAGTCAATGCTGTAAACTGAATTTACAAGATCTCCATCATCGGTTATGGAGGTATCATAGTTTGCGCTGCCATACTGCATGCGAGTCCCGCTCGCCAGGGAAAAGTAGACTGCAATGGCCACCTACTGTTAAAATGAGAAATTAACATATAGCCACCTATGGACTAAACTATATGAATTGTAAAGAGCAATGCCCTAAGTACACTGGCCACCAGAGCTACACCGTATTAGCTCTGGTATGGTTGAATCATGGCCACCTTGACCCTTCATAGCTGCAACTGTCCCAGCAGATGTTTCTCTAGACTGATTCCCTGCCCCAATGAAATATCGGACAGGTAACGCCTGCCAAGGGCAACATGTGATCGCCATTGAACTTTAACTGGTTCCCTGCTGATTTGCAGTGGTAAGGAAAAACAGCACAACCTCTCTGCATCATGAGATTTCTCAAATTACTTATCTACACTCGTTTGAAATGAATGGAAATATTAGAATGTTTCTTTGAAAAATAAAACAGCATAAGAATGGTGCCTGTTACCCATAATGCACCTGAAAATGGCCGGTGTTACCTGGCCTTATATGTGAGTGACCACATAAGCTAGGCTTCCAGGCTAGATATTTCTCACTCTTGAAGCCATTTTTACATATTCTAATTTTCCTTTTTGTGTGTATTTTGAATGAAATAATCATTAAGGCAGGCTTTCATTATGAATTTAGTGAGCTGTTAATATTTCTTGATGAGTATTTCTGCTCTCAGAAACCACGTAAAAAACCGAATTTGGTCTGAGGATGAGAATTCATGGACACACCCGTGGTTGAATTAAACGAACCCCGAAGTTGCAGCTCAGCGCAGAAAGGTGTGGATAGTCAATCTATATGGCCTCAGAAACCTCTAAATGATGAAAGGTTTATGAAAAACAGCCAGCCATCAACGAACTTGATTATTATATGAACCACTTACGTATATTATCACATGAGATTCTTTTGTTATTCTATTTGATTACAATTTATACGTCATACTTCGTCTGCATTATGCACTTGAACCGGCCACGTGCATATTGCCTACCATATGTTGATCCTATTGATCTTGTTAAATGGGACAGACTAGATGTAGACATATTATATTTACCATACCATTTTATAAATGCTTCTACCATTATAGATACACACACTTCAAACCCAAAATTCTCTAAAGAAATCCTTATTGAAACTGAAGACAATTTTCACCCCTTAATGATCGTGTGATATTAAGTAGCTTTATAAGACTATCATATCCTAGTATATATCATACTATAACGTACAATTTTGTTTTGAAATCAATATACACACAGCGAATATCAGGATAGATACGCTATTTTGATATTCTCTTCTAACAATACTATTATTACCCACGTATCCTTTCAGTATTGATCACAGTTGAGACTTAAAGTGGCTTTTAAAAAGCGGCTACATAAACACTGGAGCGAAGACATATCTAAGGCGGGTGCTCAACCGGGCTGGCGTTATGAGTGCCACGCAGACATAGCGTATAGTGTACGTATCCACCGGCCCGGTCTTCTTGGCGGCCACCAGCTGGTGACCAGGCTGTAATCTGCAAAACCTACTAGGTTTTGATGGTTCATGGCTAGTTCATGGCCTTATGGCCGCCGCTACTGGGTATGTAGGGCTGATGTGTTCACCTGGCCAGTTTATATGTACCCAGGCGACACCTGTGGACCCTACTTGGCGCCATGTGGCGGCAGTTTGGCACACTTTTCGTGCCATTTGCCGGCCCAGTGGAGCACTCGCTTAATGCCAGTAAATATATTAAACCATATTCTTCTCATAATAACATAGAAACAGGCATGTAGAGCAGTGCATAGATTATACAATGAGGCCACCACCAAACGAATTCATTCGGTATTGACCTGTCAAATGCAGCAGAAACAAGGAATACACTGCACCCTCACCGATTTTAGACACTGACATGGAGTCGTTGGCCACCACCAATCGACTATTAGGAGGACTCAATACATCAATGCCGTTTTGTTGACCAGTGAATCATGGCTTATACATGTATTCATTCTGACATACCAGGAAAGGCCACCCACACTGATTTCTGGTGTTTAAGTGAGTCCAGACAACAGACTGAAGATTATGTAGATCCAGCAATTCGATGGTGTATAAATACAATACTAACGGTGAAATCGGTGGCACTGAATAACAATCCGTTGAATAATTATCTCTTAATTAGAATCAGATTTAAAGCATAAATTGAGTTTGACATCCTCTATCACACCAAAGACACTTCTACAATACTTCTTTTTACCGTAGGTTTATTATTCCATGGCCCCCTGTTTCGTAGACAAGTATTTAAACTAGCCACCAATTACACTCCCAGGCACGTCAATAGTCTGTGACAATCAGACGTTTTTGAATGTCATTTTCCACTGGCCGACGAAAATGGCACCGAGTTGTTGGGGCTCCTAATAGTCGATCGGTGGTGGCCAACGACTCACGTTCTAAACGATCTATGCATGAAGTCTTTGTGACCACTGACGTCCATCACGTTGCATGTCAGTCATATTTGTACGATAAAGGAGTGCACTCATGAAATCTTTAGTGGTCTCTTAAAATACATAGTTTGATGATCGATAACTGGTTCTGACTTAAACTGTTGAATCACAGATGAGACCTCCTCCTCACAGACAACGTCAATACCTCTGAGCTGCAGCAATTCAAACGATGCACAGTTCCTATACTGGCTTACCCACCTTTGTAGGTGTGGCATGGTAATATGCCCACCCCAGATTTCCATCTCCATTAGAATGGATACCTTAAGTCTGTCTAGAAACTCGATGACTACTTCCAGTACGGGAAGTAAAGGTGTCTCAGCTGCAAGATATAGGTGGAACTCCCGTGTCTCCAGGATGACAGTGTTGAAGAACCTCCTCCAGGGCTCTCTAGAAAAACACTGCGGTGGTGCTTGTCCTTTTGTTCCCCAAACTCGGAAGGATTCTCGAGGGGAAGGTACCCGGAATTCAATAGACTGGAAAGGGGCCAATGTCGTATCATCCGTTTCTCTAGTTTGAAAGTGTTCATGAATCTCCTTTTGTTTATGTAGGAGTTTCCGTTTCTGTTGGAGCTCATGTGAACCTTTCTGATGTTCGTTCCAGGCAAATACAGCATCGTCCGGGCACCACGCATCAAAGACTCTGGCTCTGCCATGCTGCCAAATGCCATAGCTCACCATTACCCAGCGTTGATCACCTACTTTGTATACATCCTTCTCTAATAAGCTGCCATGACCATCCACGTCACACCTAAAGGAAGAGAAGTGTTTATCTTACAGTTGGAGATGTTAGCCATTTACTGTTACTATATGGTGATAGATCTTGGTTCTATACTGAATTACCTCAATGACTCATGTGAGCCTTTCATCTCAGGATCAGGCGTACTATCTATGTTGGACTGATTAAAATGTAACCGAAGATACATCACTTTGCAATGAAGAGGAAGGAGATGATAATTTCAAAAAAACTAATTTCAGTAATTTCAATTAAGTAGCAAGAGTATCAAATATCTTTGAAAAATAACCTATCAAATTATAACTTACCAGTGACCAGGTATCACCCAGTGGATGATGTTCAACTCGCTCTTCTGAGATTCATGAATGCAGGTCATGATGTGGTTGATGATACCACAATATCTTTCCTCCTCCATCATGTCGAAGAACACCTCTTCAGGATTCTTCATGACAGTGCCATAGAATGTGTTTATCACCAGCCTCCAATATCTGACAAGCTCATTCTTGTGTTTTACTTGTGTATCTGACAGAAGAGGCTTGCTTGGCAGGCACAGTGTCTTGATTAAGGATTTTGTTGATTGTCTATTTACAACTTCATCGATTTGGGATTTGATAACTTTCAGCTCTACTTTATCGTCCTCAGAGATTCCTTTTTTATCCAGCAACCCCTGCAAGAGAAGGCATACCTTGAACATGTCCTCAATCAACTCATCCTTGTCAATAATTTTTGCTGCTGAAGCAGTTGATGGTAGCTTATCCCACTGATCAAGGAGACCAATGGAAAGTGCCATGAGGTTCCGGAATTCTCTCCGTGCACAAATATACAACAACACACAGATGAGGTTATCGCCTTCCAAGTAACACAATCCTCTGGCGGAGAGGAATTCAAATAATGTTTCATGTATATATGTCCATTGATCCACCTCTCCACTGATGGTAAACAAGTACTCCTTTTCTAGGAATACTGTCACTACTGAATCAACAGGGATATCTGCCTGGTGCAGCATCTCATGTGTCAAAGATCTTTCTCCGAGGAGCATAGCACCCAAAGTCAACATTGTAAAGTTCCTCATCTCTCCATCGATCTGCTCTGGTTTCCTTGTACAGTGGCGTTTCGCTAGCTCTCTCCTGAGGAGAAACCCCTCTTGAGAGAGAAATAAAGACTTAGAGCTGAGTTTATCACAGGAGGAGATGTCAATGAGGCCTTGGTGGATTCCCATACACATCATGTAGAGCTTCAAAGGGTTCGTTAGGAATTGAGTGGTTGCAGCAACTTTCTGTTTGATTTCTTCTGCCTTGGCCTTGTCATGTCTGAAGAACTTCTCAATGTACTCTATGGTCTGAGATGCTGAGAATCCATCACACTTCAAATGCCGATGAAAAAGACCTGCGTCTAACCCACATAAGTATGTTCTGGCTGTGACAATAACTTTTGGCTTCTGACCCATCTTACTGGCTTCTATGTAGGTTTCCAGTTGCTTTCGGATATTTTCATCCCGACATTCATCTATGCCGTCAAAGATGACTACACACAAGGCAGGGCTTATCCCCAGGAGTTGGTATAAGGCAGGACGTTCTTGCTGGGTCACAGCAATAGCAGATTTTACAGCATCCTCAACATTTGAAACGATCTTAGTGACTGATACATAGAGAATGAGCCTCCATCCGAGGTTGCCTGTAATGTTTGAGGACTTGCACCAGTCGTACATATATGCTTTTGCAAAGGTGGTCTTCCCAGTGCCAGGCACACCTTCTATCAGGATGGTATTGGGTGCTAGAGTACCATCAAAATCGCTGAAGATCATATCTGTTGGTATTAATCGCTCAGACCTATAAACAGAAAGAGAAATCGAAGTGTAAAGTCTACAGCATCAATACGTATTCTTTTATCTATTTATTGATCTATAATCCTGGTGATAATGATGGGTAGTATACCCACCCGGAAATGGGTAAATAGTGTACTGCAGTTCAAAAGACTATTTCAATTGTGGAGGTAGTATGACACAAAAGGTGAAAGACTGAAATGAAATTTGGTGAGTTCTTATGAACAGACATGCTTCATACTACAGAGATCTCCAAGTCTAATCTTACTTGTGTACTGGTCTGAGGATAAATGCAGACGGCTAAGCTAACACTTCTAAGATAATGTATAAGGTCAGGTAAATGGGAATTCATACTTGATTTCAGCAGCATCTAGGTGAGCCTGATCTTCTTTGTTGTGAACCAAATAGAGGGGAATGTAGAGACTCGAGATGTCCGTGCGACCCCGGAGAGCGTAGTCAAAGTGAGGGATGTTTAGAATAGTCTTTGCCCAGTTCTCCTTGTGGGTCGCGATTGCTAGAAACAGATGTCTTTCTTAGTAACATAGTCAATACATCAAATGTTAGATACATAAAGACACTAATAGGAGGGGGAATTTTATATGATTTGGAAATCTTTCGGCCAGGACTTTGAACTACAGACAGGTGTCGTGAAATGTAAACATGCAGAATCATACCAGAGTTGGATAGCGAGATAATTCTATGCAAAGTGTCACAAACGACTTACATTCCTGGAGGGCGTCGTAGGGTGTGACAGCAGTGGGATTGGTGTCCCCGATGAGGGTATTCGCAACATTCCCTTTGCCTGTGTCCCACAGGGATTTGATGAAGCCATGAATCATGACTTCTGAGCCACGCTTCACACAGTCTAGCAGCATCCTTGTGTGATCTAATCGGCTGCTTCCGACCTTGCCCTGCAACATTAACATGTCTATATGTGACCTAAACCACTCCTTGTCATTTACAAAAATCATAGTCTTATTCTAGGCCAACAGGTTTGGATAGTAATTCTAAGAATAACTGGAGTCTGCACAATAACTAATTGATCTTTGGATGGCTTTATTTCGTAATGGTCAATGCCATTATAATGTTAGTGCAAGGTGACTCAGGAATTACCCATTTGAGCCCACTAAAACGATATATACCCCAGTGAATGATAATAGGACTTTATATATCTTTAACGCTTTACAATCGAAGTCAGATGGATTGGTAAAAACAAGACTCACAATGTATGGTAAAGGAGAGAGATGAAGGATAGCACTGAAATTTTTATAATACGTGGAAAAAATATAAGCAATCTTACAAAAAAGATAATGGTCTCGTGCACTCCAGCTGTGCAGTACAAAATTAGAAGGCAAATGTACCATACAAATAGTTATTGAAAAGGCGACTACTCGACTAAAAGAATTTCTCCAACGGAATAAAGCCTTTCCGACACACTGCCATGCAGTTAAAGTAAGGAATCCCATCCGGTGGTTAAATCTAACACACAGAATTAATACAAGCCAACCATAGCTGTCTGCTGTTGTACGTGATGAGTATCAATGTTACAGTTGACAAAACAAAAGTACATAGTTGCCTACGCAAAAAAGACACATGAAACCGATGGAGACGAAACACTGGGTATTTTTGGTAATGCAGATTAAGAATTGGAAGACGACCTCGGAGGGGGAGGGGGGGGGGGGTCAGTGAAAGGTGTTCACCTGTAAAGCCCCCTATCCTCGCCCCAATATCTCCTTAACATCCGACACATCCGACACGCATAATGTTATTCTCACACCAACATTATGCGGTATTTTAGTACCTGATTTGGGGATTTCCACATGGGTGGAGTGACAGGGTGCAGTTCCCTTGCAAAGGAAGTGATCCTCATAAGATAACATCAAAGAGGCAATAGGTGGGTTTTTTTTACTGTTATCAGAGTGGCAGTGTTATATTAGGATCCATCCAGATCATATTTTCACAATAATGTTTTTGTTAGGAGTGGGATGCCCATGAAACCCCATTTTATGGGCCCCCTTTTGGCTAATTTGTTATTTGCTACTATTCCAGATGGTGGATCAAACGGGAAATACCAGTTTGTGATTCTGAATAAAAAATTATAACTCTTCACTAGATGAACAGCATATAGCCAAAGTATTTACTTCGTTTGGTTGAGTAGCATAAACAAACCGCTATATATGAACTAAGATTTATACACCACCCCTACCCTCGAAGCTGTATGCAATAGATGAAAAAAGGCATGTGCATACATTTCTTATAAATTCTGGCCCCAGCAGAGAGCTCACCCTGATTCCCTGTCATTCCACTAGTTTATAACGGGGAGTTTGATGCAACCCATGGGATGATGCCACCAGGTGAGGGCTGACCTTCATGATATTCTAAACATTGACGATCCAGAAAAAAAGACAGCTCTGTGCTATATTGTAAAAATTCTCTCCTTGTTTTCTTCAAAGGTGAAGGTTTTCAATCACCGGTATCTTGACAATGTGGGTAGAATTTAGAATCTATGACTGTTTTACCTTGATGATGATCACTGAAGGAACAGGTAAAAAAGAAATTTTCCCCTCTCCTTACCTATAGCTCTGAGGCTCTATGCAACCGGAAACACACCTACTATGGCCTAACTAATTATATATATATATATATATATATATATATATATATATATATATATATATATATATATATATATATATATAGTTATACGTAAAACGAAATATAAAGTAAGTTAACTCTATATAGATTGATTGTGTAATACAACTCATGTATGGTCTAGAGGCAATGTGTTTACTGACCTACACCACATCCTGAACAGTTCTGGGAAGTGTTATATTTGTCTAACAGATGTCATCATACACAGCCCCCCCCCCCCCCTCCCCATATAGCATCATTTATTATTTCTGGTGCAACCTGGAGGAACTAAACAGTAGATCTCATAATCGGAATGGTTTGCTAACCTCATTATCTGTAAAACTACATAACCCATGGCTAGATGCAAAAAAAATCTATGACCGGTATTTTGGAAAATCGGACTGATCAGGCATTTGCCCGGGGAGAAGGAAAATCGTTCGGGACAGGGGAGGAATGGTCGGCATGGACTGTGCTGATCGTAGGTGGCGTCGTCTTTGGAACTTCTTGACATTGGAATGGCTAGATCTACGCGTCATATTGTAACTCCAGTTACTGCGGTGGCATGGCCTGATATCATTCAACACTACTTGCGGTAGGGGTATCCCCATTTATATTGACATAGATCCTAGCCAAATACCAACGCATTTGGCTCTCTCAAAGGAAGTTATGTTTAGTTTACTGTTATCATTTACATCCCTCATCCATTCACGTGCAAGTGGTTCTCTTTTTGATAACTATTTGCAATATCTGGGAAACTGATAACTCCAGTCGAATACGAATGTATACTAATATACACACAATTTATAATGTCATTCCTTTGTTGACTCACAAATATCAATTGATGACAATTACTAAGAGGGTTGATAGGTGTCTCTGATGATATACATTTCCTATACATAAATGGTTAATCTGATATCTAAGTTAGCGCATACACCAACACTCTACCAGCAAACGCCTACACAGGAAGAGCCGACAGTAGGTATGCATGAGTGTTCTTTGATGAGAGGTCTCATGACTTTACTCACTGTATTAAATCAGCATTTGCCACGAGAACCGTGGCCTGGTGCCCAATAGACAGTTTGAAATCATGAGCTTACTATATAATGAATTCAGCACCATAGGAATGACAACATGAAATAATCTTATATCAAGATTGTAGCAATAATTGACCATAAAAGGCAATTCTCGCTGAATCATTGAGGGAGGAAAATAAGGAGGGAGGAACACAATGCTCACTCCTACTTAACAAAGAACAATTTCATCGGTTAATTCTGCATATATTAATTATCAGATTTGAGATATTCCACCTAGAGCTGCCACAGCATCCGAGTTCCAACATGTTTTATTGCATGTGTAAAATTTGTTCTAATGAAGCGAGATATACCATGTGACCTTATAATGGATGCTCTTTCATCCCTTCACATCAAGTAACATGACCCGCGACAGTGACCAACATTGTTGTTACGAAATTGATTGTTGTGGAGGCAGGACCAATGAAACCAGCCTTTAGTATGGGCTGAAGTCCAATGCCACTTTATTGAGTGAACCTATGTAAACACCAAAAGACTATACCCGTAAAATGTAGACGTCAATAAAAATAAACCTATGAAAAAAGGTACAACATTGTTATGGGAACGACCCGCAGATTTTGGCAACAAGATTAAATCCAGCTCTCTTTCAATAGTTGTGATCGTCACGACAGCAGACCACAGGGTTATTTATGTTGGTGAAATCCCAAGGAAAGGGATGTCACAATGGGTTGGTATTAAATAACACTGTACCCTACAACCCCTGTGGGTGTCACACTGTGGTGTCCTGAATCCCACCAACAGCATATTTTTTGATTGAGGGATTTCAAAAATATATCCTAGTCGTATTTGGAACAGGTCCATATCGTTGTCATTTTACTTCAAAGTGACGCTAAGTACCGCAAGTTGCCACCGTGTTGCCGCCGCTGTTGAGCATGTGGCCTGCTCTACCACACCCATGTATATATATGTCGCATTTCGTTCATTTCATAAGATCACCGAAAGCATCAAGGAAATAGAAATCATATTCACAGCAAACAGTGCAGACATTAGGCGGAATGTTGGTGCATTAGGCGACATCCATAGATATAAAAAAAAAAAAAATGATTGTATAAATGTAATAGGCAAATGGATGTAACTCTATATTTAGCAAGGTTAACATCAACGTTGTTACAAAACGATGTAAGTTTCACCGACAAAAGAAAACACGACTGGCCTAAAAGAAATGAAGGAAATCCCTCAGCAACAGAGAGAATGAGCAAAAGAGTTAATATATGAATTGAATCATCGGTGCAACCTTAGCAGCCAAAGCGTGTCATCGCTGTTTACACACACCCTTACCCTTATGTCCCTAATCTGTCTGGAACTTTGTTATCCCCTAATGAGGCCCAAAATTCACCATCCTCACTTGGTATGTTGTCCATTAAATATATGTGCTTGGACTTGAGCAGGGAAATCCTCTCCTGTGTAAGTCGTCTCTGTGCCATCTCTTCCTCAATACCTTTATAATGTTATCTGTGTAAAAATATTGGATTTAGTAGTATAACCATGAGATTGTGACTCAACTTCCGTTTCCCAATTAACATGATTATCCCCCAAAACGTCATCAATCTACAAAGTGTTTGGCCATGTTTCTCACACACAAGCAACGGTGTTGTCTCAGGAAATGCAAAATAATGGTAATACCCACAACGACCCGTAAATCACGAAGCTGTCATACCAATTCTCAATTAAATCAGGGATGTGATTTTCTATTATAGGTCGAGGACATATTATCAAACTAAGACGTTCGGTGCACAAGTGACAGCATTTCTTATAATAATTCAGCAATATAAGGAATCACCCGTGTTTTCGACGTTCTTCCTTGTTGGTCCAATATAAGATATATACATGCTACATGATTGAGCACCCATATACGCAGGCTTCAGGAACACTCTTTTTGCAACTCATGAGGAAGAGACACACTGTCTTGCAATAGCATTCTGCTGTGCTACTGTTTGAACATTTAATATCTCTGAGAGCAAGACATAATTCAGCCTCTCCAATAGGTCCAAGAATTCATCCTGATATTCTTAAAGCGCTCTACTGTGTTGGATATCAATAACTGAATATTGTGGACCATTCGCTGTTGTCCGTTGACCCACAATGATTAAATTTTATATAGGCATACATTTAGAATCCGATTATATTTCCACATAATGTAACCCATTTTGGCCTACAATAAGGTCTATTCCATATAAGATATTTACTAGCCACGTGAATCAACGGTGTTTAGGCTGCACTTAACACGGTAGAGAGCTTGCAAACAACGATCACAAGTCTATCGAGAAACCCGATAATACTAGAAAACCCCGATAATACGCCCACTGGACATAGCAGGAGGTCATATAGGAGTCTACACAGCATCTTCACGTAGCCTATGTGGTGACATATGTACATGTATACACACACCTGACATAAACACACGAGCAAATATATACCAAAGAAAGATCTTTGGTATAGAAGTTTTGCGCTGAGAGCATACATATATATCCGCACCGGTAATAGAGCTCAACATGTTGACTTACCTTATTGAGAATGTAATTACCATCCTTTCCAGTCGATACTCAAAGCCATCCTCCGAGGTAGACCTCGGCAACAAAACTGACTATTCTGTATACATACATATATCATGAGTCATGTTTGCTACACCAATATCCGGGTCACCCTGACCCTACCCATCCTTCCCACTCTCCAGTCGGAGTTCTAAAGACAGAGATAGAAACTAGGCCGTACTACAGGCTAAGAAAAACCAACTGTTTTTCCACGGACCTTTAAGTCCATGTTGTGTCATTCTAAGTGTATACTTCGTACTGGGAATGGGCATTGAAATGAGCCGTTTCTGCCGGGCGCTTATTAGTATAAATAACGGTTTTATGATTAAAGGAAATTCTTTGACAAGGTGGAAATATGTGCCCAGAGAGCGCATCACTTACATGGCACTCTCCACCCGAAGTTTTATAGATAATACTCAAATGATAGAATATACCCTCGACACACCCTGACAGAGGAAGTTTTCTCTTGATGTGTACATTATATGTATACCAAAGAACGACTTTTAAATATTTAGAGACAGATAATGTCTTTTTATCGGTTGAAAATTCTAACAATTGCGTCATGTAGTGACTAATTAAGTCACAGTTCTAGCTATTTTTCGCATGTACAGGTCATATTTTAGCACTATCTTACCACGTACATTCACTATTATTTCATTTCATGTCACTGGCTTATTTCCATTATACATTACTATAGCTGTGATGAAGGCGACATATGTCTAAATAGAATCATGTTTTATAGGACGTATTAACCCCTACATATGTGGACTCTAATAGGCCTGGTGTCCACCTACTATGACAGAAATTTAGACCTACCGATATGGCACCTATTCAAAAAGCAAATATCGGAGACATATCGGGAAGCTAAGAGAGTAGACATCGTAATGGATTTTTTTCGGTGCCTAATCGCAGAAATGTGGTCAACTGCCCCGATATTAGGCGGCCTTCCAACGCGATTTTGATTTTTTTTCGGGAAGTGAATCGTGGACCATGTCGGTGTACTGGAGTACTAAGGCAAAGCCTTGTTCACGGGAAATTCCTTGGGGAATCCCCTGCAAACGCAAAATGCTGTTCTAGTAGAAACATTGTTTCCCGCCATATGAGGTGATCGTATTCCTGTAGAATTTATAGATTTGTCATTATTGTAAAGTTTGGGTTTATACATCCTATTGTGACCAACAAATATCGGTTATTCGGTTATATCGGTTATTCATCAATCCTTTATGAATATTTCTGAGATTTGGTTTTATGTGTTTCTAGAGTATGACAATTCTGATGGAAGAATTATCTTTCATGTATTATGGGTATTTATAAGCTTATAAATATCCTACGCTTGTGTTTATACAATATAAGTGACAATATGATCTATATATATCATCAACACAAGCAGTGTCCGATAAGGACAAGCAAAAAATATCACACTCAAAATATCGAGCGTCGTGTCAAAGACATCGGCGCTAACATGATCAAAGGTAGATTAAAAAACAGTGTCAATATGGTCGGACAAGAAGACATCAATATCAAGAAAATCGAGCGAGAGTCTCTGTCAGGAAAAACATGGACGACATGTGAAGCTGGGTTCGAGGGTACACCATTTCCTGATCCTCCTCCCATTGGCCGCTACTTGCGTGCGGGGAAGGAAAGTCCGGATCCTATCTGGATGATTTGGCACAATCTGACATCTCGTGCGCACCTCCACACGTACAAACATGCTTCAAAGGACACGAAGCACCTTTTTGACAAACCTTGCCCTCGTGAAAGGCCCAACAGTAGCCGAAGGGGCGATTGGGGCGATTGGCGGAGCTCGAAGGTTTCTCTTCCGACTTGTGAGACTGCTGAGGATTTACTCTCGATTCCCAGATGACACTGAACATATTCATGAACACCGTAGCAGACACTGGATACTCCTAAAGCCTCGGCACGTTCCCGAACCGACATATCGTACTTCACAAGTGATGCCGAAGTGTGAATCTTCCTCTTGTCGCACAGGAAGCGGACATGTTTTATGTAGTCTTGAACCTGGGCCTCTCCTTTTGCCAGCATAGACTCCATCAAGAGTAGGTTCGCACTTATGACATCGTCAATTGTGCAATCCTTAGCAGAATCAATAAAAAAATAAGGATCCAGATCATACTTGTCAAATCTCTTACGTTTTTGGTGGCAACAGGAGGCGACGGCTGGGCCTGGATGAGCAGTCGAGGAGTCAGTCGCGGCGGTCGCAGGCACTGCACCGAGCGCTGCGTTCACAGAAATCATCAAAGTTGCTGCTGCCGACGATTTCAGGAAGGTCTGGAAACACGATGGAGGAGTTTCCGGGTTAAAGACGACCGCTGGGGACATCGTAGGTATCGCTGGAGGTGTCACACTTGTAGGATTGATGATCCTGGGAGTACCAACTGTCATGGCGTCCATTCGCGCCATTAGGATGTCAAACTGCCTCTGCTGGCGATCTAGCTGCTGTTGCTGCCGAACGCTTGATTGGATTACACTCTGAAGCAATTCCGGGAGGACTTGAGACCCCATCAGGGACTCTGGAGACTTGATACCGGCACTGAAGTACTTCTAGTTTGGGTTTATCTCCAGGCATAACCCTCTAGAAAACACACACTGAGATCCGTAGATGTATCTATCCACGTTGTACACTCCGAGAAGTCACCCTGTCCCTAGCAGTAGGTTGACTGGGAAGAGAAGCGAAGGAGCGAGCGCAGCACGTCCGACTACCT
Source organism: Alentia gelatinosa (assembly GCA_950022655.1). Lineage (NCBI taxonomy): Eukaryota > Metazoa > Annelida > Polychaeta > Phyllodocida > Polynoidae > Alentia > Alentia gelatinosa. Next base: position 33,657,202 of record OX465584.1, read on the forward strand.
AGCGGCCATTTTTTATCTCTTGTTCCACTTGGAAGAGCTCCCTTTTTTATTAACGAGGACAGGTGTTAGGCCTTTTACCATCTGAGGCAAATGAAAGAAATTGGACTAATCATTTGTCTTAATGACCCAGTAACCAAATAGCCAACCATATTTGTGAGAAAAGCGCCACTAGATTTACAGCAGGTCTGCCCTTTATTAGGCCTATTCCACCAAAAAGGCCCTCAGCAGGCGGGTTTTTGCCTTCCAGCTGGCATTTGCCGCCGGGGCCGGCCACCTGGCCGCCCCTAAATTCTAGGAGCTGTTCCACCAAAGCCCCACGAGGTGACCAACAGGCGTACACAAGGTGCCCGGCGAGCGCCCATAGAGCCGGCCGGACCCGGCGCGGCGTTAGACTCGCAGCGGGTTTGCTATTGCCATCTGGTGGACGTTGGCGGCACTAACACGGAATCCCGCGGTTCTCTAGCGATCCGATAGGCGGCGCGGCGTGCGGCTATACACTACGACACTCTGAACCCGCGAAAGTCGCGTATCAAGCGGAGCAGTGTGTCAGCTTGTCGGGATTTGTACGGGAACGGTCAGAAAACGTCAAACAACAGTGGAATTACAGGTTAAATCGAACAATGAAGGTAAAGAAAGATAAGGATTTATGTTATGAATGTGTATATTTGACTCTGGTGCTTATATTTTGCCCAAACTGCCGCAAATATCCGAAATATCGGTGTCCGCGTATCGGAATACCGTCCGCGGACCTGTCAGCTCAATGTTGACGGTGTATATCGTAGCATATGCGGGCGAGCGGTCAACACGCGCCCGGGGAACAGCTCTCCGCGTCACTCTCGATGTAGCTAATGGCATGCCGGCCGGTCTGCCGGGGACTTAAAATCAAATGAATCAGTTTTCCTCTGGCAGGGCTTGCGGGGGACGTTGCGCTCATAATGCCCGGCTGCCCGCCTGGCCTTCTCTGTGGTTATCACTATATTTTGGTGGAACACCTCCAAAATTGGCTGTTGCACTGAGTATTGTCCCCCGCCGGCGGCCAGCGGCCACCAATGTCAGCCGATACTGCCTGGCTACAGGGTTTTGGAGGCATGGTGGCCGGCAGGGGCCGGCCGTGAGGGGCCTGTGAGGTCTCATGAGCTGTTCCACCAAGCAGATTATCGCCGCTGGCGGGAGGTTTGGGCCGGCTATTGCCGCCGATCGCCAATAGGCGACCACAAGGGGCCCGGCCTGGCCTTGTGCCTCCTTGGTGGAATAGGCCTCTAACAGTGCATGCCCTACCTTGTAGGACACCCTACCCACAAGAACATTTGAGGTGCGTTAAAGATAACAAAGATATCCTGCATGCCCAAGGAAGATAAGGAAACAGTGAAGCAACAGTCCCTACACATGTTCTGATACAAGATGCCTATTGCAACGTGGTTTGGCTGATTCACTACGTCTAGCACCACCTGATGACTACGGTATTTCACAGGTCTAGGCAAATAATCTGGACCAGTAGATAACAATTTCAGGTCGATGATTTCTCTCCAACATTAAGCAATTTCACACCACCCGATAATGTTTTTGGTGGCAGACTAAATGTTCCTACTGTGGATCACCCATGAAAAACAAGGTCTTTGCCTCAGCGAATATATTTCTAACTGAACCCTATTTGGGTGGGTTGTCATCTGGCCAGGTCAGCGATGGTGTAAGGAGCATGTTATTCAATGTGTGTATGGGAGATAGTTGGCAAACCGATTTTTCATCTATTATTTAGTAGTAATGTCTATGCCAGCATAGACATAACATTGGTGTGCTTTTCTACAGTGATCAGTCTTCAGATGGAAACCTGTTTGTTATGGGTGTTGATGATTATGCATGGGGATGAATTCCCAAGTGCGATCCCCCTTCAACTTTTGTAAAGTGGCCAAATAATTAGTGCCCATTTTGTGGGCAGGTAGAAATGCTGCAATAGGGATTTCATGAATGTTCTTTTTATCATATACATTAAGGTGGAAGATGCGGAGAAACACAAAAAGGAAGATGTTGATTTGTATTGCAACTCAACAGCGCAGGCAAGTCTGAAATTAGAAACCCAGGTGTTTCCAATCAAGGGCGTGCAATCACCAAGGATTTATAAATGCAGGATCAAATCCTCAATGGTGCATAAGACTAGTGGATTAAAGTGACAATTACTACAGTAAAATATGTTTTAGCTATACAATCGCCCCTCTCATAAGATCTCACACTCTTTGATAGTATAGGATTAGAATGTTTCAATGCTGATGTTATGTCATTGATGTATAAATGAAATAAAAGTGGCCCTAGAGTTGAGCCTTGTGGAACTCCTGTTTTTACTGTTTCTTGTATTGAGATCATTTTGTTTGCTTTCACCTTTTGTTTTCTCCCGGATGGATAGTTTACAAACCATTTAAAACCATTATCCCTTATACCATAATTAAAAGGTTTCCCTAATAATAGTTGGTGATTTTAGGTGTCGAAAGCCTTGCTTAAGTCTATATAAACAGCTAGTGTGTCCCTCCCTATATTTTTATTTACCGGTAAATTTGGATATTGCATCTATAGTTGATTTTGAAACCATATTATCTGTTAGATAGTATTTGGTTATCATCAAGAAAAGTTGTTATTTTTTTGTATACTTTCTTTTTCATAACTTTACTAGTAATTGGGAGGAGGGAAATTGGGCACAGATTGCTTACTAAGTGGGGGTCTCCATCTTTCGGTATTGGAACAACTGTTGATGTCTTCCATTCGACTGGTATTTTGGCTGTAAGGAAAACACAATTTAAAAACTGAGCATATTTATCAGGAATAGCTTCAAGTGAGTCTTTGAATACTTTTGTTGTTATGTCATCTATCATGGATTGCTTAGAGATTTTAATAATCTCCTCTGGGGTTGTAATGAACTGATCAATGGTGCTATATTGGGTCATATCATAATGTTGCCATGGTGTGTTCATAATTTTGCAAGGTTGCTTCATGTCTATAAAAAATTTATTGATAAAGTCAGGCGTTTCCTCCGAATTGATAAAATTTCTATTGTTGTCCTTTAATTTGATTTCTTCAGTATTGTTAGTATTAACCCCTGGTATAATTTGATCGATCTTTCGCCAGAATCTTTTGGTATCTGATTTATTATCCATCAAGTAATTAATTATATATACCTGATGTGCAAGTTTAACTACTTTATTAGCATCATTTGTTGCTCATTTAGCTTTTTCCCAGTCAACTGGTTTTTTTTTCCTTTTGGCTTTCATAGGTAAATTATTTTTATCTCTAAGTATGCCCGATATTTCGTTTGTGATCCAGGATTCTCTTGTATCTTTGATTGAGAACTCTCTGTATTTACAAAATTTATCGAGATATAATAGGACTGCTTGTTTAATGATTGCCCATTTATCATTCGAATCTTCCTCATTAAATTCAGACCAGTCAGACAGTATAGAAAATAAGGTCTTTCTGATAATAATAAGTCTATATATTCTTTCAACTTTACTACCCTATACCTATCTAATATATATAAATATCAGTTATCAGATTCTGGCTGAAAATATAATCATACCATACACATAAAAACTACTGTATAAAGTTCGATTAGTGTGGATGGACTACCGCCGAAAAATTGTGCTCTGAATGAACATGGTATGATTAGTGAAAGTCGACATTTGCAATGCTATAGGATAAAGACTAGGAATAACGATGAACTACATTGAATATTCCAAAATCCGTGAATTACAGTAATTTCAGTTGAGGTATAAGTCGCACTCAGTTCTTATAGGTTAGATTATTTTTCCAAAGCACCGATGACACTTATTTCATGTCATAGGGTACAATAAACAAAACCTAACTTGGAAGTAGGACACATTCTTGGGTCCAAAGGTTGGCCATTAATTACTCTGATAACAAGGAATCCCGAGAAAGGAGGGCCGAGGAAAGGGGGGGGGGGTAAAATTAGGGGAAGGGGAGGTGTAGTGTTACAGGAGAAAAACTTGCAGTAGGTTTTGTGCCTATCGAACAACTCTTTAGGGAAGTCCAAATGTTTCAAAGTAGTTTTATTTCATAATTATGTCCATAACCAAAGACTTGATCAACTCTAGAGTAGTGCCAGTAGCAATAAGTTGGTTTGAAAACTACCTGATAGACACACTGTGTACGCTGAGGAAAAATAAAAGGAAAGGGGAGTAAAATTTGGAGTAACACATGGTTCCATACTGGGCACACTGTTATTTCCCATTAATATTTACATAAACCTAAAGTGTGCACAGAGAAACAGAGCAAATAGATTGAGAATTAATGGAAAAAGGACAAAGCTAGTTTATCATGGTAGTAGAAAATAGAGATACTATACATTTAGGAGATGACATTATTGAGGTCTGCGACGAAATGAACTATATCGGAGCTGCTGTTGATAAAGAACTAAGATTCAATAGACACGGAGAATAGCTGTTAAAACAAATATATGAAGAGTGTTATCTTTAGTTGAATACAGTGTCATATATGTATACCGACTGCAATCAGAATGGTAAAAATATGTCTGCTCCGTGCAGCAGATCATTGCTCCTTTCTCCTTGAGGATTCTTTATTGCAGACCAAGAAAAGGGTTAGAGGTATACTTTCCTTAACATTTTAGTTGCTTTGGATATTGCAGAAATGAAACTTAAGGATGTTATTGAGATTGGTATTCACCTCTTGACAAACATTTTTATTTGACCCTTGACCCTGAGAAAGGTCAATGTCACCCAGTTGAAATATGTTTCTCATTTTCATTTATTTCTTTGGATCTCGGTTCCTCTTGTATCTAAGGCAATGGCAGAACGATGAGATGATACTCTCAAAATGATGCAAAACGAGGGTCACATGACTATATATGTGAAAAAGATGTGAAATGAGGGACAAAAGTTGAAGCAAAACGCTGGCCATTTTTTTTGGGGTTATTTTAGACACTTCCCATCATGGATTTTATGCAGATTTTTCAAATTTTGTTCAGGCAAGGCTTTAGCCAAGAGATTCACAGAAAAACTTTTTTGAGGTTATACCCTAGATTTCCTCGACTAAAGACAGCCACACTTTTGTCAGACTGATAGACCAAGAATTTGGATAGACAACGATGGACAGACAGAGACCTGCCCAACTGTGGGCATAGGTCTTCAGTCTCCTTCAACCACAGTCACTCCATATATTTGAAATTCTGAGCTCTCCTTGGGGGACTTAAATCTTTTGAGGACAAACTGCTTCATTTTCCAAATATACTTTGTCAATGACTTCATTTTACATGTTGTGTTTAAAACACGACAAACAAGCATCGATCCAATGATAATGTATAAGCTCAAGTTCACTGTGTAGCTACATCAAAGACAGGTAGGTTCATATTTCCGCACATTCATTAGTTAATGCACGATGGTATGACGGTAGGCACCTGAAAATCATCATACACACGTGATTATCACAACAGTACATTTGGAATTTAACAGATAACCGACCCGTAGAAAAGAAACATCGGTAAAGGATATCCGCCAGCCAAGTCGGCGACAAACGTACAAGTTTAGAAACTCTTCATAAATATCTAATTATTGATTACCTTTATCGAGATTTCTTTTCCTCCACCTCTTTATATTTGTATATTTATCTAACCAGGGGTAGTGCAACTATTAAGACATTAACACCTTTCCAATATAACGGATACAACGGTATCGTGTGCTGAAGATGAATGACATGATTCAATTTTGTATGTTTGTATGGTATTGAACACAACGACTGGATTTCTTTTTCACAACTCCTATATCTTTGAAAGGCTGCAACATCAACGTTATGCTTGAGGTATAAATTACTATGATACAAGTCATTCACAGTATCCAATACATCAATTTTAGAATCTCACTAAGAATACGGATATTCCAAGGTGAGACGGTTTCCCAACTGAACTCAGTATCATGATTACACTTTAAGCAGTGTCCAAATCCTGTGTATGTTAGTTATAAGAATAGAATCTTTCATGATGACGATAGCAGAACAACGCCTTTACAAGGACTGAGTCATTGCTTAGGAACTACGAGGGAATAGAGTATGTACTCTATCTAACCTGTGTTTATCTAACTATTTCTGAAAGACCCATTAGACATTCTTTTTCAAAATATTAGAAACCTGACTGTATATAATATAGAAGACCAGTATGTTTCAAACACTTTCCCAACATCAACAACACATTCTTGATTGAGCAACAACACTCCATTGGAAACAACACCTGCAATATATACAAGATTTGATAGTTTTCATCTAAGGACACTTCCTTTTGCGAAAACCATTCATACAGTCTCAAACACTCTATATCACAATTTCTTGTTAGGCCGCTTGGCTGATGACAATTTATACAACAAATTAAATAGACAATAATTCAACGTTGAAGGAGTTTCACGGAAGCGAGTTAATGTTCTGAGTTGTAATGTCAAGGTTATGACCGACAAAGGCGTAGTGACGGCGATATTTGTATCACAATATCACTGAGGCACAATTACTTCCCCTCCTCTTCCGTATGTACATCAAAATGCCGGAGATGATGATCACCAGACACACCAGTAACACGAAGTAATAGTTGTTTCTGAAAGGGAAATAATAACTGTACTAGATTCTTTTTAAATTATGTTTATCGTGAAGAGGCTATAGACATTAAAAATGTCCAAATATATGTTTCATGTATATTACAATAACAGTAGCATAAATATGATGATATACGGCTTTCCAGCCTAACAAGTTATGTCTCTAATTTACTATCCATCTGGCTGAGAGAGTTTAGATGGGAGACTTGATGGGACCGTTACGGAAACATAATACAAGAGCACTTGAGCTATAAGAAGGAAGATGTGGTTTGTTTGTTTGTGTAGAGCTATTCATACGTTTATATCTTCAGTAGCAATATTATCTGAAATCGAAATACAACATCAACCAAATCACATAATCTATCTTGCCTTCTTTTAGATTAGTCAACGTTCGTATACTAGAAAAGTTATAAGGAAAATTATGATCATATAACACAACTGTCAGCAATGTCGAAATATATACTATCTATTTTACAGAACAGTGTTTAAATAATTTGCTTTAAAACCAAGATTAAGGAACACTCTGTCACTGATCTACATACTTTATGTAGCGTACCACTCATTGAACAAGAGGCAATATCCTATATCAATTATACATACACATGTATAAAAAGGCTGTGATAATTTACTTTCTTACTAAGTGCAAATGTACGAACCCAATGTCAACACATGTTTAAAGTAACGCATTTAAAAAAGTCATTATCAAAAGAAGGCAATGTATCAAGGGAAAAAGGTATGGAATGGGTTACCACTGGAATTCGGGGATCAGAATAGTATTTGCTGTTTCAAAAATCAATCAAGGGATTGCTTGTATAAATAATAGTGTTATTAATATTAATTGATTACATAACTGAAAGATCAGATGCTATTCATTTGTACTTGTAAACTAACTCATATATATGTGGGGTCTCTATAGATCTCACACAGCTACGTAAAGCAAGATATGAAAACAGTTGATTATGAAATTGTTGCCATAAAAGGAGCAGTGCTGTGTGGGATGGGAAGTAATTACAGGTAAATTGAAGCTATGGATCGGGGAATAGTTATGCACTCTTCAGCTGAACAATAAACACCACTGAAAGACCCTGCTGAGTCCATTCTGGCAATGATTTTGGGAAATTAAGATGTTATTAGGGACAAACTCCAACTAGAAAGCATAAGTGATGTATAGATGTTTACATTAACCATTAGCTAAAATTGTATTTTCATAAATATGCAATGTCTGTGTTCCGATCTCAAGCAGCAATTGTTGAAATGAACGGTATTTACAACTATGTCCATGGAAACACTTGATAAAATTCAGAATTATGTTATATCATAGAAGAGTAAATAGGTTACCGGCAGCAGTGGCCAATCGATTACCGAATATATGTGCATATTTCGTTAGAAACGCATTTAGCTATTTCAGGAGACAATAACCACAAAGGTACCAATGGTTTCTATATATACTAAACGATGGGCACTAAGCTGGTGCAGCTGTCGTCCCAACCCTGCCCTCTTGTTTCCCTCCCCCATCTGCTGTAGCTTTTTTTACTTTTTCTTTTTTAATTCAGGCGAAAAATAGGATCATTATGCAACCGTCCGCAAGGTTTAGTCGTTCTTCCTTACACTATTGCTACCACTGCACGAAACCTACGGCTTTACATATGTATGCGAAACGCGTCTAACAGTAGGATTTTGCGTCTAGAAGTTCGACCTATTAGACGTCTCGTAGACGCCTTATCTAGTGGCGTATACATGTCCATGGTGCGGTTTTATATATGTCATATATACGCCTGATTCTATTTATTTACGCCACTAGCCAATAATTCCGACCTCTGCCACTTGGGGACATCAGTGTTTTCATTTGCCATTAACCATCCATGTCTGTTTTATATGAAAAATGCAATCTTATATTACAAATTTATTTTATAAAACCTTTATAAAACCTGATTGAGTATAAATTGATTAATTACACATAATAAAACCATGCATTAAGTTGTTTTTTTACCGTTTTTCTGATTTTTTAAAAACTTTAAAACACCATTTCAATGTGTAGACAGTCAGGCTTACTATATAACCACCTCCCCCCAGTGTCTCTGTGCGCCTGAAGTCCTCCTCCCGACTCCGACTCCAACTCGGCCCCCGCCTTGTTAGAAGTAGCGTGAATGCGGCCGCCACACTCACAGCCACCCGCTCAGCCGCCCGCCCTCAGGACTGAAATCATCTTACACACGACGAGCGGCCGCTAATCCGTCTACAAACATTGCAGGGGGGCAGGAGTCCTGTACTAGGGCTTCACTGTGGGTAGACTGAGTGTAGGGTCGTGGGGTGTCGGGGGGGGGGGGGGGCGGGAGGGGGTGGTGTTGGGAGGTCGCGGGTGGAGGGTCAGTATTGGTGCAACCTCTACCAACACCCACAGGACGGGGCAGGCCGCGGGTCGCAATTCTTTTTTTTGGTATCATACATACACCTGGCGTATATATATCGCAGTTTTATCGCAGTTTTATCTTGGATATGCCAGGCGTGAAATACAGCCAAGTCGCGCGCGTCTACATATGGAAACTACCTCGTAGACGCCCGAAACGCAGTAGCGGATAAGAGGTGTATACAAATGTAAACAAGGCACGATACAGCCGATACGTGCGCTATCGCAATGGCGTATATATATGTAAAATAGTGGTTTTCTTGCAGTGTACTGAGTCTGTTGGAAAAGATAAAGTGGGACGAGTTGAAAGCATATGCTTTGTAGGGAAGCTCTAAAGGGTACTGTTTCTAGTGGAATATCAACTGTAATGGTATAATGGCACTTGGCCGTAATGAAGTTGACGATCCATGAGACAAAGGTCAGTAATGCGCCCGTCCGACTCTTCGAATGCCTTGCTTCCCCCCCCCCCCCCCTGCCAAAAGTGGGGTTGTAGCACAAATGAGCATTATTCAAATCTAAATGGTCTTTTATAAAGTGGATGGTCGTGCACCTCGGTTTTTGCTTTATATCTATTTACACCCTCAAATTAACCCTCCATATTTATTGGATTATATTACTTTATTACTGACAGAAACATACATAACTGCAAATTTGATTTGATAAATAGAGATACATATAGCTTCCCTTGTGATTGATTTAAGTTAAGATGAATCTCTCGACGCCCAAAGGGCAATATATTGAAGACAAAGCAATCTATAGAAATACAATCTGCTACAATCCTACTGCTGATGGTCCTTTATGAATGTGATCATTAGTTACACTACAATTGAAAATATTGGTTACCAGCAACGGTCGTGATAATGTTATGTAATTAAACAATATTAAAGTGTAAACTACAGTCATCCATATTTGATATCAAATTGAAAATGTGCATGGCAGTTATCACATGTAGAAAAACACTATAAGGTAAAAGTTTGTAATATACAAACCGCTCCTCAATTTTGGACCTACAGAGCAAGGAAGTCAAATTTCGTTTTCATTACATGTCCTGAATAGGGAGTAGCCAATAAAGAAAAATGTATTGAGTGGACACCAACAGGGTGAACATAGTATCGACAAGTACCACAATGATACAGTTATTGCAAAACAATGACATCTAATGGTGGTTTTCAGATAAAATGTTTTAAAATGAATATGTATATTGTTTATTTTTTTATAATTGTTCAACTTATTCATATATAGGTCTGATTTCAAGATAAACAAGATAATCCGAAGTAAAAGATACATTTGCAGTGTCGGCTAAATATGAATACAGGGTTCGTACATAGATAGCCCAATAAAATTCCAGGCTTTTTCCAGGCTTTTCAAGGCTCTAATATCTTTTTTCCAGGTACATCTGGGCACTGCTTCTAAAACCATGTCTGATTCATCACCAAATTTAGTTCAGATTTTCTACATCTTCCTTACTACCTTTGGGATCGATATCTTCAATTATCAGCAATTGGCTATACATACTCAAATAAAGGATTTTTGGAACTATTTAATCTAAGACACTGAAATTTCATAGGCAGTCTGATACCATAGTTAAGGAAAGCTAATAATGACCAGAATTTCGTAGACTGAAAAAATTGTGTTATGCAAAACTTAATTTTCCAGGGTCTTCCAGGTTTTTCCAGGCTCTCTGTGAGAATTCCAGGCTTTCCCAGGCCTGGAAAACCCAAAAGTATAATTCCAGGCTTTTCCAGGTTTTCCAGGCTCTGTACGAACCCTGTGAATATCAACAGGCTTATCTTATCTAATTCCAAATCGCTAACTCGATAAGATGATTAAGGTTTCTTAAAAAAGGAAACAGTACTACTCAACGCAGCACTTTTTATGTTGAAACATGATTTGATTCACCGAACCAATCATGACCTCTATCATTTTAGTAAACAATGATGAGAAGATTTGAAAGTATGTCCCCTATGATATCTTTAAATTTCAGAAGGCTTGAATTTCTAAAAGTGGCGTATATTTGGATTTATTTACCCAATACCTCACATCCTCACATTTACTTTCTAGGTGACAAATAGTGACACGCATATCTCGGTGCATAAAGAAATATCGATGATTACAGAAGCCTAAATTGCACTTCTAGAATGGTGTAATATGAGGACGTGAATTTCAATTCGAAGAAATCAGTTATTTCGCCTTTATCAAGAGCCATGAGTTGTAAAGGTAGTGATGTGAGAATGTGGCATAGCAGTCCACCAATAGACAGGGATGTCAGTTGCGGGTCATGAAAAAAAGGAAACATTTTTTATGTAGAGTTTACTGCTCAAAGAGAATGAGAAAATATCGAAAACACATCGGCATTGACCATGGACTGTGACTGTATGTAGGAAAGTTCGAACAACTTGGACTGGCGCAAATCAGATTTTCTCTTTGCTTTACACAAGAAATGGGAATTTTATAAACTGAAAATGAAAACAAGAATTTACTTGGAAAATAGGAAAAACTGCTATCTCTAAATAGACCTACTCCCTAGTATGAGTGAGTTTTTTAATGTAAAATGTAAAACGAATTAATGTAAATCCAATGGCGAGTACTCACGTGGTCATAGTATCACAGCAATGTATTTGATTGTGTACCCTGCAGCACTCAACTGTACCTCTATTGAAATTGTCCTTGGTTAAGCAGTTGACGTAATTCTTGGTCGCCGTAGGCGGCAACATTGTATTCACAATGCATTTGGGGTTGTATTCCTGCTCTGAAAGACAGGGTTTCCATGGTTAAAGGGTCTGTTCTGTGGATGAAAATGTCAAAATATGTCAATCACACAATTACTTTGTGACATGACGGTGCCGATACCTTAACAGAAAATAAGTGTTACCAATGTACCATTTTGTAACAGGCTTTGTGAGGAAGCGTCCTGAGACTTGGGAAAAGTAATGTCACAAACAGCGTGATATCGATTTTTTTTTCCTTTTTTGTTTTACACAAGGGAAATAGTGAGTTATGTAGACATGATTGAACTACTTGATACTAAGTGTTTATATGTATGTTTACTTACTTATAGAAACAGTAATTTTAGTGAATTGGTCTGACTGGACGATACTATCTCTCTGATAGCTGATAGAAGACAGACCCATGTGCTGATACTCTTCTTCAACCTTTACGAGTTCTTTGCTACTGCAAACCAAAGGGATAGATAGGTTAGCAGAATTTATTACCTACTAATAAGAAGTCCTAATAGGAGATTTATTATCCACTTAATAAAAGGTGTCCACAGAAAACACATAGGGAGAGTGTATCACCATACCCGGAGCATACTGATATGTTGTATGCTCTGGGTTCCAATAAAGCGAGCATAGGGAAAAATAGTGCGTATTGAAAAATAGTGCGTGCCTAAAATGAACTAATATCGGTACAACATTTGTCAGGATAAGTTGGATAATAAATACAATATAGACTGGTTTCAGATAACAGCGGTTGTATGCTCCTCGGAGTTGAGTCTGCGCAATAGCCTCGCATGCGCTCAGATATTACTACGCGACAACCCCTCGGCCATACGACCGATTGTATCTTAAACCAGTCGATATTGTGCATGTATAGAGCACCTGAAATTCGCTACCTGGAGATTCTGGCATGTCAGTGTCTCCGGGATAGTCCCATCGATAATGAGGTCAGATTATCATGTACTTCGAAATTAGTTTCTTGATTGCTTATTCAATATTAATCATTTATAATCAGTCGTACTAATCTCCTTTATCATCAGAAATCAATGTCATAAACTGTGGATGGGAGTAGGTAATATATACAATAAAGACTGATATACAAGTCCAGTGCTCTTTACCACTGAGCTAACTCCCCAACCCGGTCGGTTTTGTTATGCTTACGTTCAAGCATATCCGGTCTGCACCACGAGGAGGCGAGGTTGAACAGATTGACAATTGCAGGTATGATTGCTCACCGGCACTGATTCATCTCTTGCCCTACCAATCAAGGTATCCCATGCCTGTACTCCCTTCTCAGGAAAAGGTTTTGGCTTGAATAACACAGTATTTGCTGGTAAGTCTCCTTCCCCAGCTATCAGGATGTTAAGTGCCAAATCCACTAAGGCGATTTTACATGCGAATTTGGGTTCGCAGACGTTCGCAGACGTTCGCATGGACATGCGAATGCCTTGCAACAATATCTAATATATTGAATATTATCGCATGGGATCGCAGACGCATTCGCTTGGTCGCCTTAGTGGATTTGGCGCTTTAGCCATCTGCTGAGGAGCTATACTCACCGCCTGTTGGATGGTTACCACTAAGGATATCCGTCGGCAGCAACATTCCACCACCATATTTGAGCCAGAGAGTTCCATCTTGTAGATCGAAAGTACTCCCGTATAGGTTATGGAAATCTACATATTCTGCTCTCAATTTCACAGAGTATGGGACACAGAATCAGTTATCTCAGTTATCCAATCCCCCCCCTCTGTACACTATTTCTCTTGAGTCCCTAAACAAAACCTGTGTCCTTGTATATTGATGTAATTTGAAAATTACCAAGCAAACTGTAGGTTTGGTTATAACTAATAAAGTAATCCTAATGTACCCTATACAAATCACAACTCATGTATGATATCTAGTGAATCTTGTTTTATTTCCCTCAAAAATCTCATCATCTACTCATCATTATGTTGGTGCACGGCGCTCATAGGTACAATCGCATTCACTACTATACAAATGTATCATGTAACTATAAATCATGCATCAATGCTATTATTTCCCAGAATGTCCCCTCCTGTCTACGGGACCAGACGGAAGAACGGCCCAGCCGAGTCTGGAAGTTATGTGTACGATAACAAGACCCAATAAAAGTGTTTTAAAAAAAAAAATTAAAAAAAAATCCTCCCCTTCTGAGCACCATAGATCAGACTTGCTACTTCAGAGCTTTCTTTGCTGCTCAGTCTGTCTCATTATTTCTATCAATTCCCATGTGCCTTGACAGCCAGCACAGAACTACATCCTTCTTTCCTTTCTTCAAACTAGTAATTCTCTCTCCAACTTCAAAGGGTTTGTGGTAGAGTATTGGAGGATACCTTGAAGATGGCCTTGAACAAATTCTTTTTTTGTTTTTGATTTAGTAAAAAACTTAACGAAAATGGTGACGAAGAAGCACTTACCGTAATGGATTTTTTGGATTATCGTCATCTGCATCATGTTTGAACATGTATGACCGGCCCACCGCCTGCGGATATCTATTGACTGTCAGGTTCTGTAGAAGCACTCTGCCAAGGAAATATAGCGTTAGAGCCATTCCATATACAGATAATATCCTGCTTTGCCTTATGCACAATTCCTCCTCAGAATATATTTGTGGGTGAGCTTTCCGACCATGATATTAATAGATATACGGGCCTCCTGAGAGCAGATAACACTAGATGGCAAATTAGCATTCAAACTGCCACCGGCTTCCGGCAGGTCGTCAGGATGGCTCTCTGGTGTGAAAATGGTTACACATCTTAACGGGAGCCCAGGATACAGCCACTAAACGGGTGGATAGATGCATCCAATTACCCCCATTATAATTTCAGGATCTTAAAAGATCAACATTTCACAGTTCATTTGCAGTTATGGCTAAATACAGTTAATCAAGTGATGTGTTTGTTTGGATATTCTAACGAGAGTTATCTATCATTGTGAAATAGATTTTCCTCTTCTAAGTTTCAAAATTGCTATGGTCTGGAATATATACTCTTGACACTACCTCTCAAATATTTCATATCATCTCACCATAGTAACCACAAAAAGGTGTTTGCACAAAACTACGCTATTGGGAAGATTGCTGATATCGAAGCAAGTGGAACAGTTATTCTTTATCAAACCCTGCATCGACCCTTGTCCCAGCCTAACCACAGAATAGACACTACACCAAAGGAAATTATGAGAAAAGAAGAAGCAGATCTCACCTGCTGTAGGTTTCATCGTCCTCCCCACCCCAGCCATAATACTTGTTAGGGAAACCATTGAAACTCTTCACTTGGGGTCCACTGAGACCTATCGCACCGCCGAAAAACTCCGGGTATGGTGGCCTGCAAGAGTACATGGTGGTGATCAATATAAATGGGGGATATGCAGAAAGGTCAATAGTATGCCCCTTATCGTAGAGAATATCAGATAGACTAAAGGTATCTATGAAAAGAGTGGAGTGCATACCATGGCGTATACCTTTATTTGTTTTTGAATCTTTATAGCTTTATCAACACAGTGGTTTATTTGACTGCTTATATATACACTTATGACCAAAAGTACTGAACAATCGGTGGCCGGTGCTAAGTGGGAGATAGGATGCGCGGCAGGTAGGCAGGCAGGGAAACAAGAGATATAGGAAGGAAAGGGATCATCTGCGTATGCAGTAAGAGGTGGGGGTTGTAGTTTCATCTAATATGTAAATATATTTCAACTTACTGATATTCAAACTTGTTCATGTAGGCACCAAGATGGATGGGTGCCTGGTAACATGTGTACATGTTGTAATCGTTCTCTGGTAGAAGGTCAACATCATGGAATATATAACAGTCAAACCCTTCAGGGTTCGCTTTATTAACCTCGAGAAATCCCACATTCATCAGAGCTGCTCTGTTGAAGATCTCGGGACTGCCCTGATAAAAAGGTTATCAATTAGCATCTGTACCGCAACACCAACTGCATACGCTGTACATATTTCAAATGTTTTCAGGGAACTAAATACATAAATACAACAAAAAAGAATATATTTTCTAATCTTTAATTAAGTAAGGGTCAGTTTGGTAGGTTCTCCACCCCCTGAAATATGTACCCTGCCTTGTTGATATATTCTAAATTGATCACAGGTCTGTCTTCCTCCCAAGAAATGTTCTATAATTGGTAATGTTTGTTTTTATGAGAAGAAAATATATAGCAGCATACTTTACCTGTTCAATAACAAATATTGTGTAGTCGAGGAGCTGGCGCTGGAGGAAGGAATGCATGTAGAGTGTGAACACTTTGAGGTGCGTGTCTCGGTTACGGAATGGAATGATGATGGCGATACGCTGACGAGCCTTACACAGCCGAGGTCTCCAGTGGCCACCTGGATCCACCTCTATTGCTGGAGGGAAAGTCAAGTCCCCTGACTCAGTGGTTTCTGTTTCCCCTCGGGAAAAGGCAAGACTATGGTACCAACTGCTGACGTTGTACCAGCCGACTGAAAATCATCCACATCAAGAGCTGATAGATTCTTAAACAATCGCCGAAGCAAGTGAGCCTTCCGTGAAACGCAAGCCTTTTACAAAGCTGCACCTTTATTTATCTTATTTCCAAGGGAGGGGGCAACTTTTTCTACTTGCTTAATGTCCGAAAGTGAGGGAATTCTTGAAAGGACTCAACAACAATCACCAAGATTGAAACAATGTTTTGGCCAGAGCATGTGATTCAAAAGTTTGTTATCACTTCTCTTCTCTAAACATAAGTAGTAATCAAATCTGTAGGCGTGTTCCATTAATATAACAATGGCATTTAGGGTTAGAACATTAGGGAAATCTTAAAACTAGAGAGTTTTGATTTGTTTGTTTATCTAACGTCCCAGGGGACCCTGAGGGTATATAGGGACTAATTCATGGTTCAGCTTTTCTGACTGGTTTTACACCACAAGGGTGGTGATCAAATCTATGACATAAATTCAGGCAGAAATGTGCAGCCCTCTCATAAGATCTCACACTCTCTAAGTCGTATTCTGTACAAGATTGCTACCAGCCGGTAGGTACCCTTGGATGGGGTAGGAACAGGCCTCCAGAACGTGGAGCCTTTCTTACATTTTGTGGTCTCAACAACTTTGACAGCCAAGGGAAAATATAATGGAGGACACAATCTGTAATGCATCTACGGCAGGAGACCAACTCTAAAATCACTATGTGGACCCATTAGTTAAGCTGTGTGTAGCTGCTGAGGATATGAGTTTCATTACTGATCAGGATGGACATTGAGAAAAGGGAGGAGATTACAACTGACAATCCTATTGCAAACTCCTAATAGCTACCTATACCATCCCTAAAACCAGTTATCAAATATTTATATGAAATGCCTGCTTCCACGATTTTGATCACACATTTAACTACTTGGTTTCCAAGTTTCGAGGAATGCAAACATAAAAAACTCAGAGACTACTAAAGTACAGTGATGGTTCTGTTCTAAGCAAGTGTCCCACCAACTAAGCCTTTAAGAGACGTCCAGGTGACCGGCCGGTCGTCTGAACTGTCTGAACTTTTGGACTCTGCTCGCGGGTTTGTGGGTATCACCCGGAGTCCCTGACTGTGTTCGTTGTGGTATAGGCCAGGCGTGGTCAATGCTGATGCCAGCAAAGTTCACGGCGGCCTACCCAGCTGGCCCGTAAAAAGCTATTGCAATAGCTTTAGGCTGGAATGGCCGGCGATGCTTTGCAAGCAGCATTGTACAAATTAGTGTGGGCAGGCCCTCATAACTTTACGCTGCACGGCCAGCCAGCAGTTTGGTGGAGGAGCAGGGCTTTTGGGTATTAGGGCAGGGTGGCGCTCCTCAGACAGCCGCCTATTGGCCGGTGGCGGTATATTCTGACTGTAGTGATGTTTGTTTGTTGATTTTGGCAGTTTAAAGTCCAATGTGTTCAATTAGACTTACTATGGTTTACTTTACTCAAATTTGCATGACCTGGCATCGCTGGCCAGGGGCTCTTCCATCAAGCAGATCGTCACTGGCGACATGCCAAATCTGCGCCTGGTTGGTGGAACACTCGCTTTAGAGATAGGCAACCATCAGAACATGAAGGATCCCGGCTGCGATGCTGTTATCTAGTATGTCATACCTAGACATAAGGTTAAGACGGAATACAATTAGGCCTGCATTCAAGCGACTCACCATCTAATCGTTTGAACAATCCGTGAATTCATCCAAGGTTATTCCCTTAAATGATAAACCTCCCTTTTTTTTCTTTTTTTTTCTTTTTTATTGACCACTTGGTTATGTTTACATTCTTTTACAAAAAGTATTCTTACATTGTAAATTGTAGTCAATAAACCGGTTCCTGTCAGCGTTGGACAAGTCTCGTGCTGGTTTTCAGCAGGTACCGGGCGGTTTGGTTGATAATAAGCTTACTCCTATACCTGTCGTAACTTATTTGAATATCTTCAATCATACACATTGTAATATATATTACCTTGTACTCTGTTGTCTTTCTATATGTCAATATTTTCTTACATTGGAACCTATTAAATGTGTTGAAACAATCATATACATTGTATTGGTATTTTCTCAATCATCAGTTTTTTTGTCAAAGATTTGAATTCTTTATAATTATCTATTTGTCTAACTAGGTTTGGC
Organism: Alentia gelatinosa; assembly: GCA_950022655.1. Lineage (NCBI taxonomy): Eukaryota > Metazoa > Annelida > Polychaeta > Phyllodocida > Polynoidae > Alentia > Alentia gelatinosa. The sequence goes on from OX465584.1 coordinate 33,675,549, forward strand.
AATTCGTTCCAGTATACGCTCCCCATATATTCTTAATCCTAGGTTAACTTCTAATAATGTACTTCTTGGGGAACTTGAAAAACGGATTTTTGAGTTTTGCAGGAACTATCTAGTTTGACTTACTTAACAGGCCCGATAAGCAGGGACAGAGAGGCAGGTTCACTTCCATCCTGTCCTGATCCTGATTTTCGCAATCAGCTTTGTATGTCATGAGGAAATCACGGGTAGTTATGACAGGATCCTGCACATAAAAGGAAATACATGGAGTTTCCAGGTTTTTGTGCCTAGATGTTGTTCCTTTATTTGGGTCCATTCTTTTTTTGGATTTAACAGATCCATTTACAACAGTTGGTGATGCATATCAAAGTTTTTTTACATCACTATTGCTATCCGATGGTGCCATATACCTTCTTTCACGACGTTAAGCAGCAAATCATAACTCGGTGTCAAATTACAGTCTGTAAATTAACATACCTTTAACTTGTGATGATTTTAACAATCAGCAACATGATCATTTTGTCGTTTAATATATCCATATATGACAAAAAGGGAGGTAAAGCCTCAGATTTCAGGCTGCTTTTCATTGCCTTTAGCATTTAGCAATGTTTGCATTAGATATGGAATAATAAGGCTTAATAAAAATGTTATTCTCAGTAAGTGTCCCCTTACCTCAGTTGGTGCAATAGTTGGACTTATGGGTTTGTAGTACCAACGCCATGGAGCAGGAACAACAAAGAGTACCGGCGCTGCAAATGTCACGATGGCCAGTGTAGCAAGTTTTATGACGGACAACCGCACCATACTGCCACCTGCTGTAGATTTGGGCAACTACAATGACCTTTTGCTGCCAAGGTCATGGGGCTCTGCAAGTTAATCAAACCAAATTTAGGAGGTCGCTTGGGGAAAAGGATGAAGATCAATGCACACTTGCCCTTGAGATATTGTTTTGGTACAATATCACATGGTATACATCACATGCGACTTTTCCCCTTGTTTAATAAGACGTGCCGGGGCCTCTTAAATACGCATGCTCGCACACGCCCAAATGCGACCCAGGGCCTTGGTGGATAAGGAGAGAGTTCTGGGCGAGTTACATTATGTGAGCGAGTGAGCAAACTCATAATAACAGGTGCGGGTGCGGGTGCACCCCACTCATAAGATCTCACACTCTCTAAGTGGTTTTGTGTACTCTCACTATGCTCCATGGGAGAATAGTTCTTAAGAACTAGGCTTAGAGCCTTGAGAATCCACTGGCCTGCCTCCCGTGCTATAGACGTACATCAATGTAACCCAAAGATTCCTATAATCTCAATGATGCCACCTAGTGGGAATACTGTGTACCAGTGGATTCTCAAGGCTCTAGGCCTAGTTCGTTAAGAATTCTTCTCCCATAGAGCGTAGTGAGAACCTTGCACAGAATACCACTTAGCGTGAGATCTTATGAGAGGGGTGCCGATATTGTGTCATCTGTGGTGTATCAGACCTGGGACCCCCTTATCGCTCAACTTACCACACGCTTATGACTTATCACTGTGGACTTATCACTCGCTTCGTGCCGGGCACCAGCAGGATTACTCTCCAAGCAGACTTTGATTATGCTTAGCCTTAACAGGGTGCAAAAGGTATACTTGGAGAGTGTTGCTCCTTATGGGCAATATGGGTCAAAGTAGGGTCAAACATCACTCAATGAAGATCTGTGCATCCCAAGTGATGATGTCGCACAAATTAGCATACAGAACGGAGATAAAGACCAGTAAATAGCTGAAGACATGAAGAAGACAGTCTGTAAGATTATCCAAAGCGAACTTTTTTTAACAGCAGTATAACTACCATAAGAACAATATACAAGAAAGAGGACAGATTATCGAATGAAGCAGTGTGTGCCGGTCTCAAACAGTAAAATGTTTCTAACACATGAATCAATCATTAGTAAAGGGTGAAATCTAGTAAATATGAGTTCAAAGATCAAGGTAATTCAAATTTAAGAGATCTCAATTTTTCAAACCTATTTTCTGCTTACTTGGACCCATTTTTACGTAAGAGGTTCATATTGAATAGATATATATATACCCACCAAGGTCTTTAATTATACAAATGCATATGTCCTTGTGTGAAGGTCAAGGTCACTATATCCAAGGTCAACTATGACCTTTTTTACCTAATTTCTGGATATGTGCATGTTTCAGTTGCTATGGCAACCACATATCACAGTTGAGAAAGAAAGAACTCAGCCTTATTTCCTGAATCATTAGCTTCAACTGGTATGCGGTCACCTGTATAGATCATATATTCTCATATACCTATGGCTGTCTCAACTACGTATACTGCCTGCTCCTAGTCATGGCGTATTTATACCCGTGCAGCACACTGTGACATACTTAGTTATATAATAATACGAAAACAGGCTGACTGTCTTCATACGTCATAATACTTGGTAGACTAATTGATCACATACATCCCTCTGCCTAAGGCATCAGGATGTATAAAAAAAAGAAAGAATTGGACATAGAAAAGGAGGTCAAATTTCAAAAGCCACACAGATAATGACCTTGACCAATGCCAAGGTCATATTGTGAAGGTCAACCATAAAAGTTATGATATTTTTCAACAAATCTGACAAAACTACCACTGACCTTGTACTAATGTCAAGGTCATATTCTCAAGGTCAACCATAACGATTTTGATATTTTTCATAAATTTGAGAATTTTGACTACGGATAGAATAGTGATGCTGAAAGGTCAGCAAGGCAAGAATACATACACTAAAAAGAGAGAGTGCCTAGAATCAGAATCAACTCTGATAACCATTGTGGCGAGCCGGCAAGAAAAATCTTCAATTTTAAGATCTGCTCCACTAATATTAATGATTAGAAAGGATGAAATGAGATACCAAAAACCCACTGCAGAGTGGTGGATTGGGGGGGGGGGGGGGGGAGGGGGTTACTTGAGGCTATTCTGTCAGCAAGGATCCCATTGATGTGTTTGATCACATGGTATGATTCTGACGAATTGATTTGTCTGCTCCCTAACGTAGAAAAGCATAAAATGTTCTTTGCCAATCATTTTCGTCATACTGGATTGGTTTTGTTCTAGTTTTTCAATTTAGGCTGGATGCTGACATTGTTCTGCAGGAATGAGCCATAAAATTTGATGAACCTCGTACCTTCATATATTAAACCAGACAAATCATATATCAAAATGAATGGCAACATAGAAAGGTCAATTAAGTTATAGATCCACCAAAAATTGCAATAAATTCTTTTTTTTTACATTTCATCGAGTGGTCTGCAGAACATAATTTTTTAAGATCCCCAAAAATCTTCATTGGAGAAATATGCCTAATTTGCATAAATCCAAATTAGCTACCGAAACAACTACAAATGATTAAATTTTGGCAAAAAATTTACTTCTACACAGCATTTTTGAGTGATTTTAATGCTGAAACATCTAATTTTAGGCAATCAAACTTAGATAAATCAGACAGGAGTAGAAGATGATATTAATTTGTTTATTTTCAGGGTCCCACCTTCCTTGCTGACGGCTAAATCTTTGATTTTCCGAACACGGTCCGCAATGTTTGTCATTTCTAATTATCAATTCAGCCATACAATGTAATAGTATGTGAATATTCTGGTGAATATCGGTCTGACTGGATATAAGAATGTCCTATATCGTTAGTCATCAACGGCTCTCCAACCGTGTTGAGAGGAAACAGCTGTCACCTCTGTAGGTATCTCGATCATCGCAACCTGTTCAAGCTGCCCAGGCCATATTATGGGTGATCGAAGTTCTGGATTGGAGGTCGTGAACTGGGAGAATGTCACCAAATGTTGCTTCTACTTTTTGATGATTTATGAATAGCCATACAAATCTGTAATATGTGCTTAAGGATGTCAGTTTTGGTAAGAAATATAGAAAAGTAAAAGGGAAGTCAAGACGTTGCTTGCAGTGCGTAACGCTACCACATTCTGAACTCCTATTTGGTTTCTCCTCACCAAGTCGACTCTCGCCGATGTGTGCCCCGCTCCCATTGGCTGAACTTGCCTTGGTTCTGCCGTGTGGGCAGCTGTGATTGGACGAGTCCCTAAACAATACTGGGAGTCCTTGGTGATGACCTAGATCCATGCCGCTGTGCTGATTCCCTTAAGGGGACTGACCATTTGTGGGTCAGTAGTGGTGGGTCTGTCATTTTAAGCCTTTCGGGGGGTTGGTTTACTTCTTTAACTGAGTGTAACTTTCCCTAAGGCCTGCTGCGGGGGTGTTGAGAAATGTGGTTTCAAAACTTACTGTTTATCATCAGGCGTGGCACTCGAGTGGAGTATTTTAGAGGTGAAGACTGTCACGGTACTGGCTAGCTTGTTCGTGATATTCTTCTGGTTAATTGTGGGTAGGCTGCTGTCTGACCAGAGACATCTAGGTGGTGAGGGGAGACATAGGAGCCGGGGTAGGTTTGGTTAGATCATTGCAGTGGAAATGTTTTTTTCAAAATTATTTCCTAAAGTGGGAGCGTGAAGCTCGCCCTGTCGGAAAAAAAAATTTGACGTGGCTCTGTGGCAATGTTAACCATACCGGTTGTCCATCGTGCTTAATCCCCAGGGGGATTGGCTCCTGAGTCTGTGGATCCAATTGAACTCTATCTTGTTCCGTAGTATCCCAGCTCGTTTGCTTTAGGGGTGGCTGAAGATGAAATCCAAAACGTAGAATTTCACATCTTCTGTCCCCTTATGGTCACAGCCATTGAAGTGTACTGGAACTTCATTTTGGTTGTTTGCCTTTTTGATGTTTCGCAAGTGTTCATACATTCTTTCCTTGATCTTGCGTTTAGTTTGTATTGGGATCTACATCTTTTGCATTCTATGCAGTAGATTATGTTGGAACTGTTGCAAGTCACGTTCCACATCGTGTTTAGCTTGCGTTTGGTTTGTTTCGAGTGGATGCTTCCACTTTTGTCTATGATTTTGCAATAGTTGCAGTCTTTCCTGGTGCAAGTATTGCGGGATTCCTGCGTTCCACGCCCGTTTGGACTCTCAGCCTAATTGTCGGCGGGCTGCTGGTAGTCCGTGCGGGATCTGACTAGATGGTTTTTCAGGTTTTTAGGTCGTTTGTACCCTTTCACCAACTTGCTTCTGTATAGCTCCTTGGTGGTTGTGGACCTCCCCAGTAGGTCCCAGTTTTTCTCGACTATCTCTCCCAGTTTGTTATTGCCTGGGCGGTAGGTCGCGATGAGGAAAGTTCTATCTTCCTCTTTTCCGCTGCCCTCCATGATTGTCTTGGGTTTGAGGATGTCTGTTCTGTTTTTGGCATCTACTTTTGCCTTACAGTCCAGGAGTGTTTTCCTCGGGTAGCCTTTTGACTCAAACTCTGCCATTTTCTGACTGGCGTGTTTTTCGTAGTCTTCGTCGTGCCCACAGACCCGTTTAAGTCTGAGAAGCTGTGAGAACTGTAGGCTGCGTTTTGTGGCTGGTGGGTGTGCTGAATCGTATCTTAGATACGTATTAGCGTCTGTGGGTTTGGTGTACAGGTCTGTGTAAAAGTGGCCCATAAGGTTTTTGACTGTGGTGTCAAGGAAATTTATCCTTTTGTCTGAGCTCTCGTTCGTGAACTTAATCGAATGATGTGCACTATTCAAGAAGCTGAGCCATAAGTCAAGTTCCACCTTGCCGTGTTCCCATATATAGAAGATGTCATCTATATATCTCCACCATATCTTCAGTGACAGATGGTATTTTGGGACGAGGGTTTCCTCCATGTGTTCCATATACAGGTTTGCGTATGATGGGGCCAGCCTGGTCCCCATTGCCGTGCTGCGAATCTGTATGTAGTCACTGCACGAAAACCACTATTTTACATATATATACGCCATCGCGATAACGCATGTATCGGCTGTATCGTGGATTGTTTATACTTGTATACACCTCTTATACGCGTCTACGTTTCGGGCGTCTACGAGATAGCTTCCATATGTAGACGCGCGCGACTTGGCTGTCTTTCACGCCTGGCATATCCAAGATAAAATATACTCTGCGCAACATATATATACGCCAGGCATATATATGATACCAAAAAAAAAAAATTGTGACCCACGGCCCGCCCGGGCCTGTTGGTGTTGGTAGAGGATACACCAACACTGACCCACCACCCGCGACCTCCCAACCCCACCCTCTACCGCCCCCCCCCCCCCCCCCCCCACCACTCCACGCCACCCCCAGCCAGCCTCAGTGAGAAGCCCCCCGCTGCCCGTTGGCCACCGCCCACCGCCCGCCGCCAGCCGCGTTTGTACAGGTTTACTCAGTGGGAAACCCTCCTCCACCCCCCACTGCTGCCCACCGCTGCTCGCCGTGAGGTGTTATAGTGTCAGGGGGCGGCCGGGTAGACATGTGCGGCTGCATTCACACCTGTGCGGCCGCTTTCACACCTGTGCGGCCGCATTTCACACGGGGGTAAGATGATTTCAGGATTCAACCTCAAGTCTGAAGAGGCTCATTATATAGTAAGCCTCACTGTCCACACATTGAAATGGTGTTTGAAAGTAAGATCTATTAGAAAAACAATTAAAAAAAACCACTGTGTGTAATTAATCAATTTATACTTAATTAAGTTTTTATAAAATAAATTGGTAATATAAGATTGCAATTTTCATATAATACAGACTTGGATGGTTTATGGCAAATGAAATATGCTACCAGTAGTGTCCCCAAGTGGCAGAGAATGGAACTTTCTGAGATTGGTGTATATACAACGGAATCAGGCGTATATATGACGTATATAAGACCGCACCATGGACATGTATATACGCCACAAGATAAGGTGTCTACGAGACGTCTAATAGGTCTAACTTCTAGACGCAAAATCCTACTGTTAGACGCGTTTCGCATACATATGTTAAGCGGTAAGTTTCGTGCAGTGAGTGTTTTCCATTGAAGACGATGTTGTTTTTTGTCAACACCATTTCCAGTAGGTCTACCAGTGACTCGTTTGTGGGTTTGATATCACCTTTTCTGGTTTCTCTCAGTTTCTTTGTTATTACCTTCAATCCCTCATCATTCGGGATATTGGTATACAGTGAACTTACGTCCAGCGTACCCATTATGGTTCCATCTGGGAACTGCGGTAGATTTTCAATCTTGTTGACAAAGTCATTTGTGTCCTTGATATATGACTTTATATCAGGTACCAGAGGCTTCCGGAAATTGTCCACAAAGGAGGAAATTTTCTCAGTGGGACAATTGTTTGCCGACACTACGGGCCTACCCGGTGGGGGCCGTTGTGCCTTATGGATTTTTGGGAGGAAGTAGATATTTGGTGCCTTGGGTTTGTCATTTTTCAAGGCCCCTGTCATCTTGTCACTGATCTCTCCCTTCTCTCTCATGTAGTCTATCTTCCCTTCGATTTCGGCATACAGGACCGCGGTGGGGTCCGATTTGAGGGGGTGATACATATTCGTGTCACTGAGCTGCTTGTCGGCTTCCGCTAGATATTGTTCAATATCTTGGACTACCGCGGCTCCCCCTTTTTTCCGACAGGGTGAGCTTCACGCTCCCACTTTAGGAAATAATTTTGAAAAAAAAATATATATATAGAAAAGTATACGGATTAGATGCGTCAGATACCCAGTACACATGGAAAACAAATAGTAGGCTGGGCATCGGTGGAGAGGTTCAAACCAACGTTTTATTACTTGATTGAGTCTGACAATGGCGATAATATGGACGCGGCGGGAGTTGGTTCATTGTCATTATCGGCTTCACAAAAGATGTCCCAATCTTCTTCCACAAGTTTAAACATTACGACTTGCATTACGGTATTGTAGGTGAAGTGCTATCGTTCCAGCCATTATTACTCTCACAGAAGGTGGCGAGCTGCTACAGTGCCTAGCGTTTAATATGAGACAAAAGCAGTTTCTTCTAACTTGAAAAATGCAAATCGCTCTGGGCCCTGTTTTTTAGTCACAACATTTGTGAGTGTCGCAGGCCTACGATCGCACGGCCAATCTACGACCTTTTTGGATGACAAAAGATGGCCGGTGTTTTATAGACACAATCATAGTGCGGCACGGACGAAGCAAGAAACACGAATCACCAACACAAAATGGCGTGTCTGTAAGCTATTATTTCATATTTCACCTGATTATTGCTTCAGAGACGCTAGATTATTGGTGGGAAATATCGTTATGAAATGATATCACACATACACGCAAATTTCTGTTGGCGATTCCGGAGATCGCTGCCGTTACTCATTTGGATTGGTGTGTCTCCAGCATTAAGTTTGTTTGTTTGTTTGTTTGTTTGGGTAGTTTAACGTCCAAATTGTTCAATTAGACTTACTTTGGGTTTGACTGAATTTACCGAGGTAAGAGTTCTTTTACTTCCCACATCACATAGACATGGTATGAGAAGGATTGGCCTTTGATATAGCAGTAAATCTACCACTGCTGGGGGTGAAGGAGAAAAGTGGCTGCAGTGGGACCCGAATCAACAAAGTCTGTCAACCTTGGTATTACAAGTCCAGCGCTCTTTACCACTAGGCTAACTCCCAACCCCGGTCGCTTTTGTTATGCTTGCATGCAAGCATATCCAGTCTGCACCATGACGAAGCGAGGCGACCAAGAGGGTGAACAAATTGGTAATTGCTGTCCACCCCAGCAGACCATATACAGCATTGGTGGGTGATTATAACTCGATTTCCTTAAGTTTGCATTTATTGTTGATATTAGTGACATTTGAGGTTGGGCTGGTTTCAAAAACCACTTGTAATATTCTGTATCAAGTCAGCAAACATTTGAATGGGCGTTTGAGTACGACCAGAACTTTTTTCATAGCAGCTGACATCCTGGGCCCTGTTTTTCAGTCACGACAATCGTAATGGCACGTGTTTTTGCCGTCAGTGTTCGATAGACACGACACTTTAGTGAATAGGCGATATGTCGTGAGTCTAAGAAGCGTAGGGCAGCCAAACGTGTTTTTCAGTCACGACAATCGTGGGGTCACGTGATAGAAAATGTCGCCCAAATTGTCGTTGGTTCATGACAGCTATGGACATGTCGTACAGAATTCGCAACTTCACTTCCCCTAGGAATTAAGCAATGAAATCTTAGCATGAGTAAGGTATACATATAATCGATAAATGTCCCAAATATGGAGAAAATCGGCGACACCGTTCCGAAGTTATAGGCGTTTGAATTTCGTCATAGCAATCTCTGCTCTGGTGGCCAGTGTATTTTCCCGACGCGTCCGCTAATTTATGCAGCGCCCTTGACATGTTTTGACTTGACTGCCATCGGGAGTAGGGAGGGGGTGACTGGCCACCAGAGCAGACGATTGCTATGACGAAATTCAAACACCGATAACTTCAGAACGGTGCAGCCTATTTTCTTCATATTTGGTACAATTATAGGTCATATGTATCCCTTACTCGTGTTAAATTTCATGGCTTAATTTTGTCGGGAAGTGGGAAAATCCTCTATATACGCACAGTGATGTGTTATAGAACCTAAGACAGTTCTATACTTGTCGTAGCGGCCGACATTTTTCGCGGCGATCGTGAGTGGCGCACTACGATCGTATCTATAGAACAGCGGCCATTTTGTGTCTTCCAGAATGTCGTGGAATCACTGGACGATCGTAGGGTATCGTTGCCCGACGATGTCGTTTCTGAAAAACAGGGCCTTGGTCTCTGATTGGTCCTTTTTTTATATTCACCTCGGTGCATAAATAATACTTTATTTAACGCTCAGTCAAATACTCTGAGTCAATGTTAAACCTATGGCATTTTTTATTAGGGGTAGGATAAAAGATTCCATTTACCACGGCATAGTGCCCTTCTGTGAGTATTATCAACTTGCACTGTTCCTGATCTTCAGGCAATTTCCCCTCTGTTATGAAAGTGATGATCACCATGCAGAGGTCAACTCTCGACTGTTTGGCCATCATTTCTTCCCTCATGATTCCCAGCATGGGGAATCGTCCATCTCTTGCTGAACTAGACGTCGTTTGTGCTTAATACGTTTCATATTACTCGGGCGCGTGCGCACACTAAACAATGTTACATGAGTCTATAATGGTATTTCGTGGACCTTAGTTTCTTCCTGAAATCTTACGCAATTTCCCAGCGCCTGCACCCTGTCAGCTTGTCACTCACGTTTGGGCTTTCACACCCTCAACGCATCAGGTCGAATGAGAACTTCACGGATTTTGAAAAACTACATTTACCGCATAGTTTTTCTCCTCAGGATCAGCGTCCATGTCCAAACGACTGAGAGCATCGGATACCACATTGTCCTTCCCTTTCAAATGTACCACTCTAAACTCAAATTGCACCAGGTCTACTACACTGTTTTGGGGGTGTAATTAGTGACCCTTTAGTAGTTGTCTAGATAGCTAGCTCATTATCTTAACTTCTTCTGTCTTCCTGCATCTGTAGACTAATTTTGGGGGTAGATCTACTTGCTTAGCTTACATCTCGATGACCTGAGAGGAGGAAAGGCGAACACAGCAAGTCGAGTTAATCACTTTAATCTCCTGGGAGCAATCTGTGTTATACAATTACAGGCAGTATTATCCAAGGTGATGTTATAGTTTCGTCGGCTATGTTGTACCAACCGTATGATAAACTTTTAGCTCAATGTCCATAAATGTTCTGTTTCCTTCAGTCTTTCCTAAAGCATATCGTTCTTGCAGTTGTTCGCTTCAGTTCCAGTTTTGCTGAATAGAGTTGTGTATCCTAGTGCTCCTGGATTGTATGTTATAGACTCAGTCCATGCGTTCTGTGTTCTCTCCACTGAGAGCCAGTTACCCACACATCGGTCTGTAGTTTGTTTGTTTGTGGGTTTGATTTAACGTCCAGTTAACCATTGAAGGTTCTCACCAGACTTTCTCAAGGTTCTTTTACACCACAAGGGTGGTGATCGAATCTATGAAATGAATTTAGGAAGAAATCCCACCCCTACACATTTACCGAGGTGAGAGTTCTTTTACTTCCCACACCACATAGACATGGTATGAGAAGGATTGGCCTTTGATATAGCAGTAAATCTACCACTGCTGGGGGGTGTAGGAGAAAAGTGGCTGCAGTGGGACCTAAATCAACAAAGTCCCGTGCTCTTTACCACTGAGCTAACTCCCCACCCACCCTGGTCGCTTTAGTTATGCTGCAAGCATATCTGGTCTGCACCACGAGGAGGCGAGGCGACCAAGAGGGTGAACAGATTGGTAATTTCTGTCCACCCCAGCAGACCTCGGTCTGTAGGTAACTCACAGCACCAAGAGTCCACACAATGAATGTCTATAGTAGGGGACTTCACTCCTCACGGGATGAAGCCTCCGGCGCCTAACCTTACTCCAGCGGGAGCAAGTCTTTTGCTCAGCTAGCTCTTACTCCTCGTACCTTAGTGCTGCCTCTGGCAGCTACAGCGAAGGTGTACTCCTCCGCTGCTTACATCACCTGGTCACGTGACCAGTCATAACCTTATACAGATGGGCGCTCTAGAAGCTTCCCTCTGTTTTACATTCTGCTACCAACATTCATGTGTTTCCACCACCTCTATACCTTGTTAATTGTTAAGACTCTATACGATGTTAGTTATTAAAACTACACAGGATAACACAATTTCGGACAAGCGCGTAGTGCACCACCACCCATCTTATCTGTCGGGGCATGAGCTTGCTGCGTGGATTCGGTATGTATTGCAGAGGAGCATGATCTGTTTGGATCAGAAATGGTTTACCCTCCAAACACACTCTCCAATGCAAACATGCATGGACAATCCCAGCTAGCTCCCTATCTAGAGTGCTATAGTTTTATTGTGATGCATTCAACACGCAATATATCTGTAGATTCATCAGCTTAGCGTTCATCCGCTCTAGATCAGCGATCCTACTGTTTTGCACAGTCAGCTCGGGATTGGTAACATGACTAGGAGACATCATACCATAGGGATTCATGGGTGACACTGATCCCCACTGAGACATTGCCTTGCATCACGCACCACATTGACATGAGTAATAGGGACATTCTGTCATTTGAACATTGTCGCTGCAATTCCGCTACCTGTCCTCTGAGCAAATCAACCTCAGACGATGCCACAGCCACTATCGTCGTGGCACGACCAACTGCAGCAGGTGCGGTGGGTGCAGCCTACGCGCGACTGTCATAATTGTCACTAGCAGAAGCCGCAGCTTCAGATCGAATCATCCTCCAACATAAAGCCATCATATCTTCACTGCTCAATTGGGAACCAGGCACATCACCTTTGCCAATCTCACCTTTTCTGTAAGCCTCATTCAAAATCTCACTAGCCTCATACAGCAATCTTGGTTTCTCCCTAGCCAGAACAATCCTATACTCAACATCAACTCCTTTACAGAATGCGTCTAGAGCTTGTTGATCTGTCATGTTAATCCTCCTAGACACTTCTTTTACCCTACACATGAAAGCATAGATAGACTCATCTGGTTTGATATCCAACGACCGTTCTAGTTTATGCCTATCCTTCTCTGATACTGTGGTGAACTGTCTGACCAAAGAATCTTTCAGAGAACCGCATGTACATGAAGACTTTTCCAACAATATATTATAGAATATCTTTGCCTTCCCAGATATGTGCAAAGCACCGAACCTCTTCCTTTCCTCATCAGATTCATTAGCATAACAGGCTTCAAAATGAGGGAGCCATGCCCTAATGCAAGAATCCCCCATAAACAGTCTGCTGGGGTGGACAGAAATTACCAATCTGTTCACCCTCTTGGTCGCCTCGCCTCCTCGTGTTGCAGACCGGATATGCTTGCACGCAAGCATAACTAAAGCGACCGGGGTGGATGGGTAGTTAGCTCAGTGGTAAATGGCACGTTGATTCGGGTCCCACTGCAGCCTCTATTCTCCTTCACCCCACAGCAGTGGTAGATTTACTGCTATATCAAAGGCCAATCCTTCTCATACCATGTCTATGTGGTGTGGGAAGTAAAAGAACTCTCACCTCGGTAAATGTGTAGGGGTGGGATTTCTTCCTACATTCATCTCATAGATTTGGTCAAATCCAAAGTACCCAAACAAACAAACAAACAATCACAAAGTTCACTCAAACTTCGCCTCTGTCCATCGGACTGCTCCTCCTGGTCAGTCGTCGGCGTTGGCATGCACTCTCGTTCCTCTCTTTCTGCTCCAGGCTTCAGGATCTCTTTCGAACCCTCAGAAACCTCACTTTTTATTTCATTTTGCATTAATTGTTCTCTATTGGTCAATCGCCTCAGGGCACGTTAGCTCACCCGAGTTAGGGGTTGGGGCGTGTTCCAGTATTCCTATATACCTATGAGTTAACAACCTATGATTACTTAACGCTGCTGGGGGTGGAATAACTTTTAATTACTGCCCAGGTTGAAGTTACTGCCCAGGTTGACGTTTACTGCCCAGGTTGACGTTCAGAGACATTCGGTTTTTATTGATTTTAGCCGACAATTGAAGGAATATAGGAATAGGGAAACCATGTACCAGTGGAAATAAGTCAAAGTTACTCGGGAAGGCTTGGAAAAATTACTGCCCAAGGCTACGGCAGCATTGATAACTACTAACATGGATAATTACAAATATTCTCTGTATATCGGTGAGATGGGATAGGATAAATACGAAACCGAACTCGAGTTAGCCTTGTCAATGTTTATACCACTCTGGTCAGGTCTGCTACTCACTAAACGCCTCGTGTAGTAATACACGACCTGCCCATCGTGGCATAAACATTGACATTAATTTTTTTTTTTTTTGGGGGGGGGGGGGGGGGGATTCCAAGGAGGGGGCCAAATCTTATTTTGGTATTCCAAGGGGGGGCCAACTCTTTTTTTGACCATCCGGTGTTCCAAAATCTGCGTCCCCCCTACCATAATTAATGACCGCTCCCTTCCTATATGCCCATGCCGTATTTATTGTAAATAAATATACACAATATGCATCCAACTCGTTCGATTAAACGTCGTGCCCGATAATGGGCGATATCATATAGGCCTAATAGGCCGATGTCTTAATTAGGTTTTATTCACAAATTATCGTCCTCGAACATTGTAGCCTAATTTATTCAGTGATAGTGTTATATTATGCAAGTCGACGTCATAACGCTGTGTGGAATTCTGAAGCTGTGGTAGAACACTCATAGCAATATTAGCATAGCTGGCTACTGGAACCAATGTGAATGGTGATAATAATGGTAATGATCACTTCATTTGCTGAATTGGTATGGTTATTGAATTAGAGTGAATAGGCAGTATTAACTTACCGATGTGTAGACCTAGGCCAGTACCGGCATAGTTCTCTGACGTCAGGATGAACTTAATCAGTGTTGTCATGGAGAGTATGTTCTCTATTGAACATTTATAGGCCTACCAATGCACAAACATGTATAAATTACTACCCGCTGCCCATGCAATGAATAATATAGGTCCGCGACACGCCTGCGAAATTTTACATAAATATCAAGTTGCCAGAGATAGAGAGCTTTCTTCAACTTCAAGTGATGTCTCAAATCCCATAGCCGAGTGGTGAGACATATGCTTGGAGCTGATGACCTGGTTACACCACTTTACTTGTCTTTAGCGTTTCTTTAACGTATTTGTAAGAATGGGAGTTCCGTGTATTTACTAGGGAAAAATAACGCTGACGTAAAATCGGGCGTTTTTACTACGCATTTCAAACTGTTAGTACCACATTTAGACTGTAACAATATATATGGACAGGAAACGCGGGCGAGCGCCGTGTTTGTCGGAGTGTGTCGGAAGCTTTATTATTTACCGGTGTGATGCGAAATATGGTTTGAAGTGAACATGGGAATCAGTTTGATTGAGTACTTAGAGTTTAATACTCACAGTTGTGCAGAGTAGTGTCTTACAAGATGGTGGTGTGTAGCAGAAACGAAACCAAAACCCTAGAAGTGTAGGGATGTGAAACCACAGGCGTGGGGAGCTATGGCAAGCCATTGCAGCAACAACTAATAGATAATAACAATGTATGTATGTGTTATTATTACATCCCCCTTATCAAAGAATATAAGATAGTCTTTGGAATTCTCTTTGTGAACTCAGTCTCTGTAAGTATATGTGAGTATACTTAAATGTCTTATGTACTAAAGAGTAGACAAATAATAGTTTACCAAAGCAGTGTCCATATATTTGGGACTGTAGTTTTTGAATAACAACTACTATAAATGTTACTAGAAAAACACCCAACATATGTATGGGGCCATAGTGTTTGGAATAACAGCTATGAGATATGTGAGACTAGTGTAACATTCATATCTTTGGTATAGAACTAGACTAGTCTTTGAGTCTGGACTGTTTATAAGTCAAGGATCTTTCTGGGTTTTGGCACTCGGCCAGCTCTAGTTTTGTAAGCATCAGCTGGGGAAGTAGCATTTGTTGTTCCTGGAGATGCTGGGTTCAGCATGGTAGGTGCACTTTGTGGCTCTGGGTGTTGGTGGGAGCCATTTACTTGACCAGAGTCTGATTGGTCATCATCCGGTTCCTGAGGGCTGAAGATATGGGTTTCCCTTGTTTTTAGGAGGTGCTTCCTGTTCCTGCGGTAGACGCCACCGCGTTCAGATTGGACAATGTAGGACCGGGGTTTTTCTGGTTTCGGTGTTTCCATCACGACAGCGGGTTCCCAGTGTGGGTGCGGACCTTGTGTGCGGATGCGAACATGCTCGCCATTATGGAGTGGTGGTAGGTCCTTGGCAGATCTGTCATGGTATACCTTTTGCACTATCTGTTTGCGTTCCAGCATACTCTCGATGGTGCTTGAGGCTGTGATAGCAGGTCGTAGTTGTTTATCAGTGCAGGGGATTGATGATCGTAGTCGCCTCGACATCAAGAGCTGGGCAGGTGATATGGCACCATGCACAGGTGTGTTTCGTAGCTCGAGAAGACCCAAGTAGACATCTTTCTTCTCTGTTTTTGCTTTCTTCATAAGTTGCTTGATGGTTTGCACGGTTCTCTCAGCCAGACCATTTGACTGAGGGTATGTGGGGCTTGAGGTGACATGGTCGAAACCCCACTCACTTGCAAATTTGTTGAACTCGCTACTTGTGTATTGTGGCCCATTGTCACTCACAAACTTCAAGCATTTCCCATGGCGTGCCAGTATTCCTTTGATCTTGTTTATAACAGTTGCAGACTGTGTGTTTGGCAAATATTCGACCTCTGGGTAGTTGCTGTAGTAATCAACAACCAGTACATAGTCCCTTCCATCAAAAGTGAAGAGGTCGGAAGCGACTATTTGCCATGGTAAACTTGGTACAGGGTGGTTGAGCAGTGGCTCCTTCGAGTTGGCTGTGCGATGCATTTGACACGTTGTGCAGTTAGCGACAGTCTGCTCGATGTCCATGTTCATGCCAGGCCAGAATAGTGCCATGCGTGCTCGGGCACGGCATTTCTCGATTCCGAGGTGGCCCTCGTGTACTTTCAAGAGCATGTCAGCACGCATCTCTTTGGGGATGACGATACGGTCTCCTTTGAAGATCATGCCATCCTGGAACACAAGTTCATCTCGGTGGTTCCAGTGCTCGATGACTGTTTGGGGACAGTCCTTCCTTTGGCTGGGCCAGCCAGCGAGAATGAAATGTTTGAGGACTTGCATGTTCTGGTCAGTTCCTGTCTTTGTCTTGATCTCTGCCAGTCTTGGATCACTCAGAGGTAGAGTCTCAATCAGTTGGTGGACTGCCACGTCGAGCTTCTTGGAGAATTCATCTGGAATTGGCTTGGCATCTTTGATGAGATTTCGGCTGAGGCAGTCTGTCACAGGTATTTCTTTTCCAGGCTTGTGAACCACGTTAAGATCATATCTGTAACGTTGCAGTTGCAGTATCATGCTCTGAAGTCGTCTCGGGGCAGAGGACAGAGGTTTCTTCATGATTGCCTCAAGGGGTCGGTGATCAGACTCTACCGTTGTCCTGCGGCCATACAAATATTGACGGAATCGCTCACATCCATGTACAATGGCAAGCATTTCGCGTTCAATCGGAGCCCAATTTTGTTTGGAGGCATCCAGTGCTCTTGAAGCATACTCAATTGGTCGACCTTCCTGCATGAGTGTGGCACCTGTAGCCTTTTCCGAAGCATCGACTTGGAGTGTCAGCTCCTTTGATGGATCATAGAAAACCAGCACGGGGGCTTTCGTCACTATGTCTTTTACCTTTGTGAGTGCGGCTTCCTGTTGGGCGTCCCATACAAACTCTGACTCCTTCTTGAGCAAATCACGCATTGGTGCTGTGATGTCGCTGAGGTTAGGGGCAAATTTTGCCAGGTAGTTTGTCATACCCAGTATGGTCTGCAACTCAGTCTTGTTGGTTGGGGCAGCCATGTTTGCTATGGCCTCCACCTTTTTGGGGTCTGCCTTGACACCGTCAGCTGATATAATGTGGCCATAGTACTTCACTTGGGGTACATTGAATCGGCACTTGCTGAGGTTGTAGCGTTGACCACTTTCACGGGCACGCTGGAATGTTGCACGTAGTGTTTCCAGGTGTCCCTTTTTCGTTGAACCGGCCACCAGGACATCATCACTGATCCCGGTTACACATGGAAGGTTTTCGTACGTCTCATCTACCCGTCGCTGAAATACATCTTGCGCAGAGTTTACTCCAAACGGCATACGCAGGTATCGGTAGCGACCGAATGGCGTGTTGAATGTTGTCAGTCTTGAAGAAGCATCTGACAGTTTGATTTGCCAGTAACCGCTGCGAGCGTCCAGCACTGAGAAGTGTTTGGCTCCAGCCAATTTGCTTGTGACATCATCCAGCGTTGGTACTGGGTAGTATGGACGTTTGATAGCTTTATTCAGGTCTCTAGGGTCAAGACACACACGTAAATCGCCGTTGGTTTTTTGTACAACAACCATTGAGTTGACCCAGTCAGTCGGTTAAGTGACTTTTGTGATGATATCGTTGGACTCCATGCGGTCAAGCTCCTGTTTCACTTTGTCGCGGAGGGCTACTGGTACCCTACGAGGTGGGTGGACAACAGGTTCTGCGTCCGGACGTAAAGTGAATGAGTGTTCACCGGGAAATTTTCCGATCCCATGGAATATGTCCTGATATTCTGTGAGAAGCTTGTTCAGTTCTTCATCATCAGTGGTCATACTTGTCTGGAAGGGTGTATCGACAGACAGTATGAGTTTTACCAGGTTCATGTCAACACATGACTTTAAACCTAGTACTGCAGGGGCATCCTCATTGACAACGTGGAATCGCAGGTTGCAGTTGACATCCTTGTATGTGCAGTCTAAGTCACATGTGCCAAGAGTAGCAAGCTTCTGGCCACCATATCCACGAAGGGTCACAGTGCTTTGCATCAGTGGCTGTTGGACGTTTAACTTGTCGAAGTTGTGTTTGGGCAGCACGTTAACTTGGGCACCGGTGTCAATCTTGAAAGGCATTTGGGTACTGTTACAAATGAGTTTCACGAATGCCTGATCCTGTTGAGTGGTTGAGTTGACACACTGAATGTAGAAATCCTCACCATTGTCGCTGTTGCTGCTAGCGTCTTCTACAGTATGAATGGTCTTCTGACGGCAAACTCCTGCGAAGTGGTTCTTTTTCTGACATTTGCTGCAACGTTTCCCACGGGCCGGACAGTTATCCATGTTACTGTGTGGAGGATATCCGCAGTTTCTGCACTGTTGGCCAGCGTTCCTGTGTTTGTTTGTCTTACTGTCAGGTTTAGTAACACTGCTTGTTTCCCCTTTTTTACTAGTACCTGTTCCTCTTTTCCAGTTTTTCCGGTCAGATTTTACCATCTGGACCTGAGCTGCTTCACCTGTCATTTTCTTAAGCTGGCTCTGTGCGCTTTCATAGGCACGTGCGATGTTGAGCGCAGTCGGTAGGTCTAAATCGGCCCCACGGTTAATGAAACGTTCGCGAACTTTGTGAGAATTAGTGCCATAGACGAGTCTGTCCCGTATCATCTCGTCGACGATGTCACCGAGAAAACCACAGTCTTTAGCTAGCAGTTTCACGTCTGTCACGAAGCTGTCTACACTCTCATGGGTTGCTTGCACACGATTATAGAAACGGTACCGAGCAAAAATGACGTTAGATTTTGGTGTCACATATTCTGTGAATTTTCTGCACACTGTGTTGAGATCATTTTGGTTCTCTGCTGCTACAGCAGGTACAGCAGGGACTCCCTGTGCAGCAGGTACAGCAGGTACAGCATGGGCAAAATTAAATGTAGAGAAAATGTCACGGCCCTTCTCACCAACCCACAGGAGTAGGTAGCTGACTCGCTGCGGTTGTGTTTTTTCACTGAGGGGGCCATCAAACATTAGCCTAGCATGTTGCTCAAACTTAGCCCAAGTCTCCTTTAAGGCTGGAGATTCCCAGTTCATAGTGGGTTGGGGCAGGCCAAAAGATTCCATAGTGAAACTTAGATTGATGTGGCTTTTAAACACAGTAGAGTTGTCACTAGATGGTCATCCCACTTCTGACACCATGAAGTGAACATGGGAATCAGTTTGATTGAGTACTTAGAGTTTAATACTCACAGTTGTGCAGAGTAGTGTCTTACAAGATGGTGGTGTGTAGCAGAAACGAAACCAAAACCCTAGAAGTGTAGGGATGTGAAACCACAGGCGTGGGGAGCTATGGCAAGCCATTGCAGCAACAACTAATAGATAATAACAATGTATGTATGTGTTATTATTACATGGTTGCCTTGCGAAATTCCGCTTTTATCGCCCACGAGCCTGCGCAGTCATGAATTTCACGATTGGAGAGTGCTGAAATCATCGGGCGCTCTCATCCTAGTTGGTAACACTCTCCTGTCAGATCTTTCACGGCACTAATGCTTGCTAATAGTAATACAAGCAACTTTGCACGTTTCGTCGATCGAACGATATTTCACGGGAGCGGCGCCAACGTCACGCAACGTAGTAATGGGTACGTCCGGCCGCAAAAATGGACACTGCGCTGCTCGGTTTTCTCTCTTTGCAGAATAGTCCGTGAAATGTGAGCGCAGGAAGTTCTCCACACGCATGCACGAGTAGAGTGGGCGATAAAAGCGGAATTTCGCAAGGTAACCGATTTTCGCATCACACCGGTACCTGTGCCAGTGGGTATGTTACTTACACAAACACCAACCTCTGCTAGGGTATTGGTATTGAATATATACCGGCACAGTATGGTGGTATAAAATGATGTACCACCCTACTTTAACTACAAAACATGATTGGCTGAAAAAAATTGCACTGACCTACTTAGGAAGTGCAGGCAGTGACTTGCACAAGGATCACAGGAGTTGAAGGAAAGTTGAACTTGGCGTAAACTCCTTGGTCCGTACAAACAGTAAATTAGCAGCTCGTTCTGTAACTTGTACAGCATGGTCAGGACGTTCTATATAATTACTATATTCACAACCTGCACACTGGCGCCATCTTGTTATGGCCGCCAAACGGAATTCACGCCAAAACGAGGCGTGCGACCTAGGGATCTGTAGCAGACAGCATAGCAGACATGCCTCACTGTGCGGTTCCCTTGTGCTCTGCAAATTGCTCCCGAAATAATGACAATCGCAGCTTCCACAGGATACCTGAAGACAAGAATCTGAGAAAACAATGGATAGTCAGGATAAAGAGAGACCCTGAGCCACTATTTAAGGTAATTTTGTCACACTTTACAGCTGTTTAATTGTGTAGTGCCTGCGGCCCTTATTATCGCTCAAACTTTCGCGGGTGAGCGTCTAAGGGCGGCTGTTTTTCAAAGTGTCATAACTCTGGATCTAATGATCGGATCTGAATGATTTAAACGGCATTGGAATCGCCAGGAAAAGTTGTGTGGATCAGGAAATCCATGACTTGTTTATTTAAATGGCAGCGAGTTGAAAACGTAAATTTGTGTACAAGACACTCACCTCTGACAACGTTAGCGTTCAGGTAGGCCTCTGTGTGACCTAAACTAAATAACTTTGTCTGAAGTCCATTTTATGATACTTCAAAAGCCATCCCTGATCCAGCAAAAAAGAAGAAAAAGCCCTCGTCATTTTTTTCATGGCTTGGTTATGAGAAAAACGGGTTTTTTTTCAATGGCCTAATTTGTCAGTTTGTGTGCAAATGAGTGTAACACATATCAACACCATGTCACTATCAATTATTCCTCTCCCTATCTAATTTTTTTAGATGTTAATAGTCTCAATAAAAAAAAAGAGTGAAAGGGTGCCGAAAATACACGCCAGGTCCCTATAATACACGCCTATACATGGTAATATAAAGCAATGGCTCCTCCCTACCATTCTTCTAATTTTAGACTTAATTCTTCTTTCTTAATAAGATATTTTCTTGTTAACTGTATTTCGCTGTTATGATATGCAGAGAACTGTAAAATATAGTTTTAAGATGCTGATAATACACTCCACTACTCTACATCAATCTCTTCCTTTATTTCGTTACAGGTGGACGGTGCATATGTGTGTTCAACACATTTTCTTCCAGCTGACTTTATTAAGAAGGCACATGTCTCCAGGAAGACGCTGCGGTCTGATGCTGTTCCTTTCCAGTTTGTTTGGAGCAAGAACACAAAGAAGAGGAAATCCCTAAATAGACAGATATACCCATCAAAAAGGTTTTTTTCTACTTTGATATTTGGTCTCTCTCTATCATCTATCTTAACACAACTAAATGGGGCCATCCATACAGTATATACACACTGTGGGGAGGTTGAGGTGGGGGATGGGTTAAAAAAATTATGAAAATTTATATCCTCCTTCTGTGGTCTATTACATACAACACAGAGGCCTCAATATTTCTCTAAACTACACTACAGAACCCATATTCATAATTTACATACTAGGGCTAATATTCCTCTCAGCAAGGATAAGAGAGAACTGCCGACCTTTCTAATTATATGTACCTCCGATCTCTAAATTGCTTGGCATATGAAAAGAGCATTAAATTTCATGGTGGGTCACATTGGCACAATGCCCCACCACATGTAACGACAACACCAGACTTAAAGTTCTTATTAAAAAAAGAAGGCACATTTCATTGTGAAGACTTTGTATGCATTCACTAGAGTATTCAGCAACATTACATTGTTCTTTATTCCAGGACGGCTTTACCATCTTCAGGCAGTGGAACATGCAGTAGTGTGGATGACCAATTGCGGATTCCAACAACTCATGACTTGGAAGATGGGTAATTTTTGGGGGTATTTTAATTAATTTTTACTAAACAAACTATGCAGTCATAAAAAAAGAGAGAAGTAAAAATACTTCAGGTATCTTCTCAAATGGCTGCTGACATCCCAGGGGGTGGGGGGTGGGGTGGGGGGGGGGGCAGAGTTCAGTAACTACAATCTTAGGTAACGATAGTCTGAGATACAGTTCCACCATGTTAAGTCTATGGAGATTTATATGAGGGGTAGGATAATAAGTAGAGGCAACTCCGAGGAGCATACGACTGTTTTTATCTGAAACCAGTCTACATTGTATTTATCATCCACATTTTCTGGGCAAGTGGCATGTCAATATCATCATGCGGATATGAGTTTGTTTTAGATTATACACTATTTTTCGTACTCACCATTTTTCCGTATGTGCCCCCCCCCCCCCCGCACTCCCTATGTGTATTATACGGACACTTTGTATTAGGTGGATGATAAAACCATGGAGAACAACATATCATCACACATTTAAAGGTATATCATACAATTCATATTAGCACCACCGGGTGAATTTTATATATCATCAATTATCACTCAAATTGGTCCCTGTTTTTAACCCATGACAGTCATTATTATCAATACCCTAACATATCCGGTGTGCTATAGACATTGTAGTAGCGTGCCATGCCGTATTTACTGTAAATACGTACCGTTTTGACATATAACATAAATATACTGTACGGACCACTGGTCCGTACACTAAAATACGGACCACCTTGCCAAACACATTTACTAACATATCGGTTGTTAAAAATTAAATTAATGATTTTTTTTTTGATTTTGGGTATATAGTAAATATATATAACGTCCAACCATGCTTGTACAAGTCACAGAACGAGATGATAATTTACGGTTTGTACGGAACTCGGCATAAATGCCTCGTTCCGTATGAACCGTAAATTAGCATCTCGTTTTGTAGCTTGTACAGCATGGTTAGGTTGTTTTATATAATTACTATATATACCCATGCCATATTTACTGTAAATATGTACCGTTTTGACATATAACATAAAAATACTGTACGGACCACTGGTCCATACACTAAAATACGGACCACCTTGCCAAACACGTTTATTAACGTATCGGTTGTTAAAAATTAAATTAATGATTTTCTTTTAAATTTGGGTAATTATATAGAATGTCCTGACCATGCTGCACAAGTCACAGAACGAGATGGTAATTTACGGTTTGTACGGAACAAGGCATTTATGCCGAGTTCCGTACAAACTGTAAATTATCATCAAGTTCTGTGACTTGTACAAGCATGGTTGGATGTTATATATTTACTATATACCCAGAATTTTAAAAAAAATCATTAATTAGTACCACCCTACCTTTAATACAAATTCTGATTGGCTGAAAAAAATTGCACTGATCTACTTATGAAGTGCTGGCAGTGACTTGCAGCACTACACTAATTTATGTGTGAAAGGATCACAGAAGTTGAAGGGGGAAAAAGAGTAAAGTACTATACACCTATACCTAAAAATACTCCAAATACCAACCTCTGCTATGCAAGTGGTAGTTGAGCCGTACCACCAAACTGTGCCGGTATGGTACCATACCACCACACTTTGAACACTCAATTTGATTGGTTAAGAAAATCAACTGACATATTTATGACGCAATGCCGCGATGCCATGTGTAAACGGATGTTACAAATGTAAACAAAGACGATGGTAAGCAAATAATTATGCAAACATGATATTTGTGGGTAAACATGAAAATTTGGACCATAGTGATTAAATAAGACTGGCATAAAGATTTACAGCAATGTAACAACAAGTTTATAAAGTGCCAAGGGATAATACAATACATTGCGATGCGAAGACGTGTAATAATGGAAATACAAAAATAAGTCATAAATAATCAATATTTGGACCAAAAACTAAAAAAAAAGTTAACAAATAATATTATGAGACTAATATTTGCTAAGAAAAGAATTTTCTAAGCGTTTTAATTCTATTTATGAAATTGTGGCTATAAATATTGCAGTAAAGCATGTTAGGGAACATACGGCATCGCTCAAGTAAACTTGCAAAGCGATAAACTGGAGTGACGCAGTGTGGCCAGTCAACTAGCGGGGAACTAGCTCAAGCTAGTAGCAGAAAGTGACTTCCGTACCACCAGCACAGTTTGATTTTGGCTTCAACATTGACTTATTTTGGTAAGTTATTGAATAATTACGAATATTTAGAGGTGTATAGTACAAGTGAAACTTGTTAACCTAAATGGGACAGGTCGTCATACCTTGTTTCTTTCACTAAAGCTACCGCATTCGCTCTACAAGCTCATGCGGTAGATTTAGCGAAAGAAATGCGGTACGAGGACCTGTCCCAATAAGGCTAACTAGTTTCCCTTAAATATACACTTTCCGTGCTTGACTTTCACTAAGATGTCAACAGATATACCAGCACACTTTGAATCCAGCTCCACCATTGTCATTTCCTTATGCAATTAATCAAATACATATATTTGAAGGTATATAATAAAATAAAAATGTATTACCTTACTGGTACATCCTTGCATACCTTGTTTCTTTGGCTAAAAATATTCAACTCGCTCTGCGAGCTCGTGGAATATTTCTAGCCGAAGAAACGCGGTATGTGAGGACAAACCAGTAAGGTATATACGTTTTATCTTAGGCCTATTAACTTTTTCAGTCCTAGCAATGCCTCCAGGCATTCCCAACCAGGGGACGAGGAATGCCTCCAGGCATTGTTTATGTGTCATCATCACAAACATTATGTTTTATGAGAAATAATGAATAGATTTACTATATACCCATGCCGTATACTGTAAATACGCACCGTTTTGGAATATGATGTAAAAATACTGTATGGACTAGTGGTCCATACACAAAAATACGGACTACCTACTCATACATATTTATCAAAATTTTGGTTGTTAAGCAAAATGAAATTGATTTTTTTTTAAATTTCGGGTATATAGTAAATATATAACATCCAACCATGCTTGTACAAGTCACAGAACTTGATGATAATTTACCGTTTGTACGGAACTCGGCGTAAACGCCTCAGTCCATACAAACCGTAAATTAGCATCTCGTTCTGTGACTTGTACAGCATGGTCAGGACGTTCTATATAATTACACCACTTTTTCACAACAAATAAGAAATACAATGTTCATCATCATACTCGGTGGGCATTCGATTAGTAACTATAGTAACTTGTATCTACAGGTTAATGAGTGACAAATATATGACAAACAGACGCCATTGCGGCGATAGTCTCGTTCCCTTGGGGTTTATAGCCGTATTATGCCTCGTCCTATTTTGTGCACGCTCCCCATTCAGGCTCGGACAGAAAGAGTTAATAACTAGGAGCTAATGTTATCTCCATTTACAATGGAAGAGCGCGGTATACCTAAATTACTTCATGAAATAAAACTAAGAGACTATCATAAGAAATTATATGTATTTGAGCCATCTGTTTTTTTATCAAGAATCAAGTATCAAGAATGTTTCAATTAACCTAAAGAATTAATTTGATAGTTGTTCTCAAGTGTCATGAACAGGATTACTTAATGAAACTAATTTCCGGTATTAAAATCAATGCATACACACTAATGCATTACAAATGTCTCTGAATCAAGTCCTATATGGGTCTGAGTATAACAGGTTCAATAACCTGGTCAGTGGATGAAGGTAAGGAGTGTGTGAGTGAGAGTGGGGAAGATGTGCTAATATGGAGTGACTGGGTTGAGATAGAGTCATATACCTACCCTTCCACCAACCTCATACCTCCTTACTGGGTCTGTGTTTCTTTGAGGAGCATGTCTCACCAGATTTGGAAGTTCCAATGCTATACAGCCAGGTCTGTCCCACCAGATTTGAAATGTACATGCATTGTAAAGTGGGAGGAGACCAGTGAGCCAGAACAAACAGGCTCTTGAGTGTAGCTAGTTGGTCAGTAAAGTAGATGGAGTGGTTGTGCGAGGAGAGCGGGTGAGGGCTATTCTGGCATGACTGTAGAGTGGCTTCAGGTCCAGTGTGTTATACCTAAATCTTCATCTGTCCCTGTCTGTTAGTAAATATGTCTATTTTTCTTTGTTTATGTCTGTTTTCTGACTCTAGCTGTCTGCTTCTCTGTCTGTCCCCCTGGCACTATCCCTGTCTATATACTATATATATAACTCTCTCTGTTTATGTCTTTGTCTCTGTCCCTGTCTGTCCATATGTATATCATACTATATCTTTGTCTCTGTCCCTGTTGGTTGGCATGTATGTTTGACTATTTCTTTTTATATGTGTCTTTCTGCATTTCCGTCTCATTGTCTATTTCCCTATCTGTATATGTCTGACTCTCTGTCTGTTTACCTGTCCCTGTGTGAGTCTCCCTTCTGTCTCTGTTATCATCTGCAGCATTATCGGTCTCTCTGTGTCTCCCTCCCAGTCTTCATGAAAATCAATGATCAAGGGTTTCAGCAAGTCTATGGTCAAGTCTCAGGTGCAAGGCTTGATGGCAGGGTTGAAGGGAGTAAAACTGGTCTGTCAGGTCTGTACAAAGTGGGTCTGAATACAGTGTCCCATCAGATTTGAAATGTAAATACCACATTTAGAAAATGCTATCATCTAATAGTTTCCATTTCTAGTAGCAGATTACAATAGCCATAACTAAGTGTCTATCATTTTATGAAATGATTGACATAGTGAATCCTTTCATCTTCAAAAAGACTAGAAATAAAATGTCTATTTTTAGGAACCAAGTCAGTAGTGGGGCAGGGGGTATGGTAAGGCTTGATGCTGGACCCCTGCTCATTTAACCAGGCCTTTCTAGTTGTGACAGTGATAGTGAAGTGTTACATTCTCTGCAGTAAGCTTGAAGCCTATGTGAGTATTCTAACCTCTAGCTGATGTATATGAGCGTGTTTTCCCGCCCTAAAAAAAAGCCATAGGTTTAACATTGACTTGTGTATTTGACTGAGCATTGAATAAAGTGTTATTTATGCACCGAGGCAGTGGCGTCAGAATAGGGGGGGGGGGGGCAAGGGGGGTAGCCCCCCCCTCACTTTTTTGCCAGCCCCAAAAAAGTCAGCACCTTCAAATCTAACTCAATCAAAGTGTAAAAACTGTCTTGGTTTTTCAACAAAATATCTAAATCTAACTTTTTAGCATGCAACTATGGCTAAGCCCTGACTTTTCACTGTGGATATGAGTCAAAAGAGTCTTTATAGTGTGTATCAATGGCTAGGCCTTGACTTTCCACAACAGACAAATTTCAAAGGCTGACATTTTAGCATGCAATGATAGCTAAGCCCCGACTTTTCACCACAGAAATATGTCAAAGTCTGACTTTTTAGCATGTAATGAAGGCTAAGCCCTGACTTTTCACCAAGGAAAAATGTCAAAGTCTGACTTTTTAGTGTGCACTTATGGCTAAAACCTGACCTTTCACCGTGGAAAATGTCAAAGTCTGACTTTTTAGCATGCAATGATGGCTAAGCCCTGACTTTTCACTGTGGAAAAATGTCAAAGTCTGACTTTTTAGTGTGCAATGATGGCTAAGCCCTGACTTTTCACCATGGAAAATGTCAAAGTCTTACTTTTTAGCGTGCAATGATGGCTAAGCCCTGACTTTTCACCATAGAAAAATATCAAAGTCTGACTTTTTCGCGTGTAATGAAGGCTAAGACCTGACTTTTCACAAACTTTTTCTGGATTTAGGTAAATCCAGTGGAACAGGTCAATGTGAAAGTCTGAGTTGATACCAAGAAAAATCTCAGCAATTTTTCAGTTTCCCACCCCCACTTTCAAAACTTTCTGACGCCCCTGCCGAGGTGAACAAAAAAACGGACCAATACCTAGATGGGACAGTTGGAATTATGTTTCTAAGTGCACTGGATTTTTGTAAAGTTACGGCACATTTTGTCTTAGAATAGTTGGGGCGAGAAAAAATTATTTTCAAGAGATTCCCATACCCCTAGGCCTTAACAAAGTATTTTACTGTCAATTCCAGGTATATACCTACATGGGACAGTTGGAATTAGGGTTCGAAGTGCACTGGGTTTTTCTAAAGTTACGGCACATTTTGTGTCACTTTGGGTTGGGTCAGCAGTCAAAATTCCCTGATTTTCCAGTGAAAAATCCAGAAAATCCAGATTCTTAGATTATTCCCATGCCCCTAGGCCTTATTAGCAGATTTCGGGGCAAGCTGGCAGAATTCTCTCACAGATAATCAGACATGAAATTATATTCCCATCTCATCTAGTTGATCTAACCATCAGGTTCCTTAAGGAGCTGTGAAGAGACACTCCTGAGCTATAAGGCTCGATGCCTGCCTGAAGGGGGCGATTCCGTTTGGATCTCGCCTTCGCCAAAAAGATTGAGGCCGGACTGTGTCGTTAGCCAGTCCTCTTTAACTCATGTATCTTCGGGCCTGGACCCTCAAACGGTTCCGGTGGTGCCATGCGTCAGTGGTTCTAACTTTTTGCAGGAGGCGGCGAAGTTTCCCCCCAAACAAGAGCTAGACGCGGTGGGACCAAACGTTTCCCAGAGTATAAAGACTATCATAGATACTATTTGGGAAAACCTGTTGTCCATAGAAAATGTTGTGTCCTTATATGAGGACCTTCCATGCCCAGAAAATTTAGAAGTCCTTCATAAAACGAGGATTAATGCAGAAATGACTGACAGTGAATTGCTAGAGAGAGCGAAAACTAGAGATGGAGAGTTTGGGTCGATCCAGTGGGATCTGCAGTTTGCAGCCAGGCAGTTGGTTAAGGCCCTGGAGGTCCTAGAACCTGGCACAGATTTTGATGGTAAGGCTTTAGTTGCACATATTGTGGATGGTCTGAAGCCTATTGGTAGGGCTTCCAATAAGATTTAGGCCGCCTGGCCCTGCGACAATATATCAAAGGACTGGCAAACGCGATTGCTAAAAATGATGGCAAGAAAGGTTTTGAATATATTCATTGGGACCCAATCTGAAGGAGAATATCACTAGTTGGATCGAGGTTGCAAAGACAATGAAAGGCTTGTTCCATACCTCAAATAAATCGGATTATGGCAATACTGATCGAGATCGCAATTACCGGAGGTCGGGCAATGGGTGCCGCGGCTAACCTCAGGGCTGCTACCAAAACCGGGGTTACCATTCTCTATACAGAACCAATCTCGGAAGCAGTTTCGGGATTACGACCAACCAGAGGAATCAGAGGCCGACAACAACCAAAGATACACCAGTCGTCCAAGAAACAGGGGCAGAGGGCGTGGTCGTGGCCAAAAGAACATTTGAGACTAGTAAGTACCTCACTCTGTAAAACTTCTGATCTTAAGATTGAGTCTAGAGCAGGGGTATAGCAGAAAAGGCAGAGGAATGGGCAGAGATAATTGATAATAAATGGGTCTTAGATCAGGTGTGAGGAGTTACGATTGATCTGCCAACAAAGTTTCCCAGACTCTTCTAGTGGGGTACCGGGGAAGGAAAAGATTATGGGGGATAAAATTGAAAGATTGCGTGGTCAGGGTATCCTGGATAAGGCGGTGTGATGCGAAATATGGTTACCTTGCGAAATTCCGCTTTTATCGCCCACTCTACTCGCGCAGACGTGTGGAGAACTTCCTGCGCTCACATTTCACGGACTATTCTGCAAAGAGAGAAAACCGAGCAGCGCAGTGTCCGTTTTTGTGGCCGGACGTACCTGTTACTACATTGCGTGACGTTGGCGCCGCTCCCGTGAAATATCGTTCGATCGACGAAACGTGCAAAGTTGCTTGTATTACTATTAGCAAGCTTTAGTGCCGTGAAAGATCTGAGAGGAGAGTGTTACCAACTAGGATGAGAGAGCCCGATGATTTCCGCACTCTCCAATTGTGAAATTCATGACTGCGCATGCTCGTGGGCGATAAAAGCGGAATTTCGCAAGGAAGCCATATTTCGCATCACAACGGTCGCCTCTCCAAGGGCACATGTCTCTCATACGTTCCCCAAGGAGAAAATTCAGGGGAGTTTAGACCCATTCTAAATGTGTCTTATTTAAACAAGTTCACACCATATGGACACTCTAAAATGGATCTTTTGCTTATGGTGGTCCTCAGGCTTGGATGGCGAGTGTCGACCTGACCCAGGCCTACCATTCTTCAAGTGTTAAACCGAGGGACCGGGATCTCCTACAGTTTATTTTTTGAGGGAAAAGGTACCGTTATACCTGTCTTCCGATGGGATTCAGTCCAAGGCCCGTGATTTTCACTAGGATCATGAAGCAGATGGTGTGTTTCCTTAGCAAGCATCACGCGATAACTATGCACTTTTAAATAAACGATACCTTGATATTTGAGGAGTCTGAACGAGATGTAAGAGTGGGGATGGCCATCTTGGTTCACATTCTTCAGAGACTAGGGTTCACAGTGAACTTCGCAAAATCGCATTTGTCGCCGACTAGGAGACTAGAATGCCTAGGCTTTATTATTGATACGGACATATGTGAAACGTCTGTACCTGACTAAAAGGGGGAGAAACTGTTGGGTCTTATCGATTACTATCTCAGTAGAAGAAGGATTAGTATTAGACTCCTTGCAAGAATTGTGGGTAAGCTGGGCCCTGTTTTTCAGTCACGACAATCGTTATGGGCGACGTGTTTTTGCCATCAGTGTTCGATAGACACGACACTTTAGTGAATAGGCGATATGTCGTGAGTCTAAGAGGCGTAGGGCAGCCAAACGTGTTTTTCAGTCACGACAATCGTGGGGTCACGTGATTGAAAATGTCGCCCAAATTGTCGTTGGTTCATGACAGCTATGGACATGTCGTACAGAATGAGCAACTTCACTTCCCCTAGGAATTAAGCAATGAAATTTTAGCACGAGTAAGGTATACATATAATCGATAGATGTTCCAAATATGGAGAAAATCGGCGACACCGTTCCGAAGTTATAGGCGTTTCAATTTCGTCATAGCAATTGTCTGCTCTGGTGGCCAGTGTATTTTCCCGACGCCTCCGCTAATTTATGCAGCGCCCTTGACATTCTTTGACTTGACTGCCATCGGGAGGTGGGAGGGGGTGACTGGCCACCAGAGCAGACGATTCCTATGACGAATTTCAAACACCGATTACTTCGGAACGGTGCAGCCTATTTTCTTCATATTTGGTACGATTATAGGTCATATGTATCCCTTACTCGTGCTAAAATTTCATAGCTTTATTCCGTCGGGAAGTGGGGAAATCCTCTATATACGCACAGTGATGTGTTATAGAACCTAAGACAGTTCTATACTTGTCGTAGCGGCCGACATTTTTCGCGGCGATCGTCGGTGCCGCACTACGATCGTGTCTATAGAACAGCGGCCATTTTGTGTCTTGAAAACTGTCGTGGAATCGCTGGACGATCGTACGGTATCGTTGCCCGACGATGTCGTTACTGAAAAACAAGGCCCTGGTTGCTACGGGACAGGGGAACCACAAAGCCAAGGTTCTTAAAAAGAGGCTTATTATTAGGAAGAACCAGGTGCTTCGGAGAGAAAAGGGAAACTATGACAGGAATATGTATATTGACAGGGAAACTAAGAGTCCTCAAGGAATGGAGGGCAATCCTGCCTGGGGAATTCAGAATGTTCTAGGAACCCGAAC
This sequence comes from Alentia gelatinosa, assembly GCA_950022655.1. Lineage (NCBI taxonomy): Eukaryota > Metazoa > Annelida > Polychaeta > Phyllodocida > Polynoidae > Alentia > Alentia gelatinosa. Next base: position 33,707,321 of record OX465584.1, read on the forward strand.
CTCAAATCACTATATTCACAGATGCATCTCTTGCTGGGTGGAGGTACAATCATTTAGCGATCATCATTAAAAAGAAAGCAGCAAAAAAAGAGAGAAACAAACAGTGTCCGGTCGGTCATATCTAAAATTTGATAAAATTACCTGGACAATGCTAACTAGAGAGAATTATATAACTATAACAACGCAGACAAAGAGTGCATTTACATAACCGCAATTATTGAGGTTTTCTGGACATAAATTACAAGTATAGAATCTTTCGGGTCAACGCGACTGATGTACCATGGATCACCAAAGAAATAGCAGTGATAAGAATGGTTTTCTTTCTTTTAAAAAAAGGCAAAACGTACCGGATAAGAGAATGATCAGAAAAAAAACAGGAAACGCTAGAAATAATGCCAATTGGGCGGCTGGCAAGACTACATAAAAACAGAGTTAGATAGGAATAGTAAGATGCAAAGAAATTCTGGTGAGTAATTACCTGTATTTTACCAGGAGTTAAAACTAAACCAAATGAAATTAGATCAAAGGCTGAAAACAATGATTTTATACCATCAAATGAAACCCCGGACAACATTAATAATTTCTGTAATGAAATAGGTCAGAAACTAGCAAAAGACATGTTAATTCCTTTGCAACCATATGATCAGCCCAATAACTACGAATTACACCAAACTGTAACAAACGAAAATGAAATTGTAGAAATTGCTAAGTTAATGAATAGCAATAAACAATATAAAAGCCATTGATTTTAAAGGATGCCTTATCATCAATTCCAATCAATTCCAAATAATTTCTCCCATTTATTTAACATATCAAAACTCACAGATGGAATCACAATATTGACAGAGACGCACTGGCAGTATATATAGGCCTAATGAAGGCCTTTGATACGGTCAACCATAGCAATGTACTTGATGAATTACAACATTATGGAATATATTAGTATGAAAAGAAAAGGTAATCTGCAAGGAACACTCATGCTAAATTCCATGCTTATATCACAATTTGCACCATGGTTTCTATTCAAAATGACATAACAGAGGCGAATCTGGCGGCCTTCTCGGAAAATTGCCGCCAAATTGAATATTTTTCGTGGTAGCAATATTTTTCAAAAAGCAACCTACGAGGAACATCCATGCCAAATTGCATGCTTATATCACAAAAGGCACGATTCGACACCGCCCACCCTACAAGAAACTCTAAACTCGCTGTATCATACTCTACTATGAAGGGCTATTTCAATAGCTTGCGACTTTTTACCCCCATTACCTCCTAATTACAGTTTCAGTCAATAAACCATTTCCATATTAAACTTTTCGTGTTGGTCATTAGTATTTTTTATCCATATTAATGGTTTATTGTATATCTTTAAGGATGCAAACAGAGCTTGTTAAAATGTGCACTAATTTATCAAAGACAGCAGCATTGATAATGTATAAAACAGTGATTCGCCTATATTTCCATAAACTAATACAATGATTGTAATGCATAGATATCAATAATGAATCTAAAATAAAAGTGCCCTAGCTAGCAAATAGGAAGCCAACATTCAGGCTCACATGTTTTACGCCCCTCAACCATGGCGCCATTGTTCGACCAGCAGACATCATGCTACACCCCTCCTGCATTTGGTGACCTTCGAAATAAGGTCTCTGCCCGGATATGAAAGGAGACATTGTGTAGCAGTATCTATAGCCTGAAATAGATTCCTTAAATAAGAGATATTTCAGAGACTCGGTCCCACACGACCTACTGATAACCAAATTAGACAAACTAGCTTTTGTTCCGATAAACCTATTCCGTTGGTTAGTGGACTATTTAAGAAACCGAAACCGAAACCTATTCCGTTGGTTAGTGGACTATTTAAGAAACCGAAAACAGCAAGTTTTTGCGAATGGAATTTTGTCTAAACAAGTAGAAACAACGTTTCGGCCCATTGTTATTTTTAAGTTCTGTTAATGATATGTGTCAGGAAGTCGACCCATGTTCGTATTTACAGTACGCAGATGACGCAGATGACCTGCTAAATATAATATTACCTTGGCAGTAGAACGGATATCTACCTGGTGTGATTGTAATGGACTCTGCTTGAATATTGACAAGACCAGTCTGATCTGGTTCGCAGCCAAAACAAAAATGAGGTATGTTTCAAAATTAGAAATTATGTGTAAAGGTAAGATGGGGCATGTCAAAAAGAGCTATAAGTATCTAGGAGTAACTTTGGATGAGGACTTAAATTTTGAAAAGCACATTAAAAGCCTTGTTAAATCAGTGAACAATAAGTTATTTAAATTTAGGAAATTTCGAATTTGTGTGTCACGCGAGGTAGCAATCAGTATTTACACCAAGGTTATTAGACCGATCATGGAATATTCCAGTTTTCTCTTAGATGGGGCATACAAGAACAATATATTGAGCTACATAAGACCTGTGGGATTGTAATGTTAGAGGAAAGGAGAAGAAGACAACTTGAAAAAATCATGTATAAGAAATCCATAAATAAAGAGAATCTTGATCACACAATTAGGAGAACTAGGAGTGATCATAAAATAAAGTTTATATCGTTTAGACATAAAGGAGCCATGGTGGAAAGATCTCCTCCCTACAGAGGTAGAATTCTCTGGGACTCTCTTAGTGTAGAGACACAACATCTAGATAGTGTGGTGGCATTTAAGAGAGCTATAAAGGAAACTATGTAGAAGAGAATACGATAAGCAAGCTGTTTGACATAGCATTTTATATTATCAGCATCACAACCATCTCATCTCATCACATCCTCCTTTTCATCAACTATTTACTGTAAAACTGTTACGCAGAGTGTTCTCTGTTTACAACGATTACTATTTGTAACATCACACAGGAAGAATTGATGTATCAGATGTTGTGATTCAAAAATAAAAAAGGGTATATAGAGATAATCCAATAGGATATTAAATTACGCCAACTTCCTATTCCCATTGCTGTTGCCCAGAATAGTGGTGACTGGTATCGAATCCTATGACGTTATACAGTTATATGAATGATATGTATGATATATTAGAACAATTAACAATGCCTGTTGCTCAAAGCATGGTTTGCCCCTAAACGTGTTCAGTAGAATGCTTTTGGTGAACGATCTTACTAACATAGTGAAACCCCGGCTTCTTTTTCCATTCACCTCCCTTAATTGATTTTACAGTAATGCATCAGTCTTTATATTATCAAGTTTCAAAATCCTACAACCTAAATCACTGATTCGGCCTCAACTACAAGATGCTTCATGGCTCCTCGTTCGAAACGATTGAAAATCCTATAACAAGGGAATTTACTGAGCAAAGTATATCTAGACAATATAACTTGTATGTATTTACTCATATACCTTAATGAAATGTACCGTTTTAGAGCAGGAAAGAGACCGTGGAACGATTCTTATTCCTCTACTCTAATTCTTTCGTTAAAGGTGTCTTTACCTCAAAACATATCATTTGAGCTTGCTTAAACGAGGCATAGACGAATAAATCTACGAAGTACATCGTTCAAGCACACGATTGTCAAATAGATAATTAATGAAACGCACCGCTAAGTGTTTGTTCGAAGACAAATGGCCTCAGGCTCTTCTAATCATAAAACATACTAATCTTTATTGACAGTGAGGCACTAAACGTTAACCTTTTTTCTAACAAATTTATTTTGGGTTAGAAACATTCATCCTATATGAAAGTAGTGACGAGTAGTGACCTTATATTTATGATTCCTTTCGTTTACAAACTAGATTCCTTCTGCCTGCTTCTTCGATCTAATTTAGTCTCATGTTTTCCTAGAGCGTAATCCCCGTCTTATTTTGTCTTTCGATGACGTCACATATCTTGTTTTATTACCTACTATATCTAATTATTTATTAATAACAGCTGTTGGAAACAGGTTAAGTTTTAAATGGGTCCATGGAAGAAGGTTATTGGATACATCTATATACATAAATCCCCATCAGAATATGCTCTGCATGTAATCCAAAAATAGGACTTATAAAGACATTAAATCAAGAATGGAAAACATATTTTCTTAAGCTACTCAATTACTATACACCATCAGGTAAATAAATAGATAAATAAATAAATAAATACCAATAAAACTTTGAAACTTAATTACTAATGTTGTTGGTTTTGTGAATAATTTCTTGAAAACTAAAACGTATCACTGCTTTACGAAGTGCGTATAACTGTTGTTTGAAAGGAAATACATATAAATTTCTGATAACCCAAAATGATTCCAATGTATTCCAATGCTCCTTCCCTTTCTCCCTCCCACCATACATCCCTCCATCCATACATCAATACATCCACACATCTATACATCCATACATCCATCCATACACCCATACATCCATACACACACACAGACATGTATTTCTCTATATGTCACATTCCAACCTCACTTGATCCCCATCTTTGAGGTATACATGCATGTGCACCATGTGTTGGACCCATGCCATCTCAACTGTGGTGTGCGCTAATTTCCACCTAACCAAACAATGCAGGACAAAATTGAAAGAGACTAAAACATCCCTCCCTCTCTCGATCCCTCGCTCCCTCCCTCGCTCCCTTCATACATCCATACATGATACATCAATACATCCACACATCCATACATCCATCCATACACCCATACATCCATACACACACAGACATGTATTTCTATATATGTCACATTCCAACCTTGATCCCCATCTTTGAGGTATACATGCATGTGCACCATGTGTTGGACCCATGCCAACTCAACTCTGGTGTGCGCTAATTTCTACCTAACCAAACAATGCAGGACAAAATCAAAAGAGACTAAAACATCCCTCCCTCTCTCGCTCCCTCGCTCCCTCCCTCCCTCCCTCCCTCCCTCCCTCCATACATGATACATCCACACATCCATACATCCATACATCCATCCATTCACCCATACATCCATACACACATCCATACATCCACACACACAAATGGACAATTCCCAATAGAATGCCCCCAGGGCGACCCATTGTTTCAGACTGTAACAGTGAATCATACAGAGTTTCAGAATATATCGACCATTTTTTAAAACCCCTAGCTACAATTCACCCATCTTATTTAAGGGACACAAGGGACTTTTTAGAGAAACTGGAGAAAGTTGAGGTCCCAGATAATGCTCTCCTAATCACAATGGATGTGGAATCCTTGTACACCAATATTCAGACTGAGAATGGACTAAAAGCAGTAAAAGATATTTTTGAAACTAACCCAAAATGCCTGAGACCAGATGAAGAAATTTTGGAACTTTTAGAATTGAGCTTAAAAAGAAATGACTTTATTTTCAACAATCAATGGTATCTACAAATTTCAGGAACAGCGATGGGGAAGAAATTTGCTCCTAATTATGCAAATATATACATGGCACAACTAGAGCAGGAAGTAATGAAAAAAGCTAAAAAGCTACCATTAGTTTATTGGAGATTCTTGGATGATATCTTTCTTATTTGGCCTCACTCAGAATCAGAATTCCAAGAATTTTTCGAGTTACTGAATAACCATCACAGTTCTATCAAGCTAAAAACCACAATAGATAAGGAAACAATAGATTTTTTGGATGTTACAGTTTTTAAGGGACAAAGATACCAAAATGGAAAAATCTTAGATACTAAAGTTTATTTCAAACCAACTGACACCCATGAACTCCTCCACAAAAAATCATTCCATCCTTCTCACACTTTCAAGGGAATTTTGAAATCACAGATAATAAGATTCTACAAAATTTGTAATAACATTTCGGATTTTAATGATGCATGCAGCCTACTCTTCCAAAAACTTAGAAAAGAAAGAAATTATTCAGCTAGATTTCTGAGGACAATTAAAGCAAAGACAGTTAGAGAATTAGAAAATGCAACCGGGAATGAATGGCCCATGGGAGCAGCATTGAAATGTGGACAGCGCGGTTGTGAATGCTGTTTGTGGATTAAAGAAACCTCTGAAATTCCATCCCTAACCCTTGAGTGTGACTACCCAATAGTAGGAAAATTGACCTGTAAGTCTAGAAATCTAATATACATCATTGAGTGCAAAAGATGTCAAGAATACTATGTAGGGGAAACTTCAAAAACTCTTAGGGAAAGACTCACTGCCCACCTCTCAGACATTCGCCATAATCTAAACAAACCAGTGGCAGAACATTTCAATGACTTTGATCATACTGTAGAACAGGACATGGTAATCTATCCAATGCATCAAATTCTTGACCAGGGCTCAGCAGAGAAAAACAAGATAAAAAGAAGAGATATTGAATATAAGTGGATGCAGCTACTTGAGACAATGCAGCCTAAGGGCATGAACATTAAATTATCCCCAAAACAAACTGTGGTATTCTCTATCCCATATAGTGCTACTGCCATCAAAATCAGTTCATTGGTTAGACAAAAATACCAAACATTGCAAGACACATTTCCAAAACATTTCCGCGATGATTTGGTTGTTGCATACAAAAGGAATAAAAATCTCAAGGATATTTTGGTATCTAGTCGGCTAAAATAAAGTAACAATGGGTAACTAAAGCAAATAAATTATACTAGATCAAATAAATTCAATTAAATTTAGCTGAAAATTCTCACCCTAAAATAAAAATAAAGTAAATTGAATCAAATATACAGATTAAAATTTAAAATTCCTCCATATAAATTTCCAAATGACTCATTCCCATTTGTGATTATTTTTACCTACTTATTCAAATTATGTTGTTATTTCCCTTTTTTGATTCTATTTATTATTATTATTTCTTAATTTTTATATAATACATATTTTTTAACCAATTTTATTATAAAAAAAAGTTTGGTTTTTAATTCTACTTAGTTAAAATTTCAATATATATAATACATTTTTATCTATTTATTATTATCATATTTGATTTTTATCATCATTTATTCTCTATTTTTCTTTTTTACACATCATATTCGATGTAATTCTAATTAAGTATTACCTTATAAATATATTCAACTAATTTATTCATTGCATTCATTGAACAAACTTTATTTATTCTTAAATTATTCATTTCACATGTATTTTACATGTATATTCAGTATCAATTTCTCTTGATTTATATCTTAATATTTCAAATTTCTACTCAACATTCTTGAAATAAGAAATAAACTGTTGCCAGTACACCAAGGTAGTACACCATTGTATACCTAAATACAAATCACACACATACACACACACACACACACACACACGTATTTCTCTATATGTCACATTCCAACTTCACTTGATCCCCATCTCTGAGGTACATGCATGTGCACCATGTGTTGGACTCAACTCTGGTGTGCGCTAATTTCTACCTTACCAAACAATAGCAATGCTATAGTACTTACCATACAGACAACAGCCTGCAGAACATGGTCCGGGCAGCTGACGATCCGACTGCTGGTCCGCCCGGAGAAGGTCGGGTCCCGGGCCGGTAGTCCGGGGGAGCGTCCCGTGGACACTTCATAGCCTCAGATCCCTCAGCCGGCAGCCATGCGCAAGCCAAAAACCACCTCCCAAAAGATGAACTTTAGCCTCCCGCTCGTCAGTCGTGTTGCAGTTGCCAAGTTTCCACCGTTACAATCTGATACTAGGAGGGATGGTAAAGATGACGGGAATAAGGATCCAACAGGTGCATATATATTCTATGTATGTGTGGGACAGTGGTTGGGAAAGGGTCTCACACGGTATAGATGATACTGAAAGCCTCTTTACTAGTGACGGTGGCACCTGCATAGCATCGTATAATGACGATACGATTTCGGGAGCTATACATGTTACATTAGTCACGCGATGCCCAGAACTGAGGTTAACTAGCGACCCACAGTATAGTAGTCCTTTTCAACAACCGCACGCCTGCGGGGATATCACATGACATATTGATCACAGCTGGCTCAATATAACAATGTTGCGCTCCTGGGAGTAGAATACATCCAGAATTATGAGATTTCTCTGATTTCCTGGTGCGTTAAATCCTCCTGCACTCAAAGCACCTCTCACTGTGGTCCGGAGCTTCGCCAGCTGTTCCTACAGACAGCTTGGTCCGGCCTACATGTGTCAGCAGTAGAGTATAGCACAGAGCGGAGGAGGCTGAGTGACTGCTGCTGCAGCTCTAGACCTACCCTGAGACCTCCTACCCACCGGTACAGCAATAGTAAACGGGTCAGTTGGGACTTGCATGTAAACAGCATCTCACTGTGTCCCATGCATGTGTGCGGGAGTGAATTGGTGACTGTGGCTGTTGGACCAACAAACCAACATCTGTCTCCAGATAGAGTGCTATGCTCGGGTCAAGGCTGAGATCTGTGTGTTTATATCCGCGCCCTCCTGCTCTGCTGCTGAGCTCCTCGCGGGATGAGCGGGCCGATGTGCTGACTTCGTCACCGCATGGTGCGCCCAGCGCCGGGTGCAGTTTGTGCTGGTCTAATAAAAACATCCCATGTTGTTTCGTGTGTCTCGTGGGACCGGGATGAAGAGTGGAGTATTAAAGGCATATCCTACAATTTACAGTGGCGCCACCTGGTGATTTTTTAGATATTTTCAATTAACAGTCAAAATTGGTCCCTTTTGGTTCATTCTAGTTCTATATGAGTAGATTTAATGTTTTGTCCAGTTTATCCAATTTTAAATGGTAAAATAGGACAATTAACATTTGCTTGATTTATATAGGAAATGTACTGAAAAATATTGTTTTCTTCAAATCTTTCAAAAACAAGGACGGTGACCTGGAAACTGACATGGATTTTACTATTTGAAAAACAACTTTTTAGAATTTCTATATAATCTAATATAAAATGATCATAATATTGCCCTATAAATCAAAATCTAGCACGGTGACCTTTGATTTTTAAGTCAGATATGTGCTCTACAGTACTTCGAGATCATTGTATTCAATTTTCAGAAAAATGACATGGGTTTTAATTTTCAAGCCATATTGTCCGATATGCCTTTAATCGACGTCTGGATATCCCCTGTACGGCCGCTGTATTAAAGTCCAGCGACCACTGGACGAAATTGCGCCTCCTGCCTTATATGATGGACACATTTGGAACCATTTGTTATTGTACTGTTTAATATCCATGGACTTCAGAAATGTATATCTGAGTTATATCTTTGAATAAGAGTCTGACAAATGCAGCGGATAGAATACGCTTCCGGTGACTGAACATGTATTGTTACTTTCACCTGAGTCAAGCATGATCACCTCTGCTTGATATGGTTCACCAAGCACAAACCACTGATGGATATTTTTCACGCTATTTTCTAGATTATCACATCTGCACTCATATCCAAATGTCCCTAACTGTACCCCACTGACCTGCTGGCATGTGACTCGGTGACATACTGGACTGTTCCAAAAACTCTGTTAATATGATAATTTATAGATCAACCCATAATTTTGCTTACCGCCATGGAGAGGGTGAGGTTAAGGCCTGCATTATACACGAAAGCTGAGTGACAGTTATAGGTTACGAGGATATGTAAAGATTCAGAATAAGCAACTTCCATAGAAAAAAAAAAGAATAGCATAAATCAGCATGTAAACGTGTAAAGTATGTTTCTATTTGAAGCTAACTATAGAAAAGCGCACTACTGGTAAAATAGTTTAGCGAATGCTCCACCGGGCCGGCGGTTTGGCATGAAAAGTGCGCCTTGCGGCCGCAACATAGCTCCGTGTATAGAGGACCAGCGTGGTGGGGCAGCTTCGAAGGCCAGATTAAGTAGCCAATGGAAATTGGACAGTGTAATGTAGAGGGACACTCTCCCAGCAGAGATCTTCCGCTTTACTTCCTGTGGCCGCTTATATCTCTGCCCCAACCTGCCTGTTTGGGCTCAAATCTGGCCCATACGCCAGTTTCTAAAATATCCTAAATTGTTAGCGCTTTGGGGAGTATTTTGTGGTTTACTTGTAAATATAGATGTACATATTTATATGGTAAATAGTATACTCTCATTTCTGTTATTTGTTATGTCAAATCAGACACAGTCATAGGGATTACTTTCTTCAGTGGAATGCACCTCATGTGTTGCAGGGTTTTGTTTTGTCAACAATGCCATGTGCTCTTATGAAGGGGCTGTCTAATCAACTGTGGATTCCCATTATAAGATGGTTTAAGTCTGGAATAGAAACAGCTTGATTTTCTGTGAAGCTCCTTTAACAATCCCTATATTTCCATACTCATGATATGTGAGTTGTTTGACTTGTATAACTTTTCACAGTTGCCTTGTTTTGAATCTGAAAAGTTCGCTGGTCTCCTCTGTATTAGAGTAGATAACCAGGGAACAGGCTTTGGGTTGGGGCAGAGACTAAGCACAGCGCTAGCGCCGCGAAAGATCTGGGGGGAGAGTGGTAGAGGGAGACAAATGTAGAACACAGACCTCGTCTTTACTTGACAAGATAGATCGAGTGTAAAAATAGTTGAACTGGGTCAGGTGGTAGTTCAACAGGCCCAAGGCACCTGCACGTAACCTTCTGCTTTCCTTGGATTCGTTCCATAAATCTGGCATGCTTTACTTCTTCATGGCGGTTTTATTTACATTAACATAAGTTGACTATTGTTACAAACTGTCAACATAAGGGTCAGTCCATAAATTATGTCACACTTTTTTAAGATGATGTACTTTTTTCGCCTTTCACAGTACCGGTCCAAGGCACACAGGTACCAAGGCACATAGTCTCAGACTGGGCGTACCTTTAGGATCGAAACGTGGCAAAACGCACAGTGGACACAGCAAGTTTCCCTCCAGTCTGAGACTGGGCGTACCGGTACACCCAGTCTCAGTCAACGCCCAGTTTAGTTTACAATGCGGTACGCCCAGTTTAGTTTACAATTTTTCATTACCGATGACTCTTACCTGCTGTATTCCTTCTGTTATGCATAAACAATTATTTAGAATTACTTGGATATCATATTGTTTCTTCTGGGTTAGGGCATTCTAGCTTTGTTAATATCATCTGATTTACTAGTTTTATGGCGACATCCTTAGGGATCAAATATCTGATATATCTAAGATGTATCTAAGAAATCATTGACCTGAGATTGTTTTCCTCTATTACACCTGATGATTATCTGCCCAGAAGTGTCAAATAGTCAATGGTTGGTGCTAGATGCCATAATCTGCCAAAATCATCAGGTGAAAATGTGGCAATAGGCATCTTGCATCCCTGGCAGAAACCTGTCTTCATTGATCAGAAACAGGGAACTCTTCCAAATATAACAGCACTCTCTGCTGTCACACTTAAAGCTGAAATACGGGAACTAATCTTAATGATAATTACAAAAAATATAACACCACCCTCTCACTGTTATGTGTGAGAGGGCGGCCTGTGAGTTAAGCACCTGCCACTGACCGCTCACCCCTCCCAATGTCGCAGTATGGGCTATGTGGGGATATATAGGAGCCACATGCAGGGGCATGGTGGTCAGTGCACAGGGTGGGAGCTACAGGTGAAGTATGGAAGGTAGATCTTTTATTATATACCAATGCACATATATCTTACAATTACTAACCTCTGCTAAGCAAATAGTAATTGTGAAATATTCACAGAGTGTGCAGTAAATTGCCATACTGCACAGTGTGCAGTAAGTACCATCCTCTGAGGCTCTGTACCACGTGACTTGTTGACATTAGGAGCAAAATTCGGAGCAAAAGTTATTGTGTGAGGTCGCGATATTGCGATAGAATGCGGCCGTGACGTTCTCGCATAGCAACCTGCATAGCAACACTTGTTGTTGCATAGAAACTGGCGGGAAGAGTGATTGCTTCCGGGGCATTGACCTAAGGGTTAGTGAAATCAAAGCGTGCAGGACTGGCACATCTCTACGTGTTTGTTATGAACTGATAATGATTAGTTTAACTAATCAGAGGCTGATAAGGTAAAATATATACATTTTATTGATAATATCAGGTATATAATAAAGGGAATACTAATATAGTGTACCAAGATTTCGGAGCAGAACTCCTTAGTTTACTATAAACCTGTACTAAACTCGCCTATCGGCTCGTTTAGTACAGGTTTAGTAAACTAACTTGTTCTGCTCCTACATCTTGATACACTATCCTAGTATTCCCTAAATATTACACGAATCCCCAAAGAGTGCAGTTATTACATGCAGCATTATGAATAGTTTTCCATATATATATATATATATATATATATATATATATATATATATATATATATATTATATCACCTGTACATAGATATTTAGATAAACAGCCATACAGATATATGGATAGACAAACACTCTATACAGACACACACTGGCATACACATACACACAGATACATGCACTGACACAATGAGATACACAGATACACATACAGATGTATAGAGAGACACATGATACACAGAGTTACATAGATACCTTCCCTCCCTCCAACAAATATCATGTTTACAAATATCCTTTACAGAGCCAGCACCACCTTAACTTTTTTGTCATGGCTCACTGCCCTGCTAACCTTCTCTCACCTGGCCTTGCATATTCATTACAAAATGTGCAAAATATAGTGAGATTATCCTGAGTAAATAGAGATACAGGTACACAGATATATACATAGATATTGAGCATATATTGTTTTAGTTACCATATTTTCTTGTTGTGGTCATTGTACTGCCTATAGTGCTTGTCAGGGTCGGTAATCCCAGCTGTGTGTAGACTGCTGAGTGTCAGATTTGACTGACTGCCCTCAGCTCTCTAGCTGTCGGTTTTATAGCTCCAGTCTGACAGTTGGCACAGGTAACATGCCCTAACACTACTCCCATGCTTTAGCATGGGAGCAGAGCTTCTATAGACAACTATTGCCTCAAAGTTGCCCAGGGTACATGTACACAAGGCCTGACAGTGCCCCACACTTTTCCCAGTGAATAAATGCCCGAGGTAGTCCCGTTCTGCACATGCCCAGCCGTGTGGAGGGTGGGGCCTATTCTTTTTAATTAATTAACAGAGATTAATCGCTTTATATAAGCTTTAACCACTTGTAGCATATACATGTACTGACTTTCCTTGATCTGGACATTCTCCTATTTACCTGCCTTTTTCCTTAGGTGTTGGACTATTTCAGTGGATTTGTGTATCCAGCCTTAACAGGATATCCATCCATAACTGCTTGTTATCATACTTTTTCCCAACAACTTTCCAGCATGGCAAAAGTTGCCTCTATTGTCTTGGAAAGTTGCCTCTAAAGTCTTGGATTTAGGTGTTGCATGTTCTGTCACACAACTCTGAACATGACCACTCTCCCCCCCCCCCCCCCCCCCCCGTGATTTATGGGCTGTGTCACACTTTTCAATCTACCCCTCCCCCCACCCCCCTAAAGCATGTGATCCATCAAATCGATGCTCAGAGACGGCCAGAGGCGGCCAGCCGGCTGGCCAGAGGCGACGACCACACAGATGCGGACGACAGGGTTTTCAATGGGCTGGTTCAGCCAATTTGCTGATCCACCTGGCAGATTGTCCCAGCCGATCTGAGCCGATGAGCGATTTGGGCGGCCGACGTCTACAATTCCTTCACATGGTCATCGCCCAGCCCTAACTCACTCTTGGTGGATCACATGTTTTAGTGTGACATAATTTATGGACAGCCACTAGCCTACATGGGGGCAGGTCTGAAATGGGTCACAATACTCTCTGTGTGATAGCGGTAAGTGTTTGATGTATTATAAATGGTCTCTGAGTTTGGCACGCTAGAAAATAGATGATCGGCCGCAGTGCCACCGTCCGGTAGAAAATAGCAACCAGCCTTGCTCAAGTACATACCCCGTGGAGGCACACCATGCAGTATTCACATGCCTCCAGGGCTGCCAGAAGTCCCAGACCCACAAACCAAATCTACAAACAAGATACCTCCTCCAGGTAGAGTAGATACCAACTGCAGCCTACTCATCCCCTATCCAGGTGCAACCCCCAGGGCGCGTTTGGAAAGTCACTGACCTAGAGGGAGGCGAGCCAGACGAATTGGCAAGTACTAAAAATACACCCCGAGGAGGTGAAGTGCTCGAGCAGAAGTTCTCGGTTAACCCACTGAGGATGATATGTGAAACATGATAGAATATCCTGTGCATACATATGCATGTATCAACCCATATTTCTCGACATGGAGCCGCACATAAATGACGTCATACAGCAGGGGGGAGGGGTTGTTTGTTTGTTTGTGGTTTAACGTCCCAGGAGACCCTGACACTGCACGAAACTAACCACTTTATATATTAATGCACCCGGCGTATATAGGTATGCTTTTGCGTATACAAGGTCGTTCTATTCCCCGTGTGTATATATACGCCTTATCTGTAGGCGCCTGATTCACATATTTGCCTGATTCATATATACGCCTAATTCTGTTGTATTTACACCACGATCCAATAGTTCCGATTTCTGCCACTTGGAGACACCATTGTATCATATTCCATATCCCATTTGTCATTAAGTCCTTGGTAAATGGAAAATCCAATGTGATGTTATAAATTTTGATTATAAAATTGTTCTAAAACCTTATTTGGTATCTTTTCATTAATACATATAATAAACCCAGCTTTTTAAAAACATTTTTTAAATAGATTGTACATTCAAAACACCACTCTTCTGAAGTCAGACGTATATATCATTTATACGACCAGCGTATACATGTTGCGCAGAGTATATTTCCTTTCGTATACGCCAGGTGTAAAATACAGCCAAGACGCGGCCGTATTCAAAAGGAAACAGTCTTGTATACGCCTCATATGCTGGCGTGAAATAAGGACGTATATATATATGAAAACAAGGGAATTTACAGCCAATACATGCACTACCGCGATGGCGTATATAACAATAAACTGGTGGTTTTCGCGCAGTGTGAGGGTATATAGGGACTATCAATGATTTAGCTTTTCACTTTTGTATACTTATTTCAGTCGATCCATTTCAATGTTTTCAAATATTTTATATACAATCAAAGAGATTTGTCTCTTTCAAAAACATGATGATATCTTTCTTTGGAATAGTACAACATTTTTATGTTGGGGGGAGGGGGTAAACGACCAAGAATGATAAGGGTTGTATGATAAAGCATGAAAAGGGGAGGGGTCATACTTGTCAAAAATAGTATGATGTCATTTATGGCCAGCCCCCATTCCATCATAAAACTTATTCCAGGTTTCCTTATGCTACGATTACACCATTACCCTGACAGTCCCGACAGCCCCGACAAGGCATCGCCGTATCTCGACGGGTCTGCCGTAGTCCGCCTGATAAAGTCACCGTACTTCAGAAACTAAAGTTGGTTTGGCTGTCGGGGAGCTGCCGGGAAACTTTAGTTCTGTCAAAATATCCAGCACAGCAATCCCAACCATTCCCAACAGCCCCCCCCCCCCCCCTTGCCACAGTGAGAGAATACGTTGAATATGATACATGCAAACCACCGGAGAAGGTGATCAACTGTAAACGGTTGTAAACGTGTAAGTTTGATGTAAGATGAATGACTAAGGTGAATGTTTATTGATTATTGCAAAATCAGGACTTGTTGAATCTGTCGATTACAAAATGTGTCAAGAAGTTGTGCCAAAATGGTTTCAAGTAGAAAGTTTTAAAATCAGTTGGTTATAACCTGGTTAAAATTCATCAGGAGCCAAAATTCAACTGGAAGCAGGCTCAATCCTCACTGGGCATCTACTTATTGTCGACTAATACTGGATACACAAAAGACTTTTCTTTGCAATTTTCTGCACCTAAAAAAGAAAAAGTCTCAGTGTCATGTAGTAGTACCTTTTACCCTCTTGCATGTATGCAAACCAGGTATGCGGACCAGAACCCACCCGCCGGCAAGCACCTGCTGCCCTATTGCTCGTCGTCAACTGCTAGCTGCGCTGGGAGCCCTTATTTTGCTGTTCCACCAAACAGGCTGGCCAGCCTCAATTTCAAGTGGGCCAACCCCACCTAATTTGCATATTTGGACAGCGGGATTCTTGGCTGCTGGCAGAATACTGTTTTATTTGATTTTGCTCTCCAGGCTGGCTGGCCGACATGGTCTCTATGTATTTTCTTCCACTATTCCAAATACTTTCATACATGTTTGCTTCATCGCCAATTGCTACATCGTTCCATCACCACTTTCAAATTGTAGTGCATACTATTCAGCCATTGTTTATTTACTTGAAGAGGGACATGCTCTTGTTGTTATTATGTATGCACACAGGTGGCGCTAAAGTCGGTTAACTGGCATGGTTTTTTTATTTTTCGTGCTGAGATACTATTCCCAATAAGAATATTTCTAGTATTTTTCGGGGTTATATCTTTCTTATATAGATATTTTATTTGATAAGTTCAACATACATACACTTGAGATTGGTCTGAAAGGTGGCCTCAAACTCAGTAGCAATTATTCATGTTTATCAGCCATGATAGCATGGTGCTGTTGTTCATTAACAAACATGTTACATGTTGTTCTACTACATATAAACCACATTTTCCTGTGAAAACTTCAAAAGACCAAACGATCTTGTATGGTAAATCTTATTTGATACAAATTGTTTTATGAAGCATTCTTAGGTTCATGCTTTAATGTCCAATTTGTCCATAGTGAAATGTTATTTTCACATGAGTTTGCTTCATCCTGGGGTGTATTATTATTGTCAGGTGGGGTCTTACAATGAAGGCCACCTAGTGGTCTTATTAGTTAACGTCTTATCTGCCGTCTCACGCATCGCTCACTTCTATGCTTGCCTGCATACTGACAACTTCGCCACCCTTCTGCAAAATGTCCTACTGTTTCCTCCACCATGCCCGGAAAGAAAGTACCAACAAGTGGTTGCAGAGGGGAGCCAGGAGAGCAACTAGAGCCAAATCGCCAAAACGTTGAACGTTCAGAGGAGTGTCTGGGTTGTTTGTTTAACTAGAGGAGGCTTGTCTGGGCCTCCCCCCTTACCAGTAGTTTCGAAAAATCTCATCAGGCTATGATTGGCTGTATGTTTTTCTGTGTGTTTTGTGTGAACCACACTATTTTGTGTAATTGACACTGGCATTTCTGTTGTGGTCAGTATCCTGGTCACTTACATTGCTTGGATAACCCCTAATAAAGTATGAGTCAGGTAAAAAATTTCTCTCCCGTGTGTGTTACGTGATCTGGTGGGATCTGTGAACGCTTTCGATAAAAAAAAAATTTTGATGTGGCATTCGGAAGGGGTGTTTATCCATATCTACTATCCATGTTGTTCATCCCTGAAGGGGCCTGACTTCCAATTGTGTGGATCTAGTTACACTCTATCTTCAGTCTTAGTTGTTTGGCTGCCTTACTTTCTGGGTGTCTGTGGACAAAGTCTAAAACGTTGAATTCTAAGACCTCCTCACCTTTGTGGTCTCCGTCATTGAAATGCTTCAGTACATCACTGATCTTGCTTTTGTGTTTGATCGAATACAAGTGTTCTCTCATTCTTTCTTTGATCTTTCGTTTCGTTTGTCCCACATATTGGGTTTTGCATCTCTTGCATGTGATGCAGTACACCAGATTTGAACTGTTGAATGTCACGTTTTGTTTCAATGCATGTTCTCATCCTGTGGTGTTGCTTTTGATTTTTTCTGATCTGTCGATTTTGCGGCAGTACTTGCAATTTTTTGTTTTGCACTCGTTTGAGTTTTCCTTCTTATCTCCCTGATTGGTTGGGTCACGGACATGCAGGACCTGGATAAGAAACCCACCCGTGTTGGCCTACTTATGATTGCCTCGCTATTGTTCTCGAATTCACACCTTTGCTGCAAGGCGGCGCCGCATTAACACCTTAGTTTAACACCTTATCCACTAGATGGCATGTAGAGCATGCAACATTCTATGGTGTAATTAGGTATAAGAACACCATGCCTCTGGTGCAATGAGACTGAAGCATCCTTCATATCATTATCATATATTCATATATCATTTGATTATAAAAAATCAGTTAGAATAATGTGAACAGAAATAATTATATTTATTTCACTATGAAAATAAAAAAATTAAATTAACCATAATTTCAACTGTTCTATTTAGGAAGTGTCTTGAGATCGTCGGTGAAATAGTCTATTAAGGGTTGGCGTGATGGGAATATTTTTGAAATCTTGACTTTCTGTGCCTGATTATCTGAAAATGAGGGAAATGTGCCTGCCGACCCCAGTCTAAGTCACACAAAATCTGCCGCTTGTCTGGAATCCCCCAGCACACTTACAGTCATAATCTTTACTGTCCCAGTTAGGTACATATCTGAAATCGTCGGTGAAATAGTCTATTAAGGCCTGTTGAGGTGGAAATATTTTTGAAATCTCGATTTTCCATGTCAACACCCTGAAATTGAGGCAAATCTGAGTCCTGACCCTTCCCAAAGTGACCCAAAATGTGCCACTTGTCTAGAACCCCCTACTACGCTTAGGACCATAATTTCAACTGTTCTATTTAGGAAGTGTCTTGAGATCGTCGGTGAAATGGTCTATTAAGAGTTGGCGTGATGGGAATATTTTTGAAATCTTGATTTTCTGTGCCTGATTATCTAAAAATGAGGGAAATGTGCCTGCCGACCCAAGTCTAAGTCACACAAAATCTGCCGCTTGTCTGGAATCCCCCAGCACACTTGCAGTCATAATCTTTACAAAGTCTGCATGTCAAATATATCCATGATACTTATTACCTACTATATCTAAAAACCTACGATTCTGGTAGTATCTGCTTGGACTTCTGCCAGCACATGAGGACAGAGTGAACCAAACTTAGGCTTGGAGAGTGAGGGGCCACCAGAGTGAGAATCTCGTGGAGGAAAATATTAGAATCTGTTCTTCTTTTTTGTAGATCTATTGGCAGAAATATCTTTTCTCTTATGATTTATTTGGAGCCATGCCGAAATCAATCAGAGTCAATTCTGAGTCCCGGCCCAGCCCAAAGTGACCCAAAATCTGCCAATTGTTTGGAACCCCCCAGCACACCTAGGGACATAATTATTGCTGTTCTATCTCAGAACTATGTTGGAATCGTTGATGAAATAGTTCATTAAGGCTTGGTGAGATGGGAATATTTTCAAAATCTTGGTTTCCCATGTCAGATTTTCTGAAAATGAGGAAAATCTGCCTGCCGACCCCAGTCAAAGTCAGACAAAATCTGCCAATTGTCTGGAACCCCCCAGCACACTCACAATCATAATCTTTACTGTCCCATTTAGGTACATATCTGAAATCGTTGATGAACCCAGCAATAGAGCGTACCAATCTCTGATCACTTTAAAGTTTGCCTATAATGGATGGATAGCAAACCATTCCTGTTGAGGGAGCATTTGTTTCACACCGTCTCCACCAGGTGGCAAGCCTGTACCATGACTTGACCAGTCTCTCCTCACTGGTAGGGTTCCCTACACAGCATGTTGCAGGGCTTGCCCTGTAGAGGAATCATGTGCATCTTGTCCTGTATAACAAATTCAGAATACTCTCATCAGCAATGTTTAGCAAGACACATACTGATATTACATTATCTACCAATGACAAAGGGTTGGAGGGTTTCAATGTGATTTTTCTTGAGAAATCCTACATTGAAAAACGTCCCTGTGAACTAAATGCTTTTTCATAGAGGTAAATTAATTGCTCTTCAATGCTATTCCAGTGAGGGATTATGATATCAGTATATGGTAATATTGTGGAGCAGCTTATAGGACTATTTCTTGGATTCTAAAAAAGCATAATTGAGACTTTTGTCATGGACTTCATAGGGCTCTATGTTCAAGTGAGGCCATTGTTTTAAAATGATACAAACATGATCAATTATACATAATTATCATATTTGACCTGAACTTCACCAAGGAAAATGCCATAAATCGTAAATAAACTGGGGGAGAGGGTCTTCTAGAGATAAGTGAAAATATGCATGTCAAATATATCCATGATACTTATTACCTACTATATCTAAAAAACTACGATACTGGTAGTATCTGCTTGGACTTCTGCCTGCACATAAGGACAGAGTGAACCAGACTTAGGCTTGGAGAGTGAGGGGCCACCAGAGTGAGAATCTCGTGGAGGAAAATATTAGAATCTGTTCTTTTTTTGGTAGATCTATTGGCAGAAATATCTTTTCTCTTATGATTTATTTCGAGCCATGCAGAAATCAATGTCTAGTAGTGTAGTTTTCTTATCTACTTTTCTCGTGAGAAACCAATGAGATCTCAACTTTCGCTGGTCGCCCCACTTTCAGAACTCTGCTGATTCCCTCCACCCAGCAACAGCCTAAGTATTTGACCCATATTAGAGCATCTGACTTTGTGGAGTAGTGGGCAGGGTGTTTCCCTGGCAATGCCAGTGTCGGGTGTTCGAACCCAGCAATAGGCAGCCCATAATTTCATTTTTCAATAATCTCCCCTTAACTCGGACTCGAAGAAGTCGCTTAATATATCCATGATATTTATGAAAGATAGATAAAAGAAGCAAAAGGAACCAAACTGATTTGTTCCTGCTATATTTTGAGCGTACCAATCTCTGATCACTTTAAAGTTTGCCTATAATGGATGAATAGCAAACCATTCCTGTTGAGGAAGCATTTGTTTCACACCGTCTCCACCAGGTGGCAAGCCTGTACCATGACCTGACCAGTCTCTCCTCACTGGTAGGGTTCCCTACACAGCATGTTGCAGGGCTTGCCCTGTAGAGGAATCATGTGCATCTTGTCCTGTAAAACAAATTCAGAATACTCTCATCAGCAATGTTTAGCAAGACACATACTGATATTACATTATCTACCAATGACAAAGGGTTGGAGGGTTTCAATGTGATTTTTCTTGAGAAATCCTACATTGAAAACCGTGCCTGTGAACTAAATGCTTTTTCATAGAGGTTAATTAATTGCTCTTGAATGCTTTTCCAGTGAGGGATTATGATATCAGTATATGGTAGTATTGTGGAGCAGCTTATAGGACTATTTCTTGGATTCTAAAAAAGCATAATTGAAACTTTTGTCATGGACTTCATAGGGCTCTATGTTCAAGTGAGGCCATTTTTTTAAATGATACAAACATGATCAATTAAACATAATTATCATATTTGACCTGAACTTCACCAAGGAAAATGCCATAAATCGTAAATAAACTGGGGGAGAGGGTCTTCTAGAGATAAGTGAAAATATGCATGTCAAATATATCCATGATACTTATAACCTACTATATCTAAAAAACTACGATTCTGGTAGTATCTGCTTGGACTTCTGCCCGCACATAAGGACAGAGTGAACCAGACTTAGGCTTGGAGAGTGAGGAGCCACGAGAGTGAGAATCTCGTGGAGGAAAATATTAGAATCTGTTCTTCTTTTTTGTAGATCTATTGGCAGAAATATCTTTTCTCTTATGATTTATTTCGAGCCATGCAGAAATCAATGTCTAGTAGTGTAGTTTTCTTATCTACTTTTCTCGTGAGAAACCAATGAGATCTCAACTTTCGCTGGTCGCCCCACTTTCAAAACTCCGCTGATTCCCTCCACTCAGCAACAGCCTAAGTATTTGACCGTATTAGAGCATCTGACTTTGTGGAGTAGTGGGCAGGGTGTTTCTCTGGCAATGCCAGTGTCGGGTGTTCGAACCCAGCAATAGGTAGCCCATAATTTTATTTTTCAATATTCTCCCCTTAACTCGGACTCGACGAAGTCGCTAAATATATCCATGATATTCATGAAAGATAGATAAAAGAAGCAAAAGGAACCAAACTGATTTGTTCCTGCTATATTTTGAGCGTACCAATCTCTGATCACTTTAAAGTTTGCCTATAATGGATGAATAGCAAACCATTCCTGTCGAGGAAGCATTTGTTTCACACCATCTCCACCAGGTGGCAAGCCTGTACCATGACCTGACCAGTCTCTCCTCACTGGTAGGGTTCCCTACACAGCATGTTGCAGGGCTTGCCCTGTAGAGGAATCATGTGCATCTTGTCCTGTATAACAAATTCAGAATACTCTCATCAGCAATGTTTAGCAAGACACATACTGATATTACATTATCTACCAATGACAAAGGGTTGGAGGGTTTCAATGTAATTTTTCTTGAGAAATCCTACATTGAAAAACGTCCCTGTGAACTAAATGCTTTTTCATAGAGGTTAATTGATTGCTCTTGAATGCTTTTCCAGTGAGGGATTATGATATCAGTATATGGTAGTATTGTGGAGCAGCTTAAAGGACTATTTCTTGGATTCTAAAAAAGCATAATTGAAACTTTTGTCATGGACTTCATAGGGCTCTATGTTCAAGTGAGGCCATTTTTTTAAATGATACAAACATGATCAATTAAACATAATTATCATATTTGACCTGAACTTCACCAAGGAAAATGCCATAAATCGTAAATAAACTGGGGGAGAGGGTCTTCTAGAGATAAGTGAAAATATGCATGTCAAATATATCCATGATACTTATAACCTACTATATCTAAAAAACTACGATTCTGGTAGTATCTGCTTGGACTTCTGCCCGCACATAAGGACAGAGTGAACCAGACTTAGGCTTGGAGAGTGAGGAGCCACGAGAGTGAGAATCTCGTGGAGGAAAATATTAGAATCTGTTCTTCTTTTTTGTAGATCTATTGGCAGAAATATCTTTTCTCTTATGATTTATTTCGAGCCATGCAGAAATCAATGTCTAGTAGTGTAGTTTTCTTATCTACTTTTCTCGTGAGAAACCAATGAGATCTCAACTTTCGCTGGTCGCCCCACTTTCAAAACTCCGCTGATTCCCTCCACTCAGCAACAGCCTAAGTATTTGACCCTATTAGAGCATCTGACTTTGTGGAGTAGTGGGCAGGGTGTTTCTCTGGCAATGCCAGTGTCGGGTGTTCGAACCCAGCAATAGGTAGCCCATAATTTTATTTTTCAATATTCTCCCCTTAACTCGGACTCGACGAAGTCGCTAAATATATCCATGATATTCATGAAAGATAGATAAAACAAGCAAAAGGAACCAAACTGATTTGTTCCTGCTATATTTTGAGCGTACCAATCTCTGATCACTTTAAAGTTTGCCTATAATGGATGGATAGCAAACCATTCCTGTTGAGGAAGCATTTGTTTCACACCGTCTCCACCAGGTGGCAAGCCTGTACCATGACCTGACCAGTCTCTCCTCACTGGTAGGGTTCCCTACACAGCATGTTGCAGGGCTTGCCCTGTAGAGGAATCATGTGCATCTTGTCCTGTATAACAAATTCAGAATACTCTCATCAGCAATGTTTAGCAAGACACATACTGATATTACATTATCTACCAATGACAAAGGGTTGGAGGGTTTCAATGTGATTTTTCTTGAGAAATCCTACATTGAAAAACGTCCCTGTGAACTAAATGCTTTTTCATAGAGGTTAATTAATTGCTCTTGAATGCTTTTCCAGTGAGGGATTATGATATCAGTATATGGTAGTATTGTGGAGCAGCTTAAAGGACTATTTCTTGGATTCTAAAAAAGCATAATTGAAACTTTTGTCATGGACTTCATAGGGCTCTATGTTCAAGTGAGGCCATTTTTTTAAATGATACAAACATGATCAATTAAACATAATTATCATATTTGACCTGAACTTCACCAAGGAAAATGCCATAAATCGTAAATAAACTGGGGGAGAGGGTCTTCTAGAGATAAGTGAAAATATGCATGTCAAATATATCCATGATACTTATAACCTACTATATCTAAAAAACTACGATTCTGGTAGTATCTGCTTGGACTTCTGCCCGCACATAAGGACAGAGTGAACCAGACTTAGGCTTGGAGAGTGAGGAGCCACGAGAGTGAGAATCTCGTGGAGGAAAATATTAGAATCTGTTCTTCTTTTTTGTAGATCTATTGGCAGAAATATCTTTTCTCTTATGATTTATTTCGAGCCATGCAGAAATCAATGTCTAGTAGTGTAGTTTTCTTATCTACTTTTCTCGTGAGAAACCAATGAGATCTCAACTTTCGCTGGTCGCCCCACTTTCAAAACTCCGCTGATTCCCTCCACTCAGCAACAGCCTAAGTATTTGACCCTATTAGAGCATCTGACTTTGTGGAGTAGTGGGCAGGGTGTTTCTCTGGCAATGCCAGTGTCGGGTGTTCGAACCCAGCAATAGGTAGCCCATAATTTTATTTTTCAATATTCTCCCCTTAACTCGGACTCGACGAAGTCGCTAAATATATCCATGATATTCATGAAAGATAGATAAAACAAGCAAAAGGAACCAAACTGATTTGTTCCTGCTATATTTTGAGCGTACCAATCTCTGATCACTTTAAAGTTTGCCTATAATGGATGGATAGCAAACCATTCCTGTTGAGGAAGCATTTGTTTCACACCGTCTCCACCAGGTGGCAAGCCTGTACCATGACCTGACCAGTCTCTCCTCACTGGTAGGGTTCCCTACACAGCATGTTGCAGGGCTTGCCCTGTAGAGGAATCATGTGCATCTTGTCCTGTATAACAAATTCAGAATACTCTCATCAGCAATGTTTAGCAAGACACATACTGATATTACATTATCTACCAATGACAAAGGGTTGGAGGGTTTCAATGTGATTTTTCTTGAGAAATCCTACATTGAAAAACGTCCCTGTGAACTAAATGCTTTTTCATAGAGGTTAATTAATTGCTCTTGAATGCTTTTCCAGTGAGGGATTATGATATCAGTATATGGTAGTATTGTGGAGCAGCTTAAAGGACTATTTCTTGGATTCTAAAAAAACATAATTGAAACTTTTGTCATGGACTTCATAGGGCTCTATGTTCAAGTGAGGCCATTGTTTAAAATGATACAAACATGATCAATTATACATAATTATCATATTTGACCTGAACTTCACCAAGGAAAATGCCATAAATCGTAAATAAACTGGGGGAGAGGGTCTTCTAGAGATAAGTGAAAATATGCATGTCAAATATATCCATGATACTTATAACCTACTTCATCTAAAAAACTACGATTCTGGTAGTATCTGCTTGGACTTCTGCCCGCACATAAGGACAGAGTGAACCAGACTTAGGCTTGGAGAGTGAGGAGCCACGAGAGTGAGAATCTCGTGGAAGAAAATATTAGAATCTGTTCTTCTTTTTTGTAGATCTATTGGCAGAAATATCTTTTCTCTTATGATTTATTTCGAGCCATGCAGAAATCAATGTCTAGTAGTGTAGTTTTCTTATCTACTTTTCTCGTGAGAAACCAATGAGATCTCAACTTTCACTGGTCGCCCCACTTTCAAAACTCTGCTGATTCCCTCCACCCAGCAACAGCCTAAGTATTTGACCCTATTAGAGCATCTGACTTTGTGGAGTAGTGGGCAGGGTGTTTCTCTGGCAATGCCAGTGTCGGGTGTTCGAACCCAGCAATAGGTAGCCCATAATTTTATTTTTCAATATTCTCCCCTTAACTCGGACTCGACGAAGTCGCTAAATATATCCATGATATTCATGAAAGATAGATAAAAGAAGCAAAAGGAACCAAACTGATTTGTTCCTGCTATATTTTGAGCGTACCAATCTCTGATCACTTTAAAGTTTGCCTATAATGGATGAATAGCAAACCATTCCTGTCGAGGAAGCATTTGTTTCACACCGTCTCCACCAGGTGGCAAGCCTGTACCATGACCTGACCAGTCTCTCCTCACTGGTAGGGTTCCCTACACAGCATGTTGCAGGGCTTGCCCTGTAGAGGAATCATGTGCATCTTGTCCTGTATAACAAATTCAGAATACTCTCATCAGCAATGTTTAGCAAGACACATACTGATATTACATTATCTACCAATGACAAAGGGTTGGAGGGTTTCAATGTAATTTTTCTTGAGAAATCCTACATTGAAAAACGTCCCTGTGAACTAAATGCTTTTTCATAGAGGTTAATTGATTGCTCTTGAATGCTTTTCCAGTGAGGGATTATGATATCAGTATATGGTAGTATTGTGGAGCAGCTTAAAAGACTATTTCTTGGATTCTAAAAAAGCATAATTGAAACTTTTGTCATGGACTTCATAGGGCTCTATGTTCAAGTGAGGCCATTTTTTTAAATGATACAAACATGATCAATTAAACATAATTATCATATTTGACCTGAACTTCACCAAGGAAAATGCCATAAATCGTAAATAAACTGGGGGAGAGGGTCTTCTAGAGATAAGTGAAAATATGCATGTCAAATATATCCATGATACTTATAACCTACTATATCTAAAAAACTACGATTCTGGTAGTATCTGCTTGGACTTCTGCCCGCACATAAGGACAGAGTGAACCAGACTTAGGCTTGGAGAGTGAGGAGCCACGAGAGTGAGAATCTCGTGGAGGAAAATATTAGAATCTGTTCTTCTTTTTTGTAGATCTATTGGCAGAAATATCTTTTCTCTTATGATTTATTTCGAGCCATGCAGAAATCAATGTCTAGTAGTGTAGTTTTCTTATCTACTTTTCTCGTGAGAAACCAATGAGATCTCAACTTTCGCTGGTCGCCCCACTTTCAAAACTCCGCTGATTCCCTCCACTCAGGAACAGCCTAAGTATTTGACCCTATTAGAGCATCTGACTTTGTGGAGTAGTGGGCAGGGTGTTTCTCTGGCAATGCCAGTGTCGGGTGTTCGAACCCAGCAATAGGTAGCCCATAATTTTATTTTTCAATATTCTCCCCTTAACTCGGACTCGACGAAGTCGCTAAATATATCAATGATATTCATGAAAGATAGATAAAAGAAGCAAAAGGAACCAAACTGATTTGTTCCTGCTATATTTTGAGCGTACCAATCTCTGATCACTTTAAAGTTTGCCTATAATGGATGAATAGCAAACCATTCCTGTTGAGGAAGCATTTGTTTCATACCGTCTCCACCAGGTGGCAAGCCTGTACCATGACCTGACCAGTCTCTCCTCACTGGTAGGGTTCCCGACACAGCATGTTGCAGGGCTTGCCCTGTAGAGGAATCATGTGCATCTTGTCCTGTATAACAAATTCAGAATACTCTCATCAGCAATGTTTAGCAAGACACATGCTGATATTACATTATCTACCAATGACAAAGGGTTGGAGGGTTTCAATGTGATTTTTCTTGAGAAATCCTACATTGAAAAACGTCCCTGTGAACTAAATGCTTTTTCATAGAGGTTAATTAATTGCTCTTGAATGCTTTTCCAGTGAGGGATTATGATATCAGTATATGGTAGTATTGTGGAGCAGCTTATAGGACTATTTCTTGGATTCTAAAAAAGCATAATTGAAACTTTTGTCATGGACTTCATAGGGCTCTATGTTCAAGTGAGGCCATTTTTTTAAATGATACAAACATGATCAATTAAACATAATTATCATATTTGACCTGAACTTCACCAAGGAAAATGCTATAAATCGTAAATAAACTGGGGGAGAGGGTCTTCTAGAGATAAGTGAAAATATGCATGTCAAATATATCCATGATACTTATAACCTACTATATCTAAAAAACTACGATTCTGGTAGTATCTGCTTGGACTTCTGCCCGCACATAAGGACAGAGTGAACCAGACTTAGGCTTGGAGAGTGAGGAGCCACGAGAGTGAGAATCTCGTGGAGGAAAATATTAGAATCTGTTCTTCTTTTTTGTAGATCTATTGGCAGAAATATCTTTTCTCTTATGATTTATTTCGAGCCATGCAGAAATCAATGTCTAGTAGTGTAGTTTTCTTATCTACTTTTCTCGTGAGAAACCAATGAGATCTCAACTTTCGCTGGTCGCCCCACTTTCAAAACTCCGCTGATTCCCTCCACTCAGCAACAGCCTAAGTATTTGACCCTATTAGAGCATCTGACTTTGTGGAGTAGTGGGCAGGGTGTTTCTCTGGCAATGCCAGTGTCGGGTGTTCGAACCCAGCAATAGGTAGCCCATAATTTTATTTTTCAATATTCTCCCCTTAACTCGGACTCGACGAAGTCGCTAAATATATCCATGATATTCATGAAAGATAGATAAAAGAAGCAAAAGGAACCAAACTGATTTGTTCCTGCTATATTTTGAGCGTACCAATCTCTGATCACTTTAAAGTTTGCCTATAATGGATGAATAGCAAACCATTCCTGTTGAGGAAGCATTTGTTTCATACCGTCTCCACCAGGTGGCAAGCCTGTACCATGACCTGACCAGTCTCTCCTCACTGGTAGGGTTCCCTACACAGCATGTTGCAGGGCTTGCCCTGTAGAGGAATCATGTGCATCTTGTCCTGTATAACAAATTCAGAATACTCTCATCAGCAATGTTTAGCAAGACACATGCTGATATTACATTATCTACCAATGACAAAGGGTTGGAGGGTTTCAATGTGATTTTTCTTGAGAAATCCTACATTGAAAAACGTCCCTGTGAACTAAATGCTTTTTCATAGAGGTTAATTAATTGCTCTTGAATGCTTTTCCAGTGAGGGATTATGATATCAGTATATGGTAGTATTGTGGAGCAGCTTATAGGACTATTTCTTGGATTCTAAAAAAGCATAAGTGAAACTTTTGTCATGGACTTCATAGGGCTCTATGTTCAAGTGAGGCCATTTTTTAAAATGATACAAACATGATCAATTATACATAATTATCATATTTGACCTGAACTTCACCAAGGAAAATGCCATAAATCGTAAATAAACTGGGGGAGAGGGTCTTCTAGAGATAAGTGAAAATATGCATGTCAAATATATCCATGATACTTATAACCTACTATATCTAAAAAACTACGATTCTGGTAGTATCTGCTTGGACTTCTGCCCGCACATAAGGACAGAGTGAACCAGACTTAGGCTTGGAGAGTGAGGAGCCACGAGAGTGAGAATCTCGTGGAGGAAAATATTAGAATCTGTTCTTCTTTTTTGTAGATCTATTGGCAGAAATATCTTTTCTCTTATGATTTATTTTGAGCCATGCAGAAATCAATGTCTAGTAGTGTAGTTTTCTTATCTACTTTTCTCGTGAGAAACCAATGAGATCTCAACTTTCGCTGGTTGCCCCACTTTCAATACTCCGCTGATTCCCTCCACTCAGCAACAGCCTAAGTATTTGACCCTATTAGAGCATCTGACTTTGTGGAGTAGTGGGCAGGGTGTTTCGCTGGCAATGCCAGTGTCGGGTGTTCGAACCCAGCAATAGGTAGCCCATAATTTTATTTTTCAATATTCTCCCCTTAACTCGGACTCGACGAAGTCGCTAAATATATCCATGATATTCATGAAAGATAGATAAAAGAAGCAAAAGGAACCAAACTGATTTGTTCCTGCTATATTTTGAGCGTACCAATCTCTGATCACTTTAAAGTTTGCCTATAATGGATGAATGGCAAACCATTCCTGTTGAGGAAGCATTTGTTTCATACCGTCTCCACCAGGTGGCAAGCCTGTACCATGACCTGACCAGTCTCTCCTCGCTGGTAGGGTTCCCTACACAGCATGTTGCAGGGCTTGCCCTGTAGAGGAATCATGTGCATCTTGTCCTGTATAACAAATTCAGAATACTCTCATCAGCAATGTTTAGCAAGACACATACTGATATTACATTATCTACCAATGACAAAGGGTTGGAGGGTCTCAATGTGATTTTTCTTGAGAAATCCTACATTGAAAAACGTCCCTGTGAACTAAATGCTTTTTCATAGAGGTTAATTAATTGCTCTTGAATGCTTTTCCAGTGAGGGATTATGATATCAGTATATGGTAGTATTGTGGAGCAGCTTATAGGACTATTTCTTGGATTCTACAAAAGCATAATTGAAACTTTTGTCATGGACTTCATAGGGCTCTATGTTCAAGTGAGGCCATTTTTTTAAATGATACAAACATGATCAATTAAACATAATTATCATATTTGACCTGAACTTCACCAAGGAAAATGCCATAAATCGTAAATAAACTGGGGGAGAGGGTCTTCTAGAGATAAGTGAAAATATGCATGTCAAATATATCCATGATACTTATAACCTACTATATCTAAAAAACTACGATTCTGGTAGTATCTGCTTGGACTTCTGCCCGCACATAAGGACAGAGTGAACCAGACTTAGGCTTGGAGAGTGAGGAGCCACGAGAGTGAGAATCTCGTGGAGGAAAATATTAGAATCTGTTCTTCTTTTTTGTAGATCTATTGGCAGAAATATCTTTTCTCTTATGATTTATTTCGAGCCATGCAGAAATCAATGTCTAGTAGTGTAGTTTTCTTATCTACTTTTCTTGTGAGAAACCAATGAGATCTCAACTTTCGCTGGTCGCCCCACTTTCAAAACTCCGCTGATTCCCTCCACTCAGCAACAGCCTAAGTATTTGACCCTATTAGAGCATCTGACTTTGTGGAGTAGTGGGCAGGGTGTTTCTCTGGCAATGCCAGTGTCGGGTGTTCGAACCCAGCAATAGGTAGCCCATAATTTTATTTTTCAATATTCTCCCCTTAACTCGGACTCGACGAAGTCGCTAAATATATCCATGATATTCATGAAAGATAGATAAAACAAGCAAAAGGAACCAAACTGATTTGTTCCTGCTATATTTTGAGCGTACCAATCTCTGATCACTTTAAAGTTTGCCTATAATGGATGGGTGACTCATGGCCGTTGGTCAGGGGTGGTCATTGCTCCCCCTGGTGTTCCCCCCTCTCGCGCGACACGAGCGCCCCTCCTGCCCCCTAGCGGCTCTCACACGTACTGCGCAGTCACGAGCGCGGCCACGCCATCGGTCCCGGTCTCACTTCTTCTCCAGCTGTACTGCAGTACACACCTACTCCAGTCTTTCTCGTCTTTTTGGCCACGTGCTAGCAGCCTCATACTCCACGAGTACGGGCCGGCACGTCCATTCTATCACGAGGAACACGCATCACGAGTGAGGAGAAGAGATCAACATGGGTCCACCGAATACGCGCAGTAATCCCGTCGCTGGACCATCCCAAGGACCAGACACCGAAGGTACGGTCTCAGACTCGAGACAAACGGGCACGGACCACGTGGCGTCGGTCTCCGACAACGGGTCGACCGTTAAGTCCTCGAGGATGACCGCCCTGGAGAACAAGATGGATACCATGATGGAGGCAATCAACAGAATGTCTCGCCAACGATCCTCGTCCCGGGCTTCGAGGTCGAGGCCGCCGACGGAACCGACAGCCGTGGAGGCCCGGACCAGGGAATGGGCGCACGAGCAGACCGCACGGC
This sequence comes from Alentia gelatinosa, assembly GCA_950022655.1. Taxonomy (NCBI): domain Eukaryota; kingdom Metazoa; phylum Annelida; class Polychaeta; order Phyllodocida; family Polynoidae; genus Alentia; species Alentia gelatinosa. The sequence goes on from OX465584.1 coordinate 33,738,452, forward strand.
TACCACCACCGAGGCAGCTGCGGGAGCAGTACATGCCGGAGGATTTGCTACAAAGGGAGCTCGACCGTGAGGCCCTACGACATGAGAGAACGGCTGGTAAGTTGGCCTCAGATTTGACCACCTCTCGTTTAATTTCCAAGCCGTTCATGTTTGTGGACCGTGAGGGCATATATACCCTCAGTCAGAAACTCGAGGTCAGGGGTACGCTGGGCCCCCTCGAGTACATCAGTGCTTTCCTGGCCCTCATGGAGGACGACCGTGCTACCCAGGAGTGTGACCGTAAGGACATGTATCGTCACCTCCACCAGGTCTCCGTGGACGCGCAGGCACGGCCGTGGGCCGGCGTGCGCCGTTGGTCCAACTTCATTTTTGACCAGGTGGAGGCGGGACGTATTTATTGGTCGGATCATGTACGAATCCAGGATGAACGGGTTCGTCTGGCCATGACCCCTACAGCTGGGAACGGTGCGAGTCAAGGAGGAGAGAAGTCCGGAGGGCACGAGCTGCCATGCCGGGCATACAACTGGGAGAGGGGGTGTCGGCAGCGAAACGGCCACCAGGAGCGGGGAATTAAATGGTTACATGTGTGCTCCTTCTGCGACTCGGTCGGCAGGATGTGTACACACTCCATCCACGCCTGTAACCGCAAGCTGTCGTACGGCATGGGGTACGACAGTACTCTGCCCACACTGACACCCACACCACACCGGATGCACCACGCCGGACACTCGGCTCGCGCCGCCGACACCAAAGCACTCCCACAAAAAAAAACTCAAAAAACGGACCGGACGCGCCCCGCGAGTGAGCGAGGCGCGTCGCTCCCCCCCCCCGCCCAGTACGTGCGCACCACAGCGGAAGGGGGGCTTAACGATCAAAGGGTGCAGCAGGGGTGACGCAACACCCCACGTGTCAACAACACCTCCCGCCGGACACGTGGCCAACACAAAGGACGCTTACGACACGCCCACTGAATCCACTCCCAGTATTATCGGTGATAGCGTGTACAGCGAGCAATTGCCTCGGCAATTGCCCCGGGGGGAAATGGACACAGCCGCTCCACCAGACTTCTCGGCCATCAGGGAGGTCTGTGAGACCGGTGTCCCCTCCCCTGGCCTCCGGACGGACCCCGGGGCGTTCGCGGACCACAGGCGTCCCCACTGGCCGGACTTCGCCGGGCCCGGGCCGCCGGGACACGCATACATCTACTCGGAGGTGCGGCAAACCGGGCTGCCAAACGCGCTGGGGGCACGGATCGAGCTCCCATCCGATCTCAACGTACCGGCCTGGGTACGTTACCTCGGGGAGGCACCGGAGAGGAGGGAGCTACTGGACTTCGTGCGCTACGGGTTCCCTCTGGGGTACATCGGGCCGACCAGCGACACCCGAGGGGTACCCAACCACCCCAGTGCCACGGGGTACCCAGAGCACATCAGAGAGTTCATCAAGAAAGAACGCGGGCACAGTAACCTACTGGGACCATTCCAGGAACCCCCGTTCTCACCCTGGTGCCACGTGTCGCCGTTAATGACACGCGAAAAACGGGCCTCCAACGACCGTCGTGTCATTACGGATATGACGTACCCTAAGGAGCAAAGTGTCAATGGGTACATCATAAAAAAATCAGTCTACGGGCAGGAGCGCGACCACTGCCTCCCGACCGTCGACAGCTTCGTCGGCCGCCTGGTGGCCTCCGGGCCCGGTAGCTATATGTCCACCATCGACATCGCCAGGGCATATAAGAATTTCAGGTGCGACCCCCTCGATTGGCCGTTGTTATGCTTTGCATGGGAGGACGGGTACTTCTGTGATACGGCCATGCCGTTTGGTGCCCGTGCCTCCTCGTACCACATGCAGTGCGTGGCAGACTGCATCGTGGGTATCCTCGGCCAGAAGGGGGTCGAGGCATGTATGTACCTGGACGACCTGATCATCCTGTCCCCGAGCCGGGCCAAGGCGACCGCCGACTTTAACATCGCCCGTGAGCTTTTCAAAGAACTCGGGCTCCCGGAGGCACGGGAGAAGGCACAGTCCCCGGCGCCGGTCGTTATGTGGCTGGGCATCGTCATCAATGCCCCGGAGATGTCCCTCACCATCCCCGAGGACAAGCTGCTGGACGTACGGGCGCACGTAAGGGCGGTCGCCGCTAAACGATCACTGACGAAACGCCAACTCCAGTCGGTCCTCGGCAAAATACTTCACGTGTCGAAGTGCATACGGCCGGCCCGGCCGTTCGTGAGTAAATTGCTCGAGGCCCTACGGAGGATGTCCGGCTTCTACGTCAATATCAACGCCGAGATGCGGCAGGACTTGCAATGGTTCCTCCGCTTCGCTGAGGGCTGGAACGGCCACGCCCTCATACCTCGCGGCCCGCCTACCAAGTGTATCATCTTCGATGCGTGCCTCTCGGGCATCGGAGGTACAGACGGGAAGTACTCGTACTCCGGGCAGGTGTGCCCTGTCAGCGACCCCGTCGACTGTATCGCCGAGCTCGAGGCACTTAACACCATATTCGCGATGAATACGTTCCTCACCGACCGGGATCGAGGCACGCGGGTAGAAGTCTTCTGTGATAACCTGGGCACCGTCCAGGCACTCACATCCGGACGGGCAAGGAACTCAGTCCTTGCGGAGTGTGCCCGTCAGGCCTGGATGGTCCAGGCAAAATTACAGATCGACTTCATCTACACGCACGTTCCGGGGGTACTCAACACCGTGGCGGATGCCCTCAGCCGTGCTCACCTGACCTCGAGGGAATTTGACAAAGCGGCCACCTTCACCAAATTTCATTCCCTCACTGAAGTTACCCCCTGTACTCACGCGGCATTTATTCCTGTCTTACGTCTCATGTGCAGATCCGGCGCTACGCTGTCTCCAGACGAGGGCATCTGCTCGCCAATCAGAGGCACGTGCCCCCGGAACGGTCGCGAACCAGCGGAGCGCCGTCGCGACCTACCTCGCGTTCTGCCGGCGGATGGGGGCCGACCCGCAGAGGCCCACGGTGAGCTTTACCACGGCGTACCTCGAATACGTCGCGGACCACGCCCCCTTGCCGGCCACGGTCGCGAATCACCTCTCACACGTGCGGTCGCACCTGCGACTGACGGGAGGGGATGTCGCACCCACGGAGGACTTCCGGATCAGGCGGGCCCTCGAGGCGATGCGGCGAAACAAGACGTATCAGCCCAACGTGAAACCTCCAGTGCCGTTGGCCGTGATCCGAACCGTCCTTGCGGCCCTTACGGACTCACCAATTCACCTCGCTCTACGGGCCGCTATCTTGATCATTTACTACGCGGCTCTGAGGCAGAGCGAAGTAGCGCCCCCGACGGCCTCGAGGTACGACGCGGCACGACACCTGTCGCGCCGGGATGTGGTGGTCGGCCGTCGACACGTGACCGTCCGGGTGAAAGCCGCCAAAAATATGCAGCACGTGGGGGAGGAGAAAACGGTCACGCTGCAGGAGTCACCCGATCCACGGTTCTGCCCGGTACGTGCTACACGCCAGATGCTGGTGGCGTCCCCTACGGCCAGCCCCGAGGACCCGTTCCTCCAGCACGTACACGGAGCGACCGTTACGACCAGGATCCTCACTAAAGAGTGGAAAGCCCTCCTACATGTAGCCCAACAGCCGCCTACCTTTACGCTGCATGGACTTCGCAAGGCCGCAGCGACCCAGGCATACCAGGCCGGTATGCCGGAACTCTCCATCCAGAGGTATGGCGGCTGGAGGTCCAACGCCCATAGGACGTACATTACGAACAATGACGCCGACTCTGTCAACCGGGCATTGGTACAGTCACTACTCAACAAAAACTCTTAAATTACTCCCTCCCACCCTCTCCTTGTTTAATGGATCTTTGGCATTTTTATTTACAATATACAATTTGTCATGTATTGTATCACGTACAATTTACATTTATATTGTATATCATATTTTCTTATCATAATTGACCATTACTCCATTTGTCAATTACATTTACCTTATTACTCATATTAATATCATATTCATATGTCGTCCAATAAGGTCGGCATAAAATTTTACACATATAAAATTCAATAAAATTTTATGTTCCCAAGCCCCTGCTTCTCTCCTTTAATCCAGGGTAGGGGTAATGGGTGACTCATGGCCGTTGGTCAGGGGTGGTCATTGCTCCCCCTGGTGTTCCCCCCTCTCGCGCGACACGAGTGCCCCTCCTGCCCCCTAGCGGCTCTCACACGTACTGCGCAGTCACGAGCGCGGCCACGCCATCGGTCCCGGTCTCACTTCTTCTCCAGCTGTACTGCAGTACACACCTACTCCAGTCTTTCTCGTCCCACCCACCCTCAACCTCACTACTTTTTCCTACTCACGTAGGCCCCCCTTTTATCCTTTTCCTACTCACGTAGGCCATTTTTATTTACAATATACAATTTGTCATGTATTGTATCACGTACAATTTACATTTATATTGTATATCATATTTTCTTATCATAATTGACCATTACTCCATTTGTCAATTACATTTACCTTATTACTCATATTAATATCATATTCATATGTCGTCCAATAAGGTCGGCATAAAATTTTACACATATAAAATTCAATAAAATTTTATGTTCCCAAGCCCCTGCTTCTCTCCTTTTATCCAGGGTAGGGGTAATGAATAGCAAACCATTCCTGTTGAGGAAGCATTTGTTTCATACCGTCTCCACCAGGTGGCAAGCCTGTACCATGACCTGACCAGTCTCTCCTCACTGGTAGGGTTCCCTACACAGCATGTTGCAGGGCTTGCCCTGTAGAGGAATCAAGTGCATCTTGTCCTGTATAACAAATTCAGAATACTCTCATCAGCAATGTTTAGCAAGACACATACTGATATTACATTATCTACCAATGACAAAGGGTTGGAGGGTTTCAATGTGATTTTTCTTGAGAAATCCTACATTGAAAAACGTCCCTGTGAACTAAATGCTTTTTCATAGAGGTTAATTAATTGCTCTTGAATGCTTTTCCAGTGAGGGATTATGATATCAGTATATGGTAGTATTGTGGAGCAGCTTATAGGACTATTTCTTGGATTCTAAAAAGCATAATTGAAACTTTTGTCATGGACTTCATAGGGCTCTATGTTCAAGTGAGGCCATTTTTTAAAATGATACAAACATGATCAATTATACATAATTATCATATTTGACCTGAACTTCACCAAGGAAAATGCCATAAATCGTAAATAAACTGGGGGAGAGGGTCTTCTAGAGATAAGTGAAAATATGCATGTCAAATATATCCATGATACTTATAACCTACTATATCTAAAAAACTACGATTCTGGTAGTATCTGCTTGGACTTCTGCCCGCACATAAGGACAGAGTGAACCAGACTTAGGCTTGGAGAGTGAGGAGCCACGAGAGTGAGAATCTCGTGGAGGAAAATATTAGAATCTGTTCTTCTTTTTTGTAGATCTATTGGCAGAAATATCTTTTCTCTTATGATTTATTTCGAGCCATGCAGAAATCAATGTCTAGTAGTGTAGTTTTCTTATCTACTTTTCTCGTGAGAAACCAATGAGATCTCAACTTTCGCTGGTCGCCCCACTTTCAAAACTCCGCTGATTCCCTCCACTCAGCAACAGCCTAAGTATTTGACCCTATTGGAGCATCTGACTTTGTGGAGTAGTGGGCAGGGTGTTTCTCTGGCAATGCCAGTGTCGGGTGTTCGAACCCAGCAATAGGTAGCCCATAATTTTATTTTTCAATATTCTCCCCTTAACTCGGACTCGACGAAGTCGCTAAATATATCCATGATATTCATGAAAGATAGATAAAAGAAGCAAAAGGAACCAAACTGATTTGTTCCTGCTATATTTTGAGCGTACCAATCTCTGATCACTTTAAAGTTTGCCTATAATGGATGGATAGCAAACCATTCCTGTTGAGGAAGCATTTGTTTCACACCGTCTCCACCAGGTGGCAAGCCTGTACCATGACCTGACCAGTCTCTCCTCACTGGTAGGGTTCCCTACACAGCATGTTGCAGGGCTTGCCCTGTAGAGGAATCATGTGCATCTTGTCCTGTATGACAAATTCAGAATACTCTCATCAGCAATGTTTAGCAAGACACATACTGATATTACATTATCTACCAATGACAAAGGGTTGGAGGGTTTCAATGTGATTTTTCTTGAGAAATCCTACATTGAAAAACGTCCCTGTGAACTAAATGCTTTTTCATAGAGGTTAATTAATTGCTCTTGAATGCTTTTCCAGTGAGGGATTATGATATCAGTATATGGTAGTATTGTGGAGCAGCTTATAGGACTATTTCTTGGATTCTAAAAAAGCATAATTGAAACTTTTGTCATGGACTTCATAGGGCTCTATGTTCAAGTGAGGCCATTTTTTAAAATGATACAAACATGATCAATTATACATAATTATCATATTTGACCTGAACTTCACCAAGGAAAATGCCATAAATCGTAAATAAACTGGGGGAGAGGGACTTCTAGAGATAAGTGAAAATATGCATGTCAAATATATCCATGATACTTATAACCTACTATATCTAAAAAACTACGATTCTGGTAGTATCTGCTTGGACTTCTGCCCGCACATAAGGACAGAGTGAACCAGACTTAGGCTTGGAGAGTGAGGAGCCACGAGAGTGAGAATCTCGTGGAGGAAAATATTAGAATCTGTTCTTCTTTTTTGTAGATCTATTGGCAGAAATATCTTTTCTCTTATGATTTATTTCGAGCCATGCAGAAATCAATGTCTAGTAGTGTAGTTTTCTTATCTACTTTTCTCGTGAGAAACCAATGAGATCTCAACTTTCGCTGGTCGCCCCACTTTCAAAACTCCGCTGATTCCCTCCACTCAGCAACAGCCTAAGTATTTGACCCTATTAGAGCATCTGACATTGTGGAGTAGTGGGCAGGGTGTTTCTCTGGCAATGCCAGTGTCGGGTGTTCGAACCCAGCAATAGGTAGCCCATAATTTTATTTTTCAATATTCTCCCCTTAACTCGGACTCGACGAAGTCGCTAAATATATCCATGATATTCATGAAAGATAGATAAAAGAAGCAAAAGGAACCAAACTGATTTGTTCCTGCTATATTTTGAGCGTACCAATCTCTGATCACTTTAAAGTTTGCCTATAACGGATGAATAGCAAACCATTCCTGTTGAGGAAGCATTTGTTTCATACCGTCTCCACCAGGTGGCAAGCCTGTACCATGACCTGACCAGTCTCTCCTCACTGGTAGGGTTCCCTACACAGCATGTTGCAGGGCTTGCCCTGTAGAGGAATCATGTGCATCTTGTCCTGTATGACAAATTCAGAATACTCTCATCAGCAATGTTTAGCAAGACACATACTGATATTACATTATCTACCAATGACAAAGGGTTGGAGGGTTTCAATGTGATTTTTCTTGAGAAATCCTACATTGAAAAACGTCCCTGTGAACTAAATGCTTTTTCATAGAGGTTAATTAATTGCTCTTGAATGCTTTTCCAGTGAGGGATTATGATATCAGTATATGGTAGTATTGTGGAGCAGCTTATAGGACTATTTCTTGGATTCTAAAAAAGCATAATTGAAACTTTTGTCATGGACTTCATAGGGCTCTATGTTCAAGTGAGGCCATTTTTTAAAATGATACAAACATGATCAATTATACATAATTATCATATTTGACCTGAACTTCACCATGGAAAATGCCATAAATCGTAAATAAACTGGGGGAGAGGGACTTCTAGAGATAAGTGAAAATATGCATGTCAAATATATCCATGATACTTATAACCTACCATATCTAAAAAACTACGATTCTGGTAGTATCTGCTTGGACTTCTGCCCGCACATAAGGACAGAGTGAACCAGACTTAGGCTTGGAGAGTGAGGAGCCACGAGAGTGAGAATCTCGTGGAGGAAAATATTAGAATCTGTTCTTCTTTTTTGTAGATCTATTGGCAGAAATATCTTTTCTCTTATGATTTATTTCGAGCCATGCAGAAATCAATGTCTAGTAGTGTAGTTTTCTTATCTACTTTTCTCGTGAGAAACCAATGAGATCTCAACTTTCGCTGGTCGCCCCACTTTCAAAACTCCGCTGATTCCCTCCACTCAGCAACAGCCTAAGTATTTGACCCTATTAGAGCATCTGACTTTGTGGAGTAGTGGGCAGGGTGTTTCTCTGGCAATGCCAGTGTCGGGTGTTCGAACCCAGCAATAGTTAGCCCATAATTTTATTTTTCAATATTCTCCCCTTAACTCGGACTCGACGAAGTCGCTAAATATATCCATGATATTCATGAAAGATAGATAAAAGAAGCAAAAGGAACCAAACTGATTTGTTCCTGCTATATTTTGAGCGTACCAATCTCTGATCACTTTAAAGTTTGCCTATAATGGATGAATAGCAAACCATTCCTGTTGAGGAAGCATTTGTTTCATACCGTCTCCACCAGGTGGCAAGCCTGTACCATGACCTGACCAGTCTCTCCTCACTGTTAGGGTTCCCTACACAGCATGTTGCAGGGCTTGCTCTGTAGAGGAATCAAGTGCATCTTGTCTTGTATAACAAATTCAGAATACTCTCATCAGCAATGTTTAGCAAGACACATACTGATATTACATTATCTACCAATGACAAAGGGTTGGAGGGTTTCAATGTGATTTTTCTTGAGAAATCCTACATTGAAAAACGTCCCTGTGAACTAAATGCTTTTTCATAGAGGTTAATTCATTGCTCTTGAATGCTTTTCCAGTGAGGGATTATGATATCAGTATATGGTAGTATTGTGGAGCAGCTTATAGGACTATTTCTTGGATTCTAAAAAAGCATAATTGAAACTTTTGTCATGGACTTCATAGGGCTCTATGTTCAAGTGAGGCCATTTTTTAAAATGATACAAACATGATCAATTATACATAATTATCATATTTGACCTGAACTTCACCATGGAAAATGCCATAAATCGTAAATAAACTGGGGGAGAGGGACTTCTAGAGATAAGTGAAAATATGCATGTCAAATATATCCATGATACTTATAACCTACCATATCTAAAAAACTACGATTCTGGTAGTATCTGCTTGGACTTCTGCCCGCACATAAGGACAGAGTGAACCAGACTTAGGCTTGGAGAGTGAGGAGCCACGAGAGTGAGAATCTCGTGGAGGAAAATATTAGAATCTGTTCTTCTTTTTTGTAGATCTATTGGCAGAAATATCTTTTCTCTTATGATTTATTTCGAGCCATGCAGAAATCAATGTCTAGTAGTGTAGTTTTCTTATCTACTTTTCTCGTGAGAAACCAATGAGATCTCAACTTTCGCTGGTCGCCCCACTTTCAAAACTCCGCTGATTCCCTCCACTCAGCAACAGCCTAAGTATTTGACCCTATTAGAGCATCTGACTTTGTGGAGTAGTGGGCAGGGTGTTTCTCTGGCAATGCCAGTGTCGGGTGTTCGAACCCAGCAATAGTTAGCCCATAATTTTATTTTTCAATATTCTCCCCTTAACTCGGACTCGACGAAGTCGCTAAATATATCCATGATATTCATGAAAGATAGATAAAAGAAGCAAAAGGAACCAAACTGATTTGTTCCTGCTATATTTTGAGCGTACCAATCTCTGATCACTTTAAAGTTTGCCTATAATGGATGAATAGCAAACCATTCCTGTTGAGGAAGCATTTGTTTCATACCGTCTCCACCAGGTGGCAAGCCTGTACCATGACCTGACCAGTCTCTCCTCACTGTTAGGGTTCCCTACACAGCATGTTGCAGGGCTTGCTCTGTAGAGGAATCAAGTGCATCTTGTCTTGTATAACAAATTCAGAATACTCTCATCAGCAATGTTTAGCAAGACACATACTGATATTACATTATCTACCAATGACAAAGGGTTGGAGGGTTTCAATGTGATTTTTCTTGAGAAATCCTACATTGAAAAACGTCCCTGTGAACTAAATGCTTTTTCATAGAGGTTAATTCATTGCTCTTGAATGCTTTTCCAGTGAGGGATTATGATATCAGTATATGGTAGTATTGTGGAGCAGCTTATAGGACTATTTCTTGGATTCTAAAAAAGCATAATTGAAACTTTTGTCATGGACTTCATAGGGCTCTATGTTCAAGTGAGGCCATTTTTTAAAATGATACAAACATGATCAATTATACATAATTATCATATTTGACCTGAACTTCACCAAGGAAAATGCCATAAATCGTAAATAAACTGGGGGAGAGGGTCTTCTAGAGATAAGTGAAAATATGCATGTCAAATATATCCATGATACTTATAACCTACTATATCTAAAAAACTACGATTCTGGTAGTATCTGCTTGGACTTCTGCCCGCACATAAGGACAGAGTGAACCAGACTTAGGCTTGGAGAGTGAGGAGCCACGAGAGTGAGAATCTCGTGGAGGAAAATATTAGAATCTGTTCTTCTTTTTTGTAGATCTATTGGCAGAAATATCTTTTCTCTTATGATTTATTTCGAGCCATGCAGAAATCAATGTCTAGTAGTGTAGTTTTCTTATCTACTTTTCTCGTGAGAAACCAATGAGATCTCAACTTTCGCTGGTCGCCCCACTTTCAAAACTCCGCTGATTCCCTCCACTCAGCAACAGCCTAAGTATTTGACCCTATTAGAGCATCTGACTTTGTGGAGTAGTGGGCAGGGTGTTTCTCTGGCAATGCCAGTGTCGGGTGTTCGAACCCAGCAATAGGTAGCCCATAATTTTATTTTTCAATATTCTCCCCTTAACTCGGACTCGACGAAGTCGCTAAATATATCCATGATATTCATGAAAGATAGATAAAAGAAGCAAAAGGAACCAAACTGATTTGTTCCTGCTATATTTTGAGCATACCAATCTCTGATCACTTTAAAGTTTGCCTATAATGGATGAATAGCAAACCATTCCTGTTGAGGAAGCATTTGTTTCATACCGTCTCCACCAGGTGGCAAGCCTGTACCATGACCTGACCAGTCTCTCCTCACTGGTAGGGTTCCCTACACAGCATGTTGCAGGGCTTGCCCTGTAGAGGAATCATGTACATCTTGTCCTGTATAACAAATTCAGAATACTCTCATCAGCAATGTTTAGCAAGACACATGCTGATATTACATTATCTACCAATGACAAAGGGTTGGAGGGTTTCAATGTGATTTTTCTTGAGAAATCCTACATTGAAAAACGTCCCTGTGAACTAAATGCTTTTTCATAGAGGTTAATTAATTGCTCTTGAATGCTTTTCCAGTGAGGGATTATGATATCAGTATATGGTAGTATTGTGGAGCAGCTTATAGGACTATTTCTTGGATTCTAAAAAAGCATAATTGAAACTTTTGTCATGGACTTCATAGGGCTCTATGTTCAAGTGAGGCCATTTTTTAAAATGATACAAACATGATCAATTATACATAATTATCATATTTGACCTGAACTTCACCAAGGAAAATGCCATAAATCGTAAATAAACTGGGGGAGAGGGTCTTCTAGAGATAAGTGAAAATATGCATGTCAAATATATCCATGATACTTATAACCTACTATATCTAAAAAACTACGATTCTGGTAGTATCTGCTTGGACTTCTGCCCGCACATAAGGACAGAGTGAACCAGACTTAGGCTTGGAGAGTGAGGAGCCACGAGAGTGAGAATCTCGTGGAGGAAAATATTAGAATCTGTTCTTCTTTTTTGTAGATCTATTGGCAGAAATATCTTTTCTCTTATGATTTATTTCGAGCCATGCAGAAATCAATGTCTAGTAGTGTAGTTTTCTTATCTACTTTTCTTGTGAGAAACCAATGAGATCTCAACTTTCGCTGGTCGCCCCACTTTCAAAACTCCGCTGATTCCCTCCACTCAGCAACAGCCTAAGTATTTGACCCTATTAGAGCATCTGACTTTGTGGAGTAGTGGGCAGGGTGTTTTTCTGGCAATGCCAGTGTCGGGTGTTCGAACCCAGCAATAGGTAGCCCATAATTTTATTTTTCAATATTCTCCCCTTAACTCGGACTCGACGAAGTCGCTAAATATATCCATGATATTCATGAAAGATAGATAAAAGAAGCAAAAGGAACCAAACTGATTTGTTCCTGCTATATTTTGAGCGTACCAATCTCTGATCACTTTAAAGTTTGCCTATAACGGATGAATAGCAAACCATTCCTGTTGAGGAAGCATTTGTTTCACACCGTCTCCACCAGGTGGCAAGCCTGTACCATGACCTGACCAGTCTCTCCTCACTGGTAGGGTTCCCTACACAGCATGTTGCAGGGCTTGCCCTGTAGAGGAATCATGTGCATCTTGTCCTGTATAACAAATTCAGAATACTCTCATCAGCAATGTTTAGCAAGACACATACTGATATTACATTATCTACCAATGACAAAGGGTTGGAGGGTTTCAATGTGATTTTTCTTGAGAAATCCTACATTGAAAAACGTCCCTGTGAACTAAATGCTTTTTCATAGAGGTTAATTAATTGCTCTTGAATGCTTTTCCAGTGAGGGATTATGATATCAGTATATGGTAGTATTGTGGAGCAGCTTATAGGACTATTTCTTGGATTCTAAAAAAGCATAATTGAGACTTTTGTCATGGACTTCATAGGGCTCTATGTTCAAGTGAGGCCATTGTTTTAAAATGATACAAACATGATCAATTATACATAATTATCATATTTGACCTGAACTTCACCAAGGAAAATGCCATAAATCGTAAATAAACTGGGGGAGAGGGTCTTCTAGAGATAAGTGAAAATATGCGTGTCAAATATATCCATGATACTTATAACCTACTATATCTAAAAACCTACGATTCTGGTAGTATCTGCTTGGACTTCTGCCCGCACATAAGGACAGAGTGAACCAGACTTAGGCTTGGAGAGTGAGGAGCCACGAGAGTGAGAATCTCGTGGAGGAAAATATTAGAATCTGTTCTTCTTTTTTGTAGATCTATTGGCAGAAATATCTTTTCTCTTATGATTTTTTTCGAGCCATGCAGAAATCAATGTCTTGAAGTGTAGTTTTCTTATCTACTTTTCTCGTGAGAAACCAATGAGATCTCAACTTTCGCTGGTCGCCCCACTTTCAAAACTCCGCTGATTCCCTCCACTCAGCAACAGCCTAAGTATTTGACCCTATTAGAGCATCTGACTTTGTGGAGTAGTGGGCAGGGTGTTTCTCTGGCAATGCCAGTGTCGGGTGTTCGAACCCAGCAATAGGTAGCCCATAATTTTATTTTTCAATATTCTCCCCTTAACTCGGACTCGACGAAGTCGCTAAATATATCCATGAAGGGGAGTTTCCGAACGCGCCCGCGAGTAACGAACGTGCTTAACATCGGCGGCCGTTTTTTACGTCATTATCAACGTGAATACCTTGAATCCTTGCCCTAAATACATCCAAGACTGTGACATCAGACTCTGGGAGTATAACGGTTGGTATCTTAGCATCTACATACCGATCATAAGTGCTTTTTTTATGCACAAACAAAGGGTGTTAATACAGAAACGGCCGAGAAACGCGGGAGATTCTCAGTGACAGGTCTAATGCTATAAATAGCATCTCTGTCAATCCCGAGGCGGGGGCGTTCGGAAAGCATCATACAGGTGGAGACCCTTCAGCAACATTTGACATGCTGATGGAGGCTTAAATTATCTCAGGTTTAATCCCCCCCAACTCCTGGGTTAGAGCAGCCTTCCAAAATTTTATTCTCATGCCTGGTTGATGAGACTTTGTGAAATCAAGACTTCCGGTTGTACAATGGCGGCGTCCATCAGGTATTAGGAAAATCAGGTCTTCTGCACCCCCCCCCCTCCCCCAGGACACGTCCGAGTTTGAAACTTGGTGTTCTTTTTCTTGAAGTTGGTGTGCCTGGTGAGAGACGGTTTGGTCCAGGTTGATGAAGCCTATAGAGAACACAGGCGAGATGAACGGTCGACAGCTTCGGAATTCGGCAACCAGGAATGGCATCGCCTCGGAAGATTTCCCGAGCCTACCTACACCAGATAGGCCTATGGACAGTACCCAGGGTTGCAACTCGGATAAATCCCAGGGTAAGAAGAAGGGGAAAAAAGGGGGGCAGAACTCTATAGACGATGTTGTATCCCATTCTGTCAACCTAGAGAATGTAAAGGAGAGTTTGCTTAGCCTTACTAAAAGAGTCATGGTAGTGGAAGCAGAGAACGCTCATTACAAGGAACAGGCTGCCTTGTTTGAAAGGAAGTGTGGAGAGCTTGAGGAGGTGTTACAGGTTGCAGTGAATGACATAGAAATGCTCAAAGAGTATACAGGCAGGGTTGATATTGATGGAGACGACCTCAGGATTTCGATGGAGAAGGCTAGAGGCTCCCAACAAAAGAAAGTGACAGACATCGAGGCTCGAATTAGGGAGTTGGAGGCGGCGAAGTCTGTCTCACTCGCCGCTGGCTCGCAGGATACGGAGACGTTGAGGAAACTCAACTCTAAATCCCTGATTTTGACTGGCATACCCGAAAAGAAGTATGAGAACCTTAGGAACACTGCCTTGGATGTTTTTGCTGCTACGGGGGTTAGGTTACACCCCACGGAGCTAGATTTGGTCCATAGAGTCGGTGTTTACGTTGGGGGAAGGAAACCCAGGCCTGTCAGGATCACCCTTCTTCATGAATCTGCCAAAATCGAGATTATTCGTAACAAAAGCAGGCTACTTAAGCACAACGGGACTAAATCTATTTGGATCTCTGAGGAACTTCCAGAGGAAGTTTCTCAGCAGAGAGCAACCCTGCGAGCGGTAGTTGATAACGCACATAGTTTAGGCCGGCAGGCTCGTGTGGTACAAGGTGGCGACAGGGTGGTCATTGGAGGGTTGACTTATGGCGCCCAAGATCTTGACAAGCTCCCCGATGATGTTTCCCTTAAAAAGGCCTTTACAGTTATTAGGGACAAAACAGTTTTCTTTCAAGGGCCCCACGCGCCTCTTTCTAACTTCTACAAATGCAGGATAGATTTGGACGGGTGCGCATTCACATCAGCGGAACAGGCTTATGCAGCCTCTAAGGCCAAGATTTGCGGGGACCAGACCAGAGTCAGCCGCATCCTCTCATTGCATAATCCGTACGAAATCAAGAGGGTGTCGGGTGAAGTACTGCCCACACAGGCCTGGGAGCGACAGGAGAACCAGGTGATTGAAAGGATAGTGACCGAAAAGTTCCGTCAGAATGTCGACTTGAGGGAGGCCCTGTTACAGACTGATTCCCTAACGCTAGTTGAGGCGACCAGGGATAGAAAGTGGGGTGGGGGCCTAACATTGCACGAGGCACGCACCGGAATTAGAGGAGCGGGTCACAATAAGTTGGGCCTTCTACTCATGGACATCAGGCGGGACCTGGCTAGGCTTCAGACTCAGCCTAGTTTGGATGTATCATCCGCTTGCGCCAAGCGCCAGTCAACTTACACACCATCTGATGACGTCACCGGGGGGATCCCCGCAGATCCTGATGACATCCCAGCACCGAATGAAATCCCAGCACCGTCTAATGACGTCAGTGGAGACCAAGCGAGGAACAGTGAGGAAAAGCGGAGCGAGGATCGGTTAAAAGACTTGGACGGCAGCTCTTAACTTGGTTTTGTTTCAAGGTTGTCGGTTGCTTCGTCTCACCCTGTCTTACCCCATCCGGGATGGTGGTCTTAGTAGTGGTTACAGATTCCCGAGGCAGGTTTTTTACAGGACCAGATTCACGACCCTCAAGAAATAGTCTGTTTCTCCAGTGGAGCATCGTTCCAATGCACGGTCAGTCAGGCCATGAGATTTGCCAGAGAATTCCCGGACCACACATACATAGATGTTGCAGGGGTGAATAATTTGACTATCAAATCAAGGAAGAGAAAGGATCTGAGTTTATACAGACAGACGACGGAAGAAAAGGTGAAAGACGTATTACAACAGGCAGAGGAGGCAAACACAGCATGGAAAGGTCTCTTGCCATGCACAAGAGTCATTTTTGGTCCAATAGTGGGTCTTGACTTTGCTGCTTGCTCGGGTTTGCCGGCCGATGACGATGAGGTGAAACGTAAACAACTCGTCATTGATGAGGCGATAACGGGCATTAATAAAGGTTTAGTTGCTCTAAACCAGGCAAACTCGGTCCCCACCCCATGGCTCCAAAGGATGGTACATTGTCGCAGAAATGGCAAAGTTAAATCTTACTATGACATGTTACATTCAGATGGTATACACCCTGGTTAGGACCTCCTTAGGGACTGGAGAGAAAGGTTGACTCAGTTGCTCGACAGGTTATGAGAATGATGGATACGCCTTAGGGAGCGGTTTCAAGACACGTAAAACGGTCGGTTGATAGTAGCCCGTGTCAGGCCGTCGTCTCCCTGTGGCCGGTCGATTGATAGGTCTAGGGGAGTTAGGCTGTTCCCTCCCAGGTGCTAAACGCCTGTATTGTACATGATTTGCTTTGCAGGAATCGATGAAGGACCTCCTAGTTCTGGTTAAAGACTGCTAGAATTTTGCCATGGATTTGATGTATTATACTAATTGTTAGGGTTGCAAAAGGTCTGATATCAAGCCTATAGGTCATGATACACGTTTAATGCTGTTCGGCCTCACAAAGGTGTGGTTTCGAAAGGATGCACTTTGCTGAAGATCTGCTTCATATTTTCTGCTAATAGAATAAGAGATGTTAACGACTTAAATTAGGAGGTGAGAGTTGGTTGGGTTTGCTTGTGAGATCGTTATGTGTCGAGGTACCTTAATTAAAAAGGTTGCAGTTGTCTATGTTGATTATATCTATGTTGATTATATATATTACTTTCTCCGAGGGGAAACACTTCGGGTGCGTGTGGTATACACTGTGGTATACACTGAAAGGGGATACTCCTTCGGCGATAGGGTGCCATACTATGGTTTTAAAATTATGATTGATAGGTTGTCAGTCGTCCTAACATGAAGGGTGTTCATTCACGAAAATTTGTGGTGTATTATGTATGCTATCTCTGTCAGGTATGACTTAAGATACACACTGCTTGTCGTAGCTGTGGGGTACTTGGGGTTTGCGAGGGGGGTGCTATGGGCTGTGTCCTCAATACATTGAGGTATGGGAGTGCTATACATGCTGTTGTGCAGATTTTGAGGGGTTGTCTGCCATGGAGAAAATGATATGGGACGGGAGGGGAGGAGAGGGACGCGTTGATGCTGGTCCACGGTCGATTGATAATGGACCAAGAGTTGATGGCTTCCTTTTCTCCAGTGCCAACGTCCTACTTACAAGGGAGGGGGGTCAGTTGGGTTTTATACTCATGATCTGTGTGTTCTCCTACTGTTCGTGTATGGGAGTTGGGGGGGTACCGATTCCCGCTATACAACACAGGGGGTTAAACATCGTTCTCATTCCCTCCTTCTGAGGAGGAGTTCTACATTAATAATGTTGTTTGTGCTACATGTTTATGGCTATTGTATCTGTTTTTATGTTCTATTATGGTGTGTGTTCTTTTTTTATGGTATGGGATTCACTACAGTGGGAGGAAAGAGGGGTTCCTACGAGGGGGAGAGACTCTTCGGAATAAGGGGGAAGGAAAGGGGAATAAAGGAGACACAGTTCCCTTATTGACTGAGTAGGTCCACGAGTGATACTTCGAACGGTTATGAGTGGGGATAGAGGGCAAAAGAGAGGAAGAGGCAGGGAACTGAGGCTAGGATGCCTAAATGTCAACGGGCTGGGGGACAAGGTTAAGAGGAAAGCCATGTTCTCACAATTAAGGGCCAAAGCAGACATTTTTATTATGCAGGAAACCCACAGCGAGGGGGGTACCAACAGACTATGGGAAATGGAATGGGGGGGTACGATGATTTTCTCGAATGGAACTTCTCAGTCAGGGGGGGTGGCTATTGCTCTCCCCACGGACCCCGATGTGATCCTCCTGGAACAGGTGTCGGATGAGGGGGGGAGGGTAGTGGTTGCCCACCTACAGATAGACGAGGAAGATATAGTTGTGGCTAGTGTGTATGCGCCCACTCAGGACAAGCCCCAGCAGCAGATGGAACTACTGACGAGTCTGAAGAATATTTTGTCCAAGTTTAATGAGTTTCCCATCCTTCTGGGGGGGGACTTCAACGTGGCCCTCATGCCAGAATTTGACCTTGGATGCCAAGGTAGGAAGAGACCCAGTAGATATAGACAGGAACTTGCTGATTTCTTGAATGTGTTTGACCTCACAGATATCTGGAGAGAAACCCACCCCAATCAAAAGAGATTTACCTTTCGGAGAGCAAGACAATGCTCTAGGATAGATTATTGGTTTATATCTGATGATTTTAAAAACAAAATTAGGTTTCCGGAGATTGTCTCTGCTCTCCATACTGATCACTCCTTACTTTTGGTACAGTTGGAAAGGCCTTCTCATCACAGGGGCCCAGGGTACTGGAAATTTAATAATCTGATGCTAGGGGACAAAGAATACACAACCCAACTAGCAAGCCATATCCAACAGTGGAAGTCCCCCATTCGGATTTGAGTCCCGACATAAAATGGGACTTCACCAAATATATGTTCAGGGACTTCACAATGGAGTACACAAGGGAGAAAAGGAAGAGGGAAAACAGGGAGAAAGAAGTGAACCTCAAAAGGATATCGGTCTTGGAGGAAAAAGATGCCCCTCTGGATGAGGATGAAAGAGAAGAACTTAGTAGCATTAAGAAAGACCTGGAACAGGCCGAGAGAAGGAAGGCTTTATATCTCATGTTCAAATCAAAGGCCAACTGGGCCTTACATGGAGAGAAACCATCTAAATATTTTCTTAACATTATGAAACAGAAGTATAATAGTAAATTGATCTCGCAAATTAAGACAGAAGAGGGGAACATCACCTCCAATCCAGACCTTATCAACCGCAGAATATTCTCCTTTTATAAGAATCTCTATTCAGACAGGGAAGGGGGAGAGAATCTTTTCGACCATTTAGATGATCTGGTGGATAGGGGAGCTATTCCAACTATTTCTGATATGGACAGAAATGCAATAGACTTGCCCCTAGAGAGGGAGGAACTCCACAGGACTCTGAAAAAGCTCAATAGTAATAAATGCCCGGGTACGGATGGGCTCACGGTGGAATTTTATAGGTTTTTTTGGGAAGACATTGGGGACAGTGTTTTTCAATCTCTTAATTATGCAAAGGAAACGAAGTCTCTTAGTACTGAGCAGAAAAGAGGGGTTTTAACTCTCATTCCTAAGAAGAAGGCCTCTCGAGAGGACATTAGGAATTGGAGACCGATCACCATGCTTAACACCGATTACAAGATCTTAACTAAACTGCTGGCTGCTAGGATGCAGGGCTGTTTGGACTCGGTAGTATACCAGGACCAAACGGGGTTTATGAAAGGGAGATACATTGGTACTAATATCAGACTCCTGAGGGATAGCATTTCTTATATGAATAAAAAAAGAATAACAGGTTTTCTCTTGAGCTTAGATTTTGAGAAGGCCTTCGACTCTGTCCGCTGGGATGCTATAGATAATGCTTTAAGGTTGTATGGCTTCGGTCCTGATTTTTGTCAGTGGGTTCAGATCTTGTACACTGACCCCGAGGTTTGTGTTTCCAACAACGGCTTCCATACTCAATGGTTCAAGCCCGAGAGAGGCACTCGCCAGGGTTGCTGCCTCTCGCCATACTTATTTATCCTCACTCTAGAACTGTTAGCAATAGCGATTAGGGAAAACCCCGGTATTGAAGGGATAAGGCTATCAGGAAAACGGATTAAGTTATCACTGTTCGCAGACGACATGTGTTGCATAGTTAGGGACATGGCATCTATACAGAGGGTAGTGGACATTATCAGAATTTTTGGGAATTTGGCAGGCTTGAAGATAAATGAAGAGAAGTCAAAAATACTTCCTGTGGGTACTGGTCCGGAGGACAGCTTGGCTGTCCCTCCGCTCCCGGTTGTTGCCAGAGTGGAAATTTTGGGTATTTTTTTTTGGAACGGAGTTTCACCTAAAGACGACTATATGCTGAACTTCAAGAGCAAATTGGACAAATGTGAAGTTATAACCAACTCATGGTCTTTCAAGAATCTTTCACTGAAAGGTAAAGTAACAGTTGTGAATAGTTTGTTAATCCCTCAACTCTTGTACTGCTCTTCAGCTCTGTTTACCCCAGAGAGAGTTTTTGTGGAATTTCGTAAGATAGTGGCCTCTTTCCTTTGGAAAGGTGGTTCAAGTAAGGTCTCCTATAGAATGCTTAGGCAGCCAATAGAGCAAGGGGGACTGAAATTGTTAGATTTAAGAATAATGTACGAGGTTTCCAGGATCAAATGGGTGTCTAGGTTATGCAAAGAGGACCATCTGCCATGGACCCTTTTTTTCAGGAGTTTCTCAGAGGTAAAGACTTCTATATGGGAGTTCTTTCTTGAAAAGGTGGACTTTAGAGACCCTCCCGGCATTCCAAAATTCTATAAACAAATAATTAAACAGTGGAGGGATTTATACAACGTACCACCGGGTAGTGAGAGAGAAAAGCAGAACGACCCTCTCTTAAATAACATGTTTATTCAATGGGACTGGGAAGTTGAGATTATGCTGTTCCGAAGCTGGAGACCCGCAGGTGTTGTTCAAGTTAGAGATCTAATACGTGAAAAAAAACTCATGACGAGAGGGGACATTGAGGAGACTTATAATGTAAGATGTGATGAGCGAACTTGGTCTAAAATCCAGAAAAATATCCCATGGCTTGGTACGATGTCTTTTGAAAACTTTAAATCAGATTCCATGTGTCTCATGGTTAACGACAATGGAGGTGGTTCGTTCAATGTTATGAATTGTATCAATAAAAAGTTTTACAACTTCTTACTGGGTAGGGTAGCGGTGGGATCTCCGGGTCTAGCTTTTTGGAAGGAAACGGCAAAGCACAAAAACATTTCGGATAAAGGCTGGGCAGAAATCTATAAGAGTGCCTACCAGGCCACACGGGAAACAAAGTTACAGTCTTTTTTTTTCAAGATTATTCATAATGTAGTGCCCACTAATTCCTTCCTTTTTAAGATCAGGGTCTTATCTTCACCTGATTGCTCATTTTGTCATGACACTGACTCAATAATTCACTTCTTGGTGGAATGTCCTATGGTGGTGGTTTTTTGGAAGCAATTGAAAAATTGGCTGACGGTGTGCGTAGATGTTGTACTAAACATTGATCCGATTGAACTGATAGTCGGGCTAGGGAATAAAGGCAACCAAGCTAATATGCTTCGTTTTATAAGTCTCCACGCAATGTTCTACATTTTCCGACAAAAATTGTTCTACAACAGCGAGTTTTCAGTACACAACTGGAGTAGGGAATTTCGAAATAGCCTCTGTGTAGAAAAATATGTATGCAACTTACTAGGTAAAAAGGAGCGGTTTCTTAAATGGAACGATATACTGGAGTGCATGATGTAAACCAAAGAAACGATCCTGCAAGTGTCCAAGAAACAAACAGTTCTGTGTAGCACCATGTCGGGAGAACAGGGATTTTTTTAGGGGAGGGCTGGGGTAGGATAGTCCCATGTTCTTCCTCCTAGGTGATTACCCTTTTAACATACCTGAATTATAATAGTACGGTGCTATTTTGTTGTGTCCTGTCTATTTGGTCGCCAACCGTCCTTGTCTTTGTCTGCCGCCGGCTACTCCTTATTTTAAATGTGTAACTGCGTGTTTTTATGTTCTCAGAAAAGGATGAAAATGGAAAATAGAGCTTCCTCTACTTGTGGTTCAGGGCAGAAGTAAGGATTTTTTTGTTTTTTATAATAGAAGTTGTCTGGTAAGCTTATGCATAAATAGAACTAAGGGGTAGGCAAGGGGGCCTCCTCTAGTTTTCCTCTTCTGGGCAGGAAAGGGAGGGAGAGTAGAACTTTCTGAATTTTGGCCCAGCTTCTGCCCTCACCTATGATAAAGTGATATTGCATTGTATAGGTAAATGGAGTACTTAGTTTATATCAGGTACCTTCAGCATCTTGCATAATTTTTTCAAGCACTGTCAACGTTGGATTGATCACCTGTAGCCACTAGGATATACTATTGTACATGGATGCATAGCTCCTTTATAACTTACTGATGGATTGTACTGTATCGCAAATCAATTCGGTTCAATAAATAGAGCAAAGCTCGTGATATAAAAAAAAAATATATATCCATGATATTCATGAAAGATAGATAAACGAAGCAAAAGGAACCAAACTGATTTGTTCCTGCTATATTTTGAGCGTACCAATCTCTGATCACTTTAAAGTTTGCCTATAACGGATGAATAGCAAACCATTCCTGTTGAGGAAGCATTTGTTTCATACCGTCTCCACCAGGTGGCAAGCCTGTACCATGACCTGACCAGTCTCTCCTCGCTGGTAGGGTTCCCTACACAGCATGTTGCAGGGCTTGCCCTGTAGAGGAATCATGTGCATCTTGTCCTGTATGACAAATTCAGAATACTCTCATCAGCAATGTTTAGCAAGACACATACTGATATTACATTATCTACCAATGACAAAGGGT
The DNA here is from genome assembly GCA_950022655.1 of Alentia gelatinosa. NCBI lineage: Eukaryota > Metazoa > Annelida > Polychaeta > Phyllodocida > Polynoidae > Alentia > Alentia gelatinosa. The sequence continues at coordinate 33,760,968 of OX465584.1, forward strand.
TGGAGGGTTTCAATGTGATTTTTCTTGAGAAATCCTACATTGAAAAACGTCCCTGTGAACTAAATGCTTTTTCATAGAGGTTAATTCATTGCTCTTGAATGCTTTTCCAGTGAGGGATTATGATATCAGTATATGGTAGTATTGTGGAGCAGCTTATAGGACTATTTCTTGGATTCTAAAAAAGCATAATTGAAACTTTTGTCATGGACTTCATAGGGCTCTATGTTCAAGTGAGGCCATTTTTTAAAATGATACAAACATGATCAATTATACATAATTATCATATTTGACCTGAACTTCACCAAGGAAAATGCCATAAATCGTAAATAAACTGGGGGAGAGGGTCTTCTAGAGATAAGTGAAAATATGCATGTCAAATATATCCATGATACTTATAACCTACTATATCTAAAAAACTACGATTCTGGTAGTATCTGCTTGGACTTCTGCCCGCACATAAGGACAGAGTGAACCAGACTTAGGCTTGGAGAGTGAGGAGCCACGAGAGTGAGAATCTCGTGGAGGAAAATATTAGAATCTGTTCTTCTTTTTTGTAGATCTATTGGCAGAAATATCTTTTCTCTTATGATTTATTTCGAGCCATGCAGAAATCAATGTCTAGTAGTGTAGTTTTCTTATCTACTTTTCTCGTGAGAAACCAATGACATCTCAACTTTCGCTGGTCGCCCCACTTTCAAAACTCCGCTGATTCCCTCCACTCAGCAACAGCCTAAGTATTTGACCCTATTAGAGCATCTGACTTTGTGGAGTAGTGGGCAGGGTGTTTCTCTGGCAATGCCAGTGTCGGGTGTTCGAACCCAGCAATAGGTAGCCCATAATTTTATTTTTCAATATTCTCCCCTTAACTCGGACTCGACGAAGTCGCTAAATATATCCATGATATTCATGAAAGATAGATAAAAGAAGCAAAAGGAACCAAACTGATTTGTTCCTGCTATATTTTGAGCGTACCAATCTCTGATCACTTTAAAGTTTGCCTATAACGGATGAATAGCAAACCATTCCTGTTGAGGAAGCATTTGTTTCATACCGTCTCCACCAGGTGGCAAGCCTCTACCATGACCTGACCAGTCTCTCCTCGCTGGTAGGGTTCCCTACACAGCATGTTGCAAGGCTTGCCCTGTAGAGGAATCATGTGCATCTTGTCCTGTATGACAAATTCAGAATACTCTCATCAGCAATGTTTAGCAAGACACATACTGATATTACATTATCTACCAATGACAAAGGGTTGGAGGGTTTCAATGTGATTTTTCTTGAGAAATCCTACATTGAAAAACGTCCCTGTGAACTAAATGCTTTTTCATAGAGGTTAATTAATTGCTCTTGAATGCTTTTCCAGTGAGGGATTATGATATCAGTATATGGTAGTATTGTGGAGCAGCTTATAGGACTATTTCTTGGATTCTAAAAAAGCATAATTGAAACTTTTGTCATGGACTTCATAGGGCTCTATGTTCAAGTGAGGCCATTTTTTAAAATGATACAAACATGATCAATTATACATAATTATCATATTTGACCTGAACTTCACCATGGAAAATGCCATAAATCGTAAATAAACTGGGGGAGAGGGACTTCTAGAGATAAGTGAAAATATGCATGTCAAATATATCCATGATACTTATAACCTACTATATCTAAAAAACTACGATTCTGGTAGTATCTGCTTGGACTTCTGCCCGCACATAAGGACAGAGTGAACCAGACTTAGGCTTGGAGAGTGAGGAGCCACGAGAGTGAGAATCTCGTGGAGGAAAATATTAGAATCTGTTCTTCTTTTTTGTAGATCTATTGGCAGAAATATCTTTTCTCTTATGATTTATTTCGAGCCATGCAGAAATCAATGTCTAGTAGTGTAGTTTTCTTATCTACTTTTCTCGTGAGAAACCAATGACATCTCAACTTTCGCTGGTCGCCCCACTTTCAAAACTCCGCTGATTCCCTCCACTCAGCAACAGCCTAAGTATTTGACCCTATTAGAGCATCTGACTTTGTGGAGTAGTGGGCAGGGTGTTTCTCTGGCAATGCCAGTGTCGGGTGTTCGAACCCAGCAATAGGTAGCCCATAATTTTATTTTTCAATATTCCCCCCTTAACTCGGACTCGACGAAGTCGCTTAATATATCCATGATATTCATGAAAGATAGATAAAAGAAGCAAAAGGAACCAAACTGATTTGTTCCTGCTATATTTTGAGCGTACCAATCTCTGATCACTTTAAAGTTTGCCTATAATGGATGAATAGCAAACCATTCCTGTTGAGGAAGCATTTGTTTCACACCGTCTCCATCAGGTGGCAAGCCTGTACCATGACCTGACCAGTCTCTCCTCACTGGTAGGGTTCCCTACACAGCATGTTGCAGGGCTTGCCCTGTAGAGGAATCAAGTGCATCTTGTCTTGTATAACAAATTCAGAATACTCTCATCAGCAATGTTTAGCAAGACACATGCTGATATTACATTATCTACCAATGACAAAGGGTTGGAGGGTTTCAATGTGATTTTTCTTGAGAAATCCTACATTGAAAAACGTCCCTGTGAACTAAATGCTTTTTCATAGAGGTTAATTCATTGCTCTTGAATGCTTTTCCAGTGAGGGATTATGATATCAGTATATGGTAGTATTGTGGAGCAGCTTATAGGACTATTTCTTGGATTCTAAAAAAGCATAATTGAAACTTTTGTCATGGACTTCATAGGGCTCTATGTTCAAGTGAGGCCATTTTTTAAAATGATACAAACATGATCAATTATACATAATTATCATATTTGACCTGAACTTCACCAAGGAAAATGCCATAAATCGTAAATAAACTGGGGGAGAGGGTCTTCTAGAGATAAGTGAAAATATGCATGTCAAATATATCCATGATACTTATAACCTACTATATCTAAAAAACTACGATTCTGGTAGTATCTGCTTGGACTTCTGCCCGCACATAAGGACAGAGTGAACCAGACTTAGGCTTGGAGAGTGAGGAGCCACGAGAGTGAGAATCTCGTGGAGGAAAATATTAGAATCTGTTCTTCTTTTTTGTAGATCTATTGGCAGAAATATCTTTTCTCTTATGATTTATTTCGAGCCATGCAGAAATCAATGTCTAGTAGTGTAGTTTTCTTATCTACTTTTCTCGTGAGAAACCAATGAGATCTCAACTTTCGCTGGTCGCCCCACTTTCAAAACTCCGCTGATTCCCTCCACTCGGCAACAGCCTAAGTATTTGACCCTATTAGAGCATCTGACTTTGTGGAGTAGTGGGCAGGGTGTTTCTCTGGCAATGCCAGTGTCGGGTGTTCGAACCCAGCAATAGGTAGCCCATAATTTTATTTTTCAATATTCTCCCCTTAACTCGGACTCGACGAAGTCGCTAAATATATCCATGATATTCATGAAAGATAGATAAAAGAAGCAAAAGGAACCAAACTGATTTGTTCCTGCTATATTTTGAGCGTACCAATCTCTGATCACTTTAAAGTTTGCCTATAATGGATGGATAGCAAACCATTCCTGTTGAGGAAGCATTTGTTTCACACCGTCTCCACCAGGTGGCAAGCCTGTACCATGACCTGACCAGTCTCTCCTCACTGGTAGGGTTCCCTACACAGCATGTTGCAGGGCTTGCCCTGTAGAGGAATCAAGTGCATCTTGTCTTGTATAACAAATTCAGAATACTCTCATCAGCAATGTTTAGCAAGACACATACTGATATTACATTATCTACCAATGACAAAGGGTTGGAGGGTTTCAATGTGATTTTTCTTGAGAAATCCTACATTGAAAAACTTCCCTGTGAACTAAATGCTTTATCATAGAGGTTAATTAATTGCTCTTGAATGCTTTTCCAGTGAGGGATTATGATATCAGTATATGGTAGTATTGTGGAGCAGCTTATAGGACTATTTCTTGGATTCTAAAAAAGCATAATTGAAACTTTTGTCATGGACTTCATAGGGCTCTATGTTCAAGTGAGGCCATTTTTTAAAATGATACAAACATGATCAATTATACATAATTATCATATTTGACCTGAACTTCACCAAGGAAAATGCCATAAATCGTAAATAAACTGGGGGAGAGGGTCTTCTAGAGATAAGTGAAAATATGCATGTCAAATATATCCATGATACTTATAACCTACTATATCTAAAAAACTACGATTCTGGTAGTATCTGCTTGGACTTCTGCCCGCACATAAGGACAGAGTGAACCAGACTTAGGCTTGGAGAGTGAGGAGCCACGAGAGTGAGAATCTCGTGGAGGAAAATATTAGAATCTGTTCTTCTTTTTTGTAGATCTATTGGCAGAAATATCTTTTCTCTTATGATTTATTTCGAGCCATGCAGAAATCAATGTCTAGTAGTGTAGTTTTCTTATCTACTTTTCTCGTGAGAAACCAATGAGATCTCAACTTTCGCTGGTCGCCCCACTTTCAAAACTCCGCTGATTCCCTCCACTCAGCAACAGCCTAAGTATTTGACCCTATTAGAGCATCTGACTTTGTGGAGTAGTGGGCAGGGTGTCTTCTGGCAATGCCAGTGTCGGGTGTTCGAACCCAGCAATAGGTAGCCCATAATTTTATTTTTCAATATTCTCCCCTTAACTCGGACTCGACGAAGTCGCTAAATATATCCATGATATTCATGAAAGATAGATAAAAGAAGCAAAATGAACCAAACTGATTTGTTCCTGCTATATTTTGAGCGTACCAATCTCTGATCACTTTAAAGTTTGCCTATAACGGATGAATAGCAAACCATTCCTGTTGAGGAAGCATTTGTTTCATACCGTCTCCACCAGGTGGCAAGCCTGTACCATGACCTGACCAGTCTCTCCTCGCTGGTAGGGTTCCCTACATAGCATGTTGCAGGGCTTGCCCTGTAGAGGAATCATGTGCATCTTGTCCTGTATGACAAATTCAGAATACTCTCATCAGCAATGTTTAGCAAGACACATACTGATATTACATTATCTACCAATGACAAAGGGTTGGAGGGTTTCAATGTGATTTTTCTTGAGAAATCCTACATTGAAAAACGTCCCTGTGAACTAAATGCTTTTTCATAGAGGTTAATTAATTGCTCTTGAATGCTTTTCCAGTGAGGGATTATGATATCAGTATATGGTAGTATTGTGGAGCAGCTTATAGGACTATTTCTTGGATTCTAAAAAAGCATAATTGAAACTTTTGTCATGGACTTCATAGGGCTCTATGTTCAAGTGAGGCCATTTTTTAAAATGATACAAACATGATCAATTATACATAATTATCATATTTGACCTGAACTTCACCATGGAAAATGCCATAAATCGTAAATAAACTGGGGGAGAGGGACTTCTAGAGATAAGTGAAAATATGCATGTCAAATATATCCATGATACTTATAACCTACTATATCTAAAAAACTACGATTCTGGTAGTATCTGCTTGGACTTCTGCCCGCACATAAGGACAGAGTGAACCAGACTTAGGCTTGGAGAGTGAGGAGCCACGAGAGTGAGAATCTCGTGGAGGAAAATATTAGAATCTGTTCTTCTTTTTTGTAGATCTATTGGCAGAAATATCTTTTCTCTTATGATTTATTTCGAGCCATGCAGAAATCAATGTCTAGTAGTGTAGTTTTCTTATCTACTTTTCTCGTGAGAAACCAATGAGATCTCAACTTTCGCTGGTCGCCCCACTTTCAAAACTCCGCTGATTCCCTCCACTCAGCAACAGCCTAAGTATTTGACCCTATTAGAGCATCTGACTTTGTGGAGTAGTGGGCAGGGTGTTTCTCTGGCAATGCCAGTGTTGGGTGTTCGAACCCAGCAATAGGTAGCCCATAATTTTATTTTTCAATATTCTCCCCTTAACTCGGACTCGACGAAGTCGCTAAATATATCCATGATATTCATGAAAGATAGATAAAAGAAGCAAAAGGAACCAAACTGATTTGTTCCTGCTATATTTTGAGCGTACCAATCTCTGATCACTTTAAAGTTTGCCTATAACGGATGAATAGCAAACCATTCCTGTTGAGGAAGCATTTGTTTCATACCGTCTCCACCAGGTGGCAAGCCTCTACCATGACCTGACCAGTCTCTCCTCGCTGGTAGGGTTCCCTACACAGCATGTTGCAAGGCTTGCCCTGTAGAGGAATCATGTGCATCTTGTCCTGTATGACAAATTCAGAATACTCTCATCAGCAATGTTTAGCAAGACACATACTGATATTACATTATCTACCAATGACAAAGGGTTGGAGGGTTTCAATGTGATTTTTCTTGAGAAATCCTACATTGAAAAACGTCCCTGTGAACTAAATGCTTTTTCATAGAGGTTAATTAATTGCTCTTGAATGCTTTTCCAGTGAGGGATTATGATATCAGTATATGGTAGTATTGTGGAGCAGCTTATAGGACTATTTCTTGGATTCTAAAAAAGCATAATTGAAACTTTTGTCATGGACTTCATAGGGCTCTATGTTCAAGTGAGGCCATTTTTTAAAATGATACAAACATGATCAATTATACATAATTATCATATTTGACCTGAACTTCACCATGGAAAATGCCATAAATCGTAAATAAACTGGGGGAGAGGGACTTCTAGAGATAAGTGAAAATATGCATGTCAAATATATCCATGATACTTATAACCTACTATATCTAAAAAACTACGATTCTGGTAGTATCTGCTTGGACTTCTGCCCGCACATAAGGACAGAGTGAACCAGACTTAGGCTTGGAGAGTGAGGAGCCACGAGAGTGAGAATCTCGTGGAGGAAAATATTAGAATCTGTTCTTCTTTTTTGTAGATCTATTGGCAGAAATATCTTTTCTCTTATGATTTATTTCGAGCCATGCAGAAATCAATGTCTAGTAGTGTAGTTTTCTTATCTACTTTTCTCGTGAGAAACCAATGAGATCTCAACTTTCGCTGGTCGCCCCACTTTCAAAACTCCGCTGATTCCCTCCACTCAGCAACAGCCTAAGTATTTGACCCTATTAGAGCATCTGACTTTGTGGAGTAGTGGGCAGGGTGTTTCTCTGGCAATGCCAGTGTCGGGTGTTCGAACCCAGCAATAGGTAGCCCATAATTTTATTTTTCAATATTCCCCCCTTAACTCGGACTCGACGAAGTCGCTTAATATATCCATGATATTCATGAAAGATAGATAAAAGAAGCAAAAGGAACCAAACTGATTTGTTCCTGCTATATTTTGAGCGTACCAATCTCTGATCACTTTAAAGTTTGCCTATAATGGATGAATAGCAAACCATTCCTGTTGAGGAAGCATTTGTTTCACACCGTCTCCATCAGGTGGCAAGCCTGTACCATGACCTGACCAGTCTCTCCTCACTGGTAGGGTTCCCTACACAGCATGTTGCAGGGCTTGCCCTGTAGAGGAATCATGTGCATCTTGTCCTGTATGACAAATTCAGAATACTCTCATCAGCAATGTTTAGCAAGACACATACTGATATTACATTATCTACCAATGACAAAGGGTTGGAGGGTTTCAATGTGATTTTTCTTGAGAAATCCTACATTGAAAAACGTCCCTGTGAACTAAATGCTTTTTCATAGAGGTTAATTCATTGCTCTTGAATGCTTTTCCAGTGAGGGATTATGATATCAGTATATGGTAGTATTGTGGAGCAGCTTATAGGACTATTTCTTGGATTCTAAAAAAGCATAATTGAAACTTTTGTCATGGACTTCATAGGGCTCTATGTTCAAGTGAGGCCATTTTTTAAAATGATACAAACATGATCAATTATACATAATTATCATATTTGACCTGAACTTCACCAAGGAAAATGCCATAAATCGTAAATAAACTGGGGGAGAGGGTCTTCTAGAGATAAGTGAAAATATGCATGTCAAATATATCCATGATACTTATAACCTACTATATCTAAAAAACTACGATTCTGGTAGTATCTGCTTGGACTTCTGCCCGCACATAAGGACAGAGTGAACCAGACTTAGGCTTGGAGAGTGAGGAGCCACGAGAGTGAGAATCTCGTGGAGGAAAATATTAGAATCTGTTCTTCTTTTTTGTAGATCTATTGGCAGAAATATCTTTTCTCTTATGATTTATTTCGAGCCATGCAGAAATCAATGTCTAGTAGTGTAGTTTTCTTATCTACTTTTCTCGTGAGAAACCAATGACATCTCAACTTTCGCTGGTCGCCCCACTTTCAAAACTCCGCTGATTCCCTCCACTCAGCAACAGCCTAAGTATTTGACCCTATTAGAGCATCTGACTTTGTGGAGTAGTGGGCAGGGTGTTTCTCTGGCAATGCCAGTGTCGGGTGTTCGAACCCAGCAATAGGTAGCCCATAATTTTATTTTTCAATATTCTCCCCTTAACTCGGACTCGACGAAGTCGCTAAATATATCCATGATATTCATGAAAGATAGATAAAAGAAGCAAAAGGAACCAAACTGATTTGTTCCTGCTATATTTTGAGCGTACCAATCTCTGATCACTTTAAAGTTTGCCTATAACGGATGAATAGCAAACCATTCCTGTTGAGGAAGCATTTGTTTCATACCGTCTCCACCAGGTGGCAAGCCTCTACCATGACCTGACCAGTCTCTCCTCGCTGGTAGGGTTCCCTACACAGCATGTTGCAAGGCTTGCCCTGTAGAGGAATCATGTGCATCTTGTCCTGTATGACAAATTCAGAATACTCTCATCAGCAATGTTTAGCAAGACACATACTGATATTACATTATCTACCAATGACAAAGGGTTGGAGGGTTTCAATGTGATTTTTCTTGAGAAATCCTACATTGAAAAACGTCCCTGTGAACTAAATGCTTTTTCATAGAGGTTAATTAATTGCTCTTGAATGCTTTTCCAGTGAGGGATTATGATATCAGTATATGGTAGTATTGTGGAGCAGCTTATAGGACTATTTCTTGGATTCTAAAAAAGCATAATTGAAACTTTTGTCATGGACTTCATAGGGCTCTATGTTCAAGTGAGGCCATTTTTTAAAATGATACAAACATGATCAATTATACATAATTATCATATTTGACCTGAACTTCACCATGGAAAATGCCATAAATCGTAAATAAACTGGGGGAGAGGGACTTCTAGAGATAAGTGAAAATATGCATGTCAAATATATCCATGATACTTATAACCTACTATATCTAAAAAACTACGATTCTGGTAGTATCTGCTTGGACTTCTGCCCGCACATAAGGACAGAGTGAACCAGACTTAGGCTTGGAGAGTGAGGAGCCACGAGAGTGAGAATCTCGTGGAGGAAAATATTAGAATCTGTTCTTCTTTTTTGTAGATCTATTGGCAGAAATATCTTTTCTCTTATGATTTATTTCGAGCCATGCAGAAATCAATGTCTAGTAGTGTAGTTTTCTTATCTACTTTTCTCGTGAGAAACCAATGACATCTCAACTTTCGCTGGTCGCCCCACTTTCAAAACTCCGCTGATTCCCTCCACTCAGCAACAGCCTAAGTATTTGACCCTATTAGAGCATCTGACTTTGTGGAGTAGTGGGCAGGGTGTTTCTCTGGCAATGCCAGTGTCGGGTGTTCGAACCCAGCAATAGGTAGCCCATAATTTTATTTTTCAATATTCCCCCCTTAACTCGGACTCGACGAAGTCGCTTAATATATCCATGATATTCATGAAAGATAGATAAAAGAAGCAAAAGGAACCAAACTGATTTGTTCCTGCTATATTTTGAGCGTACCAATCTCTGATCACTTTAAAGTTTGCCTATAATGGATGAATAGCAAACCATTCCTGTTGAGGAAGCATTTGTTTCACACCGTCTCCATCAGGTGGCAAGCCTGTACCATGACCTGACCAGTCTCTCCTCACTGGTAGGGTTCCCTACACAGCATGTTGCAGGGCTTGCCCTGTAGAGGAATCAAGTGCATCTTGTCTTGTATAACAAATTCAGAATACTCTCATCAGCAATGTTTAGCAAGACACATGCTGATATTACATTATCTACCAATGACAAAGGGTTGGAGGGTTTCAATGTGATTTTTCTTGAGAAATCCTACATTGAAAAACGTCCCTGTGAACTAAATGCTTTTTCATAGAGGTTAATTCATTGCTCTTGAATGCTTTTCCAGTGAGGGATTATGATATCAGTATATGGTAGTATTGTGGAGCAGCTTATAGGACTATTTCTTGGATTCTAAAAAAGCATAATTGAAACTTTTGTCATGGACTTCATAGGGCTCTATGTTCAAGTGAGGCCATTTTTTAAAATGATACAAACATGATCAATTATACATAATTATCATATTTGACCTGAACTTCACCAAGGAAAATGCCATAAATCGTAAATAAACTGGGGGAGAGGGTCTTCTAGAGATAAGTGAAAATATGCATGTCAAATATATCCATGATACTTATAACCTACTATATCTAAAAAACTACGATTCTGGTAGTATCTGCTTGGACTTCTGCCCGCACATAAGGACAGAGTGAACCAGACTTAGGCTTGGAGAGTGAGGAGCCACGAGAGTGAGAATCTCGTGGAGGAAAATATTAGAATCTGTTCTTCTTTTTTGTAGATCTATTGGCAGAAATATCTTTTCTCTTATGATTTATTTCGAGCCATGCAGAAATCAATGTCTAGTAGTGTAGTTTTCTTATCTACTTTTCTCGTGAGAAACCAATGAGATCTCAACTTTCGCTGGTCGCCCCACTTTCAAAACTCCGCTGATTCCCTCCACTCGGCAACAGCCTAAGTATTTGACCCTATTAGAGCATCTGACTTTGTGGAGTAGTGGGCAGGGTGTTTCTCTGGCAATGCCAGTGTCGGGTGTTCGAACCCAGCAATAGGTAGCCCATAATTTTATTTTTCAATATTCTCCCCTTAACTCGGACTCGACGAAGTCGCTAAATATATCCATGATATTCATGAAAGATAGATAAAAGAAGCAAAAGGAACCAAACTGATTTGTTCCTGCTATATTTTGAGCGTACCAATCTCTGATCACTTTAAAGTTTGCCTATAATGGATGGATAGCAAACCATTCCTGTTGAGGAAGCATTTGTTTCACACCGTCTCCACCAGGTGGCAAGCCTGTACCATGACCTGACCAGTCTCTCCTCACTGGTAGGGTTCCCTACACAGCATGTTGCAGGGCTTGCCCTGTAGAGGAATCAAGTGCATCTTGTCTTGTATAACAAATTCAGAATACTCTCATCAGCAATGTTTAGCAAGACACATACTGATATTACATTATCTACCAATGACAAAGGGTTGGAGGGTTTCAATGTGATTTTTCTTGAGAAATCCTACATTGAAAAACTTCCCTGTGAACTAAATGCTTTATCATAGAGGTTAATTAATTGCTCTTGAATGCTTTTCCAGTGAGGGATTATGATATCAGTATATGGTAGTATTGTGGAGCAGCTTATAGGACTATTTCTTGGATTCTAAAAAAGCATAATTGAAACTTTTGTCATGGACTTCATAGGGCTCTATGTTCAAGTGAGGCCATTTTTTAAAATGATACAAACATGATCAATTATACATAATTATCATATTTGACCTGAACTTCACCAAGGAAAATGCCATAAATCGTAAATAAACTGGGGGAGAGGGTCTTCTAGAGATAAGTGAAAATATGCATGTCAAATATATCCATGATACTTATAACCTACTATATCTAAAAAACTACGATTCTGGTAGTATCTGCTTGGACTTCTGCCCGCACATAAGGACAGAGTGAACCAGACTTAGGCTTGGAGAGTGAGGAGCCACGAGAGTGAGAATCTCGTGGAGGAAAATATTAGAATCTGTTCTTCTTTTTTGTAGATCTATTGGCAGAAATATCTTTTCTCTTATGATTTATTTCGAGCCATGCAGAAATCAATGTCTAGTAGTGTAGTTTTCTTATCTACTTTTCTCGTGAGAAACCAATGAGATCTCAACTTTCGCTGGTCGCCCCACTTTCAAAACTCCGCTGATTCCCTCCACTCAGCAACAGCCTAAGTATTTGACCCTATTAGAGCATCTGACTTTGTGGAGTAGTGGGCAGGGTGTCTTCTGGCAATGCCAGTGTCGGGTGTTCGAACCCAGCAATAGGTAGCCCATAATTTTATTTTTCAATATTCTCCCCTTAACTCGGACTCGACGAAGTCGCTAAATATATCCATGATATTCATGAAAGATAGATAAAAGAAGCAAAATGAACCAAACTGATTTGTTCCTGCTATATTTTGAGCGTACCAATCTCTGATCACTTTAAAGTTTGCCTATAACGGATGAATAGCAAACCATTCCTGTTGAGGAAGCATTTGTTTCATACCGTCTCCACCAGGTGGCAAGCCTGTACCATGACCTGACCAGTCTCTCCTCGCTGGTAGGGTTCCCTACATAGCATGTTGCAGGGCTTGCCCTGTAGAGGAATCATGTGCATCTTGTCCTGTATGACAAATTCAGAATACTCTCATCAGCAATGTTTAGCAAGACACATACTGATATTACATTATCTACCAATGACAAAGGGTTGGAGGGTTTCAATGTGATTTTTCTTGAGAAATCCTACATTGAAAAACGTCCCTGTGAACTAAATGCTTTTTCATAGAGGTTAATTAATTGCTCTTGAATGCTTTTCCAGTGAGGGATTATGATATCAGTATATGGTAGTATTGTGGAGCAGCTTATAGGACTATTTCTTGGATTCTAAAAAAGCATAATTGAAACTTTTGTCATGGACTTCATAGGGCTCTATGTTCAAGTGAGGCCATTTTTTAAAATGATACAAACATGATCAATTATACATAATTATCATATTTGACCTGAACTTCACCATGGAAAATGCCATAAATCGTAAATAAACTGGGGGAGAGGGACTTCTAGAGATAAGTGAAAATATGCATGTCAAATATATCCATGATACTTATAACCTACTATATCTAAAAAACTACGATTCTGGTAGTATCTGCTTGGACTTCTGCCCGCACATAAGGACAGAGTGAACCAGACTTAGGCTTGGAGAGTGAGGAGCCACGAGAGTGAGAATCTCGTGGAGGAAAATATTAGAATCTGTTCTTCTTTTTTGTAGATCTATTGGCAGAAATATCTTTTCTCTTATGATTTATTTCGAGCCATGCAGAAATCAATGTCTAGTAGTGTAGTTTTCTTATCTACTTTTCTCGTGAGAAACCAATGAGATCTCAACTTTCGCTGGTCGCCCCACTTTCAAAACTCCGCTGATTCCCTCCACTCAGCAACAGCCTAAGTATTTGACCCTATTAGAGCATCTGACTTTGTGGAGTAGTGGGCAGGGTGTTTCTCTGGCAATGCCAGTGTTGGGTGTTCGAACCCAGCAATAGGTAGCCCATAATTTTATTTTTCAATATTCTCCCCTTAACTCGGACTCGACGAAGTCGCTAAATATATCCATGATATTCATGAAAGATAGATAAAAGAAGCAAAAGGAACCAAACTGATTTGTTCCTGCTATATTTTGAGCGTACCAATCTCTGATCACTTTAAAGTTTGCCTATAACGGATGAATAGCAAACCATTCCTGTTGAGGAAGCATTTGTTTCATACCGTCTCCACCAGGTGGCAAGCCTCTACCATGACCTGACCAGTCTCTCCTCGCTGGTAGGGTTCCCTACACAGCATGTTGCAAGGCTTGCCCTGTAGAGGAATCATGTGCATCTTGTCCTGTATGACAAATTCAGAATACTCTCATCAGCAATGTTTAGCAAGACACATACTGATATTACATTATCTACCAATGACAAAGGGTTGGAGGGTTTCAATGTGATTTTTCTTGAGAAATCCTACATTGAAAAACGTCCCTGTGAACTAAATGCTTTTTCATAGAGGTTAATTAATTGCTCTTGAATGCTTTTCCAGTGAGGGATTATGATATCAGTATATGGTAGTATTGTGGAGCAGCTTATAGGACTATTTCTTGGATTCTAAAAAAGCATAATTGAAACTTTTGTCATGGACTTCATAGGGCTCTATGTTCAAGTGAGGCCATTTTTTAAAATGATACAAACATGATCAATTATACATAATTATCATATTTGACCTGAACTTCACCATGGAAAATGCCATAAATCGTAAATAAACTGGGGGAGAGGGACTTCTAGAGATAAGTGAAAATATGCATGTCAAATATATCCATGATACTTATAACCTACTATATCTAAAAAACTACGATTCTGGTAGTATCTGCTTGGACTTCTGCCCGCACATAAGGACAGAGTGAACCAGACTTAGGCTTGGAGAGTGAGGAGCCACGAGAGTGAGAATCTCGTGGAGGAAAATATTAGAATCTGTTCTTCTTTTTTGTAGATCTATTGGCAGAAATATCTTTTCTCTTATGATTTATTTCGAGCCATGCAGAAATCAATGTCTAGTAGTGTAGTTTTCTTATCTACTTTTCTCGTGAGAAACCAATGAGATCTCAACTTTCGCTGGTCGCCCCACTTTCAAAACTCCGCTGATTCCCTCCACTCAGCAACAGCCTAAGTATTTGACCCTATTAGAGCATCTGACTTTGTGGAGTAGTGGGCAGGGTGTTTCTCTGGCAATGCCAGTGTCGGGTGTTCGAACCCAGCAATAGGTAGCCCATAATTTTATTTTTCAATATTCCCCCCTTAACTCGGACTCGACGAAGTCGCTTAATATATCCATGATATTCATGAAAGATAGATAAAAGAAGCAAAAGGAACCAAACTGATTTGTTCCTGCTATATTTTGAGCGTACCAATCTCTGATCACTTTAAAGTTTGCCTATAATGGATGAATAGCAAACCATTCCTGTTGAGGAAGCATTTGTTTCACACCGTCTCCATCAGGTGGCAAGCCTGTACCATGACCTGACCAGTCTCTCCTCACTGGTAGGGTTCCCTACACAGCATGTTGCAGGGCTTGCCCTGTAGAGGAATCAAGTGCATCTTGTCTTGTATAACAAATTCAGAATACTCTCATCAGCAATGTTTAGCAAGACACATACTGATATTACATTATCTACCAATGACAAAGGGTTGGAGGGTTTCAATGTGATTTTTCTTGAGAAATCCTACATTGAAAAACTTCCCTGTGAACTAAATGCTTTATCATAGAGGTTAATTAATTGCTCTTGAATGCTTTTCCAGTGAGGGATTATGATATCAGTATATGGTAGTATTGTGGAGCAGCTTATAGGACTATTTCTTGGATTCTAAAAAAGCATAATTGAAACTTTTGTCATGGACTTCATAGGGCTCTATGTTCAAGTGAGGCCATTTTTTAAAATGATACAAACATGATCAATTATACATAATTATCATATTTGACCTGAACTTCACCAAGGAAAATGCCATAAATCGTAAATAAACTGGGGGAGAGGGTCTTCTAGAGATAAGTGAAAATATGCATGTCAAATATATCCATGATACTTATAACCTACTATATCTAAAAAACTACGATTCTGGTAGTATCTGCTTGGACTTCTGCCCGCACATAAGGACAGAGTGAACCAGACTTAGGCTTGGAGAGTGAGGAGCCACGAGAGTGAGAATCTCGTGGAGGAAAATATTAGAATCTGTTCTTCTTTTTTGTAGATCTATTGGCAGAAATATCTTTTCTCTTATGATTTATTTCGAGCCATGCAGAAATCAATGTCTAGTAGTGTAGTTTTCTTATCTACTTTTCTCGTGAGAAACCAATGAGATCTCAACTTTCGCTGGTCGCCCCACTTTCAAAACTCCGCTGATTCCCTCCACTCAGCAACAGCCTAAGTATTTGACCCTATTAGAGCATCTGACTTTGTGGAGTAGTGGGCAGGGTGTTTCTCTGGCAATGCCAGTGTCGGGTGTTCGAACCCAGCAATAGGTAGCCCATAATTTTATTTTTCAATATTCTCCCCTTAACTCGGACTCGACGAAGTCGCTAAATATATCCATGATATTCATGAAAGATAGATAAAAGAAGCAAAAGGAACCAAACTGATTTGTTCCTGCTATATTTTGAGCGTACCAATCTCTGATCACTTTAAAGTTTGCCTATAACGGATGAATAGCAAACCATTCCTGTTGAGGAAGCATTTGTTTCATACCGTCTCCACCAGGTGGCAAGCCTGTACCATGACCTGACCAGTCTCTCCTCGCTGGTAGGGTTCCCTACATAGCATGTTGCAGGGCTTGCCCTGTAGAGGAATCATGTGCATCTTGTCCTGTATGACAAATTCAGAATACTCTCATCAGCAATGTTTAGCAAGACACATACTGATATTACATTATCTACCAATGACAAAGGGTTGGAGGGTTTCAATGTGATTTTTCTTGAGAAATCCTACATTGAAAAACGTCCCTGTGAACTAAATGCTTTTTCATAGAGGTTAATTAATTGCTCTTGAATGCTTTTCCAGTGAGGGATTATGATATCAGTATATGGTAGTATTGTGGAGCAGCTTATAGGACTATTTCTTGGATTCTAAAAAAGCATAATTGAAACTTTTGTCATGGACTTCATAGGGCTCTATGTTCAAGTGAGGCCATTTTTTAAAATGATACAAACATGATCAATTATACATAATTATCATATTTGACCTGAACTTCACCATGGAAAATGCCATAAATCGTAAATAAACTGGGGGAGAGGGACTTCTAGAGATAAGTGAAAATATGCATGTCAAATATATCCATGATACTTATAACCTACTATATCTAAAAAACTACGATTCTGGTAGTATCTGCTTGGACTTCTGCCCGCACATAAGGACAGAGTGAACCAGACTTAGGCTTGGAGAGTGAGGAGCCACGAGAGTGAGAATCTCGTGGAGGAAAATATTAGAATCTGTTCTTCTTTTTTGTAGATCTATTGGCAGAAATATCTTTTCTCTTATGATTTATTTCGAGCCATGCAGAAATCAATGTCTAGTAGTGTAGTTTTCTTATCTACTTTTCTCGTGAGAAACCAATGAGATCTCAACTTTCGCTGGTCGCCCCACTTTCAAAACTCCGCTGATTCCCTCCACTCAGCAACAGCCTAAGTATTTGACCCTATTAGAGCATCTGACTTTGTGGAGTAGTGGGCAGGGTGTTTCTCTGGCAATGCCAGTGTCGGGTGTTCGAACCCAGCAATAGGTAGCCCATAATTTTATTTTTCAATATTCTCCCCTTAACTCGGACTCGACGAAGTCGCTAAATATATCCATGATATTCATGAAAGATAGATAAAAGAAGCAAAAGGAACCAAACTGATTTGTTCCTGCTATATTTTGAGCGTACCAATCTCTGATCACTTTAAAGTTTGCCTATAATGGATGAATAGCAAACCATTCCTGTTGAGGAAGCATTTGTTTCATACCGTCTCCACCAGGTGGCAAGCCTGTACCATGACCTGACCAGTCTCTCCTCACTGGTAGGGTTCCCTACACAGCATGTTGCAGGGCTTGCCCTGTAGAGGAATCATGTGCATCTTGTCCTGTATAACAAATTCAGAATACTCTCATCAGCAATGTTTAGCAAGACACATGCTGATATTACATTATCTACCAATGACAAAGGGTTGGAGGGTTTCAATGTGATTTTTCTTGAGAAATCCTACATTGAAAAACGTCCCTGTGAACTAAATGCTTTTTCATAGAGGTTAATTGATTGCTCTTGAATGCTTTTCCAGTGAGGGATTATGATATCAGTATATGGTAGTATTGTGGAGCAGCTTATAGGACTATTTCTTGGATTCTAAAAAAGCATAATTGAGACTTTTGTCATGGACTTCATAGGGCTCTATGTTCAAGTGAGGCCATTGTTTTAAAATGATACAAACATGATCAATTATACATAATTATCATATTTGACCTGAACTTCACCAAGGAAAATGCCATAAATCGTAAATAAACTGGGGGAGAGGGTCTTCTAGAGATAAGTGAAAATATGCGTGTCAAATATATCCATGATACTTATAACCTACTATATCTAAAAACCTACGATTCTGGTAGTATCTGCTTGGACTTCTGCCCGCACATAAGGACAGAGTGAACCAGACTTAGGCTTGGAGAGTGAGGAGCCACGAGAGTGAGAATCTCGTGGAGGAAAATATTAGAATCTGTTCTTCTTTTTTGTAGATCTATTGGCAGAAATACCTTTTCTCTTATGATTTTTTTCGAGCCATGCAGAAATCAATGTCTTGTAGTGTAGTTTTCTTATCTACTTTTCTCGTGAGAAACCAATGAGATCTCAACTTTCGCTGGTCGCCCCACTTTCAAAACTCCGCTGATTCCCTCCACTCAGCAACAGCCTAAGTATTTGACCCTATTAGAGCATCTGACTTTGTGGAGTAGTGGGCAGGGTGTTTCTCTGGCAATGCCAGTGTCGGGTGTTCGAACCCAGCAATAGGTAGCCCATAATTTTATTTTTCAATATTCTCCCCTTAACTCGGAATCGACGAAGTCGCTAAATATATCCATGATATTCATGAAAGATAGATAAAAGAAGCAAAAGAAACCAAACTGATTTGTTCCTGCTATATTTTGAGCGTACCAATCTCTGATCACTTTAAAGTTTGCCTATAACGGATGAATAGCAAACCATTCCTGTTGAGGAAGCATTTGTTTCATACCGTCTCCACCAGGTGGCAAGCCTGTACCATGACCTGACCAGTCTCTCCTCGCTGGTAGGGTTCCCTACACAGCATGTTGCAGGGCTTGCCCTGTAGAGGAATCATGTGCATCTTGTCCTGTATGACAAATTCAGAATACTCTCATCAGCAATGTTTAGCAAGACACATACTGATATTACATTATCTACCAATGACAAAGGGTTGGAGGGTTTCAATGTGATTTTTCTTGAGAAATCCTACATTGAAAAACGTCCCTGTGAACTAAATGCTTTTTCATAGAGGTTAATTCATTGCTCTTGAATGCTTTTCCAGTGAGGGATTATGATATCAGTATATGGTAGTATTGTGGAGCAGCTTATAGGACTATTTCTTGGATTCTAAAAAAGCATAATTGAAACTTTTGTCATGGACTTCATAGGGCTCTATGTTCAAGTGAGGCCATTTTTTAAAATGATACAAACATGATCAATTATACATAATTATCATATTTGACCTGAACTTCACCAAGGAAAATGCCATAAATCGTAAATAAACTGGGGGAGAGGGTCTTCTAGAGATAAGTGAAAATATGCATGTCAAATATATCCATGATACTTATAACCTACTATATCTAAAAAACTACGATTCTGGTAGTATCTGCTTGGACTTCTGCCCGCACATAAGGACAGAGTGAACCAGACTTAGGCTTGGAGAGTGAGGAGCCACGAGAGTGAGAATCTCGTGGAGGAAAATATTAGAATCTGTTCTTCTTTTTTGTAGATCTATTGGCAGAAATATCTTTTCTCTTATGATTTATTTCGAGCCATGCAGAAATCAATGTCTAGTAGTGTAGTTTTCTTATCTACTTTTCTCGTGAGAAACCAATGACATCTCAACTTTCGCTGGTCGCCCCACTTTCAAAACTCCGCTGATTCCCTCCACTCAGCAACAGCCTAAGTATTTGACCCTATTAGAGCATCTGACTTTGTGGAGTAGTGGGCAGGGTGTTTCTCTGGCAATGCCAGTGTCGGGTGTTCGAACCCAGCAATAGGTAGCCCATAATTTTATTTTTCAATATTCTCCCCTTAACTCGGACTCGACGAAGTCGCTAAATATATCCATGATATTCATGAAAGATAGATAAAAGAAGCAAAAGGAACCAAACTGATTTGTTCCTGCTATATTTTGAGCGTACCAATCTCTGATCACTTTAAAGTTTGCCTATAACGGATGAATAGCAAACCATTCCTGTTGAGGAAGCATTTGTTTCATACCGTCTCCACCAGGTGGCAAGCCTCTACCATGACCTGACCAGTCTCTCCTCGCTGGTAGGGTTCCCTACACAGCATGTTGCAAGGCTTGCCCTGTAGAGGAATCATGTGCATCTTGTCCTGTATGACAAATTCAGAATACTCTCATCAGCAATGTTTAGCAAGACACATACTGATATTACATTATCTACCAATGACAAAGGGTTGGAGGGTTTCAATGTGATTTTTCTTGAGAAATCCTACATTGAAAAACGTCCCTGTGAACTAAATGCTTTTTCATAGAGGTTAATTAATTGCTCTTGAATGCTTTTCCAGTGAGGGATTATGATATCAGTATATGGTAGTATTGTGGAGCAGCTTATAGGACTATTTCTTGGATTCTAAAAAAGCATAATTGAAACTTTTGTCATGGACTTCATAGGGCTCTATGTTCAAGTGAGGCCATTTTTTAAAATGATACAAACATGATCAATTATACATAATTATCATATTTGACCTGAACTTCACCATGGAAAATGCCATAAATCGTAAATAAACTGGGGGAGAGGGACTTCTAGAGATAAGTGAAAATATGCATGTCAAATATATCCATGATACTTATAACCTACTATATCTAAAAAACTACGATTCTGGTAGTATCTGCTTGGACTTCTGCCCGCACATAAGGACAGAGTGAACCAGACTTAGGCTTGGAGAGTGAGGAGCCACGAGAGTGAGAATCTCGTGGAGGAAAATATTAGAATCTGTTCTTCTTTTTTGTAGATCTATTGGCAGAAATATCTTTTCTCTTATGATTTATTTCGAGCCATGCAGAAATCAATGTCTAGTAGTGTAGTTTTCTTATCTACTTTTCTCGTGAGAAACCAATGACATCTCAACTTTCGCTGGTCGCCCCACTTTCAAAACTCCGCTGATTCCCTCCACTCAGCAACAGCCTAAGTATTTGACCCTATTAGAGCATCTGACTTTGTGGAGTAGTGGGCAGGGTGTTTCTCTGGCAATGCCAGTGTCGGGTGTTCGAACCCAGCAATAGGTAGCCCATAATTTTATTTTTCAATATTCCCCCCTTAGCTCGGACTCGACGAAGTCGCTTAATATATCCATGATATTCATGAAAGATAGATAAAAGAAGCAAAAGGAACCAAACTGATTTGTTCCTGCTATATTTTGAGCGTACCAATCTCTGATCACTTTAAAGTTTGCCTATAATGGATGAATAGCAAACCATTCCTGTTGAGGAAGCATTTGTTTCACACCGTCTCCATCAGGTGGCAAGCCTGTACCATGACCTGACCAGTCTCTCCTCACTGGTAGGGTTCCCTACACAGCATGTTGCAGGGCTTGCCCTGTAGAGGAATCAAGTGCATCTTGTCTTGTATAACAAATTCAGAATACTCTCATCAGCAATGTTTAGCAAGACACATGCTGATATTACATTATCTACCAATGACAAAGGGTTGGAGGGTTTCAATGTGATTTTTCTTGAGAAATCCTACATTGAAAAACGTCCCTGTGAACTAAATGCTTTTTCATAGAGGTTAATTCATTGCTCTTGAATGCTTTTCCAGTGAGGGATTATGATATCAGTATATGGTAGTATTGTGGAGCAGCTTATAGGACTATTTCTTGGATTCTAAAAAAGCATAATTGAAACTTTTGTCATGGACTTCATAGGGCTCTATGTTCAAGTGAGGCCATTTTTTAAAATGATACAAACATGATCAATTATACATAATTATCATATTTGACCTGAACTTCACCAAGGAAAATGCCATAAATCGTAAATAAACTGGGGGAGAGGGTCTTCTAGAGATAAGTGAAAATATGCATGTCAAATATATCCATGATACTTATAACCTACTATATCTAAAAAACTACGATTCTGGTAGTATCTGCTTGGACTTCTGCCCGCACATAAGGACAGAGTGAACCAGACTTAGGCTTGGAGAGTGAGGAGCCACGAGAGTGAGAATCTCGTGGAGGAAAATATTAGAATCTGTTCTTCTTTTTTGTAGATCTATTGGCAGAAATATCTTTTCTCTTATGATTTATTTCGAGCCATGCAGAAATCAATGTCTAGTAGTGTAGTTTTCTTATCTACTTTTCTCGTGAGAAACCAATGAGATCTCAACTTTCGCTGGTCGCCCCACTTTCAAAACTCCGCTGATTCCCTCCACTCGGCAACAGCCTAAGTATTTGACCCTATTAGAGCATCTGACTTTGTGGAGTAGTGGGCAGGGTGTTTCTCTGGCAATGCCAGTGTCGGGTGTTCGAACCCAGCAATAGGTAGCCCATGATTTTATTTTTCAATATTCTCCCCTTAACTCGGACTCGACGAAGTCGCTAAATATATCCATGATATTCATGAAAGATAGATAAAAGAAGCAAAAGGAACCAAACTGATTTGTTCCTGCTATATTTTGAGCGTACCAATCTCTGATCACTTTAAAGTTTGCCTATAATGGATGGATAGCAAACCATTCCTGTTGAGGAAGCATTTGTTTCACACCGTCTCCACCAGGTGGCAAGCCTGTACCATGACCTGACCAGTCTCTCCTCACTGGTAGGGTTCCCTACACAGCATGTTGCAGGGCTTGCCCTGTAGAGGAATCAAGTGCATCTTGTCTTGTATAACAAATTCAGAATACTCTCATCAGCAATGTTTAGCAAGACACATACTGATATTACATTATCTACCAATGACAAAGGGTTGGAGGGTTTCAATGTGATTTTTCTTGAGAAATCCTACATTGAAAAACTTCCCTGTGAACTAAATGCTTTATCATAGAGGTTAATTAATTGCTCTTGAATGCTTTTCCAGTGAGGGATTATGATATCAGTATATGGTAGTATTGTGGAGCAGCTTATAGGACTATTTCTTGGATTCTAAAAAAGCATAATTGAAACTTTTGTCATGGACTTCATAGGGCTCTATGTTCAAGTGAGGCCATTGTTTTAAAATGATACAAACATGATCAATTATACATAATTATCATATTTGACCTGAACTTCACCAAGGAAAATGCCATAAATCGTAAATAAACTGGGGGAGAGGGTCTTCTAGAGATAAGTGAAAATATGCATGTCAAATATATCCATGATACTTATAACCTACTATATCTAAAAAACTACGATTCTGGTAGTATCTGCTTGGACTTCTGCCCGCACATAAGGACAGAGTGAACCAGACTTAGGCTTGGAGAGTGAGGAGCCACGAGAGTGAGAATCTCGTGGAGGAAAATATTAGAATCTGTTCTTCTTTTTTGTAGATCTATTGGCAGAAATATCTTTTCTCTTATGATTTATTTCGAGCCATGCAGAAATCAATGTCTAGTAGTGTAGTTTTCTTATCTACTTTTCTCGTGAGAAACCAATGAGATCTCAACTTTCGCTGGTCGCCCCACTTTCAAAACTCCGCTGATTCCCTCCACTCAGCAACAGCCTAAGTATTTGACCCTATTAGAGCATCTGACTTTGTGGAGTAGTGGGCAGGGTGTTTCTCTGGCAATGCCAGTGTCGGGTGTTCGAACCCAGCAATAGGTAGCCCATAATTTTATTTTTCAATATTCTCCCCTTAACTCGGACTCGACGAAGTCGCTAAATATATCCATGATATTCATGAAAGATAGATAAAAGAAGCAAAATGAACCAAACTTATTTGTTCCTGCTATATTTTGAGCGTACCAATCTCTGATCACTTTAAAGTTTGCCTATAACGGATGAATAGCAAACCATTCCTGTTGAGGAAGCATTTGTTTCATACCGTCTCCACCAGGTGGCAAGCCTGTACCATGACCTGACCAGTCTCTCCTCGCTGGTAGGGTTCCCTACATAGCATGTTGCAGGGCTTGCCCTGTAGAGGAATCATGTGCATCTTGTCCTGTATGACAAATTCAGAATACTCTCATCAGCAATGTTTAGCAAGACACATACTGATATTACATTATCTACCAATGACAAAGGGTTGGAGGGTTTCAATGTGATTTTTCTTGAGAAATCCTACATTGAAAAACGTCCCTGTGAACTAAATGCTTTTTCATAGAGGTTAATTAATTGCTCTTGAATGCTTTTCCAGTGAGGGATTATGATATCAGTATATGGTAGTATTGTGGAGCAGCTTATAGGACTATTTCTTGGATTCTAAAAAAGCATAATTGAAACTTTTGTCATGGACTTCATAGGGCTCTATGTTCAAGTGAGGCCATTTTTTAAAATGATACAAACATGATCAATTATACATAATTATCATATTTGACCTGAACTTCACCATGGAAAATGCCATAAATCGTAAATAAACTGGGGGAGAGGGACTTCTAGAGATAAGTGAAAATATGCATGTCAAATATATCCATGATACTTATAACCTACTATATCTAAAAAACTACGATTCTGGTAGTATCTGCTTGGACTTCTGCCCGCACATAAGGACAGAGTGAACCAGACTTAGGCTTGGAGAGTGAGGAGCCACGAGAGTGAGAATCTCGTGGAGGAAAATATTAGAATCTGTTCTTCTTTTTTGTAGATCTATTGGCAGAAATATCTTTTCTCTTATGATTTATTTCGAGCCATGCAGAAATCAATGTCTAGTAGTGTAGTTTTCTTATCTACTTTTCTCGTGAGAAACCAATGACATCTCAACTTTCGCTGGTCGCCCCACTTTCAAAACTCCGCTGATTCCCTCCACTCAGCAACAGCCTAAGTATTTGACCCTATTAGAGCATCTGACTTTGTGGAGTAGTGGGCAGGGTGTTTCTCTGGCAATGCCAGTGTCGGGTGTTCGAACCCAGCAATAGGTAGCCCATGATTTTATTTTTCAATATTCTCCCCTTAACTCGGACTCGACGAAGTCGCTAAATATATCCATGATATTCATGAAAGATAGATAAAAGAAGCAAAAGGAACCAAACTGATTTGTTCCTGCTATATTTTGAGCGTACCAATCTCTGATCACTTTAAAGTTTGCCTATAATGGATGAATAGCAAACCATTCCTGTTGAGGAAGCATTTGTTTCATACCGTCTCCACCAGGTGGCAAGCCTGTACCATGACCTGACCAGTCTCTCCTCACTGGTAGGGTTCCCTACACAGCATGTTGCAGGGCTTGCCCTGTAGAGGAATCATGTGCATCTTGTCCTGTATAACAAATTCAGAATACTCTCATCAGCAATGTTTAGCAAGACACATACTGATATTACATTATCTACCAATGACAAAGGGTTGGAGGGTTTCAATGTGATTTTTCTTGAGAAATCCTACATTGAAAAACGTCCCTGTGAACTAAATGCTTTTTCATAGAGGTTAATTAATTGCTCTTGAATGCTTTTCAAGTGAGGGATTATGATATCAGTATATGGTAGTATTGTGGAGCAGCTTATAGGACTATTTCTTGGATTCTAAAAAAGCATAATTGAAACTTTTGTCATGGACTTCATAGGGCTCTATGTTCAAGTGAGGCCATTGTTTTAAAATGATACAAACATGATCAATTATACATAATTATCATATTTGACCTGAACTTCACCAAGGAAAATGCCATAAATCGTAAATAAACTGGGGGAGAGGGTCTTCTAGAGATAAGTGAAAATATGCATGTCAAATATATCCATGATACTTATAACCTACTATATCTAAAAAACTACGATTCTGGTAGTATCTGCTTGGACTTCTGCCCGCACATAAGGACAGAGTGAACCAGACTTAGGCTTGGAGAGTGAGGAGCCACGAGAGTGAGAATCTCGTGGAGGAAAATATTAGAATCTGTTCTTCTTTTTTGTAGATCTATTGGCAGAAATATCTTTTCTCTTATGATTTATTTCGAGCCATGCAGAAATCAATGTCTAGTAGTGTAGTTTTCTTATCTACTTTTCTCGTGAGAAACCAATGAGATCTCAACTTTCGCTGGTCGCCCCACTTTCAAAACTCCGCTGATTCCCTCCACTCAGCAACAGCCTAAGTATTTGACCCTATTAGAGCATCTGACTTTGTGGAGTAGTGGGCAGGGTGTTTCTCTGGCAATGCCAGTGTCGGGTGTTCGAACCCAGCAATAGGTAGCCCATAATTTTATTTTTCAATATTCTCCCCTTAACTCGGACTCGACGAAGTCGCTAAATATATCCATGATATTCATGAAAGATAGATAAAAGAAGCAAAAGGAACCAAACTGATTTGTTCCTGCTATATTTTGAGCGTACCAATCTCTGATCACTTTAAAGTTTGCCTATAATGGATGAATAGCAAACCATTCCTGTTGAGGAAGCATTTGTTTCATACCGTCTCCACCAGGTGGCAAGCCTGTACCATGACCTGACCAGTCTCTCCTCACTGGTAGGGTTCCCTACACAGCATGTTGCAGGGCTTGCCCTGTAGAGGAATCATGTGCATCTTGTCCTGTATAACAAATTCAGAATACTCTCATCAGCAATGTTTAGCAAGACACATGCTGATATTACATTATCTACCAATGACAAAGGGTTGGAGGGTTTCAATGTGATTTTTCTTGAGAAATCCTACATTGAAAAACGTCCCTGTGAACTAAATGCTTTTTCATAGAGGTTAATTGATTGCTCTTGAATGCTTTTCCAGTGAGGGATTATGATATCAGTATATGGTAGTATTGTGGAGCAGCTTATAGGACTATTTCTTGGATTCTAAAAAAGCATAATTGAGACTTTTGTCATGGACTTCATAGGGCTCTATGTTCAAGTGAGGCCATTGTTTTAAAATGATACAAACATGATCAATTATACATAATTATCATATTTGACCTGAACTTCACCAAGGAAAATGCCATAAATCGTAAATAAACTGGGGGAGAGGGTCTTCTAGAGATAAGTGAAAATATGCGTGTCAAATATATCCATGATACTTATAACCTACTATATCTAAAAACCTACGATTCTGGTAGTATCTGCTTGGACTTCTGCCCGCACATAAGGACAGAGTGAACCAGACTTAGGCTTGGAGAGTGAGGAGCCACGAGAGTGAGAATCTCGTGGAGGAAAATATTAGAATCTGTTCTTCTTTTTTGTAGATCTATTGGCAGAAATACCTTTTCTCTTATGATTTTTTTCGAGCCATGCAGAAATCAATGTCTTGTAGTGTAGTTTTCTTATCTACTTTTCTCGTGAGAAACCAATGAGATCTCAACTTTCGCTGGTCGCCCCACTTTCAAAACTCCGCTGATTCCCTCCACTCAGCAACAGCCTAAGTATTTGACCCTATTAGAGCATCTGACTTTGTGGAGTAGTGGGCAGGGTGTTTCTCTGGCAATGCCAGTGTCGGGTGTTCGAACCCAGCAATAGGTAGCCCATAATTTTATTTTTCAATATTCTCCCCTTAACTCGGAATCGACGAAGTCGCTAAATATATCCATGATATTCATGAAAGATAGATAAAAGAAGCAAAAGAAACCAAACTGATTTGTTCCTGCTATATTTTGAGCGTACCAATCTCTGATCACTTTAAAGTTTGCCTATAACGGATGAATAGCAAACCATTCCTGTTGAGGAAGCATTTGTTTCATACCGTCTCCACCAGGTGGCAAGCCTGTACCATGACCTGACCAGTCTCTCCTCGCTGGTAGGGTTCCCTACACAGCATGTTGCAGGGCTTGCCCTGTAGAGGAATCATGTGCATCTTGTCCTGTATGACAAATTCAGAATACTCTCATCAGCAATGTTTAGCAAGACACATACTGATATTACATTATCTACCAATGACAAAGGGTTGGAGGGTTTCAATGTGATTTTTCTTGAGAAATCCTACATTGAAAAACGTCCCTGTGAACTAAATGCTTTTTCATAGAGGTTAATTCATTGCTCTTGAATGCTTTTCCAGTGAGGGATTATGATATCAGTATATGGTAGTATTGTGGAGCAGCTTATAGGACTATTTCTTGGATTCTAAAAAAGCATAATTGAAACTTTTGTCATGGACTTCATAGGGCTCTATGTTCAAGTGAGGCCATTTTTTAAAATGATACAAACATGATCAATTATACATAATTATCATATTTGACCTGAACTTCACCAAGGAAAATGCCATAAATCGTAAATAAACTGGGGGAGAGGGTCTTCTAGAGATAAGTGAAAATATGCATGTCAAATATATCCATGATACTTATAACCTACTATATCTAAAAAACTACGATTCTGGTAGTATCTGCTTGGACTTCTGCCCGCACATAAGGACAGAGTGAACCAGACTTAGGCTTGGAGAGTGAGGAGCCACGAGAGTGAGAATCTCGTGGAGGAAAATATTAGAATCTGTTCTTCTTTTTTGTAGATCTATTGGCAGAAATATCTTTTCTCTTATGATTTATTTCGAGCCATGCAGAAATCAATGTCTAGTAGTGTAGTTTTCTTATCTACTTTTCTCGTGAGAAACCAATGAGATCTCAACTTTCGCTGGTCGCCCCACTTTCAAAACTCCGCTGATTCCCTCCACTCAGCAACAGCCTAAGTATTTGACCCTATTAGAGCATCTGACTTTGTGGAGTAGTGGGCAGGGTGTTTCTCTGGCAATGCCAGTGTCGGGTGTTCGAACCCAGCAATAGGTAGCCCATAATTTTATTTTTCAATATTCCCCCCTTAGCTCGGACTCGACGAAGTCGCTTAATATATCCATGATATTCATGAAAGATAGATAAAAGAAGCAAAAGGAACCAAACTGATTTGTTCCTGCTATATTTTGAGCGTACCAATCTCTGATCACTTTAAAGTTTGCCTATAATGGATGGATAGCAAACCATTCCTGTTGAGGAAGCATTTGTTTCACACCGTCTCCACCAGGTGGCAAGCCTGTACCATGACCTGACCAGTCTCTCCTCACTGGTAGGGTTCCCTACACAGCATGTTGCAGGGCTTGCCCTGTAGAGGAATCAAGTGCATCTTGTCTTGTATAACAAATTCAGAATACTCTCATCAGCAA
Organism: Alentia gelatinosa; assembly: GCA_950022655.1. Classification (NCBI taxonomy): domain Eukaryota; kingdom Metazoa; phylum Annelida; class Polychaeta; order Phyllodocida; family Polynoidae; genus Alentia; species Alentia gelatinosa. The sequence goes on from OX465584.1 coordinate 33,789,738, forward strand.
TGTTTAGCAAGACACATACTGATATTACATTATCTACCAATGACAAAGGGTTGGAGGGTTTCAATGTGATTTTTCTTGAGAAATCCTACATTGAAAAACTTCCCTGTGAACTAAATGCTTTATCATAGAGGTTAATTAATTGCTCTTGAATGCTTTTCCAGTGAGGGATTATGATATCAGTATATGGTAGTATTGTGGAGCAGCTTATAGGACTATTTCTTGGATTCTAAAAAAGCATAATTGAAACTTTTGTCATGGACTTCATAGGGCTCTATGTTCAAGTGAGGCCATTGTTTTAAAATGATACAAACATGATCAATTATACATAATTATCATATTTGACCTGAACTTCACCAAGGAAAATGCCATAAATCGTAAATAAACTGGGGGAGAGGGTCTTCTAGAGATAAGTGAAAATATGCATGTCAAATATATCCATGATACTTATAACCTACTATATCTAAAAAACTACGATTCTGGTAGTATCTGCTTGGACTTCTGCCCGCACATAAGGACAGAGTGAACCAGACTTAGGCTTGGAGAGTGAGGAGCCACGAGAGTGAGAATCTCGTGGAGGAAAATATTAGAATCTGTTCTTCTTTTTTGTAGATCTATTGGCAGAAATATCTTTTCTCTTATGATTTATTTCGAGCCATGCAGAAATCAATGTCTAGTAGTGTAGTTTTCTTATCTACTTTTCTCGTGAGAAACCAATGAGATCTCAACTTTCGCTGGTCGCCCCACTTTCAAAACTCCGCTGATTCCCTCCACTCAGCAACAGCCTAAGTATTTGACCCTATTAGAGCATCTGACTTTGTGGAGTAGTGGGCAGGGTGTTTCTCTGGCAATGCCAGTGTCGGGTGTTCGAACCCAGCAATAGGTAGCCCATAATTTTATTTTTCAATATTCTCCCCTTAACTCGGACTCGACGAAGTCGCTAAATATATCCATGATATTCATGAAAGATAGATAAAAGAAGCAAAATGAACCAAACTGATTTGTTCCTGCTATATTTTGAGCGTACCAATCTCTGATCACTTTAAAGTTTGCCTATAACGGATGAATAGCAAACCATTCCTGTTGAGGAAGCATTTGTTTCATACCGTCTCCACCAGGTGGCAAGCCTGTACCATGACCTGACCAGTCTCTCCTCGCTGGTAGGGTTCCCTACATAGCATGTTGCAGGGCTTGCCCTGTAGAGGAATCATGTGCATCTTGTCCTGTATGACAAATTCAGAATACTCTCATCAGCAATGTTTAGCAAGACACATACTGATATTACATTATCTACCAATGACAAAGGGTTGGAGGGTTTCAATGTGATTTTTCTTGAGAAATCCTACATTGAAAAACGTCCCTGTGAACTAAATGCTTTTTCATAGAGGTTAATTAATTGCTCTTGAATGCTTTTCCAGTGAGGGATTATGATATCAGTATATGGTAGTATTGTGGAGCAGCTTATAGGACTATTTCTTGGATTCTAAAAAAGCATAATTGAAACTTTTGTCATGGACTTCATAGGGCTCTATGTTCAAGTGAGGCCATTGTTTTAAAATGATACAAACATGATCAATTATACATAATTATCATATTTGACCTGAACTTCACCATGGAAAATGCCATAAATCGTAAATAAACTGGGGGAGAGGGACTTCTAGAGATAAGTGAAAATATGCATGTCAAATATATCCATGATACTTATAACCTACTATATCTAAAAAACTACGATTCTGGTAGTATCTGCTTGGACTTCTGCCCGCACATAAGGACAGAGTGAACCAGACTTAGGCTTGGAGAGTGAGGAGCCACGAGAGTGAGAATCTCGTGGAGGAAAATATTAGAATCTGTTCTTCTTTTTTGTAGATCTATTGGCAGAAATATCTTTTCTCTTATGATTTATTTCGAGCCATGCAGAAATCAATGTCTAGTAGTGTAGTTTTCTTATCTACTTTTCTCGTGAGAAACCAATGAGATCTCAACTTTCGCTGGTCGCCCCACTTTCAAAACTCCGCTGATTCCCTCCACTCAGCAACAGCCTAAGTATTTGACCCTATTAGAGCATCTGACTTTGTGGAGTAGTGGGCAGGGTGTTTCTCTGGCAATGCCAGTGTCGGGTGTTCGAACCCAGCAATAGGTAGCCCATGATTTTATTTTTCAATATTCTCCCCTTAACTCGGACTCGACGAAGTCGCTAAATATATCCATGATATTCATGAAAGATAGATAAAAGAAGCAAAAGGAACCAAACTGATTTGTTCCTGCTATATTTTGAGCGTACCAATCTCTGATCACTTTAAAGTTTGCCTATAATGGATGAATAGCAAACCATTCCTGTTGAGGAAGCATTTGTTTCATACCGTCTCCACCAGGTGGCAAGCCTGTACCATGACCTGACCAGTCTCTCCTCACTGGTAGGGTTCCCTACACAGCATGTTGCAGGGCTTGCCCTGTAGAGGAATCATGTGCATCTTGTCCTGTATAACAAATTCAGAATACTCTCATCAGCAATGTTTAGCAAGACACATACTGATATTACATTATCTACCAATGACAAAGGGTTGGAGGGTTTCAATGTGATTTTTCTTGAGAAATCCTACATTGAAAAACGTCCCTGTGAACTAAATGCTTTTTCATAGAGGTTAATTAATTGCTCTTGAATGCTTTTCCAGTGAGGGATTATGATATCAGTATATGGTAGTATTGTGGAGCAGCTTATAGGACTATTTCTTGGATTCTAAAAAAGCATAATTGAAACTTTTGTCATGGACTTCATAGGGCTCTATGTTCAAGTGAGGCCATTTTTTAAAATGATACAAACATGATCAATTATACATAATTATCATATTTGACCTGAACTTCACCATGGAAAATGCCATAAATCGTAAATAAACTGGGGGAGAGGGACTTCTAGAGATAAGTGAAAATATGCATGTCAAATATATCCATGATACTTATAACCTACTATATCTAAAAAACTACGATTCTGGTAGTATCTGCTTGGACTTCTGCCCGCACATAAGGACAGAGTGAACCAGACTTAGGCTTGGAGAGTGAGGAGCCACGAGAGTGAGAATCTCGTGGAGGAAAATATTAGAATCTGTTCTTCTTTTTTGTAGATCTATTGGCAGAAATATCTTTTCTCTTATGATTTATTTCGAGCCATGCAGAAATCAATGTCTAGTAGTGTAGTTTTCTTATCTACTTTTCTCGTGAGAAACCAATGAGATCTCAACTTTCGCTGGTCGCCCCACTTTCAAAACTCCGCTGATTCCCTCCACTCAGCAACAGCCTAAGTATTTGACCCTATTAGAGCATCTGACTTTGTGGAGTAGTGGGCAGGGTGTTTCTCTGGCAATGCCAGTGTCGGGTGTTCGAACCCAGCAATAGGTAGCCCATGATTTTATTTTTCAATATTCTCCCCTTAACTCGGACTCGACGAAGTCGCTAAATATATCCATGATATTCATGAAAGATAGATAAAAGAAGCAAAAGGAACCAAACTGATTTGTTCCTGCTATATTTTGAGCGTACCAATCTCTGATCACTTTAAAGTTTGCCTATAATGGATGAATAGCAAACCATTCCTGTTGAGGAAGCATTTGTTTCATACCGTCTCCACCAGGTGGCAAGCCTGTACCATGACCTGACCAGTCTCTCCTCACTGGTAGGGTTCCCTACACAGCATGTTGCAGGGCTTGCCCTGTAGAGGAATCATGTGCATCTTGTCCTGTATAACAAATTCAGAATACTCTCATCAGCAATGTTTAGCAAGACACATACTGATATTACATTATCTACCAATGACAAAGGGTTGGAGGGTTTCAATGTGATTTTTCTTGAGAAATCCTACATTGAAAAACGTCCCTGTGAACTAAATGCTTTTTCATAGAGGTTAATTAATTGCTCTTGAATGCTTTTCCAGTGAGGGATTATGATATCAGTATATGGTAGTATTGTGGAGCAGCTTATAGGACTATTTCTTGGATTCTAAAAAAGCATAATTGAAACTTTTGTCATGGACTTCATAGGGCTCTATGTTCAAGTGAGGCCATTGTTTTAAAATGATACAAACATGATCAATTATACATAATTATCATATTTGACCTGAACTTCACCAAGGAAAATGCCATAAATCGTAAATAAACTGGGGGAGAGGGTCTTCTAGAGATAAGTGAAAATATGCATGTCAAATATATCCATGATACTTATAACCTACTATATCTAAAAAACTACGATTCTGGTAGTATCTGCTTGGACTTCTGCCCGCACATAAGGACAGAGTGAACCAGACTTAGGCTTGGAGAGTGAGGAGCCACGAGAGTGAGAATCTCGTGGAGGAAAATATTAGAATCTGTTCTTCTTTTTTGTAGATCTATTGGCAGAAATATCTTTTCTCTTATGATTTATTTCGAGCCATGCAGAAATCAATGTCTAGTAGTGTAGTTTTCTTATCTACTTTTCTCGTGAGAAACCAATGAGATCTCAACTTTCGCTGGTCGCCCCACTTTCAAAACTCCGCTGATTCCCTCCACTCAGCAACAGCCTAAGTATTTGACCCTATTAGAGCATCTGACTTTGTGGAGTAGTGGGCAGGGTGTTTCTCTGGCAATGCCAGTGTCGGGTGTTCGAACCCAGCAATAGGTAGCCCATAATTTTATTTTTCAATATTCTCCCCTTAACTCGGACTCGACGAAGTCGCTAAATATATCCATGATATTCATGAAAGATAGATAAAAGAAGCAAAAGGAACCAAACTGATTTGTTCCTGCTATATTTTGAGCGTACCAATCTCTGATCACTTTAAAGTTTGCCTATAATGGATGAATAGCAAACCATTCCTGTTGAGGAAGCATTTGTTTCATACCGTCTCCACCAGGTGGCAAGCCTGTACCATGACCTGACCAGTCTCTCCTCACTGGTAGGGTTCCCTACACAGCATGTTGCAGGGCTTGCCCTGTAGAGGAATCATGTGCATCTTGTCCTGTATAACAAATTCAGAATACTCTCATCAGCAATGTTTAGCAAGACACATGCTGATATTACATTATCTACCAATGACAAAGGGTTGGAGGGTTTCAATGTGATTTTTCTTGAGAAATCCTACATTGAAAAACGTCCCTGTGAACTAAATGCTTTTTCATAGAGGTTAATTGATTGCTCTTGAATGCTTTTCCAGTGAGGGATTATGATATCAGTATATGGTAGTATTGTGGAGCAGCTTATAGGACTATTTCTTGGATTCTAAAAAAGCATAATTGAGACTTTTGTCATGGACTTCATAGGGCTCTATGTTCAAGTGAGGCCATTGTTTTAAAATGATACAAACATGATCAATTATACATAATTATCATATTTGACCTGAACTTCACCAAGGAAAATGCCATAAATCGTAAATAAACTGGGGGAGAGGGTCTTCTAGAGATAAGTGAAAATATGCGTGTCAAATATATCCATGATACTTATGACCTACTATATCTAAAAACCTACGATTCTGGTAGTATCTGCTTGGACTTCTGCCCGCACATAAGGACAGAGTGAACCAGACTTAGGCTTGGAGAGTGAGGAGCCACGAGAGTGAGAATCTCGTGGAGGAAAATATTAGAATCTGTTCTTCTTTTTTGTAGATCTATTGGCAGAAATACCTTTTCTCTTATGATTTTTTTCGAGCCATGCAGAAATCAATGTCTTGTAGTGTAGTTTTCTTATCTACTTTTCTCGTGAGAAACCAATGAGATCTCAACTTTCGCTGGTCGCCCCACTTTCAAAACTCCGCTGATTCCCTCCACTCAGCAACAGCCTAAGTATTTGACCCTATTAGAGCATCTGACTTTGTGGAGTAGTGGGCAGGGTGTTTCTCTGGCAATGCCAGTGTCGGGTGTTCGAACCCAGCAATAGGTAGCCCATAATTTTATTTTTCAATATTCTCCCCTTAACTCGGAATCGACGAAGTCGCTAAATATATCCATGATATTCATGAAAGATAGATAAAAGAAGCAAAAGAAACCAAACTGATTTGTTCCTGCTATATTTTGAGCGTACCAATCTCTGATCACTTTAAAGTTTGCCTATAACGGATGAATAGCAAACCATTCCTGTTGAGGAAGCATTTGTTTCATACCGTCTCCACCAGGTGGCAAGCCTGTACCATGACCTGACCAGTCTCTCCTCGCTGGTAGGGTTCCCTACACAGCATGTTGCAGGGCTTGCCCTGTAGAGGAATCATGTGCATCTTGTCCTGTATGACAAATTCAGAATACTCTCATCAGCAATGTTTAGCAAGACACATACTGATATTACATTATCTACCAATGACAAAGGGTTGGAGGGTTTCAATGTGATTTTTCTTGAGAAATCCTACATTGAAAAACGTCCCTGTGAACTAAATGCTTTTTCATAGAGGTTAATTAATTGCTCTTGAATGCTTTTCCAGTGAGGGATTATGATATCAGTATATGGTAGTATTGTGGAGCAGCTTATAGGACTATTTCTTGGATTCTAAAAAAGCATAATTGAAACTTTTGTCATGGACTTCATAGGGCTCTATGTTCAAGTGAGGCCATTTTTTAAAATGATACAAACATGATCAATTATACATAATTATCATATTTGACCTGAACTTCACCATGGAAAATGCCATGAATCGTAAATAAACTGGGGGAGAGGGACTTCTAGAGATAAGTGAAAATATGCATGTCAAATATATCCATGATACTTATAACCTACTATATCTAAAAAACTACGATTCTGGTAGTATCTGCTTGGACTTCTGCCCGCACATAAGGACAGAGTGAACCAGACTTAGGCTTGGAGAGTGAGGAGCCACGAGAGTGAGAATCTCGTGGAGGAAAATATTAGAATCTGTTCTTCTTTTTTGTAGATCTATTGGCAGAAATATCTTTTCTCTTATGATTTATTTCGAGCCATGCAGAAATCAATGTCTAGTAGTGTAGTTTTCTTATCTACTTTTCTCGTGAGAAACCAATGACATCTCAACTTTCGCTGGTCGCCCCACTTTCAAAACTCCGCTGATTCCCTCCACTCAGCAACAGCCTAAGTATTTGACCCTATTAGAGCATCTGACTTTGTGGAGTAGTGGGCAGGGTGTTTCTCTGGCAATGCCAGTGTCGGGTGTTCGAACCCAGCAATAGGTAGCCCATAATTTTATTTTTCAATATTCTCCCCTTAACTCGGACTCGACGAAGTCGCTAAATATATCCATGATATTCATGAAAGATAGATAAAAGAAGCAAAAGGAACCAAACTGATTTGTTCCTGCTATATTTTGAGCGTACCAATCTCTGATCACTTTAAAGTTTGCCTATAACGGATGAATAGCAAACCATTCCTGTTGACGAAGTATTTGTTTCATACCGTCTCCACCAGGTGGCAAGCCTGTACCATGACCTGACCAGTCTCTCCTCGCTGGTAGGGTTCCCTACACAGCATGTTGCAGGGCTTGCCCTGTAGAGGAATCATGTGCATCTTGTCCTGTATGACAAATTCAGAATACTCTCATCAGCAATGTTTAGCAAGACACATACTGATATTACATTATCTACCAATGACAAAGGGTTGGAGGGTTTCAATGTGATTTTTCTTGAGAAATCCTACATTGAAAAACTTCCCTGTGAACTAAATGCTTTATCATAGAGGTTAATTAATTGCTCTTGAATGCTTTTCCAGTGAGGGATTATGATATCAGTATATGGTAGTATTGTGGAGCAGCTTATAGGACTATTTCTTGGATTCTAAAAAAGCATAATTGAAACTTTTGTCATGGACTTCATAGGGCTCTATGTTCAAGTGAGGCCATTTTTTAAAATGATACAAACATGATCAATTATACATAATTATCATATTTGACCTGAACTTCACCAAGGAAAATGCCATAAATCGTAAATAAACTGGGGGAGAGGGACTTCTAGAGATAAGTGAAAATATGCATGTCAAATATATCCATGATACTTATAACCTACTATATCTAAAAAACTACGATTCTGGTAGTATCTGCTTGGACTTCTGCCCGCACATAAGGACAGAGTGAACCAGACTTAGGCTTGGAGAGTGAGGAGCCACGAGAGTGAGAATCTCGTGGAGGAAAATATTAGAATCTGTTCTTCTTTTTTGTAGATCTATTGGCAGAAATATCTTTTCTCTTATGATTTATTTCGAGCCATGCAGAAATCAATGTCTAGTAGTGTAGTTTTCTTATCTACTTTTCTCGTGAGAAACCAATGACATCTCAACTTTCGCTGGTCGCCCCACTTTCAAAACTCCGCTGATTCCCTCCACTCAGCAACAGCCTAAGTATTTGACCCTATTAGAGCATCTGACTTTGTGGAGTAGTGGGCAGGGTGTTTCTCTGGCAATGCCAGTGTCGGGTGTTCGAACCCAGCAATAGGTAGCCCATAATTTTATTTTTCAATATTCTCCCCTTAACTCGGACTCGACGAAGTCGCTAAATATATCCATGATATTCATGAAAGATAGATAAAAGAAGCAAAAGGAACCAAACTGATTTGTTCCTGCTATATTTTGAGCGTACCAATCTCTGATCACTTTAAAGTTTGCCTATAACGGATGAATAGCAAACCATTCCTGTTGAGGAAGCATTTGTTTCACACCGTCTCCACCAGGTGGCAAGCCTGTACCATGACCTGACCAGTCTCTCCTCACTGGTAGGGTTCCCTACACAGCATGTTGCAGGGCTTGCCCTGTAGAGGAATCATGTGCATCTTGTCCTGTATAACAAATTCAGAATACTCTCATCAGCAATGTTTAGCAAGACACATACTGATATTACATTATCTACCAATGACAAAGGGTTGGAGGGTTTCAATGTGATTTTTCTTGAGAAATCCTACATTGAAAAACGTCCCTGTGAACTAAATGCTTTTTCATAGAGGTTAATTAATTGCTCTTGAATGCTTTTCCAGTGAGGGATTATGATATCAGTATATGGTAGTATTGTGGAGCAGCTTATAGGACTATTTCTTGGATTCTAAAAAAGCATTATTGAGACTTTTGTCATGGACTTCATAGGGCTCTATGTTCAAGTGAGGCCATTGTTTTAAAATGATACAAACATGATCAATTATACATAATTATCATATTTGACCTGAACTTCACCAAGGAAAATGCCATAAATCGTAAATAAACTGGGGGAGAGGGTCTTCTAGAGATAAGTGAAAATATGCATGTCAAATATATCCATGATACTTATAACCTACTATATCTAAAAAACTACGATTCTGGTAGTATCTGCTTGGACTTCTGCCCGCACATAAGGACAGAGTGAACCAGACTTAGGCTTGGAGAGTGAGGAGCCACGAGAGTGAGAATCTCGTGGAGGAAAATATTAGAATCTGTTCTTCTTTTTTGTAGATCTATTGGCAGAAATATCTTTTCTCTTATGATTTATTTCGAGCCATGCAGAAATCAATGTCTAGTAGTGTAGTTTTCTTATCTACTTTTCTCGTGAGAAACCAATGACATCTCAACTTTCGCTGGTCGCCCCACTTTCAAAACTCCGCTGATTCCCTCCACTCAGCAACAGCCTAAGTATTTGACCCTATTAGAGCATCTGACTTTGTGGAGTAGTGGGCAGGGTGTTTCTCTGGCAATGCCAGTGTCGGGTGTTCGAACCCAGCAATAGGTAGCCCATAATTTTATTTTTCAATATTCTCCCCTTAACTCGGACTCGACGAAGTCGCTAAATATATCCATGATATTCATGAAAGATAGATAAAAGAAGCAAAAGGAACCAAACTGATTTGTTCCTGCTATATTTTGAGCGTACCAATCTCTGATCACTTTAAAGTTTGCCTATAACGGATGAATAGCAAACCATTCCTGTTGAGGAAGCATTTGTTTCATACCGTCTCCACCAGGTGGCAAGCCTGTACCATGACCTGACCAGTCTCTCCTCGCTGGTAGGGTTCCCTACACAGCATGTTGCAGGGCTTGCCCTGTAGAGGAATCATGTGCATCTTGTCCTGTATGACAAATTCAGAATACTCTCATCAGCAATGTTTAGCAAGACACATACTGATATTACATTATCTACCAATGACAAAGGGTTGGAGGGTTTCAATGTGATTTTTCTTGAGAAATCCTACATTGAAAAACGTCCCTGTGAACTAAATGCTTTTTCATAGAGGTTAATTAATTGCTCTTGAATGCTTTTCCAGTGAGGGATTATGATATCAGTATATGGTAGTATTGTGGAGCAGCTTATAGGACTATTTCTTGGATTCTAAAAAAGCATAATTGAAACTTTTGTCATGGACTTCATAGGGCTCTATGTTCAAGTGAGGCCATTTTTTAAAATGATACAAACATGATCAATTATACATAATTATCATATTTGACCTGAACTTCACCAAGGAAAATGCCATAAATCGTAAATAAACTGGGGGAGAGGGTCTTCTAGAGATAAGTGAAAATATGCATGTCAAATATATCCATGATACTTATAACCTACTATATCTAAAAAACTACGATTCTGGTAGTATCTGCTTGGACTTCTGCCCGCACATAAGGACAGAGTGAACCAGACTTAGGCTTGGAGAGTGAGGAGCCACGAGAGTGAGAATCTCGTGGAGGAAAATATTAGAATCTGTTCTTCTTTTTTGTAGATCTATTGGCAGAAATATCTTTTCTCTTATGATTTATTTCGAGCCATGCAGAAATCAATGTCTAGTAGTGTAGTTTTCTTATCTACTTTTCTCGTGAGAAACCAATGAGATCTCAACTTTCGCTGGTCGCCCCACTTTCAAAACTCCGCTGATTCCCTCCACTCAGCAACAGCCTAAGTATTTGACCCTATTAGAGCATCTGACTTTGTGGAGTAGTGGGCAGGGTGTTTCTCTGGCAATGCCAGTGTCGGGTGTTCGAACCCAGCAATAGGTAGCCCATAATTTTATTTTTCAATATTCTCCCCTTAACTCGGACTCGACGAAGTCGCTAAATATATCCATGATATTCATGAAAGATAGATAAAAGAAGCAAAATGAACCAAACTGATTTGTTCCTGCTATATTTTGAGCGTACCAATCTCTGATCACTTTAAAGTTTGCCTATAACGGATGAATAGCAAACCATTCCTGTTGAGGAAGCATTTGTTTCATACCGTCTCCACCAGGTGGCAAGCCTGTACCATGACCTGACCAGTCTCTCCTCGCTGGTAGGGTTCCCTACATAGCATGTTGCAGGGCTTGCCCTGTAGAGGAATCATGTGCATCTTGTCCTGTATGACAAATTCAGAATACTCTCATCAGCAATGTTTAGCAAGACACATACTGATATTACATTATCTACCAATGACAAAGGGTTGGAGGGTTTCAATGTGATTTTTCTTGAGAAATCCTACATTGAAAAACGTCCCTGTGAACTAAATGCTTTTTCATAGAGGTTAATTAATTGCTCTTGAATGCTTTTCCAGTGAGGGATTATGATATCAGTATATGGTAGTATTGTGGAGCAGCTTATAGGACTATTTCTTGGATTCTAAAAAAGCATAATTGAAACTTTTGTCATGGACTTCATAGGGCTCTATGTTCAAGTGAGGCCATTTTTTAAAATGATACAAACATGATCAATTATACATAATTATCATATTTGACCTGAACTTCACCATGGAAAATGCCATAAATCGTAAATAAACTGGGGGAGAGGGACTTCTAGAGATAAGTGAAAATATGCATGTCAAATATATCCATGATACTTATAACCTACTATATCTAAAAAACTACGATTCTGGTAGTATCTGCTTGGACTTCTGCCCGCACATAAGGACAGAGTGAACCAGACTTAGGCTTGGAGAGTGAGGAGCCACGAGAGTGAGAATCTCGTGGAGGAAAATATTAGAATATGTTCTTCTTTTTTGTAGATCTATTGGCAGAAATATCTTTTCTCTTATGATTTATTTCGAGCCATGCAGAAATCAATGTCTAGTAGTGTAGTTTTCTTATCTACTTTTCTCGTGAGAAACCAATGAGATCTCAACTTTCGCTGGTCGCCCCACTTTCAAAACTCCGCTGATTCCCTCCACTCAGCAACAGCCTAAGTATTTGACCCTATTAGAGCATCTGACTTTGTGGAGTAGTGGGCAGGGTGTTTCTCTGGCAATGCCAGTGTTGGGTGTTCGAACCCAGCAATAGGTAGCCCATAATTTTATTTTTCAATATTCTCCCCTTAACTCGGACTCGACGAAGTCGCTAAATATATCCATGATATTCATGAAAGATAGATAAAAGAAGCAAAAGGAACCAAACTGATTTGTTCCTGCTATATTTTGAGCGTACCAATCTCTGATCACTTTAAAGTTTGCCTATAACGGATGAATAGCAAACCATTCCTGTTGAGGAAGCATTTGTTTCACACCGTCTCCACCAGGTGGCAAGCCTGTACCATGACCTGACCAGTCTCTCCTCACTGGTAGGGTTCCCTACACAGCATGTTGCAGGGCTTGCCCTGTAGAGGAATCATGTGCATCTTGTCCTGTATAACAAATTCAGAATACTCTCATCAGCAATGTTTAGCAAGACACATGCTGATATTACATTATCTACCAATGACAAAGGGTTGGAGGGTTTCAATGTGATTTTTCTTGAGAAATCCTACATTGAAAAACGTCCCTGTGAACTAAATGCTTTTTCATAGAGGTTAATTCATTGCTCTTGAATGCTTTTCCAGTGAGGGATTATGATATCAGTATATGGTAGTATTGTGGAGCAGCTTATAGGACTATTTCTTGGATTCTAAAAAAGCATAATTGAAACTTTTGTCATGGACTTCATAGGGCTCTATGTTCAAGTGAGGCCATTTTTTAAAATGATACAAACATGATCAATTATACATAATTATCATATTTGACCTGAACTTCACCAAGGAAAATGCCATAAATCGTAAATAAACTGGGGGAGAGGGTCTTCTAGAGATAAGTGAAAATATGCATGTCAAATATATCCATGATACTTATAACCTACTATATCTAAAAAACTACGATTCTGGTAGTATCTGCTTGGACTTCTGCCCGCACATAAGGACAGAGTGAACCAGACTTAGGCTTGGAGAGTGAGGAGCCACGAGAGTGAGAATCTCGTGGAGGAAAATATTAGAATCTGTTCTTCTTTTTTGTAGATCTATTGGCAGAAATATCTTTTCTCTTATGATTTATTTCGAGCCATGCAGAAATCAATGTCTAGTAGTGTAGTTTTCTTATCTACTTTTCTCGTGAGAAACCAATGAGATCTCAACTTTCGCTGGTCGCCCCACTTTCAAAACTCCGCTGATTCTCTCCACTCGGCAACAGCCTAAGTATTTGACCCTATTAGAGCATCTGACTTTGTGGAGTAGTGGGCAGGGTGTTTCTCTGGCAATGCCAGTGTCGGGTGTTCGAACCCAGCAATAGGTAGCCCATGATTTTATTTTTCAATATTCTCCCCTTAACTCGGACTCGACGAAGTCGCTAAATATATCCATGATATTCATGAAAGATAGATAAAAGAAGCAAAAGGAACCAAACTGATTTGTTCCTGCTATATTTTGAGCGTACCAATCTCTGATCACTTTAAAGTTTGCCTATAATGGATGAATAGCAAACCATTCCTGTTGAGGAAGCATTTGTTTCATACCGTCTCCACCAGGTGGCAAGCCTGTACCATGACCTGACCAGTCTCTCCTCGCTGGTAGGGTTCCCTACACAGCATGTTGCAGGGCTTGCCCTGTAGAGGAATCATGTGCATCTTGTCCTGTATGACAAATTCAGAATACTCTCATCAGCAATGTTTAGCAAGACACATACTGATATTACATTATCTACCAATGACAAAGGGTTGGAGGGTTTCAATGTGATTTTTCTTGAGAAATCCTACATTGAAAAACTTCCCTGTGAACTAAATGCTTTATCATAGAGGTTAATTAATTGCTCTTGAATGCTTTTCCAGTGAGGGATTATGATATCAGTATATGGTAGTATTGTGGAGCAGCTTATAGGACTATTTCTTGGATTCTAAAAAAGCATAATTGAAACTTTTGTCATGGACTTCATAGGGCTCTATGTTCAAGTGAGGCCATTTTTTAAAATGATACAAACATGATCAATTATACATAATTATCATATTTGACCTGAACTTCACCATGGAAAATGCCATAAATCGTAAATAAACTGGGGGAGAGGGACTTCTAGAGATAAGTGAAAATATGCATGTCAAATATATCCATGATACTTATAACCTACTATATCTAAAAAACTACGATTCTGGTAGTATCTGCTTGGACTTCTGCCCGCACATAAGGACAGAGTGAACCAGACTTAGGCTTGGAGAGTGAGGAGCCACGAGAGTGAGAATCTCGTGGAGGAAAATATTAGAATCTGTTCTTCTTTTTTGTAGATCTATTGGCAGAAATATCTTTTCTCTTATGATTTATTTCGAGCCATGCAGAAATCAATGTCTAGTAGTGTAGTTTTCTTATCTACTTTTCTCGTGAGAAACCAATGACATCTCAACTTTCGCTGGTCGCCCCACTTTCAAAACTCCGCTGATTCCCTCCACTCAGCAACAGCCTAAGTATTTGACCCTATTAGAGCATCTGACTTTGTGGAGTAGTGGGCAGGGTGTTTCTCTGGCAATGCCAGTGTCGGGTGTTCGAACCCAGCAATAGGTAGCCCATAATTTTATTTTTCAATATTCTCCCCTTAACTCGGACTCGACGAAGTCGCTAAATATATCCATGATATTCATGAAAGATAGATAAAAGAAGCAAAAGGAACCAAACTGATTTGTTCCTGCTATATTTTGAGCGTACCAATCTCTGATCACTTTAAAGTTTGCCTATAATGGATGAATAGCAAACCATTCCTGTTGAGGAAGCATTTGTTTCATACCGTCTCCACCAGGTGGCAAGCCTGTACCATGACCTGACCAGTCTCTCCTCACTGGTAGGGTTCCCTACACAGCATGTTGCAGGGCTTGCCCTGTAGAGGAATCATGTGCATCTTGTCCTGTATAACAAATTCAGAATACTCTCATCAGCAATGTTTAGCAAGACACATACTGATATTACATTATCTACCAATGACAAAGGGTTGGAGGGTTTCAATGTGATTTTTCTTGAGAAATCCTACATTGAAAAACGTCCCTGTGAACTAAATGCTTTTTCATAGAGGTTAATTAATTGCTCTTGAATGCTTTTCCAGTGAGGGATTATGATATCAGTATATGGTAGTATTGTGGAGCAGCTTATAGGACTATTTCTTGGATTCTAAAAAAGCATAATTGAGACTTTTGTCATGGACTTCATAGGGCTCTATGTTCAAGTGAGGCCATTGTTTTAAAATGATACAAACATGATCAATTATACATAATTATCATATTTGACCTGAACTTCACCAAGGAAAATGCCATAAATCGTAAATAAACTGGGGGAGAGGGTCTTCTAGAGATAAGTGAAAATATGCGTGTCAAATATATCCATGATACTTATAACCTACTATATCTAAAAACCTACGATTCTGGTAGTATCTGCTTGGACTTCTGCCCGCACATAAGGACAGAGTGAACCAGACTTAGGCTTGGAGAGTGAGGAGCCACGAGAGTGAGAATCTCGTGGAGGAAAATATTAGAATCTGTTCTTCTTTTTTGTAGATCTATTGGCAGAAATACCTTTTCTCTTATGATTTTTTTCGAGCCATGCAGAAATCAATGTCTTGTAGTGTAGTTTTCTTATCTACTTTTCTCGTGAGAAACCAATGAGATCTCAACTTTCGCTGGTCGCCCCACTTTCAAAACTCCGCTGATTCCCTCCACTCAGCAACAGCCTAAGTATTTGACCCTATTAGAGCATCTGACTTTGTGGAGTAGTGGGCAGGGTGTTTCTCTGGCAATGCCAGTGTCGGGTGTTCGAACCCAGCAATAGGTAGCCCATAATTTTATTTTTCAATATTCTCCCCTTAACTCGGACTCGACGAAGTCGCTAAATATATCCATGATATTCATGAAAGATAGATAAAAGAAGCAAAAGGAACCAAACTGATTTGTTCCTGCTATATTTTGAGCGTACCAATCTCTGATCACTTTAAAGTTTGCCTATAACGGATGAATAGCAAACCATTCCTGTTGAGGAAGCATTTGTTTCATACCGTCTCCACCAGGTGGCAAGCCTGTACCATGACCTGACCAGTCTCTCCTCGCTGGTAGGGTTCCCTACACAGCATGTTGCAGGGCTTGCCCTGTAGAGGAATCATGTGCATCTTGTCCTGTATGACAAATTCAGAATACTCTCATCAGCAATGTTTAGCAAGACACATACTGATATTACATTATCTACCAATGACAAAGGGTTGGAGGGTTTCAATGTGATTTTTCTTGAGAAATCCTACATTGAAAAACGTCCCTGTGAACTAAATGCTTTTTCATAGAGGTTAATTAATTGCTCTTGAATGCTTTTCCAGTGAGGGATTATGATATCAGTATATGGTAGTATTGTGGAGCAGCTTATAGGACTATTTCTTGGATTCTAAAAAAGCATAATTGAAACTTTTGTCATGGACTTCATAGGGCTCTATGTTCAAGTGAGGCCATTTTTTAAAATGATACAAACATGATCAATTATACATAATTATCATATTTGACCTGAACTTCACCATGGAAAATGCCATGAATCGTAAATAAACTGGGGGAGAGGGACTTCTAGAGATAAGTGAAAATATGCATGTCAAATATATCCATGATACTTATAACCTACTATATCTAAAAAACTACGATTCTGGTAGTATCTGCTTGGACTTCTGCCTGCACATAAGGACAGAGTGAACTAGACTTAGGCTTGGAGAGTGAGGAGCCACGAGAGTGAGAATCTCGTGGAGGAAAATATTAGAATCTGTTCTTCTTTTTTGTAGATCTATTGGCAGAAATATCTTTTCTCTTATGATTTATTTCGAGCCATGCAGAAATCAATGTCTAGTAGTGTAGTTTTCTTATCTACTTTTCTCGTGAGAAACCAATGACATCTCAACTTTCGCTGGTCGCCCCACTTTCAAAACTCCGCTGATTCCCTCCACTCAGCAACAGCCTAAGTATTTGACCCTATTAGAGCATCTGACTTTGTGGAGTAGTGGGCAGGGTGTTTCTCTGGCAATGCCAGTGTCGGGTGTTCGAACCCAGCAATAGGTAGCCCATAATTTTATTTTTCAATATTCTCCCCTTAACTCGGACTCGACGAAGTCGCTAAATATATCCATGATATTCATGAAAGATAGATAAAAGAAGCAAAAGGAACCAAACTGATTTGTTCCTGCTATATTTTGAGCGTACCAATCTCTGATCACTTTAAAGTTTGCCTATAATGGATGAATAGCAAACCATTCCTGTTGAGGAAGCATTTGTTTCATACCGTCTCCACCAGGTGGCAAGCCTGAACCATGACCTGACCAGTCTCTCCTCACTGGTAGGGTTCCCTACACAGCATGTTGCAGGGCTTGCCCTGTAGAGGAATCATGTGCATCTTGTCTTGTATAACAAATTCAGAATACTCTCATCAGCAATGTTTAGCAAGACACATACTGATATTACATTATCTACCAATGACAAAGGGTTGGAGGGTTTCAATGTGATTTTTCTTGAGAAATCCTACATTGAAAAACGTCCCTGTGAACTAAATGCTTTATCATAGAGGTTAATTAATTGCTCTTGAATGCTTTTCCAGTGAGGGATTATGATATCAGTATATGGTAGTATTGTGGAGCAGCTTATAGGACTATTTCTTGGATTCTAAAAAAGCATAATTGAAACTTTTGTCATGGACTTCATAGGGCTCTATGTTCAAGTGAGGCCATTGTTTTAAAATGATACAAACATGATCAATTATACATAATTATCATATTTGACCTGAACTTCACCAAGGAAAATGCCATGAATCGTAAATAAACTGGGGGAGAGGGTCTTCTAGAGATAAGTGAAAATATGCATGTCAAATATATCCATGATACTTATAACCTACTATATCTAAAAAACTACGATTCTGGTAGTATCTGCTTGGACTTCTGCCCGCACATAAGGACAGAGTGAACCAGACTTAGGCTTGGAGAGTGAGGAGCCACGAGAGTGAGAATCTCGTGGAGGAAAATATTAGAATCTGTTCTTCTTTTTTGTAGATCTATTGGCAGAAATATCTTTTCTCTTATGATTTATTTCGAGCCATGCAGAAATCAATGTCTAGTAGTGTAGTTTTCTTATCTACTTTTCTCGTGAGAAACCAATGACATCTCAACTTTCGCTGGTCGCCCCACTTTCAAAACTCCGCTGATTCCCTCCACTCAGCAACAGCCTAAGTATTTGACCCTATTAGAGCATCTGACTTTGTGGAGTAGTGGGCAGGGTGTTTCTCTGGCAATGCCAGTGTCGGGTGTTCGAACCCAGCAATAGGTAGCCCATAATTTTATTTTTCAATATTCTCCCCTTAACTCGGACTCGACGAAGTCGCTAAATATATCCATGATATTCATGAAAGATAGATAAAAGAAGCAAAAGGAACCAAACTGATTTGTTCCTGCTATATTTTGAGCGTACCAATCTCTGATCACTTTAAAGTTTGCCTATAACGGATGAATAGCAAACCATTCCTGTTGAGGAAGCATTTGTTTCATACCGTCTCCACCAGGTGGCAAGCCTGTACCATGACCTGACCAGTCTCTCCTCGCTGGTAGGGTTCCCTACACAGCATGTTGCAGGGCTTGCCCTGTAGAGGAATCATGTGCATCTTGTCCTGTATGACAAATTCAGAATACTCTCATCAGCAATGTTTAGCAAGACACATACTGATATTACATTATCTACCAATGACAAAGGGTTGGAGGGTTTCAATGTGATTTTTCTTGAGAAATCCTACATTGAAAAACGTCCCTGTGAACTAAATGCTTTTTCATAGAGGTTAATTAATTGCTCTTGAATGCTTTTCCAGTGAGGGATTATGATATCAGTATATGGTAGTATTGTGGAGCAGCTTATAGGACTATTTCTTGGATTCTAAAAAAGCATAATTGAAACTTTTGTCATGGACTTCATAGGGCTCTATGTTCAAGTGAGGCCATTTTTTAAAATGATACAAACATGATCAATTATACATAATTATCATATTTGACCTGAACTTCACCATGGAAAATGCCATGAATCGTAAATAAACTGGGGGAGAGGGACTTCTAGAGATAAGTGAAAATATGCATGTCAAATATATCCATGATACTTATAACCTACTATATCTAAAAAACTACGATTCTGGTAGTATCTGCTTGGACTTCTGCCTGCACATAAGGACAGAGTGAACCAGACTTAGGCTTGGAGAGTGAGGAGCCACGAGAGTGAGAATCTCGTGGAGGAAAATATTAGAATCTGTTCTTCTTTTTTGTAGATCTATTGGCAGAAATATCTTTTCTCTTATGATTTATTTCGAGCCATGCAGAAATCAATGTCTAGTAGTGTAGTTTTCTTATCTACTTTTCTCGTGAGAAACCAATGACATCTCAACTTTCGCTGGTCGCCCCACTTTCAAAACTCCGCTGATTCCCTCCACTCAGCAACAGCCTAAGTATTTGACCCTATTAGAGCATCTGACTTTGTGGAGTAGTGGGCAGGGTGTTTCTCTGGCAATGCCAGTGTCGGGTGTTCGAACCCAGCAATAGGTAGCCCATAATTTTATTTTTCAATATTCTCCCCTTAACTCGGACTCGACGAAGTCGCTAAATATATCCATGATATTCATGAAAGATAGATAAAACAAGCAAAAGGAACCAAACTGATTTGTTCCTGCTATATTTTGAGCGTACCAATCTCTGATCACTTTAAAGTTTGCCTATAATGGATGAATAGCAAACCATTCCTGTTGAGGAAGCATTTGTTTCATACCGTCTCCACCAGGTGGCAAGCCTGTACCATGACCTGACCAGTCTCTCCTCGCTGGTAGGGTTCCCTACACAGCATGTTGCAGGGCTTGCCCTGTAGAGGAATCAAGTGCATCTTGTCTTGTATGACAAATTCAGAATACTCTCATCAGCAATGTTTAGCAAGACACATACTGATATTACATTATCTACCAATGACAAAGGGTTGGAGGGTTTCAATGTGATTTTTCTTGAGAAATCCTACATTGAAAAACTTCCCTGTGAACTAAATGCTTTATCATAGAGGTTAATTAATTGCTCTTGAATGCTTTTCCAGTGAGGGATTATGATATCAGTATATGGTAGTATTGTGGAGCAGCTTATAGGACTATTTCTTGGATTCTAAAAAAGCATAATTGAAACTTTTGTCATGGACTTCATAGGGCTCTATGTTCAAGTGAGGCCATTTTTTAAAATGATACAAACATGATCAATTATACATAATTATCATATTTGACCTGAACTTCACCAAGGAAAATGCCATGAATCGTAAATAAACTGGGGGAGAGGGTCTTCTAGAGATAAGTGAAAATATGCATGTCAAATATATCCATGATACTTATAACCTACTATATCTAAAAAACTACGATTCTGGTAGTATCTGCTTGGACTTCTGCCCGCACATAAGGACAGAGTGAACCAGACTTAGGCTTGGAGAGTGAGGAGCCACGAGAGTGAGAATCTCGTGGAGGAAAATATTAGAATCTGTTCTTCTTTTTTGTAGATCTATTGGCAGAAATATCTTTTCTCTTATGATTTATTTCGAGCCATGCAGAAATCAATGTCTAGTAGTGTAGTTTTCTTATCTACTTTTCTGGTGAGAAACCAATGAGATCTCAACTTTCGCTGGTCGCCCCACTTTCAAAACTCCGCTGATTCCCTCCACTCAGCAACAGCCTAAGTATTTGACCCTATTAGAGCATCTGACTTTGTGGAGTAGTGGGCAGGGTGTTTCTCTGGCAATGCCAGTGTCGGGTGTTCGAACCCAGCAATAGGTAGCCCATAATTTTATTTTTCAATATTCTCCCCTTAACTCGGACTCGACGAAGTCGCTAAATATATCCATGATATTCATGAAAGATAGATAAAAGAAGCAAAAGGAACCAAACTGATTTGTTCCTGCTATATTTTGAGCGTACCAATCTCTGATCACTTTAAAGTTTGCCTATAACGGATGAATAGCAAACCATTCCTGTTGAAGAAGCATTTGTTTCA
Source organism: Alentia gelatinosa (assembly GCA_950022655.1). Taxonomy (NCBI): domain Eukaryota; kingdom Metazoa; phylum Annelida; class Polychaeta; order Phyllodocida; family Polynoidae; genus Alentia; species Alentia gelatinosa. The sequence goes on from OX465584.1 coordinate 33,810,892, forward strand.
TACCGTCTCCACCAGGTGGCAAGCCTGTACCATGACCTGACCAGTCTCTCCTCGCTGGTAGGGTTCCCTACACAGCATGTTGCAGGGCTTGCCCTATAGAGGAATCATGTGCATCTTGTCCTGTATGACAAATTCAGAATACTCTCATCAGCAATGTTTAGCAAGACACATACTGATATTACATTATCTACCAATGACAAAGGGTTGGAGGGTTTCAATGTGATTTTTCTTGAGAAATCCTACATTGAAAAACGTCCCTGTGAACTAAATGCTTTTTCATAGAGGTTAATTAATTGCTCTTGAATGCTTTTCCAGTGAGGGATTATGATATCAGTATATGGTAGTATTGTGGAGCAGCTTATAGGACTATTTCTTGGATTCTAAAAAAGCATAATTGAAACTTTTGTCATGGACTTCATAGGGCTCTATGTTCAAGTGAGGCCATTGTTTTAAAATGATACAAACATGATCAATTATACATAATTATCATATTTGACCTGAACTTCACCAAGGAAAATGCCATAAATCGTAAATAAACTGGGGGAGAGGGTCTTCTAGAGATAAGTGAAAATATGCATGTCAAATATATCCATGATACTTATAACCTACTATATCTAAAAAACTACGATTCTGGTAGTATCTGCTTGGACTTCTGCCCGCACATAAGGACAGAGTGAACCAGACTTAGGCTTGGAGAGTGAGGAGCCACGAGAGTGAGAATCTCGTGGAGGAAAATATTAGAATCTGTTCTTCTTTTTTGTAGATCTATTGGCAGAAATATCTTTTCTCTTATGATTTATTTCGAGCCATGCAGAAATCAATGTCTAGTAGTGTAGTTTTCTTATCTACTTTTCTCGTGAGAAACCAATGAGATCTCAACTTTCGCTGGTCGCCCCACTTTCAAAACTCCGCTGATTCCCTCCACTCAGCAACAGCCTAAGTATTTGACCCTATTAGAGCATCTGACTTTGTGGAGTAGTGGGCAGGGTGTTTCTCTGGCAATGCCAGTGTCGGGTGTTCGAACCCAGCAATAGGTAGCCCATAATTTTATTTTTCAATATTCTCCCCTTAACTCGGACTCGACGAAGTCGCTAAATATATCCATGATATTCATGAAAGATAGATAAAACAAGCAAAAGGAACCAAACTGATTTGTTCCTGCTATATTTTGAGCGTACCAATCTCGGATCACTTTAAAGTTTGCCTATAATGGATGAATAGCAAACTATTCCTGTTGAGGAAGCATTTGTTTCACACCGTCTCCACCAGGTGGCAAGCCTGTACCATGACCTGACCAGTCTCTCCTCACTGGTAGGGTTCCCTACACAGCATGTTGCAGGGCTTGCCCTGTAGAGGAATCATGTGCATCTTGTCCTGTATAACAAATTCAGAATACTCTCATCAGCAATGTTTAGCAAGACACATACTGATATTACATTATCTACCAATGACAAAGGGTTGGAGGGTTTCAATGTGATTTTTCTTGAGAAATCCTACATTGAAAAACGTCCCTGTGAACTAAATGCTTTTTCATAGAGGTTAATTAATTGCTCTTGAATGCTTTTCCAGTGAGGGATTATGATATCAGTATATGGTAGTATTGTGGAGCAGCTTATAGGACTATTTCTTGGATTCTAAAAAAGCATAATTGAGACTTTTGTCATGGACTACATAGGGCTCTATGTTCAAGTGAGGCCATTGTTTTAAAATGATACAAACATGATAAATTATACATAATTATCATATTTGACCTGAACTTCACCAAGGAAAATGCCATGAATCGTAAATAAACTGGGGGAGAGGGTCTTCTAGAGATAAGTGAAAATATGCATGTCAAATATATCCATGATACTTATAACCTACTATATCTAAAAACCTACGATTCTGGTAGTATCTGCTTGGACTTCTGCCCGCACATAAGGACAGAGTGAACCAGACTTAGGCTTGGAGAGTGAGGAGCCACGAGAGTGAGAATCTCGTGGAGGAAAATATTAGAATCTGTTCTTCTTTTTTGTAGATCTATTGGCAGAAATACCTTTTCTCTTATGATTTTTTTCGAGCCATGCAGAAATCAATGTCTTGTAGTGTAGTTTTCTTATCTACTTTTCTCGTGAGAAACCAATGAGATCTCAACTTTCGCTGGTCGCCCCACTTTCAAAACTCCGCTGATTCCCTCCACCCAGCAACAGCCTAAGTATTTGACCCTATTAGAGCATCTGACTTTGTGGAGTAGTGGGCAGGGTGTTTCCCTGCCAATGCCAGTGTCGGGTGTTTGAACCCAGCAATAGGCAGCCCATAATTACATTTTTCAATAATCTCCCCTTAACTCGGACTCGAAGAAGTCGCTTAATATATCCATGATATTCATGAAAGATAGATAAAACAAGCAAAAGGAACCAAACTGATTTGTTCCTGCTATATTTTGAGCGTACCAATCTCGGATCACTTTAAAGTTTGCCTATAATGGATGAATAGCAAACCATTCCTGTTGAGGAAGCATTTGTTTCATACCGTCTCCACCAGGTGGCAAGCCTGTACCATGACCTGACCAGTCTCTCCTCACTGGTAGGGTTCCCTACACAGCATGTTGCAGGGCTTGCCCTGTAGAGGAATCATGTGCATCTTGTCCTGTATAACAAATTCAGAATACTCTCATCAGCAATGTTTAGCAAGACACATACTGATATTACATTATCTACCAATGACAAAGGGTTGGAGGGTTTCAATGTGATTTTTCTTGAGAAATCCTACATTGAAAAACGTCCCTGTGAACTAAATGCTTTTTCATAGAGGTTAATTAATTGCTCTTGAATGCTTTTCCAGTGAGGGATTATGATATCAGTATATGGTAGTATTGTGGAGCAGCTTATAGGACTATTTCTTGGATTCTAAAAAAGCATAATTGAAACTTTTGTTATGGACTTCATAGGGCTCTTTGTTCCAGTGAGGCCATTTTTAAAATGATACAAACATGATCAATTATACATAATTATCATATTTGACCTGAACTTCACCATGGAAAATGCCATAAATCGTAAATAAACTGGGGGAGAGGGTCTTCTAGAGATAAGTGAAAATATGCATGTCAAATATATCCATGATACTTATAACCTACTATATCTAAAAAAACTACGATTCTGGTAGTATCTGCTTGGACTTCTGCCCGCACATAAGGACAGAGTGAACCAGACTTAGGCTTGGAGAGTGAGGAGCCACGAGAGTGAGAATCTCGTGGAGGAAAATATTAGAATCTGTTCTTCTTTTTTGTAGATCTATTGGCAGAAATACCTTTTCTCTTATGATTTTTTTCGAGCCATGCAGAAATCAATGTCTTGTAGTGTAGTTTTCTTATCTACTTTTCTCGTGAGAAACCAATGAGATCTCAACTTTCGCTGGTCGCCCCACTTTCAAAACTCCGCTGATTCCCTCCACCCAGCAACAGCCTAAGTATTTGACCCTATTAGAGCATCTGACTTTGTGGAGTAGTGGGCAGGGTGTTTCCCTGCCAATGCCAGTGTCGGGTGTTTGAACCCAGCAATAGGCAGCCCATAATTACATTTTTCAATAATCTCCCCTTAACTCGGACTCGAAGAAGTCGCTTAATATATCCATGATATTCATGAAAGATAGATAAAACAAGCAAAAGGAACCAAACTGATTTGTTCCTGCTATATTTTGAGCGTACCAATCTCGGATCACTTTAAAGTTTGCCTATAATGGATGAATAGCAAACCATTCCTGTTGAGGAAGCATTTGTTTCATACCGTCTCCACCAGGTGGCAAGCCTGTACCATGACCTGACCAGTCTCTCCTCACTGGTAGGGTTCCCTACACAGCATGTTGCAGGGCTTGCCCTGTAGAGGAATCATGTGCATCTTGTCCTGTATAACAAATTCAGAATACTCTCATCAGCAATGTTTAGCAAGACACATACTGATATTACATTATCTACCAATGACAAAGGGTTGGAGGGTTTCAATGTGATTTTTCTTGAGAAATCCTACATTGAAAAACGTCCCTGTGAACTAAATGCTTTTTCATAGAGGTTAATTAATTGCTCTTGAATGCTTTTCCAGTGAGGGATTATGATATCAGTATATGGTAGTATTGTGGAGCAGCTTATAGGACTATTTCTTGGATTCTAAAAAAGCATAATTGAAACTTTTGTTATGGACTTCATAGGGCTCTTTGTTCCAGTGAGGCCATTTTTAAAATGATACAAACATGATCAATTATACATAATTATCATATTTGACCTGAACTTCACCATGGAAAATGCCATAAATCGTAAATAAACTGGGGGAGAGGGTCTTCTAGAGATAAGTGAAAATATGCATGTCAAATATATCCATGATACTTATAACCTACTATATCTAAAAAAACTACGATTCTGGTAGTATCTGCTTGGACTTCTGCCCGCACATAAGGACAGAGTGAACCAGACTTAGGCTTGGAGAGTGAGGAGCCACGAGAGTGAGAATCTCGTGGAGGAAAATATTAGAATCTGTTCTTCTTTTTTGTAGATCTATTGGCAGAAATATCTTTTCTCTTATGATTTATTTCGAGCCATGCAGAAATCAATGTCTAGTAGTGTAGTTTTCTTATCTACTTTTCTCGTGAGAAACCAATGAGATCTCAACTTTCGCTGGTCGCCCCACTTTCAAAACTTCGCTGATTCCCTCCACTCAGCAACAGCCTAAGTATTTGACCCTATTAGAGCATCTGACTTTGTGGAGTAGTGGGCAGGGTGTTTCTCTGGCAATGCCAGTGTCGGGTGTTCGAACCCAGCAATAGGTAGCCCATAATTTTATTTTTCAATATTCTCCCCTTAACTCGGACTCGACGAAGTCGCTAAATATATCCATGATATTCATGAAAGATAGATAAAAGAAGCAAAAGGAACCAAACTGATTTGTTCCTGCTATATTTTGAGCGTACCAATCTCTGATCACTTTAAAGTTTGCCTATAATGGATGAATAGCAAACCATTCCTGTTGAAGAAGCATTTGTTTCATACCGTCTCCACCAGGTGGCAAGCCTGTACCATGACCTGACCAGTCTCTCCTCACTGGTAGGGTTCCCTACACAGCATGTTGCAGGGCTTGCCCTGTAGAGGAATCAAGTGCATCTTGTCTTGTATAACAAATTCAGAATACTCTCATCAGCAATGTTTAGCAAGACACATACTGATATTACATTATCTACCAATGACAAAGGGTTGGAGGGTTTCAATGTGATTTTTCTTGAGAAATCCTACATTGAAAAACGTCCCTGTGAACTAAATGCTTTTTCATAGAGGTTAATTAATTGCTCTTGAATGCTTTTCCAGTGAGGGATTATGATATCAGTATATGGTAGTATTGTGGAGCAGCTTATAGGACTATTTCTTGGATTCTAAAAAAGCATTATTGAGACTTTTGTCATGGACTTCATAGGGCTCTATGTTCAAGTGAGGCCATTGTTTTAAAATGATACAAACATGATCAATTATACATAATTATCATATTTGACCTGAACTTCACCAAGGAAAATGCCATAAATCGTAAATAAACTGGGGGAGAGGGTCTTCTAGAGATAAGTGAAAATATGCATGTCAAATATATCCATGATACTTATAACCTACTATATCTAAAAAACTACGATTCTGGTAGTATCTGCTTGGACTTCTGCCCGCACATAAGGACAGAGTGAACCAGACTTAGGCTTGGAGAGTGAGGAGCCACGAGAGTGAGAATCTCGTGGAGGAAAATATTAGAATCTGTTCTTCTTTTTTGTAGATCTATTGGGAGAAATATCTTTTCTCTTATGATTTATTTCGAGCCATGCAGAAATCAATGTCTAGTAGTGTAGTTTTCTTATCTACTTTTCTCGTGAGAAACCAATGACATCTCAACTTTCGCTGGTCGCCCCACTTTCAAAACTCCGCTGATTCCCTCCACTCAGCAACAGCCTAAGTATTTGACCCTATTAGAGCATCTGACTTTGTGGAGTAGTGGGCAGGGTGTTTCTCTGGCAATGCCAGTGTCGGGTGTTCGAACCCAGCAATAGGTAGCCCATAATTTTATTTTTCAATATTCTCCCCTTAACTCGGACTCGACGAAGTCGCTAAATATATCCATGATATTCATGAAAGATAGATAAAACAAGCAAAAGGAACCAAACTGATTTGTTCCTGCTATATTTTGAGCGTACCAATCTCTGATCACTTTAAAGTTTGCCTATAACGGATGAATAGCAAACCATTCCTGTTGAGGAAGCATTTGTTTCATACCGTCTCCACCAGGTGGCAAGCCTGTACCATGACCTGACCAGTCTCTCCTCGCTGGTAGGGTTCCCTACACAGCATGTTGCAGGGCTTGCCCTGTAGAGGAATCATGTGCATCTTGTCCTGTATGACAAATTCAGAATACTCTCATCAGCAATGTTTAGCAAGACACATACTGATATTACATTATCTACCAATGACAAAGGGTTGGAGGGTTTCAATGTGATTTTTCTTGAGAAATCCTACATTGAAAAACGTCCCTGTGAACTAAATGCTTTTTCATAGAGGTTAATTAATTGCTCTTGAATGCTTTTCCAGTGAGGGATTATGATATCAGTATATGGTAGTATTGTGGAGCAGCTTATAGGACTATTTCTTGGATTCTAAAAAAGCATAATTGAAACTTTTGTCATGGACTTCATAGGGCTCTATGTTCAAGTGAGGCCATTTTTTAAAATGATACAAACATGATCAATTATACATAATTATCATATTTGACCTGAACTTCACCATGGAAAATGCCATGAATCGTAAATAAACTGGGGGAGAGGGACTTCTAGAGATAAGTGAAAATATGCATGTCAAATATATCCATGATACTTATAACCTACTATATCTAAAAAACTACGATTCTGGTAGTATCTGCTTGGACTTCTGCCTGCACATAAGGACAGAGTGAACCAGACTTAGGCTTGGAGAGTGAGGAGCCACGAGAGTGAGAATCTCGTGGAGGAAAATATTAGAATCTGTTCTTCTTTTTTGTAGATCTATTGGGAGAAATATCTTTTCTCTTATGATTTATTTCGAGCCATGCAGAAATCAATGTCTAGTAGTGTAGTTTTCTTATCTACTTTTCTCGTGAGAAACCAATGACATCTCAACTTTCGCTGGTCGCCCCACTTTCAAAACTCCGCTGATTCCCTCCACTCAGCAACAGCCTAAGTATTTGACCCTATTAGAGCATCTGACTTTGTGGAGTAGTGGGCAGGGTGTTTCTCTGGCAATGCCAGTGTCGGGTGTTCGAACCCAGCAATAGGTAGCCCATAATTTTATTTTTCAATATTCTCCCCTTAACTCGGACTCGACGAAGTCGCTAAATATATCCATGATATTCATGAAAGATAGATAAAACAAGCAAAAGGAACCAAACTGATTTGTTCCTGCTATATTTTGAGCGTACCAATCTCTGATCACTTTAAAGTTTGCCTATAACGGATGAATAGCAAACCATTCCTGTTGAGGAAGCATTTGTTTCATACCGTCTCCACCAGGTGGCAAGCCTGTACCATGACCTGACCAGTCTCTCCTCGCTGGTAGGGTTCCCTACACAGCATGTTGCAGGGCTTGCCCTGTAGAGGATTCATGTGCATCTTGTCCTGTATGACAAATTCAGAATACTCTCATCAGCAATGTTTAGCAAGACACATACTGATATTACATTATCTACCAATGACAAAGGGTTGGAGGGTTTCAATGTGATTTTTCTTGAGAAATCCTACATTGAAAAACGTCCCTGTGAACTAAATGCTTTTTCATAGAGGTTAATTAATTGCTCTTGAATGCTTTTCCAGTGAGGGATTATGATATCAGTATATGGTAGTATTGTGGAGCAGCTTATAGGACTATTTCTTGGATTCTAAAAAAGCATAATTGAAACTTTTGTCATGGACTTCATAGGGCTCTATGTTCAAGTGAGGCCATTTTTTAAAATGATACAAACATGATCAATTATACATAATTATCATATTTGACCTGAACTTCACCATGGAAAATGCCATGAATCGTAAATAAACTGGGGGAGAGGGACTTCTAGAGATAAGTGAAAATATGCATGTCAAATATATCCATGATACTTATAACCTACTATATCTAAAAAACTACGATTCTGGTAGTATCTGCTTGGACTTCTGCCTGCACATAAGGACAGAGTGAACCAGACTTAGGCTTGGAGAGTGAGGAGCCACGAGAGTGAGAATCTCGTGGAGGAAAATATTAGAATCTGTTCTTCTTTTTTGTAGATCTATTGGCAGAAATATCTTTTCTCTTATGATTTATTTCGAGCCATGCAGAAATCAATGTCTAGTAGTGTAGTTTTCTTATCTACTTTTCTCGTGAGAAACCAATGACATCTCAACTTTCGCTGGTCGCCCCACTTTCAAAACTCCGCTGATTCCCTCCACTCAGCAACAGCCTAAGTATTTGACCCTATTAGAGCATCTGACTTTGTGGAGTAGTGGGCAGGGTGTTTCTCTGGCAATGCCAGTGTCGGGTGTTCGAACCCAGCAATAGGTAGCCCATAATTTTATTTTTCAATATTCTCCCCTTAACTCGGACTCGACGAAGTCGCTAAATATATCCATGATATTCATGAAAGATAGATAAAACAAGCAAAAGGAACCAAACTGATTTGTTCCTGCTATATTTTGAGCGTACCAATCTCTGATCACTTTAAAGTTTGCCTATAACGGATGAATAGCAAACCATTCCTGTTGAGGAAGCATTTGTTTCATACCGTCTCCACCAGGTGGCAAGCCTGTACCATGACCTGACCAGTCTCTCCTCACTGGTAGGGTTCCCTACACAGCATGTTGCAGGGCTTGCCCTGTAGAGGAATCAAGTGCATCTTGTCTTGTATGACAAATTCAGAATACTCTCATCAGCAATGTTTAGCAAGACACATACTGATATTACATTATCTACCAATGACAAAGGGTTGGAGGGTTTCAATGTGATTTTTCTTGAGAAATCCTACATTGAAAAACTTCCCTGTGAACTAAATGCTTTAACATAGAGGTTAATTAATTGCTCTTGAATGCTTTTCCAGTGAGGGATTATGATATCAGTATATGGTAGTATTGTGGAGCAGCTTATAGGACTATTTCTTGGATTCTAAAAAAGCATAATTGAAACTTTTGTCATGGACTTCATAGGGCTCTATGTTCAAGTGAGGCCATTTTTTAAAATGATACAAACATGATCAATTATACATAATTATCATATTTGACCTGAACTTCACCAAGGAAAATGCCATGAATCGTAAATAAACTGGGGGAGAGGGTCTTCTAGAGATAAGTGAAAATATGCATGTCAAATATATCCATGATACTTATAACCTACTATATCTAAAAAACTACGATTCTGGTAGTATCTGCTTGGACTTCTGCCCGCACATAAGGACAGAGTGAACCAGACTTAGGCTTGGAGAGTGAGGAGCCACGAGAGTGAGAATCTCGTGGAGGAAAATATTAGAATCTGTTCTTCTTTTTTGTAGATCTATTGGCAGAAATATCTTTTCTCTTATGATTTATTTCGAGCCATGCAGAAATCAATGTCTAGTAGTGTAGTTTTCTTATCTACTTTTCTCGTGAGAAACCAATGAGATCTCAACTTTCGCTGGTCGCCCCACTTTCAAAACTCCGCTGATTCCCTCCACTCAGCAACAGCCTAAGTATTTGACCCTATTAGAGCATCTGACTTTGTGGAGTAGTGGGCAGGGTGTTTCTCTGGCAATGCCAGTGTCGGGTGTTCGAACCCAGCAATAGGTAGCCCATAATTTTATTTTTCAATATTCTCCCCTTAACTCGGACTCGACGAAGTCGCTAAATATATCCATGATATTCATGAAAGATAGATAAAAGAAGCAAAAGGAACCAAACTGATTTGTTCCTGCTATATTTTGAGCGTACCAATCTCTGATCACTTTAAAGTTTGCCTATAACGGATGAATAGCAAACCATTCCTGTTGAAGAAGCATTTGTTTCATACCGTCTCCACCAGGTGGCAAGCCTGTACCATGACCTGACCAGTCTCTCCTCGCTGGTAGGGTTCCCTACACAGCATGTTGCAGGGCTTGCCCTATAGAGGAATCATGTGCATCTTGTCCTGTATGACAAATTCAGAATACTCTCATCAGCAATGTTTAGCAAGACACATACTGATATTACATTATCTACCAATGACAAAGGGTTGGAGGGTTTCAATGTGATTTTTCTTGAGAAATCCTACATTGAAAAACGTCCCTGTGAACTAAATGCTTTTTCATAGAGGTTAATTAATTGCTCTTGAATGCTTTTCCAGTGAGGGATTATGATATCAGTATATGGTAGTATTGTGGAGCAGCTTATAGGACTATTTCTTGGATTCTAAAAAAGCATAATTGAAACTTTTGTCATGGACTTCATAGGGCTCTATGTTCAAGTGAGGCCATTGTTTTAAAATGATACAAACATGATCAATTATACATAATTATCATATTTGACCTGAACTTCACCAAGGAAAATGCCATAAATCGTAAATAAACTGGGGGAGAGGGTCTTCTAGAGATAAGTGAAAATATGCATGTCAAATATATCCATGATACTTATAACCTACTATATCTAAAAAACTACGATTCTGGTAGTATCTGCTTGGACTTCTGCCCGCACATAAGGACAGAGTGAACCAGACTTAGGCTTGGAGAGTGAGGAGCCACGAGAGTGAGAATCTCGTGGAGGAAAATATTAGAATCTGTTCTTCTTTTTTGTAGATCTATTGGCAGAAATATCTTTTCTCTTATGATTTATTTCGAGCCATGCAGAAATCAATGTCTAGTAGTGTAGTTTTCTTATCTACTTTTCTCGTGAGAAACCAATGAGATCTCAACTTTCGCTGGTCGCCCCACTTTCAAAACTCCGCTGATTCCCTCCACTCAGCAACAGCCTAAGTATTTGACCCTATTAGAGCATCTTACTTTGTGGAGTAGTGGGCAGGGTGTTTCTCTGGCAATGCCAGTGTCGGGTGTTCGAACCCAGCAATAGGTAGCCCATAATTTTATTTTTCAATATTCTCCGCTTAACTCGGACTCGACGAAGTCGCTAAATATATCCATGATATTCATGAAAGATAGATAAAACAAGCAAAAGGAACCAAACTGATTTGTTCCTGCTATATTTTGAGCATACCAATCTCGGATCACTTTAAAGTTTGCCTATAACGGATGAATAGCAAACCATTCCTGTTGAGGAAGCATTTGTTTCACACCGTCTCCACCAGGTGGCAAGCCTGTACCATGACCTGACCAGTCTCTCCTCACTGGTAGGGTTCCCTACACAGCATGTTGCAGGGCTTGCCCTGTAGAGGAATCATGTGCATCTTGTCCTGTATAACAAATTCAGAATACTCTCATCAGCAATGTTTAGCAAGACACATACTGATATTACATTATCTACCAATGACAAAGGGTTGGAGGGTTTCAATGTGATTTTTCTTGAGAAATCCTACATTGAAAAACGTCCCTGTGAACTAAATGCTTTTTCATAGAGGTTAATTAATTGCTCTTGAATGCTTTTCCAGTGAGGGATTATGATATCAGTATATGGTAGTATTGTGGAGCAGCTTATAGGACTATTTCTTGGATTCTAAAAAAGCATAATTGAAACTTTTGTTATGGACTTCATAGGGCTCTATGTTCCAGTGAGGCCATTTTTAAAATGATACAAACATGATCAATTATACATAATTATCATATTTGACCTGAACTTCACCATGGAAAATGCCATAAATCGTAAATAAACTGGGGGAGAGGGTCTTCTAGAGATAAGTGAAAATATGCATGTCAAATATATCCATGATACTTATAACCTACTATATCTAAAAAAACTACGATTCTGGTAGTATCTGCTTGGACTTCTGCCCGCACATAAGGACAGAGTGAACCAGACTTAGGCTTGGAGAGTGAGGAGCCACGAGAGTGAGAATCTCATGGAGGAAAATATTAGAATCTGTTCTTCTTTTTTGTAGATCTATTGGCAGAAATACCTTTTCTCTTATGATTTTTTTCGAGCCATGCAGAAATCAATGTCTAGTAGTGTAGTTTTCTTATCTACTTTTCTCGTGAGAAACCAATGAGATCTCAACTTTCGCTGGTCGCCCCACTTTCAAAACTTCGCTGATTCCCTCCACTCAGCAACAGCCTAAGTATTTGACCCTATTAGAGCATCTGACTTTGTGGAGTAGTGGGCAGGGTGTTTCTCTGGCAATGCCAGTGTCGGGTGTTCGAACCCAGCAATAGGTAGCCCATAATTTTATTTTTCAATATTCTCCCCTTAACTCGGACTCGACGAAGTCGCTAAATATATCCATGATATTCATGAAAGATAGATAAAACAAGCAAAAGGAACCAAACTGATTTGTTCCTGCTATATTTTGAGCGTACCAATCTCGGATCACTTTAAAGTTTGCCTATAATGGATGAATAGCAAACTATTCCTGTTGAGGAAGCATTTGTTTCACACCGTCTCCACCAGGTGGCAAGCCTGTACCATGACCTGACCAGTCTCTCCTCACTGGTAGGGTTCCCTACACAGCATGTTGCAGGGCTTGCCCTGTAGAGGAATCATGTGCATCTTGTCCTGTATAACAAATTCAGAATACTCTCATCAGCAATGTTTAGCAAGACACATACTGATATTACATTATCTACCAATGACAAAGGGTTGGAGGGTTTCAATGTGATTTTTCTTGAGAAATCCTACATTGAAAAACGTCCCTGTGAACTAAATGCTTTTTCATAGAGGTTAATTAATTGCTCTTGAATGCTTTTCCAGTGAGGGATTATGATATCAGTATATGGTAGTATTGTGGAGCAGCTTATAGGACTATTTCTTGGATTCTAAAAAAGCATAATTGAGACTTTTGTCATGGACTACATAGGGCTCTATGTTCAAGTGAGGCCATTGTTTTAAAATGATACAAACATGATCAATTATACATAATTATCATATTTGACCTGAACTTCACCAAGGAAAATGCCATGAATCGTAAATAAACTGGGGGAGAGGGTCTTCTAGAGATAAGTGAAAATATGCATGTCAAATATATCCATGATACTTATAACCTACTATATCTAAAAACCTACGATTCTGGTAGTATCTGCTTGGACTTCTGCCCGCACATAAGGACAGAGTGAACCAGACTTAGGCTTGGAGAGTGAGGAGCCACGAGAGTGAGAATCTCGTGGAGGAAAATATTAGAATCTGTTCTTCTTTTTTGTAGATCTATTGGCAGAAATACCTTTTCTCTTATGATTTTTTTCGAGCCATGCAGAAATCAATGTCTTGTAGTGTAGTTTTCTTATCTACTTTTCTCGTGAGAAACCAATGAGATCTCAACTTTCGCTGGTCGCCCCACTTTCAAAACTCCGCTGATTCCCTCCACCCAGCAACAGCCTAAGTATTTGACCCTATTAGAGCATCTGACTTTGTGGAGTAGTGGGCAGGGTGTTTCTCTGGCAATGCCAGTGTCGGGTGTTCGAACCCAGCAATAGGTAGCCCATAATTTTATTTTTCAATATTCTCCCCTTAACTCGGACTCGACGAAGTCGCTAAATATATCCATGATATTCATGAAATATAGATAAAAGAAGCAAAAGGAACCAAACTGATTTGTTCCTGCTATATTTCGAGCGTACCAATCTCTGATCACTTTAAAGTTTGCCTATAACGGATGAATAGCAAACCATTCCTGTTGAGGAAGCATTTGTTTCACACCGTCTCCACCAGGTGGCAAGCCTGTACCATGACCTGACCAGTCTCTCCTCACTGGTAGGGTTCCCTACACAGCATGTTGCAGGGCTTGCCCTGTAGAGGAATCATGTGCATCTTGTCCTGTATAACAAATTCAGAATACTCTCATCAGCAATGTTTAGCAAGACACATACTGATATTACATTATCTACCAATGACAAAGGGTTGGAGGGTTTCAATGTGATTTTTCTTGAGAAATCCTACATTGAAAAACGTCCCTGTGAACTAAATTCTTTTTCATAGAGGTTAATTAATTGCTCTTGAATGCTTTTCCAGTGAGGGATTATGATATCAGTATATGGTAGTATTGTGGAGCAGCTTATAGGACTATTTCTTGGATTCTAAAAAAGCATAATTGAAACTTTTGTTATGGACTTCATAGGGCTCTATGTTCCAGTGAGGCCATTTTTAAAATGATACAAACATGATCAATTATACATAATTATCATATTTGACCTGAACTTCACCATGGAAAATGCCATAAATCGTAAATAAACTGGGGGAGAGGGTCTTCTAGAGATAAGTGAAAATATGCATGTCAAATATATCCATGATACTTATAACCTACTATATCTAAAAAAACTACGATTCTGGTAGTATCTGCTTGGACTTCTGCCCGCACATAAGGACAGAGTGAACCAGACTTAGGCTTGGAGAGTGAGGAGCCACGAGAGTGAGAATCTCGTGGAGGAAAATATTAGAATCTGTTCTTCTTTTTTGTAGATCTATTGGCAGAAATATCTTTTCTCTTATGATTTATTTCGAGCCATGCAGAAATCAATGTCTAGTAGTGTAGTTTTCTTATCTACTTTTCTCGTGAGAAACCAATGACATCTCAACTTTCGCTGGTCGCCCCACTTTCAAAACTTCGCTGATTCCCTCCACTCAGCAACAGCCTAAGTATTTGACCCTATTAGAGCATCTGACTTTGTGGAGTAGTGGGCAGGGTGTTTCTCTGGCAATGCCAGTGTCGGGTGTTCGAACCCAGCAATAGGTAGCCCATAATTTTATTTTTCAATATTCTCCCCTTAACTCGGACTCGACGAAGTCGCTAAATATATCCATGATATTCATGAAAGATAGATAAAAGAAGCAAAAGGAACCAAACTGATTTGTTCCTGCTATATTTTGAGCGTACCAATCTCTGATCACTTTAAAGTTTGCCTATAATAGATGAATAGCAAACCATTCCTGTTGAGGAAGCATTTGTTTCACACCGTCTCCACCAGGTGGCAAGCCTGTACCATGACCTGACCAGTCTCTCCTCACTGGTAGGGTTCCCTACACAGCATGTTGCAGGGCTTGCCCTGTAGAGGAATCATGTGCATCTTGTCCTGTATAACAAATTCAGAATACTCTCATCAGCAATGTTTAGCAAGACACATACTGATATTACATTATCTACCAATGACAAAGGGTTGGAGGGTTTCAATGTGATTTTTCTTGAGAAATCCTACATTGAAAAACGTCCCTGTGAACTAAATGCTTTTTCATAGAGGTTAATTAATTGCTCTTGAATGCTTTTCCAGTGAGGGATTATGATATCAGTATATGGTAGTATTGTGGAGCAGCTTATAGGACTATTTCTTGGATTCTAAAAAAACATTATTGAAACTTTTGTCATGGACTTCATAGGGCTCTATGTTCAAGTGAGACCATTTTTTAAAATGATACAAACATGATCAATTATACATAATTATCATATTTGACCTGAACTTCACCAAGGAAAATGCCATAAATCGTAAATAAACTGGGGGAGAGGGTCTTCTAGAGATAAGTGAAAATATGCATGTCAAATATATCCATGATACTTATAACCTACTATATCTAAAAAACTACGATTCTGGTAGTATCTGCTTGGACTTCTGCCCGCACATAAGGACAGAGTGAACCAGACTTAGGCTTGGAGAGTGAGGAGCCACGAGAGTGAGAATCTCGTGGAGGAAAATATTAGAATCTGTTCTTCTTTTTTGTAGATCTATTGGCAGAAATATCTTTTCTCTTATGATTTATTTCGAGCCATGCAGAAATCAATGTCTAGTAGTGTAGTTTTCTTATCTACTTTTCTCGTGAGAAACCAATGACATCTCAACTTTCGCTGGTCGCCCCACTTTCAAAACTCCGCTGATTCCCTCCACCCCGCAACAGCATAAATATTTGACCCTATTAGAGCATCTGACTTTGTGGAGTAGTGGGCAGGGTGTTTCTCTGGCAATGCCAGTGTCGGGTGTTCGAACCCAGCAATAGGCAGCCCATAATTTCATTTTTCAATTTTCTCCCCTTAACTCGGACTCGACGAAGTCGCTAAATATATCCATGATATTCATGAAAGATAGATAAAACAAGCAAAAGGAACCAAACTGATTTGTTCCTGCTATATTTTGAGCGTACCAATCTCTGATCACTTTAAAGTTTGCCTATAATGGATGGATAGCAAACCATTCCTGTTGAGGAAGCATTTGTTTCACACTGTCTCCACCAGGTGGCAAGCCTGTACCATGACCTGACCAGTCTCTCCTCGCTGGTAGGGTTCCCTACACAGCATGTTGCAGGGCTTGCCCTGTAGAGGAATCATGTGCATCTTGTCCTGTATAACAAATTCAGAATACTCTCATCAGCAATGTTTAGCAAGACACATACTGATATTACATTATCTACCAATGACAAAGGGTTGGAGGGTTTCAATGTGATTTTTCTTGAGAAATCCTACATTGAAAAACGTCCCTGTGAACTAAATGCTTTTTCATAGAGGTTAATTAATTGCTCTTGAATGCTTTTCCAGTGAGGGATTATGATATCAGTATATGGTAGTATTGTGGAGCAGCTTATAGGACTATTTCTTGGATTCTAAAAAAGCATTATTGAAACTTTTGTCATGGACTTCATAGGGCTCTATGTTCAAGTGAGGCCATTTTTTTAAATGATACAAACATGATCAATTATACATAATTATCATATTTGACCTGAACTTCACCAAGGAAAATGCCATAAATCGTAAATAAACTGGGGGAGAGGGTCTTCTAGAGATAAGTGAAAAAATGCATGTCAAATATATCCATGATACTTATAACCTACTATATCTAAAAAACTACGATTCTGGTAGTATCTGCTTGGACTTCTGCCCGCACATAAGGACAGAGTGAACCAGACTTAGGCTTGGAGAGTGAGGAGCCACGAGAGTGAGAATCTCGTGGAGGAAAATATTAGAATCTGTTCTTCTTTTCTGTAGATCTATTGGCAGAAATATCTTTTCTCTTATGATTTATTTCGAGCCATGCAGAAATCAATGTCTAGTAGTGTAGTTTTCTTATCTACTTTTCTCGTGAGAAACCAATGAGATCTCAACTTTCGCTGGTCGCCCCACTTTCAAAACTCCGCTGATTCCCTCCACCCAGCAACAGCCTAAGTATTTGACCCTATTAGAGCATCTGACTTTGTGGAGTAGTGGGCAGGGTGTTTCTCTGGCAATGCCAGTGTCGGGTGTTCGAACCCAGCAATAGGTAGCCCATAATTTTATTTTTCAATATTGTCCCCTTAACTCGGACTCGACGAAGTCGCTAAATATATCCATGATATTGTAGTGGGACGGGAATCCAGCAGTGTTCGTTTGTTTCACGGAAGGTGGCGCGATATGCCGATCCTTACTGTGTAGTGATTACGGGCAACGCCGCACACGAGAGTGGCGCGGCGGAGACCGGGGTTACGTAACGCTTAGTATATATACTCAGCGTTCACAGTAGGTCGACAGGCTGTCCTCGCGTGTCCCTTCTACGGAACGGATCCTTGGGCCCTCACTTTGCAGGCGGGTTCTTGTAACCTTCCTGGTGGTTAGGCGAATCCTCCGGATTAGCCTATCCAGCGTTACCTAGCACCCATGTGCTAGGGTACTGTACTTGTGGGGAAGATCTTCTAGATCTTTCCGGGAAGTAAGTGATTAATAAACATCCCTGTTTATTAAATGACGTTGTTGTGTTGTGTGTGATTAGGTCTGTGCGAACTAACCGAAAACCGAACCAACCTACGTGAGTATGTAGGGTGGGATCCTGCCTGGAACTAGCGTTCCGGATTGGGGTCATCCAACCTGCTAGACAGGCGGCGACCACCACACTGGTGCCGTGACCAGGATCCCAGGTTGCTTGCACAACCCGGGATTCTCGGTAAATGCACGGATCTGGAATAAAAACCAGATCTCAGGCTGAACAGGAGAGTGAAGATGGGGAGGTAACTTCTCAACAAACTCTTCCGGCCCGGAATGACGACAAGTCTCCAAAACCAGAGGGAGGGGGTGAAACCCAGAAGTCTGGCAAGGAGAAATCTCGGAAGAGAACCGCCGCTCAGAATCTGAGTTCGACGGTCCTGAAGAGTTTCAGTCCGGCGGCCGACAGCCGACATGGCCCCGCAAGGGATCTGGAGGGACTCAGTAAAATTGGGTCTCAGACAGATAGTCCCGGAGAGTCTAGTACTCCCCGGAATAGGTCGGAAAATACCTTAAGGGTACCTTCCGATGAAGTTCCTGTAGGTTTCCTTGGACCCGAACTCTTAGCCGAGTTTGATAGGGAGAGGGAAGCCAGAGACATGTGTCGGGAACTAGAAGCTCGAAACCGCGAGATCGCCGAGAAGGTAGCCCAAAGGCACCATAACTTGGAAGAACTCTCGGTTCGCGAGATTGAAACTCTAGAAAAAATCGAGCGATTGGACCGACATGTACAATACATGAAAGACCAAGTTCGACTAGCGGAGACAGAATCATCCCAACGGATGCCTATGTCACAAGCTGGCTGGAGTAATGTGAGAGATCATCTATATTCCCCACCAGGGAGAGTAGAAGATCCAGAGAAGACCCCTAACAGATTCATATCTGGAACAAAGGGTGTGAAGACTCCTTTGGTTAGTTTCCGGCTACCCTCTGAGTCGAGAATGGGTTCTCCGAATTCCGAACGTACTAGTAAAGCTATAGCTGAACTAGGGTTCAACTCGTTCAACCAAGTCCGGGAACAAGATCGGATCTTTAACTTGTCAATGGCGAGAGCTGACAAGGTTCCCATGATGCGCCCAGAGAACGCAGCCAGAAAGAACGCTGTCATTCCAAAACCTTACGGGAAAGGAATGGAGTGGGAACACTGGTTCGCGGGATTTTGTGAGGATATACAATGTAATGGCTGGAATAAAGTCGATGCATTGCCATACCTCAAAAGAGCGTTGCGAGATGGACCCGGAGAAGCTGCACTTCGCGCTTTTCGCCGTTCCGGTGGTACGGAATGGGATGAGCTAGTGGAGGTAGCCTCATACTACTGTGGTCAGTTGGTAACGCTGAACCCCCGATCCACTTTTCTAAAGAGGATCCAGGGTAAAGAGGAGACAACTCGCGCCTATGGGCTAGCTTTGCAACAAATGTTGTTAGAGGTTTACCCAGGGACGGGATTAGATTCTCCTGCGCTGCATGAAGATCTACAAACTCAGTTTGTAAAAGGACTTCGAGATGATGACGTGAGAGCGGAAGTCATCTCTAAATGGGAGCCCGGTATGAACTTCATGCAGGTGTTGCGAATAGTAGATGCCTATGAACAACGGTGTATACTATTCGGAAAATATGCTAATCCAGGAAAAACTTCTCGGGTTAACATAGTGGGTTCTACTTGGTCACAAGTAGAAGAAGATACCTACGAGTGTCAGGAAGCAGAAATAGAGGATATACTCTCTAATGTCCGCTCCATGGTACTCGGAAGAGGAGGTTTCAATAGACGGGGACGTGGAAGAGGTCGAACCCCTAGCTTTGGAAGGAACAGCGATGTACCTTCTGTGGCAGAGGCAAAACCAATAACCACTGATCCTGAAGGAAATTCCTCAGAGGTTATGAAGTTGTTGACCAAAATCAATGAAAGACTGAATCAGGTGGAGAAAAACCAGCTGGATGTCCAACGTTGTTGGCGGTGCAACAAAATGGGTCATATCTCTCCAGATTGTCCAGAAGCCCGGAACGTTACTACGGTGGAAACACCTCGTAGTCTGCCTGCGTTGATGGTTGCCTCTCAGAGTGAACCGGAAAACAAAGGAGGACTGTAGCGAGTGGCAACACTGCGGTCCGGGAAGGAAAGTGCCAGGAAACCCAAACCTGTGAGATTTATAAGGAGGAAAATATTTCCAACTTACCAGAAAAGGGGAAGATACAAAATACAGTCGCAACGATCTGTAGTAAGTATCTTTCACCCGGGCATCCTTGTCTGCAATGGCTTTGTCAACGTGGATGGGATCTTGGAACCTTGGATGGAATCTCACGGTTTATAAGACAACCGTCCCCCTTAGGAGGGCGACGTTGGTATGTGCCGGCTAGAATTCAAGGAAGAAAGGTGGATCTATTGTTAGATACTGGCGCTAGTCGCTCTGTGTTGAACCATGGACTCTATCAGTCTCTTGGATTTGCGCAGGAATGTCATGTTCCTGGAGCCTCGGCAAAAGCTGCTAATGGTACTCATATGAGATGCTATGGTAGTGTGATTATTCCAGTCTCAATAGGTAACACTGAATTCGTATGGGGTCCCATACTCAGTGATATCGAAGAAAGTGGAATATTAGGCGTAGATTTTCTCACCCTCTATGGAGGCTCTGTAGATCTACCAGATGGCACTCTCCGACTCAAATTTCCTGAGTTAATGGAAGTGGAATGTAGTTGTCGACGGATTTCTTCTTTGATTTCTGTTCGACAAGACGTGGGCATCCCACCCCAGCAGATGGTTAATGTCCTGATAGCTGGGGAAGGCAACTTACCACGTGGAGATGCACTCTTCGAGCCAGACCCAGAACTGTTTTCTTAAAAAGGAATACAGGCCTGGGATACCTTGATCGGAAGTGCCAGAGAAGGATCAATTCCTATAAGTAATCATACCTCCGGGTTGATTAAATTAAGGAAGGGTGATACATTGGGCTGGGTAACTCTAGCTCATGTAGATGGCCTAGTGGACTCCAGTCCACAGGGAATCACACCTATTCCCGTTTCCGAAATAACCGGGGAAGATGAACAATCTGAACTGGGAAGGTCGGACTTAATAGGAAATGATTATGAAGAAGTGCGGGTTAGTGCTATTGATACAGGAACGGGATCCCTTCCAGTTCCGAGTCCATTGCACGAAACTCTGGAAACTTTAGTTCAGACGACAGACGCACTAAACAGTGGGGAACGACATGAACTAAGGATTCTTTTGAAGAAGATGGAGTCAATCTTTACTCGACCTGGAGATCCCTTGGGGAGAACGGATCGAGTAGAACACACGATTGACACTGAAGGTCATCAACCTTTCCGCCTTCCTTATCGACGGCTACCTCGACATGAACTAAGGACATGAACTAAGGATTCTTTTGAAGAAGATGGAGTCAATCTTTACTCGACCTGGAGATCCCTTGGGGAGAACGGATCGAGTAGAACACACGATTGACACTGAAGGTCATCAACCTTTCCGCCTTCCTTATCGACGGCTACCTCCGGTAAAACGGGAAGCTTTAGAAGAGGAAGTAGGGAAAATGATGGACCAGAAAGTAATCATCCCCAGTGCAAGTCCTTGGGCTAGCCCGGTGGTAATGGTTACTAAAAAGGATGGTACTTGCCGATTCTGTATTGATTACAGAAAATTGAATGGTATCACCCGGAAGAATGCTTACCCAATACCCCGGATCGATGAGAGTCTCGACTCTCTGGGAGGGAACCAGTGGTTTTGTACTCTGGATCTCCAGTCTGGATATTGGCAAGTAAAGATGAACAGTGGCGATCAGTCTAAAACGGCGTTCACCACTCATCAAGGGCTTTACGAGTTCACAGTAATGCCATTTGGCCTCTGTAACGCTCCCGCGACTTTCGAATCCATGATGGATCAGATGTTGCGGGGTCTACAGTGGAAAAAGTGTTTGGTTTATCTAGACGACATAATCATCTTCGGAAAGAATTATGTTGAATGTTTAGAAAACCTGAGAGAGGTATTTGAGCGTATTCAATCTTATGGGTTGAGGCTCAAACCTCAAAAATGCAAACTGTTTCGCAAATCTGTGGAATACTTGGGACGGATAGTTTCTGGAAATGGAATCCGGGCAGATCCTTCCAAGTTGGAGGTAGTGGCTAATTGGCCACTCCCAGAATATAAAAGACATAAGGTCTTTCCTAGGATTTTGTTCGTATTACCGCGACTTTATCCCGGGTTTTTCTGAAATTGCACACCCTATGCAACAGTATGTAGTACTAGATAAGCCAGGGAGGCAAAAAGAGATCCAATGGACTCCGGAAGCTGAACACTCTTTTCTGGGACTAAAAAGAAAGTTTACGGAGACCCCCGTGTTGAAATACCCTCTAGCCCAGGGTCGGTTCATTCTCGACACTGACGCTAGTATTGGAGCGGCTTTGTCTCAGATACAAGATGGTGTGGAAGTTCCAATAGCTTTTGCCAGCAACAGCTTAAGTAAAAGCCAGCAGAACTACTGTACTACTAAGAGGGAACTCTTAGCGGTTGTGGTGTATGTAAGAAAATATCGACACTTCTTAGCAGGTGGAGATTTCATCTTACGTACTGACCATTCTTCTCTCAAATGGCTCTTTAACTTTAAAGACGCCGAGGGAATGATTGGAAGATGGCTGGCAGCTCTCTCCGAATTCGGGTTGACTAACTGCCAGATTGAGCACCGGGCTGGAAAGTCACACATTAATGCGGATTGTCTCTCAAGGAGACCAGTGCGGAAATGTGGACGACCAGCTTGCCGGGATTGTGGCGAGCATAGAGCAGTAATAGCTACTCTACGTTCCCAGAAAGTGAAGCCGCCACTAAACTATCAGTGGACACTAGAACAAATTAAGGAAAGTCAACAGGCTGACCCAGATTTGTTCCGGTTAACTAAACTGATAGCTAATGGACTCCATAGACCTACAGGACCTACCCCGAGATCTCGCCTGAAAACCGAGAATTTCGGAATCTATGTGGTCAATGGAAAGAGCTAGAAGTCCGAGATGGGGTACTATATCGATGGAGAACCACATTGCAACCACTTAAACGTGCTCTACAACTAGTGGTCCCTCGAGAATTACGATCCGGACTAATGACTCTATGTCACGAACATAGGAGTGCAGCTCATCTAGGACGGAAAAGGACGGTAGCCAGAATAAGGCGTCGTTACTACTGGCCTGGAATGGGTGCAGATATTCGAAGATGGGTATCTGGATGTTCCATATGTAGCAAAGTCAAACCCGGGGTAGGACTCGGAAAGATGCCGTTACAACAGGAACTGTTTGGTGTCAGGTTTGCCAGAATCGCTCTAGATATCATATCTGGTATCGACGAGTCAGAGGAAGGAAATACCTGTATGATGGTGGTGATGGATTATTACACAAAATATGTGCAGATCTATCCCATGAAAAATCACAAAGCTGCCACGTGTGCGGAAGCTTTAGTGAAAAACTGGATGTTGCCTTTTGGAACTCCGAGCGTACTACATTCCGACCAGGGAAGGGAATTTGAATCCCAGATCTGGAAAGAAATGGGTAGGATACTCGAGATTAAAAAGACACATACGAATCCATATCGTCCCCAATCAGATGGTATGGTAGAGAGATTCAACCGGACATTGATCCAGTGTCTTCGGACCCTGGTAGATGAAAATCGGAAGAATTGGGATGAATTAGCACCATTTATAGCTCACGCATACAATGGGACCATTCATTCAAGCACGGGGTGTTCACCTAATTTACTCATCTTTGGCGAGGAAATAGTAATGCCCGCTGACATAGTCTATGGGGTTCCTGGAATGTCTACGGATGATCCTTGTCCCATAGGATTTGTCGAAAAACTCAGAGAACATTTTATAGAGGGATATTACCTCGCGAGACGGAATCTGACGAAAGCTGCAGAGTGGCAAAAGACTGGACATGACGTCAATCTTAAACCACGTAAGTTCCGAGTAGGAGACCGGGTTGTACGATACCACACTCCGTTGGTAAATGGAAAACTCGCTCCTAACTGGGACGGACCATTCAGAATTGTTCAATTATTGTCAGAAATGACAGTAGTGATAGAAGACGAATGGTCAAGAAGGCGTTATAAATCCCATGTAGCTCGTTTACGACTATGGGAAGGAAAGCGCGAATGTTCCGACTTTGAAGTTTCACACCCTGCTACAAAGCGGGATGTGTCACTGAACACAGGTCCTACTGGGAAACCAGAGAGGTCCCGGGTTCAAAGAGCCGGGAAGCCGGGTGTCAAACCCCCGTCAACACGGCGGAGGCAGGCCCCGATAGGGAAGTCCCGGTCAAAGGTTACCGGGGTTCCGAATGGGTACTCGCCTACACGGCGAAAACCGGGACGTCCGCGGAAGGTAATTCCTACTTACGCCAACCTAAAAAGGGAAGTGTGGGTAGAAGAAAAACCTGACATGGAAAAGTCTAAATTTGCTACAAATCGAGCTGTGTATAATAAACATTGTTCGAGATGTAGAATGGAGTCTAAAATAGACTCAAAACCCCGCCACAGCTCTCGACTAAAATCGAAGGCTGTGGTTAGCTACAAAGAGTAGTGGTGCCGGGGTTGTCAAAAACACAACGAGAAGCAATGGTACAAAATGTAGATCGTTGGTAGTCAGTAACATATCGATTATACATGAATGTTGATCAAATAGTTACCTTAAAATCAGTCGTTATGTGCCGCAGCCCAGACGTTGCTCTAAGGGACCCCGTCGAGGACCCTCTAGAGGCTGCAGAATTGCCGAACGCTCTGAAAGGTCTGATCCATTTACATGGAAATTGAACAAGTCTCCCATACTATCAACGAGATACACGACGGCGATAAGAAAATCCACGGGGTAGAGAACTCGGGGTGGAGCTCAAAAAGGGGTTTCCCCGGGTTCCGGAACCTGTGCTGGGTGATTGAAGGCGTGAACGAATCAAGTCGAGCGTAACGCTGACCGTTGGTTTCTTCACGCATGCGGTGTTGAGACGCTCAAGATGAGCCAGTCTCGACACGGTTGATTGGTTCGCGACTGCGAATCTAGGTCACTTAGGAGTATATAAGACCCTGTTTTTTCAGTAGTCTTCACTCTGTGATCGGAGTGGTGCCTAGCACCACAGGAGTCGGGCGGTAACAGCATGGCTGACCGTGCCCCGTCTACGGAGGGTGAGCGCGAGCTCCCCTCACCCCTGCCCGGATCCTCAGCTTCGGCTGAGCGGGGGGCAGATCTGGACGATGAAGCTTTGCTCATCGAGTCAGATGATGGTGATTTTGACCTGGAAGGGGACGAGTCTGAGGACTCTGTTCTTCTTGGGGAAACCCGAGATGAACGACCCGGAAAGGGAAAAAGTCACACCGAGAAGAAGTCCGAGGCGGCCCCGGCCGCTAAGGGTTCTTCTGGTGCCCGTCCGAAGACGAGCCCAGTGAAAACTGAGGCCTCTGACTCGGATGTGGTTATGGCCGAAGGTTCCGAATCGGAGCGCAATACGCCAAGGCGAGGCCGAGCCCGCCCGCGTCGTCGCTCTCCGAGGAAGTCCTCCGAAGAGATGGGTTCCAGGCATGAGGTTTCAACCCAGAGCCTGGAACAAATGTTGGCTGGGATCCCAGATCCCAAAATGCGTGCCATAGTACAGTCAATGTACCAAAATTGGACTCCACCCGGAGTGGAGCTGGCGGAAGCCGGGACCTTTTTGGCCCCGGGTCCGGTAGCAAAACCCGGAAGGTCTGAGGCTGGGACAGAGACGGCTATGGAGACTGATTCGTCAGTTGGGGGCGACTCTGTAAAAGGGTCGTCCAGCAAAGGTGAGAAACCGATGTCACAACCGGCTAAGCCCGCGCCGGGGAAGTCTGTCAGCAAGACAGAGGTGTCAAAAGCTAAGGAGGCTGATAAGACGGAGCCGCAGCTTTCGAAACAGAACCGGAAGCGACTCCGTCGTGCAGCCCGAAAACGGGCTGAAGCGGAGTTAGAGAAGACAGGAGGTCAGCCGGAATCGCGTGACTCGGGGAAAGGGAAACCTCAAACCGGGAAGCGTGAGGAGTCGAAGGGGGCTGAGTCGAAAGGCTCGGACCAACCCACGGCGCAGGCTGGGCCTAGTGCGGCTGACACTACACCTAGTACCTCAACAGGTGCCACGGGTGGCGAAGATGTCAAATGTTGGGGAACGGAGATGGACAAGGCTAAACCCCTGGCCCAATCCAACCCCGACAATGATGACGGTGATTTCCAACCTGGCGTAAAGCGGGCTGGGAAGAGAACGGTAGCTAGACAGATACCCGCCTCTTTGCTGGGCAAGACTTACACTTGCCTGGAAGATCTCCGTCATGGGAACCGACATTACATCCCCGATGGTGTCGGTTTAGATGGAACCTCTGACGACGAGGAATGGCTAGTTGACGAGGGTTCTCCCAACGCCTGGTACATCGACCGGGTGAAAGGAGTGTCCCGAGTTAGCCGGCTGAAGTACGAGGATCAGGTCAAAGACCGGATCGCGTACGCATGGCACAAGTTTGGAAACGGCAATCATTGTGTCTTTTTGAGTTGCCATGGGAGGGACAAGAAATTGTCACCGACCTACGCGACTGAAGGTCGTTACGCTAGGCACCTCGTAGAGGTACACCTAGCTGAGCGACCGTGGCTACAGTGCCTTGGCAAGAAGGGTGGTTCTTGTCAGGCCGGGTGTGCCAGTTCAAGGCGATCGTGTCTAGTCCGACACATTGCCCGGGAACACCAGACTGCTGGTGCTGCTGCTCGGGAACGGGTCATGAATCTGTGGCAGAGATTCGTTGACTTAGGTTCCGATGCTCAGAAAGGCAAACCGGAACCTGAGACTTGTGTGACAGACGGTCGATTGTTTAAGATCGGATGGAAGAAGAATCCTGGCTGGTTCGGGAGTCTGATGCTATCCGCTTCAAAACATCAACAGATGTCAAAGGAGTCGAGGAAGAAACGGTCCCTTAGCCGGGAACCGTCTCAAAGGTCCTCGAAGGCTAAACGACGGGTCAAGAAGTTGTCATCGTCCTCGTCCAGCGAGACTGACACTTCTGAGCGATCCAGTCGGAAGCCCAAGAAGAAATTGGCTCCTAGTAAGCACACCATCGCTGACGTGGTGGAAGCTGCTTACCAGGTAGGGCCAAGGTTGTCTGGGGGATTGAAACTTCTCTCAGATCCGAGCGAAGGGAACGTTCCAACGGCTTCAAAAGCCCGCGGACCCGTGGAAAAACCAGCTGGGACTCGTCCTAGCTCAAGTCTCCCGGGAGTTTCCCCGCTTAACAGAGGTGCTACCCAAGCACCCGGGAAAGTTGAGGATGAAGAGGCCTTTCCGGCACTCCCTCCACCAGCCAACCCAGTTGTCGAGGTAAAGAAGAAACCAACGAAACAACCACCCGTTGCGTCGAAGGTGACTTCTTCTCCCTGTGCGATGTCGGTTGAATACGTCCAAAGGGCGGATCAGCTAGAGTCGCATATAGGTGGCACCTTGGAGGGCCGTGTCCGAACGGGCGCGCAGTCCCTCCATGAAGGCCTCGTTAAGGAGCTAGTGAACCTAGCCCAATTCGAGGTAAGAGAAGCCACGAAAGGTCTGGCTAAACAGTACGCGTTGGACTTAGAGGACGCGCGTATTGCGAAAACCACGGCCCAGTCGAGGTTTGCCCGGGCGGAAGCCCAGACCCATCGCCAAGATGAACGTTGTCTTCGGCACTTGGGTATGTCGCTCTATGACGTTCGGTGACGACCCGCAAGCCCTTGAGGAAGCGTGGTTGGCCCGACAAAGGAGCCGGGGAAGATTTCTTCAGTTCACCACGGAAGAATCAAACCTGACACGTCAGCAACTCGCTGGCATGTTGGGATGGTCATCCGTCGAAGAAACTTCCCACCAGGACACTACATCCATAGCGGCTCAGCCCATGGATGTCAGTGTAGACACTCTACTGTCAGGACCCGGTCAGACCCAACAGGATCAGACTGAAGTCCTACAGTCGAGGAGGCCTCCCGCCGTGACACGGGCTGAGAAATCAGCAAAGCCTTCCAAGGCTAAGCCGATAGACCAGCCCGAGGAACCAAGTGGGGCACTGGGGATGAATGCCAACATCATCCCGTTGGAGTCTGGAATCTTTTTAGATACCGGACCAACCTCTCTACAGCAGTTGATACAGCAGTTGATGTCTCAGTTGCAGCCTACGTCTGCGCTGAGTCCACTGCGACCGGAGAGGACTGCCCTGGCAACGTCGGTTCCACCGACGGCTAGTGCACCAAGCCAGTCAGAACTTCTTGACCTCAGGATATCCTCTGACGAGGATATTTAGGGGTTGACAATGACCGACTCGGCTGGTGCCTAACAAGCCGGGAAGACGCCGTCTAAACTCGGAACCGGCAGAGCCAACAACTCTCCTGGATCTGAAGTCAGACGGGTATGGGAAGTCCCGGGGAGAAAATTTTTTTTCCGACCTAGCTACTTCCAGAATATGGCCTCCTAGCCAGAATTCTGCACTTTCTCAGCGAACCGCAAGGATCGCTGGGAGGGGTGGAGGGAAAGTTAGGAGTAACCAATGATAAGCGATCCTGGGTTGGGGCTGGGGAAAGTCAGTAAAATGACTTCCCTAAGGCCAACCCTCGTTTCAGACGGCTGAAGGTTCTCTCGATGGTCAGGCCCGTGATAGGCCCCCATCACGAAAACCTCTGGCCTGTGGTGTGGATACTGTCCACACTAGTACTTGGTACCGGGTAAGGAAGATTATGCCTTTCAGGTATAGATCTGACTTACCAGGTCTGTGTCGGAACTGAGTTCATCGACTCGATAGTGAGATAGTAGGCATAATCCCTGCTCTGTTGGATTACGCCGGCTATTTCTACCTTGGGTCGGTGATCGTAAGTTCTGAATCCGGCTTAGAATTGGGGCCTTAATTGGTACTCGATTCGAGCCAAGAAAAAGATATGCCAGTATAGCTGGAGTCAAAATGAAAGAACACTGATACCACACACTCTTACCAGGTGGATGGAGAATTGTTTTGCCTTTTTGGCCGTTATTTCCGTATTCGGAAACTTTCAACACGGAAGGTGTCTAGCGAGGCTAACCCTTCTCTACATATAGATGTCTTCCAAACTGAAGAACAGTGGGAAGCCCAGCACCCGTCGGCATCGGGCTGAATGTAGTAGGTCTGCTAGGCCGATGGGCCAGCTGGGCTCGATACTCTAAGATGAGAAAGAAAACGACACTTCACTCGCCGGGAGCCAACAGAGGACTTCAACAAGATCCGGAACAGCTGGAGGCAGAGTGCTCGACAGGCCGGGCTGACCACCTGTAAGTCCGCGACTGTCGAGTCTTCCCTGCCCAACGCTCAAGAATACGCTCCCCGGCTCAAGATGGGTGAATATCACATTTATTCAAGGTGGTAGCGAGGCTAGTCCTTCATTCTTCAAATGTTGTTTCCTCTTTCCTAAATGTCATATCTTCCATATTTTTAATAATTTCTCCATCTTACAATTCCACCTTTTTCACTTATACGTTGGTATCA
Organism: Alentia gelatinosa; assembly: GCA_950022655.1. Classification (NCBI taxonomy): domain Eukaryota; kingdom Metazoa; phylum Annelida; class Polychaeta; order Phyllodocida; family Polynoidae; genus Alentia; species Alentia gelatinosa. The sequence goes on from OX465584.1 coordinate 33,840,201, forward strand.
GTGAATTCTTGTGAACACCAGGAAGCTAGAGAGTAGACCAAGAACTGCTGGATATATGTTGTAATTTTTAATTGGGTAGTCCCTTAGCAGCAAAATGGCTGCCTTGGTTCCCCCCTTAGTAAAAACTGGGAGGGGTAATGTAGTGGGACGGGAATCCAGCAGTGTTCGTTTGTTTCACGGAAGGTGGCGCGATATGCCGATCCTTACTGTGTAGTGATTCCGGGCAACGCCGCACACGAGAGTGGCGCGGCGGAGACCGGGGTTACGTAATGCTTAGTATATATACTCAGCGTTCACAGTAGGTCGACAGGCTGTCCTCGCGCGTCCCTTCTACGGAACGGATCCTTGGGCCCTCACTTTGCAGGCGGGTTCTTGTAACCTTCCTGGTGGTTAGGCGAATCCTCCGGATTAGCCTATCCAGCGTTACCTAGCACCCATGTGCTAGGGTACTGTACTTGTGGGGAAGATCTTCTAGATCTTTCCGGGAAGTAAGTGATTAATAAACATCCCTGTTTATTAAATGACGTTGTTGTGTTGTGTGTGATTAGGTCTGTGCGAACTAACCGAAAACCGAACCAACCTACGTGGACGTAGGGTGGGATCCTGCCTGGAACTAGCATTCCGGATTGGGGTCATCCAACCTGCTAGACAGGCGGCGACCACCACAATATTCATGAAAGATAGATAAAAGAAGCAAAAGGAACCAAACTGATTTGTTCCTGCTATATTTTGAGCGTACCAATCTCTGATCACTTTAAAGTTTGCCTATAATGGATGAATAGCAAACCATTCCTGTTGAGGAAGCATTTGTTTCACACCGTCTCCACCAGGTGGCAAGCCTGTACCATGACCTGACCAGTCTCTCCTCACTGGTAGGGTTCCCTACACAGCATGTTGCAGGGCTTGCCCTGTAGAGGAACCATGTGCATCTTGTCCTGTATAACAAATTCAGAATACTCTCATCAGCAATGTTTAGCAAGACACATACTGATATTACATTATCTACCAATGACAAAGGGTTGGAGGGTTTCAATGTGATTTTTCTTGAGAAATCCTACATTGAAAAACGTCCCTGTGAACTGAATGCTTTTTCATAGAGGTAAATTAATTGCTCTTGAATGCTATTCCAGTGAGGGATTATGATATCAGTATATGGTAGTATTGTGGAGCAGCTTATAGGACTATTTCTTGGATTCTAAAAAAGCATAATTGAGACTTTTGTCATGGACTTCATAGGGCTCTATGTTCAAGTGAGGCCATTGTTTTAAAATGATACAAACATGATCAATTATACATAATTCACCTAATTTACTGGTCTTTGGCGAGGAAATAGTAATGCCCGCTGACATAGTCTATGGGGTTCCCGGAATGTCTATGGATGATCCTTGTCCCATAGGGTTTGTCGAAAAGCTCAGAGAACGTTTTGTAGAAGGATATTACCTCGCGATGAAAGGCGGGGTCATGAAAAATTATATTTCTTTTCTGACAATGTACCTGAAATAATGGAAACCCTACAAAAAGACCTTGAAAAGCTCGAATCGTGGTGTATAACAAATAAAATGAAAATTAACACTGATAAAACAAAATTATGCCTATATGGTTCTAAAGTACTTCTAAACAAAACTGGCCTAATGCCTGAAGTTAAAGTAGGAGGTAAATCTTTGCCAACAGTTAAGAGTTTTAACTACCTGGGAATTCAAATAGATAGTGAGTTAAGCTGGGAAAATTGTGTTGTGAATACTTTAAAGAGGGTTAATTATAGATTGTTTAGACTGGCGAAAATATGAAATCATATCACACGAAGTACTGCAATACAGATTTATAAGACATTAATATCACCTTTATTTGATTATGGAAGTTATTTTATACAAGGCACAAAGTGTGTTTACTTGTCAAAGCTTCAGCGGATGCAGAATAGAGGCCTCAGGATCTGTACAAGGACAACTATAAGGGAAAAAGGTATTAAGGAGTTACATAAGGAATGTGGTGTACAATATTTGGACAAAAGGATGAAATATCTACTCTATGTTTATATGTATAAATTCACTAAACCTATTGTGATCAGGGACAACCCACGTACCAGGAATGATCACAAGATCTGTCTAAAAATGAGAAAACCTAATACCAGTTTCTTCCGGAAAAGCCTGATTTACCGGGGAATGATGATTTGGAATAATTTGGACGCAAATATTCAACGTAGTAGTGTAGGAACCTTTAAGAGAGAGATTAAAAATATGCTATACAGGTAAAAACATATTAGACTACTCTGTTAGAGATCATCTCACATTGCATTTATTTCATCATCATCTAAGCCCCGTTGGGCACATGTATATTTGTATTTTTGTACAAGGAATTGTTAATGTTCTGAAAATATGTATGACGGTAACGGAGATGTACGTTACCTGCTTACGCAGATGTCACCTATGCTTTATTATGGCGCAAATAAATAAAAAAAGAGAAAAAAAAGAAAAGAATAGAGAATATTATTTTCATGAGGAATTTACTGCCTCAGAGAGACTGAGAAAATATGGAAAATACATCACCATTGGCCCTGGAATAGGGCTGGGGTTATGGGGAGGTTTGCAGAACTGTTTATTTGTGTGAATGAGGCCAAATTTCTTTCCCTCATTTTGTATAATCTATGAAATCCAAATGTTTCCTGGGGCTTTCCTGCTCAATGCCTGCCAATATTTCCAGATAAGAAAGGTGTGCAACCCCCTTACCTGAAAAAAATCCTGGGTACAGCTTTGCAAATCAAAGTGATCATGGGGGTTATGCCTCCTGAACCCCCTCGAGGGGCTTTGCTACTAGACCTCTGGCACTATTCCGAGATGTCTTAAGATATGTAACCCCCTCCCTGAAACAAAATCCTAGGGACAGCTTGTAAAATATTTACAACCCAAGTTTTTCTAGGACCTTCACCCCCTGGACCCCCTGGAGAGGCTTTGCTGCTAGAACCCTAGCAATTTTTCCAGGTAACCTAAGGTGTGTAACCCCCATCACTGAAACAAAATATTGGATACAGATTGTACATAATCTAAGTTCTTCTGGGGGCTTTGCCCCTGGACCCTCAGGAGTGGCTTTGCTCCTAGACCCCTGGTAATATTCACAGATAGTCTAAGATGTGTAACCCCCGTCCCTGAAACTAAATCCTGGGGACAGCTTCTATAATTTATAAAATCCAAATGTTTCCAGGGGCTTCATCCCCTGCACACCCAGGAGGGACTTTGCTGATAGACCCCTGGCAATATTCCCAGATATCTTAAGAAGTGTAGCCCCTGTCCCTGGATACAGACCGTATAATCCATATTATTCAAGTTCTTCTGGAGGCTTTGCCCCCTAGACCCCCTAGAAGGGGCTTTGCAGCTAGACTCCTGCAAATATTCAGACAACTTCAGATGTGTAACCCCCCCTCCAAAGAAAATCCTAGGAACTGCTTGTATGATGTATAAAATCTAAATGTTTCCAGACCCGTCAATATTCCCAGATAGCCTAAGATGTGTAGGCCTAACCACTGGCATTAAAACAAAAACCTGGGTACAGCTTGCATAATCTATAAAATTCAAATTCTTTCAGGGGCTTTGCCCCCTGGACCCCCAGGAGGATTTTTGCTCCTGGGTCCCTGGCAACATTCCTCCTGAAAGTGAGTCCTGGGCCCTGTTTTTTAGTCACGACATTTGTATCTTCCGACACGCATTTGCTGTCAGTGTGCTATAGAGATACGATGGTAGAGTGGTTGCGACAGTTTGTGAAGATACGGCACGTAGGGAGGTTAAAGGTGTGCTATAGTCACGACACTCGGTGGCCAATGGAGCGGAAATAGTGGCCATAAGTGTCGTATGTCTAAGACCACTTGGGAAAATGTCGTAACAAACGCGGAACTTGACTTCCCGTAGAAATTAAGCAATGAAATTTTAAGACGAGTAAGGTATACATATAACCTATAATTGTACCAAATATGAAGAAAATCGGCCAGACCGTTATGAAGTTATCGACGTTTTAATTTCGTCATAGCAAATAGTGCTCTGGGCCCTGTTTTTTAGTCACGACATTCGCAACTTATGACACGTATCTACCGTCAGTGTGCTAGAGAGATACGATCATAGATTGGTTACGACACTTAGTGAAGATACAACACTTAGGGAGCTAAAAGTTGTGCTTTAGTCACGACAGTCGGTGGCCAATGGAGCGGAAATAGTGGTCATAAGTGTCGCATCTCTAAGACCACTCTGGACATGTCGTATCGAATGCGCAACTTAACTTCCCGTAGGAATTAAGCAATGAAATTTGAACACGAGTAAGGTATACATATAACCTGTAATCGTATCAAATATGAATAAAAACGGCCGCACCGTTCCGAAGTTATCGGCTTTCAATTTCGTCATAGCAATCTCTGCTCTGGTGGCCAGTGTAGCCCTATGCTCACGTGACCCTAATTTATGCAGTGACCTCGACATTCACTGCGCAGGGAGGTGGGAGGGTGCAATGGCCACCAGAGCAGACGTTTGCTATGACGAAATCCAAACGCCGATAACTTCGGAACGCTACATCCGATCGTCTTCATATTTGGAACGATTATAGTTTATATGTATACCGTACTCATGTCAAAATTTCATAGCTTAACTCTTATGGCAAGCACAGGAAAACTACAGTGACGTTTTATAGAACCTAAGACAGTTCTATACTTGTCTTAACTTCCGATACATATCGCCAAGATAGTTCGATTCAACTTACGACCGTGTCTATAGCACACCCGCCATCTTGTGTCTTGAAAACACGCATAAAATCTTGATCCGATCTCAGCCGATCGTATACTTGCGATGTCGTGACTAAAAAACAGGGCCCTGGTGGCCAGTGTAACCCTACAATCACGTGATCTAGTTTATGCGGCGACCTTCACACTGCACCGCTCCAGTTTATCGCTAAACCCGTCTCTGCAATGATGGACTCTTTACAATCTTAGGATTTTAAGATGTTCCCTCCGCGCCTTTTTACGGGCAATGTATTACGACCCAAGAGAATGTAGTACCTTGCTGTATAGTGTGTCTAGTAGTTTTTCACGCAAGATTTGTAAGTGACACCGATATATTTCTTTAAATTACTCTAGTGGAAACCTTCTGATGACTTTGGAAATGATATAATTAGTTCATAAGAGTTTAAGGATTTGAAGTAAACATTCAACTGTCATCTTCTGAACTGAGTGACAACATCTCTAATTTCTTGTTTCTACTGAAAATAAAACAAAGCGACGAGTTTTCTGTATGTTGCTCGAGCGGTGCAGTGTGGGCGACCTTGACATCGACTGCGCTTACTTCACTCTCCCTGCAGCGATTTGGCCACACTGCACCGCTCGAGCAACATACAGAAAACTCGTCGCTGCAATGATAGTCTTCTGGGAAATAACTACTTTTTGTCGGAGAATTGATGTCAATTCAAACTCAAACTGGTTTGACAATTCTAAAAGTGTGACAACACTGTAACTATCAGTCAGAAGCAAGATTACACTATATTACATATTTCTGAGCGCCATAGCATTGTTTTATTTTCAGTAGAAACAAGAAATTAGAGATGTTGTCACTCAGTTCAGAAGATGACAGTTGAATGTTTACTTCAAATCCTTAAACTCTTATGAACTAATTATATCATTTCCAAAGTCATCAGAAGGTTTCCACTAGAGTAATTTAAAGAAATATATCGATGTCACTTACAAATCTTGCGGGAAAAACTACTAGACACACTATACAGCAAGGTACAACATTCTCTTGGGTCGTAATACATTGCCCGTAAAAAGGCGCGGAGGGAACATCTTAAAATCCTAAGATTGTAAAGAGTCCATCATTGCAGAGACAGGTTTAGCGATAAACTGGAGCGGTGCAGTGTGCGATTTGGCGTGCTATACCGTGAAAGATCTGCTTGGAGAGTGCGTGTCCGATATCCGATCTAATGTTTCTAATTCAATCGCCGATAACTTCAGAACGGTGTGGCCGTTCTTCTTCATATTTGAAACGATTATAGGTTATATGTAGCTCTTACTTGTGTTAAAGTTTCATTGTTTAATTCGTATGGAAAGCATAGGAAATCCACAGTGACGTTTTATAGAACATAAGACAGTTCTATAAACTTCAGACACGTATCCCAGCGATTTTATTTTTCGTCCTACGACACTGTCTATAGGACGCCGGCCATTTTTTGTCGGTGAAAATGCCGTAAATTCTAGATACGATCTAAGCGCATCGTATACTTCCGATGTCGTGACTAAAAAACAGGGCCCTGGATACAGCTTATATAATCTATGAAATCCAAGTGTGTCTGGGGCTTAGCCCCGGTACCCCCCTGGAGGGGTTTCTTAGCTGCTTGCCAATCTCCAGAGATGTGCCCCCCCCCCCCCCAAAAAAAAGAAAAGCAAAAAAAAAAAAACTGCAATGTCAGTCAGAAAATTATATTTAGTATGAGGATTATTTGCTCTGAAGTGATGGAATTCTAATGCAAGATTTCTGCACCACATGATATTTCAATTTCTAAAAAATGTTAATTTCAAAATGCAGGGCATATAGGACAAAATTGCAAAGATATAGGTGAATATAGGGCAAGCTAAAAGATATGGGGAAATATGAAGCCAGTGCCAGGCCTGAACCATGTCTGATTCATCACCAAATTTAGTTAAGATTTTCTTTATCTTCCTTACTACCTGTGGAATTTCAGTGGTTTGGGATAGATATCTTCAAAATTCTTCTTTTTTTGCCACTTTTAAATATGAAGACAAATAATCAAATCCATGCTATATTATTAGCAATTTGCTATGCATGGTCAATTAAAGTATCTTTGGAATTCTTTCATCCTAGTCACTGAAATTGTATAGGCAGTCATGTACCATAGTTAAGGAAAGCTAATAATGACCAGAATTTCATAGACCCTTCATAGACCCTTCCAGGTTTTTCCAGGCTCTCTGTGAAATTTCCAGGCTTTTCCAGGCCTGGAAAACCCAAAAGCATAATTCCAGGCTTTTCCAGGTTTTCCAGGCTCTGTACGAACCCTGACTCTTACATCATAATGGCTCTGAGTAGGGGGTACATATGTGTGAAAGTTTGAGAGTGCCTCAGTTCTAGTGACCTTGACATTTGACCTCTGATAGGATAGTGATGCTAAAAGGTCTGAAGGTCACAAGCACTCAAACCAAAAAGTAGAGGCTCTATATTCCAAAGAAAGTCTGGTAACCATTGTGCGGAGCCAGCAAGAGAAATTCTGAATTTTAAGATATATTCATCTTCTGTATACTAGAGTAATTCGTTTATGGTCCAAAGATAAGCAAAGTTGCTGGCAGCAATAAATTAGCATTTGATCACTTGCAGTTATATCCTGAAAAGGATAATGCTGACTGCTTGGTCACTTTCTCAGAAATACTAGCACTGTAAGTGATCACTATAGTCGGCCTCTGCGTAACAAACTTTCTGGCTAACTTTCGCTTTATAATTGTATGTCATTGCCAGATCACAGAGATCTCCATAATGTAAAGTGTAAATAGTGTAAGGTTGCGGCTGTCACATGGCGACTGGCGAGTTCCAATGAATACTCCTCAATTTGCTTAATCAACTGTAAACTACGAGATGAATAGATTGTTTAAAGCTATCCTACTGTATAAAACCCAGCAGTCTTCTCTTTGGCACTATTTATATTTGTTAAGTAAAGCATCTCTCTCGACTTGGGTAGCCACAGCCAATGGAATGTCATTATCAGGTCAGCCTTCCCTCACCATCCCGGAGTAGGACGCTCGGTCTGTAGACGAGTTACTGCGTTAACGTTACCTTATATCCAAGTACAACCAAATCGGCCTTTCAGAATGATGAGCTTTTGTGACGTAATACCCCATGAGTCAATGTCCATAGCCAACCTATTATCAGACAACCTCTGGCATGATACTACTTCCCCACTTCCCATTGATTTGAAATTGAATCTAGATTAGGTATTCTCTGAAGTCAATTCAATTAATCAGGCATCGGACGAGCAAATACCAAATATCCGAGGGGAAAAGTGCTGGAGGTTTGGGGCCATATTTAGGCCCCCAATGTTGTCTCCCGAAGCTAATGTCTCCCGAAACTAATGCATTTTTAAATAATCTAAGTGAATTTCCGGTAACAGCACTATTTTCCGAACAAAAAAGTCCCAACTCAAAGTGATGCTTTTGATACAGAAAATTGATCAAATCTTTATTCCACTTCATGATTGATCCTTGTGTGCGGCAGGCATATACTACAAGCTTGACAGTCATTCGGTACATTCTGCAGGCGGGCTCGGGCACGCGGGGCCACACAGAGGGGAACTTCAACGCCTGTACTTAGACCAGGCAGACGGGGAACATCAACGCCTGTACTTAGACCAGGCAGACCAGTGAGGTTGTGCTAAGACCACTGATGAATCTGTGTGAATGAAGGAGGCCAGTTTGAGCCACTCTCATACTAAATAAATAGTATCACAAATCAACATCAATATTTTGCGAACACTATGTCCAACTATTGTACTCTCTCACTTTAAAACTTTGTATTTCATCAATATAGGTACCTTCACTGATGGGCGTTTTATCATGAAGAACTTGGTAACACTCTGGAGTCTTGGTGAATTGGTATTTCCCTATGTGCATTGAACAAAAGACTTCAATCTAGGATAAGTGCTTATTCAGAACTAACAAGTGCTTTTGATTCTCATGGTATCCACACTGAGGCTGAGAAAGGTTATGTGAACGAATATTATATCAGATTTGGGATTATATTGTAACAAGAACATTCTGTTGTGTTGTATATTTTTTACAAAGTAGTTTAAGAGAATTAGGGGTAATATCTATTTTATCAATTGTATAACGAGAGGTTGAGGTTTGATAAATGATAGCTGCCTTAGGAGTGAACCAGAGTGTTGCCAGTCTGTGAGTGTATGTGTGAGTAAATATCTGAAGTCAAGTCAAAGTCATCAAAAATGACTTGGTGGCTCATCATCTTAATTTACATCTCGGGATTTAAGGATATATTCAAAACTGTTTGTTGACATGATGATAGGACAGGCACTATTACAAACATTGCAGTATGAATTATTCGGTGCTGTTTACTATTTAGATTTCCTCAGCAATCAGTCTGGCCGGGCTCTGAGTGTATACGCTCAGGTGCCTAGTAGCAGAGGAGGGGTTAATAATCTTGAGGACCAATGATTGCCAGTTCAAGCCTTCTCTTCAGGAACCACATGATTTATGTGATATGTGATCTCATAATAATTCACGCACATGCGCACACGCAGGGCCCCTCTGTGTGGTGAGAGTCTGTATTTTCACTGGTACTATATGAACAGGTTTACATAACCTTTAATCCAAAAATTCTAACTCCAACAGTATCCCCGAAAACACATCAGTTTGAACTAAGACGATCATGAAGATCCATCCTTGAACAGATCTCTAGTTTTCTTTTATCAAATCGAATGATCAATGTGATCGTTTTGCTTGTGGTCTTAGGTACCATACTAATAATATATGAATTTAAAACAGCTGCAAATGTACTGAACATTAGTATCAGCCTTTGTGTAATGCCTTATGACACCTCGCACGGTTCCATACAGATTATACTGCTGTGAAGACACAGGTACCTGAGCAGGTAACTCAGCACTCTCACAGTAACCTCTTCAAACACGTTGACTAAAAGCAGGTGGGGGACGCACTGCCTCGTCACCCCGTATAGAATCATATCAAGCACACACCAACCACTGATGAGAGAGATGGATTTCAACTGATGACGACTCGCCTATCACACCACAAAGAAAATAATAAAAGAAGAAACTATACAAAAGGGAGAGCAGTCAGAGGGGGAGCCAGAAGCCCAGACGTATTAACGTTACATACAGTGCAAACCTGCTACATACGGTACATACAAGGTGGTCACACTACAGCCTTACAAGGAGCCTCTCAAGGTGCTACAATAAGACCTCTGCCACCGAGGAGTCAGCTACACGGCAATCGTATATGTTATGTACAAAGTAGATACAACTGTACAGTTAGTGTCCTTGGTCGCAGCCGAGCAGCTTCGTGTGACAATAAAGGTTACAAAGAGATACACCAAATTTGCCCTTCAGTTTAGCTATCAACAATTAACTACGTGAATGCATACACCACCTCGTGAAGGGTGCTGGCAATGCCCAGTGATTACTGAAATATAATTTGGTTACCTTCTATCATTTAGTTTTTCTAAATACACAAAGAAAATCTTCCTGGTATCTGTGTTTTCTAAAAATATACGAATTTTGCGAGTGTATAAAATACATTTCTACAGATCCAACAAGTTTTCTTTCCATCTGCATGTTCATAAAAAGAATGACTGAAACCCTAGGAATAAAATTTGAAACTATATCATCAGCTGTTTCCTCAAATTTTCTTATTGTCCCCACTTGAATTAAAATTCACCACCAGTATTCATTTACTGAACAATGGTTATAACAAAGGTGCTTTTTTGATGGCGGTTTTGTGGTTTTTGCATGAAAGCTGATGCCGTTCAGAGAGATAGCTATATGCTGCAGATTCCCCTCTGCATCTCCCTAAACCAGCTTATTCACAGACCAATGTGTAAGCAACACACAAGCTTTGGTTATGTAGCAGTTGCAAAGGTCCACTCGCCATGTTTTTGCATAGGTTACTTCATTTACATCGCCGTTCACCACCAGACGGCAGCACAGTGGGTCGCGTGTAGCTCTATCTACGTCGTGCCAGTTTTGTCATGGTTATCTAATAACACAGGCATTTGTCATACAAAATTTCTACAATATCTGGTTTGGTCGACCTGTCCTGTTCTTATGTGCAGTTCGTAGGATACAACAAAACTGGAAATTATTCCTATTTCTATCACCATTCATAGAAAGTATTAAAATATGTCATTGATTCAGCTGCAGAAGAGATGAGGCAAATGACAGATCGTGAAACAATAAACGATTGCATGTTATATAGCATAAGAAACGTTTGCGGACTATCTTGGGTAGGTTGAGGAGTAGATTATTAGTGTATTATCTCTTTACACTGTAAGCTTCCAACCTGAGGAACATGTATAAAGACTCGTAGGTCAATGCCAGTGAGTGAGCCACGCTTTAATATACAGCATCATCATTTGACTGCGATGCATGACTGGGCAGGACTTTACAAACACATCCGTAGTGATAGTAGAATGCCATCATTGAAGTGCCCGTTGTACACAATTACCTTTCCGTATTTATAGACAAAATTAGACAAGTATTTATCTACACACACAGATGTTTACATACACATATATCTTTGTGAATATAGGCTTACTAAATAAATATGCAAACGAATTGGGACATTGAGAGCGGGAGTTAACCAATCTCTGATGAAAACAAATATACCTCTTCTGTTTTCTTACAATATATCAATGCGGACCGTCCTCTAATGACAAGTACCCCAGTGTGTAAACATACCACGATGACTCCTACATGCTATGTCAACCTGATGCGAACAGTGGTTACAAATTACCGCATGTATTCTGTGGAATTCATCTAGACTCCACTTTAATACCTCTACAAAAAATCTCAATGGCCATGTAAACTGGGGTCTGCACCAGTTCTGCAGGCAACGCATGCACTCCAATGAAGGGTGGTGTACTGGCCGTACGACAACATAGACGCAGCCGTAGCAGTGGCACCATTTTAACACAGTTGTGTTGTGACGCCAGTACCTTGACAGAGTACACTGAAGAACAACACTTACATCTCGCTCTTTTCCTCCTCAGGAGCAGTGAAAACATCTATAAATCATCTGTGTATTCCTCTCATTCTCTGCATCCGGCATTAAACATTGTGAAATCCGAGCGCTGCAATCTTTGTCCGTCACACTATGTACAATATATTAATAGTATATATATAATATATATATATGTATATCAAAGGCATTTACATTTGTCACATTCCTATGCTCGAATTTACATTGTACAAGGTCTGAAGCCTGAGAAATTTTGTTCACTATGTACAGGCCTGACCAACCATTTCTTCGTAAAAAAAAATCCCCCAGAAACTATGTATTAAAACGGTGTCAGTCGACCTATATAATCATACAATTGCTAAATATAAATTTGGTCTAAACGACCATCTTCTGATAGTTCCCCTGGGGTTCTATCTTACATCTTGTCCACAGTGCTTCAAAATAAATAGACATATTCACAGTCAACAGGTTCATGTTGGGAAGTACCCTACGCTAATACAAATTGGGAGATAGAGGTCATTACACTATTGACCTCTGTATAGAAAGACAGTGTTTCATCAAGCCTGTCTGTCATACAAGCAGTTGGCCTCTCACACTCGCAAAGCTGTGATTCATCAACTAAAAGCGACAGGTCACCATTCCCATTCCTTTGTGCTCGTGTTTTCAGATTCGCTCCTTTACATTTTCATTTTACTGGATACTGCAGGGAAAGAGGCAATCTAAACATGCTCCTGCATCTAGTGTCACTGAAATAGTAAAGAAATACCAGGCCTAGTTTAATTTTCTAATATCCCTCATCCACACAACAGCGTGCACCCACTCGACTTTTCTGACCGTGATTACATTAGGATTAGTTATAAGGGCACAGCAATCCGGGGTAGTGTAGTCCACTGGTAGTCATAGCTGCCAATACTAGTAGAGTGCGAGACCGTAGATTTGAGAAAGGCTTGTGGTGGGTGGACAACAGTCTGTAGCCATGTGTACTAGGGCCTGGTTCACAGGACCAGGAAGTACCTGGTACCAGTGGAACCAGATCACTGGATGCAACTTTGAATCTTGTCGATCCACTCGTGTGCAGCGTTGAGGTCTGGAGCGAGGAAGTTGTAAATTCGCCGAATTGTCTTCATCTACAATGAAATAGTTTAGAAGTGTTTACCATCTCTGTACAGGGGTTTTACACCGTCAAGGCACCAAGATGCCTCATAAGATAATTGTTGCCAAGAATGGACCTGATCTATTACATAAAGTTTTAAATGAATTCAATGGAACCATAGATTCCATCGTTCAAATTCTTGAAGTATTTTGTGGCATGTTAAACACATTTGACCTTAAGATCGGGATTGTCTTCATTCCTGCTGAGAAAGTGGCTAACTAACCAGTAGGTAGAACGATCTAATCTCGTTGCATACAAATTCAGATCATAAGTAAATACATAAAATAAACTGAAGATTTAACTTGTTCTACGGATACGTAAAGGTAAAGGTGAAATGAGGATAGGTAAAATGTATATCTTCCTGTGATGAAAAGGGGTGGAACTATTTTTTCTTGTCGAATTTGCTACCTCAGAGAGACTGAGACAACAAAGAAAACACATTCGTGTCTGTGATGGCATGGGGCTCAAAGTATGTGGGGAAATTCGAACTACGGTTTTATTGGCGTGAAAGAGGCTCAATTAACATTATCTTCTCTTTTTCTACAAGGAATCATCTCAATTACGTTGTTCTGTTTTCAAATATTTAAACATATACGTGTACTTCAATACCGGAAATACATATCTACATTTGCTGCGGTGACTTGGGAATGCCATAAAATTAGCAGTATCGTGAGGAATATGAGGCTAGGTTGAAGTAGATGGTGTTTTTGACAGATGGTGATTGAGAATCTGAGATAAAGTATTTGTGTACATACCTCGAAGAAGGCGGCTTCGTCTGACTTTTTGGGGGCCCCCTGTACGTTCTTGAAGGTGATTGGTGAGACGGAGACGACCTCGGCAAGGTCAATGAAGCCCTTACAGTGAGAATCCTCCGAGGAGTCATAGTAACGCAGCTGGAGGGGCAAATAATGACCATGAGATCGTTTCTTTCTATGATTTCTTATTAACACTTACGTAAATACTGTATTTTTTCCACCTTACTGCAGCCCTTGATTGTTCAAGTTTCAGTGATTTACTTTGATTTCAGAAAATGCTGATTCATATTTTTTAATCAAATATAGCACATTCAAAAACTAATGAATAGACTGACTTCTTCTGCTAAGTAATTAAAGAGGGAACCATATCCTCAAGCATCGGGCATATCAACACTTTAAAAGAAAAATTTGTTACCGATTACCTAAATAAGCATACAATGAAATCCTTTAAACGGAATCTTTATAACTTTACAAAGTGACTTACCTGATGCTTCATGGAGTCGAGGACGAACCAACGTTGCTTCCAGCCCTTGAGTAGGGCCCCACGTTTGTACAGGTAGCCCTCATGGGTTCGATGTTCTGTGCAAGGAGTAAGATTCGTGAGCTTAGTTGGAATTTCGCTTAAAGATGTAGTTATTTTACATTTCACAATTTGAGGACCCAGTAGTCCGTAAGCAAATATATTCCGTTTATAGGTGATGTAGAGTGCCTTAGAATTAATCTTTAAGGGGATATAAGAAAGAGGGATGTAAGTTGGTTGTCAGAAAAAGAAGTGGAAATATCTTTCACGTCAAATTTACTGCCTCAAAAACGCAGAAAACCTGTCGTCAGCCATTTGGGGCTGAGGGTGTGTCAGGATTTTCAAACTACTGTATTATTGGCTTGAATGAGGCTCAATTAATATCATCTTTGCTGTACACAACGAAAACTACTTTCATATACAGAAAATTAAAAAGTGGATTTCTATGGAAAATGGGAAGTTGCCAAAGACACTATCTGAGCCTACGACTACAGGCAAAAAGATTCAAACCTGAGAACTCGAGGGCTCTGAGAACTACATTTTTTACAATAGTCTTCAACATAAAACTCCTACACTAGAAAACACGTATGAAGAGACAGTAGTTGACAGAGACTGACCTCCTGTGATGGACGCTGTCTCGGCGATGCTGCCCTTGGCGAGTGTGGTGGACGAGGTGCTCACTTCGGACACAGGGCGCAGTTTGGTGCAGTTCTTCGGCACGTGCGGCACGCAGCGCTCGTGGCAGTTGTAGCCGCACTCCGCGCACCGCATTCCTGTGGGTGATCAAAGAGAGACTCAAAACACGCAAATGTCGTCTGCTCAAGTACACAATCACAGACCAGTGTTAATATCTCCATAAACAATGACCTCGATTACCTTTTTTTAGGTTATACTTTGTATTTTTCTTTGTATACTCGAAATGAAAAATATCTTAAGTACCCTTAACAATTGAAGGTTTCGAATTGGAGAAACAGGTGTAGGATGTGCTAAGGATGGGAGTTTAGCCAAGGCTCACCTGTTTTAACAAGCCCCCAAAGGACGTGCGAACAATAGTCGCAGTAGGCGGGAGTGGTGTAGGTGAACTTTTCAAACCGATGAGGCTGGGAAAACATCTTGGCCGCCTCACCCAACATCTTCCCCTTGACAAGAATCTCAATAGTAGACCGTTTGTGTATGGACCGTCCATGAGACCTGGAGCAAAACAACGACATACAATTGATAGGCTTACAAACGACAGTCATGTCCTATGGCTCGTTCTCTTATGTGTATTTATTCGTGATTTGATTGCCGTTCCGAACAGAATAATTACCAAGGTGATTAATAAATCATATTCAAATTCGATAACACCAAATATTTCTCATGAATACTCGATTTTGCTCTATGGGTTTGGCGCTAGGTACATTAACAGGAAATCGTCGTGAGCACATTCATATCAAGAAGTATCTTTGTTTAAGTGCATTTCTTCATTATGAACATAAAGTTGGCATTAGGTTTGTAAAATTTCATTTTGTGAGATGGGTTTTCTCCTTTCACCTCTTTGCGAGTATATACAGGGGAATTCAGTCTCTCTCAAAAAATTTGGCATTATACAATTCTAAATAAATACATTAATAACACATGGCTACGTGTTTCTTCTTGAAAATAAACATTAAATACACATTACTTCTTTCATGTGCCTTTTCCTAAACGTTGCTAAATCTGATTGACGGATAAAATCCATATTTATAAATAGCCGGGTGCGATGTCGGTAGATGTCGTAAGGTGTTAATGAGAGAGCAGAGCTGCTCGGGACTGACCTGACGACGGCCGTGTTGAAGGACACCTGCCGTGTGAGCGACTCTCGTGGAGGGTGCTCCAGGCGCTCCCACAGCGCGCGCCACTTCTGCGGCAGCTGGCCCAGTTCTGACTCCAGCCGGCTGATCTCCTGTGTGCGAGAACGTGGGTATTAATCCAGGTAAGGTCGCTTAACGGTACCACTGTCTCATACCTTGTCTTTCTACTACAGTATCTCACATCCTCTCTTACTACAACAGTATCTCACATCCTCTCTTACTACAACATTGTCTTACACCCTCTCTTATTACAACATTACCTTACACCCTCTCTTATTACAACATTATCTTACACCCTCTCTTATTACAACATTGTCTTACACCCTCTCTTATTACAAGTGTCCCACATCCTCTCTCACTACCACAGTGTCTAACATTCTCTTACTACAACGGTATCTCAGTCCTTTATTATTTATTACAACAGATTATCTCACATCCTATTTTATTTAATATTAGCACAGTGGCTCACACCCTCTTTAAGTCTATGAAGAGACGTCACGAGTTTGAGTATGAGTTTATTTATGACGAGTGACATTACGAAGCCAACAAAATGAGTGACATGAATAAACTCAAACTCAAACGAGTGGCGTCTCGATTTTATCCTACCCCGTTTCCACATTTTTTCAGCATTAGAAAGTAGTGACATAAACAACACTTTCTGTCACACCTGTGCCATAAAGAAATCCCATGTTAAGCCTATGGAGTTTTTTTTATTAGGGGTAGGATAAAACAGTGTCTCGCATCCTCCCTTACTATCACAGTGTCTCACACCCTCTGTTACCTCCACAGTACCTCAGTGCTTATATATAATCATCCATATAAAACCCATCGTATAAGACATACAAGAACACCGGAACCCCTTGAGACACACTACCACCCTTCTAACCGATTTAATTCATCTCTCCAGTGTCTGCATGGTATGTGTGGTATGAGTCCCCTACCTGCAGTAGGTAGGTGCAGGCCTCAGGCTCCAGGTGGGAGACGTCGTCGTAACAGCCGTTGACGATGCGGCGGACGGGGGCGCCCAGCGGGTTGTCCGTCATCTCCGCCTCCTCCTCCATCTGCATCTCGGCCGCCACGATCTCCAGGTCGTAGGAGGGTCCGTGCGCCAGGTCCTCCTTCACGAAGTAGTCCCAGATCACCAGGTTGGAGACGTTCGAGTACGGCCGTAACACCTGAAGACACAACCCAGTGTAAGCGACGCCAGGACGTAGACATTGCATGTGCAGCCGATGCTACCTTGATTATGACACTCCCTGTTATTGTTAGATCTAATGTTGGTATACAATCTGCATTTAGACAATCCATGGTAACCATGTTATCAGTGATATGATGTCCATTATCCAAGCCCAGCACGGTACCGGAATATTTATCAAAGCACGTGTTTGGATTTGGTCTTCTTTTTTATTATCTGACTGGTACATGTCATAAAAAGAGGGCATTATTAGGTGCCAAAACATAGCCAGTGCAAAGTTAGAAAAACATCCTAAAGGTCACACCATGACAAAGGGTAACTTAATACGCAGTCCCACACTTCTAGTGGATGGTTGGCGTTCGTTTTAAACTTTTTTTTATTATGTGGGAAATGTCATTCTCTCAACAACTACCGATCGCCTTGCCAATAGTTCCTTTCTAACGTCTATAGGGTAGCGAGTGGTCTGACTATTGTCAACTTCAGGACGTCATAACCCTTTGATTATCCTAACATATACAGGTTTGGTGAAGAAAAAATGTGTATTATGTTTCAGACTCTTCAGGCTTTTGGTAACTGGTTGAGAACAAAACAAAGGAGAACTTTCAGGTTCAGAGTTTAAAGTTTGTACGTACAGCGTCTTGCTGGTCGAGCGGAGAGTACTGGAAGTTGTAGAAGGTTGGGCCTTTCCGTTGGTGCTTCTCGACGTAGTCCCATATGGACATACCACAGCCTGAGGTGTGCCGAGGAGAGAAGCCGGGCTCACTCTCGTCAGCGTCAAGCTGTGAACAAACAATCACAGAGCTCATTCCTCCATCTCAATCCTGCCCATCGATAGTGTGGGAGATCTATACAACATGGACATATTGGTAAAAAAACTTTCCCGTTGTTACAGCACATGTACATAACCAATGTCTTTTTCTAATAGTGTTAAAATATTGAGATTCTTCCTTATAAGATATTAACAAATATTTGTTATATATCTGACTTATATATATTTACATATACCGACGAATTTTTCTGAGGGTCGTATGAACAATTAAACTCAGTCACTTCTTATATACATACTTACTCTGAACAGATATTATGTAAAGTTTGCGAGATATCAAATTGCAATATTGAAGGCTTATAGATACCATATAAAATTTCTGGAAAAGGGATTATATGATGGTGTCTATCAGCGATGAAATGAGATCTTAATCGGCGAGTAGATCATTTGGATAGGCAGTTTAACGGGTGTGAAAGGTTCACCTTGGACTTCGGTTTCTCGTTGAGTAGCCAGCCGGCCTCCATACGCTCCAGTTCATTGTCCAGCATGAAGGTGCGGAACCGGTTAGACACGTAGTGATAGGCCAGGAACTTCAAGTAGTACTGGTTGAACTCAAAGGACAGAGGGAACTGCCGATGGATCTGTCAGCCGATGAAGAAGGGTTCAGAATGAGTACATAGTTAAAAGCGTATTCTAGATTAGAACCAATAGGAATGCACAATGGAATCTAAATAAGCTTATTTTCTAAGTAACTAAATAGAATTACGAGTTTTACTCTTTAATAGTCAGATGTACCCATGAATTATTATATGGATATATAACCAATGGGCGTTACATGGGACGTCTCCCGGCCGAGGCAGCATTCGGCGCCGCTGCATTCCTTCTCGATAAGGAAATGGTGCGAAGTCCAATAACATCTGATCTAATACTATAACAGTTTTCCGATATATCTAACTCATATTCATATGATTTCTTCGATTTTGGTATACAACACGTGCGGATTACACAGCGGAATATGGATTCTGCCCAATCAGCGGCCTACTTTTGAGCATTACGACAACCAGGACGGGTACCGCCGTCTTGTGTTAGAGTTGGTCGGGATCTCCGTATATATATACTGAAGTGGTATCTGGTATCGTCCCAGGTCCAGAGTCAAATCTCACCTGGTGAACACAGTCTAGGAACTGGAGGAAGGTGGGTGCGAAGCCCGAGGCCTGGTTGGCGGCCGTCTGGTTGGAGCGGTGCGTGAAGCGGTGACCGTAGGACAGCCACTCCTTCTCCACGAGCGTGCGGAATCCCTCCACGGTGCGGTAGTGGGGGTCGAGCAGGATCTGCGCCACCGAGACCACCTGCGTGGTGAAGTCGGTGCCGTCCTCCAGACAGATGAGCACCGAGGAGCCCTGCACGTCCACCAGGTCGACCACGGCGCCCGCGATCTGCAGCAGGTTCTGCAGCTGGAGACAATAACAAGCCGTTATAACAAGTCTGAAAGCAGCCAAAGCCTCATATAATCTGTGTTACACAGTTGAGGGTCCGAAAACTTAAAGTGGAAAAATTTAATTTTTCTTCATGTGAAATTTGCTTCCTCAGAGACCGTGATAAAGATATAGCAGAGAATATCTGTATGAGCCACAAGGTGGAGCTGAGATTTTGTGGGGAGATTGAAATCATAGTTTGAATGATATGAATGAGACTCAGTTCATACTATCTTTGGCGTAGACACGGAAAACGAATTTCATATATTATAATAAACATGATAAAAGTGGATTTCCATTAAAAAATGGAAAGCTGCCATCACTAGCAGTGATGTCAGTTAGGGTCATGAAAAAAGGGGAAAATTGGTCCTGTGGAATTTACTGCCTCAGAGACTGAGAATACATAGAAAACCTCTTGACCTAAGCCATGGAACGGGGCAGGTGCGAGGGGGTGTTTGAACCACTGTTTATTGGTGTGAATGAGGATCAATTTATACTATTTTTTGTTTTACACAAGAAAAAAATGTTTTACTAACTGTAAATAAAAAGGATTTCCTTGGAAAAGTGGAAAACTGCCATCTCTGCAGTATAAAGAACTATCCGATTCAGAACATTTGACGACGCAGCTCGCCGTTTGTCCTATACACTGGAGCCTCAATGTTAAGTGTCCGGCATCTCTTTAATAAATCCCTCCACGATAGCTCTACACAAGATAAAGGAGAAGTAAATACCTGCGGCAGCCACTCGGACTCCTCGACGGCCCTGAGGAAGTTGCGGTCCTCGTTGGAGTAAGGCCCGCTGGGGACACAGGCCCTCATCAGCTTTTTGAAGCTGGACTTCACGTGGCGCACCTCGTGGTAGTCCACCGGGATGAAGTCACACTTAGGGAAGGACTCCATCTTGATGCCCTGTGAGACAGGAACGTCAATATGAGTACCTCATATAAATGGGAGTCTAATTGAAGACGTCCTCGCTTCTTAACAACGATTCCTTTCATTTAGAATGAATCAGAGGAATTCACGTGCGAATGATTAAGCACACTTCAAGGTTTCATTTTAAATGAAAATATTTGAATAAGATCTGTATCTGGCTATATTCATCAAAATATCTTCACCGTAAGGATTAAAAACGTTGATGTACGCAACAATGTGGGGCTAAGTAAGGGCTTGTGGGAGGATCAAACCACTATCTTATTGGAATGTAAAAGGTTCCATTAATATCTTTGAAAAAATTCTTTTACAAACAGAAATTATATAAGTGGATTTCCTTGAAAAACTGAAAAGCTACCATAGCTATAACAAAGAAGAGAGGTGACTGACCCTCATCTGGGACTTCTCGCCGAGCACGTAGAGGACGGCTTTGTGGAAGCTCTGGGGTGCCACGTCTGATAAGTCATGGTCGACACTGCCGTTTTGCCGGACTGCCAGTGAGTACTGCAGGCTGCCTGTCGACATCCGACTCGCCTTGTCTCGTAAACTGCCCATTCGACCTAATGCTGTGGGCAGACCGCACGTCTCAGTCATGGTAAATCACAGTCACATGAAAACATACTCACTGTATCATCAGACTTACATCTGCGTCTATTTATCATGTTCCAAACTTAATCAGTTCATACGTTTTACATTACACATGTATATGAAAGCGAAAACCAGTCCAACTGATGACCAATTATTTTCAGATGGAATTATTTACATATCAAAATACATAACGCTTCCATGGTAATTTATTTGCTATTATGATATTCGTGACTATTTAATTATTTCTTTTAATTCCGTATTATTTATTGTAAGTATTTGTTTAAAACCTCTATTATTCTTGGAAATAAGGTGTTATTTAATTGAATATCGTGGTTATTTATCTATTAGGTCGGAGAACAATCAGTAATGTACAATGTATACGGAAAATCTCATGGGAAAATATCACCTAAGATCTATGCCACACTAGTAGACACCAGTAGAAAAATGCATTCAAAATCGTCCCCAATACGTCCTAGTACCTAAGAGACCTCAAAGATCAACCTCATTTGCTAACTGTTGCATCTCCAATGCAAATTTAACATCCACTTTACAAAGAACTATCTTTTCCTAACCAGAATAGAGAGCACATTCATATCTTGATTACCTCTATTAGAATAAAGAAATGCTAATACGGTTAAGGAAGGAGTAACATGCAATTAAACACAAACAAACTAGGATTTCATTCAACGTAAATTTAAGAATTAATCTCAACTACTTAATCCATTATACCCGATTTGACTGAATGTGTTTTTCATGGAATGTACTTTTGTTACACTTCGAGTTTAGATGTGGAGCCTTCGTCTCTAGGTGGACTCTTAACAAACGACAGATCCAATACATCAAGGCACCCAGATTATATGTAAAGCTGTACGAGAAACCAGGTAGGGATATGCCGAAGCTGTACCTACTAACAGAATGCATGCTTTTTCTAATATGCTGGGTCGGTGCTGTAGTCAGTATTTACTGAATATACATTTCTACATGAGATAGGGTAACATCAGATTACTTTCTGCTTCAAAATTTCATAAACTGTTCGTACATCAGAACCAAGAGTCGAAGAAGATTTTTTTCAATTTTCTGGCGTGACTGCAAGACTAACCTACACTTAACTCACAGGTGGGAAGGTCTCATAAACCATACTAAGTGGGGAATAAAGGGGCGGATTTAGCCATCTAGAAATACTTTCACGTTTCATTAATGGCACAGTGCATCCATCCGTGACCCCCTCCTGCATTCTTCTAAAGACTGAAACACCTCTTGCATCAAAAGTTAGGACTTCAGTGTAAAACCTCTCTGAAGTCTACGATACAGTGATGGTGGCCATCCATCCCATCCTCCTTCACTAGGATTCCCTTTCTCAAAGTTACCAGTGCCTATCATTTCAGACTGAGTAAACTGCTACCCCTGTTGTGTCTCATATCCCTGCCATACAGGCTGTATGTGACCATGCATAAAGCTGGAGAAGGCTAACTTTCTGTAATATGTGTAGAATATGTGTAGAATGACACCACATACAATGAATCACCTATAACCTATACTTCCCAACTGACAGATATGTCTTTTGAAAAAATATAAATCTAAGCTGTACCAGAGTTACTGACAATATAGGTTTATAATTCAACTGCCTAACCAAGAGTATCGACACCGACGTGCAGAAGTAGGAATATATGACTTCAATCAGATATCACCAATTCATATGCAATCTTTTAGATATCATATATTATACATGTACGATGGTTTCAAATGTTTAAGCAGTCACTTAAATGCTCCCTATTCAACAGGTATGTACACGTATGGACATATACAAGTTGGTCACAAGCAACACCTCAGACCCACCACCCTGTGCCTTCCCTGCATACACCATGTTGGTTAGAAGCGACATTGGCTCTGTGTTCTTATCCAGATAAAGCGTGTTATATCCCTAAGGGTTAAATGTGGCAAAGCCTGCCTGCGGGCAGTCAGATGTCGTGTCTCGCGTAGTAATACATACTTGCTTGCATCTTGGAGAAGCTGGCCCGCAGACTGCCCCGGTTTGCGCGGTTGAAGGGACTGATAGCCGCTGGTGGCTCCACCAAGCGTGCCCCCCCTGATGTAAGGATACGACAAGACTAGACAAAGAGTCGGAGAGCAGACTCCGGGAAACCACACACTCAGCCCTGTACACACTGCGCCACTAACACTGGTGGAGAACCGCAAGTGGGAATTATGATATAGAAAATGTAATGAATGTGATTTTGTGTTTATCTTCATAGTAAATGTAGCTTATTCATAAAAGATCAAAATTCATCATACTGAATAAAATGAATGCTCTACTGAAATAGTTCAAACTATAATTAATTTTACTTTACTTAAATTTTCCCAAAATTACCCGGCTTTATACGATGTGCGTACGATGCTATGCTCCACAAATATTCAAAATGAATATCGAGATTATTTTCTTGGAACAAAAACTGAATTATATGAGTCAACTAAGTTGTTTGTGTTTTTTTGTGTGAATTTCATAGGTTTTACAGGGTTGGTTACACAGTCCACTGCCCACCTCCCCCAGTGTAAGCGCCCAGTTCTATATCTCAAGCTCTCACCCATTTACGCTACAGCAACAAAGTCATCATCATCAGATTTTAAACTAACAGACAAAAGATCACTCTCCTATACCTACAAACATCCAAAAGTAAGAATACAGCTAGGTTTATTCAAGGACTTTTCAGAGTTTTTCTACTAATGTAAGTATTACGATATATCTATCCGATTTAATATCAGCAAAAATTATTTCAGTAGTGGGTTTGTGAATACTACAATACTAATTATTTCAGTACTTGTCAATAAAATTTACTTGCTTATATTTGGTTTTACTAGGTGAAGTAGAGAATGTTAATGTACCTATACCTGCGGTATGATTCGTAAAATTTAATACTGTCGAAAGAATATGTTAAATCTCTATTTGGAGGTTTTATTCTGTAGGAAATGGTGTTGGTTGACAAAAGCAGCGGATTGCAACGTGTGTAAATTATTTTCTAGCTTCAGGAAAACATTCAGAGTAAGTTAATAAATGCGTGAAATGAAATTTGGACGTTCTGGCAATGAATTCAGCGGTTGATTAGATGTGGTAATTTTGTAAGTTTATTGGCAGTGAGTTTGCTAGAAAGGAAAGTGTGAAAGGTGAATATAAAGCTACATATTTCTCGGGAATTTTCCTCTGAATGATAACTAGATACAGAATATATGAAACACGTCATCTCAAGTAATACCGCTGATTAATCTTACACGTCATTAAGTTCTAAATTCTCACTCGTAATATGAAATGAAGCCTTATATTTAATGTCGCATATCATCATACAGTTAAACTGGTCTGCTGTATGATGAATCTATTGATTATTTACCCATTACTTTACATTCAGTATCTCTGCATTCGACTTACTATCTAGAAGGTGTATTATATCTTACTAGGTGTAACTAAGATATTGATATCACCACTAACTCTAACATTCTGCTTAGCCTACTGCAAAGGCAATTAAATATTCAAAAGCCTATATGAAGAAAGAAGTCTAAATAATTAAAAAGTGACAAAATTATCAAAATTCCGTTGGAGTGCAGTCACCAATTTCTCCTGATGGTTTCAATGCGACCTGCACTGGTGAGCATTCTCAATGTCGGTGGTGTCTCAATACGTGTGCATCTCATTGATGTCGGGGGAGGGAGTGGGTATTTTACTGCATGCTAATAACAGATGATAACGGCATATCGGACAGAAAACGATCATTGCCGCTTCTACGTTTATTCCTAAGTGGCCTGCGCTTTTGGTAAGGTTGAAGGCGAAATACTGCAAGTTTCTCAATGCGAATGCTTATTATTATTATTGCATTCTAAACGGGGCTATGTCTAATCTGTTTGGCTTATCATTATTGCAATGCGTTGGGTTCTTGTGTGAATGCGTCTGTGTGACAGTGAGAGTAGTCACCGGGGATATGGCGCGGGGGCATCTGGAGGATTATTCTCATGGCATTGTGGGTGTGTCAGGCCACAGCAGGCAAAGCCACAATAGACACCAAAGACACAACGAAGAGACCTAAGCGGCACCACAGTCACAACAATCACACGGGTTTGGCTTCAAGTCCCGCACGCAGCCACGACCGCTGCCCGCTTGGGCACATTACCTCAGACAGAACGTGGTTAAAGCCCGCAGCTCTATGCATGTTTAGCTCTGTAAGCAGTGTGCTTTACTATTGTTGGATGAGGTTATATGTTCATCTACAATAATCATTTTATTGAACTATTTATTTCTTTAGTCCGTATCTCTTGGATTTATTGATATTTTAATGTGTGTTGATTTATTTGTTCAGGGTGTAATGTCTGAAGACACTATTTTAAAAAGTTATATATTTTTTTCCTTCGGTAGAAAATTTAACGCCTCTAGATGTCTTATTCTTATTTCACGCTTATTTACAACTCTTGATTATGAGTATCTTTATACATGCATCTCTTACAGAATACAAATGTGCTGATATAAACAATATCCTCCACAAAAATGTCAAGGTATCCCCATTTTTTGACTAGTGAAAGGTAACCCTAATTTCCACAGGACCTCCAAGACCAGTTAAAACGTCATACATTCAACAAACTGCCCTCACTATCAGCTCTTCTCACAACACCGTCTCAGAAGCACAAGCCAGACCTTACAAATTCAACGCAAATACCAATCAACATAGAATGCCTTCCAACCCATGCAACGCTGATTCCATATTTTCTCACTGAATTTTCTAATTTCTTTCTGCATAATAAAGCCTCAAATAAATCTCAAAATGTGAGAAAATCAGGCAAAACATGGAAACAAAAAGTAGGATAGCGAGATATACATGGAGTGATAGACCTCTTTTCTGAACATCTAAACTGCATAAGCTGTTATACTTCTAATCAATCATAGATTGATACTGTTCACAAGCAAATGTCAAGTATGGTTTGCTAAAAGAAAAAAAGTACCAGGTCTAGCTTGCTGGGCACCTTCAGAGGGGGGACTCTAACCTGTGCAATGTCACCTCTCAGCTCATACTGGTTCAAAGATTTCTATTACAAGGTGACCACTCGTGTATAAGTCTACATTCTAGATTTTTCGTTAGGATTTGAAACAGTTCCTTTGATTTTCAACATAATAGCATGATAGTCACATTGAAAAAAAAATTTCTATACAAAAACATTCCGCAACACACCTCCATGGGGAAGAGGCGGGGGATACGTATGGAAAAGGATTTTTTCATCACATTGAAAAAAGTATCACAAAATAGTGGTGACCCCAAAATCATCTACAACAATCCGATTGAGTATCTAACAGCACTTGAACGATAGGATTTGAATTGAGAAATGAGTTCTTTTCTGCGGGAATACCTGGCTTATTATTCGTGAATGAACCAACGACTATATGGTCACCTTTTCCCATCATTATACCAGATGATTATAACTTGACAACTATTTGAACACCTTCTAAACATCGCGTTTAAGCAAATATCGATTCACAACATCCATGCGGTCTGAGGAACAGACGGAGCACGGAAGCGTTATGGAGGCAGGAAACCAACGCAACACCAGTGAAAAGACGCTGGTTGCTGACGTCATAGGTCAGGCAGATGCACTGACGTCACAAGAGGGTCATGCACTTCAAGCTAAGGTCAAGAACCCTGATGAATCATAGCACCACTGGAAGCATTTTAGGAAAGTCCACCTATTACTCTCTAGGTGGGAAATCTCAAGGAGAACCTTCATGTTTAGAGATGACATGTAGAGATAAGCTCCCTGGTGGGGCCACTTAGCGCAGAGTCCAATCAGAAACGTGGATGACGCAAAGAGTCATGCCATACCAAGAGTGAATGAAACCAGTTCTCAAGATTGTAAAGTGAGTGGTTGTTATTTAATTAGCCCCGTGCGTCTCTGTCTTAATGTTTTTTTCTAATTGTTGATGAAGACAGGGACCCATTGTGGCTAAGAGGGTTATTAACTCAAACCGCGTGACCATCACCTTGGAAATCATAGTTAACGTGGATTATTTTGGCGACTTACACCACGAGGCAGTTTCTCATGTGTAAAACTGTCATTAACCGGTAAATGCTGTTATATATAAACTACACGACTTAAGAACGCGGAACTTCTTATTCTGATTAATCCGTACAGCATACGTATGATTAGAGTAACTACTGATAACTGGGTTACTATATTAAACTAGTTATTAGTAATTAATGCCTTATTCGCAATTTAATCTCTAGTAGCGGCCTTAAGCCTAGGGTTTACTATGAGGATTAAGAGTTTAAATCAAACCATCAGGTGATTACATTAAGGAAATGTACGGAAACGAAATGAACTTCCTTTAGATTTTACAATGCTATAAAGTTATCTCTAATTACCGTTTTTTTGTGATATTTTTTCAGTTGGATCGATTTAGAAGATATAAATGTTATCCCCAATATGTTTTGCCCGTAAGGAATATTTTTTCTCTGTGGAGACTAATCGATCGGTTACGGATGATATAATCTGCCTGGTGGTGTGAGTTAAGAACAGAGTCACTCGCCCGTAACGCCTTACACAGCAACGCCCTCTCCCGGTCGACCACGCAGATTCAGCAGCGTAGTAATACAACATTATTAGAGTAAATCACTCCCTATTTAAGCATTTGCAGTCAATGGCTTCCCACCGTTTACTTAAACACTATTGAAGTTGTTACTTTCAGGAAATTGGTGAGTTATATCATAACTTTGAACGTTCATTATTGTCAAGTCAAATTGGGAATTACTTTTCAATGTATGGACGGAAAAAGTTGAATATAGATTAGAATGTGCACTGTATTATCATGACTGGTTAATAATCTTATGTTATTCTGTGCATATATAAATATATTTCATGTTAGAATGATTTTTTTTAATCCAATGACACTGCAAAATAGGACACTCTAAAAGGCAAATCCTTTAAGCCAAGCCAATAATAATGGTTACCCAATTCACATCCCTGGTTAAATTAATCAACTCCATCATGTCAAATTAAGTTGCCTTTTTATTGTTGTTGGTTCTCTAAAGGAATGAATGGATTCCTATATATTAACTCTATTCCCCGTCCTCAACTACAACCAAAACCATGAATCTAAAAACAAACAAAAAAATAACTGAATGGGGAGAATTAGGAGGAGATTTCCAATGGCACGTTCCGGACTAAAACCCCACCCACCCCTGCCCCTTTCACCCTGTCGGTTGCTGTGTGGGAGGCGCTAGAGACAAAGTGAGAAGCGGAGGCCAACATGCTTACACTTGACGCGGCCCCCGGAGGAGCGCAGGCTGCTGACGGCTCGCGACAGAGGGTTCAGCGAGCGCCGCACCGAGTCCGGAGTCTCAGGCATGGTGAGCGGGTCACAGCCTGCGGCGGACAGGAGAAGCGAGTCAAGACTAGTTAGTGAGTCACTCATGTCAGCGCAGTGCTCGGTATTACCCAGCGGGGTGGCGGCCACCACGGCCTGGAAATACTTCTCCTGCTCCACGCTCGTCGACGTCTCGCTGCCCGATGACACTGCCAGGAGAAAACACACATATTAATCGGTGACGAGTTTCACAACAGTTTTACTTCTTTGTTTAGCCTTGAGAAGCACAATTTTACTTTGCTAAATAGAAATAATCTAAAGCTAACAAAATTATCAAAGTTTACATTACAAGCAATCGTCAAAAGTATTTTTATTTATTTTTTATCACCATTGTTCTTTCAAGAATGGTTACCGGGAGAATGTAAAACAACAGCTTGGATCAGACTGAAAACTGTTATTTCTAAGATAATATCGACCATAGCAACAAGATTTCAGTGTTTTATGCCACGTTTTAAAAGTTGGAAACAATCTTTAAGATTGTTGACTCAATTATATGAAATAGCGAACGGTCCGAATAACGCAGCAGTGATGTCGAATCACGCTGACTACAGAACCAGTAAAACTCGAAATGATCAAACTCAAAAAAGTAAAACAGTTAAAACTGTATTCTCCAAAAATATCCCCAGCTTTCCTAACAATACAACAGAAAGCATAAATAAACCTTAGAAAGCACAGAAATTCAAAAACAATGCAGATGGGCTTTCAGAATTTGCGTACCTGAGCTGTAAGACTTATAATATGCTGGAACAAAATATCCACGATAATTGACACTAAAATATCCTAAGTTTACTATATGCAGGTCCAATCCCAGTTCAGCTCGACTCAGCCTTCTTGTGGGATAGTAAAACCACTCCCACCCATTCTAATATTTGTTTAGACGTCATATGAAAGGAGATTATATGGCAAGCCATAATATTTTTTCTAAATTGAATGGATTCTCCAAATCATGAAAAGCATAAAATAACTGTACTACTATAGCCCGATTAATGATGAGGCAAATGAAAGCCTCGACAAGCAATAACTGAGAAGACAAGTGTCATTTCACGGAGAGCAAATTTATGTGAGTTATAAACTGGACGTCTTCCTTCACCAAACTGCGACGGCCAATATCACCTTACCGTTTTGTTAATATTTCGATTCCATCCCATCCACTTCCCCATCGATAAAAAATAAAAAAATATCCTTGAATATCGCTCACCTACCAGCCGACACATTGACCTGGTGCGCCTAAGTCCTGCAATAGTCAACTACACTATTGTAAATAGAATACAGCTATAATACTAGTCCAATATGTTACCTCACAAGGCAAGGCGCTCCTATTATTATATACCCGTGTCTGAAATCCTCTCACTTACGGGTCAGCTTTATAGACTTGATGACATGACGAATCAATAGAGTTTGCCCCACCCTACCATATGACTTGCTGTCATTCAACAGGCAAATAGTAAAATGGCGATTTCCATTATATTCAGGTATATAATAATAAGGAGACAGCGCGAGGGGTGGGTGAGTGGATTCCGTCCCTCGTTGTTAAGTTATATCTAGACGTAATTTGAAGAACGATTTACGTCTATACACACCTAAACAACTGGGCACGGAACTCCTTCAGTCACCGTTACCTTGTCTTCGTATAGTATATTCTCCTTGTGAGACATAGGGAGGACCAATATGGTGTTGATCACGCATACAGTAGTGAAGTCGATGTGAGTACCGACCTGTGCTAGTGTTGTGATGACCCTTCAGCATTCCCATCACGCCCTTTCCGTGGAAACCGCTGCCACGTAACAATATAGCTTTTGTGCGGGGGTGACGCCATGTGGCCACGGGGAACCTGAAACGAGGCGCGTGCGCACTTTTTAGTCTTTTGATTACATTGTATGTATAGTCATATGCTTCCTTTCTCGTCCTTACTTCTAATTTTGGGTATCTAAAGTAGATCATTTAAAGATGAATTTCCTTACCCTTAAGATATTTCGAAGGGCATTTGGGCCTCTGGTATATCCAAATCCAAATAGATTTACTACAATTTCAAGATTGCCAAATTATCACACTTAGATTACATAATCACGATCGAAAATAATTCACTATTTTGTCCGTAGATGGCAAACCAGACTGACTGTAGATAACAAGCGTCGTTGGAAATAGAGTTTAGTAACATCCTGGCAGACACATCAAATTTAACGTCTCTTCATTATACCATATTAAACACTAGGCGATCCTCACCTGTTCTGTCTGTGTGTGCGTGCAAACTTCCGTATACTTTCATCTGTGATGGCCTGGGGGACGACTAGTACGGCCGGGTAACTGTCAGAGAAACCATTTCATTGAGAATCTCGAAACTTAATAATCCAAGTATATCAGAAATAACAAGGCTTAAAAAATGCTAATCGTCAATAATTCGTAAGGCTTTGAAGGAATTATTGTTATAAATCCAAGGAGCATAGGCATGTATTCAAAACATCGCTGAAAGATTGAAATTCACTTGAACAATGCAAGTTTATGGATTACAAAAAATTCTGATCCTTTACAACATATACATGTATTACTAGACTGAAACTAGCCATAAAAACTACAGGATGAATACAATTTCATACAATGTTTAGTTCCCTTTAATAAAAAGCAAATACATGTGTAACACATCTACGAGTTTTAATAGAACGTTACATTAAGAAGTGCAAAACAATAAACACCTAAAGTATGATGAAATTTGGATTGAAATAGTGAACAGCGGTATTTCATGTATCAATCGATACGGAGCACCACTTGTGACTGAATTATTCCTTAACCCACACACAGAGGGCGCCATTTTTGTGAAGGGGATTGATCAGAACTCGCTCATCACCCGTGGTTGAACATGCTTCTAAATATTCGGCTGATTTTCATTGTTCGGCATATACCGGCTATTTTGGGGACTTTTACCAGTTACTTGTAAGACCTCTGCTGACTGACCTGCGACACACGGTATAGCTGGTGTTAACCATGGTGAGCCGGAAGCCCTCGGACCTGAGGCGGTGCGCGCCCGTGAGCGTGCCCAGCCCGAGCCGCGAGTAGTCCCGGCTGTAGAGGCGCTCCGCCAGCCGGTCGATGTTCTTTGCGTCTGTCTGGATGGCCATCGTCATCTCAGCCTCGTCTATCACTTTCAAAAAGGAGAACTTATATCAATACTACAAAATACCTGATGGTTCCAGTGTGTTTTAGCCGGCAGGCCTCATTAAGTGAAGAGAGTTTTTACCACAACAGTGTTTTCCTTTTTTTTAAGTGACTACCTGTCTTTATCAGCATTAAGTATTTGCTGGGCAGAAAGTCTAAATTATAATTATGTGTAACTATCATCACTAATTTAACACGAAGCCAGTTCTTTGCCGTTAAGCATCATCGATGGGTAATGGGCAATCAACCAACTCCCTAAAATCTTTAGTGCGGCTTCCCCATAGTAAGAATTAAGTAGTTGATTTTTTCTTAAATTAATCAATATTGTATATTTATGTTCAGAGTACATCTTATTGAACACCCTGGTATGTAATTAAATTCTGGTGAGCATTTGCCGATTAAGTATCAATAACTGAGGATACAAGTCAAGTCATACCGGTTAGCTCTTCATCAAATACCAAACTAGAAGGTCGGTCCTTCTGTGGCTGAGAACCTTCGAGTGTCATCGTTCGTCGAGATGGAGGTGGAGTAGGCAAAATGTACTTTTGTTTTCTTGAAGACTCTTTTGGTTTAAGGCCAGCTTTGCGGGCAGTTTTCATCAGAGTCCGTTTCGCGAATCCCCTGAAGAAACAAAACATCAAAATGAGAAACTCCAATCGATCAGACGTTTACAGTCAGGGCGAAAACAATGATTTCATTGCGTTTCTATGCAGTGTAAATTAACTAGCAAGACAAATGATGAACGTAATTAAATCATAAGAGATCGAAACGAAGCACAGGTATTGAACATGCGAGTTGTGTAGAATGCAGAAATACTATTGATTTACTTAAAAGGAGAGTGTGCCAATATATCATAACAAATAATAAAATTATAGAGTATCAAAATTAATCCAGAATCTGTTGTATCTTATCCAAAAGTGTAATCTTATGTCTTAACCTAGCGAACTCTTATCTTAATCAATATCTAATCCAAGTAACATAGAGGCAGGGGCGTTGAATGAATTAAAAAGAAAATATACATCTTTTAATCACACAGAACGTTATTTCTTTATATCCCAAACATCACTTGCTTAAATCATGAATATGACTATTAGCGGGAAGTATTAGGTGACTTTCTGTATTTCTTTTCTCTAATTGGTTAGTGGCTACTAGGTGGACAGATGCATTTATAATATTCAAATACATGCCTAAAACGACCAAATTCAATAATTATTCGATATATGTTTTGTGAGAACAATAAGATCTTAATCTTAATCTGAATAATCAGCCGATGACTTGAGGATTGGACTTATTGATAAGTTATTTGGTAATCATACATCATCATATCTAAAGTTGTTGTTATCTTTTCAGTTTTGTTCTATCCTCTCTTTATTATTGGCTCCTGCTCTGCCATCATATGATGTAACTATAACACTATATAAGTTATATTTCTATGTTCTGCTTCACAATGAGTCCTAATCTACCTCATAATACACCTCCCAATCCTTGTACCGGACCACAACTAACCCATACATAAATCTTCCATCACCATCTAATTTGAAACGACCCCTCATGACAAAGTGAACCCTACCATAGAAGCCAACAGCCACGAAGAGACTAGAATTCGCCGTGCAAGAAATCAACATACAGCACAATATTTGTATAGCTCATAAGTCTTCGGAAACTGTGAGGAATTATTTATCTTAATTCTGATGCAACGGCATTGGCACGTAGAATCATAGCGTTTATTTTAGTCACATACGTCACTGATAATCTTTTGCGCATAAATTAAAATAAGATGTCTCTATTAGTGTAATAATGTTATCTATATTGAAGATTAACGGTCAAGTTACATTCTTGTTTGACTTGAGTGATAGTTTGGACAGATATGTCGGGAAATCACCACTTATTCAGTCAATGATATTGACGCGCCTTAATCTTATTTACCTTCTCCCTTAAGCTGTGGGATTTCCCTTCTTTCTTGGGGCTTTAGGAACTGTACCAAAGCCCATACTTCACTATAGGCGAGGAGGACTGAGGATGGGGGATGCGCATGCACGGGATCAGAAGCACATCTAAGACTCGGAAGACATAAGGCAGGAATGGGGAGGGGGAGCCAACATTCTAAGAAACTTAACCATACGAGCCGGGAACCATAACATTATATAAGTCAGAAAGCTCAAAGAGGGACAGGGTAGATCAGTGGCGCCATCTGGTGGCAAAGGTGGTGGCTCCTGGTGGCAAAGGTAGCAAACCGTTGCTGGTTGTCATGCTACATATTAGCAGCGCTTACATCGGGCCCATGGCGGCAGCGGCCGAGGGCATCATCATGGCGGGGTGCAGCGTGGCGGCTTTCTTCTGGTGTGAGCGGTGGTGGATTTCAAACATCGTCCCCGCCCTGGTGTCACATCCAAAGGAGCAGGGATCAGCACTATGAGTCACGTCATGGCGGACTGGGTCAACAAGGGGTAGTATGGTCGGGTTTTGGGGAAAAGGGATAATGTGTGTGTATGTGTGATGTCCACACTGGACCCCTGCGCTCCCCATGTATCGTATCACTTTCAAGTAACACGCGGAGAGCACAGGTGGACAGTGTCGGGTCGGGCAGACTGTCAGAGTCCCTTGGCGGTCATTGACTGGAGATACGTCCGGCTAGATGGCGCCACCGGAGAATGACGTACTGGGGACAGTACACGGCATACAGGGCAGAGAGGGGGGCAGGCTGGACACAGACTCCGTACAGGTAACGTACATTCCTGACAGTACAACATCAGCACGGCCACAGCACGGTCACATTACAATACAAAGTAATACACGCCGTCTTACACTATTAAACAACCCAGGTCAAACGTTCAACCAAAATTATGTATGACTATATAAAGACATATTATTTGTGAAAATAGTTAAAATAACTACACTAAAAGAATATCGTGAAAGACTTAAATATAAACGGGCATTCAAAACTTATAGAGTTAAATAAAACCGGGTTGTGAGCGAAATACATGTATATAAATATTTTTGTTGACTTAAAACTGGGTAAGTACCAAATAAAAATTATCTTTTTGAAATTCTATAAATCAGAGAAAAGTTGAAGGAGAGAGAATTGAGGATCAATCAGCCATTCATAGAAGCTACATGACACCAAGCGGTGAGATAAGAGTGATTACGACAGTACAGATTGCCAGCCTCATCACAGCGTTAGCTCTGCCGAGACTGTCACCACCGCCCCAGGTTAGTGCGTCGTCGTTTAACACTAAACATGACAGCCCTGTAGCACTCACCCAAGCTTCCCTGTGAGATCTATAGTAAACGTTGTAAAATAAAGCCTAATAATCCCTCTCTAAAGATCCCCTTAAAACTGCGTCATGTTGTAAAAAATAAAGAGAATCGGAAGCTGATTAGGAGTGCTTGGAGAAAGAAAAGCCTAATTGACTATAACAAGTTTGAGGTTTTTGAAGAAAGAAAGGCCCAAATGCATTGAATTAAAGAAATAGTATCATAACATGCTAAATCTTAAAAAATATAAAATAAACCTGAAAAATTCCTCAAATCTCCCCTCAAACTGTTTTTTTTTCATAACAAAAGCGGACAATTGATTGGAATTTCCCTTCTTGGAAAACATATCATAAGTACCCAGGTGACATCTGACAAATTATAACAAATATCACATAGGAATACAAGAAGACCTCACCTTACCTAAATGGAGCCGTGCATTCGACTTTTATCATGAAATGATCAAATAGGGAGTAGAAGAGAAGGAGAAGTGAGGATGGAATCTTACTTGAGGGAGGCGTTTTTCTCCTTGTGTTTGTGGAGAGGCGTGGGCTGCACACTGTGATGCCCCGTGAATGCGAACGTACTGTGCACGCTGGGCGGGTTGCGAACCTTGTTCACCAACTTGCGGAAAGTCTCGGCGTTCTCCGAAGACACCTCTTCGTCAAACGCTATCTTCATCAACTGTATCCGGGTCACAGTTAGGAATAGTTTATTTTACATGTTGTTTAGCCATATAGAGTTGGAATGGACTTTAAATATTATCGCAATTGTACCGTCATGACACCATTTGTACTTTAATTTTCGTTTTAATCATAAAAGTTAAT
The DNA here is from genome assembly GCA_950022655.1 of Alentia gelatinosa. Lineage (NCBI taxonomy): Eukaryota > Metazoa > Annelida > Polychaeta > Phyllodocida > Polynoidae > Alentia > Alentia gelatinosa. Next base: position 33,875,764 of record OX465584.1, read on the forward strand.
TTTGTACAAGTCTGGCGTTTCATTGAAAAAATCCATCACTGAATGTTAAGACTAAGTGAACTACGATACAGCATCTAAAGATAGTATTGATATTAATACAATTTTTATTTAGCACAACAGAAAATTGATTAAATGCAAAGTAAATGTTTAAAAAATTTACTTGAAGAATATTTCTTGGGAGGTTTTGGTGTCTCAATAACTAAATATACATAACGAATAAAAAATCTTCAGAAAAAACACATGGATTTATCTGCTGATTCATAAATGTTTAAAGAAAAAAGTAGGAATTTCGAAAGTCGGCTTCTCACCTGGAATGTGTTGGAGCGTAACTGGAGGCCCTCCTGTAGCCACTGGTCAATGTGCTGGAGGTACTGACCGCTGATCTTCTTCTCTCGCGTCAACGTGGACACCGGGAATGACCGGCACACAACTTGTTCGCATGCTGAAAGTTCACGACACAGTGAATTACAAAATGCCCCTACTTTGACAGCATTAAACTCAATGAATCCACAGTAGTGAGTGTTTCCCTTGTCCTTTTAAACATAGGTAATTGATTCTTCGACTTTAAACTATTTTCTTTTCGTAATACTTGACTTATAGCTAGGTGTTTTCACATTTGTTACACTGTCTTCAATGCTGTATAGCAAGGTTCAGTTGAAATTTAATGAAAAGTATATATATATTACTTGGTCGTTACAGGTGCAGTGGATATCTAAAAATAAGCTCAATGACGCCCAACAACTGTAATACATGTTTATAGTATGATTCAGAAAATGTTTTTAAAAAACCCCAGAAAACTGTTATCATTTCAGTCTAACAAACAAGCTTATGGCAAGATATTGATAAGAGTGGTTTCATAAACAAACAAAGTAGAGAATCCAGTGTGTATGACTAGAGTGACTGTATAATAATGCTGACCACATGTGACTGGAATCTATCAGTACTTGTAAACATTCATCTTTTATTATTGTACCACGCTCTGCGCCGGTAGTAATCAATAAATGAGGAGAAATCGCGTACAATGTGGTCAACACATAAAAGGAGTGATGTGAGAACGCATCAGTCTGACCAACCACCTACACGATCGTCAAAATAATGCATTGTAGAAATACTGACCTAGCGGGTCGCACGGCGTGCCCTTGAAGATGAGCCGGTAGGTGGTGAGGAAGACGGCGCCCTCAGCGGGCAGCAGGACGGGCCCGCCGAGCGTGCCGCCCGTGCCCTCGTCCCGCCCATCGGGCACCAGGTACACGCGCAGACCCTCCATCACAATCTCCTCCCCCGCAAGCAGCGTCGGCGTGAGCAACTTAGGCTGTAACGAGGGAGATCCAGCAGCTCATTTAGTGTAGGATTCTACAGGAAAGCCCGGTGGGTTTTGGTAGAGGAGAGTACTTTTCCGTCTCCGGGAGGTAGGTTATAAGATTTTAGGTTTTATACAAACTTACAATATGGAATTCAACGTGATATAATGAAGTATCAACACGCCTGAGTGTACTTTATAATGTTTGAGTAACACCAAATACAAAACAGCTTTTTAGGAACTACTACCCCATATCCTCGTCCAAAAATGTAAAAACGAATCAGTGCTTAAATATTATAGGAGAGTCCAGATTCAGAATATGATGCAATATTTGACTATAACTGTAGGAAATATGAAAAGATTGTTATCATTGTGTGTGACACTCACCTTCTGAATGGGTGGTAACCGTTTGCTTTCTTTGTGTACAGCTTCAAGCGTCTCTATGTGCATTGCTACTACACCTGTTAATAGAAGATGCAAGTGGTAATGTACCAAATAATGGGAAAGGCTCTCTATAGATATATATCGTATATATACACACATCTAGGATAATGGTCTTGATCTATTTGCTATATCCTTCTGATATCATATTAGGAGGTAAAGTGTACCAATGTATGAATATCAAAAGCCATTATATTCTCTGCTTCTGTCATCAAATTACGACCTTAGGGGATCGAAACCAATCATATTCATTTACAAATGCCATATTACAGTGTTAATAACCAAACATGTATATGCAATGATTTCATTATCCTCAGGCTATTACAGCGCAAAGATAAGAAGAATTGTTTCGTGTAGAATTTATTGAAATTGCTGTAGAGTACCACCTTCACCCACTACCCCCCCCCCTCCCCCCGACTTAGTTAAAGCCGCACTATACACTGACGTCCCGCATTACTCGTGTGCGCTGCACGTGAATTCACGTCGATTTGCATTTGTAGCGTACCTGGAATCATTTGGTGCAGGGACTTGATGTGTTCGGTGGTGACTCCACTCTCCGAACACACCTTGTCCACGAAGCGTGTCACAAAACGTACTACACTGGCCTCCACCTCCGACCCCTCTTGTTCGTCGAACCCACTTTCTATATCGAAGCTGTCGCTCTCCGCCACACTGTGAACACAAAGAGACAATTGAACTCATTACCAATGAAAATCATGAGCATCAAAACCTATTTTTATAAAACATTATTGGCGGCTGAGATATCTTATTATTAAAATGGTCGCCAAATTCCAAACACGATTGTCGCTCTGATCATAAATTGCTTTATTTCCATCTAATTCTAGTGATTGATAAACATTCATCCATATTTTGTCCGGAGTCATCACAAGAGAGGTGAATTTAAAATAATGGATGTGAACATAATGCATTTCTATCTCAAATACCTTTCTTTTTTATTTTGGCAGTTCCTATGTCTTACACAAATCCCTAAAACACCAGATTTCTACGCCTATAAATGGTAACGCAAATAACGATCAATAGATCTAGTAGAAGTCTTTGGATAAAACTAAAACATAAACGGAATGAACTCCTACATGATTTCTTATGATTGATTTTCATTACAATGAATGCAACTAAAGCAAATACCTACATTGATCATACTCAAACAGAGAACCATAGAACACGATGTATCCTCACTTTGATTTTGATAGCGCATTATTTTTAGAAATCATTCCTTTTCATACTATTCATAAAGGTGGACAGAGGCTGACCTGTTCGTGATGTTGGAGTTGGAGCTCTCGCCCTCCTGATTAATGCCGCCCTCTTTGAGAGACTTGGATGCGTCGAGCGGAACCCGCATGTAAACCATCCTGTAGGCGTAGTGGATGGCCTGGCTGTAGACGATCGACTCCTCGTTGGACACCATCTCCTTCTGCTGCTCGGGAGTCAACGTCGGCCACACCCGCATCTACAGGGACGTACTTAGGTTTTACTACATATGCGAGTTTTAGTTAACATCAAGCTTTTTATCAGACTACCAAATAACAATGTGTCAGTTGGCCTTAACCCAATCTACAAGGCACTATATAAAGGTTTTTGCAAGTTTGAGTACATACGTGCAAGTTTTACTAAAAACCGCCAACAAGATACTACCATGGACTGCGTACTGTCCATGTACTGTCTGGTAAATAGACCAGTCGCATTTGGAACAATACACACCCTGTAGCCACCCATCAAATTAGATCAAATGAGAAAATATGTCATCTGCTTCTCAAAAACGGGAAGTAGTTTATCTGCCTCCCGCGAAAGAAAGTAGTCTATTTCTGGATACAGTGCTCCTCATAGTAAATTAATCGGTTTCCACACTCAGATAGGGATCTTATGTAAAAGTACGCAAAGGTTTCTACTTTACCTGTTCTGCTGCTATTTCAAGTGCGATGATTTCACGTGGTTTGAATTGTTGTTGATGCACCTGAGAGCGCCGCTTGGCGTCAGGCGTCGTACCAGCTTTACTCTGAAACGTGATATTTCTCCAGGTTAGAGGTTCACATTTTGCAATGTTACAGCTGAACTTCCTATCATTGATTATATCCGAGGCTGATGAAGGGAGATATTCGAACAACCATTGTGTAATTTGCACGTACAGATTCTACTCAGTTATCCATTTCATGAATAGATTATCTTTTAAATGAAACCCGAATCATCAAAAGACTTGATTTTTGTTTTGAAGGATAAGGAATAAAGTAAATTTGCCTTATCAAGGTGGATGGTAAATAACATTTTCGTTAAACATGGGATAATCGTTTAGCGGATACATACTGCGTGCTAATATAAAGCATCGCTGACTAAAGCCTTGAAAAGTCTATGTTATCGTCGAAACGTCAGTCCTGATAATGAAACGCCATCACTTATTAAGATAACTCATGTGGTTGTACTATTTTCTCCCCCTACTACTTACCATTCTAATATACTTTGTCACCATCAAAATATAAATATCATTGAAAATCAAAACCTAAAGAAAATAGTATGTGGGCCATTTTTGTAGGTTTATGCTGAGTCTGATCCATCTAGTGCATAATTCGACAGTCTAATGGTTGTTGCAGTGAGTGAAAACTCGTGCATCATTGTAGACATGTAAAGGTGCTACGTACGTACGCGATAAGGTTTTGGGGGTGGGGGTGGTTAATGACTTGGGCCATTTTGCGTACGTCACTTCTTCAATCTATTGCATAGAAGATGGAGAGGGGAGGGGGGGTAGTTCAAACCTCCCGTACTTGATTTTTTTTTTTTTTTTTTTTTTTTTTTTTGCAGAAAAAACACAGTTCTTTCCGAAGAAAGATCTTCCACTGGTTTGTTTGACATCACAAAGTAGGTATGTAAACCTACTTGATCGATGACCCAAATATATATTTACAGACTGAAAATGTGTACAGCATTCAGTGTGAAAGCGGATGGCTATACCACCATGGCTATAGGCACTCATACCCCTCCACATTCTCCTTTTGAGCAGTGATGAAATCTACACCAGTCTGTTTTTACATAAATTCTATTCTTCTCAAAACCAGAACTAAGGAAGCGGCACAGTCAGGCGGACATGGCGTGTGGAGCTAACAGCGAGCAGAGCGTGACACGCACCTCCCGGGGCGAGGCGGCGGGGCTGAGGCTGGCCGGCGGCTGCTGCGCCGAGGGAGACAGCAGATGCTCCTCGTACTGCGGCAGGTACAGCTGACGGATCTGTTTCTGTACATCCGAGTAAAAAGTCGCCTCCCAGAACTGCAGACTCGCCCACACCGGGTGCTCCTGTACGCACGAGTAGGCGAACTGTATCACGCCCGTGCACAGTTTCTGAAAACAGAGATGATGATTCACGTGTATGTCTCTCAATATTACCGGGTTTTTTTCAATAATGATTACGAAATATCGTCCTGATTTCTGCTCTACATCACTCGGAACGTAATTTCTTATCAGATTTATGAATATTCAATTCAAGGGGAAAGATATGATCCCATTTTTCTTATATCCACTTACAAAAAAATGATAAAGATATAATAGCAATAGAATTGTTAACATTATTATTAAAATATGCAGTTGCTATAGTTTTTCAGTTGCTATCTTCATATGCATATAAACAAGACAAGCCTATAAATACTGCTTTGAAGAGTAATGTAATAAAACATCGATAAGCTCCAACTACAGATTACAATAAAAAAAAACATTATTGCACATAACCCCCACACTAATCAGGAAGCTGCCCACTCGAATAACCCACATATATACGGTAGCTCTCCCACCACGACATATCGATATTTCCGTCAATCAGCTTCACTGTACTCACCCTACAAAAGGAGGTGGCTAAAGGCAGTATGGCTGCTGCGATCCCGTTCTCGTCCAGAGTCGAATCGTTCTGCAGTGCACAGTTGAGAAGGCGGACGACCATGTCGAACTGCTGGTGCTCGAGCATGGCGCGGTTACTCTGCACGTGGTAACTCAGCTCCTCGACCAGGGCCAGCCGCGCTATCCGACTCTTCAGCGCCCTCAGCACCGCAGGGAAGATCTGCACCGTGAAAAACGTGTACGTCAAGACCGGATAGCGGTAGGAGACAGACTCTCCGCGGGAATAGTGATAATGGTTCAATTTATAGGGAAACACGAACTGACAGGATAATATGAATTATCTGATAAAAATGATAATTTTCTTGATTCTGGCATCTGGATTTTAATAGAAGTGTTCTAGCCATTTCTAATTAATCAATGAAAGATACATTAAAAAACATTTTTTATTAAGTCCAAAATGATTTGATTTATTATCCAGTTTTGGGAAAAGTAGGTTCACGTAGTACAAAATAAAAATTAAAAAATTGCTTTGCTATCAACAACTCACTGAAGTATAAATGGCTTTCTGATGAGAAAATAACGCAAATTATAGAGGAATGTGTAATACCAAGCTCCGTTAACACTAAATGAAATGTATAAATCCTAATTCCCACGAAGGGACTAGGCGTATTACCTGCCTGCATCTTGTGATATGAATAAAAAGATACATTTGGTATTTGGTACCGCAAAACGGCGACCAGCGGTACCAGCCTGTCAGTCGCAAGGCAGGTACCGCTAGTCAGAGACTAGACGTAGCGAGTTGCAAGCAAGCGAGTCGCACAGTGGAAATGTGCTTTTACACATGAAATATATAATGAGATCTTCCCAGTTACTAACCTTCCTGGCGTCTGAAATCTTATTCTCAAAAACACAGTTGACGCAGTTTCTGAGCACCTCGAGTCGCCGCGCGTTGGAACTGAGCAGGTGGTGGCGGTCACGTGACGACGAGACGGGCGGCCCAATGGGCACGATGCGGGGCTGCTGTGGTCGTATAGCCGAGAGTCTGCCACACAATCAACACCAGTATAAGTAGTAACTTTCATCAGATAAGGCTTGTTTATGTCAAAAAAATATTTGCTGTTACTGAACAATTGGCCAGAATAACTGCTCTGCAGAGGTCAAATTGATTGTACCCTTTTACAGTGCATAATAAATGAATAATAATAATTAAAAAAATCAGGGATCATCAGTGAAGTCTCCAGAAAGCTTAGTAGACTGACTAGTAAACATCAAGTTGGATGAGAAGACTAGAGTGAATTCGCTAGTAGATACAGTGAGATAATAACAGTGGTGTAAACTCACTAGTAAATATAGTGAGATAAGAATGGTGGTATAAATTCACTAGTAGATATAGAGCGAGATCATGACACTGGTATAAACTCACTAGTACACATAAACTCATTAATAGTTATAGAGTCGGATAGTAAGTGGTGTAAACTCACTAGTAGATATAGAGTGAATCATAATAGCAGTGTAAACTCACTTTGACTTGACCCGGTGTCGCTGCATACCGTCCTCGATGATATCCTTGATGGTCTCTCGGTTCAGGATAGGGAAGGGCGGCTGGTGGATACGGCAGTAGGCGCCCTCTGTCGGCTTAGGGATTTTCTGCATGTAAGGCTGAGTGTTTGGCATCTCCTGTTAAATGCATTTACAATTGATAAATTGTATTTTCATTAATTGAGGATTTATTTGCAAAAACAAGCATGTGACCTACCATTATAGAAAATTACCTATAAAGCTATAAGACATCCTACAAAGTTATTTCATTTGTAAAACTTCAACATCGTTTGTGGGATTTATGGGTTGGGGTAATTATTACATGTGAACATTTTTGTACGTAGAACTAACACGTAAAACATCTGGAATATGCGGAGCCTTGTAGATGACTTACACCGTCCTAGATCATGTTCTGGATACACTAACACTTAGCAAATTGACGATACTGAGCTAGCGGTTTAGGCTCAGCGCTAAATGATAAGCCTTACATTGAGGTATAGCTGGTGCGCGAGGTCCTTAATATTCTGGAGAACTTGGCTCATCTCTTGCGCCTCATTCCCGTTCTCTGGGGGTGGCGGGGGAACCTGCAATATCAAACACGACATAGATATCGGATACTTCTTCGAGATTTCCATTGTAACACACCCGATACAAAACTTTCTTTTGCGCAAATATGCCTCACTACTAAACGTCACGATTGTAATAAGTTTACAATGATAGTTACATAGATTCAGAATTGAAATGAATCAAACATCTTCATGAAACTTTCAAATTATTTTCAAGTTTAGAAGACGTGGCTACTGGCCTTATGGGCCAAAGAAACAATTGTTCCCAGTTCTAAAAACTTGGGATGCACATTACTCTTGATTAAGCTTAATAGTCTAAAAAGTAGAGAGTGATAATTCCAAAACAATTACTTTTTTTAAACAATACTCTAAGTTTTGTTAATTAGGGTGGCTATGTGGTAGACTTACATATTCGCCGATGACCTCGTCAAAGAGATCAGTCACTCTGAAAGGCGGTCCACGGTCAGCTACGAACGTACTGAAGCACATGGACTCGAGCACCCGGATTGCGAACTCGTCCTCAACTAGGCCGCGGTGACCCAGAAAGTTGGCCTGCAGTCAAAGCACAAAACTTCAGGTACATCAATGTTTGCTGTTTCAATTGACTTTGATTTCAAATAAATTCTTTTTATCTATCTTATTTCCTAAAAAAAATAATTAGATTGATAGAAAACAATCATCTATTGAGGATGTTTGTCCCATTAACCCATAGAGATGATGGCTGAAGATTGTAGGCCAATTTAGTATCTTTAACAATATAAATGTTTTTTAGAAATATATCAGAAGTCTTCCATAAGAACCATATATGGGGTTTGTTTAGTTGTGTAGTGATTTCACAATCTGTTAGTTTCTTTTCTTTGACATATAGATTAATATAACGACAGTTAATTCTATAGTATGTAAAGTACATATTACTAAGCTAGTAACAGAAACAGTCACCCCACCTTGTGGAAAAACGTTAACGGCTGCGGATGTATGCGCATGACTGTGAGGCAGGACCTATACCCGAAAAATAGCTCGGCGAAAAACCGCAGGAAGACGGCCCGAATCTGTTTGTCCTGAAACATAAAGCGGCGTCAGTCAGTCGTTTGATCATAGCACCAGAACCACACTGCAGAGAAGGGGGAAATACAATCTTACACAGAACATGCTGAGGCCATGCAGGATTGTCAAAGTGCTCCTGATGTGCTGAATTCGCCATCTATGATTTAATTCCATATGCTTCATCTCATTGCTACATCCATTTAAACGTCATCATATTCCCATTTTTTAACTTCAAGTATATCTAATAATTTTTTTCTCGAAACATAATTCTTTTAGAGTAATAAATTTCTGTTTACTTTTTTACACTTTCCTTAGTTTGAAATAATTGCATTTATGGCCGCAACTAAACAAAAAGTTTGAAATCGCAAAATGACTGAATTACGTTTTTTTGCCCCATTAAAAAAAACACCTGTAAAAGTAAGTCGTGTTTGAAGAAATAATGTAAAACAAATCTAATCAAAATGCCTATGTGTCAACACGGTCAGAAGGGAGTGCGGATCATAGGCATCTTGACGTAGAACAACATGGAGCAACATCAGAAGTCTTTGACACTTGTAGTGTGAAGGAGTATTTCACTTAGGAAGCTGCAAACAGTGAGAGTTGATTTAAGTCAGCAAATCGAAGTTGGACACTGACACATGACACACCTCACTTAATATAGATTCATCTCTATCATTGTGTATTTGATCTTTAATATCAACCGACATTGTTTTTCTGTTTTGGAAAATGTACACTACTTTTTACCTTGGGTATGATAACGATGCCTATCTGTAAGTTTATAATGCTATGGGTAAGTGCCACAACTAACGAATGTAGAAAGTGTAATGATCGCTATACCCGAGAAAGGTGTAGTCTAAATACAGTTTATGCTTAAAATGCCTAGCCTCTTGATCAGTGCGAGTGGTAGCCCAGAACTAGGGCTGCTTTACACTTGATTATAATGTCGGTTATTTGTCATGCTGCAGTAGAATTACACTGCCGGTAGCCCGGTGGTATTTAGTACAACAGAAGGCTATATAACAGTCGGCGTATGAGATTATGGTTGAATTGGGATGTCATACAAGGTGTGCATCAGTTGACCCTACCACGTGCACGTCAGTTGGTGGTTCGGTCTCTACTGTATTAACGGGTCAACATTCAAGGTTTAATCTGGCTTATTCGCGTCGACATTTACAGCCTTCTCAATGTCTTTCTGATAGTTTCGGTACCTACTTGGACTCTCATTATATCAGTCTCAGTTTCCATGCTAGAAGACTGGAATGAAACCACAAAACGAACGAGACTTGTTAGTACTCTGTGGCTGCGACCATCAAGGTCATATCTTCATCAAGCTCTACTAACACAGTCACACATCATGCTTCATCTGAGTTGCAAGGCTTCTACTTGATTTCTTTCATGTCATATCTATCTGATTTACGTTATCAAGAACTAAGCAGTTTTTCTCCATTTTATTGTTACATTATGCAAAGGCATGGCATATTGATCGGGTTTGGAAACAGATATTTTAAGTGCATGACGACATGGACTGATCATTTCAAAATTTCAACCAAAATTCGAGTACAAAATAATTTCATACAAAGGCATATATATGTACCCTTTTTAATGGGTTACAAGGAAGCAAAAAAGATAGGATATTAAACAAACTTTCGATTTATTATAGATTTCTTGATGACCAGTTAGGATACAGGTATCTGAAAAAGCATTTTCATATCAAATCTGTTTGGACTTTTCCATTCCTGTTGAGTTGAGCCTTTATTCAGGTGCACATTTTCAATGCCTGCAAAGCGCGGGAGGAAAAAGTTGACGGCTGCATTCGCTATCTAGTCCGCTATGTTTGGGGAACGCTAGCTAATCGAGCAGATCCCGTCTGCCACATTCGAACACAGCCCGGTTCATGTGAAAGGCCAAACTTGCAGGGGATAAAAGACATTAAGAGTTCTTGTCAGTCACATTTCAATGAAAGAATCATTCTTAATAGAGCAACGCTCGCCAATTTGATCAACTCTTTCGAGAGATTTTCTGCCATGGCTACTAATTCTAAAACCGGTCAGTCTAGATGGTTTGTCAGTACTGTTGTGTGAACCCCTAGGGTTCAATCTCGTAACTGTCTACATCTAGTTGGCCACATTCAAATACTGCCAAAACATATCCGGGCACATTCGTAAACGCCTTCAAAGCTTCCTCCACCATCTCTTTACCCAAACGATCTTCTGTTTACCTCAGTGATGACCCCTTGGCTATCAAAATTAATTCTCTATTTGCAGAGGCAGTAAGACGTACCCGGTATTGTGAATGATCAACTTTAACTGATTGAAAGAAATACTTCAATTTCAAAGAAATGTAAAATGGAGAGAGAACAAATTGAACTTTCTTTCAATGAAAAAATGCAGTAAATGCACGGGAAAGTTAAAGTCAAAGAGGAGTAGGAATATAATGTAAGCAGTCGGTCCACACAAAGATTTTTTTTCTTCAAAAATCATTTCTTTGAATCGGAAAGGATAGAGCCAGAACAGATAAGTTGAAGAATAACATGGCAAAGTGGTTCGGAAAATTAAAAAGGTTGGTGGTGGTCTAAGTAAAGTGTCGAGGAGCCTTTGCGGACGTCCACCGCTGTACCTTCATAACTAGCGGGATGTCTAGTTTCCTCACCATCCTGGCATAGGTTTTACCCCTGCCCCCTAGCGCCATCTGTGGGCAAACAAGGTAAACATTGACTGCAGTGCCACCCGGCACCAAACATGCAAAGCGCAACTTGTGGAAACGTACACAAAATGAGCGACAAAAATAATCAAAATAAAAATCGGGAAAAGTAATATTTGAGGAAATACACCCAGATGAATATGCCGACTGGAAGCGGCTGCTGGAGATCGTTCTTGTAATATGGCAGACCTACTAAAAGGTTTCTGTGTGTTTCAGATGGATTTTACAGAAGCATGCAAGATAGTTAAAGTTCAGAAAGATTTCTACTTCTACAAAGACTTGAGGCCTAAAAGTTACTTATCAAACATATGTGTTGACAGAAGGACGAAAATGATATAGCATGTAAACTAATTATGTGTGCAACAACATTCTAAAGCAAATTATATTTACATAAATCGGTTCTGAACCTTGGCTGGGCAATCATAAGTCACAAATGAAGCCCCTAGCCCCTAGTTCCTACATAAATAGTTCAACATCAAAGGGAGACAAAGAAGGTAATAAAACAATACACCAATGAGTAATGAGAACATAATTATCGTAAACACAATTAGAGACAATAGAGTTTCACTTACATTAACAAACAATAAGTGCAACTATAAACATAACAGACACAACAAGTGTGGGGAAGTGCAACCTACAGTAGAATGGAGACTTTGCTTAAAAAAAGATAGGGAAATAAAATTCAGAAATTAAGTCCAGAAATTGTGCTTTGATTAACCTGAGAACAAATCTCATATTTTCTCTACTGGTTGTAGTAGTCTTCCCAAAAGTTCAATAAACCCTATTTCATAAAATGCAATCTAAATCTAAAGTTCCCCTGTCGCGTCTAACCTATAATTTATAGCTTGGAACATGTATTAAACAGTGAGTCTGGAAACACTTTTTCTACCCTCTGCCAAGCGACACCCGTAGGAGATAGGCTTGTAACAATTCAGTCTGGATGATTAGTTAACGGGAACTCGTATATCAGACGTTCACTTACCATCTTCTCTAGAGGCGGTGGTTTGGATGGTTCAGGGGGAAAGGCGTAGTCTGCAGTAAGCAGGTCCGGGTTAAGAATCTGTGACAAAAAAAAGATGTTAATGATTCCAATGAATTCATCAGCTCCGAGAACGAGGTCACGAAGCCATTACGCGTCAATAATGGGAACCACATGTATCATAAGTGTCCTATATTTATCTTCGTCACTCTGGAGCAACACTGCAGGAAACGACTGTTCTAACTTTAAGTTAAAGAAATATTCGAATTTACGATAAAGTCATAGCTGTGGTTTGGAAGGGAATCCCATGCTTCAGGTATTACTCTTTGCGTGGGGTACTTGAGTGTCATAAGTTAATACATACCAGATTGAGTGCGTTTACGGCGCGGGACAGCATGGGTTCCGGCATCAAGGTCAGCGTTACGTGCTCCGGTACATGCAGACTGCCACCGTCAAGGTCAACGATGATCACATCAAGCTGCAACGATCATCAACCATAGATCATTGCTCAGATACTTAACAGTCGTAACAATAATGAATGGAAATTATTATTGTAATGAATATGAATATCCGACATTTTAAATGCTCTACTTAAAACATAAAATGAATGCAGAATCAAGTACTATAAATAACTGATGAAGCGAAAATAGAAATATCTCAAAACGGAAAATTAGAGTAAAGCCCTATGTCTCATTTCAGATCATTCTGCTTGAAACTGCTCCTCCTGTCGAGTGCAACTTACATTTCCTTTCTACAAATTGCCTACAGAAAAATGGGAACCAATTCATGAAACTATTCGGCCTTGTATGATAGATTTTCAAGATAAAGAACTCTGTCTTTTCTAAAACAAGTAATTCCTACCTTCCTGTATCCTTACAATAGTTTTGCCTGATAGAGGCAAGTTTACTTATTCATAAATATTTGTATTCCATCCTCTCCAAGTCTGTGCGCCGTGTGGCTCTTTTTCAGTGTCGGTGTCTTCGCTATGTCTTTATTTCTCAGTGCGGATTTAGTCAGGTCCACCACACTTTATATACTCTTTATCAGTGGGTATTTCTACATTCTATATAATCTACACTCACCAGGTCAGCAAACTCAGACTTTAGGGAGGAGTGGACACCCGCGATGAACGGAGTGGGAGTATTGACGACCTCGTAGAGTCCGGCCGGCAGTAACGGGATGTATACGTAACTGCAAAACACAAAACATCGTCAGTATTCACGAAATCACAGTTTACGCCATGGAGAGATGGAGAGATTGACTGCCAGAGAAATAATTGCTGCGAGATTTGATGTCAGCAAGGAAAGGGAAATTTACTGCCAGAACAAGATTCCCCCGTCAAAGTTAAGATGTCAAATCACGTGCCTTGAAGACACCTGGCAGGTGGCGAGTCAACGTTGTAGGGGAACTTGAGAACAGCTAACAGCATTACCCTGTACCTACACAAGCTGCCGCGGTTTCTGTTGATAATTTCCTTTCAGTCTGGCAACCTGTCTGAGTGGTCCTGACAATTAAAAAAGACACAGGCACAGCAAAACAAGAGTACATGGAATTCTCACCTGTGTGAGTTTTTCTTTTCAGTACTACTGAGAGCTCGCACACGTGGCGTGGGCGAATATAATGAAGGAGAATTGTTCTTACCTGTACTTGAGCGGGTAGATGAGGGAGGTGAGGGCGTGGCTGGCCTCTGTTAGGCGGGAGTAGCTCTGCGAGTGGAACAACACTTTATGGTCCGTCAGCGCCGCGCAGAAAACGCTGATCGTGTTAGAAATGCCTGCAGGAAAACGCCAGATTTATCCGTTAAACCCAATGGATATAAATTATGTTACAATACAGTACATTATGTATTGTCTTAGCCAGATTTTTTTTTAATATCACATCAAACTATACATCTGAAGTATTCGTTTGCACTTTATGGGTTTAGATTCTCAATTCATTACCAAAGTGGGCCGTAGTTGCTGGATACTACACCCCCGTGAGAGGGTCGTATTTGAGTGACATTCACAGACATGCAAGTAAAAATACATGAATTTTTGACCAAACAATCAACCGCACCCAAGAAGGTGTAAAGAACATATGTGAGGTCTAAGAATGAAATAATTTATTTGAATTATGGTGAAATGAAAAGCACCAAAAGGCTGAGAATGGCATCCCTACAGGCTCAGTCACTACGTTTTCTTATTATTACATACCTAGATATTAAAAAAAACCGCAATTCTATATACTTATTTTATGTACCAACTGACCCGATAGTCACAGTGCGCCCGAATATTTAATACGGGCGCAGTGCGCCCGAACAATATTTATACTGCACCCGTAGCAGCGGGTAGTATTACATAGACGTTCGGCTATAGGTATGTAATAATAATGGTATTGGTACTTCTGTTAGTGTAAACTTAATAGCTGTTTAGGTGATGATGTTGCTAGTGAGGGTAGGGGCAGGGGGCGGGAGACTGACCGAGCTGCTGGAAGAGGAGTGCACAGGAGGTCCTGGAGACGGGCAGCGTGACGCTGAGCGGGGGCTGGTACGCCTGGCGGTCGCCCGCCCCTATGGAGAACCGGATCTGAGGGCCTCCTGAAAGTACAAACCTCGTTTGTTAATGTGAGTGTATTTACGTCACTTGATGAAGTACATCAAAGTAGAAATACAGAGTAAATATACCAACGATCATACTAATGAAATTTACGGGATACATAAATGTGTCCTTGTATCATAATTACACAAAGTACCTACTCAAATGTTAAGTTCCGATGTAATTGTGCACTTTGCTAGCTCCATGGGATTTTTCCCCCAGTAAATTGTTAAATAATCTCTGCAATTGCAAATGATTACCACCATCAGAGACACTTTCAGTAGTTATTGTCCTGGTGGGATATCGTTCTTATAACAAGCAATAATATTTCCCGAAATTCTCAGAGCCTAGGATAATTCAACCAATTTCAAATAAATGGTTTTGTAATATATCAAACAACACTAAAGGTCATTTTTAATGCTAGGTTTGTTAGAACATGTAATAGTGATTGCCTGTATTAACTGAAACCTGTTGGCGGGTAGAGAAAGCTGCGGGTGTGCTGGGGGTTTGGTTCGGGGTGTAGAGTTTAGGAGTGTGTAACTTACCTGGAGGTGGGGCCTGCACGCAGCCCAGCAGATTACCCACCAGCATCTCCAGTTGGACCTGCATGTTCTCGATGTAGACCGTGTAGATCAAGCCCAGTGAGTTCTATCCACAACAAACAAACAAATGAGAAATACAATTTATAGTTACATAATAGTAAAATATACGGAGATGTTAGCATGCACACGTGTTCATCCAAAGTATACACAAAATGTACATAGAAGTCAGAATTGTTTGCTTATCACATTTATCCTTCACTTATCTAGACATTCTAATTTGATTTATTTGGTTATCCTGATCCTTATCATGATAAAATCGGCAAGTACCGGCAGTTTTAATAAGGTTAGATGTGATTTCCTACATCAATAGGAGTAAGACGTATCACCTACTGTTACCTTTTTCTTAAAAAGTCATATAATTAACGCTCGTAAAAAAAAACACTTTCTCTTGTCAAATGTGAATTCTGTTGCTTGGCTTTGCTTTTAGAAAGTGTTTTAACCACAGAAAGCTCACCCTGAATGTTTCTATGGCATCGAGCTTGGAGACGAGGGCGATGGACTTGGGCGCGAACATCTTGGAGTGTCGGACGAGCGCCGGGTCGACCTCCTGGTCGTCGCCGTCCTCGTCGTCGGGCCGCGTGACCGCCGTCTCGGCCACGTCCTCCGTGAACGTCAGGCATGCGCAGTAGTGGCGCTCGGCGTCGATGTCCGTCAACACGGACACGAAGAAGGACGGCTGTTGGCGCGAGGTGACGAGACGCCATCCCGCCGGCTGACAGAACTGTGCACGCAGTAAGATGGAGCAGTTAAGGGAGCGTTCATTATGTACGGCAGGGAGGGGGAAGAGCTACTGGATGGGGGGGGGGGGGGGGGGGATTTGAGGGTAATTGCCGAAGGGGGGGGGGGGGGCGCTTAATTTTCAAAGCTTCACAGAGCAAAACCCACACACCCCCTACCATAAATATGGACGCTCCCCACTTAAAATTTCTCTTAAAATGGTCATATGGACGGAGCTTAGATTCGATTAACAACACAATCAGTAAAGTGTAATAGATCCACAGAAGTAGTGGTAGACTTTATCTAAATGAAGACGGAAACGTCTAAAAAGTGATTGACCTCACACGGCATATCTGTTCAGTACTAGTGCACCCCCATCCCTCCCCTGCACTTTTTCCATGTACGTTACCAATTGCCGTATAGTTGAGGTTAAAAAACGTTCACTTGATTCATTCTGCCCTAATAATAAATAGTATATCTGGTGCATATGAACTAATTGAGGTACCTTATATTTCTTTCTTACTACATTTGACGACATATAATGTATATCATATTGAATAACGAGTATCGATATAAGCACTGACATAAAATAAAATAAAAATCTTTACAGTGTCACAGAGTCCCTCACCAGCTCTATGCCCTTAGTAGTCAGGGATGTCAGTCGGGGTCAGAAAAAAACAAGGAAATATTTCCCATGACGATTCAGGGTTTAAACCTCAGATATATATACCAAAACACCGGAAATGTCTTAGATACAAGTAATGTTATTATTGCTAAACATATGCTGCTAAGAAAAGTCTGTGGGTAGGTAGAGTTGGGAATATAGGCTTGTTACTGATATGAGTAATATAGCAGTTGAATCTCTCTACTCTGTGTTGTTATATGTTCATACTACCCAAGGAAAGGGATTTCACATTTCAAAAATGAAAACACGGATTTCCGCGGAAACAAGGAAAACTGACATCCCTGAGTAATAGTATATAGAGATATTGACGGAGTCAGACAGAGTCACTCACCAGCTCTATGCCCTGAGTAAAAGGGCAGTCATCCCAGTCGCGCTCCGGGAATCTCTGGATGATCGTCCCTGAGGCTGAACCACTCCCTGAAAGAAAGGACAAAACACGTCAGTACCTCTTCAGTACAGGATATTTGAATACAATCACCAGTTCAGATTTGATAAAACCTAGTGTAAGCCTCAGAACTTTCAGTACATTAACCCCTCTTCTTAAAATATATCCACTCCGGTCAGAATTGTGTATACATATAAGAAGAAACAATAACACAATATGTATATTCTACCGTGTTCGGCTATACATCAGGTAACAAGATTCCTAAATTAATTAATATAACAGAGATGAGACGTGGCTAGGTGTGTTGCTATTGACAGCTACTCCTAGAATGAGTTGATGTGAGACATCGGCTTACATCATCGAACTGCTCATTTTGTTGTGACAGTGACATCAGCATCAACATGCTGCTTTTCCTGGTATATCTTGTTGACAGCAACAGGTTTTTATGCACCAGATAGGGGATACTCAGGCTGCACTGTGGGGACAACAGTTTAAAAACGAATACCAGTAATAAACATGTATTTATAATTTAGACATAATACACTATGACTCGACTTTTTACTATATGTGGCCATAAAGAGAAGTGGAGAGGGTACTTTATTATTATTGGAAATGCAACTGGTTCTTACGACACAGTGATCATGTTCAAGTTGTCTCCGTTCACATCCGTGGAGGGCAAGAAACTAAGCCCTCTTTAAGTATACTACTCACACTACCTCGGGCCCGGTACACCACACTGCACGACCATATAAGAGCAGAAGTGGCACTCTAAAGGCGGGGTGCCGGGTGCGGCAGGCGGAGCCCACATTGTTCTCCCATTGAAGAGCGACATTTATCGGCACGTTAGATAACACGGGTTCCATTCACACCACGGCAGCGCTCAGTGTCAATGTTGGCCGACGTGTTGATGGACGTCATTCATTGACGTCATCACGCACAGCCTTCTCGACACACGGCCTGACGCCAACACCAGTCCCCAATTCATTTCTCTATTTACACTGCCATACAATTCCCGGACAACAGGTTCATCCCCGACCGTCATCGTTCTCCTAGCCTCATATCATGTTGATTATATTGACCCACGCACTTGTCAAAAAACAATATTGTGGTATGACAAACATACAAACAGGTAAATATAAACAAATGTTGCAGGATGTAGCCGTGGATCAATACTAGCTCTACCCGGGCTCGCTCTGTGTAAACCAAGCTGGCAGCTCCCTAGCCCTGCACGAACGCACTCAAATGTGACCACCCTCTCACTTAGTTTCTGAAAGTACCGTTAGTGTTCGCCGCTACTCTATGACGGGAGCGTCATAGCGACTGTTGCTTAGCAACCACCAATCACTTATGGGAACGCAGAGTGGACCCGCGTCTGCTGGGTTTCCGGTAGTGGAAAAAATAACTTCAGTCGTTCGATATCTGCCCTACCTGATCATGACGTATTACTGACGCAAGAATGATATGACACTCAATTTCTGTCTCTTATAGGAATGATCAATGAGGAAACACATTTGTGAAGAATAAACGTTCAAATTCCTATGGTTCAAAATGCAATGGTATCTTTGCAATATATATAAATGTCATTAATAATCAAAATACTGACAAGCAATTCGGAAAATAATTCAACTAATAAACACTTGAGAATTTGAGAGCATATTGTTGTATTGAGATGTCCATCAGGACAAAATCATAGTAACCCTCTCTATTGAATTGTCAATACAGTATTTCAACTAATATTTAACAAAGGGACTTGGTTAAAATGTTGAATCTGATTATTAGGGGGGTAACATGATGATATTAAGTTATCTCCTTAAAGTGTATCCTAACGATATAATTACATGGGGACTAAGATGTAAATAATAAATCCGGTAATGCCTACTCTAGAGTGGCAGAGTCTGAAGCATTCTTGTGATATGCTGGCAGCAGTGGCCTCTTGGACATGCCTGACCTTTATCTGTGTCCAGCCGGCAATTCTCAATATTGATGAAACCATCCAGAGAACGGAGCTGGCAGCAGCCATAAACAGGTCAGAGGTGAGGCAGTGTGTCTGTGTTATGGGCGGGGTGGAGAAGGTCTTCGCGGCACCCCTGTTAGCAGCCGCCCGCCCACTATCACATCATCAGGTTGACCTGCTACTCTGACCATGGCACAATCTCCCCCTGCCTTCCCTAAGCATTACCGCCGTTCTGGACGACCTCATTTGATTTAATGTTCTCCAATCCAATTAGTTAATTGACTTAACGGTTAATAAAACATGCATCATTCGGCGCCCCTATAAAGCGGTATGCTGACACCTGAATGACATGGCAGGGAGGGTTGATGGAGTGAGGGTATGACTAGGATGAGATGGAGGTGGGTGTTAGAGTGCTACTTGTACAGTATAACGACCCACCGTTCAGCCTTATATTATTAAACTGATGGGCATGGCCTGCCCGGACATAGAAAGCTGGTCAGTCTCCAACCTACAATCAATTAACGAAATAAGGCCGACAACTACGGCTCTGGAGGATTCATTATGTATCTGTTTCACTTCATTTAATTATTTCCTTTTCTACTATTTTATCCATTGTTTCTTTTACAGATCGGAGGGTAGGTGATATACTCGTAGAATATAAAACATGCTGTGCGAAACATTCATGCCATATGCAGGATATCTCAAGGGAAATTTAGTGTTACGATGCCTTCCTGAGTACCATTCTGATCAAAATGGCGAGTGCAGCATTTTCACAAAGCTACAGATGAAGGCGTCTGAAATTCTCACACAATCACACCAGCGGGTGTACTAAATAAGGGGCCTAACTGAAGGTAGAATGCGTCTCCTTCTATCTGCTCTGGGATTACACCCTAGGGCTGATTTATGTCCTGAGGCCCATTGGCGCCTCCCATTTCAACATACTTCATAGATCTTGCCCCTCATCAGGTTTCTATGTATATGTATGAGCCAGGAACCCTCTCACAAGGACCACAGACTGCGGCCTGACATGGTCCTGTATCTGTCTACTACAGACCCGGGGACGAAGGGTTCACAGGGGGAAGGGGGCGACGTCGCGCGAAGGTGTGTTGGCTCTGAGGCATCCACTTCAATCTCACAATACTTTGCAGTAAATCCCAGTTCTTATCTTCCAGCCTCTCCATAATTGGACGTCGAGGGGCAGGGGGGGGGGGGGGGGCGGGGAGCGACCTACAGCTCCCAGCCGTCTACCTCCAACAGCCCCCGCATCTCAAGCCTGGACAGACTCCGGCCCGCAGCCCGTCAGACGGCGACTCATGAATCTAAAACACTTTGCGGATCCTTAGCAGGTCGCTTTCATCTCTGTAGACATAGAAATGTATATATGGTAGTGTTGAAATGCTGTATATATTGCTTTTGTTATGAGACGTCACAATCACTGGTCACTGCTTCACAGCAATATAAAAAAAGGAAAAAATGTGTTTTTTTTCTCTTATTGACCATCTTCTTCTTATCTTTTACAATAGACCTACCTTTCATCTATATGTCGCATCTCCTAAAATTGGGATTTCTATTCTCTAAAGGCTGTGCAAAACAGACGATGCCCGACTTGTTATAGATAAATAACGATATTTCCAGCATCTGTAGAGACACATCCCCGTCGTTTACGTTCATCTGTGTCCAATCTGCGTGTTGACCACCCCAAGGAGCGTCCTCGTGTGGGTTACGGACAAATGAGCACTACTTAAAGATCATAGGCAGTATTTTCCACAAACACTCATTCCCAAAGCAATTTCCCCAAGTACAGCTTGTTACTGTGGACATACCCGCAGGAAATCACTCGCCATCCACAACCTTAAAACGAGCCTTCCGACCGACTGTGTAGCTTTGTGGGTAACAAGCCTCAGATTTCAGATCTCTGAAGTTTGAAGGAGCTGGATCCGGGAAGAATCGCACACAAAATGAAACCGTACTTGAAAGTTAGGAGAAAATCTATAGGTGGATTGGGTGAGGAGGGGCTATAAAAAGATGAATCGAGAAAAAATCGTGAGAGATAGTTTGTGTCGAAGAAGGGAGGAAAGGGAAATCGATGGAGGGAATGTTCAGCACAAGATGCCAGGTCGTGTCCTGGCGCCGCAATCAGAGCATATTGATTGGGATGTAGTGAGTCTGATTGTTGGGAGGGGCACCGTGTGAATCCGCCCTCTACTCACCACTACTGCCCTGCTGCCCTGCCTCTGACCAACTGTCTGACTGGTCTCCGATCACTGACCAGCTGTTTGACTGGTCCCCGATCCAGTCTGATTGGTCCCCGATCACGGACCAACTGTCTGACTGGTCCCTGCCCAATGACCAATTGTCTGACTGGTCCCCGATCACGGACTAACTGTCTGACTGGTCCCCAATCACTGACCAAATGTCTGATTGGTCCCCGATCACGGACCAACTGTCTGACTGGTCCCCGATCACTGACCAGCTGTTTGACTGGTCCCCGATCCAGTCTGATTGGTCCCCGATCACTGACCAACTGTCTGACTGGTCCCTGCCCAATGACCAACTGTCTGACTGGTCCCTGCCCAATGACCAACTGTCTGCCTGTTCCCCGCTCACGGACTAACTGTCTGACTGGTCCCCGATCACTGACCAGCTGTTTGACTGGTCCCCGACCACTAACCAACTGTCGGACTGGTCCCCGATCACTGACCAACTGATCTATCACCGAGCCAGATACTATATAGCAAATAACCTAACTGTGTAAATCAGGATCAACCACAATGGCAAGGACAAGGGATTAGACCAGAGCCTTGCACCATGTGGTCAGATTTCAAACAGATTTCAATTATAAGGTTCATAACACACAAGTCCTCAAAGTGCGTTGAAATTATCAATGTCAAAGAATTCAATATCGTATTTGTCTCAATAGTAGCACCAGACTCCTATTACAAGATGGAAAATCCCTCAATGCGCACACAAACACAACGACAACGTCTCCTCGCAACGCTAGTGAAACATACAGTTTGCTGAGCCAAAGTACTTAGGATGCGAAACTGCATGGCCTCAGTCTAATCTGTCACCGAATCCAATGAAGATTGGATTTACAAGCCCGACGTTTGACGGCAGTGGTCAGTGCTAGCAGGGAGTGGGTGCAGCGGGGCCGTTAAGCGTGATCTGAATCTATCAATGAGCTGCTCAGAGAAGTCTCTCAAAGTAAAGGTCGGGTTGAGGGCCTCATTACAAAGCATGAGTAGGCTCCCCACCGACACCCACATAGACACACGCACACCCATACACACATAGGCAAGTTCCGACATCCGACATCCTCAACAGTATTAGCCAAAGGGGCCACCTATAAAGTATGTACGCAGAATTTCTAAAATCTTTTACCCCAGCACCCCCTCTCCCAATCTTGTACTCAATAGAACAAAGAAGGAGCATACGCTCAATTTTCAAAATATTTGCCCCGCCTCCCATATCCCCAAGTGGGTATGTACTTTGTGGATGTCCCCTAATTGTCGACTTTCTCAGGAAAGATTCTTCCACTAAAAACCATATGTATGCAGGGAGCATGCCTGGTCTTAAGTTTTGCGGACCTGGTTTTAGAGGCAGTGTGGGGAGCTTAATCAGCAGGGAGGATATATATCCGGTGTCAGTCATTTACACTCTCTAGAGGATTTAATTATTACAAAATGCTAACGCTATACAAGTGCCTTCATTCCAGTGACCTACAGCTCTTGTGTGATTAATCGGGGAAATAGCTGGAAAAACATGAATTCCATGTATCCTCAAAGATCTTAGATGGCTTTGGCAAAAGGATCTCCTCTTGAAATATTTATACATGTCAAAACATAAAAATATCTTGACATTACACAGGAAGACCATTTTACCCATTAAACATTTTCGCCCTCATTCGCTCATAATGGGAATGTCACGAACGCCGAGCTTGAGTAACGGCTCATGATCAAAAGGGAAGAGCGGAGAGGTTGCCAGACAAGACAATCACTCATCGCTGAGCCTCCTGGTCTGTAGGTGTCAATCAGCCTGGCGGAGAGGAGGGGGCGGCAGTCTAACCCTGGAGGAGCGGGAGGCGGGCAGGGAGCCCCATCCCTCCCTGTGCCGCTCGGCGGGCAGGAGATTTGTCGGAACACCCTGGAGGAAAGCGAGGGGCGCATTGAGGGGGTTATCGACCTGTCTCTCACAGCGTGATGGGAGTAGATCTCAGAGACTGACCCCAGGACGCATCGACCCGAGGTCTCCAGTAGGCACCACAGACGGCAAGCCTCCGGGCTTCAAAGGGTCGAGCCCTGCTCCCCCGCTCCATCGCCTGCAGCCTAGCCGCCTTGTGCCAATTGCCAACCCCACTGATAGTACCCATTACTAGTAGCCTCCCCATTATATAGCCATCCCAATTTTGCCTCAATCATCTTTTCTATATTCTCTGCGACGAACCGACCCATTCTCCTTTTACTTCCTCTACATGTTACGCACTTTTATCTTCTTTTCTCACAATGTTCCCTTAATCGTTCCACCTTCTTCTCCCTCCAATATCAGTTCGTTAGTTTCTATTTGTCTTCCTACAAAATACAAACGCTAATTTTAGCTATGGGGACGAGGTGTACAATGCCCTGTTAGATTAGCATCAAACACTAGAAGTGTAAGGCCTAACTAGCAAATACCATAATATGGTGCCCACTCCCAGCCACCAAGTATTCTCCTCTTCCACATAGCTTCCAGTCCTTATCTAGTACTCACAACCACAGCTCTTATTTAAATAGGAATTCCAGATCAAGTCAGGGGGAAAAATGAAAGTAATTTTTGAGTGTCATGAATGATGCTCAATCCATACGATCTTTATCTTACACAAGAAAATTTAATTCAGAAACTGGAAATGAAAACATTGTTTTCTTATATGGAAGAGTGGAAACGGCCATCTCTATTTTTGATATATTCTAATTTGACCATGTATTTTTGCTGACTTGTCCATATTTGAATCATCAGACCAAGCTCAGGGGCCCGGGAGCAGTAACTGGCGCTTTACCGTCACTAGGTCAACCAAGCCTTCATTCCGCTCAGCTGTTTGCAGTCGCTGCCTGGCGGTCGGTCTCTGAACACGGTCCTGGTTTATCAGACCTTGTTCAGTGTAGCGGGGCCCCATGTAGGGACATAACCGGGCGGATGACCTGACTAGGGCCATCTATTCTCCTGGTCCCCAGTCTCGACACTGATTTGTCACACTGGATCATCACCACGCCCGCAGCGCCTCTGGTGGGACGCAGCGGAATCGATTCACCCTCTACATTATGGTTCCGATTCTGTGCGGCATATTCATAAGCAATATATTCAAAACACCCTGCTTCTTATGTCATGCACTTGTTATCGTATCCATTTCATCAGTATGAGCCTCATCAGATATATATATATATATATATATATATATATATACTTCATGATTGTTCTTTCCTTCTGATGGAAAGCAGAAACCTGATGAATGTATCCTTCTCGGGGACGCGGAGATTGGTTGTAGACAGAGAGAACGAAAGGCGTTAAGTAGTTCTCAAACAGACCGCTAACTGCACAGTGGTGCTGTATCGCACGGAACACTCCTCCTGGAGATAATAGTGTGAGAGAAGAGGCTCGAGTGGAGATGGCAGAGAGTGCGTTTTTTTGTGAGCGGGTGCTGTCTAAGGAATGGCTAAGGAGGCATAGCTTAAAACAAAACAAAATATTGTCTACACTAGGTTCTCAAGTCCCCACTCGTATACTTAACTTAACTAGCTTGTTCATAAGCTTGTTCATTGTTCCCCCCTGGAAGATTACATAGCAAATCGCGTTTTATACCTGAATATAGGCCTATACGCATATATACAATAAGGTGTAAAGAAAATTAACATCTATAAGCACATGTTATCCTGCACATAACTGCACTTCTTCAAATTCGTTGTAATATTATGAAGTTGTCCTTAGCAGACGACAGAATAATATCTACATTCGTGGTGAAGTCCTGTCGAACTCTAGAACACTGTACAAAAAGATGTCCACTCCATGGCATAATATTTAACTTGGCAAGCTGTTACTTTTAGGGTGTTTCCTTACAAAATATCGCTCAAATAGAACAGAATATAAGCTGTACACCAGCAAATGTTACAGGCTATCAGATGATGACTCAGTTCCTGTCATGTCATAACTTGTCTACGTAACCTAGTTTTGATATTTATGTGTACTACTACATGTTTACATGTATATAAGAGCTGGGAACTATGCTGAGTGATTGTATCCAAAAACATATACGACGGGCATGTTGCTAAGTCGATCTTTACTCTATAATACTACACGACTGTAGGCTGTGCCCTCGGGGAATCACGCAACATTACCCCCACGCCATCCCCGAAGTGACTGTGAGTTGAGCCAATAGTAAAACAGGCGCCCAGTCTACTATGCCACTATCACAATACATACATCATGCATACAGGATTGTAACGGGGTGCAGTGCGGGAAGGCGGCGGGCTGGGGTGCCCTGGAATGGTTGGTATCAAATATACCAGAAACAAAGCGGTGGACGGGGGAAAGGGTGAGCAGAAAGTAGCATAATTCACTGTGTTGGGGTGAATCGGGGAAGGTCAGGAATAGTCATTATAGTAAATCAAGATAAATATGTCTTCGTTAACAGTCCTAAGTAATGTCTGTTTATGAGAGGTAGGCCTGGCAGAATATTACTATCATTATGCACTTACTCATTATTATATAGAACATGAGTATGCAAGGCAGGTAATCCATATGTGTATTTCATACGTGGTAGGCGTAGAGTTATCGCTTCTCTAATCGCGCGTAGACATCATAAACACGTAGCCATTTACTAAATACATATACGTATACATAGATGGATCAGTGATGTGTAAATGTTTCATGTGAAATTTGCTGCCTTTGAGAGAAAACATGGACAACATGTCTGTGTCGACCATGACATGGAGCTGAGGGTCTGTGGAGAGGTTCAAATCTGTGGAGAGGTTCAAACCACTGTTCTATTGAAATGAATGAGACTTTGTTTTACTTAAGAAAAAGAATGTCCTATTCTGAAAATGAAAAAAGAGGATATTCCGGGAAAAGTGGAATTCTGTCGTCTTTGCATTATTGTCCAATACAGACCCATTCTGGACAGATCACGATATAGTTGAAGTTACTACACTCACGAGTTGAAACATTCACGTGTGTACTGGCGGCGGTGGTCTAGTCACCGTGATACAACAAACAAACCACGTGACATTTCGCACCAGACGGCGTCTATGTCGGTCCTCCAGGTGCTAACTAGGCCCGCGCCGAGGCTGTGTGGTACTGGAAGTATGCGGTGCCAAATGTGACCTTCTATAGTTTAGAAAAGTACAAAGATCAAGATTCAGTTCAGTTTTACTGTGATAATACCATAAAATGTAGATAACGATGGGAAAGATGGTTGATGCAAAGGGGTTGGTGTTGTAAATCAGTCGTCACCTACGCTGGCCTTGGGAGTTTTAGAAAGTTGTGTTATCGAATCCTTCATATGTTTCAATATGGTTATTGATTAACTTTGGAACCTCTTTTGACTTTCTGATGCTCTTTAGACTTTCTGATGTAAAAATAAGAATATCTGCCAATTGACAAGAGTATGGGCTTGCACTGGCAGGGTATTTCCTTCTTCGAGTTGACAAATTTCGCTTTCTGGCCCACTGCTTATTTGGAGAGGACTTTATGAACAACAGTGAGCAATATATCATTGAGAGTTTTAACAACGGTTAAAACAAAAATCTACGTTCATGTAAGTTCTGTGTCTTACTCATCAAACAGCATCATCGTTTTCAAAATAATCACATGTGAATGACGCTAAGCGCCGTACAGTGCTAACTATACATGTGCATGTATGTGTGTCTACGCTGGGGGCGGGAACTCGGGGTGGTGGCTGAAGCTGAGCCAGGGGAAGTTGGCAGGCAAAGCACGCAGCACTCACTCTGTTGGCTCAGTCGAACTGTGATCAGAAAAGGCCGGGCCCTAGCGTGTAGGATCACACAGGGGGAGAAACCAGGTGGTGGAGCCCTAAACGCCACCACAGTTCTCCCTGTGGATGTGGTGCCTGAACGTAGCGCTCTAACGAGACATTTTCTGAGATACTGAGGAAAATAAAGACAAGTTGGCATGTTTAGTTGATTTTTGGCAATCTGGTGTTGCGGACATTTCTAAAGACATTGCTTGGCCTGTTGAGAATGTGGTATGCCCATTAGCTTGCTTTTTTGCTGTCTAACTTTTACTTCCACAACTCACTCTTATGCAGTTTTTAGGTGTCTGAATTAGAATTAAGATTGGCTACTCTCTTAGGGGAACTACTGACTGAGTTGCGATGAAAGTTTAATCAGAATTTCCCGAAATGATAATTGCATTTGTTGACATCTTTTTCCACTGATTTATCAAATACATTTTTGCTTGTCGTTGAAAAGGCCTAGTTGGAAGGAAGACATTCAACAATATCTGTGAGGAATAGTATGATTATAAATGCGTCATTTTAATGATTCTATACAAGTCTACGACCCCCTATTCTTTAAGAATGACGGTCGTAGACTCTTTTAGGTCTTGTATCAGATACATGTATAATTTCCACCCTTGACCATGCAATCTCCTTTGGATGACATATTTTTGTTGCTATATGGATCTCAGACCTCAGGTTACTACTGTTTTTGACAGTCAAAAGCAGTAGTTTTTCCAGGTTTGAACCGCGGTTCGGGTAGCTGTAGGCACGTTGGGAGGCGTCTAGACGGGCTGAGTGTTTGGCATTCTCACCGGAGATGAGTTTGTATATCGCCATGGTTACACAACATCGCCATGGTAACATACATCACCATAGCAACACCTAGCCCACCATGCTAGCTCCACATGTGAGGTTCTCTTCAGGCTCAGCTGCCGTCAAGTTTAGGGTGGAAAAAAGACACTCAACGCGTTCTATGGTTACTTTCAAAATATCTCAAAAAGTACGAGAAAGCCCAGCACTTCTTTGCATCTTTCTCTGCAGGGAAAACTTTCATAATGAGGTACAAGTACCTGCTAATATTTCAATTCAGATGAAATGATAGCGCAGTATTTGGGAAATTAAGATCTAGACAGCTAGAAAAGTCTGCATGCGCTTTGTGCAATGCAGTCTGTTACCCACTGTTCTCGTGAGGCGTCAGTGGGAGCATCGTATTTACGGTGATTTTAAATCATATGATAGACCGGCATTAGAAGCCTGAGTTCTGCTTCAGTTATCTTTATGTTTATTTGCTGAAGTTATTCATCAAAAAGTCACCTTCATTAGAAAACAACTTGGAAACGACGATCGAACAATTACAAGCAGTATCACATCCAGGGAATTGAAAAAATAATGATTCTGACTATGGGGATGGTGTTGTTCTAATGTAGCTAATATTCATGTTATTTAATTTAACAAACCTCGTGCTGCAATTGAACAACACGGGCACGAGGTTCATTTGAAGAAAATAACAATCATTTTTTAGCATGGACCCCTGAATATATTTTTGTTATCTTTCAATTTTGGTGGGTGAAACTTGTTGATTTGTTTGTCATATATTCATATAGAAGTAGAGAAGCATGGCGAAATTCAGGTGTGCAAGCATCAGGTGGAATATGGCGGCCACGCTCATAAAGCGGACGAGGCGCACAAGTCTGAGTCCATGTTATTCACTCGGCAGTACATATTGTGATGACTGTGCTGAACTGGCGTCAATATAGAGATTGCATAATAATTCCCATGGGCGATATGACGGAGTACATTATTGAGAAAGCGACGATACACAGTGTGAAAGTACAAGGACTTGCATACAAGCCCGAGGAAAGTCTAATACCTCTGGCAGCGCCGAAAGGATGTCGCTCAAGACACGAGACTCCCCTATTTGCAATTGACATGTCTCCCTATTCTCTTTTTCCATATGCATTACATTCTTCAGAATATAGAAAAAGTCAGAGCCCCTAAACCATGGCTGTTCGCTATAATTTCAGGTGGATATACCTCGATCGTGGGCAAGGCAGAACTGTCACCTTTCGAACCTATAGTCATATTGCTTATTTTTCATATTTTTAATGAGTATATATCTCGAGCGTATATCTGTTCTCCATACAATTTTGATAGGCCATTACTAACATTTGAGCATTTAGGGACCACATAAAAGTTAGAAATAACGCCCTAGAAATATTGCTCGTAGTCATAACCACAATAATAACCGACCCATAGGATCAAAGAGAGCCAGCCACAAAGACATAAGAATGGATCTGAGTTACCCTGTGACCTCAATAGAAAGCTGATAATATCTATCAAACCATACTGAAACAATTATTCAATATCTTTTTTATTCTTAAATGAAGGATACTGTTTATGGCAACGTCACTCATGCAGGAACCAATTGCTAACTGCCACTGCATTCATTCATTAGCCCAAGTGAAAACTCGCCGATAGTGCCTTTGAATTCTGGGACTGAGCTTCTAACCAAGACGCTCGACTATTTCCGGGGCGACTGTCATGTCCCTGACAAAAACGAAAAGAATTTTAATCAATTGTAATGCCGCCTTTTAGAATTGAATGTCAGCACTACAATAGCCATCTAATTCAGAAGGGCCTATAGGCGATGCGTCAAACGCAGTGGAAAGGTGTCAGTATTTGCGATACCATTCTTTGCGGTACACTTTCCTGATATGAGCTGCCACAGCCGGAGGCGGCGTTGGGTTACTGTGGGGGTGAGGCTGACTGGGAGGCTTTCCTAGAAGGATGTCGATATGCTCAGCGCAGCTCAGAACACCTCAGTGCAGCTCAGCATAGATGGTCTTCCTCACCACGCCTTTTTCAACCGCCCAACTCAATATACTACTGATGACAGCCAGCAACCAGCATCTCCAACAGCATGTAATCTCTATGACCGTGGGGTGAATACCGCCTGGGTACCAGCGACCCCGAACATAAGTGTCGTCTGCGGATGTTCGCTGCGCGTGTTGCCGGCGGGTGGAAATTGCGGTTATCGTGGAGGGTTTGGTACCAGCCGAGTCGTGAGTCAATAACCACCAACACCCTGTCGCAAGAGTGTTTTCTGCTCCTCGACAGTCACTTCCCAGCAGCACAAATAGATCTGCCAGCGAATCACGATGAATATGCACAGTAATCGTGCTGCTGACTGAATTACAGCATCCAATCTTCTGTGAATTCGCGCCAGGCCCGCATTCCTCTTTCCCGCCAGCAATTCCTGATGGTTGGTCCCAGAAAACTTCAAAATACATTTCTACGAGACTATAAGCTAGATTGAGATGGACCTAAAGTGCTACTGGTAGAGATTGTTGTGGTGATTGCGGTTGCAGACAATGCGCATTCGCCTTCGGAGTTTTTTCGTTGATGAGGTTGCTACTAGAGACTCCTAGATCATATGAGTACATCGTGAGGTGGACCTTGCAAAGACCATAATGACAGTCTGATGGTAATGTATGCCAGCCTAATATAAATGGTTCATTATGATCCATACGCACATAAATTTGTGGCTAAATACTTGGTACCTCTATAAAGCGTCTGCTACACGGTTCTCTACTCTGACTACGATTCCATGTAATAGGCTCCTATTACTATGGTTTTCTATTACGAGGGGTGCCGACATATGGGATGCTGTAGGTGATATAATTCTGATAACATCTAGATTAGGGCTGAGAATGAATACCAAGTCAATATGGCGATTTCACCAAAAGGGACTGCAGATGTCCACCCCTAAAATGTTTTCCTGAAAACAATAGCTCTATTAAACACAAAGAAGTTTTGCTGATCTAAAGACAAAAATAGTCAAAAACACCAAGAAAATAATGCCCTATCCAAAACAAAGGAAAGTCGGCATATTTTGTCTAAAGATGAAGGTTTTCAGAAAACGGTTCTGGGGCCCCACTAACTACATGTATACTGTGTTATGACCTCATAGGGTTGCATGTCGCAGAGTGCACTGCACATTTTATATCCTGATATCCAGGCGTCTGGTAACCTGCCTCTCTGTAACGTGTCTATAAAAAGCGTCCTGAAAACAGGATTGATTTCTTTTTTATCTTTCTGAAACGCCTTTCCTTTACACACTCTCTTCTTTGTGAAAGAGCACTCTCATGTTTTACAGGAAGTTATTGAGACAGTGTTTGCCTCTAAATGTGTTGAAGAACAGACCACACATAGACATATCAGTTATATTGTACTTGTTAACCAAATTCACTATCGAACAATATCAGTATTCGTGTGAAGCTGCAACATTATAAAAAAGTTAAGAAAACATCCTCTATATATATAACGTTCGCCTTGATATATAACTAAATCCTTCCTCATCAATAACCCCAGTGTTGGCTCTCACGTTTGCTTCACTGTGTTTAGAACAACAGCCACGCAGTGGACCAATTCCACGCCACTGATTGGCCCGCGTCAATGTCGAACGCTGTATCTGGTCTACTTCCGCTGCATACCATCGGGTGAGACGCCGGTAAGGACACTGGTAGAGGCCATCTATTGCCGAGCAAGCACCTCCATTTCGATTAATCCCAGTTTACTGCCAGTCTATGCGGCCACTGCCCTCCGCATCCCACAGCCTTATGACCACCTGCAGAACCGACTGTGCTGAGAGAGCGATACCCGTCGATTGAGCACAACGCTTGGAGAGCCATGCGTCTCACTTCCTGTCTACTCCGCTCCCACTGGAGGAAGCGATGACTTCCGCCTTGTATTATTCCGGTGGCATCAGTACGTATGTGTGGCGACCACTCTAAAAGGATCGATACCTGAGAGGATTAAAAGTGAGGTTTCCTTCCGTTCTTTTTAAACCAGGTTTTAAGTATTGTATTCGCATGTAGAAGAGGTTAAAAACAAAGTTATGGAAAGGAGACTTAGTACTGGTGTCCAATGAGTATGCGAGGAAGCGTCAAGAATCATGATATCCAAAGGTACAGCTTGATAACTCTTTTTGATAGGGTGTGGCATAAAATGTTTTACACAACTATTCATTTGATCTAAAATCGTGGAGATGGGGTAAGATGAATATCAAAGAGCCCGTAGCAAAAATCAATTTGAATTTAAGCAACTCGGTACTGCTACAGGCTTTGCTGGGCTACCACCACGTGAAGATCACGATACGCACAGGTCTTGTTGCAAAAATCCAAACAGACTCTCACCTAGGGCCGTTTCTGCTAATTAAAGGACAGACCAAGATGTGTATGGGTGAGGTACACTCACAAATCCATGTTCCACGGTTTCTGTACATGTAACCTGTGTGACAAAATAATCAAGATTACGTACAAAATTATGTCTGGTTTTGTGTATAGATGGCCATAATCTCCGAGTACCTTAGGCGAAGTAATATCCGAGCGACAGCGAGGATATTATGTCGTCAAATACGAGGAAATTAAAGCCACTCGTACACAATACCAGTCGTTATTGTGTGTGTTACTATATAGCCATGGGGTATATACTGTAAATATGCACCGTTTCGCCATATAACGAAAAAATGCTATACAGAAAATGGTTCCATACGGAACACTGTCCCGTCCGCGTCGTCTAAATCATTTTATTTATTTCGGTTATATAGTAAATATATAACGACCTACCATGCTTGGACAAGCTACAAAACTCGATGATAATGTATGGTTTGTACAGCATGGCCAGGTCGTTCTGTATGATATAGTTACTTACTTACACGATTAATAACAAGAATGAAAGATTTATGACATATGGGATGACTACACATTCGATAAGGACACAGCACTGTCAAGCATGGTGGTAATTTGGTGTAGACTTGCCAGTTATATAGTTCGCTATTATTTCGTAGTTTTACATGCAAAACGTTTTACGATTTTAGATATCAGTAATTAATATTAAATGAATATTTTAGAAACTTATTTCGAAGTACATGATGATTTGACCTCATCATGGATGGGACTTTTTTTCTGGAATCTCCTCCTGGAGATTCACCAAATTCAAAGTGCCCTATACATTTAGTATGGAGACTTCGTAATAGGTGGGTAATAAAACAGAATAACGCCTGAGTCTAGGATACTAATCTATTGCTAATCTAGAGTCACCAATCTATTCTACAGGGCAATATCATAGGAACAACACAGGAAATATTTGTTCCTCAAACACATGCGTCAATCATTTTCTCTAACAGTCGGGGTTTGATATTGATTTTCATTAAAAATACGGCGGCATGCCGCGTCCACGCCCGCGTCTCCGAGGAGGATTTGATCACTGCGGGTTATTAGAGACCCTGAGGCCAGCGCTATTAATCAGGACAACGGACGGTGTTGGGCGACCATAACTATGCGAAAACGCTTTTTAAACTCCACGATATTACCATGGAAGGAAACATGATTATTCCAAAGGCAGGCCAGCCGTATCTCAAATAGCGCCAGCTGTGCCAGGGCGCGGTACCATGGAAGCAAGTATGCAAGAATTGAATCAACATGTGCAGTTCATGAATAATTGTATCATACTGAATACTTGACATTTATAGCAGAAGAGAATTTTGTTTGTTTGTTTGTGTAGTTTTACGTCTCGGCAGGCTAGTTACTTCCTTTTGAGACTGAGCAGAAGGGAAGTTACGCATAACGATAGCGGATTCCAGGGGGCCGATGGTGAGGGTGATGTGAGATGGGGATACGGATGGCACAATGGGACAAGAAGGATGGAGTGTGGGATGAGGAAGGATGGTGTGACATAGGGGAGCTTGTCTTCTCTGTATGTGTGTGTTGGGGGGGGGGGGGGGGGATGGAGATAAAAGCACCACCCATAATGGTTGAGGACCTGAATGTTGGGTAGCGGGATGTGGGTACAGTTGGGATACACGTGGTGGAGGGTGAGGGGTGGTGGACCAGGGCTTGGGGCGGGTATTAGGGCCCTAGGCGCTGCCTCAGACGTCACGTGATGATCCAATTACGATAACCCAACCTTCTCCAACCACAGCCCCGGGCCATGGCCAAAGCCGCAAATGCCTTGCTAAGAACTAATCTGCTTGAAGAGTGAGAACGGAAGTAGTGCTGAGGTTCGCTACTAGATGGTGTGGTACTCCCTTCTCGTTGCCACGTGAGCAGGCGCGAGATGCGGCGAGATTAGTGGCCACGTGATGTATGGGCATTTCGCTTGTTGCCGAAGGGAAGAAGATCCCCGTGTTCCTCTCACAGGAAGCTGGCGAGGGTCCCTTAAAACATCATGTCGTGACAATATGTAATGAATTATAACATCCCCACATACTACAAAGCGCCGCCTTTGCCAATAATTACACCTGTAGCTTATCTCCGACATCGCGGATTATGGGAAATTGAATTGGTCCAATAGTAATCAAGGTTTCAAATCCTTGGCTCAACTTCTTATTTTGTCGAAGGGCAGTGGAATAGGTGAGAGCCGTCTTACCCTTGTTTGATATTTATACACATTCCATGAATCTATATCTTGTCATATTCCATTAAGTGAGGTTGCTGGCCAAATACCAAATAACCTGTTACACTATCAAACATTTCCGACTGGTTTATCTTTTGAGCTTACGAGAATCCTCTTATTCTGCATGTCTCTAGTATGAAATTCAACGGGAAAGAATCCTTAGTAATTCTATAATATTCTAATCCAATCTTGCTTTATGAATATCTGCAGTGTTCATGAGTACCGTATGGAATATTCAAATATGATAAAGTGGTTTAGGGAGCAGAGTGGTTTCCCTCTCTTTACAACGCCTAAGGTGAATCAAACCCCTCTGTGCTCAAGGGACTACGACATTTCTCATCACCAGATCGGGAATCAATCTGAACGAGGGAATCCGTTAAAGTGAAAACCATGTTTGTCAGCCAAATGTAGACTTGAAGTCTGAGTGGATTTTTCTAGCACATCCCGTTAGCCTTGCTACCAGCACAGTAAGACAGTACTACATTCAAAGACACGGTATTCCCAAATGACACTCAAACTCCTAGAACCCTCGTAGAATTTGAAGTTTTGATTAATCATCACTGCGAAGAGTTCGGTTTGATGGTCGTCTATTTAGAGGCATTATGTTTATGGCGGAGAATCTACTCTATTCGCACCAAAAGTACTTACATTTGACAGAATCATAAGATTAATACACCGAGGGGAGTTGAATAATACCGAGAACCCTGGCAGCTATTCATTGTAAAATTACTGGCTCATATGGACGCCTTTTAAAAAAGAAATAACCCAAGAGGCCCATACATTGATGTGTCATAGCACGTAAAAAGAATAGCCCGTATCCTTCAGGGATCACGTCTTATCGAGGCAAGCAGGATCTGTTTGGGATCCTGAGACTAGAGATGTGGCTTGATAGCCTGAGAGCCTGGCCCTCTCTGGATTCATAAGAACCCTGCCCACACTATCATTTTTCATCCTTTATATTCCTTTTCTTTTACTCTGCCGACGTTGGCCTTATCCATAGTGAGATCTGCCATTTAGATGTCAACCCAAGACTGCAGAAAGCTATAGGCAACCATGGGCCTCGGCAATGACGGAAATAACCGCCTAGAGCGTTCGCTACCAGCACGTCGTTTTCATTCTACGAAGGCTGTCAGCATAACACAGTAGCTATAAGTTTATCATATTAGTGACCACCAAAAGCAATGAAAACGAAATATAACACCAGAAGCTTGTTTTTAAGTTTTAATCATTCGGGAGCAGAATCGCAAACAAATCCAGATCTCTTAACGTGAAGAGCGGAAAATGCCGTGTGATTTATGGGCGACAGCCATAATCATTCCTAGAAGGCAGAAACTGCCATTATTTGATTAGTGGTAGCGAGAAAATGATAAAAGGGAAATAAAACAATGCGTTGCCAAACATAGAAACAAGCCGTTCAGCTTCTGGCCTCGAAAGTTAAAGGGGCTTTCAAAATTCCCATCCCCTGAAAAACCGTGAAGAAAGAATCATTATAGAATCGCGGATTGATCTGTGCTGCATAAGAGGCTCATTACGAAAGAAGATTCCACCTTCTAAACCCTATTCTAAGAATGTTTGTATGAAATACACCGCTCAGTGTTAAAATATCTGGGATAATCACTCCTTATAGCTTTAAAGCTTGACTCAGATGCGGAAGCTCGAACAGAGTAAACCCTAGCCACGTATTCCGACCTTATAGCTTTACAATACAAAAACCTCGCCAGCTGTGCTAACTATGAATCTAGAATGTTTTCTTCCAATAATGTATGACAACTATAACAAATTGTTAGCCATTGTAGTGTGAGGGAAGTATCACTGATAGGTGTTCAAAACGCTTTACTATACCGACTCTCCTACGTCACAGGACTTGATCCGTAAAGTGAACTTACCTGTAGAGAAAAAGAAAAAGAAATTTACTAAATGAGACAATCACAAATGAAGACACGAATGTTCGACCTAAAACATAGTACATCAAATATCTACAAATTATCCAGTGTAAACGTAAGAGAGCGACCTTCTTAGTTTTCTCGTGTACCCTACAATATTTCTTTTATATAATATGCATTCTGTATATAACCCACGACTGAATTTGTCTTCTATTATGATAATCCCTATAGTTACCTACAAAAATCAATGTGTTGGCGAAGCAGGTATAAAGACAATGGACACGCAGGTCCAAGCCTTAGGCCAAGTCTGCGCATCCCTAAGATGGCTATTACCTGATAATGATTATACATTACCAATAGCTGGCAGCGACGCTTTTTCTGTTGTTAGCGATCTGTAAAGCTCAATATGGTATTACGCTTTGGACAGAGACATTTCAGCGTGAAACCGCGACGTTATCGAGATAAACGGATCTTCTGTTTATTGACATCCTGAAGCGGGGGGCTCTTAAAGCGTACTTTCTCTCTCCCTTTTTTCTGTCTTCGTGAAGCGCGTTCTAAGTAACACTTTGATATACCCATGAGATATTTACTCGATCAATTTTTCCTTTAAAAAGGTATTATCGATCTACATCACAGAGCCAATATGCGGCGTCTTTACTTAAGGCGCCACAATTCTGTTGGTGAAGAAAATGCAGTCCATCATCAATTTCTGTCAAATATTGGTATATATGTATTAAAATTAATTGTGCTTCCCTAGATATCATATTGATGCAGGCCAGAATGAATATATTATCTAAAAATGGGAGTAAATGATTCAGATATTTTTCGACCAGTTCATATCTTGATTTCGGATAGAGACAAAAGATGCGGGAACACCCTGGATGAGTTAAGCCTTGGGGTGCCTCCATCCGTTCTCCCACCCTCTTCTCTTTGTCTGCGATCTGGTGCTGTGTTCAAACAACCCGCAGCCCTCAACATGTCCTGTTTAAACTTTTATCGATGACAAACTCGTCCTGACAATGCCAGGGCAAACTTCAGATAAAACAGCATCAAACAAGTCTTCCCTCCAGTCTTCTCCGCGACATGACCAGCCCCTGGGATGACACTCGCACCCTTTCCTCCCTACCCTCACCCCGATCCCTGACAAATACAACATGAAGAGGCCGTTTTTGGAAACTCGCGAAAAATAAATCTTCCGAAATTTATTCAGAAAAGCAAGATGTGGAGCAGGATAAGTGAAACCTCCTGGGTTCAGATTCAGCTGGTTGCAATAGTTAGCCATGGAGACCTGGACAGAGCTGCTTGTTTTAAATCCATGTTCTAATCCTAACAAGACGTGTAGGCGGCCGTGGGGACGTCTTTGAGCTAGACATGTGTTATTATTATTCACCCTCAACCATCATTCAATACGCCCAGCTACATACGCAATATTACATTACAATCGAAGGCCCTCAACTCCGACACATTTCATAACACTCGAATGCCCAAAATCGATCTCTATATTGATATATTAGAAGGATGCCATCCTATTTAGGCTCATTCGTCTTAATGCACTACATCAACTTAGTAATATCCCAATATCGTCCCATGTAACTTATCCCATATGATTTGTCGCATTTTGTACCGTGGCACGCATGACATAATCCCAAGTCCTCTCACAAATTGAGTATTCTAGACAAAAGTCAGCCCATCATGTTAACATATCAGTTAGTTGTTCTGGGCCTGAACAATTTCAATTGCGAATTTCATATTCTGTTTAACTTATTGTACAGTTATATAGCTCCTCATATGTGTAGTTCCACAATGTTTATTGACGTGGTGCAGTACCCAATACTTGCAATGTAGTGACTGATCTCCTTTGTGGGTGTAAGACAGGGTACGTGAGCTGCCTCTTCGTACTAAGGTCTTCGTTGAAAGTGGGTGTGAACAGTTTTGAGACTAGGCCTAATTCGGAAACCGTATCAAAATAAGAGACACGAGACATTGAGTAGATACGTTCATGAATATAAAAGTAAGTCTGTAAGCAACTCCGAGGCTGCTATGTGAGCTGGTGTCTAAAACAGTATTGAGCATATGGACCAAATCGCCAATGTTGATCTTGGGATGGGTTCTGCAAGCTCTGTTAAAACACATCAAATGAATGAACACATGCGCAAATCTGTCACTATGAATATCTACGCCGGCTTGTCTGTTATTAACCCCTCTATTCGTTCGTTTCTCTTGGTACCATACTAATCTGGTTGGTAACAACATCTGTGCTCTAACTGCAGCCTGAGGAAGAGCATCAGTGCCTCAAATTGTTGGGTGTAACTCCAGACAGACACAAACATGACCAGCTGCCGACAGGGTCTACGCTGTATACCTTATACCAGCCACCAACAAATGCTGTATTGATGACCACACACCCTGTGCAGCCCACAGGATGCGAATACTGTTCATTATATATACCTTGTATCAACCATCAAAATGTGAATAAACATAATACAAAGTGCACCTTGTACAGACTCCCAAGATATGACTCCTGTTAACCATATAACTTGCGACACATACATGGATAAATGTTAATCACGCAACAAAGTAGCCATACATTACTACCATAATGACCATAATGTGTCTATCTGGGTACAATTCATTAAGGACAATAGAACTAATTGATTGTTATAAAAAAAATGCTTTCCTCTAAAGTAATGTAGACACAAGATGAGACATTGGTATTATACTATCGTTTCTACATTCAATATTTGGTAGAATATCCGCTGAAGCTTGCCTAATAACGCCGACGTCAGTCATATCTAGACATGTTATGTACGGCCCCAGCTTTGCATTTATCTGATGGTGATATCTATTGACCAAAGATCCGCCGACCGAGTCAATGTTTACACCAGAACTGATCCGGACGGCATTAGAGGCAGACAGCTGGTGTAGACTGAGTGAGGGTGGGGTATGCCTGCATTGGCACTGTGTATTCACCACTCTACCACCGTCTGTCATCCTACTCCTATTCCTCTATTTCTACCAGCCCAGCCTGCAAATCTTTCATACCCCGCCTAGTAGATCGTACCTATGTCATATCTCATCGATGTCGTACCTTATTATCTGTGTTGTATTATCATCCTTAGCCACCATGTTCATCCAGAAAATACCATATAATTGGTCATGGAATGGGAGATTGTAAAGGGAAATGCGGGTAAAAATGGGTTTTTGGAGCTGCCTGGACAACCTGTAATCCTATGTAATTATTCAAGTAACTTACCTTGGCAAAAACAATTACTGCCAAGAAATAATCTCTTTGGTTTCGTCTGGTCACACAGGACAGGAATTATCAGTGAGTTGAAACCCTTCCCTTCAAACCCTTCCTTTTCTTTTTTACACTTTTATTCAGGCAAGTAATTGTTACATTGCAAGAGCTCGGCTGGGCCGTTCTTCCGTTCTTTCATTTTATTCAAATCTTTTATCATTATGCTTTGTTCCTCTTCATCTTTCTTTATCTCCTTTCCTCTCCTCGTCCTTGCTGTTTTGCCTAACCACATCTCTCATTCCTTTTTCATGCATAACTACACACACTGTCTCTTCTCTCTAAGGTGATACAAATTACGGTTGACTGAAAAGCGGATACCATATCTAGGGATTTGGATTGTTTGTTTATTTAACGTCCCAGGGGACCCTGAGGGTATACAGGGACTAACTCATGGTTCAACTTTTCTCGATGATTTTACACTACATGGGTGGTGTTCGAATCTATGAGAAGAATTCAGGCAGAAATCTCACCCCTATACATTTACGGAGGTGGGAGATCTTTCACTTCCTAGGGAAAAAATGCAAAATTTGGTTGGCATTAACCAGATTAATTGTATGGTCAGTTCCCTTCATACGTTGCTCAAAGACTTCATGGTAACCATGACGATATTTGGAAATTGTGGTGGGAGATAGATATTAGCAAACTCAGACCCCTTCCCCAGCCTTCTTCTTACCACCCCCTCTTACTCCTTCTGAAGTCTCCCATCTGTGCTCCTGTTTCTCCTCTATCCACGCAGTCTGTATGTTACGTTGAAGCAAGGCGGTGGTAAGGTGGAAGCTGTGTCATAGTGATAACACTGCCTGTGGAGTGTGTCTACTCAGTGGCAGATGGAGAGTTCTGGACCATGTACGCTTCAATGTAGGCAAATTAGTGACGGGACTTAATGACGTACTCTTAGTTTCCTAGCTGAACCACAATTAATATGTACTCTTCGTTTCCGAGAACTGGATTTTTCTTATTTTGCTACACTGAGTAAAATATTATATCTAACAGCAGATGATTAAATGTTCTAGGTAGTTAGCTTTGAAATTACGAGGATATGGTAGTCACATCTCTGAATAAACTCATGAGTTGCAAATATAAGACTACTTTTTAGAATGTCGTTTGACATATCAGATTGAACATGCGAAAAAAAAACCCACATAGTATGAGAACATTTTACCAAAATCTAGCTTAGAACGTCAGAAACATTGCGACGCGACACAAGTGCGACGCGATGTGACTGGTAGGTTCGTGCCTCTGGCTCGTCTACAAATCCAGACAAGGTGAGAAAGCCTGAACACGCAATGAACCCGTGATATGTTTAATATTGTACGGTCACATCAGCACGCGTCCGCCATGTTTCGCACAGCAGCAAACGCAAACCGGCCGCAACCCAGTACAGACGCGTCCTGCTAGCGTCGCGTCCGCCCTATTTGGGCCAGAACGTTGACCGCCTCGTGAATCCACGACACGACATGTCACCGCTGCTTGACAGGTTTCTCATTTCATGAATCTGGTTGGCTGATAGCTCGGTTAGACGCGGACTATATTGTCACGTGCCTGTGTGCCGCCAAGTGAACACTGACCCGGTGAGCTTATTAGTCCCCACTAAATCCCTCACTGACAGCTATGCGAGGACGGGAAGGCAGGAGGATGGAGGGAGAGAGCGGGGCAGGTAGTGGAAAGCGGGGTATGTCGAGGATAAGGAGGGTAGGACTGAGGGCGCCAGGCAGACAGACGGTCGGGTAACGAAAGGAAGGTGAGAGGGAGGCGAGAAGGCAAGAAGTGAAAGAGAGGGTGGTTGGCCTATGGCAAGGAGAAAGGGAGTGATTGGTTTGGTTTGGCTTGGTTTGATTTTACGTCCAGTCAACCATTATAGGTCCTTTCCAGACTTTCTCAAGGTTCTTTTACACCACTAGGGTGGTGATCGAATCTATGTGATGAATTCAGATAGAAATCTCACCCCTATAGATTTACCGAGGTGAGAGTTCTTTGACTTCCCACACCACATAGACATGGTATGAGAAGGATGACCTTTGTTATAGCAGTAAATCTACCACTGCTGGGGGTGGGACTCGAACCCACAAAGTCTTACAACCTTGGGGTTACAAGAAAGGGAGTGAGAGAGGATAGCCGCCAGCGTGGCAAGGTGAAAAGGGCTGAAAGAAGTAACCAGGCAGACAGATACAAACAGACAGACATGGGACCGGGAGGAGGCACTCAGACAGGTGAGCAGACGGGTTGGCTCGACGGCCAGGGACGTGGGTGTGGCGGCAAGAAGAGAGAACGAGGTTCTGTGGCCAACAACTGGGGGCTGACCTCTCCCTCCCTGAAGGTAGCTTCCTCAATCAATCAACCAGTAATTGCCTTCTCCGAGCCCGCCAATGTACTTCCCTCCTCCACACCAAGGTCATCACCTCCTCTGGGTGCACCATCATAGGCCATTTACATCTACAAGTAGGGTGGGCCCAGCCAGCCGGACCGTTTCCATTGCCAGTGTTTACACCTACACATAATGACGACTCTACTGTAATTAAGGAAATAAACAAGCGCCTCAAACTGGAGTCCCCACACCTCAGACATGAAACAATTCGATATTGGAAAAATCAATAAGACGGACATTTTTCCCCCCACCAAGGATTCAATGTAATTGCAACGGAGAAAAAGAAATTCGAATCTTTCAAAATATGGCATCTGATCGGAAATTTGGTTTAGAATTACTCCAGGTACAGCTCTTTTTATTGAACTAGCATCATACTGAAAGTGAGATGAAAACGAACCGCATCATAATTTCAAATCATATATTATGTAGGTGTCAGATATCGGCTCGGAATAGGACTTCCGCGTCCTGAGCATATCATTCAATACAGAAGGAGGGTCACAGGAGATGAGGAGCGGGACGTGGGGGTGCAGGAGGAAGTGGTCGTGGATGATCGATGAGAGTTTGTGAGTAGTACAGAAAAATGTGGGTTTCTTTGCGGCATTGCATCCAGGGAGCTTCCTTTTCAATCAATGAGTAGGTCAGGGTGCGAGAGTATCCGCTCCCATAAATCTGTTGAAGTCCTCTTTTTTTTAAATTTTATAACAGCTTAATACACCATCTGCTAGAAGCATTGGGACTCTTCACACCATATTAAGACTACATTCATGCCTATTTATTGTGGGTAAATCACTACAAGTTATTTTACAATCTAATGTTAAGGATATAGCAACAGCTGCCCATGCAGCAGCGTGTCGCGCTGTGCGGACTCGCGGGTCCCATCCACACGCACACTTTCTCCCTAGGAGGTAATCTGGAGGTGAGTGTTAGATGCCGGCCCTGAGGATAGAGCGCCACGATGTGATTTAAAGGCAATTCAAGGGTTTGCCTGGCGAGGCCTTGGGGTCAGATATTCTTTGATTAACCAAAACCGTTGCCTAAAGACTATATAGAGCATTCCACAGCCTCTCCCCTTTATTCCCATCCTTGTCCTATAATACAATACTACTCTCCTACTCTTCTCTCACACTATACTTATTCTGAAATGTGAAAAGGGGAGTTGACCCAAGTGGCATTTCCTGCTGCACTGGAGGAATATCGCCTGAAGTGTAGGGCCTGATAATTGGTCTTCTTGTGTTGAGCGTGGTAAACTGGAAGGAATATCAAGTAAATTCCCATCCCCACCAACATTTGACCAAAGGTTTGCCAATCATTACTGTTATTTATTTATTCTGAGGAAGTGACAGTTCCTTTCCCATATACTTCGTTCTCGAAATTGCGATGAACAGTTATGTAGGTAACCTACTAGTTTTTTTGCATGGCCTTTGAATTGAATGTAAGAAACTAAAGCTCTTTTAATACCACCAAA
This sequence comes from Alentia gelatinosa, assembly GCA_950022655.1. NCBI lineage: Eukaryota > Metazoa > Annelida > Polychaeta > Phyllodocida > Polynoidae > Alentia > Alentia gelatinosa. The sequence continues at coordinate 33,919,533 of OX465584.1, forward strand.
ATTCTCATGAGTATATTGAACAATTTTCATTATGAAAAATTATGAACCACGGAAAATATGTAATATTCTTGGGTTTTTTTCTGTTTTATTTGTTTCTGTGTTAAAGGAGAAAAAAAGAGCAATCTCCTATTGAAAAGTTGTTGGAACATTCTAGTTACCCTCAAGTTTTATCATGCACGCCAACTGGCCTATAAGAATCGGTCTGTGGGTGGAAAGGAGTGATTTCAGGGACTTTGATAGGGCAAATTCATTCAAAGAACATTGCATGAATCTGCTGTCAGGAGACGTGGCGCCGGTAAAGTAAGCGATTTGCGTGCGGACCTGGGTCAGTGGATACCAATCAGTGACTGATCGTCAACGTGCCAGCTCTACAACGCCCAACAACTACTCGCTCCCCAGGCAGCCAGCCTCCTACATTAATGACGTCACACAAGGGCCGTCACGTGACCTACAACTGAAAAGATTCTAAGTCATGTGAGGTTTACGTCACAGAGGCATGTCATTATGACGTGACAATGACGTTAGGGACGCGAGTTCCTGTGGTGTCATATAAATGTAGCATCAAACGAATGTGACGTCAATATGCAAACTGATGTCTCAATAACGGCTAGATGTTGTACAGTGGCAGATCGACCACGATATGGAATCTATGTTAATGTATGAGTGGTATAGCATGCCGGACCCTCATGATAGGTTTTGTTACCATCCATGTCAACTTCCAAATTCAACAATCATGTGGACCGTTTTTCAAAACGATACAAACTAAACCACAAATGAGCAGTTCTGGCAGTAGGTTAAGTACGGATAAACTGGGAAGTGAAACATCTATTTTGCTAAATAACCAACACTGCTCTGGGGAGAACCTACATGTCCATATGTGTGTGTATACATAGCGACAAGGGGTGAAAGGTCAGGGGTCAGGGCCGTGGAGGGGCCAGGGTGCTATGATGGCTGTGTCGGCCTTTAGCGTGATGCAGCGAACTGTGTCGGCACCCAGGCGACCAAAAGGCCGGTCAGTGCAGTAGACCGTGTCCAATGGTGGTGTACGTCTGGTACTTTACTGTGTGGACCGAGCCATGACCGACCATTACTGCGCACTTCACCCTATAACTGTGCCACGATTTGTGCATACAGTAATAGTTTGTGCACAGTGGATATGCATCTTTCACCCTGAAGTGGGGGGTATTGTTCAAGTAAATGCTTATTAGTGTATTATGAAGAGTTGGGTCGGCAGTTGATGTGCCAGCCTCGCGTGATAGTACTCACCTAACACAGAAACAAGACCCATTACCACTGATAATATCATATGTACTCACACATTTCATCTAAGATTCTCCTTCAAATTGGTGTTTATCGTGTCGCGTACTAATCCGTGTGACAATATTGTGATTTATGCAAATTTACATGCACCTGGGCTTGAGTTATCGACGACTTCTGCTTTGCCATCCAGACCGATTTATCAAAACTGAGTAACCAGTACGGCTATTACTCGTCGAATGCAAGCCGGTCTGATCAAACTTATTCACGACGGTGAAATATATTATATCTGTTTTATATGAGATATCCAGTCGTGTGGTGCTGGCAAGTTTTGCAGGGAGAACACAGCTATAGTAGGACCTGCACATCGAATGTTGTTTTACAGCTGAGTATGGTTGAGCAGGCCTGGTGGCCAGCATGAGGAGCACAGGGAGCACCCTCCGCCTTCCCCCTCTCCCTCGCCGCACGACATCGCCACTCGCTGGCCCGCAGCTACATCATTGACGACTATTGACAGGACAATTAACGACTCCCGCGACCACTCTGCCATTAGCTCAGGGCGTATGAGCAGCTCACACTCTATGCACAGAGCTCTCAGTGAGTATGCGCTCCTATTGTCGGGGATGTTCTTAATATACGGATTACTCCCATTATATGAGTTGCTCTCAATATGTACACGGCCAACAAAAGTTATACTTATTCATAATATGTTATGTTTTCCTCTCGTACTATAGAACTCTCATCAGATGAGGAGCTTTAATAACTGTATTTTAAAACATTGAATATTCTATTCCGTGTGGAGTTCACTCATTCGACTACCCTCTTATGTATGTTTGTGGTTCACTCTATTTTAGTAGAATTCCGTTTAAGAATAGATGTCCTGAATGGTTTCAGAAAATTTTAGGAAAATAAGTTTTTACACGGTGGTTAAAACAGTGAACAATGAACGCCTTGTAATACACGATTTAGGAATTTAAATAAATGTCTTGCTACCCGTAGGTAATTGAATACTATTTAGTATTCGAAATTGTCGCTGTGTGATTTCATGAGCTTTTATGAGAGGGTAGAAGTGCTTTCAACTACACTCATGGATTCCTCTTTCCGGACACACGGTTTCCACCTGGGACGCAAATGATATACGTCTAGGAGTTGTCCTGGGCTGTTGCATCGCGCCGTGAGGTTATCAGAGCGTAGTGCGGCCATTTCCCGCTGGCGGCGCCGCTGTGCCGTGCGGCAGGCTGGGTCAGTGGGCCGGGCGCCGGGCGGTGGTGGGAGGAGAGGCGGTTTGTCATCGGATCAGCTGATCGCCGAGCGCCGTGGAGCCAGTTCACCGCGCTGTGGTGTGCACTGCCTACTGCTCGCCACACGCCAACCGCCAGTCTTCAATCAATCCCCTGTATGGACTCGTGCACCCTGAACCGCCTCATTCACCCCTCCACCCTCTGTTCCGTTTAATATTACCCTCATTATATACTCTCTTATGCATGATTCTGACTTTGGCAACCACCAGAATGTTATGAAACACAGTAGTTCGGTCTGGTACTGCTATACATGTATCTCCAAAAAATGTTAATTATGATAGTCGTCATGGTACATTCAGGTACATACAATGATAAGCTATACAGTAAGCAGGTCATGACCACATTCCACACACACCTCCCATTTACGGTAAAGACCAGGGAGGCGATCGTGGATACAGACAGGATTTTGGTAAAGAAGAAAGGGACAAGGACAGATCTACGTCCAACTGAGCCACCTACAAGCCACAGACAGTTGAGAACCGTAGAGGTGAATGATTTATACGCTTTGCGGTGCTCTCTCAGTCACTGAACCAGACTGGTTCTCACAAGGGATCGATATAGGGTCTAGACACGCACTGGTAGAGCCGCCGGTAAGCCGCTCTGTGCTCACACGTACCTGAACACACACGGCGGAGAGGTGTGTGCCGGGCACGCTCAGTGGAAAGTGCTACAGCGTGTGCCGTGATGCTGGGGTCCATGCTGGTCACAACTGTCACTGCGAATTTTTATGATTTTACTATAAATATTTTGAAATTCACCTCCTCATTGCCTCACGTGATTAATTCTCGTTCCCAGAGTGAACAAGGGAATACACGATTATATTTTGTTTAATCTGGTCAATTTGTACATCAGCCATAAAAGATTTATTTGTAAGTATTTGTAAATACAGAAAAGGGTAGCAAAATCAGGTACATTAAGAGCTTATATGAAATGGAAACCATATGACCTATACAATGCACGGCTTCATATTAAACAGGCATGTCAGTTGGGGCGAGAAAAAAAATGGAAATATTTCTCACGTGGAATTTGCTGCCTATTAGTGACTGCGAAAAATACGTTTGTGTCTGCCACTGCATGGTATTGCGGTCTGTGGGGGACGTTCAAACCACTTGTTTTATTTGTGTGGATGAGGATCAATTCATATTATCTTTGCACTCGAAAAATGTGTTTTTATATACATGTACCTATAATGAAAATGTGGACTTGCATGGGCAAGTCGAAAGCTGCCATCGCTGCATTTTTGCGCCTGTGATTGTAAGACCAGCGGTAATATGAACTGGTCAAAGTGCGATTTCCATTAATCACAAATATTACTGGAAATTTCTGTTCATACTTCTATATTACACGACGAGGGCGTTTATAATATCACAACGGTTGTCACCATGGGCTTAGAGATGGCTGCTGCAAATTCCTCAATGATAGCTTTTACATCTGAGCTAAGCATGCTAATCCCACTCATGCATTGTCTGGACGAAAGAGGTCATCGGAGAGAAATCCGATATGCTGATCCTGCTAATAATAGGCCGTTGAGCCAGGCTTCTTACGCTACTGACTTTCAAACTGATGCTGGCATCATTTTCGCTGTGACCCTCTTCCCTGTATATGTGTGTCTATGTGTCTGTCTGTGTGCTAGTCCAGCATGGCAGTACAGATGAAAAAAACACACATTGACCACATTCCCGACCAAATGTTTCTCCCTTGAGCTAGCAATTCCGACTGCATTTGAAGTTAACTTCCTATAGTAACACTGATGTAATTAAAACGTAGGCCTAACTTATCAATGGGCTTTATTGAGAATTCGTAATAAGATAGACAGAGAAATAAAAATATCGGAAAAGGGGTGAATCTAACATTATCTGAAGCTTTGATTGAAACCCACGTGACGTAGGTTGAGGAGTTGGCGCCGCGCCAGACGCAGCTTACTGTGGCCGATGCGTGCGCATGCGTGTTGTAACTATGGAAACGTTAGTCTAGTGACACACGAGTAGGCGTGTCTGTCATCACGGCCGTCCTGCTGAAACAAATAACCATAACAAACGGCACTCATAAGGCCCCAACCAGGCCCGTACCACGACGATCTAGTTCATCTACGCACTCTCCAACCCTCCCTGTGGTCACGGAGGCGCGGTTGGGGTAAGGGGGTGGAGAGGGTAGGAGCAGGCCGAGGCTCAACAGCTGATCTATTGTATGAAATATCTATAAATCTATAACAGCGGCTAAATATTTATTTGAATCCTGAAAGGGACAAGTGTGCATAAGCAATCAATGGGAAACATGAATGACGTTATGGAGATGAGCTTTAACAACGTTTCATTTTGTTTCACCTGTTTTTTCTCTAATATTTCATTTTCATAGAAATCTGTACTTTATATATTTTCCCAGAATTGAGGCTTAAGATAGCTCAATCTTTCAATTGTGTCGATGTAAGTGCTCTTGATATTCAACTTCTGGTATTGTACATTGACATTAGCTCGATGCCCAACCACAGATTACATAACGTTCATATTACACGATCTTCTATGCTTAGTGCTTATGATTACAAACCTGCACTTCTTGCAGGAATTACCTACATATGCCATTTTCCAGTTATCTGTGTAGTGCTCTTTTCTCTAATTTAATTGCAATCGGAAACGGACAAAACAGGTTTAAATCATACGTACACGTGATGTGAAAATCTGAGATTATTCGCGAATTAATATATGCATTACCAAAATACAACTTGCGTATGACAGGTTTGACCAGTCAAACTATGCATGCACAAGTTTTCTTTTAAAAGCTTTGGTTAGCCTTCAGCTACAAGAAGTGGCTTAATCAAAAGGTTAGATAATGAAATTGATTTGCTTCGGTGAAATTTTGTTTAGTGAATTCATGGAGGTCGAGATACATCACACCCTCTGCTCATTTCTTGGCAGCATTGTGCAAGAGGCTTCCTTGGCAGTGTGATGTCACACACACGCAGCAGGGTGGAAGCACGCCTATATTTTATGCATGTTGATGTCATAGTCCATATTCACAACCCAAACGAGCCCTTAGTAGTGACGTAATGATCACGTTTAGTGTGCATGACCTACTTCTCCAGCCCGACTTGTTTACGCCCTATTGTATATGACGTTTGTATGCAGGTCTTTATCTCGAGTTAATCCTTGTAAATGATGTCTCTTGACATGCTCGGGGGTACTCAAGAGAAAGGACTAGATCTGATCATTCTATGACAAGATCTACATTAATTAAAAGAGTACTCACATTGTTGGCCATGGTTTAAGATCATGCAGGTTCTGGATTAATCGTGATCATGGCAGATTCATCACAGGGACATGGACCACATGAAAATACTTAATACGTACAGATTTGCACTTAAATTTCTCTATTACACATAAGTGCAAATTGCACATGAGTGCAATTATAATGTGCTATGTCAGTATATTTTAATGTGAAGTTAAGTATAAGTCCCCATACAACCTTGTAGAGTAGGTTGGTGAAGGGCTCTGTGAATGCACGGACCAATAGTTCTCAGTCAAATCCAATACAACGAACACAATCATCTATCGCCCATTCCATGTTTAACTTATTCTAATAATCAAACTGAACCCAGAAAAGCATCATTTTGTTATCTGTCACCGGCCCTCATCACGACCAGGCAGCGAATAGTACGATTCCCATCACAGACCTATTATTCAATTAAGCTTTATACCCCCATACATCGGCCCGTTAATTACCTACACGGCTAATTAATCTCCACTGCGTTAGGCATGTTATCAATAACTGGCTCCTGTGGGGTAGTAATTATGATAATTGATATATGGCATTCTAAGAGAGAACAATAATTAGGAGTTAATTTAGGTCCTACTCAGCATTCCAGTCGATGGATTCCCATCACTGCTTTTAATGTCTGAAGAATGGCAAGTCTGACCGCCTTGAAATAGATCAGTAATTTCCCTGACATATTAGATCACTGTTCGCATCACCTATTCAACACCATGTCTAACATACAGTCCATTTAGTTTTGCACTGTTTTGGTCTGCAGCAGCTGTACAGTGTAAACTTTTACTCATACAGAGTCAATGTGGGTGCCACGTTCGCGGTCGCAAGATTTGTTTTTCTCGAATGTTTACCAGTACAGTGTAGTATTGGCGTTTTGGTATTTACATAACAACGAGGTGCTAAATCACAACTACATATACGGGTCTTCCTGTTTAAAAAACACATACAAATGATTTGAGCAATTATTATCCATATTAGGTATCGTCATAACCTTGAGAACTGTATACACAATTATCTCCTCTTTTATGAACTTATCTTTCTTGAGATCTGTTATGACACGTTGTGAGGTGTGCAGTAAAGGACAGGACAAGGCAAGTCAGGACTGCTTATGACATCCACATCAGTAATGTCAAGAGCTAAACTAGCCAAACCCGGCATCTCCTCTAGAGTGCAGGGAATTGAATATAGTTTACCACTTTGGTATTTTTGTTTATACCATATACATGTACCTTCACGATAAGAGGCATCCATCAGTATAGACTGTGATATGAACACGCCTCACATTTATCACTCGTCTATAACTGACACACTACTGCTAAAATGTATGAATGATTATTCATATTCAAACTGTCAGTCTTTGCCATAGGACATATATTCTTCATCGAAATAGCTACAAATATAAGTACTATTGACAAGATAAGTACAGTATATTATATTTTTTAATGTTAAATTCTTTTTATGAAATTATATTATATTTCTTTGAACATTCGTGAACTTCTGAAGTTCATAGTAAGCGAGAAGAAAATTGACATCGTGTGTATTACCAATGATACCGATTTGGACAGAAAGTATTAAGGCGGACTATGTTGACCCTGTTCCCCGCTTTCGCCCCAACAGTTGCCGCTAAATGAGACACAAATTGTGTGGAGGTGAGGCTTAAACTGGGTGAAAGCCTGCCCTCTGCCACCAGTCGTCGCCACATGACTCACGGCTCATTGTACAGAAATAATACTAGCACTGACTTTTTACACGCCCAAATGACAAGTTGTGGTTTCAGCGCAAAAAAAAAGAAAATAGAGTGAGGCAGACAGGAGAGAGCCACCGTTACTGTCAAAGCAGCGTTTAGATTGAGTCTGGATAGCAGGGTGTACCTATGGAAGGGGATGAGGTTTGCTACTAAAATATTAAGTTAAGACGCTGGGATGCTGGCTAGAATGATTCATTGTTAATTGGGTATGTCATCCAATATTGATGAGAGACGCGACTAGCCAGTGTATGACTAAGTTTTACACCATGCATCAAATTCTAAAACTATCATTATTAGATGTATTATTTACCATATCACTGCCTGGGTAATTCCCAAGTGGTCAATCATTTGGAAAGTAGGGCATGTGTTCAGTCTATATTAACGTATTTAAGACCAAATGGGTTGCAGTCTGTTAATATACGCCGCCAGGGTAAATTCACTCATAGGAGAAATGTGCCTTTAAAGCGGCTCTTACAAGTGATAGCATTTCAGAAGCGGGATTTCCTTCATGGAGCCTGTCGAGTTCATGGAAAGTCATTCTTGAGAATTAACCCATATGATGGAATTAGACGCATGTCGACCTCGTAATCCTGATACTGGACAACTGGCACCTGAGCAAACAGCACACGTCGGGCTTTGAAGACACACGGCGCCGCATACATCTGTGGCCGATGACTCAGGCAGAAGACGCAGGGGTGTCGTCTATTTATATTTACCTACAAAAAGGGATGCGAGGAAAAATGGAGTTTTCCTGGGCGTTTTACAGGTTGGTCACTGATGTCTCAGCTGCCCCGCCCACCATCCTCTCCGTTAGACTCCGCCCCCAACGGTCCCAAGTACACATAGTCACCCCGGTATTTCCTGAGTTGAGAAGGACACCACACAGTCACCAGGGCGGTGGTTTGTTGGGGCGCGGCACATGTCAATAGAAGCTGCAGGGATGAGGCTCTTAAGAAAACCCATTCTCTATGTTTAAACCTAAACGCAAATCCATCGTGTTACCAGATAAGTGTATTGTTGAATATTCGTTCGTCTCATGCACTATCTTTCAATTAGATGTCAGTTTATAGTCAACTGTCTGTATCATGTTCCTCTTCTTCATCATATCAGAATAAGATTTCAATAAGACAATATTAATAAAGGCTGCTTAAAAAAAGCGTGGAAAAAACAACTTTAAAATCAATGGAAGGATGAGACGATGTTTCACGTGGAATTGAAAGGCAGGGTCAGAAAAACTGATATCCTTATCATATATGTATTAATCAACCGATTGATACATCGAATCAATCTCTCATAAAGAGGAATATTTGTGTCCGTGCACATTACATACATCTGAATGTCATTTGGCATTCTGGAATGTCCGCTCTATATGTTATGATGTGGCAAATTGTAAACATTTGTCGCTGTCTCTTATAAGAGAACACGCGGGAGAAAAGGAAGAGCAGGTGATTCGAGTGGTGTCAGTGGTGCATCGTTCTGTCCGAGGTTGTCAACAATCACTGACGCGAGCAGCTCTGAGCAGGTATGAGTCACTCCTGGTGGCCGAGGTCACGGGTCGCTCGCTAATCAGGCCGCCCGCGCATGCCAGTTGTTGCTCATGGTATTTAGAAAAGACAATCAGAGCCGAGCCCATTGTTGCGTCTTGAAGGGATTCCATAAGTGGCATTTCAAGCACAAAATAACCTCCAACATTTGATGTCTAGGAGGGATGTTATGCAACGAAAGTAACGCCTACAGATGCATATATTATGATATCCACGAAGTACGTACGCCGTGAGAGGTGTGAGGTGAACTTTGTTGTGAATTTTACATATACATTGTATCTAATAAGTACAAGATGAAGGGAGGTAAAACTATTTACAAAATTCTGCACCCCGAACAGGCCAGCATAACAACTCTCGGTCATAATAGCTGGATGAGATCACCTTTGAATACCAAAACATAATGACAGACGACTGAGAAAATGTGCCTGTCAATCAGTCTGGGATGAAAGGTGTAAAAACTGATTCTGGTTTCTAGTTCGTGCCTGAAGACCTCATTTCCAACCGGTCGCCTGCTAGCCCGCGCCACATGTGTGTGGACGGGGTAAATAGACAGCAATTAGTGACATCAAAGCCGCCCCCACACTCGCGTGGCAGGTGTGGCTTTAACAGGTGTACGTGGAGTATGGGAGAGAGGGTGATTTTACAGGTGGTGGACGTGGTGAGGTTGGTGTAAATGTGTGAGGCCTATGATGTGTGTATCGCGATCTGCTAAGAGCACCTCAGACTACTGCTCACTTGTATTTGAGCTGCTCACATAGGGACCCTGCCACATCACACGGAAAAGGAATCAGACCGTTGACAATGACACTGCGGCAAACCTAGCTCCCACATCTGCCATAACACGGTCAGGTATTCGCACCTGAAGACAGCACAGCTCCAGTTCAGCAAGCAGGGCCGTCCAGTAGTTGCTCCTAGAATTCCCTCCATATGGCAAGAGATTCCGTTTGACGCTAAGTTGTTCCAGCTTGAAGTTGTGGTATGACGTGCTAGAGCCCGTTTTACCTGTTATAACAACCTGCCCTGGAGCTTATGTCGCCTGCTTTTGCCTGGTAGGCTGGTAGAAGCTGTATAGAGAACTCTCTTTACATGACAAAGAGATCCTGCCCTGAAGCAATGACTGCTCTGTTCCTCTGGGAACTGCTCACCATGGACCTGTTCCATTGTCATAAGGAACTGTTATATTTTGTCAGCAAGCTGCTCTATTGTGGCTGAAATCTACTCCACTGTGGCTAAGCGCACAGTCTGACATGTTCCTCTAATAGCTTACAGATGAAGTATATTCTTAGTGTATTTCTTATAAACAACTCCTCTCCCTCCCTTCTTTCTGAGGTTCCTTTGCACAGTTTAGTGATCGGTAACCTCAGCAAGTGCAAAACTCGAACCCACACAATCTGAATCAACCCAAAACAGCCAGTTGACCTTTTAAACGAACCGGAGTGACCAGACACTGATACCTGGGTGATATCTGTACCAGGTCTGTGTGACAAGAGATAGTCAGGTGAGAAGCCAGCTGCGAAGTCTGGCATTGACAGGTGAGAGGGGTCACGGGGACAGCATTGTTCAGCTCACAACAACGTGGTGATGGGAATGATCAAGTAGATGATTACCTCAGTAGAATAGATGTTAGAGTATGAACTAACAGGCGAAAGGATGGGAACGGTGAGTTTACAGGAAGACAGAATAGCCGAGACAAAAAGTGAGGGTATACACCCTGGCAGCAATAAAATTACCTCTACTGTGAGTGGTGAATATACAGCCCCTTTGACCAATGTGCTGCTTTCGGTTATATTGGTACTATTCCTTGTTTATTTCAGAGAATAGCAATCTGACTAGTCGTAGAAGTAGTTGTTCATATTGTTGAATTTCATATAAGTGAAATTCCTATATGTGAAATCTCTTTACTGAAATTGATAAAGACGCCAAAGAAATTTCCTTCACCTCTTTCGGATGTATCTAGATGAATTGCTGGTCAGGCTGGTATCAGAAGGGCATCAGTGTTGCTTGGAAAGAAACCTCAAGGCTGAATGACCTGTCATTGACCTCTGACGTCTTAACAAGTTGTCCAGAATGCTAGTAGTTGGGCAACTGACGCCCAAGCGTCGTGACCTTTGACCCCAGTGGAGTTGGGTACTGCAGCCACATGCTCCGGCTCGTACCCTGGAGATAACTGACACACCTGGGTGATTGGATTACCTCAGGTATGCTGATTCCCCATTGATCACGTCATTTCTGTTTTGACCGCTTTATACAGATGATACGTACATACGGAGGAGAAATCTAGGATCGCGCCAGAAGCGAATTTCAGTTTGATAAGATGCGAGGTAGCATTTCCGTTAAAAGAAGTCGCATAACACATTAGTAGATATCTATATTTTGTTCAATAGGGTCAAAACCCTCCCTCGCCACTCGGATGATATAGGTTTCTGATTCGGAGAGGACACAGAAAAGCTTATCAGACTTATTTTTAATAAGATTAAACCAGATGAATGCAGGGTCATCAGGATATATGCTCTGGAATCGCGATATCCTCCGAGCTATCTTATCTCGTCTGATAGAATTACTCGGCAACCGGTATGTCCCCACTTTTATTTACTTATAAGTACATATGCGCATGTATCATTTACGACGTTTATGGTCTATGGTCAAAGTATTATAATACGATAATTACAATAATGTGAGAATCCGCTGCTTTTCTGGAGTCTCGACCATTCTGGATTATTTGAATACAGATTGACTTCAAATAAGAATGAATAATGATAGAAATGTGAATAAAATGTATCGATATACAATAAAGCGCGTTTCACAAGAAAACTATTGTAGATGTAACGTATGCACGTGCGCATCCCAAAGCAATTTTTCAGCTCGAGGCTTCTGCTTTTACTGTGGGAATTCCTGTAAAAATTGATCCATAGCGGACGAGGCGCAGGTCTACACGTGTTATACATCATAGCGCTGGGTGTTGTGTGTCTAGCAGGGAGGGTTGCCCGGTGAGATGAGGGAAGGGGTTCCCGCATAACTCTATACATCAGCGCAATGAGCATTCCCAACAGAACCCCCACATCTTCGTCTAGCTCACTTCTGCATGGAAATAATTGTGCTCAGTAATGTAGAAAGTAATGTGCCCTGTTCTTCGCTATAAGTAAACTCCTAGTAATTCGCAGCAGTGAATTGCCTAAGGTGCAACTTCAGTCCCAATGATTGACTCATAGTGGCTTTTTTTCTGCTGTATTGATGTTTAAATGTGCTGTTTAATATGAACAATATTGATTCTTTCTCCACAAAGCACGAATATTTAGACTGAACTTGGGTACAAACATCTTCTCTTGTGTGTGAATAACCTCAGATAGTGTCCCTGCCCAGCACAAGGACTTTCGGTGTTCTCTTCTACTGGGTCGTTTTTTTTGTGAAAAAGGTGAAATACTAATACATATAAAAGGAGTCAATCTCTCGAGTGTAATGTATTAACAACAGACTAGTATACCTCTATCCCATACATAAATACACATGGCAAGGACTCTGGTAAGCGTACTAGTCGAAAATCCACAGAGATGTACAGAGATCGTAAAGGGGTGGCACTACTAGGAACATATACTGATTCTGACCAGATAGCTCTAAAACGCTCCTTCCCAAACTGGTTCAGGTCCTCCGGGGATGGGTGGGGATGAGCTGGGGATACGGGGGATGGGAATGCTGTGAAATAGAACCCCTTAGTGGATGAGGGCATGCTGAAATCGTACGCGTTAAAATCAGTTTGCTCATAAAAACTGAGTGGAAAGGAATACCACTATGGCAACAGAACCTCCAAAGATGTTTCTTAGAAGTGACGAGGAAAACAGCCGGGGGAACATCTCATAGAAGTTAAACACTGCGCACATCACTATGCCTGAGATACACGCTATGGCACATGTACACTCTAAGCTACAGGTGCTCACTATGCCACATGTACACAATATGCTATAGGTGTGCATCATTGCACATGAACACGGACACAGTATTGCCACAAACATGCCACAGGTACACATTATTGCACATTAATGTACACACTATGCCACATTCACCTTAGCCCTCTCTGGTCCCTCTGAGGACAGCTCTCATTACACTACATGATGACTCATGCCTGACCTAGCACTCTCCAGTCATCACCCACTCCCTACACCCAAGCTTACCCCATGGGTACTGAAGTTGCGCATGGAGAGTTGGCTGACCTTCACAATGACCCAGTGACCGAAAGGGCAGAGACCCTCAAGCTTTAGACCCAGCTTCCGTTGGTCAGCATCCTTGCCTCTGGTACATTCTGCGTGGAACATTTGCAAAGACGCAAATTGCGTGTTATATAAACATTACCGTTCTAGGAAGGGAACAGCAGGCATCTCCGGGGAGGAACTGGTCCCTGAATGGTGTTCATCGGCGCCCGCTGGCCATAGGAGGGGCTTCGTTTAGGTGTCCACACGGACTAAGCGGGTTGTGATGTATGGAGATTGGTGTTATCGCATGGTAGGGCATCGTTATCGCTGATGTTACTACAGGAATGTCTGAGTGGGCATCTCGGCTTGGGGCATAGGGCCCCGGGCATAACAACACCGCTCAATCACACCCCGAGCAAACTGCGCCCACTACACTAATGTGCCCGCATCTTTTAATTTACGGTTTTGGGATTGGCGTCTAATTCCCCCCCCCCCCCCCCCCCCAACACACACACACTTCGACCGGCACACCTTTCCGCACGTCCTACGCCCCCTTACCTCCCGACTGCGTGCTGACCAGGTGGGCATTTCTCCACTCCGGAAGATGGAGAAATGTTGATGAAGGACTCTTGCGGTTCTGGCCACACAAGCATCAGGGGGCTGTGCAGAGTAATATTCATATTTAACCATCCACTTGCACAACGTTTTCCCCCTGCGAAACATTGCAATAGGCCTCAAAGCATTGCTCTCAGTAAAATAACATGAAGGGCCTAAACAAGGAAGATACATCATTGGGAGATCTCATAATCTGCAGAAATAAATAAACACTACTAATCAAAATGAAATGTAACAATAGCTGATAACTAGAGAATATGAATTTTCTTTGAAAGCTATCATCGAAATCACTATGCCAGAGTGCAACTTCCTGCAGAGTGCACGCAATTGATACTTCGAAAGATCTTTTCCTTGACAGCAGATGGATATTATCACTGTTAAATCGTCAGAAAAGACACTACAATTGTGTACGATTCATTAACCCATTATTTTCTCTTGTCTCGCACTGATCATCCAGGGATTCTTTTCTTAATGTTTCTGAGATAAAAACAATAGGGTAAAGGCTTTGGTTCTGTTAATTCCTGCGCCGCCCGATCATAATGTTGTCTGCCATGTGATATGGCTTCCTCCCCTGGCGCGAGCTAAAAATCGGAGCAGTCACATTCCGGGGACCTGCCTCTCGGGTTTCCAGTAAGTGACGCTCGCTCCACCCATTCCCCAGGTCTTATTAAACCTTCTGCCGCCTTCTGCAATAACCTAACCTTGCCCAGCCCCACCCACTCCCCAGATCTTTGCGATTGCCTCATCATGCTCAATTCTCTACTAAAATCTGAGCAATCGCCTAAATGTACCCTATCTTCTCCTTAGGTCTTAGTAATTACCTCAAAATACTCCCACACACTCCCTATGTCTTAGACATTGCCTCGGCATGCACCAACCAGTTCCCAGGTCTCAGCCACTGCCTCAGCATGCCCTGCCCACTCTTCAGCCCTTGGCCCACGCCCCACCATGGCCCATCCACTTCCCTTGTCTTCGTATTTGCATCACCTAGCTGCGACCATTCTTCAGGTCTTAGCAGTCGCCTGACCATGACCCATCTACTGTGAAAGTCTCAACAACTGCTTCAGCATGCCCTACCTACTGCTAAGGTCTTGGCCTGTTCCACCTGCGCAGCAGCCTTCTACACCCTGCCCACTGTCTAGGTCCTTTCCAGTTCGACTGTCTTCTGCAGCTGCTGAGGTCTTAGCTGGCCAACTTCTAAGGTCTTAAAACTCATTCCACTGCCTTCTGCAACAACCGCACCTAACGTTATCCGCCCCTGCCAAATACAGTGCAGTATATTGAATCTCATCCTTCGTATCTTTTTCTGCCCTCTCCCCTTCCTCCTCATCCCCCATGTCGTACCACCAGACCCCTCCTTCCGGCACGCCCTGTTCTTCTCACCTCCCTCAGTCTGTCGCTACCTGCCCCACCACGACGTTCTTGCCAAGTACACACTGAACAGACTATAACCAGATACAGGTATAGGATTTACAGCCGGACCCGCTACGACTGGAGGCTCAGCTAGTTCCATTCCCGTAACATCTGCCAACACAATCGCCTTTTTGTGCACAATCCAGGTGTGAGTGTGAACCAACACCGGCGGCACGTAAAACATGGAATGCACGCGCCGCCAGGACTCCACCACGGGCTGGGGTACGAAGTAAAACACGGACTGTCGAGCAGAAGGGAAGGGTACTGTTTGAGGAGCACACTGCATCACTCAACAGCTGATGGGTTTTGGTTAAAGAAAGCGGTGCAGTGAGGTTTAGGGGGAGGAGGCGTGTAAGTCTGAGTAAAGGATAAAACTCGACAGACTGAAGGCGTTCAAGCAGGATGAAACTAGACGCTAGAAGACCTAGCGGATGTGACATGACTCTAGTTACTGTTATAATGGCATTGATTATTACATTACATGTACACTTGTCAACTCTTTCCATTTTTTCTAAATAAAATTATACTCATATGTATTTGTTTACATTATTTAGGTCAAAGGCATAATATTCTTTGCGTTGTAATTGAATTCAGTCACCAGCTTCTACCCAAAATTGAAACCATTTTGGTCCAACTTTCTTTGTTTAAGTTTGTCACCAACGTTCACAGGAAAGAATGATTGTGCAAAGGTAAATGATTCATTGGTGTATTCTTACTGCTGCTTACTGCTAAAGGTTAAAGAAATATCACTTTCGCATTATTAAAACAAGGTTCAACTGTGAATATCATTAGCACAACCTGACACCCACGGCTGTTCTGCAATGTATCCAACCGCCATGGTCATTGTGCAGTGTGGAACTAAATGGGTTTCTCGGTGGCAACCCTGTGATCCACGACCCAGAACGAGATAGTAGAGACTGACTATGACCAACGTCGTAATCACGGCCAAGGGACGGTTAAGGAGGACGGGTATTTTTATTAATTCTTTTTTAATTTGGAAAAAGACGTGTCTCAGTCTAGCTTCTAATCACACTACTATACTAATTCAATGTTTTCCTGAGGCCTCTGTGATGTAAACGCTCTATTTTTTGCTGGTCACATTTTCTAAAGGATTCAAAGATAAATGAACAATATTCAAAGTGTGGTACAATATTCGACAAAAACACAAGCCTAGCAACATCACTTGTTAAGCAATGACGCTTAGCAAACTTGAAAAGTTGGTTGCTTATATATTCTTGATCATCATGTTACCATGCTGAGTCCAGGACAAAGTACAATTAAGGGTTACACCCAGGTATTCATAATGTTTACAATACGATATTGCCTTTCCATATAAGTTGATTTCCAGGTTAGATACACTGCGAATTTTTGCTGGAGTTCCAAACCACATTGTTTTAGTCTTGCAAGACAGGGCGAGGAATCAAAAGACGTACCACTGGCACCTGACAAGGACCGCCCCTAACTACAACACAGAGAACAAAGCTGATCCATCAGTATGGAGAAGAAGTAGACGACAAAGGGAAGCACTCTCTCAACGGCCGCCCACACCTATAAGCCCTTCTCAAAGTGAACCGTCGCTCTGACCCACTACCACGCTACTTTCTTGTGGGAAGGATGCTGTTTCCATGTAGGATGTAGTTCTCACTTACTAAGGGCTGTATGAGGAAGAGTATGGTAAGATGGTAAAAATTGGGGCGTCTCCTACTGTTGAGCTACAACGCATTGATACTGCACTGTTCTACTTACTATAGGGACCATCCATACCGCTCGAGTCTGCTCGAATCCTTTTCAAGCATTCATTTTTGACAATCCTCCTATTCTTTTAACCATATATTTTAGTCAACTGGTCGGTGTTTGTTTTGACAGCTGTATACTGAAACTGTTTTAGGTGAACCGTTGTATTATGAGTAACGGCAACATCATGATATGCCAAAGAATAAAGGTCGCAGAGCCGCAAAAAGCTTGAAGTCCTCATATCTGATATCAACGCTTTAAATTTGTTCTTTTCCCACTATGAACAGTTCATATTTGAAATGTGCGCTCTCGGGACCTGAGTTTCTCTGATCTGAGGACCTTCCTCTCACTTAGGTTTTTACAGTAAACGCAACCAATAAACGAGGTATGTCTTACTAAAACAATTCGCACTACTACTTTTTTCTCCACCTTGCTGGCTGGATGCCCCCTAACGGTCCTCTGTGCCCACACTCAGTCTATATAATGCATTGCAGACTGAGAAAGTGGTTAGCACATGGTAAGTGGAGGAGAGTTAAAAACGACACTTTCAGGCACATGTCAGAACAATCGACTGTGAGTTTTCGTCACACCGCCATACTGACTCCCAACTATAAGCACTGTTCTGTAACACAAGACCCTCTAAGTACAGCACAGTCAACTTGGTTTCCTAATCTTATGTTTTGTGGGTTCAGCATTTATAACTTAGCTGTATTTAAAAGTGTTGCAGATTTATCAGATTTTATAGTTAATTGCTGCATATGTGTGCGTAAATACGCGGTGCCTGTGTCCTTTGGGTGATCTTTCATTTTAGCTAAACCATCTCTCTGAGCTGCATTGACTGGTGTGCACAAATCTCACGCCCTTATCTGACCTTACTCCGGATGTATATAAATTCAGATTAAGATGTAATCTTTCCTGCATTTCATGGTTGAAGTCCTTTTTTTAGAAGCTGTTGGTGCACATATCCCCAAATAGTATATACGAGTATAAACCATAAATACTTTTAAGTTACAGAACTTTCTTGAATGACTGTAGTGCATTACTGATCCCGTTATATAAGGTAGTTTTGCTGAGACCTTATGTACATATCTAGGTATATAAAAAGGACTGTTTTGTTCCAGCCCCGTTGTGTATTTGTATATGGTAGTATGGCCTTGGAGTGACGGAAACGCACGCATCTGGGAATCAAGCCAAAACGTTGGTCATGAAAGGGGCCATCTATAAATTACGTACGCACGTTGGGGGCAAATTTTTGGAAATTCTACCTACGTACTTTATGGATGCCCTCAAACCCATTTTCACTTACCACTGTAACCATGCAAATCATAGCGACACTTTGATCAATCTCTCGACAAAAATGTTAACATATCGGTCTGTTTCCTGACTCTGTTAGAAATGGGGTGTGGGTTCACTGACCGAGGTCCCCGGCAGGTATGTACATACATGCTCCTCCTGCAGCCTCCTCAGCCTCCTCCCAGGGACATCCAGGGTGTAGGCCCCCCTGCTCCACCCTCCAGCCCTTCTTACTCACATAACCGTACATCTTACCTGCCATGCGGCTAACTACTACTGGGTTCCCTCCTGTGGGTGGATTTACATAATCTGAGTGAGAGGCAGGCGCCCTACGGTACCCACGTGAAGGAGGATTGGCAGGCAACTGACCTGATGGAGATTTATATGAATCATAAATCTGTCTTTATTTGATTGAGTATTTAGTAAAGTCAGGGTTTGTTTGTTTGTTTGTTTGTGGTTTAACGTCCCAGGGGACCCTGAGGGTATATAGGGACTATCAATGATTAAGCTTTTCACTTTCGTAGACTCATTTCAGTCAATTCTTTTCAATGTTTTCAAATATTTTATGTAGAATCAAAGAGATTTATCTCTTTCAAAAACATGATGTATCTTTCTATGGAATAGTTTCAAACAATATTTTCATGTTGTTAATGTTTTGCAAGTACTTTCTTCTATTTTCTTGTACCCTTTTACAGTTCAGCAGGATATGCTGAACGTCAGGGAAAAGAAGTAAGTTGCAATAGGATTATTACGTCATTGTTTAAAAACTTTGGACAAGTTCCTAAAACTTAAGGTGTCAGACAAAACACTATGTTGTTTCTAACGGTAATAGTCCTCTCTTAACAGTAATGCACCTGACAGTTTACTAAATTCCATCTACTCTATAACGATTATCATGTATGATAAGAATCTCTGTACATAAAATATCCTAGTAAAGATAAATCCAAAATCCAAAAGCCTCTATCCCTACTCTTGATACTAGTCATATTGTTTATCACAGGGACCTCTCTAACGTACCGCTCTGTATTTACAGGCCTACGTAGACATATTTTTCTCCGGGCCCCGGATAAAAAGCTCTCATGGGACGTGTAGTTTTCTGCGGGCCACTGCCCTCCCAGACCCGTCACTCATGGCACGTGGTGGAGGTGGGTCTTTAGCCCATCACGGAACACCGGATACGCTGGGTGTATAAACATCACCTGGTAGTGCCAGGAATGGCGCTGCCCGTCACGCCCCGCTGAATATGCCCGCTCTGCCTGCCGCTGCCCCGGCAAGTAGGACATCACACTGAGGGCTTTATCAGCCGTGAAGCTGGGCCTGCTGTGGGCTTCCCGTTCTGGCTCTATGTCGTGTCTTCGTATGAGAATCACCAGTTTTAGTAATACTAGCGACTTCGTCGAGTCCCAAATAGAGGGGAAAATATGGAAAAACGAGATACCGGACTGCCAATTTCGGGATTCGAACTCCCGACATTAGCATTCCGAGGCGAGAGCTCTGCTGAATGCTCCACAAAGACACGTGCCTTGCCAGGGCTACATACTTAGCCTTATGATGGGTGGGGGGAATCAGCGGAGTTTTGAAAGGGCTACCAGCGAAAGTTGAGATCTCATTGGTTTCTAACGAGAAAAGTAGATAAGAAAACTACAATATTAAACTTTGATTTCGGCATGGCTTGAAATGAATCATAAGAGAAAAAGTTTGTCTGAGTATAGTCATACAAAAAAGAAGAACAGGTTCGAGTTTTCAACTGCACGAGAATCTCACTCTCTTGGCTCCTCAGTCTCCAGCCCTAGGTCTGGTTAACTATGTCTCTATGTGCGGGAGCAACTTCAAGCGGATTCGACGAAATTCTAACGTTTTAGATATAGTAGGTAAAAAATGACCTTCAGCTCTTACTCCTAATGCTGTTATTTACACCTGCAGACCAGTACATGCAGTCCAATACACTATCGGTGTATCCATAAGAATATCAAAAGACATCTGTAAAAATATCAATTTCATGAGACTTGTGTAACCGCCAAACAACCACACTATCATATTGTTATTTCCACTTTGAGTTGCAGACATACACTCTATGGTAATTCAATATCATTGTAATACATGAATCGAGCGGTGTGATCTTGATGGTGGTGGCTTTACGAGGTCGCTCTGAAAACATAATATCAATTGAATTCTTCGCTGCTGAGACGGGAAAGGGGCAACGTATCAAAAACACATGATGATAACGGACTAGGCTTGGTTTGCTATATAAGCACTTATATATCAGTGCCTTCCGTTGTTAAGTTTCCCTTGTTAGCGTCAATTATCCTATAATCTATTCTGCTATTAGCTCGTCCGATCTCGTCTAGAAATCCCTGCCAGAGACACAGGGCGCATTCACGGATGATGACATCGTCATTATCCAAAAATGTCAGCACAATGACCTACTTTGAGAGATCCAAGGCGATCCTTTAGTCAGTCAGTAATTAGTGCTGTGGTAAATGAGAGTTTGTTTTTCTAATTATGATAGTCAATTTAGCGTGACCTGCATATCCTGTGTTCTGAACGAGGACGTGGTTGCTAATAACAGCTGTTATGCTGAATCTCGTCACACCGAGGATCCAGTCTGGAGATGCTGAACAAACTTTAAGCAATAGAGTCTAACATTATTAGCATTTCAGATCTGAACGCACATTCAGTGCGGGCATTAGGCGGTCCTCCCTGCTGTCAGTAGGCACGGCCCCATTTTCACTCCAGAAGAGAATGAACCCGATCTATTTGTGTTCAATATGTTGGGCAAATGTGACTGTAAATCCAGATTTTTCTTTGTCATAGTAGTGACAACTTACATAAGGACAGGGCTGAAAAATGGATGTGAACGAGTTGGAAGTGTACTCTTATCGAACCTATAAGGTCCAAGACTCTCAGAAGCCCAAATATAAGTTTCGGTTTAAAAGTTGGACCTCTCTATAATAACAAATGTGTACAAGCACAGAGATGATTAGGGTTCTCCATCCTCCATTCTTTATACTCCTAATTATCTCATCCTACGGTTCCTACCCCTACTCCAAACTCTCCATTAGCACTATCATCCTGTTTATGACCCCTTATCGTCCTTTCCTCCTAACCCTACCATCCTTCTCAAGCAGACCACGCTTCTCTAACTCAGAACTCACATGGAAGATCAGTGCACGAGATATGACAATCTTCACATGTCGGTAGGCGTGTGTCACTTTGTTTTAACAGCGAACATGTCCAGGCAGTGAGTTTGTCCTACTGACAACATGTCAGTCTCTTGCCCTATATAAAAAACACTGTATAAAACGCTGCATGGACTCTACACTCGGACACAGTCATGGTCCCTGTGCATGGCCCAATCAATCTAGAGTACCATGTGGCACCCGCTGCTATTAATCATATATCTCCATTGTGGACTACACATATATACCATTTGATTATGGTGAATATATGTGGAGAAATATAGACGTATCTGAATGTATTACACAGGCACCAACCATTATTAGGTAAAGGTATATGTGGTGTATCATCAACTCTACATGAATCCTGGGTTTTAAGCACGGCTTTGTTAGGAGATAAAATGTCAATGAACTATAGGAATTTAATGGTTACTAAAAAAAACTTTGACAGCGATGCTAGGAATTCATCGATTTTATATGAGTGCAAATGTGTACGTATAAATATTCGTCACTCTTCGACCAAAAAAAACCTCTGCGTTAGCATTAGTTGCACGTTAGGTGCTTTTAGCACATAAAAACTATGATGTAGTGACATCCTGGTCAGAGATGCAGCAATCAACAATGGCTATCACTGTACGAATATGTGCTGTTTTGTCCTGTCCTGGTGGACTGTTTTTCTGTGGTTTAAAACGGCTGTTTGGCACCCTCACTGTATGTATTTGATTGATAAAACCTTGTTGAAACCCCTAACCTACTGACCAAGCATTTTCCCACACAATCTCTACAGTGCCGTTGGTAAAATGTCCTCTTCCCTAAATGATAGGTTTTAACTACATTCCTCAACGACATCTCTTGTGATTATTTTCTGATCAGTGAAAGTAGAACACAAACCTCACTACTGGTTATCTGATCATGGTGACGAGGCCACGTGTGCTAACAACGTGGAGTGTTGGGAGTACGAATAGAGAGCTCTTGGCCACAATATCTGCTAGTTTCCTGTATGCAGAGATAACAAAGGACATCAAACACTGTAACACTGACATTAATTTGACACTGAGTGCACATATATGACAGCAGTGGTTGATTTGTGCGTAATAGTCCCACGGCAGGAATTATACACTTTTCATTTATCATTATATATCATTGGATTATTCTAGTTTACCAATACCAGCCGATCGAAGTTGACACTAAACAAGTTGACGCAACTATTTCATTGCTTATGTTAGCAGATGGACATAGCTTTACAAGCAGGTTCTGAGTTGATCAGCAGTGATGGGGGAGTATTGGAAGAGGCAGACCACAGACCTCTCTCCACATGCCGAGATCCACTTAGCCTTATGTAACCAAGTATTTATAGCAATAGCAGGGCAGCTGTGAGCAGGCCACCAAATCGCAATCCCCATGAGAAAAGAGTTGGATAACGTATGGCCCTTCACTTCAACAGGTCACGATGTAGCTCCTCGCAAACTACCCTTTGCGATAATTCACGATGCGACACCACGCGACACATCATAAACCGATATGACCCACTTAGACTGTTCGCATACCAAAACACAAAGTTCCAACATCAATCGATTTTGGACTGATATAAATCCAAGCATTGACACAGCTAGACTGGACTAAAACCCTACGCTAGTGCGACCCCATCCTGAAAAGATGCAGCTATTTGTGGCCTATCCATGACCGTTTCAACTGTGTATCATAATCCAACACATAGACACTGCATTGTGCCTCTTGACCTACCCCGCACGGTCACATCAGTTTGCATCCAGTCGTGTAGATTTGCGGAGGCCGATCTAGATCTGACATATGCCACCCGTATCTTGTGGCACAATATGTTGTGGCACAACTGATGGAAACATCAGCGGAAATTCGGCTGGACAGAATCAATAAAACCTTTCTCCCTGGGAAGTTAATCTGCCATGATTCTGTGCGCGATACCCAGTGAATACTCGAAACATATTACCAGACAAGAAGAGGCTATTTGTTATTTTACTGTTTAACCTGCAATCCCTGTGATCTGAACCCATAACCATGGGAGCATCTTCATAGAAGAAGGCTTGTTTTTACTCCAACTATTCATTATTGTACATATGTTTTCAATAGAGTGAGCGAACACGTTACAGGTTCGGCCAACAAGCATATCGCCATGATGTGAATAGAGAAAGTCATCATCCTCATAGGCACACTTTATGGCCGCTGCGTTGGCTTAAGAAATCTCACAGAAATATCATGAAAACTTGGCGAATGAGACTGGTTTCTGCGCACGAGCGACTCCTTGTTTTGGTGCGTCACCAAACCAATTACAGCTCAATTCTGAACCAATCTATGCACTATTCTCAGCGTCATGTGTTAAGGTATTGATCAGGATGTGGAACTGATGTTGTGATAGACCTAGGCGATAAACCGTTGTCCACAGTTCATATAGCATTCTAAATCATAATTTTACCGCAATGAGTTTATATTCGTACCTTTAAGTTCTTATCTACCATTGGCTCCAGTCGTGGGATCTTCACTTCAGAATGAATTCGATTGGATTGTCAACCTTTTAATTCATTACAAAGATGATCAACATGTATGTCATTGAAATCAATTTGATAAAGGAAATTGTGTTTGAATTAATGAGGTTTGAAATAGGTGCATTATAGAAGTACTGCACTCTACTGGCTAGTACGTGATATTCTACTCTATTTTGAAAAATGTGGTCTAATTGATAGTAGAAACCGTGGTAAATAACTTTCCAAATAATAATGGATTTAAAATTATCTATTACCTTTTGTCCGACATAAAGTATTGAAGTAGCAAATTCATGTACATACATAGTCCAGTATTGCATGTCACTTACATTAGCGTGAGATTTCTACAATAGGGCAACAGGTGACTAGAGCATAGAATATCATATTTTCATTACCCGAGTATACCGATACTCTACTGTATATCAGTACTTAGACTCTGGTCTGCCCGAGATTTATCAGATGTCTATCATTACCATTAAGCGCTGAGAAACAGACATCCTCAACTTTCACATCATTTTATCCACATTTTTCAGGATTCAACTTGGCTACAGATTCCCGTTTCCTAGTAGCACGCCTTTTGGACGATGTAGCATAAGCCTCTGACTAGACGGACACGGACTTGGGTCGGCGGGGGTTAAACGACTGGGGTCGCGGTGTGGGCTGCAGAGGGTTAAGTATCAATAGTGGTTACAGCTGTTTCGTCATTGTTGTGTCACAGTCGCTGTATGTGCACGTCCTACATTGACATGTTGTCCTGGATGTGGAACTGATGTATAGCAGGACGGCCCCTTTGACAGTTTCGAGACCACCATTTCTACTTTGTGTCCAGAATATCCAACTAGGAAGCAACACTTTGAGAATTAATTTTAGATTTCAGGAACATCACAGAGAAAAACACATTTAAGACACTAGAAATGTAGATCAAATTAGTTAATGTTTGGGTAACTACCACGCATGAAAGTTATAATTGAGTGGCCCTTTTCATTTGAACACTAAGTCCCATATTTCGTTTAATGTGACCAGATAATTTAAACCGTATCAATTTGTGCAGAATTTCTCTTGACGTAGCAATACAATATCTCCACCAATGTCAATATAGTGGTAGTCCTATGAGAGCCGGACATGCGTTAAGTATACTGATCAATACTAACCCACAATAGACACTGTCATAGCAACAATAACAGCCTGGCCAATGTTTTGTGTACCAATGGTGGGTATATATCTATATTCATAACTGATTATCATTCCATATATGATACCTAACCAGGTATTACCATCCTGAAAGACCACGTCGTCATGTTCCTATGGTATCATTTTATATCTACTGATCTCATCTCGATTTGCTTGCCCTTCCGTGTGAAAGTGCTAGGAATAGATAACTGGGAAGGCCCAAACAGAAAATAATGAAAATAAAGACTATTTTCTCATCCGGATACGACTTCATCAGGTCTTAAATAGGTAATAGGAGCAAAATCCGAACAACAGACCGGGAAAGATTAAGGAGAAGCATATGTGTCTATGTAGCTCTTGCATGTCCTTGTTTGTACAATGACGATCATGTTAATATTTGCCGAAACCAAATGGATAAATTGGCATATATTTTAAACAGGCATATTTACTCTGATTCATCAACCATTCCACCAACAAAAACTTTCAACCCTCTTACACATACACTCCTCACTATGCTCTCAACTGTCCTAAATGTGATCCAAATATGTTCACAAAGACTCATATACAATAGCACAGTAAAACAAATATTAGCACCACAGAACTCGTCAAACAACAATTCCGGGGGCTTCACCACCAGAAATTCGAAGGAAAATTCCTTCGAAGGCTCTGTAGTGTTGGTGTGTAAAAACGGTAATAACTTCAGTGAGTGGAACCATCATCAATTAGATGAAGTGGCATATTCAAGTTCATATGAACAGCTTTGAATTGGCGTATGGGCATTTGTATTGGTCGCTGGCCGTTAAGAAATCTGTACGGTTTCATGTCTGAGCAGACCAGGCACTATACAACATAACATGACATGCCATGCAGCACGCTGTATACCCTCATGATATAATCAACGATGCACATTATATACGGAAACTGGCTTACTGTCTACGTACGTCAAAAATACGCGGTGAAATTGTTGATCACATACACCCCGATGCCGTAGGCAGAGGGATGTATGTGATCAACAATTTTACCAAGTATTTTGACGTACGAAGACAGTCAGCCCGTTTTCGTATTATTATATACCTAAAAATGGCGAAATTTTACCTGGTCACGTGATCACATACCCCGTACGTCACAGTGTGGCGTACGGGTATAAATACACCATGGGTAGGAGCGGGCAGTATACGTAGTTCATACAGACACAGGTATATAATAATATATAATATACAAGGAAAGTCACGTGCTTTGGAATAATACCTTTACAGACCTGCAGCATTTTCTATTAAAATACGGCATCACTATGACGCATACATCCTAATCTGATGACACCCTTACATTTCCACTGCACTTTCATTGGAACATTCCAAGTAAGGTATCGGTTTACTTTCAAGATCTAGATTTTCTGTCAACTAGTTTTTCAGAATAATTGACGACCAGCTTTCAACCCGTGATGTATGGGTGTTTTATCTCGAGCCGTACCAGAAATGTGAGTTTCAACACCGGGGACATTGTTTAGGTATTTTATAACAGACACCAACCACGCCACCAATCTCGTTTTATTTACAACTCCGGCACCTTTTCGTAACTAGAATTCCCAGACTTTCAGCGCTAAGACGGCGAGGGCTGTCGAACGGCTGAGTCGGCGAGGGGCCAGATGAATGGACGCGTCATGCGTGGCTGCAGAACGCAGAGTAGGCATTCAATCATTACGTCCATTTTTACAATTTTTCTTTCCAACTTTCCAGGTCGCCATTTAAAAACTACTTTCAGGAGGAGTTTTCTCTGCGCCAGGTGGTGCGTGTGAGTGTTTGTGAGTGTCTCCTTTTTCTGGAAGCCGGACTTCTTATTCTGACCGGGGACGTCAATGATCCTTCACCCCTGTCTGCTGACCACACCCGAGAGACGAGGGCGTGATAGGAGTGGGTTCCCCCTGTACATTACACACCCTTATGACGATCTCCATCTAAACTAGCTTGACTCACCTACGACTAACGAGACTTTAGTGCAGTAGTTTCTTCGATAAAGAGCTATAGTCAGATGGTATCCTATTTGGCTCATATTAATTTCGAGACACTCTCGCCATGGTTAAATCGACATTTCTTGTGCTGATGCTAAACTCTGGTATTGAAGGATGATGCCCTTTACTGCCTGTGCTAAGGTCTTCCTTAGTCTGTACTTCAAAAATATATGTATATCCTGGACGGTGTTTGGTTTTTTTAGAATCCATCAGATATATTCTCCAGAAGCTTTGGAGTTTACACGGACTGAGCCACATAAGGTTATAAATAACTCATGAATGCCATACTAGATAACACTTTCCCATTCAAATTCACGCCGCCTACGGTACGTCATGGTAGATTAAAGCATGGCTACCTTTTGGCGATGGTCAAGCTACATCTCAGTCTGGTTAAATGCTGAACTGGTTATGGCAATGCAGAGGATTCTGTTCACAATGCATTATCGTCAGCGGATTAAAAACGCCACAAGTGGATAATTGCGTGAGAATGAACGGGCTAGTTAAAACGATTGGCCCGGAAATCCATTAAGTCTATCAACAACTGCACAAGGTCTGCACAGTCTGTATCATGACTAACTTTTACTAAATAAACCAAGGAGGCTACTCATATACCGTTGGGAATGGCGCATCTCAGCCATGATGATTCGTAAAAAGGATGGATGGTTACGTATATGTAAAATGTAGGTACATGTATTTACTATTTCATTTAAGTCCCATGTCTTTGGTCACGCGTATATGCTTGAAAAATGTGTACATTTTTCAAGATAATGAAACATCCTCATGTATACAGACAAATGGCAATTTGTTGAGATGCTTTCCAATCAACAGTCACAGCTCTGTTATGAATATTCCAAAACGGAACAAAACTACCAATTATAAAATATCACTCCCACTGAAGCCCCAATGGTATATTGATCAATGTTCAAAGTATACTTTACCATCCCCAACTTCTTGGAATGAACTCAAGATTAATGGTACGTACCTGAAAGAGAAAAGGGAAACATACTGAATGATATGCCATAAGTAATCTATTTCTGTTGACAATACATGAACTCTATAAATGTTTGCTTTATTACCAAAAGAGCAATCGTATTAAAGCTAGATGAACAACCTGCTGTAGACAAGCAATCAACAAAGCTAAATGATTTACATATGTTTATCATACTGAGTTAAAACTGCATATATACTGTTTACAGGGTGACCCAGTCTAAGATCAAGAAAAGAAGTGGAAAAAGAAAAGAATCGTATCAAAATGACGCCGGCTGCAACAATACACACACTTCCGAATTCAGGCCACTGAAGAGATGGTGTTGATACAGGTGCCGTGGTATCAGGGTCGTACGGGTGCGGAGTATATTTACGAAGGTTCAGTTATAGAGATATAAACTTATTCGCCTTTCTGATTATAAAGATACAGAAACCTTATCAGAAATCTTATCTGATCAATCATGAAAGGATCTCTCGTGTATAATTTTTCAAATAGGGAATAAAAGGGAAAATGCCCCGAAACTAGATAAATTATATGATTTTCTTTCATCTTGAGCGTGAAGTTTGATATGCATATCGAATGAATAAAGTATCCTAATATTCAACATCATAACATTTTTAAATCATGGGCTACAGAGTATACACTAAATAGTCTTAAAATATTGTAAGTTATCAAACAGACGTAAAAGCTAACATTATTGGCGTAAAGAAGACCACACCTTCCTAGAGATACACTAATGGGTTCTTGACCTTTTGCACTCCAAGTGGGTTATGGTGTATATTCTCACAGGAGCTGAAAGTGTGAAAGATCCGGCTCTAAATATAAATATTTTCGTCTTGCAGGCGTCGGCGCTGGTCGTTGGCGCGTTAGAATTTGTGCGTGTTTGACTGCTGGTTAACTTACCAACCAGCAACACCGTGCCAGCCGCTGGGCGGCCTGCCAAGAAATCATTTCTAGGAATCGCTTCCTGGAACTCCCAGGGCACTGGTTAGCGTCGGGCCAGTCACAACACAGTTTAGGGGGTTGGGGGTAGGGGGTAGCCTCACTGGCTCTTCAAGCTTGCTTACTCACAGGTCGCTATCTAAGTCTATGCGACGTTCTGTACATAATAAATACAGGCTGTAATGTCTTTAGATTGATGTAACTTTCTTTCAGTGAATAGTATGGTGCTTTTTTTATAATACATGTATAGGTTTATCTAAACCTAACGATACTGTGAGAGAAGGAAGATCCTCGACCGCTAAACATGTTCCTTTTTATTTCAAAAGGAAATACATCTATTGACGAAGCAACATTGTAATTGGAAAAATACATTTCTTGGTCACATATACATGACTAGCTCATATGAAGTGGAGACTTCCTAATTACAATGGGTCGGGTTCCCATTCCGAAACGCATAATTCCTTAATCCAGAGTATCGCTATATTTATGATATACTATATTCTTTCAGAGGAAACGTAGTACAATATATCAAAATTCCATAGGTAGATCTTTGAGCAAAGGTAGGATGGTTCATCAATAAAAAGCCTACATCAGATCACCTGATAAAGAAAAATCAATTCATTCCAGATTTAATTATGCCATTGTTCTTGACTATCAGCTTATTTCTCAATGCAAATTGGTCAGCCTGCACTTCGTATGATTCATTTCAGTGGCATTTCAGTTTGGGCCTAGTCCTACATACACCGCGGACATGATTTTGACATTTGCAACCAACATATACATATTGCAGTTTCTCATAGTTAGTGAAATAGCCGATGCACATGTTGATGGTACTAGTCAGGTTTCACGGTGGACCAATATCTCTCACCTATAGAGAGAATACCCGGTCGTGAGGTTAGAGAGCGTTTCGAACCTCCGCTCAGCACTAACCCCACCGACCTACCTCCACGCACGCCTCCTATGTACCCCCACCCTCTCCCGTGTGACGCTGAGAAACTACGCGCCTACATAACCTGCATTGCCATAGCAACCAGCTGGCCAGCGTCCCTGACACTAGGGGTCCCCCTACCGGTTGGAGTGGGTAAATGTCGGTGAACAGCTGGAATTGAGGCGGGGATTAAACCCAGCTACGTGAGAGACTGATCTGTGCTTATAAAATACTTGATGTATACATTGGAAACTTACCATTTCAGACTGAGAGACTTATGTATAATCCTCCATCTAAGACAAGTTAAATTAAGAACCACAGCTGAGTCCAAAAGGGTAGCACAATGGGTTCATGTTACCAATATTAAGATTAAAATAGTTTCACCGATACTGTCTGAACTAAAACAGATACACTAAAAAGCTATTTGTTAGAAACGGGTGTCTGTAACTCTATGTATTTTTTTTATTCGGGAATGACATATAGATAAGACATTCCGTGTCGGCACATTTTGTTTGTCTTCTGAGGCCACATTACACGAATACTTGATACAGTAACCAAGTAGATCAGCTGAAACATCTTGCAATGTGTACATAGTGTAGGTGAATATGATTATTTAATGTAATATATCTTTACTATATTTTTCGTTGTCCTCCTTTCCCTTTCATCCACTTACTGACCAAATGAAGCAGTCATGTGACCACATTAATGGAGGAATTTTTACATTCGTCCATAATATGTATGTACATGATAAGAGTTTCGGACAAGTCTATGTCGGATGATTCAGATATGCGTATTGCCGATAGCACACTCAGCGGGCGCGACCACCATTTTAGTAGCGCCGAAATCTAATGACGGACATTAGGGAGTTACAAGCAGGGCGCGTGTGCTGCCTGCACGTGCACGGATCCCTCCACGATAACTCCGTTACACGCACGTCCACATGATTACTCGAGACGTGCTGGCATGACTGGGAGCAAGGTTAACAAATTACGGCATGCAGCCTGTGGTGGAGTCTCCAGCAGCAGGCCTAGCAACGCCTGCCGGATGTGGCTGGGGAAATTTGGGGGTATATAGGAGTAGGTCGTGGAGCTGCATCCGGTTTCACAGGAATCAACTGTAACGACGAGTAACTCCATCTTACTTAACCCCAAATAGTTAAAACTAGATTTTACAACATTTATAACTAAACATGTCAGGTTTAGTTATGGGTATCTGCTGGCAAACAGAAGTGAATGGTGATTCATTTATGACATAGTTACAAATTCCGGCTATCGCTTACCACCCCGATGACCTTATTCACCCGTCTATAAATTTCCCCGACCCGGCTTGCCTTTACACATGGTACGCTATAGATCGGTTATTAGACGGTGATCGACCTAAGCCCTCAATACAAAGAATCTTCTGCATGCCATTTCATGAAAAAATAGATGACATATTTTTATATACTTGGCGCCACATACGCTGTATACACAAAGCACGGCATAGAGTCCGGCCCCTGTGTGCACCTGCTACCAGGTGAGCCCTGTAATTCCCACGCGTACACCAGGAGAGCTGCTCAAACAAAGGTCAAGGTCGTCCCGGCCGGGGCCGAGCCGCCCAATTTCCCGTCTCGGCGTGACGCGAGCTGCTCAGTAGGTGGCGCCACGAGTAAAACAAGAGCAGTTCAGGCCTGATATTGGCCCGTGGCCTGTTGGGTTCATGCAAATCTGGTGCTGAGCGTTGGTAACTTTTGGGGGCTCTTTTGGTAGGCTTGAGAGGCCTGACCAGGGAAGGAGGATATATGCCTTAATACAGTTGTCTTATCAAAAAACGACAGAAATGTCTCTGGATTGATGTAGCCATTTTTAGACTTAGATGTAGCCATTTTGGAGGGAGCTGGTTGGGTGTGAACAGGTATGATTTAATCTGCTCTGGGTTGGCTGCATCTGGGAGTTCGGATCTGATTGAATTTTCTGGTTTGATGTGGTTGGTTTGTGCTCACTGTAAGAGCCAGTCGTTCACGCTCATCACGGATTTTTAAACATGACCTATTCATGGATAATATACTTCAGGTAGTCAGATATCATCAACACGAAAACTAAAAACAACTGTAAACCATAAATTAATACAGACTGTGTATCGATTCAATCTTATTATCTAATGCTATAATTGGAAAACCACGTACTATTGCAGAGCTCTACAAAACAAGTACAGAGACCTCAGTCACGCCACTGGAGTGAAGTAAAAGGAATCTGATTGTTTCCCTCGCCGAAGTTGCTCACATGGTAAATGCTTATAGTAAGAGCTGTGGTGGGAGCTGTACTCAGGAGACCACCAGTATGACCTCGTACAAGGACAGGTCGGGATCATCCAGCCAGTTTCAACTCACGCATTTGCCCCACAAGAAGGTCCTTGATGCGTCCACATGGCACAGTCTTGGTGAATCAGACAGGTAACACTACGGACGTTTATCTTAATCACCGAAGAGCAGTAAAGAAAGAAACCTATTGGTGGGGAAGGAGCTCACAATCCAGCTAAGCCCCGTGACTAAACAAAGAAACTATTGTTACCCAGAAAGTTATTTGATTGTTTTGTTACAGTAGGAGCACTGTCTTGCACACAATATTGCGTCAACCCATTTCCAGTGCGCAGGCGGTTTGTAGAATTGAAACGATATCCACTTCTTGAAAAAAAACAAAGGTAACCCGTTTATGACACGAAAAAAAATACAGATGGCCAATCTGTGGATATTTTGACAATATTTCTCAGCAACGATAGAGAAAGTGACATATAAACGACAGTTATACACAACCTAGCACTGCTGCTGTAATTTTCAATGTTTTCATCGGCTCCCTTAAAGAATACCGTCTTCTTGTGTGTCATTGATATTGACCTGATAGTTTCTATCAATATCGAGACTATCACCTGTAGCTATTTTTGATATTAAAACAACCACAGTATCATATTTAATGCACATCTCATACAATAGCCACCTTGTGACTGGATTAAAAGGGCGAAGAAGAAACACAATTCATTCCATCCCATCGTATTCCAAATATAGAATGATGCCACTCACAAGGTTCCGATTTTACTGTTCAGTGCTGCAGGACGCCTACGAAGCACCGTTGGCTGAACCACATCGAACAGAATGGACGTCAGCATTCTTTTTAAAAAATATTAAGTATTTCTTCTTTCCTACGTCTTGAATAATTGACCAGGTCTTGGGACTGTGCACCATCGAGCAAACAATTTCATGAAAAAATATGAAGATTTCTGATGATTCATTAGCGATAGGTTTGCTTTTTTTCATTTTTGTTTCAGCGACGTAGTAGAACACCATTACCTTCCAAATAACCAATTTCCTCTGTGTCGTAATATCAGTTACAGGAATTCTACTGTAATTTATACATACTTTCATTTCCTGTGAGCAATTAGTGAATCTGGCTTACTTATTACTTATATAATTCACATCCAAAAAAGGCTAAACAACATAAATAACTTTCAATGAGTAAGGTTGAATGACACTGGTACTCGAAACGCGTTAATTGATAAGATCTTTCGTTTTTCCAGTTTACTACGAATTCTGAAAGTCTGGAAAGTGAAGAGGTGGCATTCTCTACTGTTCGATCCGCGTTTTGTCTCTGGACGCTATGTCATGTGTCTGTCATTTCTTCTCACGGATTCGATTTTGCTACTCCTTGCTTCTAAGGCGAGAAACGAGAAACCATGTCGCGATGTCCTTTTTACCATTGGTTCTCCATGATGGAAGCTGCAGCTCTAAGACTTGACTTCATATGGTGTTTTCATTCTAAAGTGATTTTAAATTGATATCCTGGGCTTTTACACCATAGCCACAAGGACAATTTAATAATCTCACTATCAAACCCTATATATATTAAATGGCCTTGTAGTGTTTCTATTCCCAAAGCCAAACGTGCATAGGGCAAAAACGTCACTTCCGGCTGAGAGCGCATGTCACGGTCACTTGTGACCATGCCACCAGAGGGCGCACACGACGTGCCCCCTGCCACCAGGAAGTCCGACGATACAGTCTATCGCCACCTCGTGGCGCTACGAGCTGGGCGGGAAGGTCACGTGATGGCCAACCAGGCGTGGTCACGTGACCATGAATGCTGGTAGCTGGTCGGCTTCTGCTTGTAGGCACGATAGGCTACCTGCTGGGAACCAGCCTAACCAAGCGTAGGTAAGTGATCATGGCCTATCGGTTACGATTAGGCTCCGAAAATAACGAACGCTGATTTGGCTCAGGCCGCGGTCCATCACTGTCGATCGACAGTTTCTACATTAGGAAAATACACGTATATTAAGATGGGCAACGTTACCAACTATTCAAGGATTCCGATTTCCTATATACCTATAGACAACCACTTACATACCATTGCTGGAGATGCAGTAACTACTTACTCAAAGAAAATACACTATCCATGCTCCAGTGTTCATACCAAGGCTGACGTTTTCACACTAAGGTTGACTACAAGACTACATGACGCCGTATAGACCAATCAAATCTCATGAAGCTTAGATGCGTGAAGAAAACATGAAAGTTAATATTACATGATAAAGGCTATACATGGCTACCCTACCACTCGGAGGTCAACAAATTTCCATGGTTTTTTTTATCAATATATCAAGGAATATGGGAATAAAGAAACGAGTTACGGGTAGAAGAATCCCGAAGTTTCTCGGTGGGGATGCTTAAAATTATTTACCACCACTAAAGCCACAGTAAATAACTTGAACTATCCTCACCAAGCAATTTCGGTATTCTTTCAGCTAAAATCAGTTTCCCTCTATTATATCAGTACGGATATACATGCATTTGTCACATATCCTTAATTCTATTTCCATGATTATTTAGGTTACCTAATTGCTACTAAGAATGGGACCGATATATGCTTTATGAATTGACCTTGACATAAATTGGCACGATGGCAAGGGCAAATGCTGCACGACAATAGACTGTCGCAGTCGGCTGATCCACCTACATGTACTGAATTAAGTTATCACTTAGACGATAACATGATTTTTATAAGCATGTTATTACACATACCTCTGCTTAGCGCAAATATTTTCAAGGCCGTTAAATCTGAAGCTATGTAAATGTATATAATTTGGCTGAGACCCTGAATGCATGTTGGTAGGTTGCTGATACTCTCTTTTCCACTCCAGTATTTTTGGCCCAGACGCCCACCAGGTCAGTCCCATTTCTGTAGCCTGGTTATACAAATGCCTCACCTATATTCTGGGATCAAAGAACGCTACGTGGAGGCTGTATATAACCCGTGACATGACGTGGACAACGCCGATAACTCTCACACGCTCTGCATCTTACCATCCAGGTCAGGGCCTCCTAGGTTATTACCGAGTCTGATTAAATATGAATATTTAATATACGTCGGCAGTTCATTAGGTCTACGGGTGAGAGGAAATCAGCACCTTCGTAAAACCTGAGCGCGGTCAGTGTCACGATGAAGACAGCGAGTTGGAATGTGGAGGTACGTAGGACTAAAGGCTAGGCGTGGAGGTATTTTGGGTTTGGCCCAGTGCGCTCCTCGAGCAGCTCCACAGGTTTGGTACAGTGCCAAGAGGGGGCGGGGTGTGGAGCATGTGTATGTAGCAGGGCGGCGCTGAAGGGTGTCTCGGAATATTAGGGTAACGGATAGAGACAAGTATTGTATATATGAAAAATGCATATAAATTCATCCCTGACTTCTACACACGACGGTTGAAAAGCTTGGTTGATGTGATGACGCGCTGTCAATTTCATGTTATTTGGTATGAATCTATAATGGGCGTCTAAGCGATTTAACGTCATGGCTCAGTCTAGTGTAGCTAGCTATAACAATGGACCAGACATACCGTGAAGGCTAGAATGCACCTGTTACCATGGTGCCAGACATGTACCACAGATAAAACGTAATGTGCGTGTACTGCTTTTACAACAGGCAGGAAGCTTACCAATTGTGGGAGTCTGCTCGTGGGTGGGAAATAACGGTGTCATCAAAATATCCCCGTCTGTTTATTACCCCTGAATATTCCACAAACACGGGTGCACGGGAATAATAATGTAATATCTATTGTTTCGAGACATTTCAACAGGGAGACTTTTGGATAATTTGAGCAGTAATGAATTGGAACTGATCTTATAGTTGAAAACAGGACGTGATATTTGACAATCCATAATCACCCCTCCCTCAATGCACCCTCAAAGCAGTTTCATATAACACTCCTGCTGGCGTTGACGACTAAATATAGATATACGGGGCAGCTCGTTGTGCTATGAAGCAGGTGTTTTTGTGCTGAGGTCACCCCCCGCCCGTCTCCCATTGCCGCCTCCGGCCTGCTGTGTTATGTGGCGACTGTAAACAGTGCTGCATCACCTCTCACGGCGCCGTATCGTCTTCCCCACCGTCTGAGTATTGTAATAACCCCGCAGGAGCAGCTCGCCAAGAACCGAGCTATTGAGAGCTGCTCATTGTGTGTGCTGCAAGAAGGGCGTCTTAATTACGTGTCATTTGTTCAACTGCCTCACTGAGGAACCCCATGGAAGAGGCTATAAAGGGTGATGTATTGCTTAAATGATTTATTATCATAGAAATATGCTCATATATCTTTTGACTTATTTTCACGAATCTCATCAACAGAATAGGATTATAAAAAAAATACACGAGTACATACTCATTCCTGTCACACATCCCTCAAGCAGTTACTTTTCTCGAACCATAGCAAATCTGGGGGCTTAATCGACGTTTCCTTCCCTGGAGGTTTGATGCTATGGGAATCCGCAATCTATAACCCCAATCCCCTTACCTATACACGACACCTGAGCAGCAGCCCTCTTCCCCCATGTATGCTGGGCGCTTCCCCCTTCAGACAGTACGGACCTGTTGACCCGCTCTTTGTCTGGGCCTATGTGATCAGTGTACTAATCTATTCTATGATAGTCTAGCAATGCGGGCGCCACGCTGCAAAGGTTGGGGCAGAGGTCTACAGAACAGGGAGCTCTCCCGTCATGCGACGCGTATAGTTTATCTGTTTTTATTGTGCTGCATGTAACATGTACTTTAGGTATCATTCCGGTGAATGGATTTGGGAATACTTAAATATTCTTACGTAAATGTAGCTTTTTCAGATTTCAGTGAATTCCCACCAGTCTCCTGAGACATCTTGAAAAGGAGAGGTATGACTCTAGACATGAAGCTGGGACAATATGTTGAGTTTGATCAGTTTTATGAAGAAGGATTGGTTTAATAAATGACACTCGCGAACCTCCTCCTTATATTTTCTGTGACCGTCAGGCTGATTTTTTTTTTAATCTTGCCAGACTTCCATATGAAGAGAGGAAAGTGCAGAACATAACAGATGCAAAACTATGTTCTCATTGAACGAAAAAATAACTTAACAAAATAGATAAAGGACAGCATTGATTACTTTATTTCTCTTCGCATTCTTTGTTTGATGTTTGATGTCTTTTTTTCTCATTGCTGACAAGACATAGCTTTTGAAAGGAAAGACAAGATTGTTTAAGAGCAAAGCCAGAGGAGTGCACATTATGAGTCTCTGAATGTGGGTCCAGACGTTACTGATGCAGAAAAAAGGTGCAAAAACACCCAGATGGACCTCTGCCAGCGCCGCCGGCCGCTGGGGCGAACACAGACAGTATTGTCGACGAGCCCGCCCAATGAAGACGGGTCTAGGCGGGACAGAGACAAGACAAAGCCGGCCACTGCCAGCAGAGACGTGGGCGTGCCTTGATATAGACACGATGAGAGCGATATTCGCAGACGGAGGAGGTAATAGGAGGGGGCAGGGGTCGGCTCCCATCTACATACACTCAGCCATGGCCGACATGAGAAAAGAGAACTGATCTCAATGGACATCAATGCCACAGGCATTGCACAGGGAGGTGGTTGGGTTAGGGTTGACATAAGCGTTTACATTTACATCTACCTTTCAGTTCTATCGTGGAGACTATATCCTGGTTTTATCTAATTGGGGTAGAAGTGCGCTAGATATGAAAGCTCCATATCGCTGTATATGCTGTCTCTTTTCCAATGAGTAGTTCAATTCAAAATCAATAATGATTTTCAGTATTAACTCTTAATATCCCCTCTATCAAAGGCACCAGGGTACGCTATTTTGGATCCCTATAAAGGTCGTCAAGTTCAAAGTATATAATCATATAATCAGAGGAAAAAAACAGATTTGGCTCCCAAAACCAACCAAGTTCACCTGAGGTGCTCCCCCTGTTGTATCCTTACAAAATCTATAAAGAAGCTGAATGACCCGCCAATACAATTCATATTAGCCATAGTTAAGGTCTGTTATAAGTTTATGATTTGTAGATTGAGGGAGAATTTATGAAGACGCTGGATGTCCAGGCAGGTCTAAACTGTCTGACAGCTCTGCACTTATACCTACATACCGATGTTTACTGAAGACGTACACACATAAGCGATGTGACCTACTGCGCACCACCTTCTAAACCACTTATAACACCACGCAACTTGTGAGGAGCCTGATACCCTCAGCTTAATGTGCAGGAGTGGTAACACGCTGCACCATCCAAGATGCCAGTAAGACACTCGCGAGTCGCTCTTACCGCGGCCCAGCCCCTGGGACTGGACGGTTTCGTCACTGACCTACTCACTGCAGAGTGCGGGCTGGTGCTGGGCACACACATACCTCTGGTTATTTTCTGTTTTGTACAATTTTTTTTCTCAACTGTAGATTAGTCCTTTTTTTTGTGGCAAAGAGCAGCTCTGTGCATTCCCATCACGTGATTTAGGATAACCACGTGATCTATTGGTATGTTTATTCTTGCAAGAGGAAGTGTGTCTCTGAATTACATTGCATGCTGGGACAGCTGGTCTGATAGTGGCCATGTTTAGATCCATAAGCAACAGGGGCAACTCTCTTCTGACACCCCACTTCCATCAGTGGAACTATTTGAAGAGCGGGCTACCTTCAGTGGGATTACTTGCAGGGAAGGTTACCTCCAGTAGACCCCCAAGGGAGATTCGGAACCGCTGCGCAAAAGTTTTTGCCAGGACAATTTTCTTATTAACTGTTATTCCCAAGATAGTGATGAAAATAACAATCTATATATTGACACCATCTTTGCTGGTTTTCTTTCTCTGGCATAATTCTGATCACAAATTCTAAAAAATTATTCTAAATAAACGAGTAGTTCCAAATAACACAATTTAAATAAGGTTCGAGAACCACCAGTGATCATGTTATGTTGCATGTCTTCTGGATGCCAAGAAATATTAACGTGATGATATAATGTCGTGCAGCGATTTACTGTTACATTATTTATGCCCTTTACTCCATCTCTATCCTTCATGTTTGCATGCGGGCTCAATTGACATTTACATTTCGTAAATGCCTCCTACATTCTATTTATAATATTTCTTTAAAGAAACCATCACATGAGCCTCACCATTATGGTCCATATAGCATATTCATGAAAATATAAAAGTACAGTCAAGAGATACACTTCCATCATTCGGAAAGGAATGGAAAATATCGTTCATTCATATCCCGACAAAAAGAGAAGGAAAATATTCTACACCCTAATAAGAGGGTTTGATCATGATGTAGACTGTTAGTATATCAGGTGTCTCTTTTTTTCTGGTAAAATCGATCGGAGGGTGGCTAAGATTGGTCTGAGTAAGAGCAACGTACAATATCAATATGGTAGAATAAATGTTCATTGCTGAACTGTGGCGGAATGTTTTCTCCTCTGACGACTTCAGTCCACTGGTCTATCATTAACCCCAAGCTGGGTCGGTTGATGGTGATTTACACCCAAGCAAATGCCATGGACACATCACACAAGATTGAAGACATGTATTGCTGAACGTCTAGCGTCTCTAGATACTTCATAAGAATTGGGTTTCTCACCATATTATGTTACAACAAGAGAGAGAACTGCAAGGCACGGACCTTCTCCCGGGTCCTGAAACCTTTGGCAGCCAATTTGCCCCGGGTTTGAATAACACGATGATGCCACGATGAAAACATGTGCTCATCAGCATATACAACATTCCACTTTCGTACGACTTTTAAGGAACCCTCAGTGAGCTTGGCCTTCTATCCATTTGATTTATGCCTGGCTGTTTAATAGCTTGTTTGGGTCTGTGTGATGTTTTACGCCATAATAATAGTCAGCCATAGCATTGTGATATTACCGCCGGGTATAAACTTAAAACAGAAGACTGGCCCAAGTCATGCTTTTAAGTCCATGATTTGTCTTAGATGTAGAAAGGACACAAGTCTTTTTTTTCATATGACATGAATATTTTATGCATTTAGGGAATCACAAGATTGGCCAATCTCGCCATCAAAAGTTGAACAGGGATTTCAAAATTACATGGCGAGTGAGTACTGAGTTCACTGCCAACTGTCTTAGAGGTAACACAAGGTAATATGCGCATGAATCGCAAGCTCAACACGAACTGTTCTTTGCTGTCTTTCCCTCTTCGAAGTATCTAGCTTTTACTCAAATTGGAACCACTTGTTAAATACTCTCCAATTACTTTATTTCCTATTTTCGTTGCTTCTCTGTCTACCTCAACCATTAGCTTTATGAGGACAGTTCATGCGGAGCCCTGGCGGCTGAACACTATGATAAAACTGTTCCACTATTGTTAAGTCCTCAGTCCGCCATAGTTCTCACAGCATTGGAGATTAGTAAAACAGCTGTCCTTGAAGGTCTCCACTAAGTATGCCAAGTACCTGAGGCCAACCCCGTCCCGCCTAGCTGACTGTGAACAGGCTAAATTGACAACACTGCACCTCAGGGTAAATCTCACACGAACACGCCACACGACACGTCTGCCACGCGCAGCCAGCGCTGTTCACTACTTTACCTCACAGAAGACACACCGACAGCAAATCAGTAGAGACGGTATACGTACCTGCAAAGAAAACAGAGACTGATGAGAATTCACGTAACGTACATTTAACATCTATGGTGTTTAATAAGAATGTAGAAAAATGTCTATATTATAATTTATAATAATTAAGACACATTCTATTGTTATGTCTGAATAGATAAAAAAAACAAAAGCTGTTTTTAACATTCTTTGTATATGGTTACGCCTTCAGGTGTCTATAACGCTAAGAGAAAATACAAACGCGGCAACTAACTTGTTAGATACTACTGTAGTATTTATTTCATTTAAAAAAAGCGAGGAGGCAATAAAAAGGCCACAAGGTATATTTACATTGATTGACAAAATTTACTGACTGTCCAGAGAACACACCGACAATCACGGAAACGTACGGGCCAACCACTGTATCAGGTGTAACAATGCAATAAAAGGGAAATAAAATCTGTTTGCAATTTTCCCTAAGTGAGCTAAACGAACTAAATTGATCCCAAAGTGCACCACAGTTTATATTCCTCATTATTCACCCCAGTTCTTCAGGTCATCAATTGCATGCCTCGTTTGACATCAGTTGCCACTCCGGCCGTCTTTGCAGCCATTAGGCTACTGGTGGGAGATTCATGGTCGTTCTGACACCATCCATCTGGGAGCCCGCGTATTAGACGCTCCCGGTGACTCAGTGAATCAGTGGATCCACCAGATCAGAGACGTTGTGGGGCGTCGGGGTGGCCAGATGTAGGGCAGCAGTCCAACTTAGGTCGCCGACCTGATGTTTTCTTGTATTTATATTCTGATGGCATGTTTTTCTTTTACACGGAATTCTATTCCAACGTCTTAACTTCGAGTATGAGTAATTTTCTGGCTTGGATAATATTGGTGGAATATTTCAAATATACAATATATTACAATTTCTGTAAAATGTTCATTCTGCCAGAATCAAACAACCGTGAAAATTTCATTGTATAGAGTCGTCGGATGAATGTCAGTGGGCGGGGATATTTTGAAATAAAACAACTTGCTTTGGATATTGCAGGCCATTACAGACAGTTTATTTTCGTTGAGTAGCCGCAGTCGATTCATTTGTGAGCTGAACAACAATTAACTCTTAGCTGGTTCTATTTTGAAGGGTAGTTTCACCTGGGCCCATGTAGAGAGGGGCGGAGTAAGGGGTGGCCCGGATCTGGGAGTGGTGGCGGCGAGGTTGTCTCGGCCGTCGACTCCACAGGCCGGGCAAATTACAACGGGCTTACAAACATGCCCGACCTATACTCTATCCAAGACCGAGGTGAGCATACTACAATGAACCAACGCTGAACCGCATTCAAGGAGTTCAAATAATCTCAATATTTGGGGTCAATAATGATTACATTTTCAGCTCCAAAAGACTTTAGTCTATTTTCTTGATTTCAACTTGCAGAATAGTGTCAAATATAGATGCAATAGAAGTCCTTTCAATGAATTCTGCAAGATCATATTCATGTTTATATATTGTTAAACGTTCATTATCATGAACGTAAGATTGAGATATATACATACACATTGGAGAAGAAGGCAGCCTATAGCTTGGTAAACATATAGCTTAACCTTTGCTCTCCCATACACAGATATGGACGTCAGGATGACTTCAAAGAGTCTACCGAGGCTTGGTACCAAGTAGCACTTGCATCTCAAGGTTCAGAATGGTAACAAAAAGATGGCGAGTGAGGAGAGGGATGTGTGGCGGGTGAGGCTGAGGGTCAGTGATCTATGATGACAACGTGGAGCAGCTCTATGCTGCTCTGAGCAGCTCCGACCAGCTCACAACATGCTCCACTCATCCGTCAGGTGCTCACCCAGGATTTAGGTCAGCTCGCATCACACTCGCCCAGCCGAGGAGCGGCAATGTACTCCAGCAGTACCCTGACGCACATTGTTTTAACCTTTGCGGGTTTCGTTTTAAACCTTTCATAAAGAAACCGATCTCCACTTCAATATGCGCACTCACTTGATTATGTGTACTCAAATAAATGTCAGTCCATGAGGACTATATATGGCTAGCATTTCCATAATGAATATATCTTGATAATCAAATACCCAATGGTAAATGGCAAGCGAAGAATTCAGAGTTTCCCAACGATCACCAACGGAACATGGGTTCCACGCTTATAGATGCTGCACAGGACAGAAATCGAGTTCATAGTGTTTGATGAAGTCCTAAATGGTAATGAAGAAGAAGATTAAGCGCAGGGTCCCCAATGTTCTGCCGCATATTCCACCTTAGGCGTGCTCTAATGACAGGACATTTCTCTACCGGAAGAAGCTGGATAATTCTCTGTCCAATAAGTGTCATTTGTTTAGTATGTGCAAGGAGATAAATCAGCTGGTTTCGCTGGTAATGCCCTCAATGGTCTATTTACACATGAAACATCAAATATCATGAAATAGATGTATCTTATTCAATTTAAAGTACTGGCGATTAAAATTCTTTTCGCAAAAAAATACGTTTTTACATAAATGATCAATTCAGTGCGATTTGTCATTTCCTTCTTTATAACTTCAAAATTTTGAAAGGCGGCAGCCGCAACCTTGGTTGACAAAATGGTGTTATTGCCATCGGTTTCTTCTATAATCCCTACATAAGACATATTCAATTCTCATCTCAGCTGATGCTGCCATACAATTTCCATCAAAATATCATTTAAATAAATAAGCAACTTCAGCAGAACGGATATGAGTCAATAAACTAAGGTGACAGACCGGGCCTGGTCCCCAGGTGGTTCTCGATAACGTAGTGGTGTCTAGAGGGCAGGCAGTGCAGTGTGATCCTGACGGCGGTGATGGCGGCGGGACCATCCAGCAATGCACTATACACAAGTGGAGCACCATTTCCTACAATTTATTCATGGCACTATGGCGCCAACATTTGGCACAACTGCTGGATCGTTCACAGCATACTTGTTCTTTGATGTCTGCAATGGTTTCTGAAGCGTCCTCTAATACATGAGATCTAATTTGGTCGATTCGTAGGTTTGTAGAAATTATTTTTGAAAGACATATTTCCTCCTAATTCGCATTTTTTAATCAAAACATCCAGTATCAATGGGTGAGTAATTCAGAATGAACAACAAGTTATCCTGGGAATGAAGCTACTGACTAAGGGAAGTAATAGTGTCTAAGATTCGTACTATCATTTCCTCACTGTCTATATGCCTTACTTCAGTATTTAAGTTACCTCCACACTCCAAAGAACTGGACCTTAATTACTCTACCCTATATGCCATCTTGGCTCCCTCTACCTTCCTATATTCTCATATTCCTCTCTCCTTCCCTTCTGTTAATCATGTCCCCTTCTCCCATCCATGCTAACCCTTTTTCCTTCCCTTTTGGCATGTTTCCCGCTCCGGCCACCCCCCGCCTCCCCTACAATATCACTGCGGTTTCCTTCTTCCCTCAGGCGGTATTAGGGGAATGCTAGGAGCACCTCAATGAACAGCTCGAGGCCCAGGAGAATGCCAGTGAGTGTGAGGTGAGACAGTGAAGAACAGCTACCCAGCACTGTGTGCCGGGACCCGCGGAGGTAGCGTATACACCGGCGTACTCGTTTCGGGGTTGGTGGTTGTTTTGGGGAGAAAGTCCCCGAACGCTACAGGAAGGGATCCACACCGAGGCTGGGCAGAGAACGTAGCTGCGTCCCTTATCGCCGCGCGTTCCAACAGGGGGCGCAGCAGGCAGCACGTATGCGGAGATAAGACGCCGGAAGTGAGATGGAAGAGGGACAAACCTCCCAAGGAAGTGCGCTGTGGGTTTTTGTTGCTGGGGTGATATTCATGAAGCTGCTGAGTG
This sequence comes from Alentia gelatinosa, assembly GCA_950022655.1. Classification (NCBI taxonomy): domain Eukaryota; kingdom Metazoa; phylum Annelida; class Polychaeta; order Phyllodocida; family Polynoidae; genus Alentia; species Alentia gelatinosa. The sequence goes on from OX465584.1 coordinate 33,964,330, forward strand.
GGCCTTCTGTATGGACATCCAGACGACGACTGTGTCGATACAATTCAATTTGTCAAGATGAGATCGTCTTCTGTTCCGTTACCTAGTATCTGGTAAACATAGACCATGCCTGGGGGGTATTTTGCCTAGTAGACAAACGTCAAGTCGCTCTCGCGAGGGCTAAGGGAAATTGCGTATTTCTGTTTTGCGAATGAAACTGGAAAAAGGTGTAATATTATTGTGTATATCATGTGGCTCTTATTTCTGATAGGAGGAATAGTTTTGGCAATTCTTCTTTTTTTTGTCAAAGAAAGATAACAGCTGGCTTTTTAAAGAGTCTGATAGTGAATTACCCAAAGATATGTGGATACTCAAAGTCAACTGTAAAATGCAATGAAGAACTGTGTCTATGGTCAGATAAAAATTACAAAAGATCCCGATGAGATCAACCCAATGAAGGTGTGATCACAGGAGGTAAACTCGTCTCGTTCCACCCTTACCTACCTTTTAGTCTAACTCTAATACATCCCTCTCTCCTACCGTATTGGGGAGCTGCGAGGTCAATTTATCCAATTCCCACTATGATGGGACTGGGAAGTCTCTCCATTATCGCCCACACATTCCCCTCCGCAGGCAGGCCCATGGGAATGACTTCTGAGAGCTCCCAGGGAGCCTCTGAGCCTTTCACCGGTTGTCGGTCGTCCGCGGGGACTTGGGACTGTGTCGTCGGGTACAGGCGGCAAATTAACTTTGTCGCACAGAGGTAATGACAGACTATTCTTCGTTCAGACTAAGGTGGCCAGATATCCCATGACGTGCATGGTACAGTAATTTTCTGGCCATGGGACTCAATCTGGCTACCGAAAAAGTGTGTGCAGTTAGTTGCCGGTTATGTACGAGGGAGAAGGTGTTTGATAGGGGAACTGCATTAATCAGATTATGGGAAAAGAAAAGGAGAATGTTCTGCAACTCCTGCGCTGCCAGTGATGCAGTACCTTACTGCTGAACATCATAGGTTTTAATCCGCATAAAGATTCTAAATAAACGCTATAGCTCTTGGTAACGCTATAGCTCTTGGTATTTCGAAAAGGGAAATGGATAAGCCAACGAATAAAAATCTGCGTTTCGTTATTTTCCATCATTAACTGAATACGCTGTAGACTGGAAGCATACTCCTTCCAATAAGCAAAGGACTAGTTAATCCCATAAAGGCTAAACACTACATGTTACTGTTCAGAGAGTCAATATTTCTAGGAACTACTTAAACCATTTCAATGATGTTTCAGTAAGCCTTTCAAAAATGGCACCCTGACTAGAATAACCCCACTGAATATACCCTCGCTCCGACGCGAGCCTCTCCTACATTCTCAACACAACCCTATGTCTTGGCCCTATTTGCCAAACTTGACAAGCGCCCTCCTATAATACATCACAAGGGCAGCCAGCCCCCTTTCTTTCAACACACCCTACCAGGAGGTATGCTGGTGAGCTCGGGGGTGGGCGTGTGCCCGCGTGGGGAGACAAAGTCTGTCGTATGAGGGTGTCTGGAGTAGGTAGAAAATCAATATGATTGTTAGCACAGCTCTTTTTAACCACTCTTTTTTTTTTGCCTCTGTGTATAACTACAAGGCAGAGGCAACCCGCGAAGATGTTTCTGTCAGCTGGCAGGCTTTGCAAACAGGAGGTCATTCAATTTTGTCTACAGGTGACGTGACAGTTTAGCGAGTGTAGCCATAATCAATAAACCTTCAGCGTGGATCTATCTGTCCGGCAGGTCAAAATTCGAATTGTAAAGGTTGTTCTCTCGTGATATGTTACATAAGCTATATCCGATTTTGATTTTTCCCTCTTTCCTGTCTATTTAAGGTGAATATACTGAAGTCTTGTTCTATAAAAGCCTTTTTTTATTTCAATATACTGTGTATGCACTTATATGTTATAAATTATCTCAGAGCATATACTCCTGTTTAGACCTATGGTATGTAGCAATTGCTATTAATTAACATCTATAAAGTGTAGCGTATAATACTGATTATCTACTTTCTTTAGGGGAAATGTAAAGCTCATATCACTTTGTATGCATTTTAAACCGTATGCCCTCCTTATAATATATCACAATATACTGCCCTGTAAGAAGACAGGACGAAAGGAATCAATGAGAAAACATAATAATATCTCCCTTATTCTGCTGAACAGTAGATGAGATGAATAGTGTGCTCTGATGATGTCCTGATAAGATTCCCATGACATTCAACCTGCCCGGGGACATGTTCGCTGAGGACGTGATGGGTGCCGTGATCAAATCAGTCAGCAGGCTCCTGTTTTCACCTACTGACCTTCGAACTCTGGTAGAGACGGCCTGGGTTATCACAGCGGGGTTATATGTCACACTGCTTGTGAAATGATGCGTGGGAGAAGGCTTCCTTCGAGGACTGAGGGTCTCCCAACACCCGTCTTTTTTCCACTCAAGTCAATACATCGATTGTTTCAGGATTGTTTGCCAGCGCTGGAATGATTTATGATTGCCAGACAGACAGCATCGATATAAATGGGGATTTATAGAACTCGTAGACCTCATCAAAAGTTCTACTCTGTACGCAATCTAATCGAGGGCTCTATCCTTAGCCTCACATTACTAACATTATATACTATAAAGCATACTGTAACTTTAGCCTATATAGCATGGTGTCTAAAATGATTGTCCCACTGGTCCGATTCTTTTGGATGGCAGGATCAGGTTATGCCTTGCAAAACCTGGTTGCATCTTGCTAGACCGTCTTAAATCTTTTAGGATCTGGTTTTGCGTATATCCCTGTCTGTTCAATGGGTAATTTACCTGATTACTTACCTTGGTAGAACTATGAAGGGGAATTAATGTTCTAACAAGCCTAGGGCACTACTGAGTGCCCCAGGATTACAGCCAAGACGTTCTAGGAAGGTTCTTCCACCAGAGCGATCTAGTCAGGCGTGTGAGCACGATTTATCACGATCTAGCTAGCCAACAAATCCCTCAGGATCAGCTTACATCGCGTTTCCTGATGGAACACAGCCTTAATACTCATAAACCTCCACTCTATGCAATTGTATATCACTTCACAAGTACCACACAGAAGGCCCTGACCCGAGACATATCGTAATCTAATTTTCTATCCTAGTCTTAGTACAGATCTGATGTTCCTGTAATCACAACAAACCTTGATACTTATTCATAAACATAAATACATCTATATCATATGTATTACGTATGTAACCTGACACTTTTTTGTCGTCTTTTTTCTATTGATTTAAATGTATGTACATTCAATCTCAATCCATTCGGATTTAATGTTGATACAAAGTATAACATAATTCTCGCTGTCTTTGTTTCTATGTTGTTTTTACAGTCTGACTTTATTTTTTCATTTCTTATTATTCATGTGATAAGAAACCATGAAAGAATGATAACCTCGAGCTCCTGAATTTTAATACTATTATCATTCACAGTGGCCAAGGTATACTTAAGGTGATAAGACCAATATGTAACATCGAGACACGATCAATAAATTTCGGTTATATTTAGTCGAAAAGAAGAAATTACGTGTTTTTATCAATCTGAGGACCTGGTTTGGCCTATTTTCGTCTGATATAGTTCTTGTTGAAATAAGAGGCACTTTCACTAATGTAGGCTACACTCGAGGCTAATATAAACTAAACACTTCACGAATACCACTTTGGACTTCGGTAATACAAGTGAAGATGTGAGTGTCAATAGGTAGGTTGGTGGGAGGATGACAGTGAAGTGGGGCCCTGGACAGAGAGCCCTGATTTATCCCTTTGTGTAGCCTTAGCGACTACTGACCACTTCACTTATCAGCGCACTGACCCTACGTTATCTCCACACCACCTTATCATCGCTATTAATGCCACTCACGCATACCACAGGAGAATAGAAATAACATTTGTGTCCGATAGTCAATGCCGGAAGTAGGGCTGGTGGTCGGATGGGTGAGCTGAGGCTAGATTAATGGTGAGAGCTGAGGGGCAGAGGTCATAAGGCCACAGAGGCTAAATGCATTGGTTCCTCGATGATTCAATGCATCTGCCGTTTGGCGAACTAGCGATTAGAGGGTCATCTTGTTCTCATTTCTGAATTACAAATGTACTTACATCGATTAAGAAAGGTGTCGTCTGTGAAAGGGGAACATGGAGATGCGACTTTAAAAATGTCTCATCTATTTAAACGTCTACTGTGGACCAAGCAAATTTTAAACTACCGAAAGTGGCAACGTTCCATATGGAACTTTAAGATGAGATGGAATATTATGAGGATATTTAACCCTTTTTAAACATTTGCACACTAAACTGCACCTTGACACCCACCGGAGATTTTTAGGTTCCTTTTTTCGACATATTGATATACATATTGAGTACTCTTATTGTTTTGAAAAGGTTAGAAAAGTACATCAGAGATGCGCACAGTGACGTGCACAGACGTCCAGGAAGCTTCAGTATTCTCCAGATCAATCCCCAATCAATCACTCAATCAATGCCAGCCTGTAATCAATCAATACATTCACCCTTCTGGACCTGGAAGGTCGGGTCGGGGCTTGCAGGCAGGCTCGTCGGCGGTGTAGCTGAGACGAGTAAATGCATTAAGTCCAATCTGCGTGAAATCCCAGGTGATTCGTGATGTGTTCAACTGGGAATAATGCGCAGAGAGCATCCTTGAGCAATACCTCATACACCGACTGACATTCATCTGAGAGAGCTAGGTGAACGATGATTTGATGCATGGTATAGATAACATCCTGATTTATTACTAAGAATAATTCATATCTAATGAAGTGGGACGAAATAATGTCCACCAGCTAATCATATATTCAGAAATGAAATATTCTAATAATGATCACAACTTAGCACCTTGGTTTGTGCATATCTCTGGTAATTATTTATTGGCAAAGAATGACCTAGGGATTCAGCCAGATCTAACTACTGATATCTGAGGTATTTTTACCTGTCCTTGGTATATGGATGCTCTGCTCCGTTAACCTTGGTATACATAATGAGTTGGCGATACTTCTCAGATTCAGATTCAGTCGGGGGTGCAGGGGGTCTTCTATATTATATGTAGGAAGCTCCACGTTCTTCGTGAAGCTGCATTACTAAATCGAGCGATGTGCGGTGCCGATGGTGCCCTACACTACCTGCTGCAGTGCCAACATAGAGCAGGGCGGTAAATCTGTACGTGCACCTAGTTGACCTGGCAAGTTCCCCTACACCCATCCTCTCTCCAGATACCCCCCCCCCCCCCCCCCCCAACACACACACAGACACAACACTCCTTAACCTAACCATCAGCCTCTATGTAGTCCCATACTCAATTCCTAAGAATCAGATCTACCATTAGCTGAGCCTTTCAGAACCTTCTACCTTTCCACAACTTCCAACAACAACGACTCAAATAAGCTGTTTGTATAATCCGATATACGCGAATTTTCTGTCTTATTGCCTGGTTATTCATCATCAAAGATTTCATCACACGTCCTACGAGAATACATATCTTCCCCAACTTCCAATAATTGAATCATTGTAGGGACATTTGAATATGAACATGGCGTATGAGTCTGGGCGAGACCAGATAGTTCAGCATTCTCCCCATTATACCATGCAACCCCAAATCAGTAACACCCATAGCAGGTGAGTTCTAATATCACATATCACTTGTGCCCTCATGTGAAACCGCAATACAGGCAGCGTAGAAAGCGCCAACTATATGGTCTCAAACACACATTTCAGGGTCTGAAAAAAAACCCAGTTTGCCTTGTCCTGGATTCGAACTCAGGCCACTGGACAACTAAGCATGTATATTCCCAATTAGGCAATTATCGTAACAGAATACGGAGCTATAGAATACTCCCATTATTGTTAAGTCAAACTAGGGAAGTTCACCACGAAAATGAAGGTATTTCCATTCTAAATGTTGCTAACGGATAGCCTACAAATTACTACATTGTGAATCGATGGTCTCCGAATAGGATAACATGCTGGCACATTGTCTTTAACGACAGCAAAGTCAATTCTGGTACTTAGGCAATGTATCCCACTAGGAAAAGGCAATAATCGGTTGAAGAACCCTTACACACTTTGTGGGGAAATTTCATATAGTTTTCATACGCTATAGGTTCAAATGATTTTTCCTAATCAATGGAGTTCTTTCTCTGAATTATGATTTGTCTTTACAAATGACATCGAAATAAGCAAGATTGTAGGATCTTCCCTTTATGCGCTATAATTAATTATTGGTCATTAACTTGCCATCCATTTACTTGACAATATTTCCCCCCGCACTTCGAATGCCAATATTACCCCTATTACTCTCTGAAATTACAACAGCCTTCGTTTCTAATAACTAAATGCCACACAGTTTTTTCTTCTTTAATCAACATCTTAATTACAAACTAGACGAACATGTATTCATCATTTCCATCATCCTCTTTGATTATGCTACTCATTAAATAAACTGGATATTGCTTTGATGGTGTAGCCCCCCCCCCCCCCCCCCAGCTGATTTACAATTATATTATAATCCCTTTCCATTAAGGCAAAATTGACGGATTTAAAAAAAAAAGTCAGCAACATACAAAGGAATGAGCTCTTATTTAAAAGTTAAGTGAGCTAACCGTAGAAAAATAACCCAAGAATCTCTTGTTGGGGTTTTACATGTTATGGTTTTGGTGGGAAGCCAGCTCTACTTCTCTTCACAAGCTTTCTGAGGTTTTCTAATTTTCCTTATTGTTGAGGTTTCCCTGGATATCCTCGCCTCACTTTCTGTTTAAATCTGACCAAATATATTGGATTCTCTTAGGACTTCATGAAGCACTTGCTGTGGAAGACACTGCGAAATAATGTTGAGCATGGATCGTCGCTAATTTCTTTTTCAACTGATAATAGAGCATGAGGCGTTCAATGCTCAGACATATGCCGTATTTCTGGGAAGAATAGGCCATTGCAGGGTAATGAGTCCGTCGCTTTGTCTTACACCACATTCCAGCCCACTCCTGCGCCAGGAAATGCCACGAATTTCCAGGAATTGACCCCCTGCCATTGTTCGTTTTTGTGGCCAACGAACATGCACATGCCACATCCTACTTTTTAGAATTTATGAACATAAATCGTAATGTTCATGGATGTGATGTATGCACTCAATGACTGCTCATATTCAGCAACTTTGCACTTCAATTATTAATTAAGATGACAAGGTGCATGGTGCTGAGGACTAAGTGATGGTTATGAGCTCACTAAATTACTTTCGTCATTTCACACTTGGTCTACTCCGGACTGCCATTGTGAGTGGACCCCTACCCCCCCCCCCCCCCCCCCTCCTCACAACATGGAGGAACGGACTGATAGTCACTCAGCACCAATTTCGATCCTTGCCTTATCTTCTATGTATCAGCCCTCTGACACCGACCACGGGTCATGGGGTCACGCCCTGGGTTAGACCATGGGGTCAGAGGCTGTGGGCATTCTGTGAGTCTGGCGAAGGGTAAATCTAGTTCCCCCTTTATTGAACCCAGCACTCCCAGGCCTCACAACTGGAAACACAGCCTCTCTAACGTGCCAGACTGTCAGATTAATTTACTGTGACCAACATTGAAAAGTCCATGGACTGATTGCAGTTGCTCCAAAATAGCATTTGCTTATTCCCTTTAATATTGAATAACCCGACATCTATATTTTATTCTTTATAAACCTATCTAAATACATCAGACAAAATGCCAGCTTTTAGGTGTCTCAGACACTTCTTATTCCTCTGCTTACCAGAGGAGAAGGGATTAACCAGAATACGCAATACCCAAAACTATCTGGGTCGTTTGTGTGTCTCTGTTTTCTTTTTAGATCTAATTTGTAATGCTAGAAATCGTCATACGCTACCACAAAAGAGCCGATGTGGAATATAAAATTAACTAGAAAAAAAGGGAATATTGAATGAGTATATGAATATAACTGTGGGGACCTGACTCTCATGATAATAACTGAAATAGCTTGAGGGTATGCCTCGTACATATTATGCCTCTTCTTTACTGCATGCTCTTTCCACGTCTGATTTGACACAATTCCTACAGAATGGAAATATCTAATACGCTATCTCAATACTCGATATCCTAGCTTGAGTTTTACGCTCATGAAAAAACAAAAATCACCAAAAACCCAAATGACAGACAATCGGCGGAACACATTTCCTTCACATTACCAGCAATAACACAGGCGGTCGGTGTGGAAAATTGGCCACGCGACAGTTTTCACATAAACCAATATTCACTGATTGAGCGCTGAACGACATGGGACAAGCGGACTGGCCACAGCCTCGGGGAGGCAAGTGGGACGAGGAAGGCAGGCAAGGCGAGTAAGCAGCACAACTTATGAAACTGGTGGTGACGGTGGCAAGGCTGTGGGCAAGTGGAGAGTTGAGGGCTGGCGACTGTGGAGTGATTTTCTTAGTGATATGGACGGTGGCTTGAGAACAGCTGAAATGTTCATTATGATGGCAAGCTATTCGATTGTAAGTTGAGTAGCGATTCTTGAAATTAAGGATGTATAGAGGATATGGGGCCTACAAAGACGAGGGAACAGTATTACATTCGCTACCACTACTCTAATGCACACCCAACGAAAAAGTCTGGAAGTTCCCAATGAAAGTTTTTTCATGAATCGGCGACGCATATGTGCTATTCTACATTCTGGTTGATGCTAGAGGCAATACTCTATTCTTAAATTAAGTTTAGCTGCTATGTCTCGCTCTCCTCTAGACCCTAGGGTCAGGAGGTCCCACATCTGTGGTCAATCTAGATCTGCAACCCAAACCATTCAGCCACCCGAAAACCTAATCTGGGATTGCACAGCCCGGCGTCACCGGTCCACCACGCCCTCTCACCCCGCCGACCACGCCCCCTTGTAGAGATGACTCCGCCCCATGGTGGTTGGTCACGCCCCTCTGCTCCCGGTGCGTCGTGTCGGCGTTCTCTCATGTAGGCGTCACATGCCACAATTTACAGGTGACGTCATTAGTAACGTCATATTAATACAACATCAAGCACCTCCATTAACTCAAATAGGGAGCCTTAATAATTGCAGTGACTATGAACGACTATGATAAGAGTTCTCAAGCTGGCGATGTGTATCTATGTGGCTTCCTCAAGCAAATTGTTTTAACACCTTCAAGTTTTCAAAATCGTAGTTTTTCGTGAAGCCCATTAGAGCTTCCACAAGTTGATCTGTTGAATTCTGCTGCGCTGAGTTCTAAACTGAAGAGGTATGGAAGATCTTACTAAGACGATTTTGAATCCGGTTTACAAGCTAGTCATGTACTCGAGAATTATACAACTAGAACAAAGTATATAAAATGTCTTTTGGAGACTGACGCAAGGCTCCACTTAGTGCTGTTACAATGAAAGGAAAGTACATATATAGATATAAATACAAGTACACATTATGACTAAAGCACGTCTAAATCTGGCACTCCCAGCAAGTCATATCACAGATGGGATCATGCTGTTGCCTGAACAATGCATATTTTATGAAGTGCAAGTATAAAGCGACGTCTCACATCTAGAACTTTCTTGATTTCAAAATATTTCATCGGTGGACAAAATTTAAAAAAAACGAATAAGCCCTTGTTCTAGGACATGGGTTTCATTCAATATTTAACAGTTAAGTACAAAAATACGACCTCGTGTGGGTGGAACTTTGTGATGTAAAATAAACGAAAGAACTACTCTGAATATCTAAATTGTTCATATACTGTCACACCCGACAGCAGTGATGCTATATCGAAATGAGTTGGTTCAAGTGGAGGAATTTTCTCCTACAACGTTCAGTTCAACAAGGCTGGTGTGTCCATCACGAGTTGAAGCATGGCATTTGCGTTGGATTATGGCGTTGTAGGTCAGATAACAGACATTAATGAATTATGATATACTATATTTTGATCATCCTGAGGTACAAAAGAGCATTTCAAACCTGATTTTTTCTGAATGCACACTGAATCCTAATGAGCTAGAGGTGCTGCGTAGGGGTGGATCTTGATTAAATGTGATAATTTAATGCCTCGTGTACTAGTTGGCTGCCTCTTTTTGTGTTCAAATAAGGTGACACTTCTACACAAGTACCACAGGAGGATCTCTGATAAAAGTTTTCACGAGTACAGTGCAGACAAGCATTGATTTGTCCATCTCATTCTCAAATAGTGGTAATATGTATACTGATATCGATATTCAGATCACATTTTCATAACACATGTTCAGCATCTGGGATATGATTCTGAGGTCCTTAGCACTCACAGTGCGGGCAATATCATGTATACATCCCGGGCCGTGGGAGATAGGCCTGAGCTAGGCGTCGGTCTCTAAGTAGCAGGCTTAGCGCGGCCTACGCTTGATTGGCTGCTTTGTGTGGCTGTCATAACCGGCCTCGGGCCCGCGTAACGAGGCTGTTTTAGCGAGCAGTAATCCTCCTGAACTCCTTCCCGCCTACGACTGTGGACGGGGGTTAGCATGGAAACCAACCTACAACAATGGACAATTACAAGCCACAATCCAATTACGGCAGACAGTACACACCGTGAGAGCGCAGGGCAGACGACACAATCGCGTAACTCAATACAGCTCAAATTCGATTACAACACACGATACGCTTTCACCATGTACACAACCTCGAAGTGATATGACCCTGGTGGTTCCTCCAGCCTGGAAGGTCATAAAACAACAGACTAATCACAAAAACACATACTAGATATGTCGGTTATAGCACGACACCCCACATCATAATTAACCATGTCTGGATAACACATACACACATACAATACAAATAATCTACAGATCCACCATATATATCAGATCAGTTTCATACCTACAATGAAGTTAAATTTGTCTAACCTCGGTTATTCCTGTGCATCTACATTTACTTTATTATTAACAGAACCAAAAGCAGTAACTCCATGCGGGATCCTGTTGTGTCATGCTGTGTCAGAGAAAGAGCAGAGACATGAATTTGATATCGTCTGTGAAATTTTAGAATTGCTAATCCACATAAAACAGAACAATGAAGATACATTGCTGTTTCACGGTGTGCCCCACACTTGTGCCGTTTTGCTTGTCCCCTGGGTGCTCGCTGAGAGCAGCTCAGTTCCCACTGGTAACCAGCATGGGTCAGGGGCTGCTCCGAGTTGTCACACTGAGACCAAGCAGCAAAGGCTAGATTTACTGCTCGACCAACAATTTTTATCCATGTGTTTTTTAAATTCCAATATTTACTTAAAAGGGAGAATTTCTCCGAACCCGGAGGCCACCTACCTAGAGATTATCGACTATTCTGTGTGTGATATATTCACAGGTGGTTTGTGTTAGAAACGTGATTCTTTTACCACGTGCGAAGAGGATCAGGTTTTCCTGAAACATGCATACTCTCTAAGGCTGGTGTGTTGCTTAACACAAATACTAGGAGGCACCAGCTCTGATCTCTGGATGGCCAAATAGTTTACAGACTATGTTTCTTGACTCGATTGATACCCTGTTGGATTAAACCATGCAGGCAGAATACTTTTGAGATATAGAGTCCCCAATACTCCAGTGAATTTACAATGTAGACTTATCGGAGGTTGTTTCATCTGAGACTTACAAGTTACATCTTTCACTGATCTGCACGAGACATTTGTGAACCTTTAACACATTCATTCGTGCGTGCCATTGCCTGCTGTTCAGAAGTGGCCCATTGATGCTGATGAGGTTTTTCAAATTTCAGGCAATACTGGAGATCGAAGTGGAGATGCACAAAATAAATTCTTTTGTCTGTTTTTCTCCATAATACCTCAGTGCATAAAGCGTACATGGAAGTTAGTGTAATATTTTTTTACTTTTAAAAAGTACTAATAAGGATTAGACTATGCCAAAAAAGCCTTTAAATAAGTTTTGATGTCTAGATATTTGCGGCATTTGACAAAAATAATCACATCAGGCTTTACGTGGTTTTCCCCATACTTGGTTTCGTACCGACCTATGGTTAATCTCTTTAGGTGAACCACCAGTAACAATTAGCGGCTCTAATCACATGTTTACAGAAGTGCAGGTCCCTGGTCAGATACAAAACACACTCCTGTACAGTCACCATAAAAAAGACACACACCACCCGGCCGGGCCATTAACGAGGCACTGGTATTGACTCTTTATGCAATTATATATGAAATGTGCAATCCTCTACGACTGTGATTATATTCATTATTAACTACACTACTCCCGCGATAGTAATTTGTAAATCTAATTCCAAGGAGTCTCGAGATCGACCTGTGACTGATGACGTTTTATCAGGATATTAGGAGATGGCTTGCAGATTTAGTCTTATCTTCAAATCCGTTCATTTGGGAATACAATACGTATGGGTTACACAGTATGCGACATAAAAATAAACATTTACGAAGTACTCCTTCTAAATTCCAGTTTCAGCTGATATATCCACTTTTGTAGCGTCTAGGGATCGGTCTTAACCGTTGGGTCATGTTAGGCCTTTGCAAGACAAAGAGAAAATAAACATACGGTTTAGCCTCGGAGAATCAGACTATACACTATTCTCATGTCCTGCCATATGCTTTCCTAAGAAGGACTATAGCAAGTCCATCCCGACATTCCTGAGCGTAAGGCGCCGCCCTAGCGGCACCGGTAATAGGACGAGACGCTGCCACCAGGGGTCACTTAGGGCGCCACCAGGGAGCGCCACTGAGAGGGATACATTGAGGGCAACTAAGGGCCGTGGCCCTTACGTGTTGTCCCCTGGTTGTAGATAGGGCGGGGACCTTCCCTGGACGACCCTTGGGTGTATCTATTTGGGCTGTATCCCAAACTGAGGGCACCCAATCACTCTTACAACGTATGATGCTTGGCTGTGTGCTATCAACAACTTGTATTATGCTAGTTCTGCTTTATTGTGTGTTAAGTGAGATCGTATATATGAAGGTGGGAACCGGAAAATATACATCTCTATGATTCACAGATGTTTCTCTAGTGGATGGAGATATGGGGAAACTTAGGGATTCACACCTGCCAAGATAATATGTTTCCTTGTCAGAAAATTCTTATTTTGAATTGTAAACTGATGGACCTCGATATGCTCACCAACGATCATGTATAGGCTGCATCATTAAGTGTGCAGTCTGATCTAATTCCAGACAAGTAAGTGCCTAAATCTATTCGTAACATTGCAATTCTATTGAATCAAAGTTTCAGCATACTTGAATTGAGAATCGTATAAGTTTAACTTGCGATGACTCTAACATCTACATAATACTGCATTTATTCAGTGTTGCTTTGTTAGAGATATTGAAGTCCATGATGAAGGAAAAGTGATACAAATTAGTCCATGATATCGAATTCCATGCTTATACAATCCATAGGGTCTTCTCTAAAAGTCAAGGTATCTTATAGTAGACTATAAAATCTGATACAATCAGAGTGAGATAGCTAGGTGCTAATCATCTTCCTTTTGGGGAGTGGAAATGTGAATCTTTGAATATACATGTATAACAATGCAACCTTCACGAGATCATTCATATAAAGGGCCTAGGTATTGAAATATCAAGGACTAAACACCTATCTCCCGACATACAGGCAGTGAGCCTACCTTCAGACAGAGAATAACGACATGACATAAGAGAGTGCAGTTTTGTTCAAATCCATACTTTGATTCATATCTTGAAAGGCCAACATGTTGGTAGAGAACAGCCACTGAATGGCCGTCGGTAAATTGTCGTCTCCATCATTGTGTTCAGCAGCGTTCATAGCGACATGCCTTGTGCCCAAAGTCAACGCCATTATGCCGTCAAAGAGCCCCACAAGAATAGACACGAAATTTGAATAAACCTAACTGGAAGTTGAAATGCACGCATGACTTCACATTTGATGATTTGAAAGGAACCATCTGGGAGCATTGGAGTTGATTTTTATGCAGCTGCTTTGGACTCTTTTGATCTGAGTATCCATAAATATGAATTATTAAAGTCAGGGATTCCTAACAGCCTTCCCTTTAGAAGTGAATGAGTTTTCAATGACAAAGCTTTAACTAAAGACGAAACTATTAGCCTGGATCCTTCAGCCTCCTCCCTTAATATTGCTTCCTTATATGGCCTGTACTATAAAGGTAAATTACGTTTGTACAATCATGACATGAGGGTTTGATGGCCCTGGGTGTGGCATCCTTATACTGCTGTGGTCTTACCGTATAAGATGGCTTAGCTTAGACACTGATTAGACATTACTTTTTCTGTCAGTCTTATCAAGTCCGCAGTTTTTCTATGGTGGTTCGACTTTCACTATGTATTTTCACCTAGATCCGACAAATGCTAAATGCGCATACAGACTAGTGTGATGGGCAGATCACACTATTTCAAAAGAAAGAATCCCCGCCCCAGTCTCCACGCACATCTATTGGGTTTACATGTATTTCTTACACGGTCTCCATCCATGATGCAACTGGGAGAAAAGTACAACTTTTTAGCCTCGTGTGCTTTTCCCTAGCCATAGACCACCCCGTACTTGGAACATGGAACTGCCCCTTTCACACTACCCTCTAACCTAGAACACTACCGTACCATATCTTAACCCCATCTTAGATCAATCGCTTAAGTAACCTTTGAACATATTCCCCAAACATCCGCAAACCATCCCTTCGAACAGCCTTTGCAAGACACCATACTCGTACCTCTCCACATCTTCCCCACTCCCCTGTGCTCCACCACCATTCCCGCCCCAGCTCGCGGAGGGTACTCAGCGACCGGTCGGGGTAAAAGTTCACGGGGTGGCCGCGGACCGTGACCAGCAGCTCCGAGTGCAGTGATTGACGATCTAAATGGGTTTCCGAGGCCTCGGTTGCAGATAACTTGCGTGCTGATTGGCTGAGGTGTATCCTACCGTATCATCGGGAATCCTTGCCCCTAACAGACATAAATATAGTCAGCCTCGGGAAGTGCAGCAGTCACTGGAGATGGAAACCTGGTGCTGTGCTTGTTCGACAGGTTTACCGTTTACCCCTTTGTTGAGATAAAGGGGACATTGATCACTCGATGACTCGCATTTTATGAAAGGCTCTAACATCACCAAACAGATTACTAATGCTTTCCACACTTTTAATCCACGAACCTATTTCTTTTGTGTCAAACCCTAATCAATGTTACCCGACCGAATGCGTACCAGGAAAATGCCCCTTGCAACGATGATCAATAAGATCGCCGTAAATTGATATCAACCATGAATAAATTGCTCTCATGCTGCACAGATGACAGCAGGCATGCTCTGACCGCCTCTGACAGCAGCCTTTCACTGGGGACAAGGGCTACGGCCAGTCTACTGAGGCCTTGTAGACCTACATATATAATCCTGTTGGCAGATTTATTGCCCTTGCTGCCACATTTACATCGAGCACAAAAGAGACGAGCCTGGACACAATTATTGATCGCCCTTGGCTGAGCGGGCTCGGAGCACACAGCTGGAAGGTGTGCCGGGCAGCGAGCCTTGAGCGGCCAGCAGGAACCTGCAGACGCCCTCACAGTCCTCCCCATTTCCAACAAGCTCTCCATCGCCTTCCCCGAATATCCTCACCTCTGTGACAATATCAGTGCGATCGTGGCGGAAACCTGTACTGATGCCTTTCTCAATCGGCCTCCCTACTAGGAACATCCTGGAAGATGATTATTCTCAATGAAAAAGTCCCCTTCATGACAAATTAGTCACAAGGCTTGGGAGGGAGAGCTTAAAAGAATTCGAAACAAATCATAACCCATTTAGCGTTTTGGCCATTATTGTGAATTTTTATTCAACTAGATAACGCTTCCTAAGAGTACATGTACACGCTTTCTGATCTTTCTAGGTTGGTAAAAATGAAAACCGGACTGGTGCAAGAACGAACTTCCTGCTCCTGTTGGTACATGCTCTAAAGACCGCACCAAATTATAAACAACCAGAGAGCACTCAAGCAACACGTCTCCTTTGTTTTGACGCAGACTCTGTGCTACTCGAGTCTTCTCCATTTCTCGACCGGTGGTACTAAGTGACTACAACTACAACCAACTGTCTGCTACGGCCAGCTGCGTGGGAAACGCCTTTTCCACTCAGTCCAGGCCTGTTCTTCATATCTTTTTCCATCACAGACTTTTCTTTTTGCTTTGGAACCATCTGCTTTTGGTAGGGGTCAGGCAAACGGAAGGGGCAGTTTTCTGGCTGCATCTAGGGCAGCCGAGCCAGCATCCAACACTCGACCACACCATATTTTCACACCATATTTTTCTCTACCTCACATTAGCGACTAATTATATATCATTCAGTCTTCGATTCCCTTCCACTAATTCTGTGTTTCTCTTTTCTCTTCCTGTTTTCACATCCCCTACAAATCACCTTCTCGTGACTTGACATTTCACTCTTCTTTTCAGTAGCTACTCACTCCCTCTCCTTTCAGTATTCACTCAACACAAACTCTTCACACCATCATCCATCTTTACACCTGTCTAACTGCCCTTACCTCAGCTGACCCCTCCCAATTACCCTTCATGCGCCTCCCAACACCTCGTTCCCTCACCGTCAAGTCTAGCCTGATATGTATATCCCCAACTGAAAGCTGTCAAACATAGGTTTAATAAAAGAGTTTGACAGGACTTCACATCATTTAATTTTTTTTTCATTATCAAGGTAGCATCGGCTTACTTCAGAGGTGTTATAGCCACATATCACTAATTTTTAGCACTTAATAAATTAACATCCTTGTAGTTCCCTTTTGCAGAGTTAGACTTTGTAACGATCTGACACCTATCCGTCTACCGTTGGTATGGCCAAGTCCTTCCGTTGCTAATACCTGGATAATTTATGTGGGGACAGGAACTATCTTCCTCTATTAGCTCCAGGGGAGTGACGACTTACTTCCGCAGGTCAACGTTGTTTAATGTTTAAACACCGATTTAGTCTACACTTGTTATGAATTCCTCCTGGGATGGCTTGTAGAAAGGGACGAGGCTGTCTCCCTTTTATACGATACTATGAATAACTAAACAATCTTTGTTATAAGATAAGGAATAGGAACAGTTCAAGTTACACTGAAGCTGTGAAGTATGATAATTTATTATGTCGAGTTCTTCCCAAACGATGGTTTTAAAGCGATGCATCATTACCTTTCAAATTCCTCGAGTCAATGCATAATTAGGGCATCGTTGACCCACGACTTTTAAATGAAGCCATAGACACAACTCATAAATCAGATTACTGACTTAATAAGGGTGTAAATAAAGGCATTGCGACATTCAAAAGGACGCTGAACCAAAACTATTGTCTGCATCATAGCAACGTTTGATCTCCGATGTCATATCCAATATGACGTCATATTTCACATATCCGTCACAATAGGAGAGTACATAGTGAGGTCATCGTAATGTAGTGTGTATATCTGGTGAATAAATAAAAATAACTAACACTCACCCATCCCTCCATTCCTAATTTTTGAAACCACATCAAACACCTGCATAGACCTCTTCGAGACACGTGGGATGGGCGTGCAAAGCCCTCCAGATAGTCCGGATAATGCGGATAATCCTCAAACCTGGCCGTGCTCAACTCCAATGTCTGTCGTCTATCTCGTTCCAATCGAGGAGACCCCCAACTGCAGGGTCCCCACGAGGTCAGAGGTCGACACCGACAACCAGTAAGGCAGAAAATCTATCAGTGTCAAGTGTGACGATGATGGAACACTTTAAACGTAATTGCGAATTCTGGGCACACATTTAAGTTTAAAGAAACAACTTGTTACTTAGTTGTCATAAAGACAGTACAATATGGTGAGAAACGATGATTTAGACTATTTATTGAGTATTTGGTATAAGTAATTTTTATTAAAGTAAACTGAATTTACACTACAACTATATTAAGAATATCCTAAAATACAACCTGTGTATATTCTAGTCCATATCACACAATTTTATAATAAAAGTGTCATTTTGTAGTATCATTTTATGTATACCAATTAGAAGGTAAAAATGTTCAGGCACCATTGACAGGAAATATAAGAACTATGAGAATCAGTTGAAGTTACAAACTCTATATTCAGGATTGGCACGTTACACTGGATCCCTGATCGCTCTGTATTTATAACATAACCGCATCCTCAATTAGTTAGGTCCATCCCCGCTAGAGGGGAATCCGGCAGGAACACTTTCTGTGTATTTGTCTGCAATCTATGTTTCCGGAGGGGATATCATTAACATATTCCTCCCACCTCCACATGCGTCTGGATACACGATCTAAAGGCCGTGTCTGACTCACAACCAGAGACTGAATACATTGGTACCTTCCTCATCCGGAGGTTCAGATTTTGATATCTCTGATTTTCTATACTGTGTCTCTATCGATTATTTTAAAGTGTTAAAGTGAATTTGTAAGATTTTATTATGCCATATCTCGAGGCATTAAAATCTAAAGCTAAATACAAAGCAAAAATTGTCATGTAAACTATCCAAACTAATGATTTACATAATCAGGAGAGTGAAAACCTGGAAGGAAGGAATGTTCTATGACATCATACGACGTTATAAAACGTCATATAATCAATAGGAGAAAAGTGGCTGTCTTGTGATTCCCAACCGCCTCATCTCGAGGGCTCTTAAATGAAATACCTTGAAAATACCCCTTTAACTGATTAATCAATGATTCAGAAATTGGTTCGCTTGAGATTTAGCGACCTCTATGGAACCCTATCCGATAAATAGATGTGATTATCATATCGATATTAATCAATTTGTCTAAGATAGTTTCCTTTATTTGATTAAATTAAGTAGTCACTGCCAGATACTGGCTGGGATTTCAGGAGGGACACATCATCACGAGTAAAGAACAACTGATCGGATTGACGACCATCATAAAACACGCCCTTAAAATTGTTCAGCTCCAGTTCATCTCAGACAGATTAATCTCATAAAACTGGGCGAAATGATTCGACCGAAAATCGTCGTTGAGCCAACGCTGCCGATACGGTGGATACAGTGACTTTGACAGTTGGTGATACGGGTCCATTGCTGGCAGAAATATGAGACTGTTCAAATTGCTTCTGTTTGATAGAACAAGCTGACCTGGCACTGTTCTTCACAGAGGATTTAAAGGGTAGTATGATTATTGGGATTAGCCTTAATAAATGGTGTTAATTGATATTAACTATACATGAAACATTGTAACACACAATATTCTGTAATCTATAAACAACAATTTGTCTCCAAATTGAAACTGTTTTAGAAAGGCGAGTTTGAATTATTTCCAAATAAACATTCATAAAGTTATAATTTCCGTTTCACTTGAAGTCTCATATTTTCAAATTGAAGGGCGAACATATCTTGTATCAGTCATAATATAGGATCAAGTGAAATTTCCGTTTTAGAAACAAGTATTTGGTTTCTATAATGAGCATTTCTTAACAGTAGTACTGTTCAACTCCTGTTATGATATTTCCAAGCGTGCTTCATTCTAGGAAAAAAACTAATTATTGTGTTTAACTTTTTCTCCAATAAATTGATGTTCATTGAGCCGACGGTTTCTTTTTGTGGACGAATCATAAGGTTCTACTGGCGATTCTGTTCAAGACATGAAACCAGTGCAACTTTTGCACTAATTTTACTTTTAAGGTACCCTTTTTAGGTTTTTAAGGTGCAAGTGTAAGGTTTCTGTTGGGCCAACCTTTCAAGGCCTGTGTAGTTCTTGAGAGTCCCCTATCTAATGGATGAGATTTAAATATCTATTGGAGCCCAGAGTTAAGGTTGCCAGCCAGACGGCCCACCAAGCTCCAACCGACACCACTACCCAGCCTTGGCCACAGCAGCCACCGTCAATGCCGTCATCCCCACTCAATGAGCTTAAGGTCTAGTGTTTTAAGGTGTCTGATTAATTAACATCGGCGCCATTTCACAGGAAAACATCTCCCTAAGCTCGGCTCATGCCAATCACCCTGTCCATAAGGAAGTCGCATTTTCCCAGGGCAAATACGCCTTTGGGTATTCACTTCAACTTGCATGATGGTCCGAGACGAGCGCTTTCATTATTCATTTGCATTAAATATCTGTGGTATTTTCCTAAGTGAGGATCATAGAGCATTGGACGATACGAGGATGTCTACTTAAACGAAAGCGGAATCACAATCGGAATAATATCTTTATTGTAAGTGGCCCCTATGTGAATACAGGTGACCGTATGCCTATAACCATCAGGAACATCGCCAGTGAATTTATACATGTTCTACAGGGCATCATGCAGATATTACATACTTGCTACAAATATGAACTCCTGCTGTCAATTTGGACTCGGCAGACGACAATTAGGACCCCGCCGAAAAGTGTAGAGAGGTGGGTTCCCGCAGGCGGTTTTGGCGAGTCCCAAGGGATCACAGTGACCGCCATGACTATGGCGATAACAATAGCCAATTACTTCACGCTTTCTAGGCTTTCATTCTCGTATTGACACCTATAACGATTGATAATGGGGTATTTATACTATTCAGACAAACACATGGCAATTATTAGGCTTTTTTCGGACTGTCGTTTACTCAGGTTGCAGAAACCTGTGCAATAACCTACGCAAATGGAAAGGTAAGTTGTTTTATGTAAACTGAAATTGATATTCCATTATCCTGTACTTATGATTTCTTATTATCTACTTTATATTTCTTTCTAAAGTTGACTTGATACTTCGGGAGTCTAATACTAAATTGTACAACATAAATTAAGAGTAACAGCCATGAGTGGAATATAATATATATGTACATAATTTAAGGTAGATGGGTTTTTTTCCCTTTCCTTTTTTGCCATAGAGGTTTGTTTGTCATGTCTTCTAAAACCAATGAGTGAATTTAGGCATGAATGACCTTAGCTGGGCCTTCGTGATGAAGCAAATACACCAGTATATGTAATGGCCACTGGAAATTATAACGAGGTCAAAATATAGTCTATCTCCATGTTCCAACCGCTGTTTGTATGCTTTACTGCTCCTAAAATAGACTGCAGGATAACTATTCTGTAACCACAATGACCTGGCATTATACAGAACTGTGTTCAACACTATTCTTCCTCTTATACATCAGTGCTGCCAAATAGAGGAACTCGTGTTAATCAAAGCTTGGGGCATTATCTTGTCATAAGTATTCAGCGTTATCTGATCGACAGTAAACCCTATTTGCAAGTAAAATAGTATTTTTCCTATGGGACGCATCGCATATTCAAACGGGAAGAAGCATTGCAGATTAAGATGATATTATGCGTTGTAAAGCAAAAACAAAACACAAACATACAGTCGTTCCCATTCTATAGCAGACAGGCTACCATATAAACAGGAAGTTAGAAACGAGGCGAAGTTCCACTTCAGTTATTAACCGATAAAACACATCAATCACGGACAATAATCACAAGCATGTAGCAAGTCCTGACACCAGAAACCTATCCAATGTACGCTGAAGGTCCAGATGGGGGTGATATATAAACACAATGTGCCTCATATCAAAATAAACCTGACGATGACAGATATATTCCCGCTATCCAACAGCTGCAGCCAGGGAACAAATATACTTTTAAAAGGATATTTGGATATTGTTGCCAAGCCTGAAATACCCCTTGCCCAATTAGTATTACAGCACGAGGATATCAAAAACTCAGTCACCCTGTAAGCTTTTTTTTTCATCGCCACACATAATATTCATATTTATTTTATATAGTACCGCTATGGCTGGAAGACCAATTCCAAAATTACAGCTAGAGAACAGTTGCCAGGCCGTAAACACTTAAATCTCAATTACGATTACTGCAGGGAGCCATGACTAAAATGGAGTAGAAGTCTGATACTTTTTCCTTTTATCATTTGCGGTGTTTTTTGTTACCTGACTTGCCTAGTGGAGTAAGCGGCATTAAAAAAAACGAGATAAGTGGTCTGGAACTATGCTATTATAAAGCGATCACCAATGCGTAGTTACGGTGTGACAGCAGATCAGTGATGTAAACTACGTTCATGAAGTACTAACGAGTCGTAAACTCTTACTCAGATTTCTTCAGAGGAATGACAGTAGATTTTTAAGTATACTGGTTCAATAATGCACCTCACCCCCCCCCCCCCCCCCCCCCCCCACCCGGCTTTCTGCTATTTTACTGTCCTGGTGCTGTGACCGGCGGATTCGATAGAATTCTGCGTAGACAGAGCACAATTTAATAGCGTCCACTAGTCTATCAGAAATTGATCATGCCTTATCAGTTGAGAGAAACCTGTATTTGACTCATCTCGATATAGATGGATATGTTTACAACAAGCCTATATACGATCTGTTCACCTGACTATCATCCCTAAAATACAAGATGGAACAGCGCCAGCAAGTAAATGTTACCATAGTCCTTCATATTATTGTGGCACTCCAGACTATGAAATCCTTAATCATACCAGTCGGGACTCCAGCAGAGTTGTTCATCTCTGCCTAGTTCTCGTAGATAACTATAATCGGTTTGAAATTCTTGGCCATGTCATCGATTGCAAAACGTAATTTTTCTTGAATGAGCCAACTATGAAACCTTTAATGGATTCTCTGTAGCCCCAGCCTTTTCTCTTCTCGCCACAATCAGGATTTGGTTCTATATTTGACCGATGCCATCATCGGAATCATGCTATGTTTACTGCAATGGTCGGCAATAAAACGTTTCTCACGCAAGCTAATATTGCACCCTGGGGGTTCATTCTCATGGCTCTACTGCACACTAAGTTAGGTTCTCATGGTCTACGCAGTTTCTTCTTTTATCTAGGCATCAGACAGACTATGAAAAATAACCGGTTGACAGCTGTTTTTCAAGAAAGGAGAGATACAAGTTAGTGTTGCAGAATAAGATATTAGATAGACCCCTCGTTTGGGGTCGCCTAGGTCTAGAGAAAGCCAGTATTCGGAGACCGCTAACATCTTCAAACAAAATGTCTCTGACTTTACCAAATAAATCCGAGGAATATATAAATTCATTACTTTACCACCTTATCCTTCTTCTAAGAATGAACTCGGCAAAAAGGTACGTACCTGAAAGAAGAAAAGATGAAGAATTAGTAACGTGGCTAGAAATATACATTAAATCTAGATCATAAAAGAAAAATATAAGAAGTCTAATTATCACCTTATCGAGGTGGATTGTATTCAGGTTCCACGACTTGTCTTACTTTTTAGCTTTGCGAGTTTGAGTTTACTATAATGAAAATATATGCTTAGTTTGTGGATCTTCAATATGATATTTGACCATACATGCTATGCTATCATGCTATGAAGAATTAAAATTGATAATATAATTTTAATATTAATATCTCTAATATTCCAGAGGGAACCACATGTGGACATTCAAGGTAAAATCATATTACAATATATTCAATGGGGAGAAATCAATTATCATGTTACTGACAAGTAGGAGTTTTCTCTTTTATAATTCCAAATACCTTATAGACCTTTCCTCAAGACAGACGAAGAGTTGTACTTCGTGTATGACAAGTTATTTCACTACAATCTATCCTCTTGGACCATTTAAAGGTGTAAATTGTGCAAGTGTGATAATTTCGCTTAAAGTACGTTAAGAACCATGGTTGCTCTGCAAATGGAGACACATCAAACAGGACACCCCTGTGAGAGTTCAGCCGCGCAACCAACACATGATTATCTTTGTTCAAGTAAAGATATCAAAATATCAGCGCCCGTTCGAATACACGCCCATCTACTAGGTAAAATACTACCTTGACAAAATCGAATAGTGATACAATAATTCATAAGAATTACATTCTCTTCCATATTAGATCAAAGACGTTTGACATGATATTTTGTCATTACCAATTAATGAATCTTAAGCTGAAGAACTATCATATGTGTCTGATTCCTTGATGTAAGGAAATTCATTTCATTTTACCTGCGATTGCTTTGAATCATTATAAATGATTATAAGGGGACACATGCAGGAGTTAGTCAATATTGTTGGTATCACATGACTGGTTTTTACCATAACACAATACATTGTCCAACGCTGAATGAAATCCAAGTCAATAAGTCAATACTAGCTGTTCTGTCACCGATTTCCCCACAAAGTATCCAAATCATCGGCATTCATCAACCCTGGTGGACCTAAATAGGCTTTTATTATCGCTCCTAAACAGTTAAACATATCAACAGCCAATACCGACATTCATTATCCACAGATGCCAGTAGAGAGTTACCAAATGGAGGTACACAAGTGATATTGACGTCCAATCATGAAGGTGGAGAGATATTATAATTTTGGTTTGTATGTTTGTTTGGTTTGATTTAACGTCCAGTCAACTATTACAGGTCCTTACCAGACTTTCTCAAGGTTCTTTTACACCACGAGGGTGGTGATAGAATCTATGTGATGAATTCAGGTAGAAATCTTACCCCTACACATTTACCGAGGTGAGGGTTCTTTTACTTCCCACACCACATAGACATGGTATGAGAAGGATTGGCCTTTGATATAGCAGTAAATGATATATTATAAAGCTTCATGTCCTTGGTAATCACTTCAAAACCACAAACCCACTGCATTAGCATTTGCTAACAATGATTTGCTGTCAGTATCCATGCCCAAACAATTTGTGGTCTGTGCTTTGTGGTTTTTAATTGTTCTCCTACACTAACCCAATGCTGACTGGAACTGGGCTTTATGACTCAGACTATACATGTATCTGCAAAGCCAATGCCCACTTAATGTCTGTATACATGTTTCAAAGAGTTGTATTTTCTATCCACCGGTGAAAAAGCAATGAACGCTGTAAAACCAACTGCTGTTATTCTATACCTTGCGTTAAAATATGCTGTAAAATCAGGCCTCAAAATGATTTTTTAAGGGTGTTTTTATATAATGGCACATGGTATCATTGCCTTGACTATGTGATACAACAGGTGGAGTACTTCTTATTTAAACAGGAGCTATCACAAGTCCAACACAGTCTGTGATGTGAGTGTCGTTATATCATGTCAACATATGATATGGATTTGTTTCCACTTGCAGGTATTGCATAGACCTACGTCGGGGAGAGTGTGGGCTCAAGCCGATGACACGTCTATGGCTACAACCTAATGGCGAATAAAAAACATACACACAAATATATATAGATATATATGTATGTATAAATACATACAGTAAAAAAAACATTCTGCATATGCAAGATAATTACATTTGCATGCGAGTACACAGTTGCCAAACTGTAGGGACTGAGACGTACAGCAATGCGTGTGTGAATGCGTTATGATAACAGAATTTGGGGACATCGGAGAGAGCATGATACTACCCCTCCACGTGATTTATATCCTAATAACGTCGCTTCTCAGAGTATGGCATACAACAGGGATTACTCACTGGTTGCCACCTAGTGAGAAAACTGAGAGGCGCTCACAGGAACGTTCCCACCCGCCAACTCAATAGCAGTTACTCCAGCAGGTTACTATGGGAGTGCAAAGAAACTAATATCCGCACCAGAACATGTGATTTAAGATTTGTTTGAATATTTCCTTTCGTTATGTGACAACCAGAACAAATGTCCCTTGCTGTACAATACCTTCTTGGTTTGAATTCTACAGCTTATCTTATAACGTAGTCTTCATTTTCAAATAGCTTCACCTCTTATTGACTTGCTACAAACATGAATTCTTTTGATAGCATTAACATACCTGACTGGACTTTAACAAAGTAGGGCATACATCTTTGATAAATTTCCCCCATCACTGGTTAAGTACCAAGTAATTCTTGTGCAGCAGCTAGCACTGCATAGCTGTCATGGCTGGGAATCTTAGGGGATATTTAAGGCGGAGTGGCGTCTGCGCGCCTACAGC
Organism: Alentia gelatinosa; assembly: GCA_950022655.1. Lineage (NCBI taxonomy): Eukaryota > Metazoa > Annelida > Polychaeta > Phyllodocida > Polynoidae > Alentia > Alentia gelatinosa. The sequence goes on from OX465584.1 coordinate 33,990,193, forward strand.
TGCGTCACGCCATTATTTACACACAGCTCCCCGGGGAGCTCTCTGATCCCGATGGCGTTCCAGGCGATAAGAAATCAATGGGTGCGAGTGAGGAGCCTGATCAGGGGGCGAGTCAGACGGGGTTCACTACCAGAGAGCTACTCATGACGACTCGGCGGCGAAATAATCTCATCTCTACTCAGTACTGGTTGTTTACATGTGAAGGCTTGAGGAAAGTCCTGTAATCTGTGCAAAATCTAATACCTCACTCCATCTGACCTGCTAATGTCTAATGCTCCAGCGACCTCCGATCGTAATCATTTTTCAATTTTTTATTATGATTTTGTTTTTGACTCGAGCACTTAAAAGGGAGGTGGGAGATTGATATAGCTGACTTTTGGACTAGATTACGGGGACATCGGGCCTGAAAAAAGGTCAACACGTTTTCGTGTTCTGTCCTCCGACACATAACTTTGTCATCCTAGTACCTCGCGATAACATGTGCGAACTATGTATGATCCAATACCTATACTGTTATATATGGCCTGCATTTCTAATTTCTACCACGACAAAATCTAACTGTCATCTAGTGGCTTGTGAACCCCCACAGGGACTGATGACCGCGCTGACCTCTGACCCGAATAGCGGTCGTGACCTGAGAGCTGCTCCTTTCAGCCGCTCGTCTTCTCTCACCAGGTCTAACCAGACTCTGTCGGCATGGCCTTTATCGTCCAACTCCAGGTGGGCTGCCAGCCACCTCCTCCTACTGAGATAACATTACACAGGTAATACACACAGGTAGGTGCGAACTAGGTCAACCCAGAGTAAACACGATCTTCAGGGTTGTTACTACGCTGGAGTTCTTGGTAAGTATCGGCAAAGCCCCACTTGGGAAAAAAACACATATTATATTCATGCCAACAGCTCAAACTCTGCTTAACAATTTATTGTCTACCTAGATTATTCCGTAATTTAGCATCTAGTACAAAAAGTACTGAAAATGAGAAGGGAATACTGAATACAAAAGTTTAACTCTGGCCCTAATCTAAGAATGATAATAAATTAACATCTACAAAATACGTGTACGAATGCATTTATCAAATGCGGAGTGAACTAAATTAGAATTAAGGCAATATCATACTTTTTATATGAGATGAATATTGTTTTTTTTTATTTAAAAAAAATGACAACTACATAAAGGGTCATAATCTCATTCCAATATTATTGGTTTACACCAGAGATGTAAGAACATGACAGTGGATAAAAAGCATAGCCACATATCTTTCGCATATCGCATACCGATAATGGGTACTACAACATGTGTTTTCAAGGACATGTCTACAACAAAACTCAAAGGCTAACAATTGTGTAGTGAGAGGTTTGGGTACCACTTTGGGAACAAGTATAGAAATTGTTTGACTTTGAGGGCAGGGTGTTTCCACCCCTGATGATAGCAATGCTTTTCTAACATAAGGAAAGTCGCACATAAAAAAAAGATACAGGCAACATTCAAACATCATCATTCATCTTAGCGTTAGAGTATGGATGATAAAATAGTAAAGTATAGACAATTTGGTCTTGGTTAGTTGAGACACAAACTGAAAGCACATTCATATAAGTACTACAATATGGCGTTAAGGCTGTTAGAAATGTGATAAGGCATAAGCGTCTCTACATGGAACATGCGCAGAGGGAACTGGACAGACTATAGCTCCTACAGTCGACTGCAGACCCGCCTAGGGAGCCCCAGTGATGGAGCTAACATAAACAGGCGAACACATGTTCCAATGTGCCCTGCCCCATCCCTCCACCCTAACAGCTGAGAGAGCGGTCTGGTCGGGATGTATAACTCCAGGCTACACGGGCTCTCCTCCTTGAGTGGGGGCTGAGGAGGCGGCGGTGGCTTACTTCCCGAGCCTGCCTGGACTAGGCGTGTGCTTCACCAACCCCTGATCACGCCGACATACAGTGTTACAGCCATACTGCATTACTAAACCCTGACCACACCGACATACAGTGTTACAGTCATACTGCATTACTGACCCCTGACTACGAAAACATACAGTGTTACAGTCATACTGCATCACTAAACCCTGACCACGCCAACATACAGTGTTACAGCCATATTGCATTACTAAACCCTGACCACGCCGACGTACAGTGTTACAGTCATACTGCATTACTAACCCCTGACCATGCCGACATATAGTGTTACAGCCATACGTTATTACTAAACCCTGACCACACCAACATACAGTGTTACAGCCATACTGCATTACTGAACCCTGACCACGCCGACGTACAGTGTTACAGTCATACTGCATTACTAACCCCTGACCATGCCGACATATAGTGTTACAGCCATACGTTATTACTAAACCCTGACCACACCAACATACAGTGTTACAGCCATACTGCATTACTGAACCCTGACCACACCAACATACAGTGTTACAGTCAAAGAGTGTATACTCGATGGACAAACTAATCACAACGATTACCATTCTAGCGTCAGGAATCGTTCAGTATCCTTGTCTCAAATCTCGCTCCTACATCCCAATTAAATCATGGTGTAATTAATTCCAGGTCCGGTTAACATAATCCTCTTATGTCTCGCCAGATGAAGGAAGGCTGTATTTACACTGAAGGTTTGTTGGCTGTAGCTGGGTGTAAACAGGTCCTTTGCTCCACGCTGGTACCATGTAGATGGGACTGTAAACAAGCCCTCAGCTCAGCCCATCACCCAAACCACACCGTGCCGATGGCTTGTCAAAGAATGAGCCACCACATCCCATTACGGCATATTAATGGTATTTACTACGCACTCACTCCACTGATAGGCACTCGTTTGTCTTTTCTCATATCAAAACATAACTAATACCGATAGCAAAATGCAACTATATGCATATATGGCCAAGGCAACCAACTGCTACCCCTGGTCGCAGGCAAACAAGGATGTGTGACAGACGCTTTTAGGGTAACCTGGAAGTTTAAATTATAAATGGTTACTGATTAAAGCGATCAAAAATATATCATATTCCCAAACGATTAACCCTGCCCATATGGGGTTTTCAAGTTTATGACAGAGGTGGTTGAAAGTTGCGATGTGTTTGCAATGGTACTGTTCAGGAATTTCTTATATCATGTCGTCTTGGGCGGCCGGTCTAATTGGTGTTTTTTATCGTTTACTTTACAGATACACGTGTCTCTGACCGATAACGACATACACCATCGAGGACCGTAACACTGTGAACATTATTTCTTTTAATCCGAAAATGGTAGTCAGGGATGAAAGTCGGGACTGATGAAAAAATCGGAAAAAAAAACCCAAAAAAACTGGGACGTATTCGGGGGGGGGGGGGGTACGCCCCCCCCCCCCCCCCCCCATGCTGTCAAACAAAATTTCGGCACTTGATGGAACTCTGATGGCAGTGTCAACGGCCCTTGGCACGTTTAACTGCCGCCAAAGTAGTGTGCGTCAATGCTAACGGCCTATGGAGGTTTATACACCGTTGGTGAGAGCCTACTTCCAGAATTATCTGTCACTTCTTGGAATTTAGTTTTATTTTATGATTTTCATACTTTGTTAATGATCATATTTCAAGATGCAGAAATTTCTGATTTCCGTCAATTGTCGGCGAACTTGCATCCCTGGGTAGTAATCATCTTTAAGATTATAAGATATTTATTGATAGGGGTTTACACTAACAAGAATTTAGTTTTCCAAACATGTCAATATCAAAACGTTCTCTGTAGTTGATTCAAACAGGACTGGCACTGATATGGAAAAATGAGAGTGGGAGTGTCGCTAAAATGAACCAGGCCACTCGTTTCATACCATTATGAGGTCAGTACGAAAAGAGAGCAAATTCCACAATAGCCATAGCTGTGGTCTCCAGTTTCCGGTTAACTCTTCAGTGAGATGTACATAACCTACAACGTCAGCCCTCATCGACTCATCAGTAGTGTTATTTTTTCACCTAAATATAATTGTGTAAGTGATTTAGTATCTGGAGTCTCATGAATTGTTATATCAATAGAATGCAGCGTGGAATATAATAAAATCTGACTCTTTAACTCAGCCCACACAGAGGTGACGTCGAAAGCCGCCTGTTGACCACAGATAGGAAGGTGATAATAACACACGGGGTGGTATCAGGCACACATGTTTGAGATATTAACACCACAGCTCCGTGTAAATATGTACAAACCCATATCGATATACCATGTCCAAGGCTGGAGCAGGCACACGTCACCCAATAGCTTTGCTATTGACCTATACCTATTTCTGTCCCGTGGAAGACTAGTTATGTCGAAACGTTGACGTTAAGGGACTTAAAGTGTTCTAAGTGCATTCATGGAGTAAACATCCATTCCTTCGGGGAAACTGCGTTAGAGAGAACTACTTCACTACCTGACCTATACTTAATAGTACCAGATTATGATAAAACAAAATTCGCAGTGACTTACTAAATTATAGTTTATGATGGGTAATGGTTTATAGTTTGTGATGGGTAATGGTACCATAATATTACGACCCTTTCCAATTGGAAGGTTATACAGCAGCCAGAATTAATTATATTACTGGTGTATATTCTCCTTAAAATTAGTTTGCTTCTATTGTCAGTTCAAAATCAGCCAAAGTGCTAAAAGGAGAAACTAGGTGAGCTCTCCTTTCTCCAAGTGTGTCTGTCCCTTTGACATACTTTGTTGAAAACCTCGTCCCTACCCTTTCTTTAAGTAGAAATTACGGGTTTGCATCTATTCATCCAAATCAGTTATTAATGAATAAAGTAATTTATACTCGTTAAGTTTTTAATGCGTCCGCAAAGTTGATTCTTTAAAAGAAAAGTATCCTGAAAATAAAAAGCCTCGAAAGGTTTCAATTCGTATTCTCACTAACTTTATTTGTTTCCTGTCACATGCAGACATCCTATACGTCCGTAGAAACATGATATGCGGACGTTTCCAGAGATCTGCTATGAAATAAGACTTTCGTACTATCTGCGGCACATTGAGAGTAGTGCAGGAAGGACTAGTACAGACTATAGGAAGGAAGGGTTTCTCCTGAGTCTGAGGAATGGAGACTGAGCAGCTCCATATCTTTTGGTATACACGAGACCAGCACAAGCGCAGCATTTGCCTGGGTGTAGAATGTGCAGATCGCACACAAATATAGAGATACGTAAAGATGTGTAAAAGATAACACTAATAAAACTATTTTCTGCAAACACCTACACTTTTGCTATTAGAAATATGGCAATTTAAGAGCAACCTATGTTGTATCGAATATGTGTTCCATTTTGATCGACTGGTATCGAGAAGATTACGCTTTTTAGAACACTTGTTAGTGGATGAAAGAGACGTGACAGAATCGTTCACATCACAACAATGTCATCTTGAAAGATTGTCTAATGAGCTTTATCTATAACTGAAGCTATTCATCTGAAAGTTTTATATCTCCTGACCTTCAATATTGTTTAGCATACCTTATCTCAATATCAAACCATTTTTGTAACTATTTTAGATAATATATGATACTGGAGTGTTTCCTAAATAGTCGAATTTAGAAAAACATATCATGGTGAGTCAAAGTACGATTGAGGACAACATGTAGACTTGCTCAAGAATTTGAATATGGTCATTATTAAGAAATAAAACTACTTTATCAACATTTGGACTGCCCCTAACGCCTGACAGGCCCGGGAATCCCTGCGAGGAGCGGTGAGGTATGTGAAGGGGTAACCATAAGATGCAGGGACTGGAGCCAGTCTAGACAGTACGTAGTGTAGTAGGGGACACATATTTGAGATTTTTAAACACATCTTTGAAGTGATATTGGTCGACTAGCATACTCATCAAAGAGTAAACACAAGGCAGCTCACGGAAATTTAAAGCGGAAACTACAGATTCTCTCTGCCAATGTTGGTGCTTATTCCAAATCTCCATTATTATACTGAGTCATACCATTTATTCTGTGGTCTCAGACATACACGACGGTCGACCAGAATGGTTCCCCACGAACATTTCAAATACTATATGTCTCGATAAGCACTTCAAGCGAACGTTATTAGGGTAAACAGAGCGCCGCGCGCACCGACTCCCCCGCACCATGGAAATCAGATTCAATAATTACATTGACAGCCTCAGGGTGTGCTGTGTGTCCTGTACCAAGGACTGCATTCAGGAGCAGCTGGTGTGTGGTTAACACAGATTCATCCCAGCAAGCAGCATTTTGAGCTGTAGTTCTGGGTTTTTTTCTGAAGATATCCTACCAATATAATAGAATATAAAAGAACAGTGTTATGCAAATGGCTGTCTTTAAACTAGACATCTCGGGTCTGATAAATGCTAATATTAAAGACCATACGTCCCAGAGACTAACATCGGCTTCTTGCATCCTACACATTGGGATCTATTCACATTAAGTCAGGCATTACAGAGAACCTGGTTAAAGATACTGATTTACCAACAACAAAACTGTTCATAGTTAATGGAAATATATAATTAAAGTCTATATTAAGAGTATCACATTGTCGGAAGTTACCTGGACAAACACCTCTATTCAATATTTGTGATGCCATACGTGCCAGGTGTAGAACATCTATGGCGTTTATCTTTGGCTGGCACTACCTGTAAGTAGCTGTTCTCTGTGTATACTATGTTCAACAGCGAATCCCTATGCCATGTTTTTCTTTTTCTTTTTGTCATCGTCGTTGTACAATATTCTAAGAAGCAGTCACATCTACTATAGGCTGTGGGCTGAGTTCAAAATATAGACTGCTTTTGTAAACGGCAGCGAATACTTACGACTGCAATGAGGCTAGATTTCCGGTGTTCCGTGCTTCTGACATGCTTTCCAGTGTGTAGTATTTATAAGACGTGGCAGAACACACCTCTCTCTCAAAAGAAATCATCCCCATCCATTCATAAATGATTCATCCAAATGCCTAATATTGCGTTACTATATCCTCGCTTCATTGTTTCAAGTTTTTTTGTGTCGGGAATCTAATCACAGAGAAGATCCCCAATATATACTTACCTAGTCAATGCACTTTATCCATAAATCTGTCTAAACATGTGCATATGCCCCACACTACCTCTTCGTATGGTTATATTCCTAGACACACTTGTATGTCCTATATCTAATCATAAATAAAGTTGACTTAAATAACATTACACTTCTTTTTACAAAGAAATATCTCTTATAACCGATCAAGTTGTAACAAGTATGGACTAGTAAAGACTTTGTTAAGTGGATACTTATCAGTAAAGTTCCACAATGTTGGCACAGCATTATTGTTATCATAGTTGCACATGAATGTGTTTCAAATAGTATGAACTTAGATGTATTGGAGTTTGATAACTATGTATGCGAAGCACAAAATGAGTAACTCTAAAAGGTACAAATCATTGAAGGTTTTATATAGTTTCGATAATCAAAATGGGCCGAGGGGAAAAGCTGTGAATTTTAGAGTACGGTTGATATGGTCTGGGAAACATACAGTCAACGCGAATGATTTTTCTTCTCATTTTAGATGAAGTGAAGTTCATTATATACACGTCTATCTAATTCCTACTAATTCCGGGGTGATAATACAGAACTTGAATTACATTAAGCAAAAGAACAAACTCAATCAAAACCTACAAACTCTGTATAGGAGACGGCAAATTCATCATCAAAGAAAAAAGTAACAAAGTTAATATCAGATTTACACCCACTGAGAAATGAAACCAAGGTTATCCTCGAACTGTGCCAACAAAAATAAACCGCCACGTTCCTTCAGGTTTAAAAGTTACTGAACCACGTTTCAAAACATTTTAAATAAATAAATCACAGCGTGTCTGATGCCCACTGGAGGACTCCTCTAGAACCCCCCTCCCCCCTTCCCTATTTCTTCTTTGGTCTGACTCGCTGACGACTGCATCCTTCCTTTTTAAAAGAAAATTGGAAGAGAACGAATATCACAGCAGGGGAGTGTTCACGGACTCTGTGAAAATGTAAGTGCAGGGTAAGGGTGGCATTTTACCATCTCTTTTTCCGAGCATTTCAGTTGGTAGGGGATGTTTCCGATGGAAAAAAACCTCCTATCTTCCTAGATAACTTGTGCAGTGCTAAATCAATCAACTCAGAAATCATAAGTCAATGTCTCCTTGAGAAACAGATGTGGGTGGCGTATGAGTAGCATGGGCGTATGTGAATTTCCTTATCTGTTCGGGTGGGAATAAAAGGTGGCAAATTAGAGCTACTATACCGAGTAAGCATAGGGTGCCACTGATAGGTGGCTGGAACCGAAGATATTCGCACAGGCCGCCTAGATGCTAGACAACCCAAACTGGGTCAGGCGTCAAAACACGTATACGAACCTTTATATTGGTTGTGCTGGTGAAAGAGCACGACCGTCGTTGTCACGTTTGATGGGGACGGTGAGGAGTGAGACAAATTGTTTAAGTTTTTGTTTGTTGAGTTAACAATCGCGGCGAGGACGAAGTCAGTGAGTTTCATACAGGGGTTGTACACTGAAGTTGTCGACATAGACAACGGGATTTGTGGAGGTTGGAGATGCTGCCCTCAAAACCACGCTTTACTACTTATTCCTACAAATTCAAAATTATATCTCTACAAAGGATTACTATGGCACGTTCAATTTCTGGACCTCGAATGATGGTAGAAACACCCAGTTCTGTATCGTATTATGTCACTCGCAGAGTTAACCCTGTATGTGCAAACGTTGATTCTCTGTACTCCAGGTTTGTTTAGAAGACGATCGAGCCCTAATCAGTCCATCAAATATACATGTAGACCGACCGTGTGCCTTGGATACAATATACATGTACGTACAAGCTGACCCATGAGTAAGCTAGATCATGGTTACCCTGGTTCATTCTCTGTACAGAGAGCTATTTACTATCCGCCCCCATCCATCCGCCGTTGTCTGGCCTAGACACTGAGTGCGTTGGTAGTGCCCTCTATTATCGTCATCATTATTATGTTCTTCTTTTATATACATACATTTACCATGTAGTCGTTATCCCTCTGTACACGGGCGAACGTGTATGCTTAATTTGCTGCATTTTATGCTGGCACTCAGAGATTTAGGATATAGCCTGGAGATTTTTATTGCAAGCATCTTTTTCTCTTTTTTCTTGTGTCTGCCAGTTAACTCTTAGTTCATCTTTGCATTTGGTTCTGTAACCCGCTGTTCAGATTCAGACTATCTGATGTCTAAATCTGACACAATTTGATATCTAAGATGTCAGAAGGCATTGAAAAAGACCGAAGTTGAAAATCTACTGTATTCTATACTCGTTGATTCTATTATGCACGGGTATGATAAGGATATACCCAAGGAAACAATCCACTACGTATAGATCCTTCTACAGAGTATATCATCATCATAATATACACTAAATGGCCTTTTATAATATCATATAGCACTTAACTATCCAGTGCCGACCCTCTTGACACATATACATGTATATGAAATATGCTACGTAGAGCCCTGTACCTATCACCCATACACACACGGTGGTAAGAATACAACCAGTACCCACACCTCTGTAGCTGCTATACATACTTTGAAGGGCAGGCGCCAGTGCTAAATACCAGAGCACAGTGACCCACACAGCCATCTGCCTTCATCAGGGCCGCGCTTTTCATACAGATGGATTCCGGGCCTCTAGAATCCCCATACCAGCTCGAAGTGGCCTAGATGTGGCGCCATACTACCCGCAGTGGGCATGCTACTCGACGTTCCTGATTACTGGATTCTGATCGTTATGGTCGCTCTACTTATGCACCACCATGTGTTAACATGTGTGTCCTCGACGATGTTCATATACTAGGCACCGTATTTAGTATCTATACATCTACAGAGAATAATCAAACGTACTCCACCCCATCCCCAATGGACAAAAATGAGATAGTATGCAATTAACTTTCCTGTTCGGGGCTAGTTCCTTTTCACTGGCAAGAAATCATGGGTTAATAATTACTGACAAGCCGGTATGTCTAAACAATCATTGAGAAGTAGCTATGGGGAAAGAATATGGGTGAACAATCACTTACAAGAAGCTCATGGTTAAAAATACCCGAGAAGCTCCTGCTCTTTGGGTATGAAATTACTGACATGAAACGTTGCTTAAATATTTGGTCAATCTTTTCTGTAATGGAAACATGGGAGAAGACTCGCATGAGAAAACAAACCCATAAAGCGCTATACCCGACCTTATGTGATATACTGTACATGTACATTGTATGTGTGCAGTAATAACAGTGCAGTGGTAGAATAAAGGATAGGGACACTAATTCTATAATGCATTCAGTGTATACATGTACTTATTGTCTCAAAGAACCCCATCTAGCTAAAGGACAGTGTGTTTATAGTAGCTAGTTATACCACTTCAGATATAAGTATAGGCTTCCCACGTGAAGACTTGTTTTCATTATTGATATCTCTCATGTCAACAAATGATCGATAATCCACCCCCCCCCAGCCCCCCCCCCCCAGCCCCCCCCCCCCCCCCCCCCCACCATCCCCCCCCCCCACCCCCCATTATTTAAGTGACCTTATTCACCGGACGACAATATTTCCTGATATTGCGATACTCATTCCTACAGAATGAATAGAATGTTTTTGTTTACAAATGTTGATGCATGCACGGAGGGTAGTTTATCAATCCCATCACGACCATTATTGTCAGAGAGTGTACTGGTAAAGTAGGAGGGTGGATGGGAGAGGTGTGGTGGGTGACCGGTCGATTTGGGGTAGGGGGTTGGGGGCTACTGGAACGAGTAAATTTCCAGCCCACACAGGTGTGAGATGCGGGCTTCGCGGTCAGAGAAGCACCTGCCCCAGGTCACACCTCCAATCGGTCCTGTGGTGGCAGGGCGGTCGTGGTGGTGGGGCAACAGCAGGGGATTGTTTGGCCTCCTGCTTAGTCAAACCCACCCCCACACCGCGCCGCCCTTGCATGACTGCACAGCAACATCTATACCCAATGAATCACAGGACGTAAGGCAGCATCACTAATCAAATCCATATGAGTCGGGTGTTACAGTAATAAGCATGTGAAAAAGGAAATCGGGAACTTTTCTCATTATGTCACTGCTTTTTAGAAACTTGTTTGTTATTGACTTTGATGAAATGGGCCCTCTGTAATATGGAAAATAGAAATGACGGGAAAATTGGTGGTGAATATGCTGATAACACAAACGGACGATATTCTAAATCTCTGCACTCTTTTGGACACCGACAGGCTGAGTATGGATTAATAAACACATCAAGATAAGATAGAAAACTAATCAATCAGCAGAAATTAAGGGACTTAAACCTCGATCTCTCAAACCAAAATCAAATGAAAATATGCGCAGATTTGATTATGGCTTTATAGGATTAAGTGGCCTTAGCACCAAAATATCATACAAGTCAAAGGCATACTGGCCCGTCCTATTCATTCTACCCACAAAAAAATTGTTTTGGGGCACACTAAGTGATGAAAGTGATGAGAATCCCATCTCATATGATCATTATTGAAAGCAATATTTTGCACTTTAAACATATATGTGTATACGCATCGTATAATATATGTAACGCGGTTTTTTTTTTACAAATGTCGTATAGATATCCAATTATCCGGTCAAAACATTATTCACTGTTCAATATAAGCTTTCGATTTTATTATGCAAAGCAACTTTGTTCAATAATTGTGCATATATATCTTCCTTTACAGCTGAAAACGTTTTCTTATGGTTCTAATTTGGTGCGTCATGAAGAGGTGTAATACTGTCTTTTGTACAGTACCATAATAACCGAGGTAATAGACTAGAACCGTAAGAACACAAATATGCCACATTGTAAACATTGAATCACTTGGCACCATACACGCGCACTAGATGAATACCAAGAATGTGCTTCAGGAAGAGCCAACCATGGGATGAATCACTCAGTATGTCCAAAACACAGAATAAAAAAAGACCACATCCAGGTCATACAATGAGTACATCGTCAGACTGCAGGCACGGGCTTAGTCTGTCTACCCCGACGTCCCCTCACACTCCACCGCTCTATATGCTTATGTAGTTCGCTGGTGCTATGACTGTGAGGGACACACACTGTATTACTCAATGTCAATAGGCCAAGTGTACATGATGAATCTATGTCAGAGTCTTTTTTAATGGCTCAAAAGGTTAGGTGCCAGAGGGACACCAGAGTATAGCACTAGGGACAAATGCGGCATTGTCCATAGTGGGTGTGGCCTTGGAAGCATCAAGCGTGTATTCTAGTCGTTTTCTTGTTAGAGATATTAATTTCTATCGGAACCATCTGTTGTTTGTCGCACATAGAGCAGAAGATAACTATATAAGGATAAGGGTCACAGTAATCACAGCAGTTACCCAGTAACGTAAAGTGTATATATATATGTTCATAATTGTAGATGTGTTTCATATATCAGGGATGTCAGTTGGGGTCATGAACAAAATAGGAAATATTTTTTCAAAGAGACTGAGAAAACTTAGAAAGTACATCATTATTGGCCATGTAATTGGGTGGAGTGTGTGGATTGGTTCGAACCACTGTTTATTGGTTTGAATGAGGCGTGATTTGTTCTCTTTGAATTACTCAAGAATTTCTTTTCAATAAAATTAAAATAAAAACATGGATGTCCTTAGAAATGGGCAAAACTGTCATCTCTGATATAAATTACATGACATCACGGTCATTTTATTAACCATACTGAGTTCTTTCTTTGCCTGTGTACATTTACGTGAGTGACCTAGTGGGTGTGAGTGACCTAAAACCCTGGCTACAATTTAGGGTCGAGTAATCGGTGACGTGGTGTCTTTTGAGTCCCTGTACATATTTTCTTTGAGCTTTATGTGAATCAGAGTAGTATTCTGCTAAGTATTAGACTCCAGTAACATTTTGAAAATTATTACAATTTAGGGTTGAACTACATAAAATATTGCCTGGTTGAGAAGGGGATAAAGAATTATGGACCGAACTGTTAGTGATAGGTACCATAGATTATTAATCTTGCAGGATACTTAGGAACAAACAATAATATTAATCATAGTAATAGGATCTACTCTAAACTATTTACATTGTAACATGTGCTATGATATACAAACTAGGGATGAGAACGATAATAAGGCTGGGTGACACGAATATATCAAGCGATCAGCAATGTTTGGCACGATGCATGGTAAAAATTGTTAAATAAACCTGATCGTATGGCGACTGTCAGATCTCAGATCGTTCGTGAAAGATATCTTATATTTGGTGTAGATTATTTTCTTACAATAGGTTGTGATAATTAATCAGTGTAATCATATTACACGGCTTGTTCATAGGCGCTTCCACCGAATAATAATCGGTTTCGGTTGGGGATTTATTATCGTTCATTTATTTTTAAATGGCTTCTGTGTCATTCTGTTCCAAAGAATCCATTCTTGGTAAAAAGTTTAAAAAAAAAACAAAAAAAAACCTGGACATTTTCAAAAATGTGTTGATTCCAGCAAGATTTCTATGTTATTGGTTAAGAAATATTAAAAAGAAACACCCCTGACACCTTTAGAGTTCTCGTAAAGTAAGAATCATTTTGGACGACTTGAGACCGTATGGACGGGACGAGTTACCATTTATCAAACGATAACTGTGGCTTGATCTTATCGTCTAGTGCCTTCTAGCTCTACGACAATGAACTTTATTGAATTATACAAGGCCTGCAGGCAACTTAAGATATTTTTTTTTACCGTCCCTTGACTATTAAGTGGGCCCAAGTGTCATTACAAGTATAAATCTATATACCATGCATCACACACTTTTTTGGTTAATATGTCAGTTTCTCAGGTTGAGTGGTCTGCACCATAGGTAAGCATAGCATTATAGGTGACATACAGTGATACTTCTCCACACCCTGTTTTAATAGTTTGTAGCAATACTGAATGTTATTCAGTGTTACACTGTTACTCATGAGTGTTACTGTTAGTGATGCAAACGTCCATCTGGGGGAGGGTAATCCTTTGGTTTACCTCAAACTGATTCATAATAACATATATGGTTACTGTGCCATTTGTTGTTTTATTCATGCTGATACCGCTGACGTACTGTAGTGTGCCTAGATAGCTGTATATGTATCCATTCTCCATTTAATCACTGTAGTGACTACTCTGACTAGTACTAGATCTAGTAGTGTAGACCTGTACTAGGCTGTAGTAATGTACTACTCGACAGCTCTATATCACACTTCACAGTACCAGTCACTCGTCACCTACGTATTCATAGCATTCCAAACCCACATCGAAAACAGATGCAGGTAAATTCTCCTGGACACAACTGATGATGCTATTTCGGACTCACGAAGTTGGGTGCTGAGTGCTTTGACTGTGGTGTAGTCTACACTTGCCAGCTCTTGTACAAGCTAACAGAGCAATCGGGAGCCTGGGGATAGGGGCGAGCCCCTGTGTGAGACGTAGGGCGGCCGAACTCTTAGGCGTTTTGAAAAGAAATCAATGAGTTATTCATGTGAAGAAACAGATAGTTTACTCACGTGCTTTGTCATGGTCGTATCCAACCACTACGAAGTAGTCAGCCAGGCGAGACATTTCTATATTTCCAGAATTTGATGGTGCCCAGTTACTCCTGCCAGTACATGGTCGCCATTTTGGACTCAAAACAAACTGTCTGCGCAGACGGCCGCGCAGAGGCATTCGTGTATCGCAGCGACATCTGTCAGAAAATAAAAATACTAAGGCAGCTGGCGGACCGCTAGGATTGGAGAGGGAGCATCTAGGGTTAAACTTGGGAGAGACAAAAATAGTTTATTAAAGGTTCGGTAGATGGAGAACATCTTCTTAACTTTGAGTTTTTCATGGGTGACAAGGAAAAAAATAATTTATGAAGGGCGCTGCTATACTGGACTTAGACAACTTGGAGGTAAGTATTGTTCACATTGTCTTTATTATTAAATCGATTTTCAATTTTTCCAAGTATTTTTTTTCCCCGTCTGACCTGCATCTTCAATTTTGGCTGTATTAAACCCTGCATTTGTAAACCTATAATGGAAGATCACCCACCTCCGAGGTGAATGATATGTGAAATGAAAAAAAATATATTAAAAAAAGGTAGCGTTCAATAATTTATGGCTGGGGGGCGGGGTCACAGTTTTTAGGGGGGGGGGGGGCCAACTTTTTTAGGTATTCCAAGGGGAGGCAAAAATCTTTGGGGTACTCCAAGGGGGGCAACTTTTTTGGGGGGGGGCGGGGGTATTTCCATGGGGGGGGGGGGGGGCAAAATCTTTCGCTACTTCTTCTGGCTAACCGATGAGGCAGACTCCCATATTTGTGTTGAATAAAAAAGAATTGATATTTATAATGAAACGCATTCACATCATATCAAAAGAAATCAGTACGGTAGGCCTATGTAGTATTTTAGACTTAACCGAGACTATTCTAGACCTTTGACACTTATATAACATGTCAGTAACGTATCTAATAGGGCCCTATAATGCATTTTCCATATGTTCATAATGAAGTGTAATATATTGTATAATACATTTTTCATACATTCATAATAGAAGGGGCCGTCCATAAATTATGTCACACGTAGGGGGTAGGGGTGGGGGTAGATTGAAAAGTGTGACACAGCCTAAAAATCACAGGGGGGGGGGGGGGTCCAGGGATGTGTGACAGAATATGCGTCACCTGATTCCATGCTGGAAAGGTGTTGATATGGATAAGTATTAATATATGATAATAAGTGGTTATGGGTGAATAATCTGTTATGGCTGCATACACAAATCACTGAAATAGTCAAACAACTGTTTCTGATCAATGAGGACAGGTTTCTGCCGGGGAGGCAAGATGACTATTGTCACATTTTCACCTAATGATTTTGGCTGATCATCACATCAAGCACCACCCATGCACTGACTATTTGACACTTTTGGGTAGATGATTATCAGGTGGAATAGGAGATAACAATTTCAGGTCAATCATTTAATTGTTTATAGATACATCTTAGATCCCTATATAAGGATGTCATTGTAAAACTAGTAAAGCAGATCATATTAACAAAGTTAGAATTTAATCAGTGACAGGCCTCAGGTTCACATTTGCGATTCTTCAGTGGTAACGTCCCATAAAAGAAGGCCTTTCCCTCATTAATGATGATTTCTACCATAAATGCATTTGATGATGATTTCTACCATAACCCTATTCACACATACAGGAACCCCACCAGTTTGTTTATTGGAAATATATACTCAGCTGAAGCTTAGGAAGGGATCAGCCTGCCGACCCCAGCCAAAGTCACACAAAATCTGCCAATTGTCTGGAACCCCCCAGCCATAATCTTTACCGTCCCATTTAGGTACATATCACCAAATCACCAAATTCAGCGATACAGCCATTCTTACACTTGGGCCCTAACCTCATTCTGATGGCAGGTGTTAAGCTGAATAAGCAGTGGGTACCATTTTTGTGTACGGTAGGTCTTTGGTATAACCCGACGAGGCTTTTAACACATAGGCCTAACCTCCCATGCTTGAGGCCAACACCCCTTCCACTTAGCCACTGAGGTTGGTCAAAATTTTGACAAATGGCTGACTGTAACTGGGTTTGGTTACCTACTATATTTAAAATGGTAGAATTCCGTCGAATCCGCTTGAAGTTGCTCCCATACATAGAGACATAGTGAACCCGATCTAGGGTTGGAGATTGAAGCCCCACGGGAGTGAGATTCTCGTGTAGAGAAAAACTCGAACCTGTTCTTCTTTTTTGTAGGACTATACATAGATATACTTTTTCTCTTATGATTCATTTCAAGCCATGCTGAAATCAAAGTTTAGTATTGTAATTTTCTTATCTACTTTTCTCGTGAGAAACCAATGAGATCTCAACTTTCGCTGGTAGCCCTTTCAAAACTCTGCTGATTCCCCCCACCCACCAACAGCTTAAGAATTTGGCCCAATTTGTGCATCTGTCTTTGTGGAGCAGTTGGCAGGGCCTCCGGCTTGGGATGAGGACGTCGGGCGTTCGAACCCCGCTAACGATAGTTCATTATTTTTCTATATTTTTCGTACTCGGACTCGACGAAGTCGCTAGTCAAGGGTAAAAAAGGAAAGCCTTATCGAAAAAAGGCCAGATAATTTTATCCTCCCTTGTGCTTTTACCGTACCCTATTCCTATGGGGGGGGGGGGGGGGGCGCCAATTTGTTTTGGTATTCAAAGGGGGGGTACTGGTATCCCCATAGGGGGAGGGCAATTTTTTTTACCATCCGCTGTTCCAAAAACAGTGCCCCCCTCCCGCCATAATTAATGAACACTCTCCAAAGGGGAGGATCCCCTGGAAGGACTTGCATTTTATACATTACCTGGTATGCAAGCCGTAGGCCTACCCAGGATCTTGTTTCAGGAAGGGGGAGTTACAATTATATATCTTAGACTACGGTACCGGGATATGGACCTGGGAAGACCAGTAGGAGTCGAGCAGCAAAGCTCCTCCTGGGGGTCCAAGAGGTAGGCCTAAAGCCTGCAGTTCTGTTAAAGCACTTGGCTCTTGTACAAGCTGTAACTAGGATTTTGTTCAGGGAGCGGGATATGGAACCTTACTCATCTGAGACTGCTTCGGGAGATTGCACTCAGGGTGTCCTGGGGCAAAGTAGGCCTACCTCTTTGGGGCTCCAGGGGACAATTTAAAGCCTCCTGAAGAGGTTTTGCCTTTAGTCTTTATGGGGGGCAGAGTTGATTAGTTGAATGACATGGCAACACGGACATATGAGTGTCTTTATAGAGGGGAGGGGGCACATCTGGAACTACTTACCTGTGTCCCCTTAAAGTTAAAGTTAGTAGGCTACAGGTACCTTCAAAGCAGTCAAACGAGTTGGAGAACAAAGACTTTAACTTGAACGAGTTTTTTTCTGTATTTATTTCACTCATGTGCAAGCTTAAAGAACTGACAATACATAGGCCATGGAGAACGGACTGCAATACTCGTAGGGACATGGAGAACGAGTTTTCAATGTTATTAAAGCCTATGGGACAAAAATACCAGGGGCAGGTATGAGGGTACATGCCAGTTTCCATTTATCGACCGCTTGGAGGCGCACAATGTACAACGAGGCCGTCTGGTGACATTTTACTGCACTTCACTTGAGCCTATACTGCGTCGCTCCAGCAAAACCTCTTTTTCAATATTACTCGAGCGATGCAGTGTGCATTTGGGCCATGAACACGCTATCTGGTGAGAGTTGGCCGTACTATACTACATTTTCTCCTAAAATTGTCCAATCACTGCATCTCATGCATAACACCAAAAGGATAACCAATCAAATTCGATAGTCCATCAAAGAGCTACATCCTGTCAGACCTGTAACACGTGTGGATTGACTGTGATGTTTACATGTAGTTGTTGAACTCTTATTTACATCAATTCCTTTCAAATTATAAGTAGTATTCATTGCACACAGATGGATTCACAGACAATGTACCAGTGTTTTCTCAATCTCATCAAAGAAGCAAATGGTGAGTTAATTTAGATATGGCGTTCGTTTATTGAACTCTGGTCTTACTTAGACTTAGTAAAGATCTAGATCTAGATCTATGAGTATGATCTAGATCTATAGGGGACAGAGCCATTGTTTCTTCACGAAGCAGTCACTAGGTGGTCGGGGGACAAACCTGCATTCTGGCTCTTTGTTCTTACAAAATTCAACTGCCTTTCAATATTTTACCATGGTTCCCTTGACTCACTACACCCATCCCAAAGTAGGATGACATAATAACTAAACCCAAGACATGATATTTTGCATATGGAACACTTTATATAAATATGTGAGCAAGGCTAAAGTTGTGACATTTCCCAATTATCACTCACTTCTTTTCCTCCTCCTTTAGTGAAGAACACCTATTTTTTCACCTCCTTTAGTGAAGAACACCTACTCGGGGGGCGTCATGGCGGCGCCCATGGATCATAGGCTATATGCCGTATAGGCCTCGCAACCATATTGGGGACTGAAAACTAGTTATTTTTGACTTGCTATACAAAATTTCTCATAACTTAGGCTGTAAAAGAGATACATATTTACAAAGGGTACCATACTAAACCAGAGATTATGGGCTTTATTGTCATACATATTTTGGATTTATTGAGGTGGTTTATCTGTTTTCATTTTTGACACATTTTCTCTGAAATCATGGTAAAAGTTAGGCAAAATGTTTGATTTCTAGAATATGAATAAGATTCCATAGAATTCCATATGGAAGTAAAATCAAAGCCCAGGTTAATCAAGATAAGATTTCTTTGTGGATCATTGTGATACCTCAGCTTTTATTGTACTCATAGTAGAAGTCAAAATGGACTGTTTTGTTAACAATATAGAAAAGTAGCATAAAGCTCCTTTTTGTGATATGTGCCATATGTTAAAGTATTGTCGTGGTAGGCAGAAAATGTAGAAGTAAGGGTTTGTTGGAAATGATGCAATATTTTTACATTATAATTTAAGACAAGTGCTTTAGTTATTATTTACAAACAAATCCTTACTTAAACTAATTAGATAAGCATCACAACTCAATCTATAAGAATTTCTAGGGAAACACTATTTGAATCCGGATCCCACCTTAGTCCCTAATATGCCTTCCTGACCTATAGTCATATAGACCTAGACAACGCTGTGTCCGCTACCACTCTCCACAGAAGTTCAATAGTTATGGCCGGGGGGGGGGGGGGGGGGGGAGGGGGCACAGTTTTTAGGGGGGGGGGGGACTTTTTTTTGGGTATTCCATGGGGGAGGGGCCAAATTTTTTCACTAATTCTGTCACAGGATCAACATTTTTAGCTAAACATGGAGGCAAACTCCCACATTTGTGTTCAATGATAAGAATTGATGTTATGAAATGCATTCATATCATATCACAAGAAATCAGCTTAGTTGTACAACTATAATAATGAATAATGCTCAAGGTAACTATAGTTGTCTCACCTCCTGAAGTTCATCGCTATGGTCTCAGTCCTGTTCGCCAATTCTAGATAGGTGTGCACCCTCCCTCAGTCTGACAGACTTATGTGGAGGGAGACAACAATGGATCAACACTAACATTTGTCCCAGAATCAATGCAGTCTCACAAGATCATTATTTTATTTTTCAACATTGATGAATTAGGAGCATTTACTACAACATCAAGTGCTACAAAATGCCCCTGTTGCTGCTTATTTTAATAAGATTACCATATTTATGGAAGAGCACTATAAGCAAATTGCCAGAACATCCGTATTTGCATGTCAATGATACTGCTACAAGAAACAGTGAAGTTCCTTTGAGATTCTGCAAGGGAGCCTGATGACTACCAACTGATGGCACAAATCAAGAAAGCACTTGCTGCTGGATATTTGAATGTGAACAACCAAGTTTTAATAAGTGACTTCATTGAGAATTAGGTTCTAGGTAGTCAAGCTTTATGATTGCTTACCGTATATGGGTACAGGGGAGATGGGGGCATCCAGCATGTCTGCTAGCTGCCAACTACAGCCTCAATTTGGCAGGGGTTGCATCCCTGATTTCAGGTTAAAACATTTTTGGGGGTATTCCAAGGGGGGGGGGGGGATAATTAATGAACGCTCCCTCAAGGACATAGGATCACCAGCAAGACTCCAATATGGCAGACGTTTGTAGACACCATTCAGGGAGAGAAATAAGTAATCTGAATAGTATCAGCCTGTGATTTAACCTGTCATCAACGGGAAAAAAAGTGTTTGAAAGGAGAAACTGTCAGTCTCAAAGATTGCCTATGACATCAAGTCTGACTCTAGTTGGGAATGAACAGAGTCATACCACGTCTGACTAAGGTCCTTATACCCAACAGGTTCATGCTGGGCAACATTCAGTTGGGCTAATACCGACGCCTTTTTTTTTTTAATCAATTTTTATTAACGACAAACATTACATTCACTTGTGATACAAGCTATCTTCCATGTATGTGTCACAAAATTCATACAGGAGAACATTATATATACACATACAAGACAGTACAATACAATACAACTACAGCTCATTCACTCACTCATCCACACCCGGGGTTTCTTGTCTTCACTCTTAATTTATTTTTCATAGTCACTCTGTTGTTTAATCATATCAAGCTCCCTCTTCTAATATGTCCTGTAATACATCCTTTATTCGCATTTTAAATTTATCCGGTTTTTCTATCCTTTGCGTATCCTCACCTAATATATCCCATAAACGATTCTCTACGTATATCGGTGAATGTCTATATTTTTCTAGTCTTGGTTTTGGTATCTTAATTTTAATTTTTACATCACCCCTAATTCTATTTAAGTTTTCTTCAAAAATATTATTTGAGTCTGTTGTCCACCATTCAATCAAATTTGATAAATGTCCTGCTCTTTTTATTTTTAGTTGTCGTACCTTACATCTCTCATGTATCAGCTTTGACCCACGCCACGAAACTCTCCATTGTCTTGGGTCTGTTCGATTCAGATTGGAGTTATTTGTAATAAATCTGTTCATCTGTGCTAATTATCATATGGTGCCATGCAGTCTACTGATTCCTATATACTTGACTTCCTCAAATTCCACCTTAATCTGACTTGACTTTCCTCCATAATTCTTGAACTACTAGAATATTCAAAGATCTCTGTGCTCCTCTCTTTTCAGGTATCTTATACACACATTATTCCAATTATATATATGAAATTCAATTTTTCATTCTCGTAGCTACAGTAAATCATGCTGGGGGGATGGCCACACCAGCATGATGTCACTATCATGAAGGGTGGTTGTTATGTTGCATTGT
Organism: Alentia gelatinosa; assembly: GCA_950022655.1. Classification (NCBI taxonomy): domain Eukaryota; kingdom Metazoa; phylum Annelida; class Polychaeta; order Phyllodocida; family Polynoidae; genus Alentia; species Alentia gelatinosa. Next base: position 34,011,983 of record OX465584.1, read on the forward strand.
TCTTATAACTATGTCTTCTGTGAGGTCGCATAGCAACACTTTGATTCTGACATGTAGATGTCATATTCAAGGTAGCATCGGTTATGTTTAGAAGTGTATCTGCCTCATATTCTCAATGAGATTCTAAATATATCATCATGCCACCAGGCTTTAATATGCTATTTCATGGCTGATTTCAAGGCTACACCTAAATAGACATAAGGTCCTAAGTGTGCCAAACAGTTTGCACAAATTTGGTAACATGAGCTCACAGCTCCCCTCAAAAATCACTGATTTTTCACATTGTCACCCATAGAAAGTTTCAAAATAATTCTTATGCCACCAGGCCCTATCAAAATATATAACGGTTGTTGCCAGTTATATACTCAAACAGAACAGTTGAAATGTTGACCTAGGTGTGCTGGGTGTTTCTCAACAATTGCAAAGCACTGATGAGTAGCTGATGCATAAATATAGCTGAATAAACATGGCTGAAGTCCGTGCTTCCTATCCATAACTGAAAAACTATGGGAATCGTAGAGTTGCACTACATGCCCAAAGTAGCATCTTCACTGCTGAAACACATGCTCTCAGGAGCACTTTGGAATGGATGAAGGTATCAGGCTCATCACAGTACATCATCTTCTCTAACTCGAGGTCTTGCTTATAGGCTTTATGTCAGCATGATCCAAGGAACCCTGTGATACAAGCCAAAGAATCCTATGCAGAACTAAAAGAAAGGGACAAAGAGGTAGTTTTTGTTAGCTATCCAGCCACATAGCCAAAGAAGGCAATGAAGCTGCAGACCATGCAGCTAAGAAGGTTCTCAGTTTCAGACCAAGTGCAGGAACTCTTCCATACAGGGACCTTCTGCCAATGCCCTAAGAATACCCATGAAAGAAATGGCAGAGCCATTGGAGCCCTACCCAAAACAACAAACTTCACACCATCATACCACTGGTTGGTAATTATATAGAATGTCATGTACAATCTGCAAAACGGGATGATAAGTTACAGTTCGTACGGAATGAGGTGTTTATGCCAAGTTCTGTACAAACCGTAAATCATTATAGAGTTTTGTGGCATATACAAGCATGATAGGTTGTTCTTTATTTACAGTAAAACCCCACTTCTGGGACATCCTGCTTAAGGGGACACCCCACCTAAGGGGACAATTTGCTCGGAACAGAAATTTTCCCCTCTATTAAGAGTTTATTTTAACCTCGCTTAAGGGGGGCACCTCGCTTAAGGGGACACCCCACTTAAGGGGACAGTTATTTCGGTACATAATGCTTCTAAATCCTGCGTAAGAGGACATTTTGGAGGGACGCCTTATCAAACCTGACGGGACAGTGTTGGGAAAACACTCTAGATTATCTTTATTCTAAGTTTATGGTGTGTGTATGAAGTGGTTGGACTCGTGTCTAGACAATTAGACACTAGGCAACGGCCTGTGTATGATCCTATGCAGAACTTAACCCTGACGTATTTTTTCTGCTTTCAGAGCTCTATCTAGACAAGGTGGTGCCAATCCTTGAAGAGCCGCCTTCTCCACTCCGCTTTTATCGCGACTTCGTAGCTGCCAACCGGCCCGTGATTATGCGTGGTGCCATTGACCACTGGCCTGCTCTCCATAAATGGAACTATGACTATCTCAGGTAGGCCGAGTCACAACCAGATCTGAATTCACATGGTACTTTCAATCAACTCTCAGTGAACTGCTAATATCATAAAGACTGCAGCCATGATTATAAATTAGTATTCCTTTATTAGAAGGGAGATTTATTTACTTATTTCGTGGTCCTGCATCATTGATCTAAATCCATGTTTATATGCTTAGGGTTTGTATCAATATTTAGCATGAGTCTACTTCTTGTTACTGGTCGGTTGGAGGTCAACAAAGATGTGGTTCTCACCAGGTACCAGCAGTGGCTTCCTCACAGTAAAACCACTTAGCAGTGACTCACCTCAGTCCCGCGTTAAAATACAAAATTCAGGAGGGTTATATGAGTTGAGAAGCAAATTCATCGGTCCCCCTAAAAGCATTATACTTTGAGTAGCTGAGTAGCTTTTTGAAGTCTTGGCATACTGGGGTTTGCACAGCATTTACTGAGTTTCGATTCGGCCCATGTTAATTAGGTCAAGCAGCTCACCAAATGACAGATGAGCAGTGGGACAAGGTCAAAGGCAAACGCGGCCCACCCAAGACCAGAGCTAAGTGGTTAACCTGAATATGTAGCAGTCTCTAGCTATTCTATCTAGGCTCTACTGATCGTATCTAGGGAAGCCAGCTTTATTGCGACCCTACAGGTTAGGCCTGTAGGTCGTCTCGTCCTCAGGGATGCCAGTTTTCAATGTTTCCATTGAAATTCATGTTTTCGTTTTCAGAGAATAGAAGGTCTTTTTCCTTGAATAATATTGACATGACAACTTCTAAATTACTCAAGTGAGCTAAACCCCTTGTCTCCAACACCGAACCTCCCCACAGATCCAATTTAAAATTGAAATCTCTCCCCTGATCCCCCCCCCCCTTCCCCATCCCACCCCCCCCCCCCCCCCCATCCCCACCCCACCCACAGCCCCTCAGCCTGACTCCATTGCCGTTTTCAAGATTCCCTCAGTCCCCTGTAAGCAGTTCAAAGGCTGACCCATGAAACTCATTGAAAACAGACAATGGCTGTGATTGGTCAAAATTCAGTGACAAGTTTTATTCAATTGTAGGCCTAACTAAACCCCACTTTGTGTGTAAAATATTTGAACAGATTCTAATTAATACACCATTCACTATTTCATGATTTAAATGGATGAAATGTAGTCTCTTTTATATTTTTGAATTTGAATAATTTACTGCTGCCATCAGTCCATGTGCTGCTTGTTGTGGGGGCCGCTATCTTGGACTGCAGAGATGTGACAATTCACTAAAGATAGTGAATTGTCACGATTTCAGCTGAATGATGTAGGTAATTATCACAAATACTTTGTAATGAATATCAGCAGAAGCTGCTGGTGTTTGTTATAGTTGAATTCACTATGAATTTTTATCTTAGTGACAGTGAGCGATAATAGGGGCCGCACATACGTCACACACTTGACACACTCGTAAACACCTCCACTCCCTCCCTTGATGTTTCGGGTCTAAGTAGGTAATGTCTAGTATTTCAATGTTTTTTCCTTATCCCAACTGGCATCCCTGCGTCCTACAGGCCTAGATTTGGCCAGATAAACCAACAAAGGCAGGGTCTTTAAATGAGTGTTTATTCAAAAACAGGCACCAGCCAGTGTAGGTCTACAAAAGGTGAGAGCAGAGTTCAGTCCCAAAACAAGAGGTCCGCTGATGCTGCTGCTTATAAAGGTGGTATTCCACCAAACAACCACTTTTTCAACGTCAACAGACGTTCCAGCCGACCTTTCAGCCGACGTCGGTTGAAACATCTGGAAAAATGGCCTCAAAATGCGTCGCTGCTCCACCGAAACCCCCAACAGACGTTCATGTGGTCGCCATACGAGCGTCGGGTGGGTTCGAAGTTCCAGCAGATCCTAGCCGACGCCCCTGCCGTGGTGCCGACTGGTGGACATTAGCCGCATTTTTACGTAGTAATCGAGTTCCCCGATAGGCGGCGCAGCGTGCGGCGATGCACTACGACGCTCTGAACCCGCGAAAGCCGCGTATCGAGCGGAGCAGTGTGTCGGCGTGTTGGGTTTTGTACGGGACCGGTCAGAAAACGTCAAATAACCGAGGAATTACACATTTAATCGAACAATGAAGGTAAATAAAGATAAGGATTGATGTTATGAATGTGTATGGCATGCTATGGTGCTAGAATTCTGCCGAAAGTGTCGGAATTTACGATGTCCATTCGCGGCATCGGGTATCGCCGGTATCGCTCACACTATGTTGGCGGCGTTCCCTCGCCGCAACTCCCGGCAGAACCCGCGGGCGGGTGTCGTACTCCTCAAATACATCGGCCAGATGCTCAATTCCAGCTGATAAAAACCTAATCAATTAGTTATTCGGCTGACGTTATAGTTACATCTTGTGGAGGGTTGTTGGGGGTATCGGTTGGGATATCGCCTGAAAATTCTGGTGGGTGGAAGCGCATTTTTTATCATTTCAACAGACACCCTGTCCCAGGTCCCAGCAACCCTCGGGCGACGCTTGAGCGATGCGCCAGCCACCCCCAACAGACACTCTCAAACCCAGCAACCGAAAGCAGATGTCTGGCAGATGAACATCGGGCGAAATACCGACCTGCTCCACCAACCAGACAAAATCTTGATTTCATCAGATTTTCCAGCAACCCTTGCAACCCTTGTGCAACCCTTGTACGGGCGTTGTACAACGTTTCCGTCTGGTTGGTGGAATACAGCCTTTAGGGTTTGCCAGTTAATGTACACGGGGAGCTTTCCCAGCCAACCAAAGTCAGCAGGCTGTCTCAACGACTGAGAAAGAACGGAAGTCCGCACTTGTGCTAGGACCCAAGTCGATCCTTCTCCAGGGAGAGGGTCAGACAGAGGCAACCGTCCCCGCTGAGGAACCCACCTTGTTATAAGGCGGATTACGTAATACGGGCAAACCCGTGACACTTCCGTGCATAGCTTCAACGGTACTACCCACAGTAGGGGCAGACCTGCCACGCCACCTCGTAATGAAAGAAGACACAGCGCAACTACACATAGTGACATACTAGTGATGTTTTATGCTAGAGGGATTTATGTTGGTGGCTGAGTGTATCACCCTTGTCTTAGTTGTGTTTCTGAGGTTTTTGTATTTCTCAATAATTTTTATTAAGGTCAAGTCTTGTTACGGTAGTCTCCAGGCTCAGCCTAGGCCATTCTGCCGCCTAGTCCTTGGTGTATTTTAGTGGCTTTTTTCCTTTATTTGGTAGAAATTGTATGACATGGCAAAAGCACACTCCACTATTTTGTGTATCTTTAATGGCAAATATAGTTTAGTTTTCTAGGTTCTTGTACTTGGCAGGGAGAAAATTGGAGGTGAGGAGGTGACAGTGACTGTGACGCCTAATGGATATGCCGACGCCGTGACGGACGGGAAGTTTGTGATGGGAGAAAACCGCACCATGCAGTTCGCCTCCTTCCTGGACATCATCGAGAAAAGGACGAGACCGAACGGTATTTTTTACGTTCAGAAGCAAAACTCGAATTTCACAGAAGAGTTCAGAACCCTGATGGCGGACGCTGAGGATCATCTCCCGATCGCCACGGAAGCTACAGGTAATTGCAGATTTGTATATTATAGGTGTATCAAATTTGATTATTGTAATCTGACACTCAAATAGATATTGGCCTCTGTACCTACTGATTATAGTGGTGCCTGGCTGGGGACTAATTAAAGAAACTAAATAATATATGATACTACATCACCCTTATCTTTTCTAACTACAGGGTATCATTGCTATTCATGGATTTCATTATAACTAGCAAAATACAATACCAAGTCATTGATAGCAAATGTGATTTACTGGTAGCTTTTGATATTGAAGGTCGTTGGTTCTAGTTATCTCTTTAATCCTTTATTTTAGGACAGACACCTGATGCAGTGAATTTCTGGATGGGAGAAGAAACAGCAATTTCTTCAAGTGAGTAAGTTCTCCAAATTTAGTAAGATAATTCATAAATTCGTATAGTCTCTTCTAAAAACATACAGAGTTACCAACAAAATATAAAGATTAGATGTGGTCTAGATAACACCAGAAAACACTAACCAAATATAGTTTGGGATTTAATGAGGTAAGTTTTGCATATATATACAGGTATGTTTGGTATGATTTCTTATATGTACACATATTTAGAATTTTTTCTGTAATTGTTCTGTGATGAATGCCGATTACATTAAAACTTGTTTTTGTCTACAGTGCATAAGGACAACTATGAGAACATGTACTGTGTGGTTCGGGGTACCAAGACGTTCACGCTCTTGCCACCCGTTGCTCAGGCCTTCATTCCTTACCGTAAGTTAACGTGTCTCAGCATCTGGCATGGTCATGTCACGACCCTCTCATAATTATGATATGTCATCGTCATGCCATGGTTCTTTTATGTTACATCATGGGAAATGATAATTCACTCTGCTCACAAACTTTACATTTTATTTCTGTTCCTTCTCTTTGTAGTGACGTGTTTGTGCGTCCCGGTCCTTGCAATACAAATAACGCTAAACAGTTACCTCCTGTCCCTTTAGATGCTAAATTTCCATTTACGTTTTATTAGATATTTCCCATATCATTTCAGATATATATAACAAGGGTAATGAAATAAAAAGAGAAGCTCCAGCGTTTTTTTATCTGCTTTTTTTTGTTTTTGGAGTTTAGGTCTATACCAAGCTGCCAACTACAAGGAAAATGATGAAGGTGAATTCACTATTGAAGACGACGAGGAAACAGGAAAGGTAGCCTGACATGTTATAACTAAATTAGTGCGACATATATTTTAATGAGGGCGGATAGATCGTTCAAGAGCTGTAATATAATTTAATGCACAACATGAAATATAATTTCATGTGGGTTTTTTTCAATTATTCTATTTTTTTTATTAAATTACTTTCTAGTTGGTTTATTATTATTTTTACAAATTAATCATTACAGAAGTAGAATCTACATTACGGGTGCTGATCTGTCTTCTTTTTATGTCAGGTTCCTTGGATACCAGTAGACCCGTTGGATCCTGACCTTGAAGAGTTCCCTGAGTTTGCAGAGGTGACACCGCTTACCGTTGAAGTTAATGCCGGAGAGACACTCTACTTGCCCTCACTTTGGTTTCATCACGTACAACAATCACGTGGAACAATTGCTGGTAGGTGTTTGGCAGTTTACTATGTATAATATTACTATCGCGTTAACATCTTTTCAATGATTCTGTGTTCAGGGTTCTATATAAGTGGTTATTTTGTTGAATTAAGTCAGCCGCAACATCAGGTTGTCGTCGCTTTTAGAAATTGTGTATATATACACTAGCATTAGAAAATGGAGCAGTGGGAATATGCCTTCCATGCGGGCGCCTGCTATATATGCCAGGAAGTCCGCTGATGCACTAGTGCCCGCATGTGCACTAGGCCAGCTAGGAATAGACCTCAGTATGAAGAATGACCCTACAAGGGGATCAGATATGGCAGTCAATGGGAGAGGGCCTCACGATGATTACGTGAACTTTTAGAAATTATATGACAACGATTTTGTTACAAATACATTTTAAATATATTTTCAAGTGACTGCCACAAAGCCCCATGTTATAGCAGGCGGCCAAATATGGCAGCACGCCACCATTTTGTTTTCTGTTTACACACTTGTAACAAAGATTATCCTATATTGTAAGGCAAACCAAAACACAGAATGCGATTGGAAAGTGGTGCTTAAACTGGCATGCATCTACCATTGGTTGGACGTACTTAGACTGGATCCCTGCCCCAATGAAATATGAGACAGGTAACGCCCGCCTAAGGAAACATGTGATCGCCTTTGACTTTCCCTGACTCCCTGCTGATTTGCAGTGGCAAGAAGAGCAGCAGAATCTCTCTGCATCATGAGATTTCTCAAATAACTACACCAGTTTGAAATACATGGAAAATAAATGATAAAGGAATGGCAACGTTTCTAAGGATAGAAGAATACTTATTAGAATGTTTTTTTAATATAAAAGATTTCGCCACGCCATTTAGTGGGTAAACTAGCGTAAATATGGCGGCTGTTACCCATAATGCACCAGAAAATGGCGGGCGTTACCTGGCCTCATATATGAGTGAGCTTCTAGGCCAGGCTTCTAGGCTAATTCAGGCTTCAACATCAATCAATCATGTGCACTTTCCTGGTTTGCCAGGTCGCTCAAGCATGCATTGTTGCTACGAGCTGTTCTTTAAGTTTGATTTTTCTCCTTTTTATTTTGTTTCCAGGTGTTCTTTAATTCTTATTGCTTGTTTGGCGTGGGTTGTTCATCGAACAACTTTATTTGTGGCCTTGTGAGATGATATTTCAAAAAGTTTTGAATATCTAAGTTATAGCGGTTACCAACTAACCCCCCCAAGTCTAAGTTATAGCGGTAACCAACTAACCCCCCCCCCCCCCCCCCCCCAAAAAAAAAAAAAAGTATGTATTTTCTCATGGAGTTGTGATGGGACTTTGGGGTGCTTGTTAGTTGGTACTTGCTTATTATTAGTGTTTATGATTTGTCCTCTACAATTTAGGTTCTGTATCGGTTGGGTATTTGTTTGTTATGGCTAATAGTTGCTGGTGTTGTTTTGTGTTCTTCGTTATGATATCGATGTTGTCCACCCGACAGAGGCACTTGGGTACTGTTGGTGTGTATTTGAATTCTGGGTTCAATTCCTTGATGATTTGGTTTCATCCAGTAGTGCCGAATATTGGGTTACACCTAGGACTCCGTCATGTCTGATATTCTCTTTTATTTTGGTTGTACGTGTAGCTCCGAGTTTTGTGTTTATAATTTCTGTGAGGTTTTCGTTTAGTTTGTCAATTATGTTCCATGTGTCATTCCTGTTTCGTTTAGGCTATAGATTTTTGCATTGTTCCATGCTATGTTTTATGATTTTGTGACATCTAAGAATGATATGTATGTCGGTTTGTTTGCTTGGATTATGTCCTTCATTGTTATGTGATCTAATGTTGGTGCTCCCTTTCTTCCTCCTAGTTTTGCTGCTGTTATGTGTATTTTGTTTTATACTGTTGTTGATGAGCCTTTATAGAGTTTCCCCAAATTGATAGATACCATGATTCCGCTTTGGTTTTTGTATTGTCCTTTCCTAACACTATTGCGATTTCTGAAACTGTATTGAACTCATCTTTTCTATGTATCTAAATTTATCTAGGCACAAGCTACCATAATATATCATTGTATTGCACTAATTGTTTGTTGTATCTTTTTCTTCAGTTAACTTCTGGTACGACATGGAATTCGATATAAAGTACAATTACTTCAAGTTCATAGAAGATTTGATGAAGAACCGAAAAACTACTGGGTTTACAACGTGATAGAAGAGTTCTATTAAATTATGTAGGGTCAGATGCAGTAATGTGTACATACAATACACTGAAATAAGTATGTAAATATGTACATATCAATGTGATGATTTATTTCGCTGTTCTCGGAAACCCAGCTTTATGTCTTCGTTATCCATGGCATGCCAACTGTAATGATTTTCTTATAATGTAAATCAGTTATATATTAAGGTTGTTGTCAAACTGAAAGAGGATTAAATTATTAAAAAAGAAATCTTTATTTCCGAACTTCCAAGATGCAAACAAAAAAACGGTGCTGGTATTTCAAAATGTTCTCTTCTCACAATACATCAGTAGTATAAGATTGAGACAAAGATCAGTCAAGTGAATATTAAAAGAAAAATTGTACATAATTGAGACATTATAAAGGAATATCCTACAATTCGCTGTGACGCCACCGGGTGATTTTTAAATATTGACATTTATCCATTCAAATTGGTTCGTGTCGTATTTTAATACAAGATGAGTAAGATTTAGAAATGTTTTCAACACTTTTAGATCATCACTTTCAATATTAAAGAAAATAACATGGGTTTTAATTTGCAATCCAAATTGTCCTATTGATTGCAATTCGATTCGATTTTTCGATGATCCTGCTGCGATTTCTTGGAAACTAAATAGTTTTTGTTTTACCATATATTATTTCTGTGTGTATCTGGTGCTTAAGTTTTAATTAGATCTAGCCGATTCATCTAAATGAAATTGTTCATACTAGGTCAGTGTAAAATATACCATAAAACGGATCCCTATATTCGGTTACTATTGTACAGGGGGAAATCCAATAAAGTGAATATTTCCCATATTGGACGCAGCTATTTGTATTCATTTACATAGCTCTTGTATAATATTAATGCCCGGTATGATAACTTCGATATCTTTAATAATTTAGTCCTTAACGGAGATATATAGGAGATAAGACGACATAGAGAAACATTTTCAAGTAATGACCGATTCAGGCTGATTCTCTCGCTTCCCCCGTCCGATACGGATAGACTTTGAGGGGTGTTGTTACACCAAAGTGTTACCGGGACTCACAATATCCCAAAGGGCGATGGGCTGTGAATTGGCTACTACTCCACTAGGGGATGACATACATACGGGACCTCTATCCTAGAGCCTGTGCCACCAAAGCACTGTACCTGCACTAATCGTATGGGACGAAAGAGGTGAGGGAACCACGCTGGTCCCCTCACTATCTCAATGCCTACGATTAGCACAGGTACAGTACTCTGTGGTGCAGGTCATAGGGTCAAGATTAGCATGCATGCAAATCAGTGGTGCAAATTCAGGTGCAACACAGCCACCACTGCACATGCATCCACTCACTCTACCCATTACAACCTCCAAGAATACTCTACCTTGGCCTGGTCTATGTACTCACATATTGGACCAGGTTAGTACTACTTTTTTGTCAGATGCACTGTGGGGTCATTCCCAAATTAAAAAGGGACGACGCTTCTCTCCCCTCAACCAATCCAGTTGGTTTAGGTATCAAACAATAGAGCAGATCTCATAATTTCTTACTCGATAGTAACAATTGTGTAGAATGGTCGAAAAAAAAAAAAAAATTACTGAGCTCCAATTTACTTTTATTGAAACTTGCAAACAGACTTCTTGTATGACACCTGGTGAAAAGTAGTTGTGCTACTGTCTAAATCTGTCAGATTTTAGGGAAACCTTTTGATAAGTTATGTTTCACCCTTTAAATGGTTGACAATAGTTTATTTAGCATTGCCGTTTATTTGAAACTAATGTTAATAAGTCAATTGGGTGATTTCGTGAGAGGAGAGGCTTTATTTGTATAGTTCAAGGCTGCTCAGAATATTCCTCTATCTGCCCTATTATTTATTTAGACAGGGAACCGGTCGAATTATACCAGCATTAATCGTAGACACAGAGATAGCGAGGGGAACCAGTGTGTGGCGGGTCGGTAATCCTAGTAAACACGTTCCACCTGGTGGAATAGAATTGCACCAGGATTAATACAACTACAGACTGCTTTTATACCTTGCAAAACTAAATCTTTGGTGCTCATATGTACAAATTGACGAATAAATCTTTTATGAATTGTACTTTTATTTTGTGATGAGCAATATAATCTAACTGCTTACAAACTGTTATTTATCAGAACAAAATTCCAGACAGATTGCTTTTAAAACCATAAAATAATCATCATGGCGAAAAACACTTTGTTTACCTTTATATGAAAATCCATATCTGTTTCAAAGTGATGTTCCCATTGTACATTAAATCCACAGCTTCATTTTGGAGATTTCAAGGAAATATAACGTAAAATCAACATCGTCCACAACCTTTCATACTATGTTAATGCTAGATTTAACCATATAATTGCTGAATAGGGATAAAAAAAAACACCCTTCTCTTTAAAATCAACAGCTTCTGGTTAGTTTGTTGTGCAAAAATAGTTTTTAGTCACAACAATCTGTTCAATTAGTTTGAAATTATTTTCCTGCACATGGTTTCAGAGAACCATCTATTAATGGAAGTTGAGCATGTTAAAAACGAATGTAAAAAACAAATAGATGCGAATACTGCTATCATTTTCACAGCTGCAAACATCGTCAGTATCAAATGTCTGTATACTCTTTGCATGGACAGAGGCTGGGCAAGCGCTTTTTAACCCGTCTTTAAATAATTGATTTTTGTAGCATTCGTGAAACGAATGACATGACTAATGGCTCAACATCCTAGAGCTTGATTATACATGATTTCACTGTACTAAATTCAGGACATATACTCTGTGAATGAAAACATTGCATCAGCTGTTTTATTAGATTAAATCTGTAGCCATTCTCGCTATCCAACATTGCGAACACATTTTCCATTATCAACCTAATAATGATATATTTTGGTCTTTCTATGGTCCCAATGAATATGTCGCAAAGTATATATACTTGTCATTAGTTCCCGAACTGGCAAGAAAAAATGAGTAGCAAGCGCACAGATGATTTGCAAAGAAAGTAAATTCTCCGCATGGTAATATTTTCTAAAACATGGCGGTTTGTCATGGAGATGGTGTAGAGATTCATCGGTTACCAAGTGAAACAAAGGTAGTGGTGGTATTATAGGACTCCTTAGTTGTAACATGTTCTTTTCAAATATAGAATGATTACTAATGACAATTTCCTCCTACCGTAGTGGCCAAGTATATCTTTGACAACTTAAAACAAGAATCATCACTCTAAAAACACTATGAAATAATAATGGCTTGATATACACAACACACAGTGAGAGAATAAATTCACATAAATGGAAGATCTTGAGTTTCTACACCAAGGACGTAAGAGAGTGCTGATGAAGTGAGATGTTTGGAGAACAACATCTGAGCTTAATACTAGAGTGCGATACACGTGAAATTTCTGGCACCATCACATGTTGACGATCGGGTAATTTCAATTGGTTCATTTAAAATTTTGTTTCAAAATAATTCTGGTTCTCTGGCAACTCAGTGCACACATGATTTTTCAAGTTGGATTCAATACGACCTTGATACTGAACATGTACCCTTTTATTCGACAAAATATCGAAGGTCTACATAACAAAAATAACATTAGAAATCCCTAAGATGCACCTGCTTGGTATTTCCAGTCACAACAATGAATTAAACAACTAAATCTGTGAATGTTGCACTGTAATATCGTTCTCCTATAAGACTGGAGATCACACAATGGGAGACGATGTAGGAGCTTCACAATTATCTCTTATGTAATATTTTAGTACAATGCTGTACAAACCATAGGACGGTCACCCAACCTACTGAATTATCTACAACCATGAACAATATTCAGTACACAATCTTTTGATTAAGTGAAATAAGACATATAAAGATGAAATGTCACACCACAAGACACCGCATATTTGAGATTTGATCGAGGTTAGAGTAGCTTGAGATAATACTCTTCTGAGAATTGTTTCTGATTCATAGGCTAACTATTATCACAGAACCAGACACAATATTGCGTGTCCAACATCATGCCCTGCATGTGCAAGTATATAATATTACTTTTTTTTGTTTTTTCCCTCTGTAGTTTTTGTTCACTTCAGGTCACTGGTACAGCATAAGAGCATAATTAACCAAATGTTTCCAGTATCTTTTCGGAGATACTTCAATGTATAAATGATTCAAATTTGGAAAACGGTTAAAGTGAACGTGTACATGTCACATATGAGATCATCTTTTGTGAGCCTTCAACCCCCAGGTGAACTTCAGATGGTTTTGTACAGTTGCGCATCTTGATGCACGATCAGTATACAGGCATCCTGACAACAATTAATAGGAAGCGACATTTTTATACCTTGTTATGAAGATGTAAGTTTTCTTTGCTTTCTCTAACCACAATAATACAACATAAATTGTTCTTAAATCATTATGATTCCGACGAGCCTAGGTCTAAACTCTATAGCAGCTACTGCTTGAATTAGCTCGATGTCTGACATCCTGTTCTCAATTTCTTGATAAAGGGAGCAGTATCTATATTTTAAATAAACAGAAAGGTGGCATATCAGCATAGATGAACCCCAATACACAAACTGAGGGAAGACCAGGGCCAACTGCTGCCAATTCAATTAGATTAGAAAGACGTTTCTCAATACCTTAGATCAAATATATTTGAAATTTCAATTATTTTCTACGAAAAGTTACTATGAGGAGACAGAACTGCCCCTGGATATTGCTGGCATGAAAATGTTAAACTGTTGTCCGAATTCCCAAATACAACTTCACAAATCACGAGTGACCCTGCGAACAATGTCACAGCTAATTATCTAGCATTGTAACCTTTCTAAACAATATATGACACTCTTCATTGTTATCTTGTCCCAGAAGGTTTCAGTTTCCGTGCTTTCTCAGCATCAATAATTAACTGGTTTTGTCTCTCTAGTTGTTTGATCATACTTGCTGAGTTCCTTCCACAGTTTGTCTGCTGGATATTGGCAGCTCCCATGTTGGTTTCCAGTTGCGTTAGCAATTTACTGAGATTATCTTTGAGTTCATGCTGTAAAAGTAGACGATGTGATTATTAGGTGATGGCAATTTTACATTAAGAATTAAAAGTGAATATTTGACAGGTCTATATATGCCTCCTTTTATCGCAATTAGGCAAACTGTTATTTCTCAGTTTTGTGAACTGATTACTTTATCTGCTGTATAGTCTTTTCTGGAGCTGGTATGGGGTAAATTGACTGCTACTCATCCTGTTAAATAGGCAACAACACATACTATAATACGGTCTACCAGTTTGTGAAGTATAGTGAACAAGCTAGTGTATTATGTTATATTCTTAAGGAAAATAGGATGAAGCACAAAAACCCATAACCCTCCCCCCCCCCAAAAAAAAAAATCATTTAACATATCAAATAATTTTAATCAATATTATGTTACTTGGCATAATATCACTAAAATTTATATATAACACTTACGTCTCTGAATGCATTGTAGAGCACTTTGAATGCAGGTTGCTTATCATTAAACCAGACGCGACGGTTGCCATGCACAATGTTCGCCCCATGGATATTGGCTGGGTGACAGATGGACATGTACATGCAGTGGTCAGGGCGGTAGTTCCAATGGCAAGGGTAGATGTACAGCATTTCTGTTCGAGGAAAAGAGATGGGGCGCCAATAAATGATTAATGATGATGCGTTGAAATGGTGAGGCTAGACGCTGAACTGCATTCTATGAGACAAATTATGAGAACGTAATCAAACAGAAAACTGTTGTAATGGACAGCAGATGAGATATCGCGATGTGGCTGAATGGTAAACTACAATAAATGGCAATGGCTGAAATATCGCAGGACCATAGTGTGAACTGCACTCTGTGACAGAAGACGAAACATAGCAATATGGCTAGACAATTAACCCCTCTATTGAAGAGAGCCAAAGTGAATCTTCTGAAATGGTTCAGGTCTTCGGTAATATGCGATTTCAGAGTATATGCCTCATATTCTAATCTTTGAAATGTATATTGTTAATTCACCCATGGTGTCTCAATGTACTTTCTTCTATACTTGTTTTGAGGTGGTCAATACTTCAGCAGTAAGGATAGAGATCAAAAACTATATTTATCCCTAGGGATGAACCTGCCCCAAAACAATCACAATCCATCTCATTCTGCTATGTTTGACTCATAACAACGAGTAGGACTTTTATACCTGGCCTGAAGTGGAAATAGATGTTGATGAGGTCCTGGTCTCCCCAGGTGATGCGGTACTTGTATTCTTTGTAATAAGGAATCATGGCTGACACCCATTTCACCTTGCGCATGCGTGTGAGGTTCATCAGCATCACGCCTGAGTTCACTCCTGCGAATACAGTTACAAGTTACAGTTACAGTTCAAAACATTAAGCAAATATTCTTTAGTGACAGCTAGATGATTTTAACAGTAAACAAATAAAAGACAATGTTCCACATATGATGTCTTAAATCGCGATAAATATGTATCGATATTGTTTTTAATTAGGAAATCAATTCAAAAACAATATTTCTTCTCTGATCTCCAAAACATCTACATCTGATTATCTATTTCTCGGTAAAGAGTATATAATTAGAATTGGAGACAGTGGCACAGCAGCACAATTCATAATTGTGTCAATTAGGTTCAAACGTGATCACAAATTCTCATTTTAAATATAACTGAGATAGATGACTTACCATCCTACCTTAGTGCATGTGTCCGTAACTAATAACAACCGATATTAGAACCTCATTTTAGGAGAATAGGCCTGAGAAAGCTCAAAATGTCGGAATGTTGGTTTATCAGCGATGCACTTAGGTTACATGATGCCCAGAACAGCATCCTTACGGGCTCAGTTAATACCTTTTCTTATTATTATAGATCTAAATACCACTAAATAGGCCATTTTATACACTTACAAAGTCGTCGAGTCCCAAAATCATTTATACTACACTACTAGCAGCGGGTAGTATTTCATAGACATGCCGCCATAGTCAGATAATAATAAACCTTATATTCAACAATACAGCTTCATTCAATCACATTTGGTGGAAGAGTGGTTGTTCTCTGTATATCTACTAAAACATAGATCATCCCCAAACCACTAATCATAATATACTTGTCCACACAAGAACAGATATACAATAAACTTGTCTACGACAGAAGGGATATAATCCCCACACCATGTGTTCAGTCGGGCGAGACTATAGAGGAAACCTTTAAGAGTTTAGGGTCTGAGCTCTTATCCCATCGAGTTTGAATCACGTAGTTATTCACAAGGCGAAGCCGCGTGAATTACGTAATGATTCAAACAAGATGGGACCGAACTCTGACCCTAAACTTGAATGGGTTTCTGAATTTATCTCACCCTTAACATCGACTAAATGGGCTATCATATGTGACAAAATCCCCCCATTAGAT
Source organism: Alentia gelatinosa (assembly GCA_950022655.1). Lineage (NCBI taxonomy): Eukaryota > Metazoa > Annelida > Polychaeta > Phyllodocida > Polynoidae > Alentia > Alentia gelatinosa. The sequence continues at coordinate 34,028,385 of OX465584.1, forward strand.
ATTTTTCCTAAATATCTTATGGGCGTTAGATACGAGTTACCAACGTTAAGTCTATGGAGAACGAAATACCAGGTGTTAGATAAAAGTGAGTACAAACCGAGAGGTGGATAGAAAGGGTGGCGCGCGAACCGGTTGTACCAGCCCACGTTGGCGTCCTCGTGCTCAGGAGCAACAGCAGCGATCTGAGAGCTGTTAAAGTGGCGGAAGAAGCGCCAGATATCCTCAGGTGGTCGCATGAACAGAATGTCTGTGTCCAGGTAGAGAACTGCATCAAGTTTCGGCAGCAAGTCCTGATGAAAAAGACGAAGGCCTCAAATTGTATGACCATTTATACATGACTACGGTTGGTGGAATTAATTTCCGCAATCTTACTTGTTGCTAATATGGTAAATTGTAAGGAGTCATCACTTCATTTACTCTCCATATTAGCCATGATCTTACTCTCCTGACTACCAACGATTTTATAATAGTTCAAATGATCTCTGGTATCTATCTATTTTTTGGTCTATTGCCTAACTGAAATATAGGTATTCAGATGATGAAACCGCTCCGAGTTATCAAAGTAACAGAGTGAACAAATGTTAACTCTATGTTGGAACCACTTAAAAGTCACCAACTGTGATCAAATCAATTCTGATTGGTTAGATCAGGTCACATGCCACTACAGTAAAACAGGAAGGCTGTAGTTTCCAATTATAGCTGCCCAACAAGTTATTAGTCATGTCTTGCCACTGGATATTTTGGTCATGATATACAATACATGTCTCAACTTGTATGCATATTGTCCAATGAACAGGTCAATACACATTTTTGTTATCTTCAGAGAGTACTATAGCATAGTATCAATCACGTAAATTATATCATATTCTACAAATACTTATATTGTTGACTTCTTGTCATTTATCAAAGGAGCTGATAGCCTGCATCAAACATGCATATGCTTAATCTTATCTACATCAAGTATGGCAAAGGTGAATGAGTATTTTTAATGCCTTTATTTAATCTGACAGAAGTGTCATTACCTTACGCTATAAGCCTCTTACTCCTAACAGCGATTCAACTATCAATGTAGTATGAATAATAGAATTTCAAGGGAACCAAGGGAAATGCCATATAGAATGAGATGAGTCTAAGTTAATCCATATTCATGTTTAATTCATTTCATGTTATGTGATCCAGTAATACCAATGATAGCATGGACAATATACACACAATATCCATGGTAAAAGGAATGGATGACATATATACCTTTATACCTGTATTGTTGTCATCATTTTCAAAGAGAAATCTAGTGTTCTACTTTAAGATTGGTGTCACACAGATTTAAAAAAAAAAATACTATAGATGCACTTACTGGTAGAAATAGACGCTGTGATGCACATGTTTTGAATAGTTTCTTCCAGTCTGCTTCATTTTCTGATGGGAAGGAGAGTGACCGGATATCAAATTTCGTCTGCTTCTTGACATCCGCTGGCCATGCTCTGAACTGTAGATGAAAGCGATAACCACATTAATGTATGCATTTATTGACGCTAATACTATATTTTACATTGTTAACATTTATAAGGATCTGCACCATCCAATCTTATAACAATACTCATTGATTCGATAGTAGACAGTTATAGTCTATTCCTCAAGTTTTAAACAAGCGTTCTTTATTCAAAACCAGTTCTGTTAGGCAGAAAAAACATACCATGCTCTGTTTAGTAGATGGGCTTTGTATACATAGCGTCATTGTTTGTCTCCGATGGATTCGATAAGGAGAATTTATACACCCAGACCAAGGTATTTCTAGTAGGGGCGCTCTTGATAGATGTGCTAGACAACATGGCTTTCCGTTTTTCAATGAAACACGTGTAGCCTCTTTAAGTATAGGTCCCCAATGCCATGAATAAAAACTGTACGCTCGTTTAACAGAAAGGAGAATCTACCCAATAAATATAACGGGATAACTAAGATAATAGTATGAATTCTTGAGAGTGTGAATTCTACATAGCATGAATTCTTCTGCGTGCAATATATTTAAGTTCAATAGAAATGAATTCGATCAAATAGAATCAAATATCTGGTAATAAGATCTAATGCTTCATTGTTTGGGGTGGCAGAGCTATATTGAAGAATGTGTATTTGACTAACTTTTTTTTATCATAAAAGCCTTGAAATGTGTTTAGTGTGTGCGTTTGGATGAAAAGTCAAATTAATGTCGACCCTCCTTTTGCAGTCTGATCACGAACTTTACATTTCTTTATGGCAACACTACTATGGTTTTTGTTAAAGGCAGGTTATATCTATGTGGCATTCAGGACAGAGGAGAATCGGAAGATGCATTAGTCGGAAGATGGATGAGTAGGAGGAGAATGTCCCAATATATTTCTTTTGTGAAAACGGGAAAAAAACTACCATTAATCTTCACTTCGTGTAAAGTTTGCTCCCCTCTACAAGGATTTACGAATAAATGTCCACTCTGTACTGGTCCTTGATGGGTTTTGGTATGGCTATGGTACAGTTTGCTACCATGGCATATAATATTAACACTCTTAATTGTGAGTTCAGGTAATAGATATGGTATACTTTGCTAACATGACATATAATATTAACACTCTCTGCGAGTTCAGGTATGGCTTAAGCACTGATTAATTTTGTTTAACCTGCACTGGACGCGTTCTAATAGTGTAATGACTGAGTTGAAAAATCGGACGCTTCTTAAACGATCTTGAATTAATGAATAACCCCATTGTATAACAGCATAAAAGGTTTTATCATCCACCTAATACAATGTGTCCATAGAAAACACATAGGGCGTTTGTAAGGACATACCCGGCGCATACGGATATGTTGTATGCTCCGTGTGGCGCATACGGAAAAATAGTGCGTATGGAAAAATAGTGCATAGCTAAAACGAACTGATATTAACATGCCACTTGTCCAGAAAAAGGTGGATGATAAATACAATATAGACTGGTTTCAGATACAAGTGGTTGTATACTCCTCGGAGTTGACTCTCCGCAATATCCTCGTATACGCTCGGATATTACTACGCGTCAACTCCTCGGAGCATACGGCTACTTGTATCTGAAACCAGTCAATATTGTGTATATATTTTTAATATGATTTTGAATATCAGAGAACATTGGAACAGAATATAGCAATGTCGAAACGTCCACATACACACAATATGGACTGGTTTCAGAAACAAGCAGCCGTATGCTCCGAGGAGTTGACCCGTAGTAGTATCTGAGAACATGCGAGGATATTGCGTAGGGTCAACTCCTATGTATAGATCAAGATCAATCTTTTTAAAAATCCAGATAGGACATATCAAAGCTTCAAGTGTAGTTCGATGGTCAGTGCATCCATCAGAATATTTGATAAGACTCTTTGGCCTTCCTGGCTTGGATTCTTGAACCTGCTTAATAAACCTACCATTTCTAAATCCCTCAGGTTTGTTATTGTAGAAAAAAATACAATCTACAGAATTGAGTACAACATATCCACCTATTTACTTTAGTCTTTGACTGAAACAGCCATTTCAAAACATAACCTCTCTAAAAAAAGGACTGCAAAAATGAGTTCTTCTCTGTTGAAAATACATTTTCCTTATTGAATTTTGTATAATGTCTTGTATGTCTGCTTATCTTTTCTACTGAAATCATGTGCAAACAATGCATACTACATATACTGCAGAAATAAAAAGGGATAGGGAGCACAGCAATATAACTTCTCACGTCTAGGAGATGATGGCCATTCGGCAAGCGCTCGTATGAAATATTCATGAACATATACACGGCGCTATGGTACTTTCCTAGAACAGATCATGGTGACCAGACTAACACCCCCCTCTTCCCACTCCTTGACCCTCCATCTCCGACACCTCGCTGCAGATCTAGGTCCATCTTCCAAGAAACATATAACTCATGTACTGTCTCGGCTTCGTTATTGGAGAAGGCGAGGTAGATGAATGAGGAGTTGCCTTGTTATGTGTCAATTATACTATTTTCACTGAATGGATCCCGTGTACAAATAGTGAAATGACGGGTTTAAATTGAAAAACCCACATATCTAGACCAGGGAGGAAAATTGACGAAATAGTATCTATATGAATATGCCTTGTTTATGTGATTGTGGAAGCTTACAGTTTCGCATAATTTTATACATTAGCAGCACATATAATAAAATTGATTTCTTTCAGTCTATGATAAAATCGTCCCAGGCCTTGTAAAGTAGGAAGGAATTCTCATTGACTTCTCCGTGACCTATTGCAACTCTGCATTGTGTACACGTTACCAGATGGTGTCTACTCACAGACAGCAAAACATCCACTTCAGACTTGTCGCAGTTATCAATAAAATTGACCTGACATAATAATGACCCCATCAAGAGACCAACAGCCACTGGTGTGGTCGATTTAGCGCATATGGATGAACCCCTAGTTTACTTGTGGAAAGCCACTACGTACCAGTGGTGAACCCTCTGTCAATTAAAACAAACTGAAACCAAAGATGTCGCCCTCAAACCATATTTACTTCATCTTCCAATCATATTGATGAAGAAACCAAAAGTAAAAGATACATCATCTATGTAGTATCCTGGTACATTTGCTGGTACATGGAAGAATGCCTTATAGGTAAGTGAATGTGCTTAGGTTTTACCTGAATAAAAAAAAGAATTTTTGTATACCCTTGCATCTAATGTCTAATGTTTAGTCCCTTATACCTGTGTTACTGTTAACATGACACACTTACTGTAAGTTGCTGTCATCTGCGAGCAACTCTAACAAGTACTCATGTATGACATTTATGTGGTATTTCCAGAAACAGTGCCTTTAGAAGGAAACTCAAGAGATGAAAATAACTTGGTCCATACTCCACCGAGTTTGACCATAGAGTAATTCTTGAAGCAAAGCTGAGTGAATTACTCTGCAGCCAAAGGAGGTGGAGTGCGGACCAGGTTGTTTTCATCAAGTGGGTTTCTGATTTTATCCCACCAAGTATAACATTAATAACTGATAAGATAAATCACCCAATTAGCCATTGAGAATTGGGTACAATAATTCACGACCGTGGAGTACGAGTTCCTAATGTTAAGCCTACGGAGAAAAATACTGGGGTGAAATAATGTGTCATACTTCTCTCTCTCTGTCCATAGCCTTGGTACCATGAAGACATAGGAATAAATGCTGCCATATTAATCCACGATCATCCTGCCTTAGTTCCCATATTTCACACAATCATACATTACAGTCTTATGATACAAAAAAATATAAGGAAACTTATGACAAAAGTCAGTATATATAAAACACCACGAAGCGTTTACACCAGTGTCACACAGACAGAATTCTGAGTCTCGGTATCGTGATAGTTTCTCCACGGGAACTACTGGTTAGAGTGATAACTTCTAATGCAGGAACGCAAGCCATGGTTAGAAAAATAAAATCGTAAAAATAATTTAGAATTAAAGATGACTGGATAATTGTGGGCGTTTTGTTTATACATCATTTAAGGAAACTAGCTCCCTTTTTGAACATAGAAAAATCGGCAGCTTTCGCCATCCTTCTGGCACATTTTGGCTGCCTTTCGATGGCAGGATACCAGCGATGTACGGTCTGGATATGGCGACGTGCCACCAGAGTTCAGCCGGGGCCCGCTTGGGGGATGGCTGGGAATAGCTAACTTGTGAATACTGTGAAAGTTTGATAATGATAAATGGAAATATCGAAACTAGGGATATCAGTAATCTATCTGAATACTTGGTTAATTAACACAAAGATAAATGGGTTTCAAATCTAATTTTTCATCGTCTCCTCCATTTTGCTACATAACAATGCAGTTTTCACTTGAGATCTGCAACACCCCTTGTCAAGCCGGTAAGCCACATACTAACATACCCGATATACTTGGGTGGATATTGTATCTACATAGGTTACGTCGGATATGAAATACTTTTCCTATAAGGACATATACATGTATTTATGTGTGCAATTTATATGGACCATCCTAGCATGACTTCTCTATAATATGATTGAATAAATCTAATGCCTTAAACTAATGATTATAACAATCTAAGAAGAATTCGTCTACATTTATACAGAGGTTTGGTGTAGGCAAGCGAAGGCACGGCCAGTCTCCCATATGGGGACCCGTGGGGGCTTCCTAAGTAAAGTGTATTTGCTTTAATTTTCCTTTATAAAATAAATGATTTATTAAGTATATGACAGATTATGTATAAATTTCAGGACTTACATGAAATCATTTAGCGAAGAGGAATAACTGATAATAACCATCATCAATGATAATAGTATAACATGTTATCCGTGAATTGTGCACACTCATATGTTGATCCCCCCCTCGACTGCTGCTCGTTAATGGGGAAGATGAGGAGACACATCCCGTTGAAGCATGCGGGAGTGGGTCATCGGCCGCCGATCCCAATCAATGTCCTCACTGTACTGGTGTGTTCAGCGAGATCACTGAGGCGGACAACCATCACAGGCAAACATCCGGTTATGAGAATACTGTTATTTGTAGTGTATTGCTGACAATGTGTCAACGAGGAGCTGGTATAATCGCGCATTTTAAAGCATAATACGAGCGGGTTTTTTTTCTAAATTCTTAAAGACTTTCCACATGTAATTATCTATATCATTATACAATATAGAATTATGTATTTTTTATAATTCAACAACACGAAAATTATCCAAAACCCTATCCGGATAGAAGAGACTGGAGATCAGCAGAAATGTCCCAAATGGACATAGACTATTGCTATTTAGCAAAGAAGGTAACTATTGTTTATCACAAGAAAATATCTAATATAGTATAAATATATCGTCCGGTAAACCCCTCCCCCCGTATTCGGAGAAAAAAAGATAAAAACCACGAACTGCTATCTGGAAAGTCCTGGAGAATATGTATTACAATGTTTCCTCAATAATCATTATTGAAACAATGACCCCCTAACCCTAGGAGAATGGGAAAACCTTTGATTTTATCAATATGACAAATAAATTAACACAATTATTCGAATTTATCACAGCATTTCGAGTGGGGGGGGGGGGGGGGGGCGATTGGCAATTTGTTTGCAATTTTTTTAAACCATGTAACACAGTTACAAGAAAGTCATAAAAACTCCGGATTCAAGGTAAGGTAAAAATGTTACACGATAGTAAAGGCTATTGAAATTGTGAGTGTCACTCATCAGTACGAAAAGCCTTGAATGATGTAGTCTAAATGAGTTGCCTGAGGAGGCCAGGAAGACGACTGACGCCTTGGGATGTGTCACTACCCATACAACCTCTTCAGGCCGCTACAAAGAGCTCGAAGTGAAGGCGACACCGAAATTTAAAAAGATAAATACTTTTAAGATAAAAACAATTAATAAAAACTAGAGGTAAAAATAAACCAGTGGCATAATGGATTTCGTTGATCTCATAGTATGGGCGTTAAGCTAGTCTATTCATTTTTAATTTTATTTACGTGTGTAGGTATAAATTTGTTCCTGGCAGTTCATGCATGCTGAAACAACAATGCTTCAACTATTAACTAATGAAACTGACAAAAACATATTCCCTGAGGTTTTTCTAATTGTCATTTCTATATGGATAGAAATACAATATTTCATTTAAAGAATAAAAGAATATTTGAGTTACCGTAATGTTAGATCTAAAGGTTGAAAGCTATCCAGTGGAATGTTTGAATCTTTATCACGCTGTTGTGTTGCCTTTTCGGTGTCTGGTTAGGACCCTTTCTGTGGATGTACGTCTTGAATAAGAATTGTGGCGATCACGGTATAAAAGTAAAGAAGGGAGGAGTTACTTGACATACATATCATGCCCAAGGCAGTGAGGTCAACACTGCTGTAGCTCAGGGGACGACAGGTGATGGTTCTTGGCCATAAGCCCTGGCATAAAAACAATGCATGACACCAACTATACGGGGTTTGCGTCAGAATTTCATGCTAGATGGAATGACGATCGATTCGGAAAAGGGGTTACAAAAACAGCCACATCAAGGGCTCCTACAAGTTCCCGTTAAACATTGGTGTTCAACCACCAATGTAATCTGTACATAGTATATGGGTCAGTTCTTATAGTAATGTACAAATGGGCCCGCGTGGGTGAAAAGGAATTGGGAGGGGAATGGATATACACAAAAAAAGAGTAGGCTCATTCTCCCCAAACACCACTAGATCATACTGACTTACTCCAACATGGATAATCTCGATGCCCACTCATAGTAGTTTATTTTACACCATGTTGAAGTCTACTTTCATGATCAGTGAACGTCACATCAAAATGATATACATGTATACGACTTATTAACAACTCATTGAAGTGGGGCTTAATTCGCTAGTCTACTAAACACTCAGGCATGTCATGAGGACACGTTGTAGTAGTAGTAGTAATAATAATGATAATGATAATAATAATAATAATAATAATAATAATAATAATAATAATAATAATAATAATAATGATAATAAGATAATAATTTATTATAATTATATCAAACCGTCACGTCGCCAGACCGTAAGGAGACGGATGACCTGCATTGACCCAGCCATAGCCAACTTATTTCTTAAAGAGAAGTATGACCTACATTGGTCCAATAATTTCCAACCTAACTTGCTAGACTGCAAAGAAACCCCAAGATTAAAGAAACACATATCGGAATATCAAGGTGTTCATAGAAAAAGACTACCTAAACCAAAATATGAATATAGCATTCTGCATTAAGTTGTAATTCTTCCTCTCTTCAAATGTCCGTTGATATCTGATATAACATGGAACTTCGTATGACAAATTTGTTATGATTCATTGCAACTATAAAGTTAACAATCTGGGTTCTCCTATCTGTTACCACCTTCCAGTAATGCAAATATCCTAAAATATATGAAATATTGTTTCAATTCTATGCTACTGTAATTTCTGGTGTGAAAAGAAATGCTCTAGTTATATGACACTGGAGTATGAGATGTTTAGTTCAAATGAGCTTTATTTAAACTCCTCAGCGTGACGCGTGTCACTGTGGGGGTCCTGCATAGAGGAGCAAGATCAAGTAACAGAATTAGCCACCACTGACCTAGCTGTAATTACCACAAATAACGTGTAATTAACGCTGTGTATAGTTACATTTTTCCCCCAGCTTCAGACAGAAGGTTCGTCTCGTATTGTGAAAATTCAAATATACAACTACTGAATTGTTAACGTGTAAGGAAAAATTATGATGAAGGTCTGATACTGGAGGGCGATATCTTACAGTTATGACAAAATAAGGAAGGATAGACCTAGTTCCCTAGAGCACGTGTTAAGAAATATCCACCACAAAAGGGAATCCTCGTGCAAGGTAGGTTGTCACACTGACACATTTAATTCGACTTGTAGGAATGCGCCACCAATAAAGTATTTGAAACAGAATCCACAGTGTACCATCAAACGATCACATATCTTGCGGGAAATGGAATGTGATACCCTCGTTTCATATGATAGAAAAAAAATTGCCATCATCAGAATCCCCTTATCTTTTCAGTGCACTTCAAAAGCTTTAGATTAGAAAGCAGAACGGATATATCTCATAGACAAGAGGCTATTCTGATTATAACAGAGAAGTTGTATGGTGGCCGGTAGAGAAGTTTTGTCTTTTTATGAATGTGGGTGACGGCGCAGTGTAAGCTCACGACTACAGTGTTTTGACTTTTTAGCTATAAGGTAGTATGCTACACGTGTTCATTAAATAATACAAGTTTAGATTCCCATGAATGCAACCTTAGTTATTCAATTCCCAGTCACAGGAATTACTAATCATATCAAAAGCCTATACCAGATACAATGAGAGTCGGTTATACATGTATTTGGAACAAATAATCATAACATCAACTGCGATCATGATTACCCTATTTAAAGTCATTTAGTGCTCAATCAAAGAGATTTTTCATCGCTCCGCGAGAAAGGTTTAATTACCTACATTGTAATCCTCTTATCACTGAACATTTGATGCACAAAGCGGCTACTCTCTACTCTACGCTACCCAAAGACACTTTAAACTGCTTCTTCTATCCATATAGAAAAAGCAGACTTCTAACGTCTATAACTACTACAATAACGAAAAACCTCAGCAATGGTGACCTGCTCTCACTTGATTAAATTTAAGCTTAAGCAAATAGAAGGTCCATATGTATACATAAATGTAAATACATATGTGTACATATCTATACCCAGATTAGTCACTCAATATTGAATAGCAGAGACCTTTTTCAGTAAAGAGTTATTAATAGCTCCAAGAAAAAATTGTACAATATCATGGTGTATAGGTATAGGTGAGTATGTTAACGGACACTATATTAGACAATGAAAATAGCACACTTTCCTCTCCTACTGATCTGCGAGAATAGTATGTATGATATACATTGTATATGTATTTAGCAAGTATGGCCATCGTTCCCGCCACAGGGAAGTTGTGAAGGAAGAGACACCAAAAAACTTAATAACAGCATGAAGTGGTTCTATATAACCTTTTTGTATGTAAACATATACATGTATATATGAAGATAATCCTAAGGTGAGCCATGGGTTGTCCTCACCAAACCGGCACGAGTGGGACGTCTCTGGACTTCTCATGTTGTCTCCTGCCCATTCAAAGATCACGCATGATAGATTTGTAAGCCTTTACACCGTAACCTAAATCGGGATCGTTGCTGGGGCGTGTTCTTATTTCATCTTGTTATACTTCACTTCCCTTTCTGTATCTAACACCCAATCCAAATCTGTCCTTATTTCTACCGGACTTTCAAAAATGTCACAATGTCTTCCTATGTGTTATCACATTTGGGCAGATTGTGAATGGGGAACACCTACTGACAGCTATGGACTCGATTCTGTTTATTTGTTTTTAGGTAACCGCTGCCAGGCAACTGTTTGTTGACGTGGCTTGTGTTACACGTGGCACTGCCCATACTGGAGATTTAAAACCACCACTAAAATAAGCCTCGTTCTACTGACTCCCCAAGCGGAATAGTCACCACACCAGCATGACAAGAAAATTATCATATGGGCACCGGGACCAATTAGATTTAATACTTAATTTGATGTGACCTAGTATGCATGTACGGAATCATATGGAGACGGCATTACCTAAAACATGTATGAAGGACACTTCAAACACAGCCCAACCGTTTAATTAGATGATGGCAATGATGATTAGAGTGTTGGCGAGTTGGGGTTAGGGTATGCATCCCACCAATGCAGCTATATGGTTTAGATGTTTTGTCTCGTGGCGTTACGTTAAATCACTGTCTGTAATAAATCTGAAAGAGGGAAATACAATCTAGGGGTACAACAGTAGCATTCAGTTCGCCCGCATCATCACGCTTCCCTGCGCCACTCACCCGCTGCAGGTCGCATAAAGATTTCATGTAAACCATGAGAATTAGAGTATATGGGATCTGGGCAGTTAAATCCAGGTTGCTCTTACAGCCCTTAGACATCAGTGCTTTTTAAGAAATAAAAAGAATTTTGAAAATATAATTCGTGCGGAGATGGTATAAAAGGAAAAAGCGTACCTTTTTGTTTTCTTAGAATTATTTTGCTGTACTAGTTCGGCTATAGTCTACATCTAACATGTGTTGAGTTTAAATAAATGATAAAAACATGTTTATACAACATGTATACTATACCGTCTATATATATTATTATATACCTGTGGTAGTATATCCTACACATACGACCCGCTCCTACCCATGTCGTATTTATATCCGTATGACACCTAGGTGACGTACGGGGTATGTATGTGGCGTATGGGGCATGTACGGCGGCGAAATCCAAAAACTCCCCCAGAAGCAAGGTTAAAAATCGGATATTTTAAGGTATATAATAATAGAGAAACAGGCTGACTGTCTCCGTACAGATAAAATACTTGGTAAAATCGGCGATCAGATGAACCTCTGCCTCCGGCATCGGCTCATCTGATCGCCGATTTTACCGCGTATTTAATCCGTACGGAAACAGTAAGCCTGTTTCTCTATAAAACGTTATATACCTCTCCTGCTCCAGGTGTTCGTGTTAACGGAACGGTGCGACATACGTTTCAAGCCATTTTTAAGTGCTTTTCTTTTCAATGTCAATACCATGGAAGTTTCACTCCGCATAATATTGAATAGTTTTAAATTGCTTCTTACCTGGATGGAAATATGGTACTTTACGTTTCACTTTGAAATGAATGATGTTTTCCCTAAATGTTAATCCCTTGCCCATTGTGGTAAATATACAGAAAAATACTATATTGTCTGCTATCTTTTAACAAATTCTAGCATTTCATGCGTTGACTGGCACAACACTGTCAGTATTATGTGAAGACCATAATACAGAATAAGATAATCTCCTAATTTGAGAATCTCTTACAGGAGCATAAATAAATGCCTGTTGGGCTATAATAAAGTGCCGTACAAGCAGAAGACATTTGGAAACAGAGACACGTATAACAGTGAAAGTGTGTGTCTTAAGTCTCGGACTGATTGTCAGCACCAAGCTCTGGTAAGTGCCACTCACCAAGTGTTTACACCCGCCCGCCAGCGTTCTCTCATCGCCGCCCGCACATTACCCACCAGGGGGAGACACCACCAGTGAGCGGACACTACGTCTGGGGTGTATTCATCTAAAACTCTAAATCAGCACTAACGAAACAACATCTAAAAACTTTGTATTTCATCCACCAACTGAACAAAGGTTTGATGTGTTTTTACATGTATATATTTCATATATGACAGTATATAGTCACTGTAATTTCTATCTGAATTGGTGCCTCAGATATTTTGATCCCCTCCGCCTTCCCCGTTATGTTTTGTCATACAACCCTTGTCATGCTTAGTCATGGAGATTGGATCCCCCCCCCCCCCACACACACACACACATGTCATTTATGGACGGTCCAATAATTTGAAATCTTAAGATTCCTAACTAAACATATCTTGGAGAGTGTGCAATCCATAACTTAATGTGTGCTAGAAGGCAGATAAGTAAAGTATACTTTGCTTTGGAAAAATGTGAACCTTGCTGAGTTCTTCCACACTAAATGGATCCTGGGGTCTGTTTAATAATCTAAGAACTCTACTCAGGCCGGGTGATCTGGTCAATGAAGGGATGGGGGACCTCAGGGACGATCCGCGATAAATAACGTTTGATAAGTGTGATCGTGTCGTTCATGAACATGGTATTACGTCTGACACGTTTAAAAATGATTAGCGTATAAGATTCTGAAATATTTCATGACAATGTAATATTCTAAAATAAATAACCGATGACTATGTTAACCTTGAATAAGACGAATTAGATAAAACTTTCCTTTTTTTATACCAAAAACATTTCTATCCTACTTTGTAGTTGAAATAGAGATCACTCACCTCCTCTTTAAATTTTGGTTTGAGTTCTTCTTCAGCAAAGACATGGAATGTAAGGTGAACTCGAGACAGCATCCTGGCTGACTTCAAAAGTACAATTGTCTCTGGCATGCGATCACCACAGGCCACAACAGCAAGGTGCACTTCAGGTTGTTCTTCATTCACAGACCCAACAGCCTGCTCCTTGCTGAAATCTTCAATATCCGCCTGAGCCTCATTGATTTCGTCAGCTCGTCGAGCATCATCTGCTCTTTTCTGTTCGTTCACACTTTTCACCTTCTTGAGTCGTTCCTGTTGCTCCTTGCGCCAGTCTTCTTGGACCTTTTCCTGCTCTTCTCTACGTTTTTGAGCTGCCTTTTCCGCATTTACTTTTGCTTCTTTTTCCCTCTTTTGTTGAGCTAATTTGGATTCTTCTTTTCTTTTTTGTTCTGCTAATAGAGCTTCTTCTTCTTGCTTCTTTCGTGCAGCTAACCTTAATTCTTCTTCTTTTTTCTTTTGTGCAGCTAACCTTAATTCTTCTTCTTGTTTCTTTTGTTTTGCTAACAGAGCTGCATCTTCTTCTTGTTTCTTTTGTGCAGCTAATCTTAATTCTTCTTCTTTTTTCTTTTGTTTTGCTAACAGAGCTGCTTCTTCTTCTTCTTGTTTCTTTTGTGCAGCTAATCTTAATTCTTCTTCTTTTCTCTTTTGTTCTGCTAACAGAGTTTCTGCTTCTTGCTTCTTTTGTGCAGCTAATCTTAATTCTTCTTCTTTTCTCTTTTGTTCTGCTAACATAGCCTCTTCTTCTTGCTTCTTTTGTGCAGCTAATTTTAATTCTTCTTCTTTTCTCTTTTGTTCTGCTAACAGAGTTTCTGCTTCTTGCTTCTTTTGTGCAGCTAATCTTAATTCTTCTTCTTTTCTCTTTTGTTCTGCTAACATAGCCTCTTCTTCTTGCTTCTTTTGTGCAGCTAATTTTAATTCTTCTTCTTTTCTCTTTTGTTCTGCTAATAGAGCTTCTTCTTCTTTTCTCTTTTGTTCAGCTATTAAAGCTTCTTCTTTCTGTTGTGCTGCTACTCTTACCTCTTCTTCTTTTTTCTTTAACTCAGCTAATATAACTTTTTCTTTTCTCTTTTGTTCAGCTATTCTAGCCTCTTCTTTCCGTTTATTTTCAGCTTCTTCTTCCATTCTATTTTTCTGATTAGCTATTTTCGCTTCTTCCTTTCTCTGGCGTTCGGCTAGCCTTGCTGCCTCCTTTGCTTTTTGCGATTGTTGCTCATTATTAGGTAAGTCCCTGAAATGAGAAATTGAGTTAGATGGCTCTGGATTCTAAACTTTCTGTGCTGTATGTTACATTACTACTTTGAACTAATGAAAATAATTTAACCCACAAAATATGACATCCTTATTTTTTCTTTTCTCAATGACAAAATAGAAGTTACACACAGGCGGTGCATAGGTGAATAGGCTGTCTCACTTTGCTCCAGACTTGCTCAATTTGTATTACTACTTTATGAATACACGTAAGCCCGTACATATAATGATAGCATGGTGACTAGGAGAATGCAGTTCATGGGACTATGGCATGCGGTCCTGCTTCTCCCACTCTACCCTACTATCGAACTAGAAATGATCCAGTATTATCTAGCCTTTGATTTACAAAATAGATTTAATTTGAATCAATTGAGTACTTTCGATTGGTACTATTTTCTTGTGATCAAATGTTTATTAGGAAAACAAAACAAAAAATAAAGCATGGTTCCTGTTCTGCCAAAATGTTACGCATTTGAGAAGATGACAAATGTATTTTAATGCACTTATTCTACATAATGTATAAATTCTTGTAAATAAGGGAGCGTTCAATATTCATGGCAGGGGTTGTTGTTATCGTCGTCGTCGTTTGTTTGGCGAATCCTAAATAATGAAGTGCCCCCCCCCCCTTTCCCAGCAAATACCTCAAAATGAAACGCCCCCATCCTTGAGAATATACCATAAAATGAAGTGCACCCCTCCTGCCCCCAGGCAGATACCCTGATATCTATTGACTGCAGTGATTTGGGATCACAGTAGGTCTAGTAGGATGGCCTCCACTACACAGCCATGGCACTACCAGGTGTAAAAGTACCTCAGTTATTTTATTACCCACCTAAAGGAATTATTTTACATAAACAATGCATGACACTTAGTCAAATTTCTAATCATTAACAAGATTTGTCTAATGATTAGTCAACAGGTGAGTATGAAAATGCAATATTACCATAATTTTGATCTGTGTTGCCATATTCTCCTTGTAGTTGACACTATGCAATACTCTTTGCTATCGCTCTGAGTTGTACTATGTTTGGTGATGTTGCCACAAACCATGAGTGAGTCAGAATCGGTATGACAATTTTTAATAAAGTCCTTCGTGATACATTCAGTTCATCGATTGTTTGGTTCTTGTCCAATGAGTAGCACCTTATGCCAATGAGTTGTACTATGTGTCAACTACGTACAGAATACAACCACTAAGATCAAAATCATGGTAATATTGTGTATATCTTATTTATATCTAAATATGGGATGGCAATGTTGTATTTATCATTCAGCTGTTGACTATTATTAAAGAAAAATCTTGTAAATGATAAGAAAATCGACTTAAGTGCTGTCCATTTTTTAAATATATATACACAATATTAACTAGTTTCAGATGCAAGCGGCAGTAATCTCCGAGGACAAGACACGTAGTAATCTCTGAGCGACAGCGAGATGATTACACAGAGTCTAGTCCGAGGAGATTACTGCCGCTTTTATCTGAAACCAGTTTATATTGTATTTATTAACCACCGTTCCTTGCTAATAATTATGATGCTCTTCTGAAACTTGACCGAGGCGCCCTCTATCGTTAATGAAAATATTGTTTCTAAAATGCCTGTGTGGTGGCAGTTATGTATCCCTTCGCCATGTTAGTTTCATGGTGTCATTGGAGTTAACGCTAAAATACAGGGCAAAACAAGGTAAGTACTTGTCGACAACTGTAATCGGACCGATTATAGAATGATTATAGGGGACAGAGCCATTGTTAGTTCACGAAGCAGTCACTAGGTGGTCGGGGGACAAACCTGTATTCTGGCTCTTTGTTCTTACGAAATTCAACTGCCTTTCAATATTTTACCATGGTTCCCTTGACTCTCTACACCCATCCCAAAGCAGGATGACATGATGATTAAACCCAAGACATGATATTTTCCATATGGAACACTTTATATAAATATGTGAGCAAGGCTAAAGTTGTGACATTTCCCAATTATCACTCACTTCTTTTGCACCTCCATTAGTGAAGAACACCTACTTTTTCACCTCCATTAGTGAAGAACACCTACTTGGGGGCCGTCATGGCGGCGCCCATGGATCATAGGCTATATGCCGTATAGAGTGTAGGACACAATGCCACAGATGAATTCACCAAACTTGGAATATAGACACTGTCGTCCGTACAGTATTTTTACGTCATATGCCGAAACATTGAAACCAGCCCTAGGGCTGAGTGCGTTTTCCCCAGTATAAATAAACGTTTAAAAAAACAACAACAAAAAAACAGTGCATATTTACAGTATATACGGCATGGGTATATAGTAAATATATTTATCCTACCCCTAATATAAAATCCCATAGGCTTAACATTGAGTTTCCGTATGCCACGCTGACTGGCATACGGTGTTTTATATGCCACTAGTGGCATACAGAATTGTTATCACATAATATTCCAAAATCGAGGAAAATATATCTTCGACTCGAGAAATAATGGAGCCCACAAAATGCGTGACATAAATAAACTCAGATTCATACTCGTGAAGTCTCTTGATAATATGAAGAGACGCAACGAGTTTAAGTCTGAGTTTATTTATGCCACGCATTTAGTTGGCTCCATAATTTCACGAGCCGAAGACAAGTGACATTAAGGAGCCAACAAAATGAGTGACATAAATAAACTCAGACTCAAACGAGTGACGTCTAGATTTTATCCTACCCCGTTTCCATATTTTTTCAGTATCAGAAAGTAGTGACATAAACAACACTTTATGTCACACCCTTGACATAAACAAATCCCATGTTAAGCCTATGGCGTTTTTTATTAGTGGTAGGATAATAATATTATATATTTTTTAAAATTCTACTATTGACCTTGAAATTGTATACGGCACCCAAATACACAGTTCTAGAATCTATGTGACAATGAGAGCTTCCTCTAGTGTGTGAATAGCAAAAAGACGGGACTCCTTGAAATTGTAATCCCCCCCCCCCCCCCCACCACAAAGGCATATACTCTAATATCACCCTCCCACATTAATTAATGAATGCTCCATGCCTTACTCTCATGGGCCATTTTTAAAGTCTAACTTTAAATGGTTTTCATGAGACGGAAATATGACGGGAATATATAGCGTCTGTCTATGTAAGTTACATAGAAGAGTAAACTGACAACACAGGACAACACAGGATCACTGCCCTTCTTACCTGACATTCTTTCCATCGTTGCGGGCTATAAAGCCCAATAGGGACAGATCGACGTATTTTCCTACTGCCTCCAGCGTAGCATCCGTGACGAAGCCGCCGCCCCCTTGCTTCTCAGGAACTATAAGCCATACAGACGTCAAAACGCCTAACGTCAATCCTACTTTCAGTAACGTCTGCATCTTACGGCGACAGAGCATGCAGTGATTAGTGATTTGGATCTAGACCGATCTCAGGACTTCATGTGTTTGTAATCGCTCAGGGGGAGGGCTCCCTGTGAGTGGGTCCACGGCCGGCGTTGGCTGGATATCCCGGTTGGGTGCTAGCGGGGATCCCGGGGCATAGGCGCCGTACAAGCAAGCTGTAATCAGCGTCTTGGCGGTAGTCACCAACTTTGATAAATCTGACTCCCCGTGGTCTACTTAGCGCTGTAGGCAGGTGTTCCACGTTCAGTAGCCTTACATGTCCCCTTCTGTTATAGAATTTGAGCTCAGTTTGCAACTTGCCATTCTTGTATTAGAGTTACAGGGTCTCCGGGACAGCCGCTTCACTTCGCTGCCTCCCTCCCGTACGCAGTGTTTCCGCCACACCGATGAGAGAGTTCCAATGGGTGGTGTTGTTTTTCGCCGCTAGAAGGCATGGGTTCTCCATCTAGCGGTAATCAACAATACTTTCCGTTAAGTCTTTCTCGAGTTCTGCTGTGTGCTGTTGAAGGGCAACTTAGTCTTTGGCACCATGGCGCACAGTTACTTGGATGGGCAATTTTGAACAAATCCACCATCAAGGGCAGTAGGTAGAAGTCTATGCATAGACTTGTATACAACTACAAGTAGGGGCCTACTGTATCACTAACATAGACTTGCCTCAGTCCTTGTATCCCTCCACCTACCCCAACCCTCCTCTCCTTGATACAGGGACTGGTCAAATCGATAATGGTGTCCGAATTCTGGCACTGTTTGACACCAGGCTTTGATTCCTGGACCAGTCACATCTCAACATACTTTATCATAGTTTTGTTTAATCACATAATCAAAGACTTAAGCAAGTCTATCGCTAACACTGTACCGGTACCCGGTAACACGCTTCCAGTAACGCCCCAGTGACATATAGGCTACTGATATAGAAATCCGTCGTAGACGGACAAGCGTACAGAATGCGCCAATGAATATCTTCAATTTGAAGAATCGAGCATAGATGAATGTAATGTAATCGTATTGTAAATAGTCATACGACTATTGTATCGAAAAACATCCAATCTCAGGGGCGTCAGAACATTTTGAAAGTGGGGGGGCGAACTGAAAAATTGCTGACTTTTTTCTTGGTATGAAGTTTGACATTGACCTTTTCCACTGGATTCACCGTAAATCTGTGAAAAGTCAGGTCTTAGCCTTCATTACATGTGAAAAAGTCAGACTTTGACATTTTTTCCAGGGTGAAAAGTCAGGGCTTAGCCGTCATTGCACGGTAAAATGTCAGACTTTGAAACTTTTCCACGGTGAAAAGTCAGAGCTTAGCCATCACTGCATGCTAAAAAGTCAGACTTTGACATTTTTCCACGGTAAAAAGTCAGGGCTTAGCAATCATTGCACACTAAAAAGTCAGACTTTGACAGTTTTCCATGGTGAAAATTCAGGGCTTAACAGACATTGCAGGGTAAAAGGTCAGAGAGTTTGAAACTTTTCCTCGGTGAAAAGTCAGAGCTTAGCTGTCACTGCACGGTAAAAGGTCAGACTTTGACACTTTTCCATGGTGAAAAGTCAGGGCTTAGCTGTCATTGCATGGTAAAAGGTCAGACTTTGACAATTTTCCACGGTGAAAAGTCAGAGCTTAGCAGTCATTGCATGGTAAAAGGTCAGGCTTTGACACATTTCCACGGTGAAAAGTCAGAGCTTAGCCATAATTGCATGCTAGAAAGTCAGACTTTGACACTTTGGCACGGTGAAAAGTCAGAGCTTAGCTGTCAATGCACGGTAAAAGGTCAGACATTGACACTTTGGCACGGTGAAAAGTCAGAGCTTAGCTGTCATTGCACGGTAAAAGGTCAGACTTTGACACTTTGGCACGGTGAAAAGTCAGAGCTTAGCTGTCATTGCACGGTAAAAGGTCAGACTTTGACACTTTGGCAAGGTGAAAAGTCAGAGCTTAGCTGTCATTGCACGGTAAAAGGTCAGACTTTGACACTTTGGCAAGGTGAAAAGTCAGAGCTTAGCCATCATTGCATGGTAAAAGGTCAGACTTTGACACTTTGGCAAGGTGAAAAGTCAGAGCTTAGCCATCATTGCATGGTAAAAGGTCAGACTTTGTCACTTTTCCATGGTGAAAAGTCAGGGCTTAACCATCATTGCATGCTAAAAAGTTAGATTTAGACATTTTCGATGTTGAAAAATCAAGACAGTTTTTACACTTGATTGAGTTAAATTTGAAGGTGCTGACTCTTTTTGGGCTGGCAAAAAAGTGGGGGGGCGGCCGCCCCCCCTGCCCCCCCCTATTCTGACGCCACTGTATTGCCCTGGTAATTGCTGAATAATTCTTCTCTGGTTGTTTACGATGTATATACTGAAATAAGAACTATCTAGTTAGAAGTTTCAAGAGGTTGATTTACAAAATTTCAGTGAGAAATGGACAAATCTGAAAAATGTAATATGAGAAAACGTAGTTAGTGAGCCCGTAGCGATTGACGGTTCATATTTTATGGGACTTATGGCTCCAGGACTCATATAGCACAGTCCAGGGAAAACACTTAAAAAAAGTTGCCTCCTATGGAAATAAATGTTCTCCCTCCCTCCCTGAAAGAAACTATATATGAGATACTTCTGTTGCTCCTCGTGGGAACTAATTTCGCCATTGACAGCAATTTGAGTGAGGGACAGTATGGGTGAGGGGCGATGGTAGAGGGGCAGTATGGTGGAGGGACAGCATTGTAGAGGGGCAGTATGGGAGTAGAGGGGTAGTATGGGTGAGGGGCAGTATGGTGGAGGGGCATTATGGTGAAGGGGGAGCATTGTAGAGTGGCAGTGTGGTGGAGGGACAGCGTATATTGTAGAGGGGCAGCATGGCAGATAGATAGTGTGGAAGGGCAGTATTGTAGAGGGACAGTATAGTAGAGGACAGCTAGTATGGTGGAGGGGCAGTATTGTGGAGAAGCAGTATGGTGGAGGGACAGTACGATAGAGGGGCAGTATGGTGGAAGGGCAGTATGGTAAAGGGGCAGTATGGTGGAGGGGCAGTTTTGTAGAGGGGCAGTATGGTAGAGGGACAGCATAGTGTAAAGGGGTGGTATGGCAGATAGGTAGTATTGTGGAGGGGCAGTATTGTAGAGGGACAGTATAATGGTGGAGCAGTATGGTGGAGAGGCAATATCAGTGGCGTCAGAATAGGGGGGGCAGGGGGGGCGGCCGCCCCCCCACTTTTTTGCCAGCCCAAAAAGAGTCAGCACCTTCAAATTTAACTCAATCAAGTGTAAAAACTGTCTTGATTTTTCAACATCGAAAATGTCTAAATCTAACTTTTTAGCATGCAATGATGGTTAAGCCCTGACTTTTCACCATGGAAAAGTGACAAAGTCTGACCTTTTACCATGCAATGATGGCTAAGCTCTGACTTTTCACCTTGCCAAAGTGTCAAAGTCTGACCTTTTACCATGCAATGATGGCTAAGCTCTGACTTTTCACCTTGCCAAAGTGTCAAAGTCTGACCTTTTACCGTGCAATGACAGCTAAGCTCTGACTTTTCACCTTGCCAAAGTGTCAAAGTCTGACCTTTTACCGTGCAATGACAGCTAAGCTCTGACTTTTCACCGTGCCAAAGTGTCAAAGTCTGACTTTCTAGCATGCAATTATGGCTAAGCTCTGACTTTTCACCGTGGAAATGTGTCAAAGCCTGACCTTTTACCATGCAATGACTGCTAAGCTCTGACTTTTCACCGTGGAAAATTGTCAAAGTCTGACCTTTTACCATGCAATGACAGCTAAGCCCTGACTTTTCACCATGGAAAAGTGTCAAAGTCTGACCTTTTACCGTGCAGTGACAGCTAAGCTCTGACTTTTCACCGAGGAAAAGTTTCAAACTCTCTGACCTTTTACCCTGCAATGTCTGTTAAGCCCTGAATTTTCACCATGGAAAACTGTCAAAGTCTGACTTTTTAGCGTGCAATGATTGCTAAGCCCTGACTTTTTACCGTGGAAAAATGTCAAAGTCTGACTTTTTAGCATGCAGTGATGGCTAAGCTCTGACTTTTCACCGTGGAAAAGTTTCAAAGTCTGACATTTTACCGTGCAATGACGGCTAAGCCCTGACTTTTCACCCTGGAAAAAATGTCAAAGTCTGACTTTTTC
This sequence comes from Alentia gelatinosa, assembly GCA_950022655.1. Classification (NCBI taxonomy): domain Eukaryota; kingdom Metazoa; phylum Annelida; class Polychaeta; order Phyllodocida; family Polynoidae; genus Alentia; species Alentia gelatinosa. Next base: position 34,050,572 of record OX465584.1, read on the forward strand.
ACATGTAATGAAGGCTAAGACCTGACTTTTCACAGATTTACGGTGAATCCAGTGGAAAAGGTCAATGTCAAACTTCATACCAAGAAAAAAGTCAGCAATTTTTCAGTTCGCCCCCCCACTTTCAAAATGTTCTGACGCCCCTGCAATAAATACTTCTCGAGGCCATATTGCTAGCGACTCGTGTCGAGGCAAAACCGACACTCTCCTAGCATAGATCTCGAATACCGCGACGGAGGCTCTGTCCTCATGCACGTCCATGTGCGGGAGGAACTAGATGATTACAACCAGACTTGATGTAAATAACCGAACATGGAAGGGAAAGGTAAGATAACAGAATTTATAAAGTATAACACGACCAAAGTTCGAAGAATAAGAGACAAAGTATCCGGATCAATATGTGATCTATATGGATTAATCCACTGAGAGACAAAGTGTTCATTGCACTACAGCCGTCACACATGATTTGACAATTGGCACATTTTATTTCTTTAAAATTTAATGGATATGACAATGATTGATTACGTGTATAGAGGTATATTCATGTCTACTCGTGGTATATGTAATAGATAATATATTAGCGACATGTTTGTTATAAATAGTACCTTTTGTTTGAATAGTCATGTTGAGGACAACATCCTGCCATTGAATGATAAACAGTTATGGATACTGTAATCTGCTACTAGATCTAGAAAAGGAAACGTAAAACCCTGTGTAGACACACAACCTCTATTCCGGGTCAAAGTGTCTGCTTATGCGGGGTGACCTTTACGCAGGGTTTTCAAGTTTCTTCCGGTCAAATATGCAAGTCAGGTCATGCTACTACTCGGCATGGTAAGGGAGCGTTCATTAATTATCGCAAAGGGGGTTCTCGGTGACTAAGTGGTAGGGGTGTTCACCTCAAGTATGGTAGGTCATGGGTTCAAACCCCGGTCGGGTTATACCAATTACTTACACAAAAATAGTAACCACTGCTCATTCGGCTTGACACCTGCCATTAGCGTGAGGAGTAAGGGGCTAGGGCCCGAGTGAAAGAATGGCTGTACCTCCAAATTTGGTGAATGTACCTACAATATTCACTTCATAGAAATTGCTTAAAATGAAAATAAAAGAAACAAGTAGCAAATAAACATCTGTTGATGGAACAGCACCGATGCAAAAATGATGGGGGAGTCTGGAGCAGGACTGAAACACACACCATGTGGAGGCCAATTTCAATGTCAGTCACCTCTGTTGGAGAGGTGCTTGCAGTTGCACCACTGGCAACCAATAGCAGATAATGTCAGCCCTTAGGTATTCCTTGGCCAGTTTTACAGGAGAGCCCTTTGAGAACTTACATGTGAGAGGCTCCTGTGTTCTGCTTTTAACATATGAATTTGAATCATATATATGATTTGAATTGTAAGATTCTGTAAGAATCATATACATGATTTGAATTGTAAGATTCTGCTAATATTCTGACCCAAAATCGGTGATGCAACCCCTGCCAAATTGAGGCTGTAGTTGGCAGCTAGCAGTCTTCCTGGAAGCCCTCATCTCTCCTATACCCATATAATCAATCATACAGCTTGACTACCTAGAACCTAATTCTTAATGAAATCATTCATTGAGACTTGGTTGTTCACATTCAAATATCCAGCAGCAACTGCTTTCTTAATTTGTGCCATCAGTTGGTAGTCATCAGGCTCCCTTGCAGAATCTCAAAGGACCTTCACTGTTTCTTGTTGCAGTATGATTGACATGCAAATACGGATGTTCTGGCAATTTGTTATAGTCTGGCATGGTGTGAGGGAGCTTTTGAATGAGTCGATCAATCTATGGTCTGGCACTACAGAAGGAAGTCTCATTTCCTTGCATGCAGAACCCCTTCAAGTACTCAATGTAGAGCTCTCAATAAAAAGTTCTCTTTGCTCATAGTGCTCTTCCATAAATATGGAAATCTTATTGAAAAAAGCAGCAACAGGCATTTTGTAGCACTTGAAGTTTTAGTAAATGCTCCTAATTCATCAACGTTGAAGGAAAAAAATTATTATCTTGTGAGACTGCATTGATTCTGGGTCAAATGTTAGTGTTCATCCATTGTTGTCTCCCTCCACATATGTCTGCCAGACTGAGGGAGGGTGCACGCCCATCTCGAATTGGCGAACAGGACTCTGACCATAGACACTGAACTTGGATGGAGACTAAGTTTAAAAAAGAGGGACTGAAAATTGTTCAATTTAACACCAGAAGTTTATGGTCGAGTATTGATCCCATGCATCAAACTTCATCTAAACTCTGATACTGATGGTATCAGAACTATATGGATTGACACCAGCAGAGGACTGTGGTCTCATTGCTTTCTCTCGAGACCAACAGATAAAAAAACTACATTACTAAACTTTGATTTCGGCATGGTTCGAAATAAATCATAATAGAAAAGTTACTTCTGTCTATAGATCAACAAAAAAGAAGAGATTCTAGTTTTCCCCTCCACGAGATTCTCACTCTCGTGGCACTTCAGTCTCCATGCCTAGGTCTGGTTCACTTTGTCTCTATGTGCGGGAGACACTCCAAGCTGATTCTACCAGAATCATAGTTTTTTAGATATAGTAGGTAACAAGCAAAGATTCAAATGTAAACTGTTGAATAAACTGCTAGACACAGACACAGATTGAGAGTTTGGCATACCTGCATAGACAGGGAGAGAGACACGGAGAGAAGATAAAAAGTGTGATGTACATAATAGCAGATGGTGACAGAGACAGAAGGGAGACTCAGACAGGGACAGATAAACATCATACAGACAGGGACAGTGCCAGGGTTATAGAGGGACAGACAGCTGGAGACAGAAAGCCATAAACAAAGAGAAATAGACATATACCAACAGACAGGGACTGATGAAGGTTTAGGTATAACACTATGGGCCTGAAGCCACTCTACCCTACAGTCATGCTATAATAGCCATCACCCCTCCCCTTCCGCAACCTCTCTCTATCTACTTTACTGACCAGCTAGCTGCATTCCTGTTTATTCTGGTTCACTGCTCTGCTACCACTTCACAATGCATGTACATCCCAAATCTGATGGGACAGACATGACTAAGCATTCAAATCATATTTGTTCCAGAGACAGGGAAAGAAACCCATACATAAACAGCTCCTCCAGATTGGATTGACATTTATACAGATAGATAGACAATGACTGACAGACCCAGAATTTTGAGAGACACACAAACAAACACAGACCTAGTAAGGAGGTATGGAGTTGGTGGAAGGGTAGGCTTATATGACTCTTAGTGTCCCTCAACCCAGTCACTCCATATCATCAACCCCCCCCCCCCCCCCTCCCCACCCAAGTCATTACCTACTCTACCTGGGTTCTCATATTAAGTGGGGATTTATCATACTCTTTCGGCAGCTGGGTCTGGATCATTCTCTGTTGTCTGTATCCAACTCACCTGTGAGTTACCTAGCTCAAGGGACACAGTATCATGCTATCTGAATACTACCCTCAAGGAGGCGGGTATTGACATAAACAATTTCTTGACTCAAACACTCTTCTTGCGTACGATCATGCATCATCCAGAAGATGATGGCGAAACACTACAAAAAACCAATAGAACAACCAAAACAAGTCTCAGTGGGTCTTGCTATCTAAAGGTGGTGCTCCACTATGCCGATTCTTGTTCTCCAGCCGTTCTCCACCCATTCTCCATCTGGGACCCGTTTCACTAGTTCCAAGATCTATAGGGCAGAGGTCTTCAGAATGCGTTTTGATTGATATATGAATTGGGGATGGACCTTGGGTGACGCGCCCAGACCCAAAAGGTTCACATGCTTTGATTTGCCATTCTTAGCTGTATATTTGTTTCGTAGGTGTAATGGTTGTGGTAATGGGAATATCGATGCTAATTTTGTGTTTGTTTGGAGGCTGGTGGGGGCGGGGATGGGTCTTTTTGGTCTGGAAACTACTTTATTGTAGGATTCCAGTTTTCAAAGTATCCATTGAAATATATATTTTCATTTTTAGAATTATAACCGCTAAATTACCCAAGTTAGTCACAACCTATGATCCCCCACTTAACCTCCCTACTGAGCTTTCCCATTCTTACCATTATTTGCTTTTATTGATCATACTTTTTTTTTTTTTTAAAGTTCTTTTTGAACCAATTTTATCTTTTTATTATTCATGGAAAAGTCAACTGGGGATCCAAAGCCAAGGATACAAAGCGGCCTTATCCAGAAACTTCGTCAGTGCAGACAGAATTGGATGTGATCGACCTAAAAAGAAGCAGTGTTGAAAAGTTTCAGGTAACGTGCATTAGATCTTTTTATTCCTATATTTCTTCCTTCCCCCCCAACTCACACTTCGGCTATTTAAAAAAAGAGCTGGTCTGAATTTTCAGCTGAAAAAATACTGAGCGAGCAAAGATTTATTTTAAGTAAAATTTCTTTCATTTTATCAATGAATTAGAACGTATTTGTTTGTTAACGTTTGTCATAAATTTATTCATCAATGAAACAAGATTTTCTAATCTTGGGCAAATTTCTGGAGGGGGTACCACACTGACTGACTCCGTATGATGCCTCGCCTGAGCTTACGATTGCTCTTTTGTCGCCGAAAACGGAACATTCATGTTCTGAAATCGTACAGTGTGTAATGGCCTTTACATGGTTAGTAACCATGATTAATATGAGTCACCATGATCAATTCAGAAGCACAACAGAAGAAGTAATTTGTTTAATTGTCATGTTCATACTTTTTATGAAAGGCCTTGAATATACCTGACAGACTTTGGTAGCTGAATCACCAATTCGGGGGGGGGGGGGGGGATGAAAAGTGCACTTGTACTGTATTGTAGATTTTCTCCGTGATGGCTCCTTCTGGGGTTTTAATATTCTCCCCTCTGAACTTAATTGTTCAAGTGTTCAAAGTTTCAAAAAAACAGAGTGGACATCCATTTATTTCGGGACAGTTCGGGTTCGATAGGACTTCAACCGCTTCTTAATTGTATTGAAGCATTGTTGAATATTCTGATTCTACACTTGGCAACATTCTCGACTGGGCAAGCCTAGCTTGTGTTTTATATACGCGACGATCATTGTTATGGACCATTTGGAGCGCTAAGAATTCTATAGACGGGGATGTCAGTTGGGGTCAGGGAAAAGGTGGAAATATTTTCATGCGGATTTTTCTGACTCAGAGAGATTGGGAAAACTTCGATAATATGGAACACAAGGAACAGCAATTACATAAACTGAATATGAAAATGGGGATTTCCATGGAAAAATGGGAAATTGACCTCTCTGTATAGAGGAATAGTCGTTATTTATCGTAGAAACGATCAGTTTGGTGCTTTTAGGTGTGCCATAGTCGCGATGATCGCCCAAAAAGTGACTATTAATAACTGATTTAGACTGGTCGTGTAATATCCTTGAATACCATTGCATCTAATGCCTAATGCTTAGTCCCTATATGTGTTACTGTTAACATGACACACCTACTGTAAGCTGCTGCCATTTGTGAGCAACTAACAACTACTCATGTATGACCTCTATGTGGTATTTCTAAGAACAGGGCATTGTGTCATACTGCTCTCTCTGTGTCCATAGCCTTGTTACCATTAAGACATAGGAATAAATGCTGCCATAATAATCCATCATCATCCTGCCTTAGCTCCCATGTTTCACATAATCACACACTGCAGGTGGTACAGGTCTAATTCGTGGTTGCAACTAATTTTTTTCATATGCTAAAACTGGGGCTTTTAATGCAGAACCATTATGATAACGTTGAAATACTCTGAATCCTACCGTGCCTTTAAGTAACCATCTCATTCCCCAGATAAGTCCAGATAATTATGGTATGAGGGAATATTCTGAAAAAATGCAATCACAGAAACATGTTTTCCCCTTCATTTTGTAGTTTGCTGATTTTCATCAGCAAGGGGAAAGCACATTACCGGACGAGGGCGTAAAGAGTAAACGGTGGCTGAAACGTCTGAAGGCGCTGAGCAACTGGAGGAAGAAGCGTTCATGGAGTAGGGAAAAGACAACTGAATGTGATGATATTCAATCGATAAATGAATCTCAGCTGGCACATGATTTGAATATTAGAGGAAGGAAATCCATCAAAGAAGATGCGGCGATGTATGTGAAAGAAATAAAGGAAGCCTACAGTGAGACATCCAAAACACTAACCAGATTTGCATCTTTGCTGAGAGAATTCAAACTAAAGAGGTGAGTGTATTTTCGATGATCTGAGTCTTTGTTTATTTGTAGGGTTCTACGCTTTTATCGAATTCATATAGTATATGAAACTTAACTCATCCAGTAAATCTACCACTGCTAGGGGTGAGACAGAAGAGTGTCCCTCTGCAGCCACCTTTTCTCTTTCACCCCCAACAGTGGTAGATTTACTGCCATAGCAAAGCCCAATCTTTCTCATACCATGTCTATTTGATGTGGGAAGAAAAAGAACTCTCACCTCGGTAAATGTGTAGGGGTGTGATTTCTACCTACATTCATCTCATAGGTTTGACCATCACCAAACCCAAAGTATGTCTAATTGAACATATTGGGCATTAAACTACCCAAACAAATAAACATCCAAAGTAAAACATATTTGCAGCAGAGAATTTGATATATATGGCATACCTATAAGCCAAATTTCACAAGTGCCATGAGGTTATTTCTGGGGTGGACAGCAATTGCCAATCTGTTCACCCTCTTGGTCGGCTTGCCTTCATGTGTTGCAGACCGGATATTCTTTCAATCAAGCATAACTAAAGGAACTGGGGTGGGGAGTTAGCTCAGTGTTAAATAGCACTGGACTTGTAATCCCAAGGTTGTCAGACTTTATTGATTCGAGTCCCACTGCAGCCACTTTTCTCCTTCACACCCAGCAGTGGTAGATATACTGCTATATCAAAGGAATATCCTTCTCATAACATGTCGTATGTGGTGTGGGAAGTAAAAGAACTCTCACCATGACAAATATGTAGGGGTGAGATTTCTACCTATATTCATCTCATAGATTCAGTCAAACCCAAAGTAAGTCCAATTGAACAAATTTGACGTTAAACTACCCAAACAAACAAACCTGCTTTTGCACAACCTACTGTATAGTTCAACAGATAAACATCGCATACCACTTGATTTCCACATCGTTTAAGACCTTGTGATTCCTTTCATTTTTATTGTATGGTTGACTATTATAAATGGTATCATTAAAGGACATTTTACTCGTCTGACATTCTATTTGTCGAGTTAATGATATTAAATTAGATGGAATTATACTATTGGTAGGTCACATTTTACTTTTGTAAGGCTTGCCGTTTTTGCCAGTTTCATCTTCACTCACGTTGCCAATATACGTTTCAGAATGTCTTGCATAGATTTAAAGTGGCACGTATCGGAGCTGTTCAAAGACAATCCAAGCCTTGTCTTTCGATTTGACCAATTCTTGCCAGAAATGATGTTACAAGAAGAATCCACTGTAAGTTGTACAATAAATCCATAACATTTACTGTATGACAATTAAAATAAAAAAGTATACTTAATTAACGGGTAACTAAACACATGTGCCTTGAAATGAAAAAAATCTTTTTATTCTCGGATGTCACTATAACTTGATTTTAATAACAATTTCTTATTTTTGTACTTCAGGCTAGGAGAGAGTCGGGAAATGGAAAAGTGAGTAGGGGTAGTCAAACAGAGGACGCTGTTCTAGGGACTAGGGAATATACAAAGAGGCTCCAGCCACTTGTTTCCATAATTCACAGAAACGGAGACCTTCCAAGACAGGATACCTTCACTAGCACAGAAACATTCCCAAAGAAATCTTTATCTGGTGCCTCTGATAGATATCCAGCAGATTCCGCTGAGGCAATGTCTGAAGTCCCTTTGACCCATCCAGCAATGCAGGATATCAATGTATCCATAACTCAGTCAGCAGTACAGGATGTGAATGTAAACTCGACTCAGCTAGAAACAGAATATATGAATATAGGCTTGTCAAAGCCAGCAACACTCGAAATGGATGTGTGCTTGATCCAGTCAGCAACGAAGGATATGAATGCAGACTTGACCAAGCCAGCAACACAGGATATCAATGTATCTTTGACCCAGCTAGCAAGAAAGGGCAAGGATGTAGGCTTGATCCAGCCCACAAAACAGGGTATGGGTGTAGGTTTGACCAAGCCAAGAACACAAGGTATGAATGTTCCTTTGACCCAACCAGCCACACAGGATATGGATGAACCTTTGACCAAGGCAGTGTCGCAGGATTCAAATGTTCCTTTGACTCTGCCAGCATTGCAGGGTATGAATGTACCTTTGACCCAGCAAGTATTGCAGGATATGGATGTAACTTTGGCCCAGCAAGCATTGCAGGATAAGATTGTTCCTTTGAACCAGCCAGTATCACAGGATATGAATGTATCTTTGACACAGCCAGCATCACAGGATATCAATGTATCTTTGACCCAGCTAGCAACAAAGGACAAGGATGTAGGCTTGATCCAGCCAACAAAACAGGATATGGGTGTAGGTTTGACCAGGCCAAGAACACAAGGTATGAATGTTCCTTTGTCCCAACCAGCCATACAGGATATGGATGTACCTTTGACCCAGCCAGTATTGCAGGATACAAATGTTCCTTTGACTCAGCCAGCATCGCAGGGTATGAATGTACCTTTGACCCAGAACATATCTCAGGATATGGACGTACCTTTGACACAGCAAACGTTGCAGGATAAGACTGTTCCTTTGACCCAGCGAGTATCGCAGGATATGGATGTATCTTTGACACAGCCAGCATCACAGGATATCAATGTCTCTTTGACCCAGCTAGCAACAAAGGACAAGGATGTAGGCTTGATCCAGCCAACAAAACAGGATATGGGTGTAGGTTTGACCGAGCCAAGAACACGAGCTATGAATGTTCCTTTGACCCAACCAGCCACACAGGATATGGATGTACCTTTGACCCAGCCAGTATCTCAAGATAAAAATGTTCCTTTGACTCAGCCAGCATCGCAGGGTATGAATGTACGTTTGAGCCAGCAAGTATCACAGGATATGGATATAACTTTGGCCCAGCAAGCATTACAGGATAAGATTGTTCCTTTGACTCAGCCAGTATCGCAGGATATGGATGTATCTTTGACCCAGCAAGTATCGCAGGATAAGAGTGTTCCTTTGACCCAGCAAGCATTGCAGGGTATGGATGTACTTTTGACCCAGCCAGCATTGCAGGGTATGAATGTTCCTTTGACCCAGAACATATCTCAGGATATGGAAGTACCTTTCACACAGCAAGCATTGCAGGATAAGATTGTTCCTTTGATCCAGCCAGTATCGCAGGATGTGGATGTACCTTTGAGACAGCCAGTATCGCAGGATATGGATGTATCTTTGACACAGCCAGCATCACAGGATATCAATGTATCTTTGACCCAGCTAGCAACAAAGGACAAGGATGTAGGCTTGATTCAGCCAACAAAACAGGATATGGGTGTAGGTTTGACCAAGCCAAGAACACAAGGTATGAATGTTCCTTTGACCCAACCAGCCACACAGGATATGGATGTACCTTTGACCCAGCCAATATCACAGGATAAAAATGTTCATTTGACTCAGCCAGCATCGCAGGGTATGAATGTACCTTTTACCCAGCAATTATCACAGGATATGGATATAACTTTGGCCCAGCAAGCATTACAGGATAAGACTGTTCCTTTGACCCAGCCAATATCGCAGGATATGGATGTATCTTTGACCCAGCAAGTATCACAGGATAAGAATGTTCCTTTGACCCAGCAAGCACTGCAGGGTATGGATGTACTTTTGACCCAGCCAGCATTGCAGGGTATGAATGTTCCTTTGACCCAGAACATATCTCAGGATATGGAAGTACCTTTCACACAGCAAGCATTGCAGGATAAGATTGTTCCTTTGACCCAGCCAGTATCGCAGGATGTGGATGTACCTTTGAGACAGCCAGTATCGCAGGATATGGATGTATCTTTGACCCAGAGAGCAACAAAGGACAAGGATGTAGGCTTGATTCAACCAACAAAACAGGATATGGGTGTAGGTTTGACCAGGCCAAGAACACAAGGTATGAATGTTCCTTTGACCCAACCAGCCACACAGGATATGGATGTACCTTTGACCCAGCCAGTATCGCAGGATAAAAATGTTTCTTTGACTCAGCCAGCATCGCAGGGTATGAATGTACCTTTGACCCAGCAAGTATCACAGGATTTGGATATAACTTTGGCCCAGCAAGCATTGCAGGATAAGACTGTTCCTTTGAGCCAGCCAGTATCGCAGGATATGGATGTATCTTTGACCCAGCCAGCATCACAGGATATCAATGTACCTTTGACCCAGCTAGCAACAAAGGACAAGGATGTAGGCTTGATCCAGCCAACAAAACAGGATATGGGTGTAGGTTTGACCAAGCCAAGAACACAAGGTATGAATGTTCTTTTGACCCAACCAGCCACACAGGATATGGATGTACCTTTGACCCAGCCAGTATCGCAGAATAACAATGTACTTTTGACCCAGCCAACAACACAGAATATGCCTTTAATCCAGCCAACTACAGGAAAAGTGGATGGATTTCTAACCCAGCCAACAATTATGTTTGTGGATGTGTCTTTAAATAAAGCAACAACACTGAGCATGACTAAAACCTTAGGTCAGCCAGCAACACAGAATTTGGATGCACCTAATACTCGGTCAGGAACACCCGATATCATGATACCTCTAACCCAGCTTGCAGCTAATGACGTCAACTTATTTCTGACTCAGTCAGCGATTCAAGTTGATTTCAACGCGCCTTCAGCTTCACAGGATCAGAAGAAAAAGGAGGGGATGAGAAAACTAACTCAGTTAGCAGCACAGACTGTGGAAAAACCTGATGGCCAACTGTTAGCTCAGCATGTGGAGGAAACTCTAGCCCCACCGGCGATACAGAGTACTCTTATACATCTAAACCAGGGAACAATAGGCGATATAGATACGCCCGTGAGGCATCAATGGATACATGATGAAAGCATACATTTACCCAGTCCATCAATGCAAAATATCAACAAGCTAACACAAGAGAATAGGAACATGTTTTTGACCCATCCAGCACAGAATGTGAAAATACCTCTGTCCAGGCCAGTAACACAGGGTGTGATTAGACCTCTAGCCCAGCTATCCTCACAAGATATGAATGTACGACTAACGCAGCATGGGTCACAGGATATAAACCGACCTCTGATACAGTCAACTACACAAAATATGAACATACCTCTTACCCAGCGAGAAACGCTGTACTTAAATCAGCCTCTTCTCAAACTGGGAAAGGACAGAATCACTGAACAAGTAATGTACAGCGAAAATTTACCTTTTACTCCCGCAGGAGCAAATAATATTAGTCTACCTCTATTGGAACCAGTACTCCAAAACATGAACCTACCTCAGACCCAATCAAAAAGCTATGATATGAACAGTTCCTTCACTAAGGAAAATACTTATGCTTCAGACCTGCCTCCTACTGATAGACAGAATATGAATGAATTCCGGACACAGCCAACAAGTTACCACAATCTTTATTTCTCCCAACAAGAAGAGAACTACGTGAATTCCCCTTTGAGACAGTCAGGAGGATATCATATGGATTTACCTTTATCCAATGTAACAACACAAAACGTAGATCTACCTATCAACCAACCAAGAATATACTACATGAATCCGCTTTTGAGACAGACAGGAGCAGATAACGTGGAAATACCTTTAAACAACGAAGCAAGACAAGATATGGTCCCAATGGTGGCCCAACAAGCAGATCTTCCCATTTTTAACCATGTAGATATTACCAAAATGAACCTACCTGTGATGAATACAACAACACAATTTTTCAAATCATTTTTGTCTCGACCAACAGAATTTGACATGGATCTGCCTTTGACACAGACAGGGGATTGTGCTGTAAACCTACCATTGACAAGGGAAGTAACACAAAATAAGAACTTACCTCTGACCCAAACAGCTGATAGCAACAACGACATCCCCTTTTACCAAGCAACACCTGACAATACTACCCTTGTAGACACCGAGACAATAACACAATATATGACCCATTCACAAACTTACAACAGGGGTCCAACTTTAAATCAGACATCTATGCAAATTGTCAACCCATCTCCGAGCAAGATTGCAGGAATCGGTGAGAAACGAGTTATTACCCAACCTACATTACCTGCTGTAAAGTTAACATTACCCCAACGCAAGTCATACACTAAGAATCCATCTGCGACAAAGGCACAGCTCAAAAAATCATCTGCGTTATTTACTGGAACGCAGTCAAGAGAATTTACCCAAACTAACATGATGAATAAACAAATGGCCATCACTGCAGCATCAAGAAATGCCATGAAGTCAATTGCCTTCAACATGAAGTCAGCCGAGCGGGTAATGTAATGATTTATCTTCTGCACTTTGTCATACTGTCATAAGCGCGTGTTCCACCAACCAGGCGAAAATGTGGTACACCAACCATACAGTGTTTGCCGGCAGACCAGGGACCCGTTTCACTATTTGAACCTCTGTTCATTATTGGTCTCAGCTGCATCACAGTAGCAATTACGTTTCATTAGATTATAGACATACCAAGAAGCGGCACTCTGAACATGAGCGGCACCAATAGTGGTAGTAACCGTTTTTATTACCCACCTGATACAGAGTCTCCATACTAAGCCTATGGAGATTACAGATCGCTACTGAGTAGGATACGGACCTGCGTACCCTCCTAGGAGGATACGGATTTTTTAGATGAAAGTAGTCCCATTGAGATGAAAATAGTCCCAAACATAACTTCTTAACTATGTTGAAAAGTTTTCTAACGATCATATTTATTGCTTAAATCTAAAAATAAGTGAGTAATAAATACAACATTACCATGATTTCGATCTGTGTGGCCGTATTCTCCTTGTAGTTGAAGCTACGCAATACTCCTCGCTATCGCTCAGAGTATTACTACGCGTCAACTATGCGGAAAATACGGCCACTCAGATCGAAATCATGGTAATATTGTGTATTTAATAGCTTATTTCTGGTCGCTGTTGCTGCCACTGTGGTGCCACTGTTCAGGAGAGGGTCGACCCTCTCGTTTGAGTCAAAATAGCAGCATATTTATTTTCAAAGCACTAAATCTCATTCAAATTAAACAATATTTGCAGTGAAGGATTATATAAGTGTTTTATACATGTATACCAAATTTCATAATCTTCTTATGTTTATCCTCTTTGTGAGAACAGTTTGACTGAAAAGGCAACAGCAGTCACTGCACCTCTGAACGGCCTCTGAAGCCGTTCCCAGATAACCTACTGCATTGCTCGATCCTAGACTATCACTTGCTGGTCTTACAAACGAGAGCTACAGTGTAAGGCACCCTAACTCAGTCGAAAATGCACATAGACGTCAATTAAAAACTGAATTGTGTGCAAAAACACAACGAATAATTTGGAATTATTAAATCAACCACTGTTGGTGCCACTGTTGCAGTCTGCTGTTCGCTCTGAACCCCCAAACTAGTGAAATGGGTCACTGGCCTCGATGAGGTACCGGCCTGTTTGGTGGAACAGTTTGCCAGTGCTTCCAGCAAGAGTTGGGGCTTCGTTGGTGAAATCAGCACCTGTTTGATGGCCCGCCTCAAGGTTGCTGAGCATTTACTTAGGTTTGCTTGGTCTATGGGCCATTGGCTGGCTGAAATAGTTGTTCCACGCTGTCCCACGAGCTAGAACTTTTACTCAGCATCCCACCCGGTCCATATAATATCGCTGGCCTTGCGGGATTTTTCCCACCTGGCAAAAATTGATTTATCACTTTTTGCCAGGTGGAATGCGCAGCCGGCCAGCAATTTTGATGCGAGTACGACTCCGGCATTGACTCATTCACCGCCTATACTCAGGGATGCAAGTTTTCTGACAAAAGAAGGAAATCCGAACTTTGACATTTTAGCAACGTGGGTGCCAATTACACCCACGATGGACCCTCACCACCAGGACACAGGCCTCCATAGGCTGCTAGCATTGAAGCATAATTATATACCCGTGAGGCAGTGCCTGCCCGACGCAGTCCTTTGGGAGCAGTTAAAGGCATCGCATCGTGTTAATCCCAAAATGGCAGATGTGTTTTGAACTGCTTGACAGGCTCCCTATCGACTGAGTGGAGAATCTCACTTGCCACCATAATGTCGTCAACGGCCACCAAATGGTACCACCGTCCTCTCCTAGCCTAGTTCCTACCCGGCGCCAGGTCTTGGTATTTGGGCACCATGTGGCCATCGGCCGTCTAGAATAGGTGGTTGGTGGAAGCGCGAGGTGTAAAATCACCTTTTTTGGCTGGCCGGAGATAAGGCGCTCAGTAGGAGCTTGGTTGAGGGCTGGCCTAAAATTTTTTTAATTTAATTTAATTTTTTTTATTTCACTAGAATCTGATACAGGGCAGTCTGCTATTTAGCATTTAACATTGAAAGGATACCTCGTATGTGGAACACATGCTATACTAAGAAGGAACTTATTGACATCCAAAGCCACAGAAAATATGCTGTTAGTTTTGCTTGTGGAGTAATCCCACTCAGCTTTGACTATGCCAACATTGTGACATCAATCCCTTCATTGAGTATTCTAGAGGGAAACTATGTTCCGGTGAGAGAAAGTGAAATTTATGAGGTAAGGCTCAGCAAAATTACTGCCCAACGCCTTGGCCTCGGGCAGTAGTTTTTTCAAGCCTTATCGAGTAATTTCCCTATTCCTGTATACCTTCAAATGTAGTTTGATAATGATAAATAGCATTATTTACACACCATCAAATGTGAAGCCAGATCCAACCTTATTGAGTAACTTGACACTATGTTTTATCCCCATTGCACTTTTCATATGAATTTTGTAAGAGACAATCTGATTGGTCGAAAAGTCAAACTTGGGTAGTAAACATAAACCTAGGGTAGTAAACGTCAACCTAGGGCAGTATACGCAAGTTAATCCACCTCCAGTAGTGTGATGTAATTATAGTGTTTGGCCATAGGTATATATAGGACTAAACAATAATCCATGGGCGTTGAGTATAATTTCCCAATGTTAAGTCTATATGAGCAAAATACCAGGGTGAGATAAAGCCCTCCTACAAAAATATGTGTTGTCCTGTCAAATCGCACTTTTACTTCAACTGACCAAGGTAAGTTTTGCAAAATTCTACTGTCTATTTCCGACCATTATATGATAACCCCTTTCATTTAGAAATTCAGTTACGACTCGTTCCATAGAAGTAGGATCGTAGAGGATCGGCCAACGATCGCTGGACTACGACACATAGGGCGGTTTCAGGTGTGCTATAGTAATGACAATCGTAGAGTAACGTTACTGGGCCCTGTTTTTTAGTCACGACCATCATTAGTACCAATAGGCTAAGATCGTAGAGGCATTCTACGACATATTTCTAAGACAAAAGATTGCTGGTGTGCTATAGACGATGTCATAGGGCTGCAGGGGAGATCGGCGCGAAAAGTGTCAGCCGTTACGACAAGTATAGAATTGTCTTAGATTCTATCAAAGAGCCAGGGAACCGTTTTGGTTATATCAGCGGATCGGAGCGGCCGATCCTCTTCATATTTAAAGCGATTATAGGTTATATGGTCCCCCAACTGGTGATAAAATCGCATGGCTTACTTCCTACATCCCGATGCGAGTCTCCCTATTCCGATCCCTGTACCACCAACTATGTTTGTCGCCTGACAGTAGGGAAATCACGATGATGATCTCAATATCAATACACCCTCTAGCCAGAATACACTGGCCACCAGATTATAGGTTATATGTATCCCTAAATGGTGATTAAGTGTCATGACTTAATTCTTATGGGAAGTGAAAATCCGCTTTCCCTCCGACATGTCCATAGATGTCTTAAGCCTGTATTCCACCAAACAACCACTTTTTCAACGTCAACAGACGTTCCAGCCGACCTTTCAGCCGACGTCGGTTGAAACGTCTAGAAAAATGGCCTCAAAATGTGTCGCTGCTCCACCGAAACCCCCAACAGACGTTCATTTGGACGCCATACGAGCGTCTGGTGGGTTCAAAGTTCCAGCAGATCCTAGCCGATGCCCCTGCCGTGGCGCCGACTGGTGGACGTTGGCCGCATTTTACGTAGTAATTGAGTTCTCCGATAGGCGGCGCGGTGTGCGGTGATATACTACGACGCTCTGAACCTGCGAAAAAGCGTATCGAGCGAAGCAGTGTGTCGCTGTGTTGGGATTTGTATGGGAACGGTCAGAAAAGGTGAAATAACTGCGGAATTTGACGTTAAATCGAACAATGAAGGTAAAAAAGACAAGGATTGATGTTATGAATGTGTATGGCACACTATGGTGCTAGAATTCTGCTGAAAGTCAGAGTTTTCGATATCTGTTCCCGGCTTCGGGTATCGCCGGTGTCAGCCGCACCATGTTGGCGGCGTTCCCTCGCCGTAACTCCCGGCAGAACCCGCGGGCGGGTGTCGTAGTCTTTAAATGCATCGACCAGATGCTCAATTCCAGCCGATAAAATTCTGTCTCTTGGAGGTTTATTGGAGTATCGGTTGGGATATCGCCTGAAAAAATCTAGTCGGTGGAAGCGCATCTCAACTGGCTCTTCTGCCAGACGCTCAGCAACCGTGAAGCGACACTCCAACGACCCCCAATATCCTCCAACAGACGTCTTGAAATGTCTGGCAGGAGAGCCGACGCCTGCTGAAACATCTGGTGTGTGCTTCCACCAACCCGACATGATTTAAAATTGAGCAGATATGCCAGCAATCCCAGCAACCGCCATACGGGCGCTGTACAACGTTTTCGTCTTGTTGGTGGAATACGCCCTTTAGGGCTACGACACTTGACAACATTTGTCGCTTGATTAGGCACTGACTATAACACACCTTTCAGCTCAGCCCCACTAAGTGTCATAGCCCCTCTAAGATCTTAGCTCTATAGGACACTGACAGCTGAAACATGTCGCCCATAACGATTGTTGTGACTAAAAAACAGGGCCCTAAATTTTTCTGCCAAAATGTCGGGACCAACGACAATTGTGAATATGTCGTACAGGTATGATAGGTAGTTGTAACTTTTTTTTCAGGTGCTAAAATTCATTAGAATCAGGAGATATTTTAAGGGAATTTTTCTAAATATCTGGCATATCTATTCCCGAAATTTCATAATTTTCCTGGGACTATTCCGATAATGAGAGACATTTTTCTAAATCATCATCTTTGAGTTGACAACTGCAGGGACTGCACCACTCGGCTGCTCTTGCAAAACCTACTACAGTGCTCCCCTACTCCAGTGCTTAGATGAGAGGTATGTGCGATATTGAAGAGTTAGATGTAAGCATCGGTTATGTCAATTGTCATGACTGGAAAACACACTTGTTCCGAACGACCGTTTTAGCGCGAATCTCCCGTGGCGCGCAACGATACTGTCTATAAGACACCGGCCATCTATTGTCTTCCAAACTGTCGTACATTTGCTGGACGATCTGATTATCGTGACTGAAAAACAGGGCCCAGGTTTAGGTTTCCGTAATGGGTCACCCTAACAACTTTACAGGAAAAGAGTTGGCTATTATAGATATTAGCCTACTTACTGTATTGTAGGAACAGAAGGTGATCCGGAAACCGGGAAAAAAACAGAGTGTAGTGCAGAAGAATAGAAAGTGTGTGGAACAATATGTCAATGACATCTATTCTACCTACATAGCATCACCAGGCATATTTCACAGATTCCTTCAACTGCTTAGAGCCTTCCAAGCTAAAACGTAAGTACAGTACATTGTTGACCAGAATAACAAGAATTTATAGTCGATTGCTAATAAGGAATGTAAGGGAAATAGGTTTTATTAGATTAAAGCAAGTTCGAAATATTCATTAGATGCGAGGTATGTGCGATATTGAAGAGTTGGACCTTTTTCCAGGGGAGTTGGTAGTAGATTGATGATGTTATGACAGGGACATGTGTATATACTATGTGTTTTTACTACCAGATTATGTTTCCTGTTCACAATTATACATCCTTTCAGGATTTCCAGACAGGACATTGTTCGAGAAATCAAAATGCTGTTTAAACACCATCCGCATCTCATCAAAGGGTTTAAGCTGTGTTTGCCCGTCAGAAAACGAACAAAACCACCTGTGGTGAGTCAGCTTATCAGGGACCCAGTTCACTAGTTTTTAGTTCATAGCGAAGGGAAGACCACAACAGTGGCAGCAACAGCAGTGCCACCAATGGAGAATATTACAATATAAAGTCTCGTTTCATAAGTGGCATCCCTGTAGAGGTGACCCTTCCCTTCGCTATGCCAGCATAACGAATGGAATATCTAATAAATCAATATATACTGACTAATTTGATATTCCAAATAATTCCTCATGTTTTTCTCCAACATTTCAGTTTTTATTTGACGTCTCTATGTGCATTTTTTGACTGAGTTATGGTGCTCAACACTGCAACTCTTACTTGGAAGACCAGCAAGTGATAGCCTAGGGTTGAGCAATGCAGTAGGTTGTGGTTGTGAACGGGCTGAGTAGGTCAGTGACTGCAGTTCTTGGTTTGTTTAATATAATGGTTATCACAAAGGAATTGAGCACTAGAGACTTATAAAAATTGATATATGGTTAAAACATACATATGTTTTTCTTGACTTAAATGTGTTATAATATCTGATAAAATATGTTTTAAATTGTTGTTATAATCAATTGTTGTTACGAGGGGGTAGACCCTCTCATGAACAGTGGCAGTAACAGCTAACGGTAGTAGCAACTAGTGAAACAGTTACTGCTCCTGTTGCTGCCACTCGTATTCAAAGTGCCATTCACTGTTGTGCCAACCAAGTATTGAACTAGGAACTGCAGCTGTGGTGCTGCTGAGACCAACAGTGAACAGATTTTCAACTAGTGAAACGGGTCCCTGGTTCATTTATCATTTATAAGTACTAGTTTTCCTTTTATCTCAGGTTTTCCATTGTTTTATTCATGAACATATAGTTCCTGTATTTTGTAAATGAACTGAAATGTTACCTACAGGCACAGCAGTTTTAAGCAGATAGGGAATTACATCCATGTCTAGGATATCAGCTATTCCACTAAACCGGCACTAGCCATGGTTGAAGGCAGTATGGTCATCGCTGGCTCATTTGCACATTGCCCACAATGATTTGCCCAGAGAGAGCACATAAGGTCTTTGGTTTATAGAAGTCTTTATTGATTTCGGTTCAAAACCGTTCTTCCAATACAATAGTTGACCATAACAGGGATGGTATTTACAATGTATGATGACAATTCAACATAGTAACAGTGAGAGTGAGAGTGAGTGTTTTCACAGTTATACTATATATTTACAATGTTTTGATCCACATACTACCATGTTAATGAAGATAACCCTATTTTACATAAATGACATAAACGTGGACCCATAGATTAAATTTTTCTTGGTGCTTGTATAACAGGATACAATGTTGACACAGTCGCTTGAATAGTTCGTATTATCAATAGCTGACATACTGCATTGTTGTGATACTAAATTTTATCAAGTAGAAAGATCAGTTTCAGTAATCTTCTCTACCACTCCCTTCCTAAACATTCGTTTAGAGCCCTCAACCTGTAATTCATTAGACAAAGAGTTCCAGATGCTTATACCTACATATACCGCCGACTTTCTGAAGCGTTCTTTTTTCGGCCTGGGCAGAGAAATATGTATCTTACCATAAGATCTGGTTTTAGGTCCATCGTCTGTTTGGATATCTACTTTTATACCAGAGACCTTTGCAAGACTACTTATCGTTCCCAACAACAAAGTTTTCCTTCTCGTTTCAGGATTGACAGTGCCACATCTACTCAATAACTCATTAGTACTTATAAATCTATTTTCTACATATGCCTCACGGCCCAGTGCAACACGTAGTACTCTATATATACATTTGCTCATCCTCATTTTGTCTTCCTTGGTAGACCCCTCCAAAAGGAATGAGCAGTGGTCTGCAATGGGGAGTATTGAAGTCTTCACCACCTTAAGAGCTGTTTCCCTACCGATATATCTACGGATTTTTCGAAAAATTGCACATTTATCGTTTATAGCTCTTTGAAGCTTTTCTCCATGCGCTCTAAAATTTAAACCACTGTCTATAATTGCCCCCAAGTAATTTACTTCATCACAGGCCGAGATGATTTCACCATTTAGATAGATACTCCCTCGGTTTTCTTCTTTTATTTTGTTCTTATTACCATGATAAACCAGTTTAGTTTTTTTAGTATTTATGCTCAGCCCATTAGCAGTATACCACATGCTTAGGTCCTTCAGAACAGTCTGCATCGCTGACTCAGCAGAGTTTACATCTAAACCATTCGTCACCACAACGAGATCGTCTGCATACATGAGTGCAAAAGTACCACATATACACTCTGGAAGGTCATTAATGTATATCAGGAATAACACAGGGCCCAGTATGGAACCCTGTGGTACCCCAAACTCTACACACTGATTTGATGACACATTGTCTCCATATCTTGTATGACACCTACGATTGCTCAAATAACATTCAAACCATTTTAAAAGATTAGGGCCTACTCCTGCTTCTGCTAGCTTGTACAACAACAGATTGTGATTCACACAGTCGAAGGCTTTCTTGATGTCAATATATACTGCCGTGGCCACTTTGTTGTCGTTGTCCAACTCCGCTAGGTGTTGGACTAATTTCAACACGGCCCCCCCCCGTGCTCCTCAATTTACGAAAACCGAATTGATTTTTATTAAAGTAGCTATTATGTTCCAAAAAATTATATAATTTAGTGTGGATGATCCGTTCCAGTATCTTCCCAGTTACTGGGAGGACGCAAACAGGCCTCCAGTTTCCGATTTGAGTAAGGTCACCTCTTTTGGGCAAAGGGGAAATCCTACCATCTTTCCAGTGCTGTGGAAATTCGCTGTGTGTTACAAGCAGTTGCAGGAGTAGTGTGAATTCCTCAACACAATTTAACAAGCTCTGTCGTAGAAATCTACAACTGATTCCAGCAATACCTGATGATTTATCTATATCTATTTTCTTTATAATAAGGCTTATCTCAGTGGGCGTGACAGTATTTACATCTATCTCGCAGCCAAGTATGTTTTCTCGTTCAACATATCTATATAATACATTATCTCCCAACTCATCGTTCAGTTTTTTACCTATATTACAGAAAAATTGATTGGCATAATGTGCACAATCAGAGAGAGCTACCCCTTTTTTTGTGGTTTCATTCATGAAGCAAACCTCGTCATTGTTAATACTTTTGGGCTTAATCAGGTCATTTATTGTTATCCAGTATTTTTTCGGATTCTTCCAATGTTTCTGCAATTTGCTTTCGATATAGCGTTTCCTAGCATTGATCAGATCTCTGCTTATCTTTTTCTTTAATTCCCTCATTTCTGTTAACAAGATAGCCTTAATATCTGTTGTAAGATTCTTTCCTTTTCTCATCAATTTTCTGCAAATCCTTTTCTTTTTTGCTATATTCTTTTTTATTCCAGTAGTGATCCAACTGCTGTCCTCAAATCTAGCCTTATATTCCTTCATGGGAGCCTTCTTATCTAGATATTTCTGCATCTCATCTAGCCATGTGTTCCATATTTGAGCGCCATTCAGGTCACTTTTAGTCAATCCATTATATAGTCTATTACGTACTAACCCATCAAATTCCTCTTGGACTACTTTAGAATAGTTTCTAGCTTTTTTTATGTTATGAATGTGTCTCCCTCTAGCTTTCTTTTTCACTGCAAATACTATCAGGTGGTCACTGTGATATATATCTAAGGTTCCCTTGCTCTGTATGAACGGTGCATTGGTAATGATCGTATCAATGCTACTACTGTTACCAATGCCTGGTCTAGTGACACTGGAAATTAAACGTTTCATGCCCCATTTTCTAATCAAATCCATGAGTCTTTTGTTCCTACAATCTCTGCGTAGACGAGCATCCAAATTGATATCACCTATAAACCAGAGTTCAGAATTTTTGAAACGATCATCCAAGCATATCGATTTAATATACTCTACCAAACTATCTATATTATAGCCTGGTGTCCTGTATATATTTACAATAGTCATTGTCCTATGCCCTGGTTTTTCTATTATAGCTACCAGTGTCTCCAGTTTTTCAGTCATAAGACTTACGTCATACTCAATTTTAGTATATGTTGACCACTTCTTATTTATGTAAAGTCCCACGCCCCCACCTTTTCCATTTGGTCTGTCTTTTCTAAAAAAAGTATGATCTGGAATATCTACATGTGCAGATGGAATTCTGGGTTTTAATAATGTCTCAGAAATACCAATTATATCAAACGTTGTCAGATTTCTTGTCAAATGTATATGCTTATGGAATAGGCTACAGATGTTCCAATGGCAGATTTTTATACCCTTATCCTTCTTTATTACATTACATTTGTGAGACATTCCATTACAAATCTTTTGAATAACTCATATAACGACTGTGAACATGTAATCATATGGAAAATACATAATAAACAAGTGAACAACAAACAAAAGTGTAAATGATTATATAAATGAACATACTCGCGGACTGCGTTGTCGGGGAGTATAGAAAATAACCTATTCATGACATTGTAGTACATGGTTTGGCTATCCTGGTTCGAAAGAATAATCAGAGTGTCCGATGTTATGTGCTTTTCCTCTTATTGTCTATAAGATAAAGTTCTACTCACAGTTTGCAAGCAGAAAATAGTTCGTTCACTTGTAATCAGCAAGCTCTTGTCTTGTGAGATGTTTTTGTGCATAATGATATGGTACTGCGACTTGTTGGGATGTTTCCTGATATCCCGGATTTTTACTTCGGGATGTTATGGGCGGTCTTATAGTCCGTATCAGTCCAGAAAGAAATAATGATCTTCAGTTAGTCATTAAATATTAATCAATTTCATATATGATTTTCCTATACAATCAACAAATATGTGAAAGTTGCGGTACTTAACTCCTGTTATCATGCAAAGTTTTATCAAACAAATAGTATACAACATAATGAATCATGAGAAAAGCAGGAAGGAAAACAATATTATATATATCCGGCCATAGTTTTGTCCAATCAATTAGTATACAACCATAGTGGGCATGAGAAAACAAAGAAGAAAACAGTATATCTATCATATAAGTTACTGAGTGTCACTGTTCCATCATATGTAATAACGAACGAAGAATAAATATAAAACAACCATAAACTTAGCCATTGATCCCGTAGTAGTGCCCGTCGAGTCCGGTATGGAAAACGACTAAGCCACTTGGGGAGTCATTACCACCTACCAACAAAAGTATCATATTAGGGTACAGTTAAGTAAATTTAAATCCTAGAATATACCCGTTGACACTGTATATGTGTATCCGTATGTGGTCTGGTCCAGTATGGAACCAAATTCCCACTTTTTGGAAAAACATGTGCCGCTCATAGTTGCCTAACACGCCACCGATCCCTGTATGGAAATCTGTTGACGGCTTAAGTCATCTACAGGTGCTTGTTATTTAGCTGGTTCTTCAGAAAAACTTTCTCAATCTCGTGGGCAATTTTTACTTGAGCTTGGGAGTTTGGGTGAATACCGTCTTCTAGAAGTTCGTACTTGGGGAATTTTTTTCCACCTTTATGTTTCGGATGGATCACGTGGTCTATCCTAGGAGTCAGAAGTTGGGTTGATCTATTCAATTTGTCGATTTCAGTGTTAAGCTCAATAACTGCTTTGTAAATCTTGGATTGATCCTCCATCATCCCGGGATACGAGAGGCCTTTATTACACAAGATCAGAGATAGTGAATACATACTGCATATTGCTATCCTTACCTCAGGGGAGATTTCCTCTATTTTTGCAATCAAGTATTGATATTCTTCGATGAGTGAGTTAATAATGGTCCTGTTTCTTGTGCGGTCAGAGGCTGTTATCATGCCGTCTGAGGAATTAATCGTCGTAAAGTCATTAATCCCTGCAAGAATATAGACTGTTTTTATCTCATGATCTTGTGTCAGCAAGTCGTATAGTTCCTGACGCACACGGTTCACCTTGGCTCCGGGCAGGCAGCGACAAAATTTGTAGTCTTGTACTGTTTCACCTATTAGATTCCCTAGGCCGCGCGTCCTCGAGTCTCCGATTATCACAAAATTGGGATTCGCCATATTCTCTCTTGAGTA
Source organism: Alentia gelatinosa (assembly GCA_950022655.1). NCBI lineage: Eukaryota > Metazoa > Annelida > Polychaeta > Phyllodocida > Polynoidae > Alentia > Alentia gelatinosa. The sequence goes on from OX465584.1 coordinate 34,074,808, forward strand.
TTAACTGTTTCAACGGTCTCAGGTGTTGCTTCTATATTTCTATGCTGCTACCATTTTCTCCCTCAACTCCATCAATATGTGACCGAGTTGATTCCTCCCCTTATACGAATTAGTCTCATATAGCCGGCTCTTCCTGGTTGCCCCACCGCCCCAGAAATGGTCGTCAGTTGACTCGACAAGCTTCAAGTCTCCAGTCTTAAATAATATATCTCGCAGGTATTCGTTTTGCCGGAATTTCTCATACACTATTTCCTTCATAATCCTGATTTTATCTGCCTGCCATGCCCCTTCTGAATCCCCCTTTTCTATCTGCTTTCCAATTTGCTTCACGGCATAGGGGTTGTCCATCCCCAATATCTTTTCTGCTAACTCATCGTTCTTGAAGTATTTACACTTCCTGTATACGTACGCCTTTTCTGCTGAGCGGAAATTCACTTCGTTTTCGTCTACATTCATTACAAGTTTACCACTGTAAAAGTTCGACAATGCACATTGTTCCCCATTAAATAGAATTCCTGAGTTTGAGCGTTTGGCACCTTTTGGAATTATCACATTTTCTTCGTTATAATTTTTGGTAGATGGCTCGGTGTCCATAGCTATGCCAATTAGCCTTTCTTGTATAGTCGGGTTTGTGTCAGTATCAGTATTCTTTTTGACATCCTCCTCGGTAGTTTTATTTGTATGTGGAGGGGCTTGGGCAAGTCTCTCATGGCGTGATCGATTTGGGTCTTGACCTTGTTCAGTCAGTTCTGCTGCCCTCGCTAAGGTATAGAATTTGCCGCCAATCACGGCTCCTTCACTGGTCGTCTTGGCTGGTATGCCCTTGATTTTGGCGTCTCTAACAGCTGAGCGTAATATGTACCTTGCTTCCCTTTGTTCCCTTGTTTCATAGGGCTCGACCCATACTCCGCGGGCTCGGGGGACATTTCTTAGTAACCTCTTGTTGTTCACAATTCTGCATACTAGTGGGATATCACTAAGTACTGCCTCGATTGGTCGTGGCTTGTTGTTCTGTGTTTGCCCCTGTTTATATTTACCTATTCTTTTACAGTGGATGATATTTCCCGGGATAAGTCGGATATTAATATCTTCGCAGATCTGATGAATTATGATGTTTATATCTTCATGATCCCTTTCCTCCACCCCGATAATGATGATTTTATATGCATCCTCGTTTTGTTTACTGAATGGTTTGTTTGTGTCACCTAGTTTAGATGCATAGCTTTTTCCTTCATTCGACCCGGTATGTACACCCTCTAACTTTGACTTCATTGTTTCATTTTCTCTCTCTAGTGTAGCTAGCCTTTTACGTATTTCAACCAGACTGTTTTCTTGTAGATTGAACCTTTTATCAGTTTTTTCATTAAGTGTTTCCACTTTTTGATTCACTTCACTCAAGCCTGACTTCAGGGTAGAACTTACACTGTTCTCGAGTTTTGCCAGATTTTGTTTATTTTCGGCGCTCATTGCAGTTAACCTGATCATTATATCATCTAGTGTGTATTCACCCATTTGTTTAGTAGATTGAGATAGACTATCGCCATCCAAAATAATGCTAGAATCTTCTTCGCAACTTATGTCTAACATGGACGGTGTTGGTATCTTCTTCGGGTCTGAGTGTCTACTTTCAGGGCTTAAAGCATCGCTAGATGGAGAGAGGAGTCGTTTTACACTGGTGCTAGACTGATTTTGAGTTTGAAAACTAATGTTCTTAGGATTACTAGTTGAGGTTGTTACAAGAGTTACCGATCTCTTCGGGATGACCAGTGCAGGGAAATCCTCTTTCTTTTCCGGTTTGGTGTCTCCGTTCATGCTAGTAAGCTCCGCCTGTGCAGTGCCTATGGCGGCCATCTTGGCGTGTATCCTGCGCGAGTACCATTCACGATAATCCAGGGTTTTTGATGAAAATACTCCTAATGGCGTCCTGTTAAGTATTACACTGTCATCAGAATATCTTTATGCATCTACCATAGTAAATCCAAGGACTTCTAATCGTTCTGTTTCTCTCTAGCACATGTATGACCGGGAGAGCTCTGTCATGCGTCTACATGCTCGCGGTACAGGTCTGCTGGCCAGCGACTGCCGGCGTCGGCTCTGTATCATGTGTTAAAAACCCTGTCACTGTAAAAATATGCCTGTCTTACCATGAACGGAATAAACATTCCTGGACAACGTGACTGCTGTGTCTACTTCGTATTGATATATGGTGGCTGGCTTGTGGGGATATTGCAGCCTTATATTTTCAGTCCTAAATATGAATGTCAATTGTGTGGGAATTGTTGTAGCATATGTAGGTAATATAAGTGGAATGGGGGGTATAAAAACCCTGATCATACATGAAAATGCATCACTCTAACGGGTGAAAATACAAGTGATTGTCCATTCACTTAAGCATTGAGCTCTGGCCAACCACATAGACTAGTGAAACCAGCCCAATTCTACACTGTGCCAAGAAATAAACTGTTCCCCACCACTCAAAATATGCAGTAACCCTCAAGAAATTCTGCACAGCAGCTAGATTGTCCAGTATATTGGTTATAATAGATAATTACCTGAGGTACTTACCTAAGTACTGAAGGGGAATTGATGTTCCAACGAGCCTAGGTATAGTGCCTACTGCAATGTGTTATAACTACAGCCCTTCAAGGTGGAAAGCGAAGTCCAGTAAATTAGAGACTTATTTTTGCAAGGTCTGCTGGGGTGGGCAGCATTTACCAATCTGTTCACCCTCTTGGTTGCCTCGCCTCCTTGTGGTGCAGGCCAGATATGCTTGCATGCAAGCATAACAAAAGCGACTGGGGTGGAAAGTTAGCTCAGTAGTAAAAAGCAATGGACTTTTTCTCCTTCACCCCTAGCAGTGGTAGATTTACTGCTATATCAAAGGCCAATCCTTCTCATACCATGTCTATGTGATGTGGGAAGGAAAACAAACTCATCTCGGTAAATGTGTAGGGGTGGGGTTTCCACCTAAATTCATTTCATAGATTCCATCACCACCCTTGTGGTGTAAAAGAACCTTGAGAAAGTCTGGTGAGAACCTGCAATGGTTAACTGGACGTTAAATCAAACCAACCAACCAACCAAGGTGGAGGCAAACTTGACAAACTGTTGTTAGCAATGTTGGTGATCGGTGTCCACTTACGCGGGGTTTTACTGTAGTTCTATACTACCTTGTAGCAAAGAACTATAGGGAGTTATAGTTCTTTGCTTGTAGGGACGAAAATACAGTAGAATTGCGCCTAACGGAAACACAACGTAAGCGACCACCCTGCGCAAGCGGGATCTTTTGCTCGGAATGGAAATTATCCCTTCTATTAAATGTTTATTTTAACCCTGTGTATTCGGACACTCCGCGTAAGCGGACAATTATTTCGGAACGAAAAGGCCAAACCCTGCGTGAGCGCACACCCTATGAAATAGTGGCCATCACTCCGGATTGTCGAGATTAATCTGTTTTTGGTGCGAGTGTGTGTATGTGTGTGGTGGGTAGACTGGTAGCCAAAAGTCCACCTTCAGGTGAGACAATAGAGGTGTTACCGTTCAGTGCATTGTGTGCCCAGTATGGCCTCCTGGCCAGAGAGACTCAGCAATCATACCTAGAGTGGGAACAGTAGGTGTGATTGCGGGAGTGTTTTTGAAAGATTAGACTGTTAAAACAAACTAGGACACTTTACTAATGAGTCCTATTAGTCTAAACTTTAGATTTGATAATTGTCTCAGTTTCTTTCATAGATAAAGATAAGTACATGTTAATTAGGCCCGCCAATGTTTTAATTACAGCTGCCTGCGGTGTTCCTCTTTTATCTAAATAAAATCGCAAATAATACTGGAACAATGTGCATTTGTTTCCCACCAAATCCGAGCTGGAATACCATAGAATACGATGCAATCACTGTACTTGATCTCAGAATAATCCAATTGGGTATTATAAACATATTACACTTTGCTATTTATAATTACACCTATATTTGATTAAAAGATTCCATATGAAAATCATCATTTCTATATTTATGAGTTATGTTATAGGGATGCATGTAATACGCAATTCAGTGCTATAAACTAGTATAAACCTGAAACCCCCGCGTAAGCAAGCACCTCGCGTAAGCGGCTACCTCGCGTAAGCAGACACCTCGAGTAATCGGGCACTTTGAGTTTGGCCCGGTGTGATGCGAAAATCGGTTACCTTGCGAAATTCCGCTTTTATCGCCCACTCTACTCGCGCATGCGTGTGGAGGCCTTCTTGCGCTCCCATTTCACGGACTATTCTGGAGCCTCGGAATACATAGCATAATTCTCGGGAGCGGAACGTTCAAACCCAAACGAGGCTCTAGCTGGCAAAGGGTTTTGCCATTTTCATAACCCTAGCTTTCTCTTATTATCGCTCTATCGCCGAAACGTAAATCGATGTTAGCGCTAGTGCTGCGAAAGATCTGGGAGGAGAGTGGTACAAACTAGGATGGGAGCGCCCGATGATTTCCGCACTCTCCAATCGTGAAATTCATTACTGCGCATGCTCATGGGCGATAAAAGCGGAATTTCGCAAGGTAACCGATTTTCGCATCACACCGGAACGGAATGTGCTCGCTTACGCGGGGTTATATACTGTATCTGCTATGGTACCGGGTAGCACTAGCAGAGTTGCCACACTGGAACGATTGTGTGAGATAGGAAGGGTTTCCATAACACTCCACCGGTTTCATTGACTTCGAACGATCGCTTCGCGCGCTATTGGGGCCGGGCCTTTACATTTACCCGCTTGGTTACATTCAACCCCTCACATTAGCAGTTGGCGGGGAAAAGGCACAGTATAACCACTGAACATCTGCTAGAGACCAAACCGAATCTGCTTGAAGAGTGCACGTAAACTTGCCTGGTTTCTGCCTGTGTATTGGATACCCCGGGAACCAGCGTACACGTGAACGTCACTGGTTTCTGGCATATACGTTATGCACTCGGACAATCAGCAATAAACACATCGGGCCAGGCGTTTTGTGAACTATCTTCACGAACAATTGTGAGATATATTCGTTTGGAGAAACATTGTCAGTGCCTTAAAACAGCTAACTGTTATATATAAGTGTCAAAGGTACATGCAAAATGTTACGACGATCCTTCATACAGGTTAGTTTTTCCATTATTGAGTGGGTATCTGTAAATTCATGTATTATCGTTCACCCCACACGCCGGGAATTTCGATCTGTGTCACTGTCAGTATTATTAGAACTACAGGAATCGTTTTACTTTCTTCAAAACAGACTTTCGGGGTGGGAAGTGTCAAATTTGTTATAAGAGGCATTACAGAAACTCTTTTAAATATTAAGTGATGGTTGGATTCTATGTTGACAATCTTTTCCTGCGACCGGGTCGGCCGAGCGTTTGAGCGGAATTTTTTGTTTTTGTAACGTATCGGTACACGCCTCGTCCACCACAGCATTCTAGTCGTTCTACCCGCCCAGTCGGACTTGTTATACGTAGTACAACGCTATGTCCGCTATCACTCGCCACAGTCGTTGTACTTAAGGACATAGGCAAACTTTCAGATCCTTTGCGAACCAAACTGGTTCGCACAATAACGTTTGTAAAGGAAGTGGTATGAAATTTAAAAAAAAACCAGTTGAATTCAACAACTCGCATCTCGATCTTTAGTCTGGCATTATATCAGAAGATAGGATGTTTATTTCTATAGGTCATCACGATATATTTTTCATTAAATCACTGAAAACAGGAAGGTAACATGTTTGTGGTTTTTTTATCTAAATAATCCGGGTGTTCAATCTATGACTGGAAATTTTAGCCATAACACAGGTATATGATATTATCTCAACATATAGGCCCAAGTTTTAGCTTTTTAACAATATCTTATTTATAAAGATCGGCCTGTTATTCACGAAACAAGAACAAATTATATTTTAGTTAACCCTGTGCTTATGGTTTTGAAGCCATACTGCTGACCCAGGTAAGGTATCTACATATCCGACCCTATACCAATTCGTCGAATCAGCCTGGAAGAAGGTGGCGCTTTGAACCCCCTCTTTGGCCATCTTGGCAAGTAACCTATACAGTGTTAAGGCTATGCTTTATTTAGCCTGGAAGCCTGGCCTAGTTAGACTAAAGGCCAGGTAACGGGTTCCAGTTTCGTGGTGCATTATTGGTAACGCCTCCATTGGCAGACCACCAGATACGCTGGTTCCCAGGGTATCAACTAGGGGGCTCGGTGGAGATGTACTACAGTCTAGGTGAAGGACGTAGGAACCCGTTATCTGCCCCTTATTCATTAGGGCAGGGAACCAGTCTATGCTCTATTGCGCCGATTCACTGGAAATTGGGGGGGGGGGGGGGGCGATAATTTAGTCGCCTACCAGCCGGCCCCCCGTCGCCGATTGTGGAGCTAGGGCACCGATCGTCGGCACCCGAACTCCACATCATTGGCACCCGATCTCCAATGATTTTTGCATGGTTCTTGACACTTTCTTTCATTGGTCGCCCTACCATCGGCGATTCAGAGGCGATTTTGCTGATCTTGACCCTCTCAATGGCTTGCGATGTCATTACAAAAATTAGATATGGTTGGGACCCGCGATCGACAAAAATGGGACACATAATATAATTTTAGAACCAGAGTATCATATAAAAATTCATAACATCAATTTATTTACCTTCATTTTTTGATAAATCGCAATATTTAGTGGAAATTTGTTTTTGTTCTATTGTCAGCGCACTGGTATCATTCACAACAGTGTCAACAGATACATTTTGGGTCCCCTCATAAAAAAAATTGTTATGTATATATATTATTAAAATCTATTATGATGATGCATTACTTCTGGAATTATAATTGCGGTCCAAACAGTTTGGCCTTTACCACTATCTAGAGTGAGGACCTGTAAGGAAGCACCCTATGATATTCTCAATACACATGTCACATATGTCACCATCAGTAAGTAACAACTTCATTCACCTGCCCTTTGTCCAAGGTTTAGATCTTGTTGATAAAATGACAAACCTTTTTTTTTTCATTGTAGGTTACTCGACAGTTTGTCAGACAAATGGAGACAGAGGCTCGATCAACACAAGTTCTGACAGGGGAGAGGAGTAAGAATCATTTTAGTGTGACAGGCTGTGACTATAAACATAAAGTTCACTTTTTTTATTAGTGTCTGGCCAACCATTATTGTTGAGTAAATTTTACTTACCGTTTTTTACGAGCCTTTTGCATTGTCTGTCCTGTTGCATAAATATCCTGAATATATGCATAGATTATTGTACATGGTAACTTGATGTCTGTAAATCCTTCGTAAAATTGTGATCATAATCTGTTCTACTCCTAGTCAAAATCATTACCAAGGAATAGGAATCTCATTTATGTAGAATCATGCACTACTCAATATGTTTTTCAGGTGTAAACAAAGTGACGTTGATCGGTCGTGTAGGGCGGGCGGCTGAGATGCGAGGATCTGCTGATAGGCCCGTGGCTCTGTTCCCACTCGCCACCTCCATCTCCATCAAACGTCCAGACGGTAGGACATCAGACTCCGTATATTCTGTTGGCAGGATCAATTGTCTTTCATTTGATAGCTCTCTAGCACGAGACCCCTGGCATTTATGACCAGGCACATGGAAATATTCACACAGAGTTAATCATCCGTGTTCCTTTTTTGTTATAGGTTTGTTTAGGTGGTTCCTTTGATTAGATATTTTCACTTGGTAAATATCAAATTCAATATTGGTATTTTGGTTTTAGGTACATATGAACAACAAACAGAATGGCATCGAATCTCCGTCTTTCGTCCGGGATTGAGAGACATCGTTGCCGCCACGATTGCATCGGGGTATGTTTAAAAGTTCTCTCTTTATCCTCTTTCATTATGATAAAAGGAATGCTAATAGAACCCTTAATCAGATAATGATATTCAGCTCTTCCCGGTCCCCCGCTCCGGTTCAGATAAGGAATTTATGCACGCCTCATCTAAATTGATGTTATTCCATGACAGAACCAAAGAGACACTACTGTAATGGTAAAGGCATTACATACACCTCAATAGATATTTATTCCATGTGCGATTCATGGTGTGATTCAAGACCAAATGATTTTCTCAAGTTGACTCGTATACACGTCAATTTGATCACCAAATAGTGTTAAACAGATTTTAGATTGCCGAAAATGTTCGTTTTGAACATGCACAAGAGCGAGCTAGTGTAAGACCTTTATGGTTATGAACTAGTCTAGTTCACTAAGTCGACGGCTGGCCCCCAGGAGGTAGAGACGGAGGTGGAAATTTATGTTATCTTTTCTTTTTTTCTTTTCTTTTTCATATATCCTTACTATTAATTGCATCATAGAATATTTAATTGAGGCATCTATATAACGAGGTTAGCAAGCTACTAATTGTGTTTGCTGGAATTTGATTGCGTACATAACGTGCCGTGAACATATGAATTCCAAAGTTCATCCGTTCAGGTGTTCCTGGCGGTTCATGCTTTTGCGCCTCGTCATAATTACGTACCAATCTTGTATCTGTGTGCAAATAACTTTGTGCTGGGCCTATGGTATACCTACAGATCCCGAGGGATGTTAATAAACCACAAACAAACAATAAATTTGTTCATCAGGGAATTCCTCCAGCAAAATTCCCTTAATACCGATTTAAAAAATAATGAACTGTTCGATTGCAGTGACCGCGTTTATGTTAGTGGCGCTATCAAGTACAACACATATGAGGCCGATGGCAAGACCGTGCAATCCACCAACATTATTGCAGGTATGGAAATCTATTACCCCATTAAGTACGGATGATACCTTGAGGTAGAAGGTGCTAAGGACGGATAATGCCTGAGGCATCATTTATGATATTTACTATACCATATTTACACGTGATTAAACAATCGAATTTTAGTTCCAGCGACAATTAATCTGTCCCCTAGACCTAGTTTTATGCTATTACACCGGTACTCGTCCCTTAATGGACATACCGGTCTAAATAGACTTTTGTTCAAGTAAATCCTTTATCCTGTTTATCAATTTACCCTGTTTGCTTATGGTTATTTAATTTGTGTATCCTATCTAATTGTCTAAGAATATTTTGGTATTTTCTTGATTGAGTTTTGGATATTTGAAACAGGGACAACAGCTTTCGGATTATTTCATGTGTAATGAATTTTCACCATTTTAAAGTTGAGGTAGCAGGGTTAGGACATTGTCCGATTTCCTCCACGACATTACTGGCAGCAGTCTACAAAAAACAAATCTTATGTTTACTTTTCTCAATAAGGATTCCTTGGTCAATGTTATGAATAATTTGGGATGGCCTATCGTAACAAGTAAACCATCGGTTTACAAACTCCCCGTGTAACCTAAATATCATTGTAACGACCTGTATGTTCAATAATAGGATCAGATAAGTCCACTTGTCTTTAAAAATGCCAGTTTCAGATTATTTTCCCGCACAGTGGCTATGGCCAAGCCCTATGCACTAGCCTTGTGCTGATAATATCGTAATACATCGTCATATTGATTGTTTTTAAGACGATGTCATTCGGGTATCCCAGAAACGAACCACAGAAACTACAGACGGATCTTCGCAAGCAGAGTAGAGACGTGTAGTTTCTTTAACATTATTAAGACTTATGCCCATGGATAATACCTATGGGCATCTATTGGAACTTTGATTTAAATGATCGAGAATGTGGTATTATTTGTCCTATGCAGCCGTAGCATGGTGTTTTAAAGATTATTAACGACCGTGGTATAGCATATGATATAGTTGAGTATCAAAGAATGTATCATTGTTTTTGCTAATATATAAATGTAGATGCTTACACACACAAAAGTTCGGATGCGACACCGTATATTGTAAAGATTTCTATCTCTTACCATTACACATGTTGACATGTTTTTGCCTGGCTGGTCTGTCAACTATTTTGATATTGAACCTACAACTATTTGCTTTGATTCATATGTTTGTATTCCTTTCCTTATCCCCAGAGCTTGGGGGAACTAGTCTTGAGAGATTTATCAAGTTAGCATGTTATGAGTTAGGAAAGAAAGTAACATTGTGTTGAAATATTATTATGGGAACTGTTTCATGAAAAGGATAAACATGAATAGGAATTTTTTTATCAACTCATGTGTTCAAGTATGCGAAATTCACTTGAGAAGGATCGTGTAAATGAATGGTTAAATATCGTTTCAAATAAAAACATTAAAAAAAGCCATTGGTTCTCCTATGAGTCCCGTTTTCTTCAGAATATTTTACATCTGATACTGCGTTCACTAAATGGAATTTCAATATACAGTGTATGTAAAATACGACAAAGTCACGATCCGTGAAACGGTTAATAGGAAATGCTGGTCTGTGCAAGAGTCCAGCAATATATGGAAATATTGAGTTGTTTACCAATTATGGCTTTCAGGATACTGTTCTTGGTGTATTTTGGGGATGCTGAACAATATATTCTCAATCTTTCCAGTAACAGTTGGCTAGAAACCTTTCAGTCCAAACGTATGTAGAGAATTATGAATAACCATATAACAATAACATACGAATTGTGAAACTTTCCTAAAATTTTGACAAACTATTTTGTATTTTGACCAGATTGTATTTTCTAAAGGGTTCACAATCATGATTACTTAAAATAACATTTTTTTTTTAAATTCAGAACATTAGAATAACTTAATTTTACCTTGGCCAACATTCGATTGATTACGGATACAGATGAGATTGGCGTTAAATCGGAATGTGTGTGAATTGCAAGTATGATAAATGTTTTGTATAATCCTGGATATTATAATCTATAGACTGGAAGCTGCCTATAGATATTTGTGAGAGTGGCTTCTCTGTGCCACACAGACTGCACTGACACCTTGTCGCTGGATGTAAATCAGAGATGTCAGTTTTCAATGTTTCCGTTGAAATTCATGTTTTCATTTTTAGAATAAAACAATTTATTTTTCCTTTCGTGATATTGATATACGAACGGCTAAATAACCAAATTCAGCCACAGCCCATGATCCCCCGCTGAACCTCCCCACTGACCCATGTAAAAAATGTGGCTTTCCATTAATCCCTTGATCTCCCCACTGTTATGTGTAAACCCTGTATTGCAATGAAAAATATTTCAATGTTTTTTTTCTGATCGCAACTGGCATCTCGGGTGAATTAAGTTAGAACAATTCAGAGTGTCCCAGAAAGGTGGTTGATACCTTAAATGCACGGTGTATATATTATAAAGCTTGTCTTAAGCTAAGTTTTATGATTTCTCACTCTGTGACACTTGCAGATAATGTGAGTGTGGTGATAACATTTTTACATTTTCCTAAAATCTTTAGAATTAAGATAGATCCACAATTTAAAGTGTCCAATAAAGATCTTTAAGATTTTTAAGTCAGAGGATCACTTAAAATAAAGATAGAACTACAACTGTTCCAGAAAGGCCTAAAGTTACTGTAATGCAATGAGCTGAGGCCAATAATTCACTTATAATGCCTGAAAATGTAGTCCCCTCCCTTAATCCCCAGGCATATTTTCTGGATTTTTCCGTTTACACATCCCATACCTGCAGTTCAACGTGTCTCTGGCGTTAAGGGTTTACTTTACTATACGGTCCATAGTCCTAACTGTAACTGGCGAAGCCGCCATCACCCCCGACACCGCCATCACCCCCGACACCGCCATCACCCCCGACAACGCCATCACCCCCGACACCGAACATTTGACACCCCCAGTGATGCGGGTCACATGAGAACTCCCAACAGTGTCCGGATGTTCTGGGTTGTCATTCCATACTGGCCTCATTCCGACATGCATGAAAAAAAAAAGAATCAATAGATATACCCATTTGTCTTCGCTATCCTTCAAAACAGCTGTCTCTTGCTTTATAACTGCATTTAGATGTAGTTTTCCAATGAAGCTTGGCTGGTTCTCAAGTCCAGCCATTTTATTCAGGTCTGCTGGGGTGGACAGCAATTACTTATTTGCCTGATTGCAAGAGTACACTAATCAGCAATTACCAATCTGTTCACCCTCTTGGTCCCCTTGCCTCCTCGTGGTGCAGAACAGATATGCTTGCATGCAAGCATAACAAAAGCAACCGGGATGGGGAGTTAGCTCAGTGGTAAAGAGCACTGGACATGTAATACCAAGGTTGTCAGACTTTGTTGAATCGGGTCCCACTGCAGCCACTCTTCTCCTTCACCCCCAGCAGTGGTAGATTTACTGCTATATCAAAGGTCAATCCTTCTCATATCATGTCTATGTGGTGTGGGAAGTAAATAAACTTTCAAATGTGTAAATGTGTAGGCATAAGATTTCTACCTAAATTCATCTCATAGATTCGATCACTACCCTTGTGTAAAAGAACCTTGAGAAAGTCTGATGACAACCTGCAATGGTTAACTCGATATTAAATCAAACCAACAAACAAGCTGTTTCCCAAACTGCGCAGTGCCTCGCCAATTAACATGGAACAGCTGGTCACCCCTATATGGAGATATGGGGTGAATATTTTACCTCGGTAGGCTCTGTTCCGGAAAGTTAAATTATGAGCTGTATAGTGAGTACTCTCAATATACCCAGGTAAAACCCAGAATTAAAATTTGGGATCATAATACATCTCCCTTTAATACCTCAAGCAAAAATCAAAGAACCAGAACCCCCTAGGTCTCTAGTTCTCTGCAAAAATATAGAAAGGCATTATTGTAGTATCCAAGTCCGTGAGGTACAATCTACAATTTCAAGTACATTCTAATTGGTAACTGGTCATTATGACACATGTTCTATTACTTAGCTCAATGTGAAAATCGTGTCCTTTAGATGTATCTTGTTCGGTTATTGTCTTCTAATTGTGGTATTTGTAAGGAAGGGCGTCCTCCGTTGATTCCTCACCACGTCCCCTGTGCCTCGTATTTGGCGCCACTTTCCACGGTTCACCGGTTGACCTACTTCGCCGCGTGTGACCTATTTACAGGTGAGAGGACAACAAACATGGCGGACCCATCCCGACATGGCTCACCTCGACACACCTGAGAGTGAAGCTATCGGTGTAATCTCGCCTCTCACCAGGCCATGTAGGAGATAGTAGTGCCAGCTGATAAGATTAGGTAAGGCTGTGTAGGCTTAAGTTATCTGAATTACTTGAGACGGGTGATTCCAACACTACGCGGCTCGCTCAAAACAAAGTATGATTGAGTGTATTCTCTTTGATAAACAAAAGTAGGTTCTACTGTCAATTGATTGCCTTGATTCTTTCTTTAGAGATTATGGTCAGATTAACTTTAGAATTTAGCATGTGCGAAATGTTATCAGGAGGTTTATACGAGTGCAATACTTTTCTGGAAATTCATGTAAAGAAAATTACAAGGGTGGCAGCCAGGAAAGATGAATAGGCTGTATTAAATTCAGTATAATAATTACAAATTATTTAAGGAAGGGGGGGGGGGGTAGGATAAAACATTTAAAACTTCAATAAAAGGTAGGAATGTGAATATATAGACGACAATAGTTACGACATGATGTGCTGGTGTGAGAAACGACACACTAATGTTCAGTAAAGAAATTTAGGAAAATTGTAAAACTGTTATTTGAAAAATGTGAATGTCATAAAAATGTCCTCACCCCAAAAAAAAAAGAAAGAAAAAAAGACTGGCCCTTGATTTAATCGTATTTATAAATGATTTTATTGAGCTGTTACCTATTTTGCCTGACAGATGCTAACATGATTGAGTGATTCTCCTGAAGACCTCACAGCTGATCATGGCGGCGGAGACCGACCACATCCTGACCACATCTACGGGACTCCGGACCAAGTACACCTTCATCGTCATCAACTTTATCTGCTTTGTAAGTACTAACATTAAGATCCTGCTTCATTACAGGGGGTTCAGTAGGGGCCTATTGAAATGCAACGCATATTTCACTAGAACGGAATATTAAACTTTAATTGAAATTTATTTTAGTATAATTACGATGGAAACCCACAGACCGTGTTATACGTCAAGGATGAAATGATATTCGTAGAGTGCATTATATATTATTGTAGCCGGCCTGCTTTGTGTCTTAAGGCAGAGATCCACCAAGTGAAAATTAGGGCCGGACGACGTCCGTGCGGATGGAATGTGGACGTCGGCCGCTCCCGCCTCTCGTCGGTTCAAGCCGGTTGGGACAATCGCCTTGGTGGATCAGCAAATAATGTTAACTTGGCTAGAGCCGGCCGCATTCGCCTCTCGTCGGTCGTAGTCGCCTCTCCCATTTCCCTGTCGCCCGTAGCTGTCCGGGCGTCGTCCGGGCGTCGCCTCACCTAAATGTTATCGTTCTGCTGATCCACTGATCTCTAGCCGTGTGGAGTCGGCTAGAAACTCCCTAGCCGACGCTAGCCGACGCAAACTGATTTATTTGTTTTTTAAAGGCGGCCGGACGGACGATGTCGCTGCCAACACGGCGCGGCCGACACGGTGATACCCGAAGCCGCGAACGGACATCGAAAACTCCGACACTATCGTCAGAATTCTAGCCCCATAGCGTGCCATACACACTCATAACATTATTCCTTATCTTTATTTACCTTCATTGTTCGATTTAACATGTATTTCCGCGGTTATTTGACAATCTCTGACCGTTCCCGTACAAATCCAGACACGCCGACACACTGCTCCGCTCGATCCGCGGCTTTCGCGGGTTCAGAGTGTCGAAGTGTATTGCCGCACGCGGCGCCGCCTATCGAGGAACTCGATTACTACGTAAAATACCATGCGCGCCGCCTATCGAATCAATGGAGAACTCGGCTGGCCCGTCCCTGCGGGCGCCGTGTGGACGTCGGCCGGCTGGAAATAACTATTTGGTGGATCAGCACGGAGAATTCGAGACGGCCGGACAGCCGGCCTAGGCGATTATAGCACATATTGCCGTCGTCCAAAGCCGGCTGGACGTCGCCTCTGCAGTTCTTGGTGGATCTAGCGCTTTAGTTAAGCACTATAGTATGTAATATAAGCATAGTATGTCAAACTGAAAGCTAGCACATGGATTTTACTATACACGGATAATAATCTTTTCCTAGTGTCTGATTAGAATAATAGGACCGATAATACAGCTCATGATAATTAACATTAAAGACCGCTGGTAACAGCAATTACCATATCAAATTCCTTTATATTCTTTTTTATAGTTTTCAATGTTGGTGTACTAGAAACTAGTGTTTATTTTATGTATGCAGATCACGAGCTTTGCCATCCTTGGCGTGGGCATCTGGGTGTTGCTGGAGCACAATGTGGTATCGGTGGTGTTTGAGATCGTCGGGCAGCAAGACAAGATGCGGGCACCTATTTACTTGGTCACACTGGGCGCAGCTGCCGTGACCGTCATCGCCTACATCGGCGGCTACGGAGCCTATAAGGAGAGCAAATACCTCATCGTGGGGGTGAGTTATATATCAGAAATGACATGCAGAAATATACTTAGAGTTTGTTTCATCTGTAGAGGATGATACGAAATCTGATGGAAACTGAAATCAAAGCTTGCTACAAAAAAGAAATCATGTTTGTGTGAATCGAATAATAGAAGTATCGCTGCAAGAACCGGTGCAACCTGTGACCCTCTCTCCAGTCTGGTGTTAGAGTTGTGAGAAACCTCTTTTTGTTCGCGATTCGGCGCCATGATGAGGAACTCACAAAGGGTACACAAGATTGAATTTGAAAAATAAAAATTCGATTGTTTATCATGTGATGTAATATGTTATCCTTTATATTTTTATTTCTATTATTTATAATTCAATAATATGATATTACAATTACATTCTTTGCAAATTTCAAGTTTATTGTTAAAATATTCCCTTTTGAAAAACAATTTCATAAATGTTCATCAAATGAGGCTTAAGGCATCATCTTCCCCCTTACACATGATGCCTTAAGGCATCATCCTCCCTTAAAGAGTTAAAGAAGCGGGAGAGACTCCCAAGATGGCAGATAGGAAACTTTAGGGCATTTTAGGTGACCTAGTTGTAACGGTGAGCTGAACACATTAGTAGATAACCACTTTTCTAGACTGTGGTTAGTCTTAGAGGTTAGAGTAGTGATATACTAGTTTGGTTTCCAGTTAAGCTAGTATTCCACAAACAAGGTGATATTGCGATGCTTGGCCGGCCTCTCAGATGACTTTCTACCCGGCGCCTGGTCATTGTCCGGCCGAAAATGGCATTATTTTTACCGCGCTTTTCCACCAACCACCTATTCTAGCCGGCCAATGTCCACACCACGCCCGTACACCCAAACCCAGTGCCGGGTGGCCGCTTCCATTGCAGGGGAGGCGGCATGCTTTCGACGCTGGAGCTGTACTCTAATCAAAACCATTAGCCGGCTGTGCAATTTCAGCCAGCAAAATCTAATAAATCAGTATTTGTCAAGTGGGAGAAATCCTGCTAGGCCGATGAAAAGTGGTAAATCTGGTTGGACGCTGGGTAAAAAATCTAGCTGGTGGAAAAGTGTGGAATGGCTTTTTCAGCCGACCAATGGCCCGGTGCCCCAACAAACCCCAGCAAATGCTCAGCAACCTTGTGGCGACGCTCCAACAAACACCAACAGGTGCTGATTTCACCCGGCAATCATGACCCGGCACCTGCTGGAACCAATGGCGAGCTGTTTCACCAAGCAGTTCCTCACCAGATCTAAGCCAGATCTGCTGGCAACCGCTGTAAGGGCGCTGAACAACGTTTTCGTCTGGTTGGTGGTACACCCGCTTTACCCTGTCCCACACAGGGGACGTCAAGGATCTGTGTATCCAATAGGGCAGACATGAATTTTAAAGGATGAGATGAGTTGTAAAAATCATGTTACATAAAGGAACCAAACGGAACTTTTTTTATCTTCATAAAGGGGTCATTATACATCTTTGAAGGTAAGGGCCGATGGAAATGCACTGACATTTACTGGATTACCTAGAATCAAGGAAGTGCTTTTCTGTAGTATGGGAATAAGCACATGTGCTTTCTGACTGCCCGCCGGAAAGTCAAAGCCTCTCGGACTAAGATAATCCAGTAAACCGTTGAAGTGACATGTGGCTGTCATTTTGATGACACTTGTTTTGTACAGCCTGACCACTGATTGGCTAACGATGGTGGCGTCATCGTACCCAACATACGCCACCCGAGCCACTGTTGCATATATGAGATTAGTGAAAAATATGATCAAATCCGATCTCCCCGCACATAAATGGATGTCCACTCCAGCATTTTGAAAAGTAATACTTTATTCCTTATCTGTCGACGTTTCGACCCTTCTCAAGGTCTTCTCCAGGACAGGAATGATTAATAGAGAATAACACAACAAAAAATACCATGGGTTAGATAAACAGTAGAACCGCATGTAACACCCTCCATTCCGAGCTAAAGTGTCCCCTCAAGCGAGTGACCCCGTACATAAGGTTAAGTCAAACATCTAATAAAGGGAACCGTTTCTAGCAGAAGTGCTCTTTATCCTACCCCTAATAAAAAACGCCATAGGCTTAACATGGGATTTGTTTATGTCACGGGTGTGACACAAAGCATTGT
Organism: Alentia gelatinosa; assembly: GCA_950022655.1. Lineage (NCBI taxonomy): Eukaryota > Metazoa > Annelida > Polychaeta > Phyllodocida > Polynoidae > Alentia > Alentia gelatinosa. The sequence goes on from OX465584.1 coordinate 34,092,340, forward strand.
TTATGCCACTACTTGCAGATACTGAAAAAAATATGGAAATGGTGTAGGATAAAATCTAGACGCCACTCGTTTGAGTTTGAGTTTATTTATGCCACTTATTTTTTTGGCTCTGTAATGTCATTCGTCTTCGACTCGTGAAATTATGGAGCCAACAAAATACGTGGCATAATTAAACACAGACTCAAACTCGTGACGTCTCTTCATATTACACGAGGTGTCCTCTCATGTGGGATGTCCCCTAGCCAGGTATCAATGTACTCAAGCTCCGTTAGGTAAAGGGTCCCTAGTATTGATTCCGACTGTTAATTACCGCTTTGCTACTCTATTTGAAATTGTAGATCGCATACTTGAATGTGTTCCAGTTCTGCCTATCATTGAATAAGATAACCTCTTGGGGACGTTTCTCCTTGCAGTACCTGATTGGAGCGGTGATTGTTTTCATCATGGCTCTTTTGGGAGCTATTCTTGCACTGGTATACCAGTCTCAGGTTAGTGTGAACTTCCTTCGTATATGTCGACCTTTCCTCGCTGGTTAACAGTTTTTAGACAACACTTAGTGTAGACCATTATACAATTATGGATGTATATATTCGATACATATTTACATTAAAGTTTTTACGACACAATGATGCTGCTAGTTCATGTTGTTTCTACATATGGACGATGGAATTCTGTGGTATTTCATCAGTGCTTTATGACTCAATATTTATTGGCTCTTATTCATTCAGCGAAAACAATTGAAAAATAAAATGATTAAGATCGAAGATGCCAGTCATATACATTTACTTTCGGAATCATTGTGGGTAGGCGTGAAACTCCTATAAGCTCCAGAGAATTCTGGTTTAAATGCATAAGGTTTTGAATTTTCATTATTTCAGTACCCATTAAATCAACAGTCTTGTTCAGTGTGTGAATTGTATAATTTCCCTAGGTTGATGACAGAGTACGGTCAATAATGAGAGATACAATAGTCAAAGAATATGGCAGGGATACATTTATCACCAACACCTGGGACTATGCTCAAGTCAAGGTAAGTAAGCAATATTGATCAAACAAGCACTGGGTTGGTGACATTATAAGTATAATCGACTAAAATTCACCACCAGTGGCCTCTGCGAATTGGGTTATTTAAACGGTATAAACTATAACTAATGTTTTTTTAACCCGAGCATTTCTCTTTTATGTTTATCGTTAAATTCAATTACAGTTGATTCTAGATAACATGTGCATGTTCCATCGCTAAACAATGGTATCCAGAGTGCTACAACTGTTAATCTCACGTTAAATTATATGAATTAGCTTCAGGTACAATTGTTTTATCCAGCGATGCACGAGGAAAAAGGTTTGTTCATATTGAGTTAGTGCTGTGGTATCTGATGTATTATATAGTAGATATTTGGTATTTTTAACACTAATTCTCTGCCTGTCCTCCTTAGTTGTACTGCTGTGGAGTGGAAGACGCCAGTTGGAGTGTATACAAGTCGTCGGACTGGTACCACAACAGGCGGGAGGTGATAGAGAAAAGGGTGCTCGTGCCACCCTCCTGCTGTGTCCAGGACCAGTACGGGCATATTTTTAACCTGGAGCAGTGTCAGCTCAACTTTGCCGGTCCCCCGCGATTGACGGCCGGCGAGAATAGCGCGCTCCGTCACCGGGTGAGTAATTATCCCTAATCAAATACAACTACCACCACCCGTGACAACTGATTCCCAGGTCCAGCCCCCTACCCATACCAACTTCCATTAATTATCTTCATTGTATATATATCATCCTTTCATGAACATATTTCCAGCACAAAGCCCTCGATTCCTTACTTAAGGTGGTACTTTAGTACAGGCATGAGCGATATGGCATGAAAACGACGCCGCGTGGCCACTGCGTTTAGTGCCTATTTGGCGGTCAAGCTGCTTATAATACAATTATAGCGACCGGTAAGATGGAGCAGGTCAGATGGCCACTGGTGTGAACACACAGCGAGGAACTGGCGAGGAACCGCAAAACCTAATCAATTAGTTTTCTTCGGTTACCGGCTGCTCATCAGCCGGTGGCTGCTTTCAGCCAACAGGCTGGTTGGTTTGTACACTATTAGCATGTTTTTCACTCTCCCGGCGGTGTTGAATATTACCGGCCCAGTGGAGCATGGTCTCTAGTCATATGGAAGAGAGATGGCATCAAACGAAATACGGAAGGATGAAGTAATATGTCATTGGTACAGGGTTGCCACACATCACGGACAATTGTGGAAAAGTTTATTTTTTCAAGGCCTGTGAATTGTCAGGGAATTGGGAAATATGTCAGGAAAAATTAACTCTTAACAGGGAAAACTGGAAAATCAAGATCTATGCATGAACAATTGGTCAACTCTAACAAACACCCTGGAAATCTGTGTATAACCATTCATAGCATAAGCAAGCTTAATTCAAAATAGATAGGCAGGGGTCTGTAAATCACTAGATCGTCTGAACTAGGTAAGCGTTAATTTATTTTGGATACGGGCATTTCTGATTAAAGAAGATTCCATATACATTTTTTTGTACATGTATCTGTTTTGATGAGAGTCCTATGCCTCTGACACCACATATACCTAGTTCTTTTGCAGAATGTATGCATGCAAAACGGATACAATTAGCAACTGTGAGGCTCAGACGCCAATGTTCGTGTGTATCAATCGCCCTTGGCATATCTATGAGACTATACCGTACCGGTATATTGTAATTATCGCTATTGTTTTCCATAACGTGCAAAATCAATGACGTCAGTCACCAGCAAGATGCAGAGATATTACCACAATGGTTATTTAAAAAAGACTGACGTGAAATCTAAGATCTTCTCCAAAGGGAGATATTTTATTTTATTTTTTTGAAATTGTAGCAAGCTTTTATTTCCATGATATTTCCATTACATCAGCTCTATCATGTGCAATGTTCAAAATTAAGCAGAGTTTCAAACATCATTTCATGTTCACGTGGTTTTTTTTTCATGCTTCCTTATTCGTGTTTTCATTTGCTCTTAAATATTCGTCAGTTACCACCCATATTCTGTATCCTGAAAGTTGTTGTCATTTTGAGTTATGTTCATGCTGATGTATAGGGTTATGACTTTCAGTTTTCTTGAATCCTTCTATTTTACAGTATTATATACTCTGGGTGCTAGAAAATAAAGACATCGTATGGATATTGAATAGGAATTAGTAAGACGTGGCTATGACACCTCTGTAATAAGCCGATGCTACCTTGATAATGACAACTTCCTGTCACTTTTGAACCAGGTTGCTATGATATCTCCAGGCTAACAATCGTTACCTATGTAACAACAATCGCCGCCACCTTGGGAACCGGCTGTGGCCGTGTTCTCACTCTCCAACACAGTACAGTGTTGGGGATTTTTACACCAAGCAGATTTCTTGGTGGAATGCTGTTATTTTAACAGTGTGGGTGGGGAATAAGTCAAGGTTTCATCCGGTTCGGACTCTTCAGGCATCTTAATTAGTTTGGCTAGGTCAAGGTATGTGATGTTATCACTTTTTGGGACCGAGATAATTCATCTAGGCCCATCCCAATCCATTTAGAAATAGAAAGGCATACTGGAGATAGTGCAACCTCCATACTGTAATGTAAACAGTGATGGTTTCACCATCCCTTACCCCAAACGAAAAAGCATCCACCCTATGAGTTATAGGGAGGGAACTGTTCCGATTATTAGGTCCACAGTCCGGTAATCAATTAAAATTTTTTAGATGAGGCAAAAGGGCTGCGACCCACGAGGGGGTTTGGGTGGTGTAGTTTTGGTGACTAATAGTTGGGTGCATCTATTAGGTTTAGACCAAATGGAATTTGGGTTTTCAGTCTGAACATCCAATTCCGTTCAATGCGATTTCGCAGTGTGCTCGCAACCTCCGAATGGGGGGAGCGGTGTATGAAATCTATGATGTGTATGGATACGTCCGATAGTCCCATATGGCCATCGGTATTAAAATGGAAGCCCATGTCGGTTTCAACCATGTTGTACTGGATGCGATAGAAGTGCTGTTGGAATCTATCCATGAGGCGACGTTTCGTTTGCCCCACATACTGTTTTTTACATCTCTTGCATGTTATGCAGTAGATGAGGTTCGAACTTTGACAACAGACATTGTATTTCGCTGAATATTCTCTACCTGAGGTGGAGGATGTGATCCTCCCACTGGTATCAAGTGCCATGCAATAACGGCAGTTTTCATTTGTGCATTCATTCGAGGTTTTCGACGGAGCACCTGATATGGCTAAAGTGTTTTTCCCTTGCCATTTCTCAAGGTAAGATACCTTCGCCCGTATCAGTATGTCCCTGATGTTGGGAGGTCTCTTGAGGCCTACTACAACCCGTTGCTTGTGTAGAGATGTGGTTTTGGCTGAACGGGACAGTATGTCCCAATTTCCCATCACAATTTTCCGTACCGCATTGAATGTGGGGTGGTATGTGGTTACCAGTACTAGCGGAGGATCTGTCTCCTCCCGCTTGGTGGGTGGCGGCCAGACCGAAGGGTCCGGTCGGGATTTGCGATATGCTCGTATCAAGCTATCCGCTATTAGCTTGGGTGGGTATCCCCTTGCTTTGAAGTGGAACGCCTTATGGAGGGCATTCGTCAGGAAATCGTTGTCCTTGGTGCAAATCCTCCGTATTCGGAGGAATTGGCCGTACGGGATTCCCTTACGGCAATGTGGTGGGTGCGCCGAATTATAGTGTAAATAATTGTTCGCATCTGTGGGTTTATTGTAGAGGGTTGTGATAAGGTCACTGCCCTCTAGAATGACCAAAGTGTCCAGGAAAGAGACACTACTCTCTGAGATTTCAGAGGTGAATTTGATACTTTGATGTGCACCATTTAGGTGCTCGACAAAGTTATTGAGTTCATCATGTCCATGTTGCCATATCATGAATATGTCGTCGATGAATCTGACCCAGATCAGGGGTTGTTTGTCATACGTATAAACAAACTGATCCTCAAAATCTGCCATGAATAGGTTCGCAAATGTGGGTGCGACCCTTGTTCCCATGGCCGTACCTCCCACCTGGAGGTAGTGTCGACCGTTGAACTCAAAGTTATTGAGTTCAAGGACCATTCTCAGCATCTCTAGGACTGAGCTGTTGCTGGGGGTGTTGAGTTGGACCCGGGTGCTGGGGCGGTATCTGGCTAGCCAGCGCCCCACCGCCCGTCTTCCATCTTCGTTCGGGATGTTAGTGTATAGAGCACTGACATCGAGTGAGCATAAAAGGGCCCCGGAAGGAATTTTTCCTTTCAGGGTGGAAAGTTTATACAAGAAATGACCAGTGTCTTTCAGGTATGATTGTGTTTTTGGTACGATCGGTCTCAGTATGAGATCGACCAGTGCTGAGATTTTCTCAGTCGCACATGAGTTCGCCGAAACTATAGGCCTCCCGGGGGGAGGGCGTTTCTGCTTGTGTATTTTCGGTAATAGATAGAAATGAGCTGTTTTACTCTTGATGGTTGTTACTGCCTTGAGTAACCTCCCCGACAGTTCTTCTTTATGGTGGAGCATTGTGAGGTAGGAGTTTACTACGGCGCAATGCTCCCCTGTCAAGTCCCTGTCCACTTCTCGATAGAATTTTCTATCGTTGAGTTGGGACAGGGCTTCTTTGATATAGTCAGTCGTGTTCATTATCACGACTGCCCCACCCTTGTCCGCTGGTTTGATAACAATATGGTTATCATCCACTAGATGTTGGAGAGAATTTCTCTCTACATTTGTCATGTTGCGGTTTTTGGGGTTTATGGTGACACTCTTAAGTAGATCGATTTCGTTCAAAGTTATGAAAGTTTCGAGGGCTGAGCTCCCCGGTGGGGCCCGAGACGTTTTCTGGGGCTTGAACACCTTTGACCTCCTCACTAGTGTATCTAGTTCAGGAGCTCCAAAGGGGTTCGGTTGAGTGGAAAAATGGTGTTTCCACCTCAGGTTGTTGTGGAATCGATCTAGGTCCTCATGTTTCTCACCTAGGATCGGTTCCCCCGGGGTGGGGCAGAAGTTGAGGCCTTTGGCCAAGACTTCAACCTCTTTGTCGGTGAGCTCTCTATTCGAGAGGTTCACCACAGTGTTTGCTTGCTTAACGTTAAAGGATTCAAGACAACACAAGACCGAATATAGTTCCGGATCTTTACTGAACAAATCAAAGTCAGGATTGTTATTCTGGTTAAGATTTAAATGTTGTGTCCCTTTGGGGATACTCCAGATAGGCACAGTCAGTTCCTTCTGTATGGGTAGACCGTCTAGTTTAGATGGTTCGGTATACTGGAGGTGCTCATGGTCCAGCTTTTGAGTGTCATATTGGGTCCGGTTCTCTACTGTGGATCCTGGAGGGCCTGAATAATGGCCCATTCCCTGGCGCTGAGGTCCAGTCCTGCCAGGTTGTGGTTGGGCTGGGGTGTGGCCGATGGGGCATCTTGCCGCCGGATCTGCTGTTGAGATTGGCTTCGGTCCCTGCGTCCTGTGCGGGGTCCTCTCCCCTCCCTCGGGTTGGGTCGTTGCCCTCTTCCGGATCGGGGGCCTCCAAAACCCTGCCTTGTGGTCGGGTTCATTGGAGGACGTGTTTCACGTGCGTGGAAAAGCCCAAAGTTTGTTCCTTGTCGTGATGGTGACCTTGTCGGTTGGGGTCCAGTCGGGATGTCACTGGCTAGCTGCGTGTTGGGTAGCTGGCCGCCCAGGAAATTGGGAACTCGTGCGATATTTGCCCAATTGTCCTGTGATAGTTGCTTGTTGCCAAGGGCCTCCTTGCGGAGAGAGAGTTCTCTGATCAAAATGGCCTTGGCACGCCCGATCATGCCACAAGTTGCTTCTATGGCGCGTTCCAGGGCGGGTAAGTCAGATTGAGCTAAGTCGCTAGTCGTGGTTAATAGGGTGTTACCCTGATCACGGTTACTGTCTGCTTTGAGGTTCAGATAATCAGAAACCGTTTTCTGTATGTCAAATGCGAGGCTCCGACGTTTGCGGGCAATCTCAGCCATGAGAAGTGGCTCTGCGATTACATATTGTGGAAGGTCGCTCTTGCCTGCTGCCCACAAGCAGACAAGGTGGTCCTCATTGAGGGATGAAAGCCAATCGGCACGGATGTTGGCCCGCATGGCGTTCATCAGGCATGATTTAGATTGCTTCCAAATGGTTGCCGTTGCTAGGGGAAGCGATGGAGGCGTTGCCTGTTCGAATTCCTCGTCCTGCAATGGGAAAAATGAGTTAGTACAGTTTGTGCTAGGCTCAGGTTGGTTCGAGGTCGATGCCTCATTTCTGTTTTTATTGTTGTTTCCTACAATTGTTATTTTTGGTAGGGTTTTGATTAATTTGTGGAGGTCTCCTTGGATCTCTGTGTCAATCAATTCCACATCCGATAGCAATTGTGCAAAGCGGTTTGTGGTTATGGTCTGTGTCCCCCCATGCTTTGGTGTGGGTGGGGCCTTATTTCGTTCATTAGTGGGGGATTTCATATCAACATTGTTGAATTCTTGTTGGTACTCCCTATCTGATGTGATATTATCACCTCTAGTGTTGTTCGACTCTACGATTGGAGAAGTGTCTCGTATCTGGTTCGTCCCTACCGATGTGACGTTGTCACGTCGGAAGTTCGGGTTCTTTGACCTGGAGTGGTTGTTTTTGCTTTCCCTTATTGGCCTCTGTGGTTTTGGAGGTAGGGGGGGGTTTGTGCATTTTATTTTCTCATTTTGTATGTTTTGGGTCTTGGTTTTGGAGAAAACATTGGTAGAATTTGAGTTTTTCAGATTCTTCACTATTTCGCTATAACTCCGGTTGGGGTTCTCAGCGTGTGGGTGGTCGTCTGGTGGGGCATTGCTCCTACTCTCGGCCGGGGCACCCTGTGGTCCCTTCCCCTGGTTGACAAATGCCCCAGGATTCCTGATGTGGAAATTGCCTGTGGTTTTTGTTAGAGTGGCTATTTTGTCACTAAGGGGTGTATTTATATCTGTGACAGCTGATGTGTCATCAGTGTTTGTGTTGGTGTTAGTGTTGTTCTGGTTGGGTGTTTTGTTATTCACCCCCCTGTCCCCCCCATATTTACTTTTGTTTTTCTGGGGGTTTGATTCTGTATGTGTCAGGATTTGTCGATCAAGTAAGTCAATTGCTACTTTATCAATCAGTGTCTGGATGTTTAGTTTGGCTGTGGGATCTGTTTTCTCACAAGCAAACCGTATACAGTCAGTGGGGTTAGCGTTGTTGCTTACCGATTGCGAGTGGTTCGTATTTTCACTCGTTTGTAGTATTGCTACAGTGGGTGCTGTCAAACGGGTCGTGGTGCCCTGTTGACATCGCTCCGATCGCCGTGTTGGCGTGTCGGAAATGCTCGAAGCGGATGTGTTAGTTCGTCCCGTGTGAGAACGTTTTGATCGTGTATTTGACGAAACGGGTGCGAGTTTAGTCGAATCTACAGGCTGGTGGTAGTTTGACACCGTTTCTGTATCGATCGACCGCGTATTCGCGGAAGTGGTTTCGATGTTGTTCGCGTTAGTGTCGGCCATTTCCGTAAGGTGGCGCGACCGTTTCGACTGTCGCTTCGGCTTTCGCGTTTGGTGCGGTTCGGACGGTTTAGTCGCTGTCGCTGTCGCTAGATCAGATATTTGATCTAAAATTTCAAGTTCCGGGCTCGTATCGTCAGAGAATAGCCGTTTTATCAGCTTGGTTCGCTGTGCCGGTGTCAGATTGTCATCTGGCGTTAAAACCGGAAGTGCCGCGGCCGCATGCTTTGTTGATGCGCAGACGGCTGCGCAGTCAGTCGAAAGTGGTTCGTTGCACATTTTCAAAATGGAACTGTACAATGAGTCTTCTGAATCTGGAGAATCATGTAAGTTATCATCATTATCGGGCGTTTCGCCTTCAGGATTGTATAAATCAGCAAGGATGGTTGCAGTATTTTGTGTACTTACCCGATGATCGTCTTGCTCGGCGATCTGGGGATGTGCGATCACATCGGCGATCCTCCTCTGGATCGTCTCTGCCGCGGAGCGTTGCTCTGTCGAGATCGTGGCCGTTGGCCTATGGCTATCGGCGGATATTTGTAGATTAGCTATATCTCTCTCCACGGGCATTGCCATGGTAGGATTAACATAGATTTAGTGTCAGATCGTTTCTGATGGTTAGATATAAGGTTCAAAAGGCAGGTGCACGCTTTGAGGTGGGAAATGAATAGAAATTAGTAAGACGTGGCTATGACACCTCTGTAATAAGCCGATGCTACCTTGATAATGACAACTTCCTGTCACTTTTGAACCAGGTTGCTATGATATCTCCAGGCTAACAATCGTTACCTATGTAACAACAATCGCCGCCACCTTGGGAACCGACTGTGGCCGTGTTCTCACTCTCCAACACAGTACAGTGTTGGGGATTTTTACACCAAGCAGATTTCTTGGTGGAATGCTGTTATTTTAACAGTGTGGGTGGGGAATAAGTCAAGGTTTCATCCGGTTCGGACTCTTCAGGCATCTTAATTAGTTTGGCTAGGTCAAGGTATGTGATGTTATCACTTTTTGGGACCGAGATAATTCATCTAGGCCCATCCCAATCCATTTAGAAATAGAAAGGCATACTGGAGATAGTGCAACCTCCATACTGTAATGTAAACAGTGATGGTTTCACCATCCCTTACCCCAAACGAAAAAGCATCCACCCTATGAGTTATAGGGAGGGAACTGTTCCGATTATTAGGTCCACAGTCCGGTAATCAATTAAAAAAAATTTAAAAATGGAGATCTTTTCAGTGATTATTTTCTGTCTAAGTTCATTCGCAAACATTGTTAAATCAATGTTGTTTGAATGAAAGATCCTCTAGCTATGTATGAACCATTTGGCCTGTAACAAGATATAATTGGTTAGTTTGCCTTCTTTCTTGGTACCCACATCAGCTCTTCCAAAAATGATTTCTCAATGATTTACATCTAAAATATCTTTTTTAATTATACTATAAATCCAATTTATCAAATTTTTCCAGAATTGTTTGACATCACAAAACTCTGTGAAAAAGTAAATTAATGTATCCTCATCCATACAGTAGTAACACTCTGAGCTATCCAGAATTCTTCTTTTCTCCAGGTATCTATTACATTTTATGGAATGATTTATTACCACATATTGAAAAGCTTATATTTTGGTCTTTCCAGAGACAAAATATGGCAGGAGTCACAGGTGATCCACTTCCTTGGAGTCATACACTAAATTCTGGAAAATGTTCAGTCCATTTTAAGCGTGTTTTTGGATACCTTGCACTCCTGTCTAGAAATATTCCATACATTTTTCGACTATTGATACGCAGAACATTAACTGGATTCTCACCATGGAACTTGAACAATATTTCCTCCTTATCATAATTGATATAATGCACCTCTACCAGTTTTAACCATTTAATTGCTGATCTCATGGAAAAAAGATCTAGGATGGTTAGATTTGTACCATATCTATTATTCATTTCTTCATATGTCATAAGATCTTCTTTCTTAGAGATGTGTTTGATCTGATGGATCCCTGCTCGTTCTAAAGGTTTCACCTTCGAAGCTGAGAGTGTTTTTGATAAAAAATATTGTCCCCGAGATGTTCATTCCGACATTCAATGTCATATTTTGTGGTGTATTATATTCTTCATCCCATACTGTAAAAATACTGAAGGGAGATATTTTAGAGTTGAAATGATAATTTCCAAGTCCAATATCTCATATGAAAATTGTACTTCCAAAACCTACTCAAAATGCTTAGTTCAATACTATGTCAGCCCCCCCCCCCCCCCCCCACACACACACACACACAGTCCAGCTACCTGACTGAAAGGTTTCTGAGCTACCGCAGGTTACTTGAACGATCCAACCCGGAGTTTGGCAAAGGGTTACGAGGGTGTTCCAAAGCGTACTTTATTAATGAGCACTAAATAAATGTCACGTAAATCATTCACCGTGTGTATTGTAACAACGATTGACCTTTCTCTTTCAGGGTTGTTTCTCCGTTGCACAGGAGCGTACATACATGTATGTACTGGCAATATCCGTGACGGGTTTTATGCTGGCCATATTCATGGTAAACAAACAGAGTTTTACAATAATATAAGCAACTAGATCTTTCTTTGTAGCCGATACGTATTTTTCTTCTATAGGCGATACGTGACTTGAACAACTAGCGCCATCTGCAACATTTTATGTGGGATGGGGAAAAATGCACTTTATAACTTTCAACAAATGCCATGTTCTATAGCATATGTATTATATATTCATGGCATGGCAGGAAACTGTCCTCACATCCGTGTTTTCACTTTTTCAGATACTTGGTATCGTGGTGGACATCATTCTTATCACTCTCATACAACGTTCTAAAGAAAGTTGAGAGACTTCCATACGCAAATACAGTATAGAGCTTTTGTCTTCGAAAAACATCTAGTATTCCTGGCAGTAGTCCACGTTCCTGTATGACTGAGTTTTACTTTGACAGAACATTATAATGCAGACATCACATTATGTTAAGTTTGTGATGGAAAAATAAATCTTAAGGGAAAATGTATCTCAAGGAAACATTAACAGCATGCACCTGGCTACATGTTGTCAATACCACCAGTAGAATACGTTTCTTTAATAACTGTAGTGAGCTGGTTTACCTCATACAGGTATAATGGACTTTGCTGTATGGGTAATTACTCTAATAAAAAATCAAATATTAGTATTCTAGACATCTGAACATGATCCCAATAATATATAGACGTTCCTCTGATCATATAAATATTCAAGACGAAATTACATTGAAATAAAAGTTTTGGATGTAATTATATCGAGGTACTAGATTAACCAGTGAATTATTGATCCAGGTAGGTCCGTTTGTTATTTATTATACATATATACATCGGTGCGGAGACATTTTTTACAGTTGTTGTCCGATTTGTTTTGTGAAAACTTTCAAATCATCTCTGTAATTCTTCAGATATATGTATGTTTAGACCTTGACAAGACTCAAGTAAGCACAATATGCACAGTTAAGGCCATTACTAAAGGCCTGATTCCACTGGAGAGACGGAATCGTCACAAGTTCATAAAATGTAATCAACAGTGGGCGAGGGTCATAAAACTGTCAAAGTGGCTGGCTGTGGCGGTAGGTGAAAGCCTGTGTCTATTTCTTTAAAAAATATTTACTATAGTCACTAGCCTTGCGACGATTCCATCGCACCAGTGTGACATACTCTACTTCTCTTGAGATTGAATGCAACAAATTTGTCGCAGTTGGGGTAATAAAATATGTTCGACCGGCGTTTATGGGTCCATAGAATAACGGGCACAATTCCGTCTCTCCAGTGGAGCCGTGGCTTAACTAGCATTATAGACATCTATGCAAATTTAAGACAGTTATAAATTCTGAAATTTAGACAGCCCAGCTGCCTAGTTATTACAGTGTCCTAGTTTGTCTCAGCAGTCCTGTCTTGCACGAAACGATATTCGTACTATCACACCCACCATTCATACTCCAGTTGTGGGGCCAGCCTGAGCAATGATTAACCTAGCGACGTTCTTAACTAAACAATGCACAGTTAGATGCACTGAACGCTAACCCATGTAATACCAAAGCTCTACATTCAAAAGATCTTGATGACAAATATACAACATAAGAAAACACGTGCAGTTAATGCTAACGTGTATCTAAGAGAAAATTAGTGGCTATTTACTAACTAATTAGTATATACCATATTATGTCTACGTACATGAAACCCGAATCAGATCTTTGTTACACTTTCTCTGTTCTCATATAAGCACTTGAAAACAACATACACTGATGGCCCTTTTCGCAAATATATTGCGAATGAAAATGATAGATATTATAAAAGAGGAAAGATAAATCAGTATGTAAATATTTTGAGTGTGGTCGAATGAACATTTCTTAAAGTTTGTAATTCAATGCAGATATCTAGATGCCCTTTCATTATTGGAAATTTCTATTTTATTGCATTAAGTACAACTTCGTGTTTCAAATACGATTTGGTACGTTAAACGACATTATTGTTTTTAGGTGTATAGACATTTTTATGGACATATTTGTTTATTGTGCTGTGACATGTACAAGTGTTGACACCATTCACTTGAAAAGTAAAGTGCAATAAATAATTTTAAAATCAAAGCATGTCTAAATTTATTTCAAAATCTACTTCTTGTTACTGGTCAATTGGATACCAATGGAAATTTAGCACTGGCCAGGTACCAGCAGTGTCTTACTGGTGGTAAAACCATTTATGAAAAGAAACTAGTTCAACATTCCAGGGCACAGGACACACTTTGGGGAATGCTCAGATTATTAACCCTTTCCATACCGGAGCCTGGAACCAAGCTACTCCCTTATGGACCAATGCTGGTGGCAGTTCGTCCCCCTAGAGGACCGGCACATAATGGTTAAAATCACAATTCAAGTTTGTAATTACGTAATACGTAATACAATCATAAATATTTTGTTTCTTCTGAATAGAAATATTAAAGATGATGTCATATCTACATTTTGTGAAAATTTCATGAATATTGCTCTATTATTTCTTTTCATTTTGGCAGCACCGATTTTTCTATGGTGCTGCCATATGGCAGCAGCAGTTCTCATGTGGTGCTGCCATATGGCAGCACCGGTATTTCTATGGCGCTGCCAAATGGCAGCAGCAATCGGGAAAGGGTTAATGCAGTTGTTAGCTCTGCACCAATGGAACATATGCTGGGACCACTGTGTTAATGATAATAGATTGGTGACAAGCGCATGTTTGACGTAAACGGTAGTAGCTTATAGCAACTGCTTTATTGACACTGTTACCAGATGCAAGTAGAACTGCACTATTGTAACATCTACTTTTGGATGTTAGAGTACATAAAGATTATACAATATAGAATTGTGTTTATGCAACACACATTGACAGATCTGGGTTTTTTTTATTATAGGCTCATAGGCAACAAAATACATTTTCTCATACAGTAGACTAGGTAATGATATATCACAGACTCAATAATACTGTGAATCAACAGAATATCATTTGAATCTAGCTGGGTTTTTCACCTCTCTACCACTTTTGGTATACTCTTTCACTTCACCCTTCTCATCGTTCATTGTTTCACCTTTTACATTGTCCTGTGAAACCTCTTGTGGCTGGTCGTGCATAATATCCTCTGGTTTAACAGGTGTTTATGGTAAAGGGTTTTGATTCTGCACCTCAGGACTGGGCTGACTAGTACCTCCCTGTCTAGCACCATGAGAGTTGACATCAAGATCTTTTGTTTGACATATGTCTTTTCTACTTCTGTGGTAGGTTTTCATGTCCTTTTGAATGATATACGACATTGGCTCACTGCACTTCTCAATTACCTTTGCTGGTACCCAACCTAGCATTTTTTTCATCCTCACATTGTTTTGGTCTGAGCTGACTTACAGTGGCTTGTACAGTGGATCATAACCTTCTACCTTGTGATAACCGGGCTGGGAAACCCAAACCTTGTACAGGAGTGTTTCTCCACTCTAGAACGGCAAGGTTAATATCAGTCCTAGAGTGTTTTGCTTTCTTCAGAATGTTTTTCATGATTTTACCCTGGCTTTCAGCAAAGCCGTTACTCTGTGGCTACAAGGGAGATGACCTGATATGTACAAAACCATACTCTTTTGAAAACAAACTGAACTCTTTTGAGTCATACTTTGGTCCTCCATCTGATATGAACTGCTCTGGGGTGCCATGTCTAGAAGTTCTTTTAGGAAGGAAACTACAGACTGATTCATTGTGTCTTGTGGCAACTTTGTAAACTCTACAAATTTGGAAGAATAGTTTGCAACAAGAAGATACATATCTCCATCAAAGTAAAATAAATTGGTGGCAACCTTCTGCCATGGATATTCAACACAAGTTTGGGAAACATAACCTATAATCACCCCAAATATGAAGGAGATAGGCCACTCTGATCCGCCAATATAACTGAAACAGTCCCCTGGTTCTTTGATAGAACCTAAGACAATTCTATACTTGTCGTAATAGCCGACAATTTTAGCGGCGGTCTCTCGTGGCGCGCTATGACACTGTCGATAGGACACCGGCGATTTTTTGTCATCCAAAATGTCGTGGATTCGTGGGACAATCTTAGGGTATCGTAGCCCCACGATATCGTGACTGAACAGGGCCCTGGTCTCAGGTTGGGAGATCACTTCACTTGTGATTCCTGGCGATCATCACAACTGAAAAACACCCATAGCACTCCAAACGGTCGAATATCAGTTTTTGGCTGAGATCCCTAAAGATTGTCACATCTGAAAAACACTTTGCCCTTCAAACGGTCTCAACTAACGATTGTCATGACTGAAAAGAAAAACCCAGGTAAGTTTTTTTCACTTCGAATTCGCGCTTTAAAACATATTTTCGTTTCCAGATCGAATTTTCATTGGTTCTTGTGGGTGGTTGTCTTTGGTAGCATGTACACATTGATTTCTAGGCTTGTTATTGGTGATGTCACAGGATTTGACATGATCTGATCTGCCTTGACCCCATGATGGAGTCCTGGTGGGCATGATCTGTGTATTTACAACCTAAATCTTTTGTTTTTGTGCAGTTTTTCTATCTTGCGACTCTTCAGGTACATTTTGGGTCTGTGTTTTATATGGGATCCATGTGTCTTTTACTTGTGGTCTCTTTATTTGTGTTTTGTATTGTCAGTTTCACTGTCAAACAGATTTATGTTTCTGTTGGGTACAATGGGGTGTGTCCTGTTTTGGTTCTGCCCCGGTCTGTGTATGTTCACCTGGTCATTGTACAGCCTGGATTGAGAGGGATGTCAATTATTATTCCTAAAGTTTTAGACACTGGAAGTTTAACTTAGATCTTTCATATTTATATGACAAGGTGACCTATAAACACAAGGAAAGCTTACAAATGGCCATGGACTTGGTGCATGAGGGGGCTCTCTTGGGGTCGTTAGATTTTTCTAATGCCTACTACTCTATTCCCATCTTTGATAGGGAATCTCATGTTTGAGTGGAGGGGACAGCTATACCAGTTTACTTGTCTAACTAATGTTCTGGCACAGGCACCAAAACAGTTCACCAGGGTGTTGAAAGCGGTGTTTGCCCACTGGCAAAGGCAGAGGCACTCGTTTTTGGGTAAATTGATGATACGTTCAACATGACAGAAACTGCACTACAATGTCAGGAAAGCATTCAAGCGCTACTGTCATTGCTGATAAAGCTAGGCATCAAAGTACACGAAAATGAAAGTGTCACCTCACCCACTAAAAAACTAAAGTTTACTAGGAAAATGGATATTCAGGAATCTTTCAAGTCAAATTCATCCCTAGATTGGAGGAATGCAAGATGATCATCCAGAATTGGGCAAACTGGAATCTCTCATTGTTTAGTGAACTCGCTGTTGATTCCTGTTGTATCCATGTGCAAACATATTTGTGCCGGATCTGGTTGTCAAGACTTTAAAAACATTCCGACAAGTTTTCTTTAGAATGGAGGATCCTCTAAGATTGCTGATAATACTTTAATACTAGAGATTAAGGAAGATGGATTAAAATAACTAGATTTAGGGCCCATTATACAAGTTGCCCATCTCCAGTGGGTCAAAAGGCCAGAGAACGAAGAGAAAGATAATTGGACTTTCTTATTCAAACATTACGGCTAAAGATTTCCTTTCTTTTTACTTTCCTTCACAAGAATAAGATAACTTCTTTAGATCTTACAAATCAATTTTATAGGAGTGTCCTTTGTACCTTTACAGTATAATACGATCCTCAGAGAGGATAGTGAATTCTATAAATAAGCATAATAGACCAGGGTTATCGAAATGCACAGAAGAACATATGGACAGTGCCGGAATTGGTCAAGCACATTCTAAATAAGTCTGGTATGATGTCTCATACAGAAATAAATGTAGGTGTGGAATGAAGATTTGCTTCTTGGATGTACTAAGCCTTAGATCTGCATATGTCTTGTTCAGGCTAGCAGAACAATATTTACTGGACACAAATGAAATTTTATCATAAATTCCTGGGAAAGATCCAGTTAATGTATTAGAATTGACCAGTGTCATTTTTCTGGACAGAATTGCCTTATTTCTAAGAGCTCGGGGAAAGAAGATTACACTGTTCTACTTTTGCATAGAATGTCCGGAAACGAAGGTTTTCTGGAACTCAGTGATTAAGTGGATACGGGTCCTACCTCTGGAAAGACCTATTGTAGGTGAGCAGGCAGGAATTAGTGTTTGGGAGAATACAGAAAAATAAAAAAGAGAAGAGACTTTTGAATTATATTCTAATTTATGCCAGAAACCTCATACATAGATGATTTCATGGTAATGACTTGGACGTTACACAATTCATGAAAGAATTGAAACAGAAAATGTCAATCGAAAAACGATCTGCCCCGTGGAGCATTGTATGCATAAATTTGAATTTCTGAAACAACTGTAGAATAAAATATGAGGATGTGGTAACAGGTGGATGCATCAACGGTACAGTTGATGATGTACTTCCTTAGTACGATTGGGCAGTGTACTAGCAATGTGATGTACTATATTGTTATGTTTTGTAGTGTCACGTGACGTGCTGTGATATATTCTGCTATAAGGTGTAAGGAAGAAAATGACGAAGACGAAGGAACAAAAATGTAAAATAGCAGGATTGATTGAATCTGTCTAAGAAGTAAATTTAGAAAGAGAGAGGTGACTAGTAAAAGAATGTGATATCTGCTAGATTGTTATAACTGATTAAGGTAATAGGTGACAAGGTATTCTTGGATTGCCATTTCTATGCTCAAGCATTGAGCGTAATTCAAAAGAAGTATCATATGTAAAGTGGAAAAACATTACCTTTGAAAGGCATCAAAGACAACACAAGGGTGGCAATCCTAAGAATAGTAGGAAGATACTGAGGAAGTTCTTAGAAAAGTTTCAGCTAGTTTTATTCTTAAAAGCAAAAGAAGGAGACTTGAAAAAAAAAATTAAGCTCTAAGAAAGAGTGGGGACTGAGAGGTCCATGAATATCTCCAGGGATGGTATGGAGCACATTTACTGGTGGGCAAAAAACATCAGGTTAGGCTCTAAATGTATTTGAGTACAATCACCTCAACTCATGTTAACCACAGGTGCATCCAGTGTAAGCGCGGGTGCTCTCTAGGATAGTGGAGAAACCACTAAAGGAAGTTGTGTTTTGGCTGCACAGGAGTGGCATAATAATGTGAAAGACTATAGCAATGTTCTTCAGTGCTTTGCAAAGTCTGTTTATGATACTACAATTAGGTGCCTGCGGACAACACAACAACCACCAAGGGAGTTCAAAGAGTGGGGGTTGTGTTGATGTCACAAAGGGAATATGGGAGATGTGTTAGCACCAAAATCTATGGATGATAGGAGCTCACATTCCAGGGGAAAATAATATAGAGGCTGAAAAGGAATCTCATACAGAATCTAAGGCTGAATAGGAGCTTCCCATGAGCACTTTCCTCTTTATTGTTGGTCTACTGTCATATATACAATGTATCTGTTTGCATTGAGGCTTACAAAATACCTAGATACTGTAGTTGGCATGCACATCCAGGGTTGAAAATCATTGATGCTGTCTAGTGCAGATGGAATAATGGATTCCAAGTTTTTTTTTTGGTCTGCTGGGGTGGACAGAAATTATCAATCTGTTCACCCTCTTGGTTGCCTCAACTACTCGTGGTGCAGACCGGATATGCTTGCACACAAGCATAATTAAAGCGAATTAAAGTGCGGGGAGTTAGCTCAGTGGTAAAGAGCACAGGACTTTGTTCATTCAGGTCCAACTGCAGCCACTTTTCTCCTTCACCCCCCAGCAGTGGTAGATTTACTGCTATATCAAAGGCCAATCCTTCTCATACCATGTATATGTGTTGTGGGAAGTAAAATAACTCCCACCTCGGTAAATGTATAGGGGGGGATTTCTTCCTACATTCATCTCATAGATTCTGTAAAATCCAAAGTAAGTCTAATTGAACAAATTGGACGTTAAAATACCCAAACAAACAATTCCCACCTTTCAGGTTGAATCTCAGTGTCCTTCAAAAAGGACACTGGATGAGGCTAAGGACATCCTGATCAAGTCATCATGAAAAGCCCAACCTTGGGATGGCCTCCTGAGGCCAACAGCCAAATGACAGCTTGTTGCATGGGTGATCTAGATAAAGCACTTCAAGTGCATGCTTTGGACCTGGACATCACTGCTCTTTATATGCAGTCTTGGAGGATTCGACCAAGAAACAATATGGTATTGCTTTAACAAGGTGGACGTTATTTTGTGTGAAAATGAGATCTTACAAAACAAACCTATGTTTCTGATGTTATGAGATTCTGTGCTTTCTTACATAAGAAAAATTGCAGTTGCTCTTCTGTTAATACAGCAAGAATTGCATTTTCAGCATATGTTGAGAAGGTGGAAGGCACCTCAGTAGGAAACAAGAAAATGGTTATCAGACTTTTTTTTTGTTTTGAGCAAAAGTCCAAACATTTTACAAAGCTTCTTGCATTATGCTTTATCATGTACATTTTGTATCATAAAACCGATCATCTTGCAAAGTGAACAAAGTCTCATTACCTGAAATTGGGCTTGCTCCCTTTTTTGTCTGTTTTTTTAAAAAAATTTAATGTGTGACTTATACTTAAGCTGGCTCTATTGCCTAACTGATTAACTGTTATCTTATATTCAGAAAAGGTTGCCACCCTTGTAATTTCTAAAATACCTAATATACTAGAATGAATAATATTGTCCACCATGTTACAGTAATTGCATTCCCCTGAATCTATGATTTTTCTCTTACTCAAGTATTCATTAAAAGTAATGGTTCTTTGTAAAAGTCGATATTGTAAAGATTGAACCCTTGTTTCTTGCGACACCTTAAAGGCTACCTTATAAGCAGAAACCTAAAAGGTTTAGTCCAAGTCATAGTTTTAGGCTTTATCCTTTCAACCTCTTTAAATTTACATTTGATCTTATGTGGATACCCTGGTGAAAAAGGCATAATTTTTTTATTTTTCTACATTGACAGCAAGCCCAGAGAAAATAAAGAAACGTCAGAGATAATACAGGAGAGAATCAAGAGATTTTTGATCATTTAGAAAAATTGTCATATCACCAGCAATTTTAAATTGTTGTCTTCATTTCACCGCATGGTCTGGATACTCGCACTATGTTTTCTGATTGTCGTATAATGTGTGCTAATATCTCTAATAAAATGATAAAAATGTATGGAGAGATGCAAACCCTTTTTGAAGTTTAAACCAATTCGTTGAGAAACCATTATTTGTAAAACATGATCCTGGAGATTCATAGATAACTCTTGGACAGTTAACAAGATATCTACCAAAGCCAAACAGCTCCAGGGCCCTGATTATGGAGGGCCAGGTAACAGAGTCAAAGGCTTTTTTAAAATCAAGAGACAATTCCCCCCTCGACCAATAATAGATCTTCCAAGTACAAGATATCTTCTATTTTTCGCAGATTCGTTCCCAGAAATCTGTTGTGTATGTATGCGGTTTGATCATCGTGTATAATTTTCTTGATAATTTGGCAAAGTCTAATAGCTAAAGCTTTTGTAAAGATTTTTTAATCTGTATTTAACAAAGTTATTGGTCTCCAATTATCCAAGTTGAGCCTCAATTCCTGAACTTTTGGAATTAAGGTAATCACACCCCGATTATGTTCCACCGAAAGGGAACCAGTCTCTAGAGAAAAGAGAAGGAAATCTAGCAGGGGTTTCCTTAGATACTCCCAAAATGCCCAGTAAAATTCAACTTATAGACCATCAGAGCCAGGAGCCTTGTTCCTTTTCATTTGCTTCAGTGCTGTAGTTAATTTGTCCAGAGAAAGTTATTTATCTCCTTCTCAAAATAGTTGGAAGAGTAGGCCTCACCTCATTCTCCATCAAGGTATCCACAGCCTTATGAATAGAATAACCTTCATCCAGAGAGTACAGTCTTTTGTAGTAGTCATGTATCGTGGATCTAACTAATCGTAGTTGTATTAAAGTTCCTCTTTTCCAGATTAAGGAAATATTTACTCGGTTTCTCCCCCCAATTGAGCCATCTGGCTTTGTAACGAAAAATTGTAGCCATTGCAGCTTCTTTTTCTATGTCCCCGAGTTCTCTCTAGACCGACGTCCATTCCTCTAAGACACCCCCACCCTCCGCAGTGAGGTAGCACTTTCATCCATAAGAGGTTGCAGGAAAGGTAACCTGTCCTCTAGGGATTTTTTTAAACCATTCATTTTAGCCTTTTTCTTAGTGGAGTACCTAAGTGGGATCTGAAGCAATATCTTCAGACACCAAATTTGACATAAAATCTCTCATCCCTGACAAGTAATACCCATCCAAGAGGAGTGAATTATTATATTTCCAGAAGCCTGGACCACGTTTCTCAGAGTCACATGTTAGCAAAATGTCAATAGGATTATGATCAGACATGAAACCCAAACCAATTCAAGATTTGCAAATCTTATTTTTTATTGACTCTGATGCAAGCCAATAATCAATTCTAGAGGCTTGTTGCTTCCGACAGAAAATATCTCCTCATCATAGGATTCCTCTCTCGTCATATGTCCTAGAGCTCACAAATTTCCCTAAATTTCATGAGTTTGGACTGATAGAGTACCAATTTATAATAAGCATTATTATTCTTTCTATCTAAATGTGGGTCTAGGGAGATGTTGAAGTCTCCCCCCATCATAATTGGTAAATCATCATATTTTTGCAGATGATTATAGATTCTGCTAAGATTTTCAAGTTGATCATTTTCGAAGCCTTGTGATGGTGCATAGACATTTACCAGATGAAATTCTTCAGTATCAAGTATTATTATATACCTGTGGTAGTATAAGCTTCACATACCGTAGCATCGGTGAATCCGATTTCAAATTTCACCGCGTATTTTACCCGTACGAATACAGTAAGCCTGTTTCTCCATACAATTATTAAAATCAATAAATGCCCTTGATCATCTAGAATCTCTTCCTTAATATCATAGTGACACTTAGTGCTGAGAAAGATACCTACTCCTCTTGAACTACAGGAGCCATGAGCGATCACCTCATTGCCCCATTCAGCCTTTTTGAAACTATTCATTTACACAAGACAACCTAGGGTGAGAAGCCCTCCTCTTGACCCCATAACCCAGTCCATTTACATTGACAGAGCCCAAGCGGAGAAACCACCTAGACATCCAGAGGATTTAAGGCCAAGGGGTCCAGCCCTCCACCATTTCCATAACCCCACCAGAACACATTTATAACCTTCTGCACCAAAACTCATCTCCACCTCCTTCATGAAAACAACACGAGTTACACAAACTAAAAACAAGAACAGACTGTCACGTCGATGCTCATCCGCACCTCATGCGTGCTGAGTTGCTTCCCCCACTGAAACCGCTCTGGTCACACAGTGGGGTGAGGCTCCGTAACAAAACAACTCTAGTGACAACGTGTGGTTGAAGCTGAGAGGAGAGAGGATCTGCCTTATGCCGGCAGGTGCTTTATTTTATAACAAGAGTACATTTAGACGTCACAACGGACGAGTACGTCACATACCCACATACCATTCCTTATACAGTCAATTACAGACGCGGTAACTGTTTCCAAACATGGTTACATTTTTCCCAATTGGTCACTAGCGGTCACATGTAGGGACAAGACGCTCCCCCAAATATGGATACGTCTTTTCCGTCTAGGGACCTCTATCCCATTTTAAGAAGAAACCGCAAAGATGTTTACGCGTTCCTCCAAGAGGATTCTGACATGTCCCGCCACGTGCAACCTTCTTGAGGTAAAACCTCTATATACATAGTATGTACAGAAAGGAAATATATTAGCTTAGAAAAGATAATAATTTTAGGGAAGATAATAGTTTTAGGGAAGATAATAGCTTAGCATTTCTCCCTTTTTATGCACCATAGGTATTTCTCCCTTTTTATGCACCATAGGTATTTCTCCCTTCTATTCACCACAACTTAAAACCTTACTTCCTACATAAGAAGGATTTAGTATAATTACGGTTTTCTTTCACATATTGATGCATGCGTATACGTTCATCTGAGGAGCGTGAGAAAGCTGGACATGCGAGCAAGGTTCTCACAAACAAGTTGACATGAGTAACGACTTGTTGAGACTAGAGGTGGATACAATACGGATGTGCACGTAGGCACAATCACGCGGAGACAGTAAACTTCCAGAAAACACATCTCTTTCCCACCAGCGACTTTCGCCTCTCCTTTGTAAATATAATATATGTCCTCCCCGTTTGACCATGTTTAGGAGTCGTGTATATAAGAGGAAATCAAATATGTATATATAATATAACCCTCGGCAATATGCTCATGAAAATATAATGTGAGCAGCATAATGTGAGCAGCATCAGAACTTTGTGGCGCGACCAGTTACGCGTGGTATTTCCCAGGTGCAGACTAGTCCTGGAGATGGAAGATCTCCCAGGCTCCTCCCCCTATAGGAGAGATGAATCCGCATAACAAAAGGGATTTGATATCACCAAATATGCCTTTAAACAAGTTTCTCAGAAGGAAAGAAGGTCTAATAAAAGTGTAACACTCAATGGCAATGATGTTTGAGCGAATCACTGAAGGTGGCCATACGTGACATGGCCGTACGTGACACAGACATTCAATGGCATGAACATTCCCAGAAATCCTTTCTGGTCCCAATTTACAGGTAAATAGATGCAATCACCTGGATGGGCTTGTTACATCCCCACAGCAGGTGTTGTTAGAAAAGACTTCCGTATGCTATATTAGATTATTCCAAAATTCTGTAAAAAGTGCATTCTATTTGAGATGGATAAGGTTACGACTGCATTTGAGTAGAACCACAATTCCATCCCCCTACCCTATTATACAGTATAATGGTATACATAATACACAAGACACCCTTGGTCCCCATAAAGAACATATCTTTGGTAATTAGGAAATGGTATCTTGATTAGGATGCGCAATAACCGTACATAATGACAGTATACAAATAGTATTATAATTAAAAATGAATGATAAAAGCATCAGTTTCTACAAACATTGTCTCTGGATACATTTAATCAGTAGCAGACTGCTGGTTCAGACTCGATTCTCCAGTGGTTACCTCCCATGAAAAAGAAGGCCTTTCCGTCAGCAATGATAATTTCTACCTATTCACACATATAGGAAACCCATCAGTTTGTCTATTGGAAATATATACTCAACTGTAGATTAGGAAGGAATCTCTAGCTTTCTCACTGAGATAGAAAATGTACTCCCC
Organism: Alentia gelatinosa; assembly: GCA_950022655.1. Taxonomy (NCBI): domain Eukaryota; kingdom Metazoa; phylum Annelida; class Polychaeta; order Phyllodocida; family Polynoidae; genus Alentia; species Alentia gelatinosa. Next base: position 34,116,612 of record OX465584.1, read on the forward strand.
CAACCAAAGAAGTAAATGTTGAGCAGTCGTCAGGTGGAAATGGAGTCGATGATTATGCTCAAGGACAAATCCCTAAATGCCAGCAACCACTCAAGTTTTGTACAGTGCGCAGAGGCCAGCATACAACATAAGTCTCGATTGGCCTCTAACAGACCAGTAACAAGAGGTAGACTTTATAGGTTAAATGAGACCTTAGCAAAAGGTGATATTTAACTTAAAGTCTCTGGTGTTATGAAGTCTCCTGATGGAGCAACGCGCTGCACGAAAACTGATCCATAGCCAGTTCATGGCCGTATGGCTCCTGCTGCTGGGTGTGTAGGGTCGACTTATTCAACCGGGCCGGTAGATATGGCGGCACGTGCCGGCCGTAAAACGGCGCCATTTGACGCACTTTTCATGCCATCAACCAGTCCAGTGGAGCACAAGCTTTTGAGGGAACAGATACAAATATTCCCATAAACCAAATTCAAATCAAAAGAAAGAAAATTACCACCAATCTTATCACACATGACTATCCGTATTCTCCTCGGTAGCAATCTCGAGAATATATATTTATAATGACAGGTTCCAAATAGGTGGATAAGAAAATACACTATGCTACGTAGCCACCTTGCTACGGACACTAGGCTACAGAAATTGGACGGTAGGCTGCAGTTTCCCATGATCACTGAGTAATACCCTGGGATACTCTGCTTTGGTTTTTCAATGATAACACTTCAAATATATTTTAAAGTATCTATGGTATACCTGGAAGGTTGGAATTTTTATTTCAGATTCACAGCTACTTCCAAACAGTGAAATTGGTCGTATTAGTGCCACGTAGCCATAGCTTATAACCTATCGACCCGGTCGGCGCAGGCGGCTGGTAACAGGCGGGTAACCGGTGAAATGAATTCAGGCTCATCCTCACATTTTAACACATCATTGGAGTTACTGGTTGAATGATACATGCTGCTGGACTGTCACCACCGCATGCTCAAAACGCTCTTTACTTTTCTCTCTTACATGTGACCTTTGCTTTCTTTCTCATTGTCTCTTGGTGTTCACTAGTGAACTACTTCTTTGTCCCACAGCATATAGTGGGGGGAGGGAATAGCGAAGTTACACGGACAGGAGCAGTGCCATTCACTTAGTTTTACAAGAAGTATCATATTGTTAGTTGTAAATACTTAATGCTATGAAATTGGTGTTGATATCTAACTATCCCATTCAATAGAATCATCTTGCTCCGAGATATTTTGCAGTCTAATTTATCAACAGTTTATCTAAGGTTTATTCAGTGCCGGGCGAGAAATATAGGTTATAGGCGAGAAATAATTGGTTATAGATATGTGTAGCAGGAGGGATAACAAGTATTGTATCCTGTAAACCTCATAAACCCTCACCATACAGTTTGGGGTCGCTAGAATAATTGCCACAGCTCTAGCACATATGGCGGAGTTTTGTAAAGTAAACATCCCTATTTACATACTTGATGACGCTTGCAATATAACATACAAGGATAAATCAATCAGTTTTTGTGTGATTTCTGGCAAATAGCCTTAGGTTATTATGCACCACACAAGGCAATAAGGATAAATGAAAATGGAATATGCTACTCATTCTAAAGATCTATGAATTGATAGCTTGGTCGGTGGTTATTTTCAGAGATTGCAGTTCTCCTACTTTCCAAGGGAATGGAGAACGAGTATTATTAAGTCAATACATGAATGATATTTTCATCAGTTTTGCAAAATTTAGAATTAAGTGATTTCCATATTTTAAGGTTTTCCCGAGAATGTTTCTAACACAAATGTAAGTGTAACCTAGCTATGTGTAATGTTTCCGGTTACAGGAATAACTGGAAGATGGAGCTTTTAAATGTTTAATGTAGAGCATAAGAGAAGATCCAATGAACAATATAAACTGGGGAGATATTGATATAATCCACAACAATGTACAATCCTCAGTGGTACAGTAACTATGAATATCCAGCACACATACACCGTAGTCCTTTGTTAATCCTACATGGCACAGTATTGAACACACAGTGACATGGCTGGTAATTGTAGTGTGGTCCCAGTCATTATCAAAGCTTCTTATGACAATACCAGCTGACATGACGGCTGAGCTTGCTCTGATGGTCAGGGCTGGTGTTCTGATCATACCCTTTCGAGACCGTCCTTCCTTATTTACTAGGCACATCTAATATTCAGAGAGCCCTGTAATTTTTCTAAAAGTAGATTATAATATCACCTTCAAGATGGGCTTTCCCCTACAAGTGACTCCCGGCAAAGCTGTCTCACCACGAATCATTCTGCTTCACAGATGTTTTCCACTGCCCTTTTCCCAGAACAGTGCTTGTCACTGCAAGATGGGTTTCTGTAGAACAGCTCAGAATCCATCAATTATTTGATTATGGGTTTGCACCAGGATGTTACAGAACACTATATTTAAAGTTGTATGTATAGAACTATAGGCTAAAACGCTATTACATAAGTATGAATTTGAGACTAAAAACCACATATATGATCCACATGTAACTTTCCAAATCTTAGATAGAAAGATGCTACGAAGATGCTGCAAAATTCATTCTGAAGTGATGAGGCCTTGATATTTACCTGGCGTTAAATGTCTCCCATTTACGAGTCAGCTGCCTGGATTTCATTTGGCACAAAGTGACATGTTGATATAGTTTGTCCCTCTGTGCTACGTGAAATGCTGTCATTCAAAACCGCAAGTAAATCTGCTGTAGATAATTTGTCATATTTTTACCCCCTCGTTCTTCGGACTCGGAATGTAATGATACAACAAATTACCTTGAATGTGGATTTCATTCATACACTAACCCAGTCTCCATATAATATTCACCATTCAGCACACGGGGTTGAACAGTTACACAATGCCTAAGTACAGGCAAGGCTGCAAATAATGAGACAATCGTATTGCGTCAGTGTGACATACCTGGGATTTTCCTAGTAACTGAGCGTGATGCATTCGTCGACACTGGGGAATAAATCACCTGCGATGATGCCATAAATCATGTGTGACGACCGTGTCGCATACAATGTGGCTGAGGCTTGAGGCTTCATAGGGGGATCTCTGACAAATGCTTTGCCATTTTCAAAGTGATAGTGCCGATCTGACAGGGCCGCTTGGATCTCCCGCTCTGATAATTCTTCATCGGGAATGATGCAAAGTTCAATAGGTTTTGATCTAATTACGATATTGGGAAAGGGTTTTAAAATGTTTTCGTCTTCGTGACTCCTTCACCTTGATATAACGCATGCCTATTACACAGATTCGTAGGATTTAGCATTTGTAAACATTCTTGCCCCTGGCTTCGATCATTGAACTCTTCCCAGTAATTTGTACTTCCCACAAAATACAAATAGTTGCTATCACCAAACACACAGCACTCTCTTCCTATATTTAAATGAAATCCATTAATTCATTACTTCCCTGTCGACCTATTATACTCCACCTGCTTCAAAACCATGAGGGAATGTAAATGAACGTTCTGGTCGATGCGTAACTACAATGAAGACTAAATTATACGCATATCTATATCTGCAGACAGGTGTGTAGGAATTATATATGTTTTTTCCCCAGGAACTGCACTAAACTTTGAGAGGTTCATTAATATTCCTGTGACAAAGAACTTTAAATGTGACATCTAAAAGATGCATGGTTGTTGCAATAGACCATGTCCGCATATGTAGAATCGCAGGAGACTTGGCTCGAGCATATGGAACACTGGAGGATAAGGCAAATGACGATGGGCATATTATGAGAGAATTATATAAGGTAATCCATTGAAATCTTATACTTCCTTGTTAGCTTTGACTATATATAATCGAGGAGTGATATCGAACGTTTTTTTTTCTGTTTATCATATATTCCAAGAGATAACCCAGTCACAATATTTCGTGCACCCCTACCATTCGGTGTTCCTAACCGTAACTAACAAAGTGATTTCAAAGAACGTCAACAGCATGCAAACAGCATGAAAAAGAACATTTCTGAAGGCATTAACATACGACTCCAATAGAAGGTATGAAAAGATTATTGTTAGCAACGATTTTTCCTGAATGTTATTGTATGTTCCATATAAACTTCGACTTCAAAACTTTTGTGTTAAAATAGATTCTAACTTATAGGACATAGTAATTGAAGTGTAAACAGGAAGCTCCAATCCTACAATTATTAAGACAAGTTCTACTAATTTTCTCTTTTGTTATCATACTGCCACGTTCTGCCACGCTACCCTGCCGTCCTTAAACCTATATATTGTCAGTGCCCTGTATAAATAACGTGTGGTCGACGGTTGTCTCCTCTGGTGTAAAAATGGCAAAATGGCGACTCCCCGTAGAAGCCACCTGTTTGCTAAGAAAATTTCTTGTAAGAAGGCCTAACAAGCAATACTGTATCCACGATTCGATGAACAGACATAGTGAAATGCGGGTGGGAATGTCATAGCCATTTCTTAGCCACATGTCAGGTAATACAGAAGTTGCAATGCTGCTCTTCTAACTTAGCACGTGAAAAACACGCAATGCAATGCTGCTCCTGTGTTGCCATGTCAATCAGTCATAATGAGGGAGCCTTCATTAGCCTCACCCGACTCCACAGCACCATGTGGCATACAAGTATCGAACCTCTATTACCGCCAGGAATCATGGGGACGACGCTATGATCACATACACCCAGGACCTGCCACCAAGCTTGAACCCACACACATTGCCGTGCATCGGTGAGGCCGCACACTACTGCTTACTGAGATGGATGCTGAGGGATCCCCTCCTCCAGAGAGACCTGAGGTAGAGGAGGACCAACGAATCACTAAGTTTCTGTCACGGAGGCGGGAGGAGAATAAGTTATACCGTAATACTACCTTTCGCAGAATTGTTGAGGATATACTCATAGAAGCTGAAAAAAAGTCAGGTGGGAGTAGTTCAAATACCTTTACTGCGTAGATAAAAAGAAATCTTCAGATGTAGTAATGGTAATGATTTAAAGTGTACATACATATATACATATGTAGATTATCAGGAACCTAATATCCATTCAAACAGCCGTACATACACTTATCCTGTCCTAGAGGAAATTGATCTTTACACCAAGTGCATCCCTCAAGTTTCATTGTTCTTCTTATATGCAACAACACCGAAATAAATGTACATTATTTTGAATATATATTGTGGTAAGTTGGCAAAAGCTACTACGGAAAGCATCATGAAGTCTCTTGTTCTCCACTCATTTCGGACTGACAGCAAAAGTTGATTCAATCTTAGATTACAGAATGATTCCATTCTGCGATCCACTTTTTACAATGACGTCTATCTTAAGCGGACAATGGAAACATTCTGACGTCCCAGCCGCAATGGAATTTGTGATACAATTTATTCCTCCTGTGATGAAGATGAAAAAGGGGAGAGGTATGTCAATAGTTGCAGGTAGATGTGTGGACGCATGCGGTTGATTACAGTTGCCCCCACCCTAAGGTTAATTCTTATACATGCTACTGCTATGTTAGTTTCCACGTACTACTTTCATGCACTATCACGTTAAACGAACTTAATAATAGTTGATAACTTACGGAGGGTCATACACACTTGCCGCGTGAAACTATTGTCTTAACGTGTATACATTCAGTATAAATACATAATCTAATACCAAATGTACATACATTTGGCATATTCAAAACTTTGTGAGGATAGTGACCAAATAATTTCGGAAAAAAATGGCATATATATACTCCTTCTTTGTTCTATTGCGTACAAGATGAGGAGTGAGGGGGGTGTGGGTGCATATTTTATGAAAGGTCTCGTAGATGTGAGCTAGGAAAGAATACAACCTTGCGTCATTTTGAAAAAAACTAAAACAGAAAATGCAAAGAAGAGGTTAACTGAACAGAAACATGGAGTTAAAATGCCATCCCCATTAAAAAAATGATCGTTTTATTAAGGCAAGTCCTGCATCTGGAAAAGTCCTGATCCTCCATCTTATTCTCCTACAAAGTGTTCTCCACACGCCCAGTTTACAGCGATTCATTTTTAGGACTTTATGAGGATAAAGTGGAGCAAAGAAAACCCCATATTTGGGGAAATAGTGCAAATGGTGATACAAGCATACCTTTTGCACGGTTATTCCCTTTATAATACTTAGCAATTCTATCAGAAGAGTCACTTAAAAATCCAAGATGGCTGTTTTTGCAGATGGCTACTAAAGTGCCCAGTATGAAGATACTGGCAGATCTACTTGGCAGACTTGAATGAGCGTGGTGTCAATTTATATGTTTGGGGGTGCTAAATCAAGCTTCTACGGACTATATATTTATTCATAACTGATTTGTGTTTTGTCGTTTTCCCTCTGAGAAATGTGAATGTGACAACCTGATTCAAACAGAACAGCTTCTCACAATAAGAGTTAACTGCTCAAAAACGCAATTGTATAGAAAAGGGTATGGGGGTCATTAGCAATAGCCTTTGCATCTTGTTGTGCAGTCCTTCCTGCAGGTAAATCTCGTAAGTTTTTGACAGCTTGCAGCAATGGATAGGAGCGATGTCCGGCAAACATACCATGTATCACCATTCTCTGTCCATTCCTAGTAAGCAGGGCTACTTATACCTGGGTAGCAATTGGATTCTTTTGCTTGCTAGGCATCATGTTTTGCATGTTCCTTTAAGGCCCGGCGTCCACCTACTAGGATATGGCTCCGATATGGTCTACGATGCACCTCCCGATAAAAAAAAATCAAAACAGTGTCGGTTGGGCACCTAATAAGTAATATCGGGACGGTTGACCACGTTTCTGCGATTAGACACCGAAAAATATACCCTTACGATGCGTGGTAGATTGGCATGTCTAGACATATGTCTACGATATTTGCTTTTTGTATCGGTGCCATATCGGTAGGTCTAAATTTCTATCGTGGTAGGTGGACGCCAGGTCTAAGGCTGCTCTGGTTTGTGGAATTGCATCATAGGTCCTCTAAGATAGACCCAGGCAGTTCTCATCCGCTCCAGCGCCTGCACTAGAACCATCATACAAACAACAAAATTATCCAGCTTTTGTAGGTATTTGTCAGATGCTTGCATTTAACAGTAGGTGAGTTTAGTCATATCAGCAATGCATGTTTCTTGCCCTTTCCATGGAAACCTGATAAAATATAACACCAGGATAAAACATGAAAATGAATATCATGCTGGCTTTCTCAAGGCCTACTACTGAACTACCTCATGAAATGGAATCTATCACATACTGGTACCCTGGCCAAAGGCAACCCACATGATTTCAAGTTTGCTTGATGAATTTCCGCCAGCAATGGCCTTTGGCACATGCGATGCTTGCAGCTTTAACTAAGGGAGGGAGGTGTTGAAGAATTCTCATATTTGAAGAATATCTGCATGTCACACTCTCTGTTTTGGCGCGATATGAATATTCTTGAAAACGACTGGCTATCATCTTTTCCTTGTTAGGAGAGAAACCTTGTGTTTTAATGGGTTGAAAAAATGAACAATCTTTGTCATCCTGCATACCATCAGACAGTGCTGGGCCAGCCTTTATGTCTAGCGCTATACGCGCCACTCACTCTTCTAGGAAAAGGTGGCCCATATCAGAGTGAAAAACATCTGTCACTTGTTCAAGAAAAGATTTCTTGCTGCTTAAGATTTATTCATGATGTCCGTCACCAATAGATGAATCTTTCACATCTAAAATGACCACAAAAAAGGTGGCCCATATCAGAGTGAAAAAAATCTGTCACCTTTTCAAGAAAAAATTTCTTGCTGCTTCAGGTTTGTCCGTCACCAATAGATGAATCTTTCACATCTAAAATGGCCAAATATTCTGCAACTACTATCCACCTCCATAGCACCTTGCAATTTGTTGAGTACGGTGTACTACAGGGCCCTGTTTGTCATTTTTGTCAGTGACCTAGGAAGTGTTTCAGCACAACTGTTACCTTCAGTATGGAGACGACTCGGTCCTCTATGTCTCTGATAATGACACGGACTTAGCTATGTGAAACTTACAGGTTTCTAGAACTTTATCATAATGAAGCTTTATTGTACGTAGTAATAAAAGAACTGTGTACCTGTTTTTGTAATCTTCTGAAACCTCACCTGTATTCCCAGTTGTTTTATACATGGTCTAAAGACCTTGTTTTAAACAACTGGTGAACACAGGTGTATTAGACCTTCTCTATAGCATACTTATCAGAATGAAACAAGCTTACTGCTGAAACAAAAGTGCTACCCCCAAGCTCAAGCAGGTATAAAATGATATAAGTATCAAGGGAAAATTACCAAACAGAATTAATATTGGGTCTACGCTATCAAAATAGGATGAAATGAACCCAGTATCCCTGGAAACATACAAATGGACACCGATGTCACTCAAATCAACCAAGTAGTTGCATTTCTGAGAGGATCCTCCTGAGTAGATCACATTGGCAGCCTTCTTGAACACTGAGCTCCATCCTGGACTATCAAATAGCTCTACAGATTTTTTGGAGGAAGAGAACCAGGGAGAAATTCTGCATTAAAATTTTATTCTTGTATGATTGCTTGATCTTTCTATGATCGGCTCCACTAATAACCATATTCAACAGAGCGATTTCCAACATAGAGCTCAAAACTATTTTGCTATCCTGCAGAAATCCTAAAATATGTACGGAAGAAATAGAATTTCCACAAAAACATGCTTATCTCTATAATCGATCATCTTTTATCATGGAAGCACATGTGCTGTTTATATTTTGCAGTTCAGCAGGAATCGAGTCCTACTTCAACATCGTCACCACCCACACCGTCTCCACCCACACCATCACCACCCACACCTGCACCACCAACACCTCCATCAGCCATTAAGCCAACTCCCACGTCCACTCCGCTGCCAGTCGTAGAGACGGAAGCGGACCATGTATCGATTGTCAGTCTATCCTACTTAGGTAGGGGAAATAATTTCACTATTTCAAAGAGCTTCTTTGTAAATTGACATAGCTCCTAGATATATGTGTTGGTCATCGGCTAAAAGATGAAAGTCGTACCTAAATACACTGAGGTCAATATCATAAAATTCATTGACGCATTTTTTAAACGCATTCTATCAGATTGTGTCACCTATATTCATCATTTGGTTGCTAGCCGTACAACTTTATTCCCGTGATTGCGCACTTATGATAAACATATATATATATATATATATATATATATATATATATATATATATATATATATATATATATATATATATATATATATATATATATATATATATATATAAAACGTTGGAGGTGGTTTCCTTGTGACGCTTAATATATATATATATAAAACGTTGGAGGTGGTTTCCTTGTGACTACATCAATTGACATAAGCATTAGTTACAATACATATTCGACACAAATTGATTGATACCTCGTGAAATACTGCTGATTCCTTATAGGATGACGCCATATAGGTATCAAACATCATGTCACGCACTATAACAGTATACGGAATAAAGACAGAATACATTAACTGGATAAACATGGAAATTAATCTCGATGGCGATTTTGCTGTTGCACTTCATCATTATCATCAGAAAGTAAAAAAACATACAGTATGAGAAGAGAAAATGCTAAATACACCACTCGGGGCCACTAATGAGGAAGGCAAACCAATGTCGACACCGCCAAACGACCACATCATTAATACGTCAATTCCCCATCAAGTTGCTCACATTACAGGAAATGGGTCCAAAAGGTGGAACGCTTAATATTGATTTCCCAGATAACAAAGAGTGGAACAGTGACGCTTGCTTGCAATTGGTTAATTATTGGAATCAGTTAAGAAACAGTATTATTTTATTGCGTTGTGAACACTCCATACATTCCTCTAGTGCAGACTTTGTGCTAAGGGCTTCTGACAACAACCATGTGTGGTCATTGTGACTTGTTGTCATTAGGCTAATATCAGCGATCAATTCAAGTATTGTCCAGGTGTACAAAAATATTGTATCTATGTATTCTAGTAATCGCAGATATGGCGTTAGTCGAAGCACCAGACATTCCTGTTTTCTGAACGTACCCAATAACAATGGTTGTTAACGGTCAGTGCGTTAGTTGCTTCCTGTGAGACACCTATAGTGTAAATCCAGTCTCCAATAAACAGAGACAGTGTGTGGGTTGCCTACTGTGAGAAATCCATAGAGCAAGTCAATGACCAATAAGCACTATTTATAGAAACGAAACAATGGAACTATGCACTTCTCGGTACAATGAAACGACTCTTTGCCGAATTGATATGTATGATAAAAATTCTATATAGGTTCAAAGTCAGGCAAAAATTTAATAATACAGCGGTGGTTATCATAGATCCCTCCAGCTGAAAATTACATATGTCTCAAAATAATTCTTATTTTCTATTCCCTCTATAGAGTTCAAAATAATCATACATGTCTAATAACTATATGAAAGAAAATCCTCATTCTCCTAGAAATTCTATAATTCAATAGAATAGCTTAAAGCATTTTTGGGTTGAAGGATCTCACCTAATTAAATCTGCAAAAGTCCGCTTTCAGATGCAGTGACCTTCATCGTTTAGCATAAATGCAGACAACTGGTATATTAACGATCAATATGTAACTAGGGGCTCAGAAAAAAAAATTGAAATTAAAAATACCTTATACCTAAAAGTAAAAAGATGGACCTTTATTTAAAGAGAATCAAATGTGGGTGATTTTGGCAAAAGATATCCGGGAGCTAGATTATCAATGAAATACTATTGGTCAACATCTTCTAAGGCAGGGACAAAACTTCCTATTTATTATTATATACCAGTGCACGAATATCTCATTTATACGCCCTAGCAGTAATGATTTCATTCGTCCACACTGTGGCGTAATGTATATAATACTACCCTGCGTACCACGTGATCACTCATCCTTCTATTTGGTGAGTTGTAGAATGGCATTCTAAATGATTTCTTGGTATATAATAATAAAAAGACATGGTGAGTGTGTCTGAATGCCATCTGTTCCTCGATATTTTGGTCAGAAATACTCACCTCATTCTATGAATTCGGTGAGTATTTCTGACCATAATATCTCTGAACAGATTCCATTCAGACACACTAACCATGTCTTTCTATATTACTTGTCCCAGCCACTTGTGACAGCCCACTAGACGACCACTGCATAAACTTACCCTGCAGAAAGTATTGAGAGATCGGTGTTGATTATTGTTATGTTATGTAGTCTCGTGAACGGACTCATGTTGGTGCTGTTGTGTATGTCTTATAAACGGCCTCATGTGGAACCAGACAGATAGATCCACCATACTGGAAGCCAGATGTAACCAGCTCACTTCTCACTTGAATAAACCCAATTTATAGCAGCTCCAAGAACTTCTAATATATGACACAAAGCATAAACAAACATGGTGGCAGCAGGGAAACTGTGAGTATGGACCTTACTCAATTCTTGACACAGAACAGTCTGTAAAAGTCTCCAGGAGCAAGTGAGCAGAAGCTGAGCTTCCCATCCAAGCAAGCACATGGTCCCATCTAACAATTGACAATGGTTCTAGCTACATGTGTTTGTACCTAAAGCATCTTTTACACAACTGACTAATATCTGGTGACTCTAATAACCCTCAGATTCATATGAATTGTGTGTACTCTGCCTAGGTGGATGTTTATGGACTCTAATAGACTCTGTGTGTGCTAGATAGCCTCAGATTTGCCGCAGACGAGGATGCAGAAGATTATGTGACTCTATATAAGAAGATGGAGGGACACTGCATAGGCAAAACCAACGAAACCTACGAGAGGTATTGCTTTAACAAGAGGGCACAGGAGACTGACGAAACCATTGACAAATACGCTGCCAGTCTCCACATTTTAGCAAAGACGTGTAACTATGGGACGCTAGAAGAAGGACTAATTCGCGACCGAATGGTTCTCGGTGTCCGGGATGACATGTGCAGGAAGAGACTGTTACAAACGGAGGACCTTACTTTAGACAAATGCCTCCGAATCTGTAAGGCGTTCGAAAGTACAGATGAGAGAAATGACGCATGCCACTGACAATGTACACAAAGTGACCAGTGCTAGACCCAAAGTGTACAAGAAGAACAAGTCTTCAAGACCTCCCCACAAGACACAGTTTCAGGAGGGAGATAGCAAGGATACCAGAAAATGTAGATTCTGCGCACAAAAACACGAGTTTAAACTGTGTAAATAACTTCAATGACCGCCAGGTCTATGCGAAAATGCTTGTAAACGGCAAACCCGTCAGATTCCAGATTGACAGTGGAGCCTCTACCAATCTCATCCCCAAATCCTATGTTGGAGATGTGAAACTGAGTCCAGCTAGGACACTCCGCATGTGGAATCAGACTGAGAAAATACCACTGGGTGAGTCTCATGTGAAAATGACAAATCCAGTGAATGGGAAGAAATACTCTGTGAAGTGCACTATTGTGGAAGAAGAACTCACCCCAATACTCGGTGCGAGAGCTAGTCAACAGATGGGTCTAATAACAGTGAACCAAGAGAATTTCCACCGAGTGGCAGCTGTAACTACTGATCCGATAGCCAAATATGATGAGATCTTCAAGAATGAAATAGGTAGTCTCCCAGGGGTAGCGCATCTAGCAGTTGATCCACAGATCAGCCCACATGTCGCAGCCTCTCGAAGAGTGCCGGTAGCTCTAAAATCCCGTCTAAAAGAAGAACTTGACAATATGTGTCAACAAGGAGTGATACAAGTGGTGAACCAACCTACAGATTGGGTGTCAAACCTGGTCGTGAGTTCTAAGAAAAATGGTGGACTCCGCATATGTAGTGACCCAAAACCTCTAAATGAGGCACTCAAACGTGAACACTTTCAACTCCCCATCCTAGAAGACATCCTACCAGAACTCTCTAAAGCGAAAGTTTTCTCCACTATTGACCTTCGAAGCGGCTATTGGCATGTAGAACTGGACGAGGAATCCAGTTTCCTAACCACGTTTGCAACACCGTTTGGCAGGTACCGATGGAAAAGACTGCCATTCGGCCTCAAAGTTTCGTCTGAGATCTTTCAAAAGAAGCTACTACAATTAATTGGCGACCTTGAAGGGCTGGTATGTGTTGCAGATGATATCATGCTGTACGGAGTAGGACGGGATGAAGAAGAAGCTACAGCGGATCACGATCACAAACTTGACAAATTCCTAAAAAGATGCAGAGAAATAGGCATTCGCCTTAATCCGGACAAGATGAGCCTTCGCAAGGAACAAGTATCTTTCCTTGGTCATCTAATAACAAAGGATGGCCTGTGTCCGGATCCCGATAAAGTGAAGGCAGTGATGGAAATGCCGACCCCCACTGATGTGGAGGGCATCCAGCGGGTTGGAGGGTTTGTGAACTACCTAGCAAAGTTCTTGCCCAAGCTATCGGACGTGAGCGAGCCCCTACGACAACTCACAAGAGGAGATGTGGAATGGAAGTGGACGGAAGTACATGAGAAGGCGTTTAATGAAATACGTCAGCTAGTAGCAGAAGCACCCGTACTCTCATTCTACGATCCGGAAAAAGAGCTGGTAGTTCAATGTGACGCCAGTGAGAAAGGGCTGGGCGCTGCTGTCATGCAAAACGGCCAACCCATAGCATATGCTAGCAGGGCCCTAACGGACACAGAGACCCAGATAGAAAAAGAGATGCTGGCCATAGTCTTTGCTATGGAGAAATTTAACCAGTATACGTATGGTCGATCTGTAACAGTGCAATCAGATCACAAGCCACTAGAGGTCATTCTGAAGAAATCTCTAGACAAAGCTCCTCAGCAACTGCAAGGAATGATGCTGCGCCTACAGAGATACGACATACACATCATCTACACACAAGGCAAGAAGATGTACCTTGCAGACACTCTGTCCCGTGCCTTCCTTCCCAACAAGGGCAAGCCGGAGACATTCGACCACATTCATGCAGCACAGTTCGTACCAATTACTGAGACACGCATGAGGGTGATCCGTGCAGAGACAGAGAAGGACGATGTCATGAGGATACTGAAACAAGTAATACTCCAGGGGTGGCCTGATAACAAATCCAAGATTCCTGACATCATACAAGTGTACCATCCCTATAGAGATGAGATGTCGGTTCATGATGGCATAATTTACCGTGGTGATCGGGTGGTCATACCCTATGGTCATCGGAAAGTCATGAAAGAGAAGATCCACTCATCTCACCTAGGAGTAGATTCCTGCCTGAGGAGAGCCAGAGAGTCTGTCTACTGGCCCAATATGAACACAGAAATGCGTGAATACATCAGTCAGTGCAACACCTGTAAAACCTTCGAAACAGCAAACCAAAAGGAGACACTGATGTCACATGATGTACCAGACAGGCCTTGGACCAAGATAGGGACTGATCTTTTCATGTTTGATGGAAAAGACTACTTGGTGACAGTGGACTACTTTAGCAACTTCTTCGAAGTGGACAGGCTATACAACACTGAAGCTGACACGGTAACTCACAAACTGAAAGCCCACTTTGCCAGGTATGGTATACCAGACACAGTAGTCAGTGACAACGGGCCTCAGTTTTCAAGCAAAGAGTTTGCAGCATTCGCAAGTAAATGGGAGTTTCAGCATGTTACCAGTAGTCCCGGTAACAGCCAGGCCAACGGCAAGGCCGAGTCCGCAGTGAAATCTGCAAAACACCTCATGAAGAAGTCTAAACAAGCAGGTGGTGACACATACCTAGCTCTACTGGACCAGCGAAATACACCGACATAGGGAATGACATCTAGCCCTGTACAGCGACTAATGAGTAGACGCACAAAGACTCTGTTACCAGTCACCACTCACCTACTAAGGCCACAAACTGTCAACAATGAGCAGGCAGGTCGAGAGATCTTGCAACGCCAGAAAAACCAGGCGAAGTACTTTGATCTGCATGCGAAAGACCTACCTCCACTAGAAGAAGGAGATCCAGTTCGGGTTCAACCATTCCGCCTGAACCAAAAGACCTGGACTCCAGGCAGTATCGTAAGAAAGTTGGACAGCAGGTCTTACGAAGTCCAGACACCTACGGGCACTATCAGGAGAAATCGTAGACACCTTAAGCCTGGCGTGAACAACCCTAGCATCACTACTACACCACTAGCGGACGCAACAGAGACAGGCAATATCCAAGGAACAAGAGAAACTGCACCAGTTTCCCCCAGCAAAGTGCCTGTTGAGGTTACACCCACAACACCAGTCAGAAGATCTGCTAGGCACTCAGCCAAGCCTAGCTACCTGTCGGACTATGTGACAGGATAGAAACACTGATGAGAAACTCATGTCATATCTTAGCTTTAATTAGATTGTAAACTAATAGAACATCCTAAGATATTAAGGACTAAGACTGAAATTCAGAGACAGACATCAAAATTCATTTTTCATACTATCTACTAGTCGAGTTAAAGTTTGTAAAGAACTCTTGATATCAATATAGATATATGGACAGAAAGTATAAGGACTTAGTCTTCTCTTAAAGGGGAGGATGTTATGTTATGTAGTCTCGTGAACGGACTCATGTTGGTGCTGTTGTGTATGTCTTATAAACGGCCTCATGTGGAACCAGACAGATAGATCCACCATACTGGAAGCCAGATTTAACCAGCTCACTTCTCACTTGAATAAACCCAATTTATAGCAGCTCCAAGAACTTCTAATATATGACACAAAGCATAAACAAACAATTATCCTCACTGTTTTCTGGCTTAAAGTAGATATTAACATTTCGGCGTGCGGCGCTGCTGAGCGATAAAACGGGAGTTTAGGGCCACAGCGCGGGAGCTGCTCACTGCTGTCACCCACGGGTAAACAAATCCGGGCGTGGGGGCATTCAGGGACCCTAAAAACGGCTAGCTGTTCCATAGGAGAGTCACAGTAACAAAAGTTGACATAATCAACTCAACCTACAGAAACCCTAGGAAATGCCGGTGCAGAGGATGCATGGTGCACAGACGTGGGGGCGTTCGGGAATCACATTTTAAAACATATACATTGTTGGAGGAATGGATAGCGGTATTACCTAGAACTGTGGCTTGTGAATTACAGTCCTCACTCATTTTTATTACACCACAATACTGCACTAAAGTAACAACTTTTTTGACTGGATGGAGCCACCAATGAGCTAGTTCTCATTCTTACAAGGCCGGGGGGTATTTCTGCGAACAAATGAATTTTATGGAGAACCAACATGCATGGATCAAATGTGGTAGAGTGTTGGATACCTCAGCTGGGGGTTTCTATCATATTTTAAGGTTTATAACTCATATCATACTTAAAAATTGGGCCTGTGAACCTTTACTGACATCGCAGGTTATTTCAAGGTGACGCAATCACTACAACTCTGTGACCAAGAACTGATTTACCTGACTTCATACATGGTTCCTGCACTCCAAGATTATCACTCAATGATGTCTTCCCAGGAGGAGGATTTCTCATGCTATGAGCTTGAGGCCATCTCTGTCAAGGTGAAAAGGGGCAGACCTAGTAAAGACACACTATTTAAAAATTGGACTCGGTTCTAACAAGGCTGGGAAAGATGGAGAAAAACATCCAATTGATTAGTCAATTGGCAAAGGCTATCGGAGGGCTTCAAAAAACTGTCAACAGGATTGAGGGACAAGTCAAATTGATCCAGCATGAATTAGGGCGGACAGACATTCGCTCCACTGAAAATAAACATTACATCCAGGTCCTTTTTGAAAAGGAGGATCACACCAGGGTGTCACTACAAAAACACAAAGACACTATCGAATAAAAAAAGATAATGCGTTGCACAAATTGAACTTAGACTTTAGATTGAAATTGAAGTTAGATTTTTAAAATTGAAAGGTTGAGTCAAGACACTCAAGGAGGATTTATGATAGCACAAGTCTTTGTAGACAGGGACACATTTGTGGTAATTAACGTATACTGCCCTACACAGACTAATCACCAGGATTGAATTGAGAATCTACTAAATTTAAGCAAGCATATGAAAAGTTTTGATGAATTCCCAATATTGGTAGGAAGCGATGTCAATATCCCATTGGACCCAGAATTGGGCAGAAAAAAATACACTATGCCCAGTAACTTCTAAGCAATACAGATTAAATCTATTTGAATTTTTGGCCAACAATGACCTGGTAGATCTGTGGAGGGAAAGAAATGAAACATCAAAAAGGTTTACTTTTCAGAGAGCTGAATTGGCTTCCCACTTAGATTATCAGTGCATATAGGAATGTTTCGAACCATTCAAGGCCTATTTCCTGGAAATTTAACAACCTTCTTTTGGCTGATAGGGATTATACAAGGTTAGTTAAAGACAAGCTACAAGAAATGCAAACAAATAGTCAGATTATGGATCCAATTCTGAAGCGGGATCTTATAAAATATAAACTTAGAGATGTTACTATACATTAAGCAAAGACAAAAAGGCTGGGAGAAAAAGAGGAGCTAAAAGCTAAGCAGAAAAGACGTGATGATTTAGTCAGGGCAGAGGATGCATCTGGGGACTTAGACAATAATAGGATATATAAAATTGACACCTTGAAAAGAGGCATTGAGTTTGAAGAATAAAAAGCTACTCTATCTCTGCTCTTTCGGTCAAGGAGCAACTGTGCTTTGAAATGGGAGTGTCCAAATAACTACTTCCTGAATATCATTAAAAAGGATTCAAGGAACAAATGTATCTCACAACTGACAATTGAGGATGACAATGGGAAATATTACACTACTATCTCAGACAAACTTTTGTTTAAAATAGAAAGTTTTTATAAGAAAATCTACATAAGTGAAGCAACAGAGTCACACCTGGATAATATTATAGATTTAGTACAACCAGACAAAATACCTAAGATATCTCAGAACAACAGAGAGGATTTATCTCCCTCATTCCCAAAAAGGGACCTAGTATATTAGAACTAAAGAATTGGAGGCCTTTTACACTTTTGAATTCTGACTTCAAAATATTAACAAAAGCATTAGCTAATAGGCTACAAACTCCACTCCGAGATATCATTAATATCCTCAATCTGTCAGCCGAATACTAAATATATTGCACAGGTTTAGGCGCTAAGTTTTATGAAGATCTAGCAAGAATCTGGAAAAAAATATATCTCAGATTTCCTATTCAAGAATCAGGTTATGTATGTGGGAAAATAAATTTATCAATATTTATGATCATGATAACATTAAGAAATCTTGGGGTCCTACAGGTATCAGTTGCCTCCAATATTATCAGGAATGATAGGCTTATGACAGAAATAGACATAAAAAAGAAATACAAAATTCCTTGTACATTTCTTCATGTGTTACAGTGAAAACTAGCCATACCATGGCTAAAGAAAATGTCATTTCACTCAGTTAAATTTTTTTTAATCTGTTATACATTAATGAAACGGTATGTGTATCAATCAACATTCGTGCAAGGAACAATAGAAAATATTATGTTCTGAACTCATTTAGAATCACAACCCCCACAAGTCAAAAGTACTGGTGTGTGTAGTATAAGATACCTCAAATGGACACTGATATTTGGAATTGCATATATACCAGCATATATAAGGCTACAAGGGAAATGAAATTGCAATCATTCCACTATAGAATAATCAATAAGATATTACACACAAAGTCTTATTTGTATAAACAGAAAGTTGTTTCCTTTGATATTTGTTGATATTGTACAGAAAAGGTCACTATAGAGCACTTTCTTCTGACATGTAACATGGTTAATGACTTTTGGAAAGAGCTTTTAGATGGATAAAGACAGTTGCTGGTTTAAACGGTTCTTGGACCAAGGAAAATATTCTTTTGGGATTTCCAGGCAAAGGCCTGATAGCTCACAAACTGAACTACATAAGTATGCAGTTGAAATTGTATATCTATAGGTAAAGACTATTTCATGATAACAAGCTCTCTCTCTATATATAGATGGTCGTTTGAATTTCGAGAGAAACTGCATATGGAGCATTTCCTCTGTTACCTCGAGAATTTTCCTAACAAATTTCAGAAAAGGCTGCAGCTGTTTGAGAGAATTGTATAATCTATGTTATTATATTCCAAGTCAATGACATGGCCAGAATGTTCAGTCGATGTAAGCCCACACAGCATATAGACTACCCCCAAAACTTTTTTCTTTTCTGTGACTGTTTGTCTTATCTCTTTGTATTCCTATATTATTGACATGATGATTGTATCAAGATTATAGAAAATATGACCCTGTATTAACTTGACGTCACATTTGTCTGAGCAAAAAAGATAAAAAATGGAAAAAGTGCAGTTGAGGTTTAATAACACGATATTACTTGGAAATTGTGGACTCATATATGGATGAAAGCTTATGGTTTTATTTCTAACAATAAAATGTAAAAGTTGAATGGATAATAAACACTGCAAATGTACAAATATATATATTTACTCTTGCCTTCTGATTCATTATAACAGGTTTCTATATAAACTGTTTCAGAGGAGGTGAAATCCGTGCCCACCCAAAGCAAAATAACGCCAATACCATCCATGACCAAGATGCCTCTAGATCAGCCGCCGTCCCGACGACCCACCCCTTCACCTGTATGGGGAGATCCAGAGGAGGAGATTGAAAGTGAAAGCTCGGTAATGTCTCCATTATTCTTAGCGATACATTCAACGTATATATATTATGTTAGAACACGTTAAAGATATACACATGTTTAGAGGATGCATTTGTGACCGTATTATATATGCACTTATACCAAAATGTTATGTATATTTTTAAATCATACATTCAATATATGGCGTTATTTGTGATAAAGCTGGATCTCCTCATTATGAATTCGAAGTATTGTCATTTTCCTATCATATCATTAGGATATACACGTGTACAAGTGTATACATAATACAATATACATTTAAGATTTGGTTGTATGAAATCAACATACCCTCGTGATATATAGTATAGGCCACACAATGCATTAAATAATTGGTTTTGTGACTACTGTAACCTACAATAATGCTAGATACAAATCTATACATAATGCATACATCATTTCGCTGTACTGTGTTAGCATACCATAAGGTTATATCCATTTTTTAATGGTCCATCTTATCATCAAATGATGTAGGAGATCCACGACGTCTCTCCATGGCGACGGATCCTCGTCTCATTTACACAGGATACAACGCTGCATGGTATCCGCTTCACCACAGCATCCAGTCAGTTCACCTCACGCCGGTAAGCCGCCATATGACAGTCGGGTCCCTTTATATTCAAACAATTAATCGTCTTTTAATTGTAGAGATAACGATATTGAAAATTAAAAAAATGCTTCAATGATTTACCGGTACGCTTCATGCTAGACTCTATACTCTAACAGAATCTAGTACGGCAGGAGGATTTTGAACTAAAGCTTTATACAAAAATATTGGTCATCAGTCATTGTTCTTGTGTTTCCTCAACGATTAGATTTTACACAAACAAAAATTAAAGCAAATTTTGGACTACTAGAGGCTTTAGAGCAAATTTCGGATCGACAAACCTAATCGTTTAATTCTTAATAACAATACTAATTCTTTACCTCTGCCCCTCCCCCTCCCAGTCTTTAGTCTAAAAATGTCTAAATTTATCCCTGGATAAGCTTTACTATCTTGTTACTGGTGAACTCGATCTAAAATAGTTTACATGGTTTAAATCCAAATACATTAATAGAGTGTATCATATACTTGACTTAGATCTAAAACAAATTGGAACCTCTAAGTTTGACAAACTTGGAGTAGAATAAGGTATTTTGAAAATCTTGTTATTTTGCACAAATATTTTGTTTTCAAACAGGTGGCTGTGGACGGTGTTGCTGATGATCGCCTTTTCCGTCTTTATCTACTATGTGCAGAACCGGCTGAATGAATTTTTTCAATACAAGAAAACCGTGAATGTTCAAGTGGACTACGTCAGCGAGGTGGACTTTCCCTCCGTCACTATCTGCAATGAGAACATATTCAGGTTATTCAATCTATCAGTATTACTATCACGTCAATGCCATCTGTATAGTGAAATATATATCACTTTGTTATTTAGTATTGCCCGTTATTCATATACATACATCACTGCCTCACCATTTACAGCTCCGCGATCTCGGATTTCAAAGCATATACATGTGTACATTCTAGAGTAGAAGAAGTGTTAGATATAAGCATGCACCGGTTTTGCAATCAGAAAGTTGCTCCAGTGTAGCTCACACAGTATATCATGAATGAAGTCTGCCTCCAAAGGGAGATGCTAACCGTGGCATAGATAGCGTGGATGCAATAAATGTGCATCAAGTCAACTTCATAGTCATGTCATTTATTCGGACAGAAATCATTCAACCGTGTTGGAGTCACACGTAGGTATTATCAATATGGTAGTTAGGAGTTGTTAAAGAATGTGACCTTAAGAAGTCTTTGAATTCGTTAGACTAAGCAATGATTTGCATGATTTAATGTATATTCGTTGTAGCATTAATAACAATATTGTAAAAAGAAATTACTACATTTATATGCAATTAAATTAACGATAACAGAATGAAAATACATTAAGTGTGAAAATGTTCTGAACATCCTGCTATATATTACAAGTCAGTTGGGCCTCATAGAAGTCGACGCAAATCTATTTAGAGACACTCGTTTGCACTATTGACATTTCAGGTTTTATATAAAATTCATAGATTCATAGGGCGAATATGTAATTAGGTCTAATTCACTTCTTCTATATTGATTAAAACGCCCTAACAAATTATGCAGTATCTCCAGATAGCAATTTAGTTTTACTCTTATTTTGATGTGTATGCATATTGTGGTGTTATACCAAAAGTAATACACCGTCCACTCTAACACATTGATTGGGAAAGCTCCTTCCTATTGATTTGGGCATGTGTATATTAAAAGCATCGATCAGCACACGTACAGCGATATCCAACGATTGACGAATTTACTTTCAAAATGTATGCAGCGATTATAATGCATTAGTAATAGAGGAATTAATGGAAGTGTATGAGATGAAATATTCCAATCAGAAGTATGGGACTATCACACCAACATAGGGTGGGTCAAGTACTGCAGTAGGATGTAAACATGGCAGTGAAGCAGAGCAGCGTCAGAAGTTGCCACTGACTTTGGTGAAACAATTCTTATGAATGAAATTGTCATTGGAAAAATATGTAATTTGGGATTAAGGTATGACATCCATATAGAAACCACCACTGAAAATATCTTTTAATTTTGATATGTTTTAGTATAAATATCATATATGTATGTCATGTCTTACCCTGTCACTGTTTTGGAGACCATTTGGAGGAAATTGTCACCTAATGGTCACGAATCTGGAACATAAAACAGTGACCAAGACCTTTTCCCCCTCAGAATGGTCACTATCATTATGACCAATTGTCTCTGGAACCCAATACTTTTGAAACTGTCAGTAACCGGTCACTATCACATAATGTCACGACTGAAAAACAAGTCCCAGAACAGCGGAACATAACTACCCAAAGTGTATGATAAAACATATTCATTTATTGTGCATTTAGACGTCCCTAATGTTTTTACTTAGATAAACAGTTTGACCAAAAACATGTTGTGAGTCTAGATATTATCTATCGTTTTGGCTTACAAATGATCCATATTTTGCAATAATTTCAGATTAACTCCCGCCGCCAATGGCCGATGGTACAATCAAGTAGAAAAGTTCCTACAAATTTCTGAACCCCCTAGTGAGTAAAACTTAACAACACCAATCCCATCATCCATGTCATATAAACTAGTTATTGATTTAAAGTGATAGATACCATGTCTTTGATTACCAATTTATAGCCTAACGGTAAAAGAGTTCAACAATCTGAGAATTTATTGATATTCATAGATCGTAAAACAATCAATGAAAATATTTTATCTATAAAATAAAATAAATTAAGTTATCAAGTTCTTTTTCATTTTAGTTGAGGAATCATGTGGACCTGATGAGTTTACGTGTAGCGATTCAACGTGTATCACCTCCTTCTCTGTGTGTGATACATTCCCAGACTGTTTGGGAGGCGACGATGAGGAAAACTGCAGTGAGTATTTCCAGTGTTATGCTAGGTTTACACTTAAGTTGTTGAGGTTGCGAATCGTAGGTTGACTTGGCTGTCGGGGAGTTGCCGGAGAAAGTTTCTGACTGTCAAAAAATCCACCATGACAGTCCCAGCAACCCCCAGGGTTTATGACCGCTGTGAAAGTGAAAATTACAAAGCAGTAATTCTCATATGTATATTGACAATAATAAGTGATTGATTGTCACCATCATCTTCATGGATGCCCTTGTTTACAAGCATCGCCTGCCACATAATACACCTCCGGCGAACTGCAACGTCATGTCCCAAGCCTGTGCAGCGCTTCACCCTGTTCTGCTTCTGCTTGATAAGAGATGCTATCAGTGTTGCAAGTATGCAGACAAGCATAACATCAACTTTGTTCACCATTATGAAAGCAGGTGCTGTGTACTATGAAGTTGCTGCTTCTCAAACACACTGAGGGACACTGAGGAAGCCTCGCGGAGCGCACTTTTATACATGAAGTATGCCATCTGGAAGCTGACATGGAGCTGTCTGGACGCAAAGAGGGGGGAGGGACCATGTTTGGCCGTAACTTACATTAAGTCATCTTAACTTGACCTGTGTATTATAAGTAATTGTAAGTGAACGGGTCCAGAGTCATGAATGACGTAAGTGACCTTACATTGATGTGAACTCGTCAGCGACCTGTCTGGCTTCGAACATAAGTCGACACACGTCAGAGCCATGGCAGTGTGCTACCCAGACCCAGACAAGACCACTTTGATATACGGAAGCCTCAACTCGACATGGTGTGCCTTAAGTTGATGGCCAAGTGGGCAAAATACTCAATACCTTCCGCTGATAAATGGGTAGAGTGTAATACATCTGTTGTGATATGGTAGCATTAGAATCATAAACTTGATATAGAATATACTCATATTGCCAGACCACTCGAGTATTAGGTTTATGGATAATAAAGGTAGTTCACATTGACATGATGATACATGATTGCACTGGTGTATATATCCATGGACAAACCACAATATGGAAAGCATTGAGCTGACACAAGTGTCTTTGTCACAGAACACAACGCCAGCCCACTGAGCACTGTGCTGTTGAGTGTCCTTCACCTCATTAATGCACAGAGATGCGGAGTATCCCCAGCCTCATTAATAATTCATGGGCACTTGACAGTGGCCTTGACAGAGTGACTGGGTGTGACCATCCAGACTCATCAGTATGCATGAACACTGACCTTAGCCCACTGACACACAACAGTCATCCAGAACACACTGTGGGGGTTGCACACTGACTGTCCTTGACCTTGAATGGGGCAAGGACAGTGTGCCACAGACATACATATAGCATTTCGGACAGGGACCTTGACAGTGTACCAACTTTGACATTGTAATTTAATCAGCCTTGATGTTGGAATGTAGTCAACCTTTCGAATTCCTCTATATGCAAATAGCAGCCCTAATTCAGGGTTCCTCTATCCGAGTACCGGTATGTGATAAGAGTGTATTGTCTGTGTACCAATAAAAGGAGCATACCACAAGTACCTTTCCTGCCAATCTTTCTGTAGAGGGCTGATATAGCCAAGGAGTATTCTACCACTAACAACCTACCTTCATTCAGCTGCTGTATTATAGTGACAACATTCTACAGTATTCCAGTGATTCCTGGTAACCATACACAATCCTTAGTAGAAACCTGAACAAATGTTAGTTGTGTTAGTGTTTAGTACAGGATGGGCGCGTCATGTTATTGCACAAGGCGTTAGCTAAGCGCAGTTAGTAGCTGACTTGACCGGAGTGTGATATACACTAACACTTTTTTGTTTTTATTCATCACACAAGCCATCATTCATCATTAGCCGCTGATTGGTCAATTTCTGTTATTGCCCTTATGAAATAAATAACACTTTACTGCATGTTCGCCCAAATACGGTAACCCAATGTTAAGCCTTTGGCGCCTTTTTTAGGGGTAGGACAAAGTAGATGTCTCACTGTGATACATCCCAGGACTATTCTGGATAGAGTAGACTGAGGATAGGTCATCCCCATTACAACATTTAGGAGATTTACCGAAAGCCAGTGTCCTACGATGCACCTCCCAATAGAAAATCAAAATGGTGTCGGAAGGTCACCTCTCATTGGGGCAGTTGATCACCTCTCGGCGATGAAAGATATGTATGGCAAAGTGGCTTGTCTAGACATTTGTCTACGATATGGACTTTCCCCATTAGAATACAATTCTTACTTTTTTTGTATCCGAGCCATATCAGAAGGCCTTAATTTCTGTCGTGGTAGGTATACGCTGGGCCCTAACATCACATACCTAATCAGCCACGCACTGTGGACTTATACACATTGAGCCCAATATTAACCGATACGGTGTAAATCAAACAGTGCAGAGTGAACTAATGCACGAACAAATATTATGTTTCCACGTCTTAGTGATCATTCAAATGCATATCCAGTGTATGTTTGTACACAGTATTGATGAGGACAACACGGTGGACTAGGACGAAGCATTATTACCAGCGATGGGCTTGTTTACACACAGCTTATTAGACTCTCAGATCGGTTACGGTTTCACAATCCCAAGCCCTTGCGTATACCATGATGATCTTTGTCACTTAGCCAAAGCTGAGGCTGGTTTAACATTAGGGAACACATAAGTCACACATCTAAGGGTTTAAAGAAAAAAGAAGGCCATTATCCTTGTTTCTGATTGTATTATTATCCTAAGCTTAAACCTGGAACAAGTGAACTGGCTTACACTAAGGCCTAGTGGCCTTCCATAAAGTACGTAGGCAGTAAGCGGGGCGGGGCGGGGGATTCTTGGAAAGTTTCTGTATGTTCCTTCTATAGTATAATACGTAGAAGATGGGGAGGACAGCGGGATCAAATTTTCCGGAAATGACGTACGTATTTGATGGACTTGCAAAAATAGCACTATATTATAAATAAATATGTTTTTCAAAAAGGAACATTCAACCTGGAGAAGTAATTATATATAACGACCTGACCATGCTGTACAAGCTACAAAACAGAATGATAATGTACGGTTTATACAGAACGAGCCGTTTACGCCGAGTTCCATACGAACTGTTAATTATAATCGAGTTTGTAGTCTGTACAGCATGGTGGGGTGTTCTATATCTAATATATATCTGAAACTGATAAAATAACGTACTTAATTTGGCCAACTAATAATTAATCAATGCATGCCAAACAGTGTTCCATATTTTGCCTTACAGAACGGTGTTCCATACAGTATTTTTACAATATGTGACGAAACGGTGCCTATTTACAGTACATGTTTATAAATATACATGCACACCAGTGATACCAGTGAGAGGACTGAAACAATAGGACACATGCCTGGCGGCCATATTGCATGGCCAGTTTTTGGTGTTGATAAAGTAAGAAGTTGCACTTTAGGTAATAAAAGTAAGGATGCCAAAGTATATTTGATGTTGGAAGAACCTCTTTAAGAGAGATTAAGAGGCCTATTCCGACAACGCATCGCAGGGCCCGGCCGGGCGCCTTGTGGTCGCCTATTGGTGTCCGGCGGCAATAGCCGGCCAAAAGCTCCCGCCGGTGGCAATAATCTGCTTGGTGGAACACCTCATGACAGCTCTAGGCCCCTCACGGCCGGCCCCTGCCGGCCGCCGGCCTCTCCCCGTGCCTCCAAAACCCCGACGCCGGACAGTATCGGCTGACCTGTTGGTGGTCGCCGGCCGCTGGCCGGGGCCAATACCGGGGCCATAGCCAATTTTGGAGGTGTTCCACCAAAATATAGTGATAACGACAGAGGAGGCCGGCCGGGTGGCCGGGCTTTATGAGCGCAACCTCCCCCGCAAAGCCCTGGCAGGGTCAAACCGATTCATTTGATTTTAAGCTCCAGGCAGGCCGGCCGGCGTGTCAAGAGCTACGCCGAAAGAAGCACGCCCGCGGGCTCTGCCGGGACCCGCGGCGAGGGAAAGCCGACAACACTGCGCGGCCGACACCGGCGATACCCGAAGCCGCAATCAGACATCGAAAATTCCGACACTTTCGCCAGAATTCTAGCACCATAGCGTGCCATACACATTCATAACATCAATCCTTATCTTTATTTACCTTCATGGTTCGATTTAACCTGTAAATCCGCGGTTATTTGACGTTTTCTGACCGTTCCCGTACAATTCCCGACACGCTGACACACTGCTGTGCTCGATACGCGACTTTCGCGGGTTCAGAGCGTCGTAGTGTATCGCCGCACGCCGCGCCGCCTATCGGATCGATAGAGAACCGCGGGTTTGCGCGTTAGTGCGGCCAACGTCCACCAGACGGCAATAGCAAACCCACCCGGGTGTAACGCCGCGCCGGGTCCGGCCGGCTCTATGGGCGCTCGCAGGGCGCCTTGTGTACGCCTGTTGGTCGCCTTGTGGGGCTTTGGTGGAATAGCTCCTAGAATTTAGGGGTTTAGGGGCGGCCGGCCGGCCGGCCCCGGCGGCAAACGCCGGCTGGAGGGCAAAAACCCGCCTGCTGAGGGCCTTTTTGGTGGAATAGGCCTCATAGGCAAATACAACGATAACCCTTTCTCTTTCAGCTCATGTGTGGTGGTATGTGGCGCCACCAAACATCGTTATTGAGAATGTCAGACCAGGCCATTTTAACCAAATAGCCTGAATTGATGTGATTGATGACAATCTGACATGGTGTGAAGGTCCACATTAAGCAAGTGTTCCACAAAATAGGCCTTTAACAGGTGGCCAGGCCAGTCAGCTGAGCCAGCACAGGGCGACCGGCCAGATGGACATGTGCTCTAGCGGATGAGCGGGGAACTAGGAGGCGTTACCAATAATGCACCATAAAAATGGAACCCGCTACCTGGCCTATAGTCTACCTAGGCCAGGCTTCCAGGCTAGGCCAGTTGGCACTGGCAGAGCGATGAACATGGAGGGTGATGCTACTGCTATCTGGTGGACATTGGCGGCATTATCATGTTTTGCTAGTTTCCTGTTCATTCTATAACTAGCGCTTCGACTGCCTCCACACACTGCAATGCTCTGGCTCCGTCCGTGGATTGTGCAGAGCAGTATATTCAGCGAGCGGTCAACAATGAAGCCAGCAAAGCTCTTAGTGTCACCAGCAGGCCAGCCACCACTGAAAATCAATTGAAACAGTTTTTGGCAGGCGCGGGCGGCCTGGACTTGTTCACATCAATTTAAACATAATTAATTAGAGCAAATGATAGCATGCAGCATATAAAGCAACTTTTGTGGGAGAGGATGCTGTCATTCCCATCTCTGAGGGTAAACTGTCAACGCAATGCCTTGGCAACTCCAAGATCTTATCGAGCCACTTATTAACCTCCCAGAGAGTGGAGAAGTACTTATACCAAGTGAAAATATTGCCCAGCCACCACAATACAGCCTATACAAAATATTCAGATATCTTTAAAAAAATCTTCTCTTTACAGATAAAGAAGTTGTTGCAGTGGAAGAATCGCGACTTTTGATAGGTCAAAATGCGACAGATGACTCAATAACACTGGAGACTATGTATGATATCGGGGGACACCTCCTAACAGACCTTATCATTGGGTATGAGTAACCTGTATCCAATTTCATTGTCTTTTCCATGATATAGTTAGAAGAAATGCATTTCATGTAAAACAGGCACTATCTGAGCGGTATGTTGCCCACCATATTTGTTACATGACCTTAGGAATGTGTTCTACTGTGGAACATTCATGATGATGGAACTAGATCCTTTTCCTTTCGTTGTAAGAACTGTGCCAAAATTCAATATAGCTAAATAATGTATGCCTTAAGATATTCATTCGAAGGGATATACACGATTTTGAATAATACAATACAATTTTAATTACATCTAATGTTTGGAAATATATGTTTGTTAAAGCTGCGCTTGGAGAGGAAAACCATGTAATTCAACTGACACCTTCAGCAAGACTTTCACGGATCTTGGGGTCTGCTACAGGTTAGCAATTCCGGACGCACGGATCAAGCAGTCAGGTAGAAATTTGTTGACAATAACGCTGATTTACCTTAAGGGAAATCTTTCTTTCTATTTTATAGGAAAAGGTTTATCAATGTTTCTAGTTAATCAGTAATTAGGAGACCCACTGGAAATCAATGCGAGTCAAGCAACACATAAACCAACAGGTTGTGAAACAACATTGTGGACTGATCCCCGAGGATTAGTTAGACTCTACATGCTTCTTATTATGATTAATTTTCTAGCAAAGCAAACTCTGACGCAATCTAAAGTTTCTTTATTTACCCTCAATGCACTGATCAATATATCCACTCTATATGACGAGAAACCCCTGTCATGTGTTGCATAGGCTTGCTTTTGTTTAACTGTTGTATTCTTCCGCGGCATTGCAGGTCCTGGACATGGGCTCAGCCTTACTGTCAATATTGAGCAATATGACTACACTAAGAACCCGGAAACCGGTGTAGGAATAAAGGTAAACACAGACTCTCGATTTTCGGTAAATGACATTATTTGCGTCTACAAACCAAGAAAACAGCACTCAAAAGTATTGCAGCTACCTTACACAATTATCTATTTTAATGTCTTTGACTTTTCACAGGTGATAGTTGTATTGATATTTTTCCTAATGCTACAAAGTATTTGTATTTTTCATTCAATTAAAAATTCAAGACTACATGCATTCGCCGTTAAGGCGTTCTTCCTTGCAAGAGTTTTGTATTCTAAGATAAGCCGCAACTTGCTTGTCATTTAGTAAAATTATGGGGGATATGGAACCAAAAATCATACACATAGGATTCTAAAATAGTTACCAATGTGGGGCACGCGATATTTTCTACCACTTTGACGCATGTCTCTGGCGCAAACACTGCAACCGAAGCAAGTGTTTTGTTCCTCATTAGATTAACATTAATAGACTTGGCGGTTACAATGGTGTAAAATGATACATAAAGATGTCTCCCCCGATCTAGAGATTTTTTTTCTCTATTTCAAACCAAAATGCTTAGGAATATTCTAGCATTAATTCAGCGTATGGACACTCAACTAAACACCTGGAATATCTTCACTGTTTTTGCAACATGTAGACACTGGGAGCCTGAAAGAAGTGCTTTCATGTTTGTCCACCCCCTCCCACAGGTTTGGTCTCCGCAAAAATTCAAAGCAGGATATTGGACCCTCACATAATGACCACAGGTTGTAAGGTCCTAAAAGTACTGACAATAAAGAAACCTGAGCGATCAACAAGTTTCAAATTAGTAAATGGAGATCAAATAGCATGCTGGGGTTCATTTAGGTCAGAAAACGAAAACATGCACTCGCTGCCTTTTTGCCACCAGGATAAAAAAATCTTGATCTAAAAAAAAAATGCTAGGAGGATGCAAATCCGGTAGGGGTGAGGGTGAAATCAATTCGCCACTAGAATTAACATTGAGACTGAAGACACTTAGTACAATGTTTTACTGCCTGCAGGTGCTGCTGAATGATTACTGGGACGTTCCTCTGATGGGTGACCGTGCCTTCGCTATTTCTCCTGGACTTTACTCACTGGTCGCCATAGACAAAACCCGAGTAAGCTGATAAACGTTAATGTACCACTGATGAACATTCCGCTACGGAAGGGGAGTCGTTTTGGCCCAATAGGTTAAGATACCATGTGTGGCCGCATGAATTGTACTGGTAGTGCCACCTGTAGTGCCAACCACGCAGCAGGATTAAATTTGAAAGAAATATCATCTTCTAACTTTAATTTTGACTGAAATCTAGAGTAATTGGTTCAAAAAATGTTTTTCCGTGGCCTCGGTCACTGGAAGGTTTGGAAGTCCATGGTGGTGGACTTTCCACAGGGTCAGTGTTTGAGTTCGGGTGGAAAAAAATTTTGGCAGGGAGATTGAACTATGTGAGAAGTCAGTAATTGGAGCAAGAATACCGCATAGATAAAATAAATTTTATGGGAAAGCAACAGAAAATATCATGATTTTTATATAATTTCAATCTTTTCATATGAAAAGAAAGGTAGTGTGGTAGCCTGGGGATGAATGGTGGGTCCCTGTTATCCTAGGGCACCATCATAGTGTCCTAGGCTCGTAGGAACATCAATTCCCCTTCAGTACTAGGTAAGTACCTCGGGTAATTATCTATTCCTACTCACTACGGAACTATTTTCTGTCGCCCTAGAATACAGGGAGATATTTAAAGTATTAAATTTATTTTATCTATTACTTTCCCAAACAAACAATGTGAGTCGACAATTCTCAATTTAATCTTTATTATGTAACAGACAAATTATATATTTGTTGTACATCACAAACAAACTGACACATTTGTTTTTTCTTTCTTGTCAAAGATATAGTATACACGTAAGTGTTCCTATGGACTAGTAACCTTGAAAGGCTTTGCAGAGTCTTTCTACAGGTTTTAATATATATTTTTCGAATCACATTGATTGGTATATTATTATATAATCACAATAATCACAGGGTAATCACAGAATGCATTTGGCACCATGTAGTACAGTAATATGTATTTCTTCCATGTACATATGTCTGGGAAATCGTAAGATTTACCAGTGAGATCTTGAGTAAATAGAGATATATAACTTAAATACATAACTATACTAGCACCTTTGTTCGGTAAATATGAGAACCTTACAATTGGTTAGTCTTTCTTTTGCGACTTTTCCAAAGGATTTTCTATGTTATCCTCAAGTATTGCCTGTGCTACAGAAATAGATTTTGGAGTGGTTTCAATCTTTTTCTTATAATGGCGTGCCATAGTGCGTTCGCACTTCCATGAGCCATGTTTTAACAATGCGTTGGCATCCACACCTTGTTTGGCACCTGCGGAGGTGCTGGCACCTCTGGTTGAATATGCCGAGTATTTGTTTGTATCGATTCCGCTAGCTGCTAATGTTTTAACTACGTAGCGGGAGACTGTGTCTCTGTGAATGGGGAGGTGTGGTTTTTTGAAGGAAATGACAAGTCTTTGATCTGATCTAAGGCTCTTTGTGGCCTTTATGTATGCCAAAATTGTTTGAACAATGCAGATTAGTTCACATTTTGGAAAAGGCAGTAGAGTTACAGTTTTGAGTGCCTCTCCGGTCTTAGCCGTTTTCGTCAAGGATGTCAATACGAATGAAATCGAACCATTTTCATGTGTAGTCATGTGGTCAAGTGACAGAGCCGTTACGGCTTGCCCTCTTTG
Organism: Alentia gelatinosa; assembly: GCA_950022655.1. Taxonomy (NCBI): domain Eukaryota; kingdom Metazoa; phylum Annelida; class Polychaeta; order Phyllodocida; family Polynoidae; genus Alentia; species Alentia gelatinosa. Next base: position 34,148,858 of record OX465584.1, read on the forward strand.
TCCTGAGACTATTAAGAATAGAGTCACCATCTTTTTGGTGAGTTTTTCTAGAGATAGTTCTGAATTTTTCCCCCAAGATATTATTGTATTAAAAACTAAAGAAACATCCCAAAACTCATGGTATTTGGGTTTTGGGGGTTTCTTTAGGTATGCTGTTCGTATTGCACGTTTAACCCAATATGAACTGCCTTTTGTCAAACCATTTTGGAGTGTTGGCAGGAGAAAAGAGAGTGCACAGCGTGCGGTATTGATGGACCCATAGGCGTAGCCGTTGTTTGAAAGGTTTTTGAAAAACGTACAGACTTGAAAAACGTTTGGTTCAAATTTGTTTACGTTGTTTTCTAAACAGAATTTTTCCCATTTTATCAAATATGTGTTATAAGACTTCTGGGTGCTCGGCTGCCAGGAGTCCATCAAGAAGGAGGCTGTGTCCTCTTCACATTCATCAGATGTTTCTTCATAATAGAGAAATAATCAGAGGAATTCCTTTTGGGAAATTCGGAATTTGACTTTGAGGAAGTATAAGGTTTTTTCTTTTTCTTCCTATTTTGCGGATCATTTTCGCTTGTTGATGTAGTGGCGTGTACCAGACCGCTGTCGGCCAGTCTGGTGTTACCAGGAGAAGCCAGTCTGGTTTTTCCGTTTTCCCCTTCTTTAGCAATTTCAGGATGATGCTGAAAGGTGGAAAAGCATATGCTCTTATGTTTGACCACGATATTGTGAAAGCATCGAAATATTTTGCTCCTGGGTCTGGCTTCCAGGAGCAATATATTTCACATTTGGCATTTCTAAAGGACACAAAGAGATCGATTTCTGGCATGCCTACCCAATTTGTGATTTTTTGAAACAATTGGTCAGATAATTCAATTTCTAAATTATCGTGAAACTCACGAGAGGCTTTGTCTGCCAGGGTGTTTAACACACCTGGTAGGTGTGAAATTATTATCCAGTTGTCTGTTCTTTCCGCCCAGTTCCAAATTTCTTTTGTAACTGTATCACATGCCAGGGATCTCACTCCGCCTTGTTTATCAACATAAGTCATTGCGGTTGTATTATCGGTGAGTATATGGATTGTTATATTACTCATCCTACAAAAACTCTGAAGAGCTAGGTTTATGGCTTGTAATTCTAGTACATTAATGTGCTGTAATTCACTCTCTTTCCATCTACCTCCAATGGATGTGCCATCATAATGTGCACCCCATCCCATTAAACTGGCGTCCGTTGATATTTCCAGATCATAGGAAAGTGTTCTTATCTTTCTGTTTCTTGTCTGGATGTTTTCTAACCACCAATTTATGTCTTCTAAGCCTGCGTTTGAAATTGACATATTACCATCGAAATTTCCCGCATTATGGACCAGTGCCGCATTTTTGTCTCTCTCTAAGGACTTAATATGTGCCAACCCGTAGTCTACTGCTGGAGAATACGCTATCATCAAGCCTATAAACATTGCACATAATCTGATTTGTAAGACCTTTTGAGAAAGAACATGTTGTGCGCAATTTGTGAATTTTGTGATTTTTTCATCGTTTAAACTTACTGTCAGTTTATCTGAGTCTAATACAAATCCTGAGAATTGTAAGTTGGTAGTTGGTACGCAGATGGATTTCTGTGGGTGGATTACAAAACCTAGGGAATCTAGTGTTGTTGCTAGTGTTTGAAGTGTATCTAAACACTGTTCTGGTGTTTTTGCGATTATGAAAGAATCATCGACATAGCCAAAACAATTCCCTCCCATTTTGCGCACATGGGCAAAGACAGGGTTGAGGAGCTTTGTAAAGATACGCGGGGCGCATGCCAGCCCGTTTGGAAGGACCGTGAATTGGTACAATTGGTTTTCCCATCTAAATCGAAGGTATTTTCGGTCTGATTTTCTAATGCTGATGGAATAATATGCATCCTTGAGATCTATGGATGCCATAAAATCGTTTTGATTTATTAGATCCAGTGCCGTATTGAGAGTTGACATTTTAAAATGTTGGTACTCAAATAATTTGTTAAGTTGGGTTAGATCTAAGATGATTCTGACCTTGTTGTTAGGTTTAGGCCGGGTGAAGATATTGGAAATCCATTCACCTGGCGTATGACAGGTTTTTTCTATGATACCTTTAGAAATCATTATGGATATTTCATCATTTACCTTTGCGATTTCGTCCTTTTGTAGACGGTACTCAGACGGGGGTTTATCCTGTACTGGATTTGACATAAATTTCAATTTTACACCTTGAATTTGATTTATCACCCACTTGTCTTTAGTAATTCTTTTCCACGCATTTGTACACTTACTAGTTTGCCCAGCTCTAAATGTGTTTGGAGTGTTTTTCACATTTACGAAATTTTCATTATCATTATGACATACCTCTACTTTTTCTTTTGAGGTTGTTGTTGGCTTTGCTGTTGGTTCTGCTGTTTGTTGTACCAAGGACGTTGGTTCTGGTACTGGTTCTGTTGGTGGTACGACTGTTGGTACCCACTGTTCTGTGGTCTCGGGCCCTGGAAGCGTTGTTGGTATTGGCCCGGGTGACGAAACCCCATGTATTGGTTGAATCTGCGTTGTTTGTGATTCGGTCTCGTCGCTTGCTTTGGTTTATCTTGTTTGGGGGGTGTTTTGGCCAAAAGTTTTTTAGCCATTTTATCCCCTTTCTCCACATCCTTCACTGAAGTATTTATAACGTCCCCGAAGAGTGTTTTCGTACTTAGAGGCGCGTTAATAGTGGCTTCGGCCAGGTCTTTTGCGAGCTTTGGCCGAAAAGCTTCTCTCCTCCTCTTTGTAATCGCTGCATTGGCGATGAACAATAGGTTGATTCCATCCATTGCGGACTCTGAGGCCTTGTTTAATTCAGGGTCTTCATCGCCCCTAGTAAAGGCGAGTTGGTAGAAAGGTAGAATCGCCATGTACGCTGCCATCATGGCCTGGTTGGCATACACCAATTGTTGATCCTGTTTTTTTAAATGTCCGTCTATTTCCTTGGAATTCCTGAAACCTTCCTCAAGCTGTGGCACCTCCATGTTTTTCACATTACTTGGAGGTGGGTACTTTTCAATCAAAGTTTCCCCTTCTTTGATATCCACGTTCGAGTTGTAATAGGAGTCTATTAAGTTCGCTAAGCCCTCGTCCAATGGGGCGGAACTCTTAGGTTTGTTTATATCAGCAAACCGAGAAATTCCCGCCGAGGTAATTGCTCCCGGTTTGGCCTTAGCAAAATGGTCCACCTTTTGCTCTTCCTTTGTAGGGGTTTTGGCGTCCCCCGCATCCCCAGCGGGAGTCTTGGGTGGTACGGGGTCCTCCCGCGTACCCTGCACGGGTTCCTCGTCATTATCTTGCGATTCCTCCCGGTTTGAAGCTAGAAGATAATCCAAATCTTGACGATTTTCGTCTTCATGCGAAAAATCGTCTTGTGCTGGTTGGTTCATCGTCCAGTTTAAGTTAGGCTGGAGGATGGTATGATTTAAGAGCGACTGGATGAGTTGCAACCCTAACGCCTCGGGGGTAGCAGGCGGGGGTTTACAAGATGGCGGCTTTGTTTTCGGCCGTTGAGCGGGGGTAATTGTACTCCTACGGTCATCGCTCTCCAGGTGTGAATGCCTGCTCACGCTTTCACTGGTAATAGGTGTTGAAACTATCGTTCTCACTCTTTTACTGTACACTTTGCGCTTTTTCACTGGCCTGTCTTCCTCAGTGGAATCAGAATCAGAGATAGGGTGCCGTTTGGCTCCCTTGTCTACCCCTTCCTCGGCGGCCATGTTGGCTTCCTTGGATGTTGTGGGAATCGCCACTGAAATCTCCGGAGATTTTTCAGTGGCTTTCTTCTTAAGTAGGTCTGCTTTAAGCTTAATGGTAGACATCTCACAAAAATAGTTTTCCGTCCATGTAAGTTGGAAGAACTATTTACAAATCTTAACTATCGGGTGATAGAGGAATCCTCGAGTCGACCCGCGCAGTGGTGGACACTGCAAGAAAACAGAACCAAAAGGTAAGTTTTCTGGTCATTCGTAATTGAACAATAAAACAATAATGGACCGGAGTCATTATCGTTTAATCGAATGACTTTTAAAAACAAAAATAACAAAAGAAGCGGTAAAAATTGCCAATTATAATGGTACATACCTTGCTCGCTTACGTACGTCTTTCCTCTCTCGGTGTTCGCGCGTTACTGACTTCTCACATAGTTCAATCTCCCTGTAGTCTAGGGCGACAGAAAATAGTTCCGTAGTGAGTAGGAATATGAGGGGGATACCAGGTGTGACTAGTGGGCTACACTGACCACCAGAGCAAACGCTTGCTGCACTATGTTAGTTCTGGTTTGGTTAAATATGCGGCCGCCATGACCCCACTAGTTCCCCCAGAACTTTTGTATTGTCTTGACCTATGTTAGGAGAGTGTCCGTTTCATACTCTTTGAGCCATTTTTCGATGTGTGTATTTTGAAAAAAATAACAATGATGCGAGACTTTCAAATAGTTTTTTTGAGCTATGAATAATTTTGGTCCAAGATAGATGTCCACGGACTGATACAGATTGAACCGAACCCAACCCCTTTAGTTGGAACAGAGTGGACACAGAGGCAAAGAACTATAATCCAAGAAGCGCAACTCCCATGTAATGACGTGATACTGCATGGACGGTGGCGCCACACGGTGGTTGACCTGTATGAACTAAAATCCCGAGTATCATTAACTATGTAGGACTTGTTGCAGGTGGGCGACATGAAAAGTATAATTCATGTTTTGATACTTTGATACCCAGAAATTAACACTGTACATAATTCATTTGGTTGTCTTTACTTCTGGTAGTCTTAGACACATATCATTATGCTGGACTGCCGAATATATATATATGAAGCAAGCATTTGCTCTGGTGGCCAGTGTACCTAAGGCAGTGAAAGAGTCTCGTAACAGTTTCTATTGTTTTCATTAATTTATCATTTATCATTATCATTTATGGACATATACACAGACTAGGGGTCTGTTTTGTTTTGGCTCTTTTGTCGGTGAATCAAATCTTCCATGTTCTAAACCAGGTTAGAGGTTACATGTAAAGCGAGTATTCCACCAACCAGACAAAAAACGTAGTTCAGCACCCATACAGCGGTTGCCAGCAGATCTGACCTATTTAAACCATCGGCCAGGTTGGTAGAATTGCTCACCAGGCGTTCCAGCAGGCTTAAGCTCTGAGTTACCAAGTGAAACTGGCATCTGCTGGTGGCTGTTGGAGTGTCCCCTCACAGTTGCTGAGCGTTTGCTGGAGTGTAGGGCCATCTGCTGGCTGAAATGCGCTTCCAGCAGCTAGATCTTTTACCTGGCGTCCCACCTGATCTACTTTTTCTCGTCGCCCAGGCAGAATTTCTCCAACCAGACAAAACCTAATTTCTTAGTTTTTGTTGGCTGGAACTGGGTATCTGGCCTGTATGGCATCTGCCGAAAGTTTTGCTGGGACCTGCAGCGACTGCAGGCCACCAACATGATTCATAGCTCATTCACTATGTCTCAGTGAGCCCGAACACTATTTATACTGTACCCCATGCAGCTAGTAGCATGTTCAACTATAGGTATATGATAATGGCAACAACTGCATTTTAATTGGGGTACCATTCCCTGATATTATGCTTAACTTCAATATTTTCCATAATCTGTAGATGTACGCTACCTAAGTGTCTTTGAATGCACAGAAGAATTTAAGCACCGTCTCACTCGTTTTGAATTCGTTTATCACAAGACAGTTCTACTGCTTGTAGATCTTCCGTTGTCGTTGGTCGTAATCACGTTATACATTAATAGCATATGTACTCTTTGTCGCAGGATGAGATGATGATGGGATACTGCACAACTTTTCAGACTACGTAATGATAAATAATACCTCCATAGATCATCTCCAGTCATAGATGGAGTACGTTCGTTTCACGCAGATCTTAAACTCTCTGTAGAAACAACGTTGTACTTTTTCATCCAATACGTTTCATACCACGATACCACAATATCTGATATAAACTAGTTTTCGGCATCAGGGTTACAAATTCCACTTTATAACTATTATTCATAATATTTGTTACACACTATGGCATTACAGGTGGAGAACTTGGAGCCGCCATGGGGTGTTTGTGGGGAGAGTAAGTTGCAGTACTACTCGAACTACTCTATCTCCGCATGTACTCTGGACTGTGAGAACCGCTACGTGCGCTCACAGTGTGGCTGCCGTGACCTTCACATGCCGCCGGCCCCAGGTAAGCATTAGCTGACTCATACTCATATAGAGCTTGTGTGAAAAGGTTATGAAAAGACCAACAGAAGCTAGCATCTTAAATACATCAATATTCAGGGTTTCAAACAAGATAATTTGTCATTTTCACTACAGAGGACCCAGTGCATCTTATTATGTAAACAAAAATAGCCACATTCAGTAATATATTTTTCTAATTGGTGCTGGTAAATTAAAAAATATCTTTGGTGTATTGGGCTTTTTCAAATGCAACCATTATCAATTGATTTGAATAACCAAAGACCAGTACCTAGTTCATCGTTATGAATACATAACTCTATTTATTATGCTGCCATATGCTCATATATTCATTTCCCTCTGCGACCCAGATATGTTGAAATAAAATCTTCTAAATGTGAGTGAGAATACTATACATAGATATACCAATATACGAAAGAGGTACATATATGTACAAAATATACTCATATATTCTTATCGTTTCAGATAATATGCACGTGTGTCAGGTTCATGAGTACATGTCCTGCGCTCTACCAAAAATAGGTAACCATCTTTATTTAGTAAATAGTAGAGATAAAAACACTCATTTACATCAAAAGAAACATTGATTAACTTCGTATGCGCCTGGAGTATATTTTCAAGTTTGGTGATAGTAATATGATCCGCTCACAGCTACCAGATGTTGCCCCCGTCAGCCGCTTCAGATGCCGCTCGAAAATTTGTAGCTGTTTAATCCGCCTCTCCACAAAACATGCAGAAACATGGTGAAAACTACAGCCAAAGCTGGAGTCTGGCAAAACAAAGAGGCAGGGCCAGCTCATACAGCCGTGTGCGACAATGAATTGCCTAAAGTGGGAATCACACATGGAATTCATGTACCTAAGAGGGTGCGTCCACCAACCACGACAGGGCTGCGACAACGGCTTTCCGACAAGGTCCACGATAGCTCTACGATTGGAAGGCATGTCGTAGCCTTGTTGTGGTTGGTGGACCATAGTTCCCGACAAGAGGCTACGACAAGGCCCCGACAGGCTGCGACACAAAGCTTGTCGGGAGGTTGTCGGGGGCCTTCCGACAAGGCTATGACAAAATCGGACATGTTCGATTTTAGAGCCTTGTCGTGGCATGTCGTGGCATGTCGGGAGGTTGTCGCAGAGGTCTACGATAGAAAATTTAGGAGGAGCTTGCTCTCCCCGACATGCCCCAACAACGCTGTCATAGAGCTCCTCTCCTTATGACAGGGCTGCGACAAGGCACCGATTGGAAATTTCTTGTCGGCGCGTGTCGCAGCACTGTCGTAGTTGGTGGACGCACCCTCTAAAAAGGTATTTGTCGGAGATAAATCCTGCTAAGATTGTGTACTGTAACACAATGTCCTCGTCTGAATTGTAGGGTTCCATTTCCCTGAGACAAGTTATTTTTCCTGGCACAATTAGGCCTAACCAGGTACATAATCTCATGAGATTTTGATTTTAAACACATTTAAAATTTACAGGGGCATTTTGATGAGACAAATGGACCTGCTGTGACCATGTACCTGCCCTAGCCAATAGGAGGCCAGCAAGCATAATTACATGTTTGTAACACTTCTCACTTCAAAGGTACTTGATTCCCAAGGTGATTGTTCAATATGGCTATGTCTGAGATTATGTACCAGGGGTGTCTCCCATGTGAATCAAATTCGCCATTTTTCCTTGAGATTGATGAAAGTTCTTTACCATGATAAGTTTGTACCAACAAAGAATTGTCTGAGACTAGGGGAAAGGTGTGAAGTACACCAGTCTCAAGTACGTGGGTCTCTCCGTGTGAGTTCCACTTAACGTTGCCGGTGCATGCAGACCAGTCCCCTCAGGCCTCGACGTCCCATCCTGGCAGTGTGCCTTCTGACGCCTACATCATGGATTATATCGAATACGGCTGACCATTTGGCTTCATCGCAGACACCCACCACTCATGGCAGTCAAGGACCACTCCTCTGCAATGAATTACAGCAACCATGTCCCTGACTACTTATAGGAAGATCGAGCAGCAGGCGCTTTGGTCAGCTATGCACTGCCCCCCCCACCTTCATACCTTGGTGTGCAATATCTCCAATTATGACCCGCCCAGGCGCAGTTATGTTTTTTTCCAATTTCTGATTAGTCATATCGATCAGAAAATTATAAATAAACCTTTTCTCCCAACTTGTCCTCTTGTATTAATTAAGCCATAATGGCTAACTAATAGTCACGATAATGCTGGTCTATAAAAATCTTCCTTTTGGGTCATGTACAGGACCATTGCAACGATCTTTGTATCAATGGTGATATATCCTTAAATACTTTCTTTTCACTCGGTAAAAACCGAACAATTATTTGATTCATGTCATGCAAACACTTATTTCATTACTATATTTGGCAGAGCATACCGAGTTGGATACCAATGAGAAATACATACACAATATTGACTGGTTTCAGTTATAAGCGGTGGTATGGTCCGATAAGTTGACGTGTAGACATATCCGAGCGTATACGAGGATATAATGCACTCCGAGAAGCATACTATCTGAAACTAGTCTATATTGTATCAACATTTTCTGGACAAGTGGCATTTCGATATCAGTTCGTTTTAGTAATGCATTATTTTTCCGTACGCACTATTTTTCCGTATGAGCCCTCCGGAGCATACATCATATCCATATGCGCCGGGTGTGTCAATACCGACTCCCTTTTTGTTTTCTATGGACAGTTTGCATAAGTAGATAATAAAATTTTGAGTTATTATGTTTCCAGAGGAGATGCGGTCGTTTACTAACTATTGCAAATGTGCGACGCCTTGTTCGGAGGTTAATCTGGTCCCAAGCCTCTCGTTCTCGTCCATCGCAGTCGACACAGACAGCGGAGGAGCAGCTCAGCAACAGAGAGTGGACCGACTCACTGCTAAGCTTACTGAGGTATGGCAGCAGGAAGGGGTTCTCCATCTGGGGGTATTCTTTTGAGTTACACTGTAGATTTCCCACCAACACTGGTTAATCTGATTACACTACGATCGGTCATATTTACAACTCCTCTTTTGTATTGACATTCATGTATAGGGCAGAGAGACATTGTCATCTGAGGGCTGCCATTTTGCCCTCGATGCCAAAACAAACACTGGTGCAATTTACAATGGATCTCAATCGGCCCTGGCCACAAACTCTGCCCACCTGAAGTCATCAACTCTTGACATGTCATGTTGGAACTCACCTACTCTCCTTGCAGTTCTTTGTTCACTGCACAAAACTTACCGCTTTACATATGTATGCGAAACGCGTCTAACAGTAGGATTTTGCGTCTAGAAGTTAGACCTGTTATCCGTCTCGTAGACGCCTTATCTAGTGGCGTATATACATGTCCATGGTGCGGTCTTAAATACGTCATATATACGCCTGATTCCGTCGTATATACATAGCATCCAATAGTTCCGATCTTTGCAACTTGGGGACACTACATGTAGCATATTTCATTTGCCATTAACCATCCAAGTCTGTATTATATGAAAATTGCAATTTTATATTACCAATTCATTTTATAAAAACCTAATTAAGTATAAATTGATTAATTACACATAGTAAACCTTGCATTATGTTGTTTTTTTAATTGTTTTTCTAATAGATCTTACTTTCAAACACCATTTCAATGTGTGGCAGTGAGGCTTACTATATAATCGCCTCCCCCCGTCGCGAGTGGCGGGTCAGTGTTGGTGCATCCTCTACCAACACCCACAGGACGGGGCGGGCCGCGGGTCGCAATTTTCTTTTTTTTGGTATCATATATACGTCTGGCGTATATATATTGCACAGAGTATGTTTTATCTTAACTACGCCAGGCGTGAAAGACAGCCAAGTTGCGCGCGTCTACATATGGAAACTGTCTTGTAGACGCCCAAAACGCAGAGGCGTATAATAGGTGTATACAAGTATAAACAAGCCACGATACAGCCGATACGTGCGTTATCGCGATGGCGTATATATATATATATGTAAAATAGTGGTTTTCGTGCAGTGGTTGGCTCTTGGCTTTCGAAAAACAGAGGACCAACGATCTGTTTGGAGGCTAAAGCTACCATTGAGTCCTTTAACAGCTTATAAAGAACTAGCAATACTTATGTACCCTATAGGGCCTACCACATAGCCATCTAACTGCGGTTGGAAGCCCGGAGAGTAATTTCTTTCCAGGAATAATAAGGGGAGAATGCGGAGGTTTGAGTTGTATTGAATTTTCATCAAAAGGTGCGTTCGTCAATGTTTGTCCCCAATGATTGTATATTATATAAGTATTTTACTGTTATGTTATAAACTGGAGGTATCTCTCTTTTCAGGCTCGTGAGATTCGTTATCGTCTAGCAAGAGACAAGTATCGGCAGACGATGCGTACCTTCTTCGACATACAGCAAGGATATGCCGACATCATCAGTTACCTTAAATGGAGAAATGGAACCTTTCTCGATGAGAGTGAATGGTTGAGGGAGGTCAAGAACCTGATGGTTGAGGACTGTGTCAGCTTTACAGCCAAGCAAACCGACATCATCAACACCATTAAGAGGACATCTTTGGAGGCGGTGAGAGTATACAAGGACTTTCTGCTCAACTATCTGGTTGTTCCCAGTCTGATCTTACAGAGGGCATTTGTAGAGGCTGATACTGCCCTCGGGAATGTATCTTCGCCTGAAGACCATGAAGAGTATAACAAAACCATCACCTCCAAGATTGACTCCGTCTTGATCTACATTGATATTGCATTAACGGAGGGGTTAGAGCAACTCAGGCAAAGCATCAACTCCACATCGTTTCTCTTTAGTGAATACACCTACAATAAAGCCTTGATGACTCCATTACTCAAGGTTAGCAGAGTGAACTGCTCCTGGTGTATTGATGGAGAAGCTGAGACACCACTTATGGAACTGATGGGAAAAAAATTACTTGAATCCATTAATAGCACAGTGCTACCAGCACTGGAAGAAATCAGGGAGCAGGCGATTAATCTGAAGTACGGATATGGTAACACTACGTACCGATTTAACTTTACGGTCGAGTGTGAAAAAAGGACCGACGAGATTACGACCACCGAGGTTATTACAACTACGGATACAATTCTAACCACACCAGAAGCTCCGGTTTGTCTGAACGAACAGGTAGTTAGTGATTGGGGTCAAATGGTAAACATCACACTGGACCTGGTCGCCAATATATCTACCATGGTGACAACAATCGATACTACACTTGATGGCGTTGTGACCGATGGTATAGCCATGGTTGAAGAGCTATTGCGTTATATTAGTCCAAAGTGCGATAGCGAATTGGTTAAATTGTTTGATGAGTACAATGACATCTACGTGAAACTCATAGATGCATTAGTGGATGCCAAAGATGAGTATGAGCACTTCAAAGATAGTTTCTCCAGCTATGAAAAACAATACGTAAATCTGACCTTAACTTTGTCAAAGATCACACCCTTAGCTCGATTCGTTTTTCAGAAGAATTTCGTCGGTTCACAGACCATCACTCTGAACAACCTCCTGGCATCACGAACCAATGCACTTAATCGCATACGAAGACAGATTAATATAATCAATTATATAATAATGTCGCAAGTGCCAGTGGATCATTTACTAGCAATTTCTCGCGTCTGGAAATATTTCAATGTCACTGACGCAAGTCATGTACAGGCTTCAGATTCTGGTTGTGATGACAGTGGGTGTGAAGTTGAACCCCAGTTAGTGTCAACTGAATGGGACTACAAAACCGTCAGTTGGAAGGCGGAGCTGATCAACAGACAAAATTCGTTTACCGATGTCCTGACACAAACTGAAAATTACCTTAATAACTTTGTGTCGGGCAACGTAATAGACGACGCGTTTTACAAGTAAGTCACATCTCTTCCAAAGGCCAATTTCAATAACACAAGATACTATATTCTTTGATGATCATCTATTGATTGATCAGTTTGTAGATGAGGGGAGTAGATAAGATAAGATAATTTCAATTAAATAAAAATATTAAGAGAGAGATAGGGATTCGTGTAACTGTCCTATAGATTTGGAGAGTAGAGTAGAAAATTGATAAAGGAAATAGTGGCCTCGTTATAATTGAAAGATTTCATATAGTCGTTTACATTATATTCAGAGATTACCAATTGTATATGTGATTGACGATCCCATTGAATTGCATATTATATGTGTATATATATATATATATATATATATATATATATATATATATATATATATATATATATATATATATATATATATATATAACCGGATGCTTATTCATTCTTCAGGAAAAACTTTCTCCAGTTGGATTTATTCTTTAGAGAATTGACCAAGAAGTCTGTTTCTCAACAAAAAGCATACGAATATCCAGCCCTACTGAGTAAGTGAAGTTTTTTCAATGAATATTAATTATGAAGATTCCAAAAGTTGAAAAATAACCTCTGAGATATTATTTAGAAAGTTAAAAGAAAGATAGGTTTAACCATATGGAAGCTACAGGCACTAGAATGAAAAAGTCCATTTAATCCAATAATGTTTCAGTCAACAAATCATCCTAGCTTATATCATTTTGAATAATCTAGTACGACTTTAGAATGTTCAATTATATGTGTGTGTGTTTTGTTACATTCGTAGGTGAGCTGGGAGGACTCCTGGGGCTCATGCTCGGGGCTAGCGTCCTCACAGTCATTGAACTCATTGACATGTTCATATACAATGGAATCATCAAGTGTATTGTTAATCATCGAGAACAACGCGACAAGAATAATGCACTTAAACACCAGACGAAGCCGCCAGAGGTCATTGATATCAACGGAACAAATAGCAATAAGAAAAACCACGTCGTACCATTATGATGATCAGTATCCGTGTCATTTGTATCAGTCAGGCAGACGCAGAACATTGTTAAGCACCCAAATCGACAGAATCTCATGGTTGTTGGAGCTGTTCTTTATGCGTATTGCAATCACAAAGAGTACAGGCGTTCTTTCTGCTCCCTCCGCTACCGGTCTGCCCTGCCATTCCCACCCCGAGCGAGTCGCTGTCAGCTGCCTAGAGTCGCTCTGTGAGATTGCTAGCCGTTTCTTGATAGGGGGCGTGGACGCAGGTTTTGAAGAAGTGAACTTAGTACAGGAGCTGCAGTTATACTTACGCTTAAGGGACTGTGAAGACGTCTACATTGAATGAGGATATTGTTCACTCAGGTTCATTTGCATAATATGCAAATCTGTTACCTTGGATGAGAGAAACGACGCCTTGTTTCACTACATCATAACCATGAAGGTATGGGTGCATAGAAACGAACTGGCGAAAGTGAGGAGAGATCCGAACTTATATTGACATGGGATTGCTTGAATAATGTTTCTTAAAATTCCTGAACAGTCACTGGATTAAATTTCACAAAGAGGGATCATTAGATTTAAAACAAGATGTATCTATATATCCCCATGGTCTCCTATATAATCAGAAGCACTTTTAGGGCAGTGACATGGGGGATATTGACTACTGAAAGCGCAATATGTCCCGTACGTGAATCTGAATGACTGGTATAACAGCTAGTGCCTAGTTACACATAACAATATAATTATAAGTATAGTAAACTGTATAATTGGAGATAATCTGTATTAATCTACATAATATAGCTTGTTTCCAAATGGGGAGACTCCAGAGAGGCAGTGACATAGCAAAGGCTTCATCTCGTAATAGATGTAGTGTAAATAAGAGGTATAACACATTAATTGATGTATAGTACGGAGGAGAAAGATTTGTCTACCTGTATAGAGATCTGTGACCCTGTGTTTTCACCGCCGACAGACAAAGAGATCTCACAATGAAGCGAGTAACTGATCTGTTTAGAGAGTTTAATCTTATGGAAATCGTAAGACAGGATGCCGTTCAATATTTAGGCACAGTAAGAAGGATAAGGACAATGAAAGGAGAGTTTGTGGGAGGACAATGACAATTATGGGAAAGCCGTCACGTTGAGTGTTGTCCATATTTTATTGTCTTTCTTATCATTTAATGGCAAATAAATGTATTATTTACGTATGGTTGTTAGAAACTAGAAGAATATTATTCCAGCGAGTGCATTGATCATATAGCGAGTAGTTAGGTTACTAGCATAAGAAAGTTCACCTATTGCGATGTCATTTGGATGTACATATATGTGTAATAAGGTATCCAAACGTGCCTGCTTGGGCAAAACAAAGAAGTTTTGTTTATTGTTACGTAAACCCGAAAATACAGTAAGGGATGGAGCCTTCAGTTTTTTCAAAATTTTATTCAATCAATTCCTTCAGTCAGCATCAACATTGAAGGCATGTAAATAGTGTAAAACTGTTGTATTTCCTAAAAATTGCACAAGGTTGTAAGGATATGATTAATCTTAGACAGTTTTGTTTCTGACTCACACAAAAAAGCTAGACCTGTCGTTTTATATTTTTTATTTAGTGAAGAGTTATACTCTGTGATTCATAATCGTTAGCATTTGTGGGTATTTCAGTTATTATGGCCATAGATCTCATTCCCATAATCAATACACACCTTGTACTTAGGATACACAAACTGGTATTTCTCCAAGAACAAATTGTACCTTTCTCATTTGAACTACCAGACTAACAAATGTTAAATTAGAAATTGCTTAGTCAGGGCATTCCACTCGTAACAATAGGTACATAGTGAAAAATCTGATCTGGATGGGAAAAAAGGACTGCCAGATAAAAAATTATACCCTAATACCAGTTTGAGAAATCACAGCTTTTGCCACTTTGACAAGGACCATCTGTTTCAGACATAAAACACACTCAACTAGGAGACAAACATTTATAGTAGTCAGATAAACAGTCAGCTTTTCTCACCTCCACCTTGGCAACTTCCCTTTAATGCTAACTTTGTCAAACAATGGACCTTAATAGGTTGCTACTGTTCCCTGGTTCTGATCAATACTCATGTTGATGGAAGTATGGCAAGACTTGAGCATTATAGTGACCAGCATGCCCTGTCATCTACATTTGTATTTGGAATAGGTATTGATATTGGATTTTGTGCTAGTCCAGCCGTCTGTAATGGTCCTGTTGCTGAGACTCTCCCCCACGTCAATTCTCAGTACCCTTCACCTCATCTATACTCTCAATGGATATATTCTTCCTTGTCAACCATTGAGAGTATTCATTCCCCCTTCAACTCAGGTTCACTCTGCATGAACCTTGGGATAACTGTTATCGGGTTGCACGTTTTCAGTATAACATCTGTCTCAAAGCTTGCAAAGTCCTCAGGGTACATTTTAAGTGGTTAGGTTTAGATTTGACATGACCTTCCCTGTAGCCTTTAACCAGAAACACACCTATTTTTTATTGGCCTTATGTTGAGGTAGTAAATCGACAAAATGTTATAATGATAAGGTCAAGGTGTACTCAATCGCAGGGTATCGCGAGTATCAGTAGATCAATATAGTAATAATTCGAAATGGTGTGTACATATTGTATTTAAGGCCACTAAAAAAAACTTGTTTCTCATCACCGTTTCTTTTTTTTTAAATTAGATAAGATGAACCTTGATGGAAATCATGAAAGGTATGAGTATTTGGTATCAAATTAAAGCTCCTGGTGTCAGGGATGTGCTATATGGTTGGCATAAGTGATGGATCAAGTATAATCTATTACAGTAAAACCCCACATAAGTAGACACTTTGGCCTGAAACGGAGGGGTGTTAAGGTTTCTTCCGCCCTAATATAAAAGTGTTATATATCCATATGTAGGAGAGACAGAGACAATGATAGATCTGAAATCCGTCTTCCGATATCTTAATTGCATCGGAAGTTATTAAACTTTAAATTACAAAAAGTAATTTCTACGAATATACTCAAACACACTCAAAAGAAACACAGATTAATCCATTTTTGGTAGGGTGTCCATCAGAAGTGTGTGCTTACACGGGATTTTAGGCCTTTTCCTACCAAAATAACTGTCCGCTTATGGAGGGTGTCCGCTTATGCGAGGTGTCCGCTTATATGGGGTTAAATTAAACATTTAATAGAGGGGAAAATTTCCTTTCTGACCAAAGGTGTCCGCTTATGTGGGATGTCCATTAGGCGGGGTTCTACTGTATGTGTATCTAGGTAGAGTAGGCCCCTGTGAAAGTGGACTCCCTCCATTCTGGGCCAAAGTGTCTAATTACATAGGGTGTCTGCATACATGCAGTTTTCAGTCTGTGCATGGTTAGGCTATATAAAGGAAACCTATGAAAGTTTAGGGCCAGAGCTCATAACCCATCAAGTTTGAATCGCATAATGAACAAGGCAAAGTCTCGTGAATTATGTAGCAATTCAAACGAGATGGGATAGAGAGCTCTGACCCTAAACTTGAATAGGTTTCTGAATTCATCTCACCCTTCACATTAACTGAACTTAACCTTTGTGGCAAAATCCCCCATTGAGTATCTTTCTTTAAATATCTAACAAGCGTTGGATACAAGTTCCTAATGTTAAGTCTATGGGGAAAAAATATCAGGGGGTGAGATAAACTGTTATAACCACACAGACACCCTACAGACGCTTACCTGACACCTACAGTAGCCTATGCAGGCCAGTAAATTGGTGTCAGACACCAGACAATATACACAATAAATTAAGAATCAAGATAATCTGGAGTGTTATCCCCACACCACCCAGGCATATTTGATAAGGTGGCCCTCTGAAGTCACCGCTTACACGCGGTGAAATGGCTTTTTGTACCGAAATAACTGTCCGTTAACGCAGGGTGTCCACTTACGTGGGTGGCCACTTACACAGGGTTATAATAAACAACTTAGACAGAGACAATTACACACAGTAAAATGAGTGAGATATTAGGAGCTTAGATTGAGAGTGCAAGATAGGACCTAAATAAGTATGTCTGAATTCCATTTTAGGACACTTCAAAAGCAATCTCTGCCCTCATCACATTTTTCATGGCTTGGTGATGAGAAACAAGTTTTTTTTGAGTGGCCTAACTCAAGTATTATTTCGTGACAGAATAATCTTCTATGTATAGTCTTTACATATATTCAAATATTTTCAAATACCTAATGGTAATTCTATCTCAGGTTAGTTCGATGATTTTACACCTAAAATTTTTAGAGTATTGCTAATATGTTCCCCCTCTCACATTATCGTCATGATAACTCGTATGATGAATTGGGTTTGATTTATTCAGATAATTCTATGAAACTCAGAGGAACTCATATCATTTAGACAGAATGTTTCCATAGAAATATTCTAACTGTTTAAGATTATTCAGGTTTTTGGAAATATTGTAGAATAACCGGACTCAGTTTATATAAATGCGTTTCCCTACATGTTTTTGAGTTCCACAAACAAGGGGATGTAAATCAATATTCATATCCTTATCGTTCTAAGCTGTGATAATTGTCTTCTGTATTTGTAAATAATCTTTCGATACTGGAGAAATATTTAATGATTGAGGATTAACGATATATTTATTTACTTCCAAAAGAGCGAGGGGATTGTGAGTAGAAACGTTGAAGATTTTGTGGGAATAGGAATATGAACTTTACATTATGGATAGGTATGGGCATAAGCATTTCCTTAGGGACATTTCGGTACAAATCTTTCATAACGATAATCCATCAGAACGACTCGACTTAAAATATTATGTACCACTTTTATTTCCAATGTAGAGATTAACATAACTTGCGCCAAATACAAAATTGTTACCTGTCTATAAATGCTGTAAGTGTGAATTCAACCAAAATTTTAAATAAATGGTGGCATTATTGAGACTTAGTTTTTCATAACCTTTGCAAAATACTTGCTGTACTATGAACAAAATGAGTAATCAATGTCAACGCTTAGCAATCACATTGATATATTCCTGAGGATTTCCTGCCCTATTTTGAATACGATGTAATCTATGTACGTGTTGTACATGTACTTCTTATTCTTCGTATTTCTGAACTACCTACATTACGTAAGATACACGATTCATATCTACTTTCCCATCTACAGTATGTGTCTATTGCAGATGTGGTTGCTTTTATTATAATGTTAATCGTAACATTTGAATAACGGGAATTGGTGTACTCTTCGAAACCAGAGGTAACAACAATAACTTGGTCATCTAGGATTATGGCAGAGGTGGCTTTGAAAATGTCTACATTTATAGTCAAGGTGACAAGGGTACATACGGAATTATACTACACTATTTCCCCCCGGCTCTCACTGCTCAACCCTCCGGCCATTTATAACCTTGTGGGACTTGAGCAGCATTGGATTGTCAAACAAATCAATTGAAAAATCTTTATAAAAACAAAGTAACAAATACAGTATCACAGTGTATCTAAGTTCTAAGATGACACGGATAAAAAAAAGTCACCTCATTCTGACAACAAATACTTATTGAGAAATCAACTTTTTAGCATCGTTGGTGCAGATATAAATGTTCATTACATATGACCAACAATCATTTTACATTTGTATTATTTTACATAATAATATGGTATTATGTACACACGACATAAACATGTCATATAGGTTCTCTATATTTCGATCCATTTTGAACATAGAATATCACTTCTTGCAACAATATTACTATACATAATTGATTATAGGAAACAGATATTTAGCACCTTTCTAGACTATACAGTCCTATATCGACCGTTTGTATGTATTACATGGTATGTTCAAAAGAGATAATTGCATATCAATTTTGATATAAATGTGATTTAGCCTTACATGCTGGTGACATATCTGGTCGTTAATTTGTTTTAGTTTGGAGACGGGTAAACGATTCAATATGACGCAAATTGCCATGTTTACTCTAAGTCTAATATGACATTTCTCATATAAAATTCCCTCTAAAGTATTGACATTTTGTCTACAACTGTACAGTATGTTCTCTCACTCATCATAATCAGTAGATTTGTTCTTACACAGGTATCAATCCTTATTGGCACATAGCTCAATGACCCTGATACATTTCTTTAGATTTAAACTCGCTTCAACTCTGAAAGAAGAGCGAAAATTCCTGTGGAGGTATATTTTCTTTATCACGAGGGCATCGGCATGGACGGCCCATCGGACCTTCCTTGGCCATTACCGGAAGCAGAACATGGTCGTTTACGTGGCTTTTGGTCTATCACAATCGGAAGTAGATGCTCAGTGTCCGGGGCAAGCCATACCTTTGCGCTCCCATCGGCGGCCACCGTCACTATTCTGCTTGAGTCTGGAGAAAAGCTTACACTACCCAGCCAGTCGTTGTGGGCGTTCTCAATACGCAGCAGTTCATTTCCCGTCGCGCATGCGCAAACCTGAAGGTCCATTCCGAGACAAGTGGCTATCATCTTACCATTCGGTGACGTCATAGAACAAAAATGGGGCTGGTCGAACTTCTTCACCCATGTGTATTCAACCTGTAGGTCGTCTTCAGCTGAAAAGGAAACGGTAAAATATAGATCAGGGTTTTATATTTATTCGACGAGTGTTCCGATTTGGTGAACGTTCATTAGTATTGAGGTCATAGTCAATCTTTAAATTATGATTGATAATTAGAGATATGCGATAGTATCATGTTCAATAGGATCATCCTTCGGGGAAGAAACGATGAAAATTAAAAGAAGTAGATTGCAGTGAAGTTACGAAAATGATCCTGGGATTAAAACTTCGTGACAATTGAATTAAATTATATTGAAATGTGTTGACAATATATTCAATATTTTCTTCTGGAGAATAGATGAAGTCATAAGAAAGTTTAAATACATGTATTGTGAAGCTGAAGTAAATCTCACCTTTTCGGATTGCCAATGCAGAAACACTATTAAAGGTTGACAGCAACAAGGGGAATTCGTCTCCAGGATAGAGTCTTTTCCGTAGCGTTGGAAGAAATTCCAGTCTGGTCACTTGACACAGGAAGCCTTCCTCCATCCACAGCGTGGACAAAGTCTTTGCACACAGAATCCCGAACATAAACCGGTCCTGTGAACCTTCACTATCTGGCCTCCCAAAGCCAACAACGAGCAGTGCCCCATCCGGTGAGAAGGTAAGTGCCCGCAGGCCATACATGGTGGGTTCCTCACCGCTGAATGCATGGGCGCTCTTTCGCCACGAAGGACCTCTGGAGATTATCTGTCGCATTGTCCTAACTTTTATTGGCATCCCGTCGTAGGGTTTGCCGTCCTGAGCTGCTTGGAGCATGCAATCTAGGTTCCACGTTTTCAGCGTCCCTCGGCAATCCAATGAAGCTTTGCCTTTTTTTGAGATTTGGTTCATCATGAAACAACAGCCTGTGGCTAGGTCCAGGCGGCTCATGGAGATAGCCATGCAGCGAATGGGGTTTGGAAGATGCCCCATGTACTCTCCACCAAGTGATAACCGTACCTGGCCCATTTCCTTGTCTTCTGTTACCTTGACAAGGACGATGCCGCCATCCTCACAACACACTACCAAAAATGGAAGCTTCATTCTGAAATACACGAGCTGGAAATCGTGAATGGGGCGCTTGCAGTTCAGCGTCCTCAACGGCTTACCCGTTGACAGGCTCCATATTCTGAGCGTACCATCGCGGGAAGACGTTGCTATGAAATCCTGGGCGACGCGACACTGCGTGATAGCTGACTCGTGACCGATCAGAGACACGACATGAGATCTGTGTTCACTAAAGTGCATTCTTTGTGAACGCAGGCTTGACTGGCGTTCATTTTGCCCATCTGGTTCCTCGGTCGTGTCTTGGTGTCGTTCTGTTGTGGATTTAAAGAAAGCAAATGTACAGAAATCATCTTCTTCCACTACATCCGGCGTTTGCTCTTCTTTATTTTTCTGTTCTATCACTTCTTCTGAGAGAGCAGAACCTGTGCTTGGTGCAGGGTCATCCTCTGATACCACCGCTTCACCAATGCTCGTTGACAAGAGAGAAGAGGTAGGCGAAGGAATGCTGCTACCGATTGTCTCACATTTGGCTCTGCTCTCACACAAACATTCACTCGTGTTGAATCCTGAATCATTATCCACTTCCTCGTCCCCAGAGGGAACCTCAATAAGTGTATGTTGGCTACTGTTAGGCGTTGGTCCCAAGGAAGTCGTCTTTGTTGGTGAGTTGTAATGGAAGTTAGAGTGACTGGTATGTCTTCTTGAAAGTCGCTTGTCTTTTGTCCCAGTCTCATCGTCAGATTCAAACTCATGAGCAGAAAAAGGGTGATCTGGTGCTGACTTTGGTCTCACAAGATGCGGATTCCATGACGATGTGGTCTCATCCGTGTTGCCAACTTCGAGTACTTCCTGGCGTTGTTTCATGATTAGCTTTTCTTCAGTCCAAGCGGCAGCTGCTTTGACTACCCTCTGGGACGCTATAATTAAAGAAAGAAGGATTTGTTTTCAAAGTTTGTTAATAGAGAATACTTCCAGTAAATGAGACGCTGCTCACTATATCAAAGTATAATGAAAACATGTTTGGAATTTCTTAGCGCTTAGAATTCGGTAGGACGGTTTCATTAATTTATCCCTAACTTAAGAACAAATACAAAATGATGTTTAGAAAACACCAATATTTTGCTAGCCGACAACACGAGGAGATTTTGGGCTGCTTAATCTACAATTAGAAGTTTTTAGATTCGGTTTCCTTCCAAAACAGAATACGACTTCTGCAAACGGTGGCATCAACTGTAGGTAGGAGCTGCATGTTTTGCGCTTGGTTAACAGTCCCATACATTAACATATACTACTAACTTTATATAAGTTTCGTTTTAAGTTTACTCCCTGCTCATAGAGATGCATCAGTAGCTGGTATCCCCGCATTCGGGGAATGTAATTACCCAATATTCCATCATAGACTTAGGTGTCTTTAAAGCTGGACTTTATGTTTACGAAAACTTTGGACTATGGTCGTCACATCTAGAATAGAAAGGTTTAATTTTGAACACTTTCGACTAATTATCTTGGATTCAACCCTTATTCATTTCTGGATGATATATGACTGCAATATTTTGAGCATGCCGCATTAGGTCCTATACTAGTACAAGTAGAGGTGTTTTTCACATTTAAGCGATTTCCTGTGAGTCTTGGTTCCGCACATGACACCATAGTATTAATCTCAGTGGGCCGGGAATGGACTAACGTGTATAAACATCATATCTAAAATGTTCAGTTCATAACCAGAGATAGCAGTGTAATAACTTATAGATGCCACGATAACCAAGTGTATATTATTGTGTTTGACTGTGGCTCTGCCCTACTCAACCATGAACATGAGATTCATTTTAACCTTCTTTATTCGGGTTGCAGCTCTAAGGACGAAGACTCATTTGCAAATATATTGCTCATCATCAGGATAAATTGAGTTTCAGTGATTTCTAAGTGAATTCTGAGTTTATATCAGCCTTAGATTCATGATTACATCCATACATCCATGAACCTGCAGATGTTGAACCCTCATTGTTAATTCCAAATAAAACCATTTGGCACGCACCATCACTTTCTGGCTTGCCTAAGTTTAACGAAATTAGCAAAAAGAAGCAACAACACTGCTGGCAGACATGGAGATCTAAAACCAACCTTCTCGGTCCTCGATCTTGCGGGCTAGGAAGTCAGCACAGGTGGAATATATGTCACGGACGTCGTGGGGCCTCGTGTTGAGCACCTCCATGGCGAGCTGCTCAGCCAGGCCCACCACCTCCAGACGGAGCTGCTCGTCCCCTGCCCCCGCCATGCCACCTGCCGGCCTCTACCTGAGACACAACATAAGCAGGCCGTATGAGAGTTCAGCGTGATAATCATAACATCCTGGGTGAAATATCTAACATTTGAAGTGCTGTAATTTTGGCTGTTTTTTCTCTCTGAAATTGACCAATAAGCCATGCATGATCTAACAACGCAGGCGCCATGGAGGCCATATGAATTACCTCGATGATGACAGCGCAAACTGTGATATGCGTTTCCTGCATGATACGCCACCACAAGGGTATCATGTAGGGGATTAGCCGGTTGACGAGATGCCCAAACAGTTAAACACTATTAGCTAGACATAATTGTCACCGCATTTTAGCGCATTTCGCAGGATTCTCTCTGGTTAGGGAATATATCTAACATACTCCTTATAGGTAGATCCAGTAATTTATATACGTATATAAAGTACACATACAATCTGCCCAATACCATTGTGGGAATTATGGGGAATGTAAGCACACCTGAGTGAGAAAGCGAAATGCTGAAAAGCTAGTCATATATTAAAAGACGGTATAAACAATTGATGCGAGATGCATTAAGAACTAAAAAATCAATTATAAGTAACATCTGATTCATATAAAAGAATGTCGAGATCGCCAATAATTATCGCCGAAAGCATTACCGTTTGAAAGTTCATCAAAAGTGTATAGATTACCATTTAAAATTGATGGCATTTAAAATGGTGGAAGACCTGGCGGAAGATGTACATTTCTTTGCAATAAAGATACGACAGAAACAGTGATTGTTCATTGACATTCTGAGAGAGTTCAGCACAAGTGTCGACCTCCAATGCAATATGTGTGTCTCTGAGTGCTTCAGTCGTAATTACTTTCACTTATCAATTGATCCATCGCCAATTATCAGACAGCAAAGCGTGCTTGGAGCTACTCATCGATTTATAAAGTCGCGGTCTGAAACCACGACCTCTGCACCCTCTCACTGCTGAATATACCTCGCGGCAATAGCACTGCCGGAGAATGTCATCCCGTAAAATCATTTTTTTCTATTATCATTCGCGTTGAAATGAATTCTATGTGGTAAAGTTGATTGTATCACATATTTTCTCAAAATATGTTTTCTCAAAATATGTTATTAAAGCCTCTATAAATGGAATTTGGTTGACTCCAGGTCGTTTTGTGTTAAATTCTCTTGGACACATATACTATTATGCTGAGGATGTTTTTGAGGTAACTCAGTGAGGAGGCAGGCTGGTCTGAGGGCGTCTAATGGCTAATCAGGAGCTGTGAACTCGCTCCAATAGGTGTGAACAGTTTCTATAGGTTCTGAATAAGCAGATCCTGATGGTTGTTGTCAGCGGCACTGAGAGCAGCTCATCCTTCAGCCCACTTAGAATCTTAGATCCTGAATAATTCAGTCCTCCGCCCTTCACTGTAATCTGCTAACAGTGTCGTTCCTCTTGTATCTAACTGTTTGAAGCTCACTTTATAATATGCAGCCTCACTTCCTTATATAATCGCTCAGCTCGATGTAGACACGCATAGAAATAGGATGGGATGTAATATCAGATACCGTGTCTGATAACTTGTTATTTCCTCCATTATACTATATCAAGTGTATATCATACTCCGATAATCCAAGTACTAGATGGTATATTGTGATTCACCATACTACCGATTATGATTACCAAATTCTGCTGATATACATAAACCAATTGTAAAATAAATATCACGCTCCATAGTGTGCAAGGACTCGTTAACGTTTCGGTCAGACGGTATCCTACCGGTGTGCGTGTAGGGCGCGGTCGTACGGCACCATGACATGCAACACCCCGGTTATAAACAACCCCCGCCGCTCCACTTCTAGCATCTCCATAATATGACAGACGGAAATATATGGTGTTTACCTCGGAGGTCTTAGCAATTAGACTCGGGGGAAAACACTCCTTCTGTACTCCCCTGTTTGTTATTATGGTGAAGATTTACTATTTATATTTACATTATCTATACATTTACATCACCGTATTAACGGAGCCGGGATTTCTCGTTTGTCGGGTTCTCTTCTTGGCCGAGTTCTCCGCGGTGCCGAGCAGAATATATATTGATAGATACACGCATGACCTGTTTTTATTTCATCCCTAAAATCTGTAAATGCGCATTTGACTGGACTACCCAGTTTAGTAACTAAGACAAGTGAAATATTAAAATCACGATAATCGTCCATAGACAAACAGGAACAACGTTGCGCATACTTGGAAAATCTCTCATTTTCTCTCATCCTCCTGTATCTTGGTATAAGAGTATGAGATAGTTTGCTGACACAGTGGTGTCTATGGTTCAGTATCTGGTTAAGCGATAAGGAATCTCGGTTCAATGTAATTTGCTTAGTTCATGGTTGGCACTAACGTCGACTAGTACTAAACAGTAACAGGTTTGTTTCTATTTTGGTAATGATATGTTATATATAATTGCTTTAAGACCTGATATTTAAGATCCAAGCTAAGATCCACTCGACATCTGTAAACAATACATATACTCACACACATGTATGCTCATGCTTAGGTTGGCAAGTCAGAATGACCACTACAGAGACTTTAAGTGGGAGTCAATATGCACACTAATCTAAGACACGTTAAAAATCAATCATTAACATGTTTTTTTTACGGTTTACAATCACGTTGAAATGTGACATTTAATCTGATAAGGTTAACATTTTCATTAGAAGTGCACTAAGGTAAGTGTCAGAGCATGCTTGATTCCCATTCCACAACAAAGAGGAAGTATTGATCTATCATTACT
The DNA here is from genome assembly GCA_950022655.1 of Alentia gelatinosa. Taxonomy (NCBI): domain Eukaryota; kingdom Metazoa; phylum Annelida; class Polychaeta; order Phyllodocida; family Polynoidae; genus Alentia; species Alentia gelatinosa. Next base: position 34,174,551 of record OX465584.1, read on the forward strand.
AATCACAATCTTTGTCTGGGAACGTAGGCCCCCTGAAAGTAACCACGCATTTTTTGTGTAGTATCACTGACAGTTCTTTACTGATTCATGTTGTATGAATCTCTTGATACATTAAGAAGAGAGAAAAGAGAAGAGAATTAGCCCTTTTATTCTCTCCAACACAGAATTCATTTAGACTAGGAATATTGTAAAGTAATTTATGTGGGCAAACAGATCTGAGACACATACATGCATATTGTAAGGAACTAGAAGCTACTAACCTAACAATACTTAAAGGGTTTGGAAATATCGATTATCAATCACTAAACTATTTATATTCCATTTAAGATGCACTATCACCAACGTCAAAGTGGCTGATGAAGAGGCAAGCGGTTAAATTCAATATCTTTTTGCATACATAAGTATATTGTTAATTTGTTCTATATCTTCTTTTATTATAAACATTATCCGTTGTTGTAATTTCGTCCAGATTTTGAATTCTATATGCGGCATATATCATAAGGTAATGGAAGAGAATCGCTTGTTTACGAGTATTTATGGTGTTTGGTCCAATGGTAGATCGATGGCAGAGATCAATGGGGTCATAAAGCAAAGAGGTGTGCCTAGTGCAACACACCTGTCGGATCAACCAGCCTCCTACCCGTGCACCACTAGACAGGTATGCTCATGCATGGTTCAATGAACCCAGGTAGTGTCCAAACCCCTAAAAGCTGATGTGGTACCTTTACCACACAACCACTGTTATCCTAGGCATCCTACTGACCACACATAAAGCAAAGAGTATAGCCAAAAGAGACGTAGCACTTGGTGGCGGGATATCTCAGGGATCCTCTAGCCCTTATCAGCAATTACAATGCCCACCACCCCAACACATGCAACACAGAGAACTGCACCAATGTAGCATGGTTACATAATCACCCTTTGAGGGTGGCACCTCCAGTGTCCACCATGCTGTCACAGTGGAGGAGTGTCCTTACAGTGTCTATTTCAGGAACCCCATGACCTAATTATAAAAGTAAGGGACAATTATTTCACTTTGAGTGCACAGAGAAACGGATGAAATAATATGATATACAATATCAGCACACCAGTACCTAAAGATAGATGTATAGTTGATACAGATTGCCTCAGTAGTTTAATGGGAACCTCTAGTGTACTTTAGGAAACCCCATGAATATTTATTGAATAAAAAAATAAGTGAATAAGGGGAGTTTCAAAAACACAGATACACACACGCATATATATATATAAGATAATAACCTTTGAATAAGCAAGTCAATTTGTCGTGCACCTACGTAGTATAAGATTGTCGCCTTGAGGATGGCGTATTTTGATAACCTATCACATCTAAGTAGTATCTGAAAATGGCTTTTTGAATCTGCAAGTCTATTTCCTTGTAGTAATATGATTGACCTTAGGAATAGTTGCAACTGATTGTTATAAATATACAAATGACTCAGATTGCCTTTCGCTGCCGCGCCCAAGGGAATCTGTACAGTTCCTAAATGAGAATATTTCACGTGCCTTATCACCATTGCCATTGACGTATACATTGCAGAAGAACGATATGTACATATTGTCTATTTGCCATATGGAGACAGCAAATTGTTACTGTTGTTCTAAGGTCACAGAGCCTGGCCAGAATACTTGCCTTGCAGAGGCCTCGCCTTGTACTGTTTTTTTTATTTCAACACATCAAACAGCGCCATGTGAAAAGTTCACATATAACTTTAAACATGACGGAAAACAATCTAATTTTTTAACAGCTATAACATAAGCCTACACAACAGAGGTGGACAGGCGTCAGGCGTGCGGCAGTTATGTGCGCTGCCACCAGGCCCAGTAAGGAAAGAGTCCTCTGTGCAAACTTATCCTTGGATAATGCAAATAAAACCACAATTATTTTCTTGTATCTAGAAAATATGGAGTTTTTCACTTTCGAGGGTTTTTCGTTTTCTATATAAACAACTATCCCCTTCTGTTCCTACACAATGGCCGAATCATCAGTAAATATCAGTTAGTCTGAAAAGCATTTGACTCATTGCCAATCCAAACGCGAATGAAGGTCCTGTATATATAATATATATATATACACGATACCACACTGCGCGACATTGACCTATTGCATATATAAACAAAGCGCCATCATGAGAATCAAGTATATGCCCTGTGGTTATACTATTGAAATATCACACAATGGTTTTACTGTGCTAAATCATACCCGGCGTAATACCCAGCACTAGCATGTATCAACTTGGCCGATTACTCGAAGTACAACTGGGAGAGCTTACCCACACATCCGCCGGGAAGACATGCATTAGTAGAGGCTTATCACTTCTGTGCGTACGTTTGTACAGATCAATGGGCGGGCACGTTTGGGCTTGATTACTGTTTGTATATGGCTGAGGATTGTGATTGTTAGGGAAATATTGACATTGCCTTGCTTATAGAGGGCACTCAGCATCAGTATTGCACTGCCAGTAATATTCTCGTTGCCTCAGGTACATAACCAGCAATAGACAAACGGATATGGAAAACCTGAACTAAAAAAGGGGCTTATTATAATCGCTTGTATACCTTTAGGTATGATACGCATAGAATTGAAGTATTTGTGTGGCCGAGAAAAGATGGCGACATTTTCAGTTTTGATATTTCTTTTGATAAATGATTTTCTTGATGTCTATTATGTCATTTGGTTTATTCATTACTTTCGGTGTAAACTCGAGCACCTGCTCCATCTTAACCTAACAGGAGTGAATTCTCTGTTTGCGACACTTAATAACAGTCGTAACACTCTATGTCAATGTATCGACCCTGGAGGTAATCACTGTAAGGCATAAATAAGTTCCAGGAACGTTTATTTTCCCTTTATGTCGAGTACGGCTAATATACTACACATTAAAGAGTGGGAACGGGAGCAAGAGAGGTGACCCAAAGGTCATGCCGGTCTTAGTGTCTACACAAATAAGCTTTAAGCCCCCGCTGAGTTCTACTTTTGACTTTATCTGTAATAAGGCCCGGCGTCCGCCTACTACGATAGAATCGTAGACCTCCCAATATGGCACCGATACACAATGTCAAAATCGGTGCCATATCGGGAAGGTGCAAAATCGTAAGCATATGTCTAGACATGCCAATTCACCACACGTTGTATGGGGTCTTTATCAGTGTCTAATCGCAGAAACGTGGTCAACTGCCCCGATATCAGGTAACCTTCCGACGCGATTTTGATTTTCTATCGGGAGGTGCATCGTAGACCATATCGGTGCCATATCGTAGTAGGTGGACGCCGGGCCTAAGTATTTGCACCATAGGCCTGAAGTCATTAATGAAACAGTAGTTTGGCAAATAAGACCACCCGAAAACACGATATCGGAGAAAATGCGAGTGTGAAAGGCAAGAAAACTAAACACTAGAAATGGTAACGCTCAGTACAGCAGTACGCAATGCAGCCGAACAATTATAAATATTTACATGGACATCCAAAAACATTGGGAAAATAAATCATATCAATACTAAATACGAGTCGATTCCACGATCAGGAACAGTAGACCGCTAGTCTAGTCGGTCGTGAAACGGTATTTCTATATTCATGATGGAGAACTACCGATACACAGTCAATTACTCTCTAAATCGATAATACAAGGATTGAGAAGCCAGAAAGGGTGGGCGTGCTCGCCGTGATTCTCTCGAATTCCTGTGACGTAGAGCTGGATTGAATATCTTAAAGAATGAGGTTATATATGGTATATTATCCTACCCCTAATAAAAAACGCCATAGGCTTAACATGGGATTTGTTTATTTCACGGGTGTGACATAAAGTGTTGTTTATGCCACTACTTTTTAATGCCGGAAAATGTGGAAACGAGGTAGGATAAAATCTAGACGCCACTCGTTTGAGTTTGAGCTTATTAATGCCACTCATTTTGTTGGCTCCGTAATGTCACTCGTCTTCGACTCGTGAAATTATGGAGCCAACAAAATACGTGGCATAAATTAACTCAGACTCAAACTCGTGACGTCTCTTGATAGCACACGTATATTTGAATCAGACAAATACATAGAAGGTTTTCACTAGGGTTAGTGATCGAACTCTTTATCCTACCCCTCATATAAATCTCCATAGACTTTACATGGAGTGACTGTATGCCACAGTTATGCCATATAATATTTATATGCCACAGGTGACATATGAAGTTTAAAACATGTAATGGGGTAGGATAAAATCTAAAACGTCACTTAATTTCATACAATTGTTTACATGGCATTCATTGTCTTCTGCTACAGATATCACTCAGCTCCGCTTCTTGATATCATTACGCGAAAACAACTCATGCCATATAAGCAATTGTATGAAATTTCGTGATGTTTCTTGATAATATTGGTGATACCTATATCTTATTCCATAGATCTGTCTCTTAAATCCAGCTATGCAATCAGTTTCCCCAAGGCAATTTTGGATATCGACATACAAACTGGCATAAATAGAGGCATTTGTTCTTTCCGTTGTCAGTTATTAATTGTTGTCAGTTAGATATGAGTACACATACTTTTCGATTGTTGAATAAACACATCTTGATAAAAAATCCAAAAAGAATCAATAGATTCGGGCATGATCAGATGCCACGTATATGAATAGAAAGCATGGAAATGCATGCTGAATATATTAATTGGACACTGACAGATGACCACATTCACAATTCAAACATTACAATTCCTAGAGAGGTGGATAAGGAAATATTTTTCAATTTTTGAGAGACTTGAGGGAAACTCTTTCAGGGGTGAAAAATATCAAAGTAACGAGGTAAGGATCTGAAGAACTGCTTTACGAGACATTTAGTATATACCTTGGAATATTGATAAAAATTGCAATTTGTTGACCTCCGATCGGTGGGGTAACCAGTTTCACCATAATCGAGTAACCTCGACCTCTACATTTTCTTCACGCCCCAAGCTTCGATCTGATTGGTCTAGATGGCGTTATGTGGTCAACCTTGGTATGAAAACTGTAGTTACTACACCGTCACCAGCGAATCATATATGATTCTAGAGTGTTCATCCATAGGTATGTAGAAATACATGAACGTGCTTGAACAGATTTGAAAAGAGTCTTATATGCTATGACCTTTCTCAATTGTTACAGTAAATGAAAAGAACGATATATCAGTCTTAAACTATTTCCCCAAATAGTAAATGCGATTCTTTGTGACCCTTTGACCTCTGCATTCGTTAGTCTTCCTAAATTATTTGACATCTCTACGCCCCATTCTATTAGAAATTGGCAAGTGGCCTTTGCATGTTAGGCGGTAACATTTAAGAAAAGCTTCTTGAACATATATATCGTAACCATAGTTGACTTCAATATCTATCAAACTTAGCTAGTATAGGTAGGGCAAGCCAACTCTGTAAGTGCTAATTTTTGTCGATTGCTGGCTTAGATTAGTATGACATAATTATTCATAATAGGATAATTAAGTACAGCTCAACAACTTCCCAAATTTGTTGTTGGTGATTGGCTTTATTTGATGCAGCTGGTAACAACATTACGGCCTTGAGTCGCATTTGTCAAGTTGCAATTATTCATAGGCGATGTCTGTCTTATGGTTTTCATCTGTGTTTTAACCAACCACCCTTATCTTATCTTAACCTTTAAGTGATACCACGTGGTGACACCATAAAGTATTTTCAAATAATGTCGTGTTAAGTTGCGCACAGTGTATACATATAGTCGTGGGATTATTGTACTGCCAACAGAAGTGTACCTCCTTATCTTGTTCTATGACGGATCAAAGCATGAAGAAGTAATAAGCTATCACCGGACACCATATCTGAACTATAGATCTACCTTAACGACCATTGCAAATACAGCAATCGCCTCCTTTAGTATCAAACACATTTCACATACCCACATTAAAGGTCTTCATCATTATGTCTATGCATAACAGCTGAGCACATTCATACACAGTCGTATGTTAGACTTCGGAACCAGGGTAATCAGGGCAATATCAGGTGGGCGGCATTTTGGGGCAGCTACAGTAAATCCATCGAGTACACATATCAAATACCTTCGAATTGATGTGAGTTCAATACATTCATTTTGTTTACTATCACCACTATTACAGGTTAAATAGAAATTGATTCGTTCTTTCACAACCTGAATAAAATATCATGACTACATGTACTCAAGCGAGAGGTCAGCAGGCGTGCATAGAAATGTTATAGACTAATGATATATTTCCGAATTAGACTAAGAATACAGCCAGGTCATATATTGCACTGTCACACATGTAAAGCATTACTATAAACATCCTTACCTGATCTAGGATACCTTAACATGTTCCTATTTACCGTATAGTTACAATTTGTGAAGGGCATGAATAACCAATTTATAGCGCCTCCGAATACTAGATGAACGTACTCACTATGTGGATGTGGGTCATCCAGCTCAAACGTTATGAATTTTTGAATTGACTTAACAATGACAATTCAGCGTCAATAATAGAAAATGTGTGAACCTTACACGGGAATATACCAGTGTATTTATGTAAACATGAGAATCGGAGAATTTTAGGCATATACGTTCCAATCAATATATCATAAGTAGATATGGTTTACAATCGAATGTTAATTTGTCTGTCCTGATTTCCAAATATTGTGCGACACCCACAGCCTCTCGGCTGCGTTAGGGACGCCTGATCAACATGATCACTAAATAATATTAGTATGTGCATGATTAGCAGTACTAGTAAAAGAACAGGCTCTGTCTGAAGTTAGAATATTGGCTGAATTGATCGTAGACGTGCCGGGTGTATAGAAATAAGCCTCGACGTTGGAAAGTTTAGCATATATTATTTGCCATGCCTATACATTGAACAGAGGGGCAATGAAGCAGAAAGCAATTATTGGTTGTACCTCTCATTTATTTGTCAATTATTGGCAGTTTCTGCTGACTGGCCTGGATTTCATCAATGAAGTACACTCCATTAAACCTTTCTGTAAGAATGCCCGAAGGCAAGCGGTACCTGGAGAGCAAAAATGTTTTGCATGGGAACTAAAGTTTTCTTTGCAGCCAATTTCCATTTTTGTGTTCTTAATCACTGAAGGATTCTGGATAAAGATTATTTAGGGAAACGTCTGGACACTGTCTTTTTATTTCGACATATTTCGTACTATCTATTCATCGTTAGAATTTTGATTAAAAAAAGTAGATTCATTCAACTATAAGAAATTTGCAAAATACAAAAATGTCAAAGACATTCCTCACAGTACCTGGATCTTCCTACCACTTTACATATAAATCCTTCTTGACAACACACCGAATCTATGTGGTAATTATCATATACATTTGAGCATCTAGGACTTCAACGATGAATATATCAAGGTAATTTATATGTGCATATTGAAGTATGATGAACCTTTTCTGGTGTTTTTCTGTACCATGTGCTGTCTTTGTCCGTGTTTTGTTGTTGTTTTGTATCAATGTAGATTGAGTAGGGAATAGCATCGTGGAACATGGATAATTGAATAAGTCAAAATATTAATATGAATACCTAACTTACAGCAGCATCACAGATACCAATGTGAGGTTTTTAAAATACATTTTAATATAGAATCTATAATCATTTAATATCACTTTGAAGGATAGTTATTAGAGAGGTGATTTACAGCTATCTTGTCTGGACAGTATCAGTTCCTATCTCGCCACTGTGCGCAAAGTTTTCCGTGAAGGACTTCCTTCCACAAAGTAATTTCTTCATATTCTTTTTATAACTTTCATATGATTTCATTTTACTTGTTGGATATTTTCATGATATATTTGATCATATTTTCATTACACTTTAAGACCAAACCTTCCCCTATTTAGCCATTTCACTCTACTAATTGTAGTGCAGGTAGTGCGAGGCACTGGTAGACCCTTGATATATAGAAACATTATACACATCTCGGTAGCATCGATTTCACAATATGTACGCCTTTTTTATCCACTTTTTACCCATAGCAAATTGAATCACAAACTATTGAAACTTATACAATCTGATTGATAACGAATAATGGGTTTATTGTTATCAGTTAAACAGCGACATGGTAAAGTTTCAATGCATCTTGCATATCTGGTGAGATCTCTATACAGGCAACGCGTTTCCACTACTCAATGGCTGCCATATCAGTTCTAAAGACTAAAATGCAATCGTATATTTAGCCAATATCTAGTAAATAGGTATGGTGTGTCTCAAGGCTCGGTTTGGGACCAATGCTCCTCATAATCTTCGTAAATGTTATCTTTCGTATTTGTGACCACTGAGCAATGTATGCTCATGATCTTATACTGATCGTTTAAGGAACTGAAGTAGAAGAAGTAAGGTGCAAAATGCAGCATGATCTAATAAAATGAGACAATTGTTTAACAGTCATGCGTTGACCGTTAACGCAGATAAATCAAAGTTGATGTGTGTAATCAACAGAGTAGTTGAAAATAATGAAATTCCGTGCACTATCTGTGTAGAGGAGCAGTTACAATATGCAAGTACGTACAGCTACCTAGGAATCATAAGCGATTAGAAACCAACATTCAAATCGCAGATTGGTAAAGTACCGGGTGAAGTCAACCAGAAGATCTTTAAAATATGAAAAATGAGATATCTAATCATTCAAGAATCTGCACGATTAATAGGAACATTTTTTCACTGCCACGACTTGACTACGTTGACTTGCCCTACTATTTAGCAACGCAACAGAACAGGAAAAGGCCTCACACGGACCTGGACGATTATCGGAGAGCTATCTGTAAGTATAGTAGAACCCATCATGTAAACCTATCATGTATTGATTATTCCATTCTTGTGAGGAAATTCCAGTAGTCAGTGATCTATTCAACAAGTAAGTAAATTGTCCAAGTAAAGCTATTAAAGCATCTTTTAAATACATTGAAGACAGGTTTCCCAAAGCTTTTGTATTAGTATTCATGATGATGACTTCTCGTTCTTTCTAAAAAGCTACATGTGGTAATACTACTGCCAATCTGGTCCAGAGTACCACCCTTGTAAGACTTGTATATGGAAGAACTTCCAATTGTGGAGGGTGAATATGCGTTGTCTCTATACAGCAGAACTCCGCCTATCGGACACCGTAAAAAGCCAATTCAACCGAGCAACCGATCTAACCAGAAAATCTCCGAAATTCATATCGGAGACTATCGTAAACTTTCTGGCATAATCGTAAAAGTGGACTTTCTTGGTGAAAGAGGCACCTAGGAATTTCGGCGATTATCGGGCGCTCACGCGAATTTCGTGGAGGCCCGTTCACGATGCCGACTACAGAATATATCATGAAATATCTTGATAAATCATGCGGGATATTGTTGGCCTCCAATACACTGCGATATTTTTGTGACAAAGTTAAAATTTTTAACTTTCCCGCCGAGACATAACGAATTTCGCCTATGCGCGTTGTTGTTGTCTGTGTTTTTTATGAGTGAGTGTGAGTATATTCCTAGGAATTACATTTTGTAATTCAAAGTTTGATAAGTTCGGATCCAATAAAGATTATGGAAGATGGATATCAGATCTATTATCGCCTCTGTCTCTCCTACATATCGATATATAACACTTGTATATTCGGCCGGAAGAAACCTTAAAAGCCCGCTTAAGCGGACACGCCGGGTAAGCGGACACTTCGGCCAGGAGCGGAGGGTGCACCCTTACGCGGGGTTTTACTGTACTACTGGAGGTACTCCTGACAAATTCATTGCTATACAAAATGATTCCATATTAATTAAGTATCTGTATTTATCATTATCATAAGGGCGGCGTGTTCGAAATTTAAAATGCACAATCCCTACGCTCCACCTTTTAAGACCTATTTGATCTTTCCGTATACCTCAGTTCTTCTAAGACATTCTCGTCTGAAAACAGACATTAAATATTAAGATATAATAATTTTAGTGACTCGCATAATAAGTAGCTTAATTGAGTAGGTAACTTAATTAGTAAATATCATATATACATGTATATCGATTAGTACCTTCTATTTAATGCCATAATTCGTAAACGTAATGATTCTACCAATGACACACTAAGTCACGCATGAATTGCTTTCACTGGGCACTGAATTTACCGTAAGCTACAACACTGGGTCTGTTTCTCCTTCAGTGAACGTTTCCCACTGTTTCCGGGGAGTGCGGATGAACAGAGAGACAAATTTCATTTGATACAAATACGAAATGGGGTGGAAGATTTTCTTTTCTCACAAAAAAGCAAAATATTCGCCCCTTCTACACTTGTCTTCGATCATTTAAATGTAGCAGAAGTATTCAGGGTTACCAAGTACATCACTATCTCCGAAGTATCGTATCGACTACCATGAGTAAGGCAGTCGTCGGTCTGATGTCCCTATCGACTATTAAACACTCTCATATGCTCCACCAGACGGCTACCACTTATCTCTACACGGATGCAGCTCTAGTGGCTGTCCTCTTCCAATCGGTTTAACGTTCATATTGACGTTCACGAGATATATATGAAAATATTATAATATTTGCGGATTATCCATAAACAACAGCCTTGTTATCGTCAATAGCAAAAAAAAACCCGTACGATCGACGTATATATAAGTTACTTGAATGGCAATTGCAGGTAGGCATTTCGTTTGGTAACTTTTACATCTATGAGTATAAGTCTATCTATCTATCTATCTATCTATCTATCTATCTATCTATATATATATATATATATATATATATATATATATATATATATATATATATATATATATTTATATTCAAAGTAAATTATATCTTTAGCAGAGCCTCTGGGACTTTTGAGCTCACATGGAGCCCTGTATTGACAATTGAACGGGTTTCTTTCTTTCTGAAACCCATGATTGGTCCGTCATCGCATGAAGTACATGAAGTGCATGAAGAACCGAAACTTGCCGAAATGGAAATCGGGAAATATCGCATAATCATAGCTGGCGGTGGAAGCAATTTCTGGCAATTTCGGACGCTCATACGATTTTTTGTGCGAGAGAAGATTCCCCATATAAGATATTCTTTGATACATTCCAAGGACTTCAGAAACTTTCCGATAAAGCCTCCGGTCTGGTGGAATCAGCACTTTAGTGTAGCTTGGAATCTCGACTCCCTTGGTCAGGGATAACAAAGTAATTTGATTGAAAGCTTGATACACGTATTTCCAGCGATGTAAACATTTGCTTATTGACGACCTACCAGACTGCTATTTAAACTGTGTACCCTGTAACTGCACTTCGTTGCGCAAGTAAAAACAAGTCTAGCGTGCAACCTTTCACACGAAAGCCACAAGTAAAACAATCTCACTAGGGTTCGCACACGTGGCTTGGTGACGGTTTCCCATGATATGTAAGCTTGACTAAGTGTGCTAAGTTCAAAACAGGCATATCATTGTAGCGATGTACTTACTTATTACAAAGCCTGTGCCATTAAATTCACTTATAGCCCCATCGGCGATACAACGATATACCCCATGATGCTGGCTATAAATTATCACATAACTTCAACATTATTTACATATCAGGGAATAGGTTTTAAAAGGGATTTCAGAGGGGCACAAACTCGAGAACCCACCTTTGCATATGTATTGTTGAAAATGCCTCGTTTGAGAATGTCTTGAAATCAGGTATCCATTGGAAATATCACACGGAAATCGTTCAATAATCCCGCGAATCAGCGTGCATTAACCGAACGGCAGAGCCTTAATGATTCCTCGAGTACTACTGAGGGGAAGTGCAGCCAAGTCAAGCCAGTCGCCAGTTACGAAGGTGGCGCTGCCATCGAACTGCGAAAGCCGGTTCCAGGCCAGAAAATCGCGGGGGGCGCCGCGGTGCTTTAGCAGATGGGCAGAAATTCAGACCTGTCTTTAAATATTTCAATATCTAAGGATTTTATGGCCTTGTTATGCTTCGGTAATTTACTCTATGAAGTTTTTAGCGGACTGCAATTTAAGAGATTATATGGTATTCTTTATTGATAATTTGTTCGATAGGATATAATGATAGGTTTTTAAAGGGCTATTCTATGAAGCACTGTTTAAAATGTATAATAACTGAAGGTAGGATGGGAGACGAGTCCAAAACAAGGACACTTCGAACAGCAAAATAAAAGGTAGATGTGATAAATATGTACATATGTGCATATACTTATAAGCGTTAAACTCCGTCTTTGAACGAGCTTAGCGTGCAAACATTCATGAAAATTAAGAGGTATTTTCAGTTTTTGAGATTTACATAACTGTTTCACTTTACACATAAAAAAACTAACAGAAAAGTCAGCACGAAGGTATGATACAAATACGAATAAAATGTAGATAAAGTCCATGATGTTACAATGGAAGATAAATGATCATAGATAGCAACATAATGGTTGAAGGCGTAGTGTTACTATTGATAAAGAAAGTCTACACCTACGTATTTTCCTTATTCATCAGCAGGGGTAGCGCATAAGGTAGGGATCAATACCCCAACTACGCTTCATATCTCAGGCGGTCGCAATAACATTTGTTTGTTGATATTGTTGTTATTTATCATAGAATAATATATCGACTAAGAAATTAAATATAGAACTCTATCGATTTATTCGAAAACAATATACATGATGGTAGTACGTACTTGGAAGATATAGGTCCGTGGTATTAGTTAGTCATATCAGTCATCCCAAATAGTAATACGCACTTGTATCTGATGAAAATTTCATTCGAAAACATCTGAATGACATTTTCCTCAGATCGTGTTATGTACTAAGGCCTAATAAATTACTGGATTGTGAAGTTGACACATCTTGAGCTGTGCTGGCCTTATACCAATAACATTAATTATTCATCACCCGCACCAAGCAGACACATGCTTGACAAGAGAGATTTATGAGATTAATACACACACGTCATGAACGTTAGACTTAGAGGGAGTAATTTGGATGAACTGAACTAACTGGTATATAAAGCCACTATCACAGAGAAAGTTATGTATGAAGTTTTCATACAAATGACTAAAACAAGCGGCCTAGTAGGCTGGTTTACAATGATAGACATCACGTTGTTTGTCTACAGGTTTATGAAGCTACTATAAGAGAGGAAATTATGTATGAAGTTTGCATGCAAATAACTAAAACAAACACCCTAGTAGGCTATTTTACAATGGTAGACATCACATTGTTTATCTACCAGACATTCCAGGATATCAGTTACAAGGGGGACTTCTCCAGCTTCTTGATAGGTTCTATGTACTGATCGCTTTAACAACAAAATTATAGGAATAGTAAGCTATGGCGGAGTCACACACATTCTATAGATACAAAAATATACGGGAAAAATATACAAGGAGTCTCGAAAAAGAATAGATTTGAGAATATTTATCGATATTCTCAATTCACAGTTGTTTGCACAATGTTAACGTTGTTCTTTTCCATTTTTATTGTCCTCCACCCTAATAGCTTCAATATATTCCGATTGTAAATCCTACGACCCCAATCTGGGAACTAGTACGTCATACAGTATAAATAGATCTCCTGAATGACGTCAAGGGTTTCACTAGCTGTAGTTGTTCTGGTACTGGTCAGACTAGCTGTGGCCAGACTAAGGCAAAGCTGTGGTGTGTACAAGGAGAGTTTAAAAAAACGTGACGTCAACGGGCACCTAGCATTGCCGTTAGGAGATTTACCAAAGGAGATATAAAAATCATAACGGATATATTACGTAGATAGTTTTTGTTCAATGAAGCTGCATACATATATGCACAAAGAATGTATTCAAAACTGAGAGGAAACATGCGCTGGATTTGAGAAAACAAGTCGGCGGCAAGTTTTGTCGCTTCTTATAGTTATCTTTCTTATACATTTTCTGGCCCGCATCATAACTAGTCTCCACCATTTAGGAAGAAGAATATCATCGCTTCAGGCCTACTTCTGGCTAGATTTACTTTTGTACATTTGGAATTATTTCTTGTTCAACCTTTACGAATCAACTAAAATCGACTGTGACCCGGTTTACAAATTTAGTGTAGATTGACGAGGCTCAGCTGGTTCACTTCCTTTGCCCACCGTGTTGCGACCACGGATCAACCGGTTTTTACAAATTTATGTGTAACTTCTGGAAATGGAAAGCGTAACGGGCACGAAACCCCGTCCTCGCAGAGTGTGCCAGACAAACCTGGATGGTACAAGCAAAGCTCTAGGTCGACTTCATATACACCCACGTCCCCGGGGTCCTCAACTCGGTTGCCGATGCCCTCAGTTGAGCCCACCTGACCTCGAGAGACTATGAAAAGGCTGCCATGTATAGGAATTTTCATGCCCTCACAGATACTGTACCGTGCACTCATGCCTCTTTTGTGCCTGCTTTTCTCCGCCTCTCATGCAGATCCGGCGCTACACTATCTCCAGACGAGGGCACATGCCCCCGGCACGGTTGACAACCAGAGGAGCACCGTCTTGACCTACCTCGCTTTCTGCCGGCGGATGGGAGCGGATCCTCAGGCACCGACTGTGAGTTTCATTACGGCATACCTAGAATACGTCGCGGACCATGCCCCTCAATGGCTACCTTGGCCAACCATCTCTCGCACCTATGGTCGCACCTACGGCTCTCGGGGGGAAACGTGGCTTTGACCGAGAACATCCGAGTGGTGGTCTAATGCCCACCGGGCATACATAAAGTACAAAAACTCTAAGGCAGTCAATCTATCTTTGGTTCAATCAATCAATAATCATAATTAACTCATAATTATGTATACCCTCTCCTTTCTTTTTACCTTTTCGTTTCTCCTTTCTCTCATGGCTCTTTGGCTATTTTTATTATTCATTATATTGTATAACTATATATACTTACTTCATTGTATTACATAACTACATATACTTATAATAATTAACATCATATTCTCATGGTCAATTATTCATTATCTTATTATTCATTCATATTAATTATTTCCTTATTAACCCTTTCCCTGCAGCACCCAGTTTCCCTGTTCACCATTACACGGCATGCATTGCCTGCCCAAATGACTCTGCTACGGCAGGCACCTTTTTTTTGGAAATAGCAATATCATGTGATGTGTCATGTGATTTAAGTAATATACCTTGGTGACTATTGAAATTTGTATATAAGTGTCACTGATGCCTCGAAGATGCCTGGAGGCATCTTCCTGCCATAGCCAGGGGAATGCCTGGAGGCATCTTCCTACCATAGCCAGGGGAATCCTGGAGGCATCTTCCTGCTGTTAAGGGTTAATATGTCGTCCAATAAGGTCGACATAAAATTATTATCCATACAGTAGATCCCCGACTAATGGACAACCCGCGTACGTGACCACGCCGCGTCAACGGACACTTTTGCTTGGAATGGATCACTCTATCAATAACCAAGCGTAAGCAGTCATTGGCCGGAACGAAGGGTGCCCACTTAGGTCATATTATGTGAGAACACTTTTTGTGGTCGTATTAAGAAGGTGGTTGTATCAGTTTGTAAACATGAAATAGGAGGAAAGTTTCGGACTGACTCGAAATCCGCAATGAAGGGGTGCTGGACTGGGAGGTAATCTGCGCGTGTACCAGAGACAACCAAGACTAGGTCTCCTCAGTTTTGGCAAAGCCTCTTTCAAGTGGGATTCACACGGTCGGATTCATGTACCTGACAGGGTTCAAAATGTCATGCGATTCTGTTCCTTTTTAGAGGGAAATGTCTTTAACAATTAGAGTGGGGGAAACATGTATCAGGGAAATGGGAACCTATAATTTAGACGAAGAAATTGTGTTCGAGTGCAGAATCTCAGAGGGATTTGTCTCAGAAAAACACCCTGTGAGGTACATATACATAAATCCCATCGTGTGAATCTAACATAAAAAGCAGACTCTACCTGCATTTCCAGGCGGATTAACTCAGTGTAAGCATAAGCTAAATTCCCCAAAGTAAGGTTTCATAACAGATCTATCCGATATGGAGATATTCTTAAATCACCATTTATTGCTTGTCCGCACATTATTTGGTATTTCCAATTAAAAGATTTCCTACGCAGTGTTGAGATCTTTGAAAAAGTTGGCGTTTTGTTGGGAATTGACTCGGTATAATTATGATAGTCATAGAACTTTTTGAAACTGTAGCGTTTTGGATTGTGGGTCCACCCCATTCTACTGTGCCATAGTCCTTTACCCCCATCTAATTATAACCGGAATATGGTCCTGTTAACTTGAAGTACATATCACACGTATATATATATACAATGTTCCTTCGATAAAACCTGTTGAAATCGCGGTTTAAATTGTGCACAGCAACTACGTGAATCAAGTGAGGAGATGGACCATATATAACCTTGGCACCAGCCTGAGAAACAGGTATACCCTAATTAAGAGCAGTCGATTGAGGTGGGTTTGTGTTTAAATATTTAGATATTCAGAGAGCACCCCATGCCTTAAAGGCGAGTCATTGATCTTCAAAGAACTTCAATGACTTTTTCAGAACCTGTAAAGGGGAGCTCAAAGTCATACCGATGGATATGGTAGGTGGTTGGATATGTCTAAAAACATCTATTCATTCTGCTACCTTTAATACATGATATGCTGGTTTATAGGAGTTAATGTCCAAATACTCAGTCAGGGCCTGCTGTAAGTTAGTAAGCCCACCTTGATGAGTCAAGAACTAGTGCTACGATAGGTCACAGACTTAATTCAATAACTGAGTTGAGACAATGTAAAGAACATCTAAATGGAGACAAATTAATGAGGTAGGTTTAATACATGATATGCTGGTTTACAGGAGTTAATGACCATATACTCGGGGCCTGCTGTAAGTTTTAGCAGTTCAACGTAATCAAATCATGTATTCCACACTATCGTTCAGATATCTATGAAGCAGAGAGAGGGATTTACATGGATGTGATTCCTGATTATGTGAGTATTCAGATCTAGTAACACAAAGGTTCTGTAACGTATTGATAAGATCAGTTTATGTTAACTTACTATATGAACCTAATTACTAGGTTCCAAATTGAATTTATTCCTCATAGCAATGAAAGACAAGTCTCTATTTCACTCTTAGTCCGCTTATGACCTTTCCATACTAATGGTCGGCATGTATTAAATTTAACTGCATTAGTGATATTGATTTAGATAAGTAATCGGTTTCGTATGTTAGGCGTACACTTCTACATGTTGTAGATACAGAGCTCTCCTTCATGTGAAATATTTACTTGATGTAAGACAAATTCAAGAGAGGGAGTCGATATTGGATGCCAACAGAGGAGGAGACCCCTGGTGGGAGAGGGGAGAAACCTGGAGAAGTACGATCAGAGCTCGACCTCACTATACTAAACCTCCGACTACAGATGATATCGGACCCTCACCTCTCAACGCTCAACGAAATAATTACCTGTGGGCGTACAAGCAAAGTAAAAGGTTAGTCAAGTATCGCCGACCATGAGCAGGACGCTCACCCTGTATATTCATAGGCAGCTCAAAATTGAAATGTAAGGCAGTGGCAGAGGAATTAGACTCAGCAATTGATTTATTTGAGGGAGCTAGCAAAAGTGAAAAGTTTATATAACACCGACATACACCCACCATACCCCTTCACACCCCATACAAATTGATGTCTCGGGCTAATAGATTAATACATAGAATAGGATTGAGAATATGATACATTACATAATAATAAACAACAAGACAGGAATTGTTTTAGCGGATTTTGGTAAAAATTTGATTGGTTACGATATTGTACTCAGCGCCAGAATTATGTAATTATATGAGTATTTCAATGGATATATAACAAGTTTGGATTAGCTCACCAGTACTACAGATGATAGGTAGATGAGGAAATAATAAGACAAAGTATATACTTAGAATCAACATTATTATACGATACAAGGTTTTCTCGCTCGGGAACTTTTTGACATCACATTTCAAGGATTTTGTTTAAAAGACCTTTTTGTTATACAACCTGAAGACATACTTTCACTCTCAATGGGCGTTTTTACACGGGCATGTTGTTGACAACAAGTACAGTTTACTTAACAGCAAACTGGCAAAAAAAAGAATGACAATACAGTGGACAGCACAGAGCAGTACATGAAAAACATACAATTACTAGTGTCGTATCACTTATCTGTTATCTGTTTACTGAGCCAAAAGCTCTGATTAATACGTGTCCGTTGTCTCTGCCTTTGCTGGTAGAGTATCAGTGTATCTTATAATCCATTCAGTTATGCCAAAAATTGGCGTTCTCTAGGAAGTATCCCTTAATAAAGATGTTATAGTATGAGCTTTTTCTTGTCTCCCGGAATTCCATTGTCAAATTTATCCAGATCATCATCCCTATGTATAACGGCGATTTCCAGTATTTTTTCTGTTCTCAGAAAGTCTGATTTAATAGTAGTTTATCTGAAGTTCTTTTATACTTACTGGGTCTTGGGTCATAATTGCATGATCAGATGAGATAATCTGCGATAGGGAAGTTGTCTCATCCTTATCTGGTTATAAAAGCCCTTATGGCAAACTCTCTTATATCACTCTCTTATATAAACTTTCTTTTATACCAAAAGGTCGCCCTAATGCTGTGATGAAATGTGCCTCTAGTGATTTTTTCATCTTTGAGTGAGCACCCGTTATAGATATAGTCAATATAGTCTAAGTGTGGTCACATTACCTGTTTCAAAACTGTTTTACGTGCGTCGAGCGGCAGTTGGTACCTTAATAGACTCAATTCATTCTGGGCAAGTACATCGTTGCGAGCTTAAATGTCAGCATTCACGACGCCTTCACTGTCTCCATGGAACACCGGCTTTCACAGCGTGATAAAACACGATTTACGTATGTATACGTAAGGCGTATATATATCTATCATTTGGCGTAAATAAGTAAGTCCTCCTTAACATTGTGTATACGTTTCACCTCTAGACATATACATGTGCCCATGTTGCAGTTATATATATGTCATAATATATACGCCCGATTCTGTTATATCTACGCCACTGTTCAATAATTCTGACTTCTGCACTGCATGAGAACCACCATTTTACATATATATGTGGCCGGCGTATATAG
This sequence comes from Alentia gelatinosa, assembly GCA_950022655.1. NCBI lineage: Eukaryota > Metazoa > Annelida > Polychaeta > Phyllodocida > Polynoidae > Alentia > Alentia gelatinosa. The sequence goes on from OX465584.1 coordinate 34,193,606, forward strand.
GTATGCTTTTGCGTATACAAATTGACCTATTTTCCGTCGAGTATTGCAGTCATATATACGTCATATATACGCCTGATTCTGTTGTATTTACGCCACTATCCCTTAATTCCTATCTCTGCCACTTGGGGACACCACTGTACTATATCTCATTTGCCATTAGTCATTAAGTCCTTGGTATATGGAAAATCCAATGTTATATTATCAATTTTGATTATAAAATTGTTCTAAAACCCTCATTACCCCTACCACTGAACACAAAAGTATGAGTCGAGAGTTGGGAATAATAAAATTTATCTTAATTTTATATACCTTCACCGACATGAATATTAATACGGTAAATATTAATATGATATAAGGTAAAAGAAAGTAATTGACAGATATATAATGAGGTCAATTACGTTGAAGATACATATTGGTAATTGACAGATATAATGATATGTCAATTTGTATAAGTAAATATGGTTATATAACAATGAGTATATATGGTTATACAATATGAGTATAAAATGAGTATAAAAACGGCCTACGGAGTAGGAAATAGAAGAAAAGGTGAGGGTGGGTGGGAAAGAAAAAGTACGTGTGTACGTAGTGAAGTACAGGAACAGAATGAGGAGGAGGTCAGAGCGGCGGTTGGCCACGTGACCGCGGGGTTCACGTGACCAACACCAGGGGGGAGTGCGCAGGGTGCGCGGGGTGAGTGTCAGGGGGAGCAATGACCACCCCTGACCAACGGCCATGGGTCACCCATTACCCCTACCCCTGAACACAAAAGTATGAGTCGAGAGTTGGGAATAATAAAATTTATTTTAATTTTATATACCTTCACCGACATGAATATTAATACGGTAAATATTAATATGATATAAGGTAAAAGAAAGTAATTGACAGATATATAATGAGGTCAATTACGTTGAAGATACATATTGGTAATCGACAGATATAATGATATGTCAATTGGTATATGTATATATGGTTATATAACAATGAGTATATATGGTTATACAATATGAGTATAAAATGAGTATAAAAATGCCAAGACCAGAAAAAGAGGCGAGGTGGGGGGGAAAAATGTTTGTGAGGAGTAGTGAGTCACTGGTTGAGGGACTGTATGAGGGAGGTGTTGACCTCTCGGGCGTTGGAGTCTTTGATGTACCTCCTATGTGCGTTGGAGCGCCACCCCCCGTAACGCTGTATGGACAGCTCTGAGACCCCGGCCTGGAAGGCCTGGGTGGCCGCGGCCTTTCTCAGGCTGTGGAGAGTATCGGTCTTAGGGGGGTGGCCTGCTGAGGCATTGAGTCGCTCCCACTCCTTAGATAACGACCGCGTCGTTATAAGGGACCTGTCTCTGTTCAGCAGGAATGGATCCGTTGGTAGCATCGTAGGCACAGCGGCGATCATATTCCTCACGGCTGTCACGGGGCACGACCTCGGGTCCGGGGAGGATTGTAGATTCACGTGTTTCTCCTCCCCAATGCACTGGAGGTTTTTGGCGGCCTTGACGCGGACCGCCACGTGACTTGCCGTGACCACCACGTCACCACGTGAAAGGTGGCGCACCGGATCGAATGCCCTGGCCGTAGGTGGGGCGACCTCGCTCTGCCGCAGGGCGGCGTAATATAGCAGGAGGAACGCGGCCCGTAGGGTCAAGTCGAGGGGCGTGTCCGACAACTGATCGAGGACCGCCTGGAGGGCCGCCATCGGGATCGGAGGCTTCACATTCGGGGTGTATGCTTTGTTCCTCTTCATGGCGTCGAGGGCCCTCCTGACCCTCACGTCCTCGGTAGCTGTAACGTCCCCGCCGGAGAGCCGTAGGTGGGTCCTCACGTGGGACAGCTGGTTGGCCACGGTCGCTGGCGAGGGGGCGTGGTCCGCGAGGTATTCGAGGAAGGCCGTGATGAAACTCACGGACGGTGCCTGCGGGTCGGTCCTCGTCCGTCGGCAGAAGGCGAGGTAGGTGGACACGGCGCTCTTCTGGTTCGCGACCGTGCCTGGGGCACGTGCCTCGGCCTGCCGCGCAGATGCCTTCCGTTGGAGATAGCGTAGCGCCGGATCTGCAGGACAGCCGAAGCACAGGCACAAATGAGGAATGATTACACGGCATCACGGACCACAGATCATGATATCTCATAAGGCATGCGGCATTATTAAAATCCCTCGAGGACAGGTGGGCCCTACTGAGTGCGTCGGCGACCGTGTTGAGGACCCCGGGGACGTGTGTGTAGACCAGGTCGACTTGCAGCTTAGCCTGAACCATCCAGGCCTGTCGGGCACACTCGGCGAGGACGCAGTTGCGTGCCCGCCCCGACGTGAGTGCCTGGACGGTCCCCATGTTGTCACAGAAGACCTCGATCCTGGTCCCACGATCACGGTCCCCGAGGAACATGTGGAGAGCATAAATGGTGTTCAGGGCCTCTAGTTCGGAGATGCAGTCCACAGGGTCGTTGATGGGACAGACCTGACACGCGTAGGCCCCACGGCCGTCGGTTCCCCCTATGCCCGAGAGGCAGGCGTCGACCGTGATACACTTTGTCGCCGGCCCTCGAGGGATGAGGGCATGTCCATTCCACCCGGCGGCAAACCTGAGGAACCACTGGAGGTCCTGTCGCATGTCTGAGCTTACGTTGATGTAGAACCCGTTCATCGACCGTAGGGCCTCCAGTAGTTTGCTGACGAACGGTCTCGCCGGGCGGATACACTTGCAGTGCAGGATTTTTCCGAGGACGAATTGAAGCTGTCGCTTCGTGAGCGACCGCTTCTTGGCGACCGCCCCCACGTGTTCCCACACGTCCTCCAGCTTGTCCTGAGGGATGGAGAGGGACATCTCTGCCGCGTTGATGTCAATGCCTAGCCAGCGCACGGTCTGACTAGGTGCCTGTGCCTTTTCCCGGGCCTCGGGGAGGCCGAGCTCGGCGAACAGGTCTCGGGCTATGGCAAAGTCCGAGGGAGCTTTCTCCCGGGATGGTGACAGTATGATGAGGTCGTCCAGATACATGGCGGCCTCGACCCCCTTTCCGGCGAGTATCCCCACGATGGCCTCGGCCACACACTGCATGTGGTACGAGGACGCGCGGGCACCGAACGGCATGGCCGTATCACAATAGTACCCGCCGTCCCACATGAAGCACAGCAGAGGCCAGTCGTGGGGGTCGCACCTAAAGTTCTTATAGGCGCGCGATATGTCGATGGTCGCCATGTAACTCCCTGACCCCGAGGCCACGAGCCGGGCGACGAAACCGTCGACCGTAGGGAGGCTGTGTTCCCTTTCTTCTCCGTAGACTGCATTTTTCATTACATAGGCGTTGACACTACGGTCCCGGGGGAAGGTCATATCCGTTATGACGCGGCGGGCCTCGGACCCGCGCTTCTCCCAGGACATCAACGGCGAAACGTGGCACCACGGCTCGAACGGCGCCTCCGGGAACGGTCCCATGAGGTTCGAGAATCCCAGCTCCTTGTGAATAAAATCCCCGACTTGCTTCGGGAATCCGGTCGCGCTGGGATGGTTGGGAACGTCCCGAGTGTCACTGGCCGGCCCGAGGTAGCCCAGAGGGAACCCGTACCTTATGAATCCCAGGAGTTCGCCCTTGCCCTCCATGGCCGTGAGGTATCCCTCCCACGCCCGTAGTTTGAGATCCGTCGGCAGGGTTATCTTGGTACACAGCGCGTTGGGCAGGCCCGAGGCCCAGACCGCCTCATAGATGTGGCCGTGCGCCGGGGGGCCGGCGTCGGTGAAGCGGGGCCACTCGGCCCGCCTGTGTCCCATGAAGGCCTCCGGGTCCGTGCGGAGTCCGGGGGCGGGAATTCCGGTCCGGCAAACTTCTTTTAGTTTGTCAAAGTCCGGAGTGTTACTTGTGTCGTCCCTAGCTGGCGCGGTAACACTAACACTCGGACACGAGGAGCGACCCGGTAGGCATCCACGTGTCTGGCCCCGCCCCCTCCTTTGTTGTTGTTTTGGGTTGGCACACGACGACGTGGCCGGCCGGCCTCCGTGTTGTGGTCACGTGCACCCCCCGTCTTGCCCCCCCTGCACGCGGGGGGTGGGGGTCAGCAGGGGTCGCCGGGACGTCTCCTTTTACGACCTCCGCCCACGTCCAGTCACCGGAAATCCTGGTGGTGGCGGGAGAGATCACAGGGCCCGCTGGTGTTATATCATGTTGATAGCACCCGGTGACCCCGGGCCCGGGGTGGGGTGCATGTGTTGTGACAGCTTGCGGGTGCGCACCGCTCACTCGCGGGGCGCACCGTAACCGTTTTTTGCCCCGTGTCCTTGTTGTGGGAGCATATCCGCCCTCGGGTCGACCGCCCGGGGCGAGTGTCCGGCCTGGGGTGCGTGTCCGGCCTGGGGTGCTCGCAGAGGTGCCGGTGTGGGCGCAGCCTGCCCGTTGTCATATCCCATCGTGTAGCCAAGTTTCCGGTTACACGCGTGTAACGAATGTCCGCACTGCCTCCCCACGGAGTCGCAGTACGAACACACGTGCAGCCATCTCACGGGTCCGTCGTCGTGGCCGTTCCTATGGCAGCACCCCTTCTCAGAATTGAATTGCCTGCATGGCAACTCCCGTCCTCGGGCCTTTCCCGCGTCTGTGCCGCTAGTGAGCGTCCCGGTCGTCATTGCGAGTCGGACTCGCTCCTCCTGGCTACGGGAGTAATCACACCAAGACAACCTCCCGGTCTTGACTTGATCAAACACGTAGTTCGACCACCTCCTCACTCCGGCCCATGGCCGGGTCTGGGCGTCGATCGACACTTGATGCAAATGTTTAAACATGGCCTCACGGTCCACGGGGTCCACTGCACGGTCGTCCCCAAGCAGACCGATGAAGGCACTCAGGTATTCAAGGGGTCCTAGGGTCCCCCTCAACTCTAGCTTCTGGGACAATGTGTAGACCCCCTCCCTATCCATGAACATGTATGGCTTGCTAATCAAACGAGTAACGTGAATATCAGATTGAAGCTTACCAGCCGTTCTGTCATGTCGGATGGCCTCACGATCGAGCTCACGTTGAATGTATGGGTCTCCGGCGTAGCGGTCTCGAAGCTGGCGTGGTGGAGGCATGGTGCGGCCGGCTTGTTCCTCGGCCCAGTCCCGAGTCCGTACTTCGGCGACCGACCGAACCGTAGGGAGGGAGGCCCGTTCCGGCGACCATTGTGTCTGCATCTGGATTAGAGCATCTAACTTCTTGCTCATGTCCGACAGTCCTGTCTCTACGGCCACGAGGCGGGCCGACCGGTGGCTACCGGCCTGAGACGCGGACTCCACGTGGTCGCTCTCCCTCACGGTTGACTCGGAGGCCTGGTCCGTGGTCGTGGAGGCGCTCGCTTGCGCGCGTGTCGTTGGTGGTGCCATCCTATCTATCCTCTCTTTTCACTAAACTTTACCCGTATTTAGACACTGTCTCTGCACGGTCAGACACTCGGGGAGTATCTAAAGACGGCGTGGAGAGAAGGCCAAAAAGTGGGAGAAAGAAAAAGTATGTGTGTACGTAGTGAAGTACAGGAACAGAATGAGGAGGAGGTCAGAGCGGCGGTTGGCCACGTGACCGCGGGGTTCACGTGACCGACACCAGGGGGGAGTGTGCAGGGTGCGCGGGGTGAGTGTCAGGGGGAGCAATGACCACCCCTGACCAACGGCCATGAGTCACCAATTATTATCTTTTCATTAAATACATATAAAAACCCAGCCTTCTTTGGTTTTTCAAACGTTTTTTAAATAGATTTTATAGTGAGTGAGTGAGTGAGTATAGGGAGCAGGAACAGAAGTGGGAGCAGGAGCAGGAGCCAGGACTGAGGCTTCACTGAGACCACCGACAGGCAGGGGCCGGGCGGTGGCCGGGCATGGGCCGGGCAGCCGCAGTCACACTGTGTAGGGAGAGGATTTTGGTGTTGGTGAGGATTAGGTGGGGGTTAGGCCGCATTCACACGTGTGTAGAGAGAGGACTTGTTGGTTGAGTGAGTGTAGGGAGCCCTAACATAGAGGTTAGGCATGGTTAGGCAGGGGTTAGGCGGGGGTTAGGCGGTGTGCCTGAAGTCATCCTCCTGTCGCATGCCGCAACACTGGCAAGGGGGGCCTTTTTTTCAGTATACACATATATATACGCCAAACCTATATAACATGTATACGACCGATGTATATATATATTGCGCAGAGGATATTTCCTCTCGTATATGCCTGGTGTGAAATACAGCCAAGACGCATCCGTATCTAAAAGGAAAAGTCTTGTGTACGCTTCATACGCTGGCATGAAATATGGGCGTATATATATATGAAAACAAGTCAATTTACAGCCGATATATGCACTTCTGCGATGGCGTATATAGGAATAAATTGGTTAGTTTCGTGTAGTGCTGCATCAAGGGTACACCACTGTTGTTTTGCCATTAGTCATCAAAGTATGTGGTATATGGAAAATATATGGTTATATTACCAATTTTTGTTATGAATAATTTCTAAAACCCGCATATATATGAAACATCTGCCTTTTTTGTGCAGTGTATATAAAAGGTAAACCTATGTCATCACTTACGCTGTACAACAGTTCATGAATTCCTTTGTGACGGAATTACAAAAGTACACCATATAGGCAGATTCCAGTCCAGAAATCCCAATTTCAATAAAAAGTGGCATGGAAAATGTGTGTTTAGGACATTTTTGTATAGTTTGAGTTTTGCATTTCTGAACACTTTTATCTACTACATCTATTACTGCAGGGGCAGTAAAAGTGGCAAGATCTCTGTGGCGGAATTATGTGCTGTGACACGGAAAATCTAGGTTGATGTATTATCACTGATTTCCCTCACTCAAAGACATTTTCAGTCAACTAAAACCCTCTGTCCCATTACAGAAGACACCAACTATGAAATTTGGAATGGCAATAGTGCAATTGGTCAGAAAAATGTCAAAGTACAAGAAAATGTAAACATATGTAATATATCTAGAGGCTTTTGACTGGCTGCCTGTGTCACATTTACCATGGAATTCATGAGTTGTATTCCCCGATACAATGGAGATCGCATGTTTATATTCGTAGTTCGGCTCAATAAAGCAGGTTCATGTGCATGGCAATCATTGGAACACAATACAGATCAGTGGCACTAATAATCAAGAATTTTTATTTATACGGTGGTATAACTCTCTATCAATGATCTTTTAAATAATCAGCACATTGTAGCCTGAATAAACAAAAGTTGAACATATGAAAATATATATATATACGAACATTCATAGTGTCTATTTCCAACATAGTATGGATTTGAACCTCTGGATTAATTAGTCCACCTTAGTATTCTATGGAAATGAATTGTTTCCATAATATCATCATATATACCTGTGGAGGTATATCCTACATATTATACAGCCCGCTTCTACCTATGTCATGTTTATTGACGTACAGCACGTACGTGGCGTATGTGGCGTACGAGGTATACATACGGTGGCGAAACCTAACAAATCGTCCAAAAGCAAAGGTAAAAGATAAATATTTTAAGGTATAATGGTACAAAAACAGGCATTCTATATAGGTCTGTATGTGATAGATATGCTGTAAGATTGACGATTAGATGAACCGATTGCTTCCGTACGATACATCTATATATGCAAGAGTAGAAGACATTCAAATTGCGAAAAATATAAATAATTTTGTAATGCACGTGAGCATGATCATTAAAGGAATGCATCACCTAATACATAAGTATGCACGTTATACGATGAGGACTCGACCTTCCCGCAGATCACCTTTCTGGTGGTCTCAGCGAGAGAAGGTTCCAAATGGGATGACCCGGTTGGCAGGTGTATGGAGTTGATAAGGCTTTTGGGTGGAGCATGATATACTTCCCAGCTCTGCCCCCAGTTCTTTGTGTTTGCGTTCTATATCAAAATGGATAAACATATCTGGTTCTTATTATAGAGTTTATAACGTAACAGAGTTACAACAAACTGGAATTGAATTGTGGGACTTGCGCCACCCCCTGCCTCCTACTGCCATGAATAATAAAGGGTCCCTTAAAAGATATAGAGTCACCAATTGTAGATTAACTTGCAAAGCTATGATTTCAACGTAAGTAAAAATGTATCCAATCTCACATCCAATAATGCACATCATTAGTCCTCTCAATAAGACATCTGAATATGAGGGGCGGATCGGACAAGACAAGACTATTTAGACAGTTCTCAGACAGGAAGACAAACGATTACATAAACATGATAATAAAACTGACAGAACGATTAGCCTAACTGCTATCTTAAAGTTATTATATTCTTATATGCAAGGCTAGTCGAAGTACAAACAACATATTTCCTTGCAATATTATGGATAGTGGGGAAAAAATAAAGTGTATTTCCAGTTAACTTAAACTGTTAGTTTTTAATTTATCCTGGTAACATAACATGATTAGGTGCTAACAACTTTGATCGTGATTTATTTTATTCACGTCTAAACAGACTCAAATGCATGGACTCATGCTGAGAGAATGAATATACTGTAAAACCCCGCTTAGGAGGCCACCCTCAATTCCGAGCAAAGTGTTCACTTAAGCGGGGTGGACCCTTAAGCGGGGTTAAAATTAACAAGCGGGGTTTTACTGTATACATCAATCTCTCTAGTGGAAACATCAATCAAGTTAGAAATAAAAGGCAAAACATGGCACAACACCACAAGATTATACACAGATTTCTATAAAGCAATTGTTGAATTGACCCGACAAAAACTGGGAAAAATACAAATTCCCACGTCCCACGGTGATCAACCGCCGAGTTCGATCGAGTTGTATTCATGCCGTGGCCATTTTGAATCATTCCTTGCGCAGAAAGTAGTCTGAGTTTATTTCTCATATACATACAGTTTTTAAAAGATAGCAAAGTGATTCCAAAAGCTAGGTGAATGTAAAACTAACCTTTCTGATTATCTAAAATCAAAACAATACTGACAATTAAATTCTAAAAAAATGAAAATTTAATAAATTAGTTTTGGTCGGATGACTGAATACGCCAATCATCCGACGTCGTTTGGCACTACTACTGTAGGTTTGTAAACTAAAACCATATATAGCACACACCCGATGATGTTGAATTTTTTTCGGGTCAATTGAACATGTTCTTGAGAAAGCTGTTTTATTTATACACCGTGGTTAGTTAAGAAAATTGGTAAGTAGTCTAATTGACTTAAAAACCCTTGTCAATAAAGCAAACCCAGAACCCAATATGGGTTAGCCGAGGCGTTTGCCTTACGGAATCTTCCTCGAGGACCCCCAAAACCCAATATGGGTTGACCGAATACTTCGGAAAACACCTACCAGGGAGCTGTTTCAAAACCATAGACTTAACCCACGTTTTGAAACAGCTCCCAGCCTGTCCTCAATGGTGTATCTGAGATAGGGAATTGGAAGATCTTCAGTCACTCAGTAAGAACTAGGAATATCTATGCCCGGCAGGTGGCATGGTAGTTACTCTATATTCACTAACGAATCTTCAAGTGGTTCAAGTAATAGGATTATATTATCACACAGTTACCATCCATAAACACATAGCCGCATGCGGTGATCACGCAGTAAATATCTATGATGCAGTCAATTCCAGATACGTGTACTGCATTGGGGAGAGCTGCAGTGGAATGATTATCTCCCCTACTAACAAATACTATGGAGAAACCAAACAAGAGTTAGTCATATTGTTGTTTATTGCACGACGGAAAGATCGTGTATTACTGTGCGAGGCAAAGCCAAGAGCAGTAATACGCGATCTTGCTGGAGTGCGATGAACAATAACACGACTAACTTGAGTTTGGTTTAGAATTAATCCTACCCCGTCCGTCTTAATTACCTCTACATTAACAGATGACATCATTTGTCAAGTGTATCCCACTAGAGCGATATTTTTCATTTTTCTGAACTCCAGACCGAATACAGTGACCCAATGTTAAGCCTATGGAGTTTTTTATTAGGGGTGGGATAAAGAGATGCAACCAAACACGATGTCTGTTATCAGAGTTTCAACTGTATGTCAGCCAGACAAAGTGCTGTCCGATTATCATTTTCGATACTGACATGGCTGCCCATTGCAACACTTAATTCCATTACAAGCTTTGATGATCGAGAGATTGCGATTGTGGATTTTATCCATAATGACTAACTACAGGAGATAGATAAATAATTCACTGTGGTGACCGTATCTCCAGGGTTACATTGAAGTCAGCCACAGGAGAAGTTAACTTTTGAGAACGTCACTGGAAAGTGTGTCATGATTATGGTGAAGGTTGAGAACGTTTACGATCTCAATCTAAACATCTCTCTGGGATCAAACCTATTACACCTTGTCAACAACATATCAGTTAAAATTATTTTAGGGTTCCAGTCGTCTTGATTGCTGGACTAGATTTCAACAGCATTCCTAGAGTTTTCCTCAATCTGTGTAAATGAAAACTATGAAATATCTCTAAATTGTTAAACTGGACTAGCAACATTCACGGAAAGCAAAACACTGAAAGCCTTATTGATGTATAGACTACTATTGAACATTAAAGGTGGTAAAGAGACTATACATAATAGACGCAATATGTACTGTATATTCTCATCACTCCCGCAACATACTGTGTATATATCTACATGGACCATTCCTTATTTCAAATACTATAATATATTTACATGCAGTACAAAATAACAAAGTCATGATAACAGACCGAATATTATAAAAGGAGGCCTTTTTGGCATTGATGTCATCAAAACCACGTAACCAGAACCATAATAAGTTGAATATCACTTTAATTGTCCAAGCAGTCCTATGTAAGTTAGTTTCATGCAAAATCATATAATGTGGAATTGAGAATTGAATACTGCTATTCCGGCTTCGCACAGACCAATTTCCGAACTGGCTTTACAAATACACTGATAAATCCTTATTCTGGTATGGTCATTTGGTTGAGTGAAACATGTATAACTGTAGGCGTATTTTTTTAATATAAGCATCCCTAATAATAAGGTACAGTACCTTATGTCATGTATTTTGTAACTGAGTAGCTACATACATAGGCTAATTCTCAATAGAACCGAGACGAAAGCGCAATCCACGTTTTGCCTTCAACTCCTTATACTGCTTTATCACTGCATATACTATAATGAAGGATATGAAGCAAGCGAGGCAGGCAGAGATAAGGAAGTACATGGTGAAACATTGCTGGCCATAGCAATAGATCTCATTTTCTGTAACCACAGCCTTATCATATAAGTCCCCGTACACCATTTGGAAACACAAAGTAGCTAGTGACCATGATAAGGTAATGAACCCCCATCCATAGGAAAAGGAGTCCTTTCCGAAAGTCTCCACCAAGATGGCGGGGGACTGGGTTTGGACTGTGCAAGAACCAAATATTGCCAGAACGAGGCCGATCGTAATCACGCTGACATGTGAGAATAAAGTCATACAAAGAATACATGCAACGCCATCTAGTATCAGAAACAGCAGCAGACTAGCAGAACGCGGGATACGAGTTGCAAGAGCGTCTGATATGACTCCAAGCACAGGCTTTACAACTGTTCCCAATATGGGCACTAAAGAGAGCAGGACGCCCTCGGCGTATTTGTCGATATACATGGCGGTTGTGAAGCTTGTGAGGTTGTTAATGTAGCACGTTCTGTAAGCTATCAGATACACAGACGGCCACAAGATGGCGTGATAGTAGTAGGACCTAAGGAGACCTAGTGGAGAGTATCTTTCATCCGAGCCTACTGTGGTAACAACCCTGATACTACAGCTGCTCCTGGTGAGAATGTCCTCAAGGTCACCCGTGTCTCGCCGCTGGCTCTTTCTAGGCAGCAAACGGTGGCGCTCACAACTTTTATTCGGTGTTGATTCTAGAATGGTAACAGGTTTCTGTGGATAGCTTCCGTAGAAGATAATGCCTAGGAGATTAACAGCAGCGTAGCTGATGGCAATGACTATGAAGAATCCAGTGAGGTTCGCTTTGACTGTTGGTATATCAGTTGATGCGTTTGCTGTAGTGATTATGTAATCATATCCCTCGGTCGTGGCGAAAAGGGTGTTGTTCGCCATTGTATAATTCCACATGGCCTTGATTGGCGGTGAAGAATTTGTTGGAACCGACGAACCAGCTGTCTGAGAGAATCCTGCTTGGTAAGTGGCCATGATGACTCCAAGAACTGCGCTCTTCATGGAGTGAAGGAGTCCACTGACGATGCCCAAATACCGCACGTCAAAGTTACGCACGTTCACTGTGGTGGCAGTGATGTACATGATACCTCCACCAGCACCTATAAGAAAAACAGATAAAGGTTTGGTTCAGGGCACAGGTAGAAAAGAGATGGTACCATATTTCATAATTCAGTAGGATATAAGGGGAATGCTCTCTATGTAAACGCCCATTCCTGTTTATGAGAATAGTACTCACCCGAGCTGACTCTATGACATTGCTGGTAACTCTAATTGTCGTTTATCACACTAAAATAATACTATGAAAACGAAGTTATAACGATTGAATTGCCACCCATTTTTCATCAACAACTTCAATTTGGAAAATATAACGTCCATATGAAAACAGACACAATATCATGATAATTATTTGTGTAGGCTGAAGCAATGCAGACGATGTAATGTCAGGATTATTATATATATATATATACATACACACACGTACACACGTACACACACACACACACACACACACACACATATATATATATATATATATATATATATATATATATATATATATATATATATACACACATACATGTATACACATATACATGTACATGTACATACATACATGTACATACATACATATGTATTTATATATATACTGAACAATTTTGAATACCAAAAGCGATGGGTATTTTGAGAAGTTGAGTACCTCAGAGGGAGATACTAATGTTGATAAGAAGAACGATATAAATATAAAGATCTCCAGATCCTTCTTCTAAATATGTACTTACCACTGAAAAAGTAATATAGCGCAATCAAGTATGACTTCTGGTTGTAATACTGGACGTTGTTTGTCGCCATGGCAAGGAGTATATAACTTCCAGCAGACACAATCAAACCAACGAAAGACAACAGTCGAAATCCACACAAGCGGATCAGAAGTCCGGCCGGGAGTGACGAGAGAAGTCCTACGTTGCCAAGGGATATGATGAATTCAACTGAAAAAGAATTTGTTTTTCTATGTTTCACTTTAACTTGATAGATAGCACGATCATTTAAAAACAAAGTCATTTTCTAGCTTTCTCATCGGCGAATTTCATATTAGCCATTCAATCTAGGTATCATCCAGAAGAAACTCCGAAAATGTAAAAACACACTTACCCTCCTTCTGGTTGTATTGGAAGAGCTCTTTGAGGGCGTCCGCATAAACGTTGAATGCATCCATGGAGTATGCCATTCCCGTTGCTAAGCAGCCAATTATAAGACACATGACTCGCATAGACGAGTCAAAGCAGACGGAGCGAGCCATCTGTAAGTAGACATTTAGATAATTAATACTTTGTCTTAATCATTCAATAATCTGAAACTATACCTCCGCAAGTTTTTACAACAATGATTGTATAGTTTTGATATTGTGCGAGATACTCCAAACACCAGCAGGTGCGTATAGTTAAGTTCAAAAACCTAATGTGGCCATACAGATTGCGATAGCTGTAGAGATTTAGCCTTATTTAAACACATCAGGTTCACTTTCCACTTTCTGAACACATCAATAGTAAAAATAGATTACTCTCAAGTAAACGCACAAAGCTACTGCGTTCCCCGTCAAAGAAATCTTTATTGACGTCCCAATTCAAAATTATTTTGATCACATAAACAATTTCAAATCCTTTTGTTGTTCAGATTTCCATTGCTACTAAAATTGGTGTTGGTCATCTGGAGAGTAGGTTCTGCAAATACAAACCAGGATACCAATATTCTATGCCCATTGCCAATTTGGGTCGATGGATGGGCTTTTATTACCCACCCAATACAGAGTATCCATACTAAGCCTATGGAGACTCCAGATCGCTACTGAGTAGAATACGGACCTCCGGAATCTCCTAGGAGAATACGGCTTTTTGGGCCACCTGACGGGCATTATAGGAACTAATTTATATAAACAATGCACGTAGTTGACACTACATAATACTCCTCGCTATCGCACGGAGTATTACTACGCGTCAACTACGCGGAGAATACGGCCACTTAGATCGAACTCATGGTAATATTGTGTATTTACCCTCCAGCCGACGTTTCTCACTAGTTCCAGCCAGCTGGTAACCCCTAACTCTGTAAATTATCCAAGCTGTTCCACCAAATCTCTTATTTCTAGTCCACCAACGACCATAAGTCGCCCAGCGAGCAGTCAATGTGGATCCCAGGAAAGCAGCCTTGTCAGCTAGCCACTGCTAACACTGCATGAAAACCACAGTTTTACATATGAATGCACCCGGCTTATATAGGTATGCTTTTGCGTATAAAAGGTCGTCCTATTCCCCGTGTGTATACGCCTCATCTGTAGGCGCCTGATTCATATATACGTCTGATTCATATACGCCAGATGCTGTTGTATTTATACCACTATCCAATAGTTCCGATGTCTGCCACTCGGAGACACTACTGGTAGCATATTTCATTTGCCATTAGTCATTAAGTCCTTGGTATATGGAAAATCCAATGTTATATCATCAATTCTGATTATGAATTTGATCTAAAACCCTATTTATTATCTTTTCATTGAATACATATTATGAACCAAGCGTTTTTTTGTTTTTTAAACATTTGTTTACGTTTTTCAAGTTTTTCAAAACACCACTCTTCTGAGGTAATACTTTGGGTACTGTATATATATAACACATGGTGTGGTCAGATATCAACCTACCACCCCAAGTGCCACCACATATCTACTGCCGACGCCGCTTTGACACCCGCTGCTTTGACACCCGCCGCTTTGACACCCATATGCTCCCGCCCGTCCAGAGACAAAACTCAGGTAATGTGTGAAGACAGAGGACCACCAGCAACAACCTCCACTCCCACACCCTACCTAAAGTGCTAAAACAACACACTGATAATCTGCGGAAGCAGCGGGGGCTCGGGGAGGAGGACTTCCTTTTTTATTTTCTATCGCAACATATATACGCCCGGCGTACATACACGTCGGGCAGAGGATATTTCCTCTTGTATACGCCAGGTGTGAAATACAGCCAAGTCGCGCATAAGGAAACAGTCTCGTATGCGCCTCATACGCTGGTGCGGATTACAGGCGCATACAAATGAAAACAAGTCGATTTACAGCCGATACGTGCGCTGCCGCGATGGCGTATATAGGAATAAAGGCGTTAGTTTTGTGCAGTGTAAAAATCAATTGAAACAGTTTTTGGCCAACCATTGCCGGTGAAGCTTTGTGGGGGGCATTCCACAATTTTGCATTTATAACTGCCGGCCAGCCAGCCTTCTCGGTGCACCTAGGTGGAACAGCTTCAAAATGGGCTATGAGCCCTGGCTGGCAGTCGGTGACCATGAACAGGTCAACTGATACTGGGCCAGCGATGGGGTTTTGGAGATAAGTTGATCAGGGGCATTGCCTATAAAAGTGTTATGACCTATCATGACCTGTTCCACTGAGCAGATTATCGCCACTGACATTTTGGCTGGCATTCGTTGCTGAAAACCACAATGCCACCACAATGCTATCATCCGGGGCTGGCGCCTGTTTGGTGGAATACCTGCTTTATTTAGCTTACTTAGCGAAAAACCAATCAGGATAGGTTATTTTAAAGCTGATATTATTGCAAACAATGTAGAAGTATTATTATTGGCCGATGGACCAGCCTGGTCAGGATAATTTTACTAAGCTACTCTCCCTCTAATGAAATATGCTTCCTGAGTTACTATTAAAGGAGGAATAGCGATTCTTTTGAACTCAACATGGACATAAAGATAACTACTTGCTCTCTTTTCCGAATTTTGGCGGTAAATAATCATATTCATGTGCATATTCAAACATGTCATTCTGGTAAAGACGAGGCTTCAATACCATTACACTACAACAAATGCCCACCGCTCTCAGATTTACCTTCCTAGGAATATCTACTCTCTCTTTTCACTATCCCGAGTACCTGATGTCGCCAACAATTTTTCCTGGTACCCCTGATTCGGGACATAGTAAATGGTAACCAGCGTACCTTTGCTGGGCATCCTGAAAGCGTAATATCTTTTGATATTGGAATCGCTAGCCCCTACCTTGCCATTTTTCTGGTTCTGGGTATGTCATTACTATCACTCTATTACCATTAAAAGTATGACCTGAATAGAGAAGATTCTATGGCTAATCGTCTCATAGATAGTGGTCCTGAGATAAGCAGGATAACTGGTACTCCATACAGTTCTATCATCATTTTTGATAAGGCCACTGATAACAGATCATGCCGATAAGAGGTTCTTAGTATTCGCTGTAAACATTAAAACGCAAATACTATACGAGTAGGGTGGTACATGATCTGGTGAAAACATACCAAAAGTTGTATCCTTTAGTATTTACACGTCGGAGTAATCATTAGATCATTATTCATTATATGGAAGAAATGTATGTCTTAACAAATGATGGCTATCTACTGATATAGAGTAAATCCATAAAGAATTGAGACTACTCAGCTGTCGTGTTGATATGTTTATCTCACCCCTGGTACAAGTTTAGCCATAGGAATACTCATTGATCACCCCGGTAAAGTGACAACACTACGCCATGGTTGTGGTGTAGTGAATACCAGATGACGTCATAGGCGATTGACCAATCAGCGGCCAGGATTTCAGAGAGAGGGCTAGACAAAACCAGAGATTTAAACATCTCTATTAGAACAGTGAAAGGGGATAAATGGTATCACAATAACATTAAAGAATCTCCTATAATTCAATATAACCTTTTTAAAAGAACAAAAACAAACAAACCCCATACCATTCAGTCCTGCATGTCAGTAGGTGCATACTAAGGGACTCCTAGAGTCCTGAACATATTTGCCCTGAGGTCAGGCATCTTACGAGTATAACCATGGAACCTAGGGTTTTCTTGGTTACAATAGTCTTACCCACAGTGGATTAGAACCATACTGTTGTTTTGTGTGAAAAGAACCACGAAAAAAGATGAATTATCTCCTATTCAAACTTGTCAAAAATACTCGTCCAACTCGTCAAAAATACCTGGATGTACCTGGAGGCATCTTCAGGCCTTACATGGTAATACCTCCAGGCATTTTCAGGACTGAAAGAGTTAAATATCATATGTATAACAATATCCATGTACCATCGAAATACTACCATTCAGATAACACATGGATATTTTTTTAATTAATTAATTCCGCAGTATGTTTTCTGGGGTTCGAAAGTTCGTATTGATCATTGTGAAACGGATGTCATAGGCATGTGTAGCCATATGATTTATGATGATTCAACGTACCTGAGACGTTTTGAGTTCAGCTCAGTGAATCCTGTATTGAAACAATGATATGCTATAGACACATAACAAGCCTCTCATTACATGGATGGAGAGTTATTGACTTCTTTTGAGTGGAGCTCTCGACGTATTGCTTAGCTTGTCTGCGACATTTATCTTGTATCGATTTCAAACAGATAAATCGTCCTCCTATTTGATTGTATGGTTCATTTGGTTCTGAACATTACCTGGAAATGACAGGTAACTTCACATCAACCTATAATATGCACCAACACTAGAGATAGCGCATATTAGAGTTAAATGCTAGATATGGCATTATGACGTTTTCTCCGAAGTACCAGAGGTAACATATCAGTTGTCTACGCCAACAGCATTAAGCTTGGATCGTGTCTCCGTCCATAAACTACTCCTCAGGTGGTAGATGGCCCGGTTAACACCAACTGTGCCGCTGCTATTGAACATAAGAGCACGCAATACTTTAATTAAAGTAATTAGAATCTACATGTATTATCTTGCTAGTCATCTCCGGTCTTCAATCTTCGTCACTCCAATGTACCAAATATTCGGAATATCACTTAGCACAATGGAAAGGTTATAGTATTAGAAGGGCCAGTGGAGCTATATACATGTAAATACTATTATCTCACCCCTGGAATAAATGTCCATAGGCTTAACACTGGGAACTCGTTCTCCATGCCCCTACAAGTATTGCAGTCCGTTCTCCATGGTATATAGCCTGTGTGTTATCTATTCTTTTAGTGTGTACAGGGGTGAGATAAATACAGAAAGCAACTCATTTTGGTCAAAGAAGTCATTCTCCAACACGTTTGAATGCTATGTTATATTCACTCGGCTGTCGCCTCGTTCATATCACTATGCATCAAACTCGTGGAGAACGACGACTCTGACCAAAACTTGTTGGTTTCTTCTTTAATATGGATGCTCGCCCTTTCTTCCCTCCTCCGAACCCCAGACAGGCTCTCAGGCTTAAGTGTGGCTTAGGAAGAAAAGCCTGATCCTCAGATCATGATATTATACACTCTAGTAGTAGCAATTGAGATGCGAAACGAAATTAAAGCCCTGCATAGTTTAAATTAAAGCACTGAGGCCTTGTATCAAGGTGTCCTTAGATATCTGTTTGTAATCACGGGAGTCTGCTGTCAAGGGATCCATACTTTTCACACCACAACAATTACTCAATTATCTTTATTTATGTCGCCTAACTGTCGATAGAATTGAGATTAAGGTTTTATGTCTTTGATACAAATGCCATTACAAGACTGGGCGAGCGTGAAATAGGTAAATTGGCTTATCAGTACCTTTGCTTATCACCATTGCTAATGTCTATGAGCCATCACGATGCTCGGTAAATGACAATGTATCCACTCCGCACCTTATCTGCTTGGTTACCTAATGCTTGCAGCCAAACAAGCACATGGCAACGTATTGTTTAGCATTGAATCAGTCAGTATATGAGCGGAATACGTTCATAATACCTGTGTATATCATTTGCAGAGAAATAACAGTGATTTCATCGTATTCTATGGTATTCCAGCTCCAATTCGATGTATCATACATGCATATCACCTCAATGATACTTTAGATATAGCTTAGATAACACAGGATCACCGAAATTGAATATACATTAATACATTGGCAGGCCTAGCTAATATGTGATTATCTTTCTCCAAACCACCGTTCACACTTTAGGTGTGATTGCTGTGTTCTGACATATAGCCAGATTCGGCCAGGTTTGTCTGAGCGGCTGCGTAACCAGGCAGTGGGCCGTTAGGCGGCAATGAACGGCAACACCTGTATTTACCACTACATTGAGCGGCGCTCAAATACCTTGCACCAGTAGAGTAGCACACATCTCTGCAACCTTGTGCAGACTTGTGCAACCTTCCCTGGTCTCCACCACTGGGCCAGTAGGAGCACGCCAGTCTATCGGTTGAACGAGTATAGATATTCTTTTGTCAGTCATACTGCGTGGGTGATTACTAGAGAGCTAGAGAACTAGAGAGGGTTAGAGTTACAGGAGAGGGCTGAAGGGACTATCTAAAGCAGGTTATTTGGTAATCTGATTATAAACCTGGTCAAGCTTATCGATATTAAAAAATGGAAGTGGCATCAGCTCCTAGTTTAAATATCCAGATAGACGGAACCTTTACCTCCAGGCAAAGTGCAATTAAATATATATGTCCGTTATTATCTCTATGGCTACTGTCTATAGACCACCACGATGCCTCCGTAAATAACAATGTATCCATTTCGATAGTAAGCATTTATAAATGTGACTTCGCACTTTGTGGACTTTACTCTTTTAATCGTCGTTTTAGTTTATAAAATTATTTCTTCGTTCGTTTGCAAACACGATTTACATATTTCAATGTCGACAAAAACTCCCATTATATTCGTCTGCCATATCATTATGGAGTTAACTTTAGTCGCTTTTGTGGTATAATATTTGTATGTGTTTGTGGTCGTGGTGACTGTATTTCAGGATTCCGGATTCTGTGGCTACATGCGTCTATTTTGACACGTGTAGTGTAGTGCCGTGTGTAAAATGGAGTATACACATATGTGACGCTGCGAGGTGGTGAGGAAAGATTTAGACGAATCTCAGAGGGAGGGCATACAGAACCTAACATGTATACACGGCATGCATGCACACACGAAGACCGAGACAGATATATATAATATATATATATATATATATATATATATATATATATATATATATATATATATATATATATATATATATATATATATATACGCACTGACACACCTAAATACAACTCGTTACAGACGCGCACACTGTGTCTGTGCGAGGAAATAAGAGACAAACACACATATATATACGACATACAAAAACAAAAGACAAGCACACGCGTACTAGAACGACTAGGAGAATCCTTACATACACATCTGCATTATACAGACATAAATGAATACCATGGATGGTTCTAGGAGTTCGAAATGGGAAGGGGCTCTATTGAACTTCACAATATTAACCCATGGGTGAAGGCCCAAAATGGGAAAGGGGTAGAGAGAGACGTCCACATACACAAGTGCCAGGAACCGGTCAGAACCCATCACCTTATTATAAGCGATAAGGTGGAGAGCTGGGAACTGGCTGCAAATAGCGTTGCGACTGACCTCAGATTTAGACATAAGCAGCGTGACCCCCTGCGGGGACAAGGGTGATGTTTGTTTAAATACCGAGCGAGTCGAATCGTATGAATCCAAATCGCCGGCGACGAGATAAAACTGATGCCGGGGACACACCAAGCGAGTAAAGACAGCGATCTCCAACAAAAATTTCTCGCTTGGTGTGTCTCCGGCTTTAAGCCGGAGACACACCAAGAAAGCGAGAAACGCGGCGATTTGCGGAATTGCCAATACTAAATGGCGTGTATCTGAGCTATTATTTTATAGTTTACATCATTAGTGCTTCTACGACGCTAGATTATTGATGGGAGGTATTATTCTGAAAAAATATTTCAAATATTTTCCATTTTGTGTTGGCGATTTCAGAGATCGCCGGCTTGACTCGCTCGGTGTGTCTCCGGCATAGAGCCTCCAAAATCGCCAACAGAGGTTTGTGTGCATGTGCAATATAATTTCATAGTAATATCTCCCACCAATAATTTAGCGTCTCTGAGGCAATAATCAGATGAAATATGAAACAATAGCTCACATACACGTAACTTTATGTTGGCAATTCCAAAAATCGCTGCGTTTTTCGCTTGGTGTGATCGCCCGATGTGAGAGTTCTGGCTCGGGGGCGTTTGTCTGTGACCAGTGTACCAGGAAGTTGTACACAAAGTTCAGGAAAAAGTATCGCTCCATGTATATCCCTTTTTACTCAGAGCTGCTCAAAGTAGACAAGAGCATGTCATGGCTCATTGTAAGGGATCAAGGTTATAAGAGCTCATTATCAAATAAACAATGTGAGCAGCTTCAGCGAGTCCCCTTTGTTACTCTAAAATCACAACATAATATGACTGGCAATTCTAAGTGAGATAGTTGAAAACATGAAAGGCTGTAGAATAAGGAATAGATGTATTGTTAGAAGAAACCTGTCACACCACCAAGTGAAAAGAAAATCTAACCTTTGTCTCACTGAATATTGTCCAACCTTTGATTGAAGTGTATCTACTCGACCTGAATTCTCCTTCTGCCTTCTCCCTGCTATCTGATGAACTTTACTCCTAATCACATCTCCAACTTTCCCCCAGATCCAAGCCGACCCCTTAATTATCGACAATTATGATCGCTAAAACGTTTAGAATTGATCAGAAGCATCAGAAAGAGGAATCCACAGGCCCGAGTTAATTTGGTAACTTTGTATTAGTTTCTCTTTAGTAAGATGGACAAAATAACGGCTTTCAAATGCATAATGTCACTCCAATATCCGTCTGCAGTAATTTGACAGTACTTTCCAAGGTTAATGGCATGCTGCTCCTCCTATCACAGATTATCGCTTACCTCTGATAAAACGTTTGGAGAGCGGCCTATACTGGTAGAAGTGTAGGCACTCGACTTTCAGTCGTACGATTATACTGTTATTTTTAAAAGACATTACACACTCGTGTTTCACTACCTACAGAAAAGATAATGTGCCGAAATGTGACAAAATATATGGCGTATTATGAGTACGAATTTGCACTTGGGAATATTTCACCTAACCTCACACCTTCTTGATTTAAAGAACGGGAACCACCCAGCCACAGAATCCATACTTTTCAAGTTATCTCATATTTCAAACTTAATGCGAATAGTCTTATGCTGATGTTAACCCATTCAGTGTGTTTGGTGCCTGCAGGTGCCTGCTGGTATCCCAGACAAGACAAGTCATATATCCGGCCAAAGTGTCTCCCCTTTATTGAGCGCGGGAAAACGCGCTCATATAGTGACCTAGAGGATAGAATGGTCAGATAGGCTTTCAGCCTGCTGCGAAAAAACTAACCCTTTTCTATCCAAGTAACAACTCTCGTATACACAAGCACCAGGTCAAAACAAGTGGGTTAGTAAAAAGGAAATAGGTGATATGTGATGTGAACATGATGCAGATGACGGATGGTAATAGAATATTGTTGATATTTTGAAATGTACCAGAATGAATTTAAAGCATATTTTTTAAATGATCGAGAAGATGCAGCTTCTGCACAATTACTGGTATTGATTCCCAAGCCCTGAAGCCTCTCCAAATTGGACTACGTTGGCAGAAAGTTGACTTGGGTCTTTTTATTTTGAGCTTCCTCCCATCTTCGCTCCAAGGTCTTTACGTTCCCATAGTTATGTTCTCTGGGTTAGAGGCATGTTTGTGCATCAAAACTAGGAGCTGTTTCTGCCATTGGAGTTCTAGGGGTTTTATGAAACATGAAGCATGTAGGGCACTGATCAATTGGCCCCTAATGGATTTACCCATGACGATTCTCATGACTCCATGGTGTAGGCCATAAAGAGATTGCAGATCTTCTGCTTTATTAGATTGAGAAATCCACAATAACCTAATATTGCAATAATCGTCGAGACATAAACGTTACTCGCTTCAACCCTGCCACCAAGCTTTGTACCTGAGACTTGACAATAGACTTGCTGAAACCCTTGATCATGGACCTTCATGAAAACAGGGAGAGACATACAGATTAAGTGTGATATACAAACTAGCTGATGATGACAGAGACAGGAGGGATACTCAGACAAGGACAGGTGAACAGATAGAGAGTCAGACATAGACAGACAAAGACAGAGACAAAGAAACAGACATACATGTAGAAAGCATAATGATAAATACTCAGACACACATGCCAACAAACAGGGACAGAGACAAAGATATTGCAAGACATACATACAGTCAGACAGAAACAAAGAGATAAGGGTTTAGGTATAACACATGGGCAGATAAGGGTTTAGTTATAACACTCTAGGCCTGTAGCCGCTCTTCCTAAAGCAGCTATTCCACCAAACAGGCTCTCCGCAGGCAGATTTTTACCCTCCAGCCGACTTAACTTGCCGGGACCGGGCCACCCACCTGCCCCATATCCTCTAAATTCTCTGAGCTGTTCCACCAAATCCTCTATTTCTGGCCCACTGATGAATACAAGGCACAAACTTGGTGCCTGGTGGGCAGCCAGCGAGCGATTCTATCAAGTGCCACAGCCGGCAGGCCCCGGCGGGCCAATACACACAGTGGATTTGCTACTGCCATCTGGTAGATGCTGGCCACACCAATATGCAAGCCAACTTCCTCATTCAGCGGATAGGAGGCGAGATGAACATGCCTCCATACTCTACACCGCTCAGGCTGTGCAAAAACTGAAGATCAAGCAAAGCAGTGTGACGCCATGTCAGGATTTGTATGGGAACAATGAGAGTTTGTCAACTACCTGTGGAATTCTGCTTTAAACTGAATAATGAAGGTAAATAAAGATATGCCTAGATGTTATGAATGTGTATAGCCGACTCTAGCACTAAAATCCTGGACAAACTGCCGCAACTGTCCGAACTTTCATTCTGGACTTGCAGGTCAGCACTCGTGGGTGAAGATGTTCAATGTTGACGGTGTGTATCACGGTATATATGCGGATGAGCAGTCAATGCAGATCCCGACATTGCTCTCGGCAACCAGGTGGCCCTGCCAGCCTGCGCTGGAAATCAAATGAAAGAGTATTCCGGCAGTGGTGCCATGTGGGAGGCATTTTACAAGTTTGCGCTCATAACACCCAGCTGCACGGCCAGCCTACAGCTTCAAAATGGGTGTTTGTTTCTGGCCGGCAGTAGGCGACGACCAACAGGCAAGGGGCCGTTTGTGAAGACATTATTCAACATTATGAGCTGTTCCACCAAGCAGATTATAGCCACCGGGGCGAAGACCAATGAACAGGCAACCTCAAGGCACCTGGCTGGGACTTGCACTGGGTTGATGGAATATCCGCTTTACAGTCATGCCATAATAGACCTCGCCCCCTCCCCTCTCACAACCACTCTCTATCTACTTTACTGACTTTTTTGTTTTGGCTCACTGCTCTGCTACCACTCTATAATGCATGCAAATTTCAAATCTGATGAGAAAGACCTATCTGTATAGCATTGGAACTCCCATATCAGATGGGGCAGACCATTTCCTGTGCTATTCAGAGTATTACATGTGATGAGACAGATGTACAAACAAACATTGTCCCAGTAAAGGCTTAGATCCACCAAGAACTGCAGAGGCGACGTCCAGCCGGCTTTGGATGACGGCCATTTCTGCTATAATCGCCTAGGCTGGCCGTCCGGCTGTCTCAAATTCTCTAAATTCTCCGTGCTGGTCCACCAAAATACTTATTTCCAGCCGGCCGACGTCCACATGGCGCTCGTGGGGACGGGCAAGCCGAGTTCTCCATTGATCTATGGTATTTTACGTAGTGGTATTTTACGTAGTAATAGAGTTCCCCGATAGGCGGCGCCGCGTGCGGCGATACACTTCGCGAAAGCCGCGTATCGAGTGGAGCGGTGTGTCGGCGTGTCGGGATTTGTATGGGAACGGTCAGAGATTGTCAAATAACCGCGGAAATATATATACGTTAAATCGAACAATGAAGGTAAATAAGGATAAGGATTAATGTTATGAGTGTGTATGGCACGCTATGGTGCTTGAATTCTGATGATAGTGTCGGAATTTTCGATGTCCGTTCGCGGCTTCAGGTATCGCCGGTATGGCTCGCGCTATGTTGGCGGCGTTCCCTCTCCGCAACTCCTGGCAGAGCCCGCGGACGGGTGTCGTACTCTTCAAATGCATCGACATCGTCCGTCCGGCCGCCTTTAAAAAGCAAATAAATCAGATTTGCGTCGGCTAGGGTTGGCTAGCATCGGCTAGGGAGTTTCTACCCGACTCCACACGGCTGGGTCAGTGGACCAGCAAATAATTTTCATTTTCGGCCGGCCGGCCAGAGGCGACGCCCGGCCGGCTCCCACACGGGGGCCACACGGCTAGGGACGACGGTGATATGGGAGAGGCGACTAGGTCCGGCCTCAGCCGGGTGCGGCCTGCCCCAGCCAATTTGACATTATTTGCTGATCCACCAAGGCGATTATTTCAACCGGCTTGAGCCGACCAGAGGCCGACGTCCATATTCCACCCGCACGGACATCGGCCGGCCCTAATTTCGCTTGGTGGATCACTGGCTTAAGGAGGTATGGGGTTGGTGGAAGAGTAGGCATATTATTCTTAGTCTTCCTTAACCCAGTCACTCCATATTATCATCTCCCCCCTACACACACACTCCTTAACTCCAAATAACTTCCTACTAACCGGGTTATTTAATCTATCACACACTGACCCATATATAGGACTTGATTAAGAGACATTTCTAAAATATTAGGGTACAATGATTTGAATAACAGAAATTAGTTTCATAAATAATCAGTTTCCATTTGTTTACAGATATACATTTTTATATATTGATTGATATTCCAGTTACTGATACTTGTAAACAACTATCAAGTCCATCCTCTAAAGGGTGAGTATCTTGACTTAATCACAAGATGATCAGTATCGTCAAAATATTTGTCAGATCAGTACACACGTATATCATAACAAAGTTGAGGCTTGCTCATCTCATGGTATACACTGACCATTGTCGCGGCATGCTGAATCCTTAATGATCATCGCGGTTAATAATCGCGACGTGAACATCAATTTCCATATTGAACGATACAATTTACATACATATATACAAAGCAATCGGATATGCTGAGAGAGGCATGTCTTGGTTATTGAATGTATACTGAGCACCAACCTTGTATCTGTGACCAGCTGCAGCAGGAGATATATATATATATAGTTGTTCTCGGTGAGAGCTCCCCTCCTCTGAGCGATCTGCAATGCACAACGATAACTACTCAAATGAGGTGTGACAACACGGTGTCTCTCGTTGTGAGCACGGCACTGTTGTAGGTTTTGAGCACGGCTCTATTTTGTCTCCCCGGTCAGTTCCCGGTTCTCAACCATCCTGTGACTAGATACACACATATAGGAAGAAAAATACAGGCTTCGCCACACTGCCCTCTAATTACCGGCTGAGAATGACAATGAACCCGTGTGCACTCTTTAGTTTTACTTTCAGCTCGACCAGTTGCTGACTGTGTTCTGATTGGAGAAGGGAGGGTATGTAACTGCACATCGACACAGTGTGCACGTTTCTGTGCTGGTGGACAGCGTAGCAAACACGTGATCTCTATTGCTACTATCAGTGAGGCAGACCTGTGACATTGTTTCAGTGGTACCCAGTGTGGCGTGGTTGGTGGTCCCTAGTGGGGCGAGTGCACAAGTACCGTAAAGTCACTAATACATTGTCACCATGCCTCTTTACACCAATACACATTTTTCCACAGGCCGGTGTCGCACCTTATCTTCTTGGTTACGCAATGCCTGCAGCCAAACAAGACCTGGCAACGTATTCTTTAGCATTAGATGACTGAGTGTATGAGAGTATTTTGTATAGAACATCTGTTTAGTTTTAGTGATTTTAGTGATTTCATCGTATGTTGGTGGGTTATACATATATATCGCCTCAATAATACTTTAGATATGGTCAAGAAAGCACAGAAACAATGCACACCAGTGATAGACATGCAATGATAGAAGCCTGACGAACATAGGCTTATCTTTATCTTTGGAGAAATGGAAACAGTTATCAGCTAATAAGTTAAGACAACAAACAGTCGTTGATACAATACTGTACTTTGTCCATGCCATCCTATCTTGCCAAAAACAACACCTACCAAGCTCACACCTACCACCCAAACTCAAGGTGTAAAAGCTTGGAATCCCATTCACGCAAGGACAGAGTGATCCGTGTTTGACCGTAAGATGCCCTAACTAAAGCGTGAATTCCACCAAACAACTGCTTTTTTGGAGCAAAAAGACATTCCAGCCAACATTTCGACAGCCGAAATGTCTGGCCAAATGGCCTCAAAATGTGTTGCTGCTCCACCAAAACCCCCAGTAGACTCTCATGTGGTCGTCGTACAAGCATCTGGCATGTGCTTCCACCAACCAGATGTTTCAGGTGATGGCCGGAAGTGCCAGTAGATCCTCCAGCCGACGCCCTAGCTGATGCTCCATATAGAGCAGCGGGGTGTGGACAGTGGCGCAGCGTCATGGGTGTTGGGCGCATTTAACATGGTATTCACGTTCTCCGCTGAGGCGATAGGTGGCGAGGTGAGTGGTGATACATTACAACGCTCTGAATCAGCGAAAGCGGTGTATTGAGTGGAGCGGTATGTCGCTCTGTCGGGATTTGTACCGGAACGGTCAGAGAATGTCAAATAACCGAGGAATTACACATTAAATCAAACAATGAAGGTAAATAAAGATAAGCCTTGGTGTTATGAATGTACATGTGGCATGCACTGGGGCTAAAATTCTACCCATAATTCCGAAATTATCGGAGTTTTCAGTCTCCGCTCTGCTCCCAGGTAGTGCCCAGGCCGTGTTGGCGGTGCTCCCTCAATGCGGGTCCAGACAGCCAGATGGATTTGTATAGAAACGGTCAGAGGACGTCAAATATCTGCAAAATGCTGTGGTTAACCAAACAATGAAGTTAAATAAAGATAAGGATTGATGTTATCAATGTGTATAGCATGCTCTGGTGCTAGAATTCTGCCGAAAAAATACGAAAGTGTCAGAATTTTCTATGTCTGTTCGGGGGTTCGGCTATCGCTGGTCTCGGCCGCTCTATGTTGATGGCGATTCCTCACCGTTGGTCCTGGTAGAACTCGAGGGCGGGTGTCGTACTCTTCAAATGCATCGGCCTGACGCCCAATTCCAACAGACAAAAAACTAATAAATCAGTTTTTCGCCAGATGGACAAATTCGATCTATTGGAGGGTTGGAGCATCGGCTGGAATATTGCCTGAAAAATCTGGTTGGTGAAAGCTATTTTCAGCAGAAATCACAGCCAATGGCCCAGCAACCCTCCAGCAACCGTGAGCAACCGTGAGCAACCCTGGGGCCAGCAACCCCCAACAGACGCTCAACTGACCCAGCAACCAAGAGCAGACGTCTGGCATATGGGCATCGCATGGCATCATGCGATGCTCCACCCAACAGACAAACACAAAATTCCACGAGATGTCCCAGCAACCATTGTATGAGTGTCACACAACGTTTTTGTCTGGTTGGTGAAATTCAAACTTAAGCTATATGTTTCAACGAGGCTTATCTGGTGTGTGTCTGTCTCCCACTGCAATTCGACCATGAATAGAGAGAACCGGGAAAGTTGCCACGACCTCATCTGCATACCCCAAATTCATTGATCTGATTGGCTAAGGCCTAACGTGACCCTCAAGCCGGTTTGTTGTTGTTTTGCAGGCCATGTGCATTTGACAGGAGCGTGTCACCTGACTCGCTTGATGTTTTGGAGCGCTATGTATATATCCACATGGTTCCTAAGTAGTTTAAACCAAGTAAACTGCTTTGTAGGGGTGAAACCAAGTTACCCTCACCCCAGTCTAGTCTAGACAAGGAGGAAGCCCAAAATATTGTAGTTGTAGCAGTAACTTGCTGAACCAAGTCAACCCGTGCTATCAATCCAGCATACCAGTGCCAGATTTTTCGATGTAGGGAAGGTTATTACCTTCTGATTTATCTTGTGGTTTCGACTGTTATCCAGTCTCATCAGACATAGTGCGGTAGGTACTCTTCTGTGGTCTTCCCTACCAAAATCCAGTTCGGGAAGAGGATATGTCAGCCCCGCTCGAATATTGTAGGTGGAATCCGTAGCATTTTTCGTTCTCTCTATGTTGTGTGGTCCTAACTGTCGATAAGGCCTGGCGTCCACCTACTACAATAGAAATTTAGACCTCCCGATATGGCTCCGATACAAAAAGTCAATATCGGAGACATATCGGGAAGGTGTGAAAATCGTAGACATATCTAGACATGCCAATTCACCACGCATTGTATGGAGTTTTTATCGGTGTCTAATCGCAGAAACGTGGTCAACTGCCCCGATATTAGGTGACCTTCCGACGCGATTTTTGATTCTTTATCGGGAGGTGCATCGTAGACCATATCGGAGCCATATCGTAGTAGGTGGACGCCAGGCCTTATCCACCATCTGTACTCCCCACATGTGTGAAATGAGTTTTTGCAATATTTTTTGTTCCACGCTTAAGCTATGCGCCGCTAAGCGGGGATGAGGGGAATAAAGGAGGTGAAACAAGCGCAGGGAATGGCGTCAGCAGAGATATCTAGCGAGGAGAGAAGACGTGATGAGAGAAGCGTAGAGCTCGGCCTAACCATGTGGCGTAACTCACACCCTGAACGCCACACAGTACGAATTGTATACCAATGCATACATACATACACACATACACGGGCCTACATGCATTTATACATACATACATATCCATACATACATACACATACATAAATCGGTCTGCATCCATGTATACTAACATACATACATATATACTTCTGTTCCGAGCAAACTGCCCTCTTTAATACGTGCGCTATACCCTGACACGGGGTTTCCAGTCTGTCAATGGTCATATAGTACATCATACTTTTGTAAAATAAACAATTATTATGTAAAAAGCCTTTCAATAAAAATCAATTGCAAGTAGATACACTAAGAAAATAGACATAAAACCACAAAATAAGTAAAACGAGTACCAATGCAACATTGTGTTACCATCCTTTCAATTTGTTATGTTATGTTCTGTCAACATTTCCTTAAATTCCTGTTTGTATATTGTTCCCCACTTTAATTATGAGATATGAATATTGAGAATATGATATTTGGTGTTGAGAAGCATTCCATACGGAAATAACTGTATGTTAAGGTGGGGTGTCACATAGACCTAGGCTTGATGATTGAAGTGTCTCAGGAAAACTCAAACCGGCTATTCTTTCTTCTATGCCTTTATCAGATGTTCTTTTTTCTCTTATGATTAATTATTAGCAGGTTTAAAGAAATGTAGTACTGTACTTTTAAGACATTCAAAACGCCTAACGGTTATGTTAGCGTAGAGCAATTGGAGTTCAAAAGGTTGTCGACGCCAGTTACCAGTTCAAAACCGAAGTACCTAGCCTGCTCGTCCTGGGTTCAAATTAGTTTCTTTCACAGACACTTGGAAACGCACAGGGCAGCGACAACGTTGCTAGTTGTGATATAAATAACTACCGAGGTACTGAATTATCCCATTGTTTTATAGAATTATGTAACATCACACAGCATAAACATCATTTAATCTTCGATAGGGCTATATGACACTTCTTATCTAGAGGGGACAGGTGCCAAGAGACACGTCTTCTGATTCTCTGAATAACTGAAATGCGGTTGCATGTATAATCAATAAATTCCTGCTTTTATCTTGTTCCCCAATTTAATTATGACACATGAATATTGAGGATGTAATAATTGATGTTGAAGTCATCTCATACCTTTGTACTCTTTTCAAAGTTGACTTAAAAATATTCATGGGCACAATAAGACGTTTTTTAGGGTTAGTAGCTGATATCTTTCGGAAGTACGTCCCACCACAACTTTTTCTTACACTAAGGACTGTTTTATATTATCTTTCAGTTCAACCTACCCACCCGATCCCTGTGCACGATATCATTAATGACATCCTAGTGCAGACATTCCTACACATGTGCAATAATTGATATAAATCGGATTAGTTAGATACATGTATTGTGTAACTTTTGAAGGACTCATTCCGTTTCAAACTGAAGAATTGTACATGTATTGTCAAAAAGGACATTGCGAGACAAAAGAAATCGCACATACCCTTGAACATACAGACATATTACACATCTGCTACCTACATCTGATATGTATTTAGTACACAATGAGTGCTCACATTGATTGATGTCATATATTGTCTGTTTTTATCTGTTAAGAGATTAGTAAATGAGTTCATGATGATATAACCTAAGTATTGGTCTGGAATGGTTTGTACCCAAATATATGATTAATTCTGGTCAGTGTCGCAGTATCGATAATATTAACAGGTGATCTATTTGGTAATTTGAAATATGGGTTTCTTGCCGCATCATAAACGACAACCAACTAGACAACGGAAGTAAACAAGTGGTCAGAGATGAATAATGTAGTGCATTTCATTCGGTATATTTATATGAATACATGTAGACACCTAACACAGAGTGCCGAAAACAATGACAACACAAGAAGTCAAGAACAAAATCAAGACCATAACTGATTCAATAACTGATTTCCCTGAAACTGAGAAATATGGACAGAGTCCTCTATATATTACAGGGACCATATAGAACAGGCTACCGCACGCTATTCAGAAAAACTGCTGACAGGGCATACTTCAAAATATTTGTGAAAACCTTCCTGTTAAAAAATACTGACATTCGGGACAGGTGGTAAAGAAATGTGTATCTAATTGGTCGATCGATCCATGGCCCACACAATTTCTTCCTCATTGGATGTCCCATTTGTCCAGACCTTCACTTCTCATTGGTTTTGTAGTTTTGCTACAATCGTCCTCGTCTTACCGTTTTTGACATCATGTAAAATCGCCTACTGTCAAAAAAATGAATGTCTTTATACTGAATAATTAAAAAAATGGATATCTGTTGACAATCAATTTTATAATCACCTTTTAGGGGTATATCAATAGAAATCGCCATTGCTAGTGTGCATTAAGCCTAGAAGACACCGTATTTTTTCCCCGATTCATCCCGACTATCGGCTCGGTGACAGTCTGGAACAAAATGTTGATGTCTTATACCTATAAGACACCGACACGATGACTCTTCCCGACGACACCTCCTGCCTTTATAACCTCGTAAAACAACCCTATTGAGATCAAAGAGAGCGGCCGGGTGCCGGGCCCGGCTGGGCCTCGCGCCGGGTGATAACTATGTTTATAGGAAATAATGCAAAGTTTAATAACTTCTGGTCTATTTAAAATATCCGAAAACGGTTTTCAGATCTATGATCGCTTGTTTCTCCCCTACACATCGGACTGAGGGATAGATGGCAACGCTTTTTAAATGGCATGCTCAGAATCGATAACAATGGGTGAAGGTGCCTACACCGGAATCTCAAGGTCGGGCAGAGTCGGTCATATCTGACATGGTAGTATTGCCCGACGCATCGGGAAAAGCAAAAAAATCGGGTCGGTGAAGTGCGTACACCGACCCGATTGATGAAGATTGTCACAGACCCGACAGCTCCTTTGCGCAAAGGTAGAATCGGGCACAGTGGTCGGGTCGGTGTCTTATAGGCTTTAGGCTCACATTACTATATCAGATTATCACTGAATGATATTTCAAATATGAACCACCAATAAACTGGTAAGCATGAAAGAATTACTGTATTTTGCAAATAAAGCCGGAGAAAACCCACAATAGTTCACTCAAAAACCACAACACAGAATGTATTTTATACGTGTATTCATATTCATCTAACGGTTTCTAAATTATGTATCAGTTCAGCATTTTCTGATCTTTTCAGCCACATTCGATATTGTTTTGATAAATTGATTTATTTGATATATGTTTCCTTGACATTGGTGGATCTATGATACATGTATATTAACGATTTCCACTTTCTTGGAGTACTAAGCATGCCATTGGCGGCCCCTTGACTCTCAGTTATATGCCAATTCCTTGTTTGTTACAAGTAGACAATCAGTTATAAGATATGTGTAAAGACGGGGCGTATCAAAAGTTCACCTCCTTCGTCCACCGCTTGCGACCACGTAAGAGGCCTATTCCACCAAAAAAGCCCTCAGCAGGCGGGTTTTTGCTTTCCAGCCGGCATTCCCCGGCCGCCCGGCCGCCCGGCCGCCTCTAAACCCCTAAATTCTACCAGCTGTTCCACCAAAGCCCCACAAGGCGACCAACAGGCGTACACAAGGCGCCCAGCGAGCGCTCATAGAGCCGGCCGGACCCGGCGCGGCGATACACTTGCAGCGGGTTCGCTATTGCCGTCTGGTGGACGTTGGCGGCACTAACGCGCTAGCCTGCGGTTCTCTATTGATCCGATAGGCGGCGCGGCGTGCGGCGATACACTACGACGCTCTGAACCCGCGAAAGTCGCGTATCGAGCGGAGCAGTGTGTCCGCGTGTCGGGATTTGTACGGGAACCATCAGAAAACGTCAAATAACCGCGGAATTACAGGTTAAATCGAACAATGAAGGTAATTAAAGATAAGGATTGATGTTATGAATGTGTATGTTTGACACTGGTGCTTATATTTTGCCCAAACTGCCGCAACTGCCGAAATATCGGTGTCCGCATATCGGGATACCGTCCGCGGGCCTATGTTGACGGTGTTTATCGTAGTATAGGCGGGCGAGCGGTCAACGCGCTCCCGGGGAACAGCTCTCAGCGTCACGCTCTTGGCACGCCGGCCGGCCTGCCGGGGGCTTAAAATCAAATGAATCGGTTTTCCCCTGGCAGGGCTTGCGGGGGACGTTGTGCTCATAATGTCCGGCCGCCCGCCCGGCCTTCTCTGTGGTTATCACTATATTTTGGTGGAACACCTCCAAAATTGGCTATTGCACGAGAATTGTTCCCAGGCCGGCGGCCAGCGGCCACCAACAGGTCAGCCGATACTGCCCGGCTACGGGGTTTTGGAGGCACGGTGGCCGGCAGGGGACGGCCGTGTGGGGCCTTTGAGCTTAATGAGCTGTTCCACCAAGCAGAATATCGCCGCCGGCGGGAGGTTTGGGCCGGCTATTGCCGCCGATCACCAATAGGCGACCACAAGGGGCCCTGCCTGGGCTTGTGCCTCGTTGGTGGAATAGGCCTCTAATAGAGAGACAAGGGAAGCGGACACGGGGACATTTTTTCCAACCTCGGAGCACACACTCCAGCGGAACGGACAAACATTGAACTCAATCAGTTATAAGATAATCACATTTGTTAACAAGGAAAACATGGCGATCAAATGCATGCGAATGGCGATTTGATATTTACTATGCAGGTGAACACTTCATGCCATACTGTAGAAACGTAGAAAACAAGCTGATAACTCGGAGTATGATTATGATAAGTCTGATATGCCAAACGTGTAATAGATCTCCCACAATCAGATATCAGCTTACATAATCCAGTATAAAAGTGCTTATCCTCTTCAGTTTATGCCGATAGTAAATACTGTGTTAAATGGCAGTCTTTGATCGAGATCCGCCTTGCAGGCAACATCAGACAGAGGTAACATTATGAGAATATGTTAATGTATAAGTTGCGAGAAACTCACCGTACGTTACAGCAACATAACTTGCATTATTTAAGTCATAGGGTCCGGGGGATGAAAAAGCAAGACATTTGCCATATTGACTGCCTTCCGCCTGTTGGGTTGGCATTGTTATTGTACTATTGTTGTTCCAACACCATAACCGCTTATATGATGCCTATGGAGGGATGACTTAGTCTATGGTTAAAAAGGGCTTACACAGTGTGAATAACCCTAAATTACATATGTATACGTCCGGCGTATATAGCTATGATTTTGCGTAAATAAGTACGTCTTCCTCGCCATTGTGTATGCGCTTCATATCTAGACATATACATGCGTCCATGTTGCAGTCATATAAAAATACACCTGATTCTGTTGTAGTTACGCCACTATCCAAAAATTCCGATCTCTGCACCTATAGGACACCACTTTTTTTTATTTCATTTGCCATTAAGTCCTTGGTATGTGAAAAATCCAATGTTATATTACCAGGGTGGGGGGATGGAGGGAAGCAGAGGTGGGGGCTGGGAGGCTGGACGACCGGGCGGCCGGGCGACTTTACAGCCGGGTAAACCTTTTTCATTTTTTCTACATACATATATACGCCAAACGTATATGTATACGACGGGCGTATATATATATCGCGCACAATATATTTCTCTTCATATGCGCTTTGTGGCAAATACAGCCATTATACGCTTACGTATATGTATAAACATGGAAAAAAATAGCATTGTATACGCCACGTATAAGCTGGCGGGCAATATAAACGTATACATATAAAAACAAGTCAATGTACATCAGATACATGCATTTACGTGGTGGCGTACATATGAGATAAGTGGGGGTTTTCACGCAGTGTTACTAGATACATCACCAATTATCCAACGGACCAACTAATTCACAATGACCAATATTGCTGCATATTTGTGAGGTACAAAGCCCAGTGCAAAGAGGTGCTAGCGATCCATTAGACCAATTAACAGAGAATATAGCGCCATGAAAAGGTCGCAGTAAAAACCGGAGGTATTTCAGCAACTCGGTATAGAGGTGCCTACTCGTTAGATAGAAGGTGTAAAAGTACGTGCATATTTACAAGGAGATCTAAAAGAGCGTTTACGGTAGGCCGGAGAGTCCATACAAAACATGTCAGCGTTTGTTATTCCTCATCTTCACACGACACATCTTGCCGCTTATACATCTTGTGTCATACGAAAGTCTCTTCTGTTCTCTATTGTGATTATAATTCTACATGGATATGACATGGAGATCCTTGTTGGTAAAAGAAGTATGCATATAACAGATGATGCAATGGATATCTGCTAGAAACATGCGGCAGCCTCATCTAATCCCTCGGCCTTGGATAGATTATGGGAAATATGGCCAGTACAACATGAAAATAAACACCAAGACCAATCCCGCGACAAAAATGGAGAAGCGATATGAAGGTAACATGCATGTGCACAAAGGGCACAGCAACACTTACTGGATGACAATAGACTAAATTGGGATGTGACGCGATATAGAAATATACATTTAGAGGTTTTCGTACACTACACGGTCATTTAGTTCATTACAGAATGCATTAAAGAGTGCCGGTATGAAACATTTGTATAAACCAGTTCAGAAATGAGCAACGAGCTTGAGAGTATTCCAAAGGCATATCGGACAATGAAAATTGAAGCCTTTAATGTGATGAGCTCAAAGTGTTGTAGAGCACATATCTAACTTAAACATCAGGGATCAAAGTGCTTGTTTTTGATTTAGAGATCAAAATTTAGATTTTATAATAGAATATATAGAAATTCTGAAAAGTTGTTTTTCACTTAGTCAGGCCACTGAACCCCCCGATGCGCTCCGATATGTCTTACGATGCACGTCCCTATAGAAAAAATCAAAATAGTGTCGGAAGGTTACCTATAATCGCGGCAGTCGATCACCTCTCTGCGATTAGACTCCGATGAAAAATAGGCGTCTACGATTTGTTCCTGATTAAAAACCTGTATCGCAGAGTGTCTACAACATTTAATCAATGTTTCAACATGTTGAAATGTCGTAGGGACCCTGCGATACGGGATTTTCATCGGAAAGAAATCGTAGACGTCCGTTTTCCATCGGTGTCTAATCGCAGACAGGCGGTCAACTGCCCCGATGAGAGCTGACCTTCTGACACGATTTAGATTTTTGACCGTGAGGTCTATCGTAGGGCATATCGGAACATATCGGACGCTCAGTGGGCGCGGGGCCTAAATTCATAGCTTATAGCGTGTGGCATATTGGGACTGTGATCTTTTTTTTTATAGGAGAACCCATTGCGATGCGTGGTGAAGTGGCACGTCTATACATTTGTCTACGATGTGGACCCTCCCGATAAGTCTCTGATTTTTTTTACATCGGAGCCATGATGGTAGGTCTAAACTTCTATCGTAGTAAGTGGACGCCGGACCTAAAACCCATGTAATTTTCCTCAATATTTCACAGAATATTGTACATATATAGTAGATCTCACCTCGGTGAAGATCTCACCTCGGTGAGAACCGTTTGTCAATAATAATAAAAAAAATAGTACTACCTATTTAGGTTTTAAAAATCATATATATAGGTCACCGTCCTTGTTTTTGAAAGAATTAAAGAAAACTGTGTTTTCCAGTAAGGGTATGTTATCGTCTGGTTTAGTTTATCTACCTATCCAGTTCCTTTACTCTGGCAGTGCCCTAACAATCAGTGAAACAAGACAATCCCAGGACAATAGAAGATTATATACCACCTACCGGGACGCGGTTGAAACAGTATGCCAGTGGCATGAACCAGCGCAAGGAGATATGGAGACGTAGAAATAGAAACTCTGACATATCATTACTTTGATTGAAAAGGAACAGGATATTAATTTATAACTCCATCACGGGATAAAGGAAGGCTAAGGTAGGTAAATTAGCGCTCATAACACGTGAATATATCTGTGTTACCGGCTCACTCCCTGCCATTAGAAATGGTGGATTCATACATGGATAAAGTTAGTCAGGCTTTGATAAGTTATCATATCATTTTAACGTGTAGCCTAATTACCCAACACTATATTGAAAATTAAAGAACATGATACTAGGGATCCGGAAATATAAGGACACCCCAGATGGATCCCTTCACAAGTACGAGATGGAGACAGCTCTCAGCGTTAGACAAGAATGTGCTTGGTTGTTTTTTTAAGGTATTCTACGGCCAAAGATATGTAAACTATCACTTCATACTCTCATTATTTCTTTATGCTATATGTTAGGGTGAATAGTTTGAGAAAGAATATTGACTAGGTTTCACAACATGCAGTTGATTTCAACGTATACACATACAGAGCGGTCTAAGCTTTATGATTTCAACTATTATACAGAGCAGTCAAATCTAGGAGGTGATGTAGAGCAGTCTAAAGCTAAGTGGCGCCGGCAAACGGGTACTTGTTTTTGTTTTTATTGGGAATATAGTTCATATCATAGTGGCAGATATGTCTCAGCATTTGTTCCAAGTCTCAGTTGTATGTTAATCTGTACTATAAATGTTTTTTCAACTTTTCGATCTCTGAAGAGTTATAACAATGCCCCAGTCTGACATTGTTTATCTTATCTCGTGCAACAAAACACAAAAGAATTCGCCACAAAAGCTACAAGCACTATATAGTTATTGTGATTGAGTCCAGGGGGCTTTGCACAAAATCTGTCATACAGGGGATTAATGGACGAAGGTTTGGTTACTGCTAACGTAAAAGTCGAGGAAGGGTTACCCATTCGCTTGCATAGAACCGATCCTAGTGTTTTCAACTGTAAAACTGTCATATGACAGTTTCACACTTAAGCGGCTATTCCACCAAAAAGGCTCTCTTAGGTTTTTACCCTCCAGCTGACGTTTGCCGCCAGGGCCGGATGGCGCCCCGACAGTGGCTTCACCAAACACTGCAGCCACCCAGCCCCGGTGCGGCGATAGCGACACAGTGGGTATGTTGCTGCTATCTGCTGGATGTTGGCAGCAATAACGCGCTGCTCCACCAACTTTCCCATTAACCATGCCGAATGTGCTTCTGTACACTGCGACACTCTGGATCCGTGACAGCCATGTGTTGAGCGGAGCAGTGTGCCGCCGTGTCGGGATTTGAGAGCACATCAATTTTCCGCTGAATAATGCAGTTAACAGAACAATGAAGGTAAATAAAGATAAGCCTTGATGTTATGAATGTGTATGGCATGCTCTGGCGCTATAATTCACTCCAAATCACCGCAACCCTCCGAACTTTCAGTCCCTGTTCGTAGGAGTACCCCTCCCGGAGCCGCCAGCTCCATGTTGACAGTGTTTGTCGTAGTATATGCTGGCGAGCGGTCAACATGGACCCTGGCCTTGCTCTCAGCGTCACTCTTGGCATAGCTCGTGGCATGCTGGCCAGCCAGCCGGGGGTTAAAAATCAAATGAAACAGTTTTCCGCCGGTAGTGTTTTGTGGGAGAGGTTGCGCTCATAACACCTGGCCACCCGCCTGGCCTTCTCTGTGGTTTTCACGAATTCTTGGTGGAACAGATTCAAAGTGGGCTATTGACCCAGGCCGGCGGTCGGCGACAACCAACAGGGCAGCCAATGTTTGCTGGCAGTTGGGTTTTGGAGGCATGGCGATGGGCTGGTGGTGGGCAGGGCTGGCTGTGTAGAAGCTAATCAATGTTATGAGTTGTTCCACCAAGCAGATTATAGCCACCGACGCCAGATTTGGGCCGGCTATTGCTGACGAAGACCAATAGGCGACCACAAGGTGCCCAGGCTAGCCTTACGCTGGGTTGGTGGAATAGCCGCTTTACAAACTTTCCTACAGGGGAAAACCTGACCAGGTGCCCCCCCCCCCCCCTCCCCCAGCAGAAAAAATGATGACATCATTGGTGCTGGGATTCCCCAAGGATT
Source organism: Alentia gelatinosa (assembly GCA_950022655.1). Lineage (NCBI taxonomy): Eukaryota > Metazoa > Annelida > Polychaeta > Phyllodocida > Polynoidae > Alentia > Alentia gelatinosa. The sequence continues at coordinate 34,233,179 of OX465584.1, forward strand.
TCTCACAGTCTGCCTGTACAATTTCATCCCAAAACTGACAAAGATTGAAAAACAGAGGAAAATGTCAATATATACAAAACTAGGAACTATATAAGTGTAGAATTGCATTTCATATAAGAAAAACTAATATAAAACAATCATTTGAAATCGAACTGGGTGATTTCATCTATTATCGCTTAAGCCTTTCGAAGCATGGCAAGCACCGATCCATTAAAGATTTCTACATTTCTTGAATACAAGAAATGTAGAAATCTTTAATGGATGATCTCATGTTTGTACTATGTGGAATTGACACATGTAAACTACAAGGGAGTCACATGTAAACTACGAGGGATAGTCACATGTATAACATAATCTTTGGAAGAATATTGAAAATAAAGAGAGCTCAGCTCAAATTAGAAAAAGAAATATACTATTGTATAAAGTAAGTACGCACATAGCCACCAAACTACTGAGTCTCGATCACACCATTAACAATGAAAATTAAGGGAATAATTATAATGTTACAACCTCCGCACTATGTCTTTACACTAATCCACATACATAGTGCCGGTCCACCTAACCACTGTTTCTTATCCATCCTCTCGAGTAAATTAATCTCAGGAACTGTCATATCAAAGGGTTTATCTATTTTTGCTCTATAGCACAAAGGGACTATTTTTTGTATACCATGGCATTGAGGCAGTATACTACACATTTGAATCCGTATACCACAGTTATGGTATCTGACAGGTTTTATATAATGGGCCATGGTTTACTGTATACCATGGATGATATAGGGGACATTTGTTACACCCTTAAATGTACTAAAGACCCACATATGTAACAACACTTAGATGTAATATAATATCAACCACATTTGTTATAAACTCCCTTAAATGTAAAAACACCTCCCTTAAATGTAATAACCTCGTCAACCTTTAGGTTATTACCATGAGGTGTCTTGGATTAAAGACAGTTTCAGGTAGTTTGGGACACAAATTCTCATCATATTTCGGTTTTATGCATTCCAAACTATCGTCCATCAGTGATAATTTATCAGGCCAAGGCCATCTAATTTTTTTGCAAATCCAGTTTCAGTCCTCCAGTGTACGAAGGTTTGAAAACCCTTCAGAAAGGAAACGTTTTTTGTCGTTGTCAATTCACGCTAAATTTTGTTGCCTAACTTTACGAATTTTTTTTAGGCAACCCAAACGTTTTGAAACTGTCGTACGACAGTCGTACGACAGTTGGCATGTTTTATGTAAGATCCATCAGGGCTCTCGGTGATAATATCCCTAAGCTTTACTATATCTGCCCTCCCACAGGCTTTAAACACAAGTGGCTTTTCAATATGCAAAATGAATATGTTTTTCCATAGATGTTCATTTTGGTTCTTTTACTTTGTGATAGGATAGAGGCTGTCAATAAATAATGTCACACTTAAGGGGGGGGGGGGGGGAAGGTAAACTGGGGCAGTGTCCATGTTGTTTGACAGAACATGCATTACCTCATATTGTTGATTCATATTTTCTAAACTTAACTATCATGATTCCAAGACCGTAGATGCAACCTTGCCCATGCTGGAAAGGTGATGAGAAAAGTATGATTATAAAGAGTTATGGTTGAAACACAAGGCTTCTACCATGACTATCGAGCAAGTGACCGTTTCACCATTTTCTGGAATTTTCATTGACTGACTAATCAGACAAAGAGTGGCGGGAAAACCTCTGATCCAATGAAACCCTCCCACTACTTTTAAGATGAGAAGGAAAATATTCCCACTATCTTGGCGATGGGCAGGATCCATTCTGAAGTAACAAAATAATTATGAGACATCATTTACCGACATGTTTCGTACTATTTCAGTCCTTCATCAGGGTGTGCTTTATTGCTTGATCAGAGTTGGTTATATCATTTACAGAGCGGTTTCAGGAGCGGTTTTTGATAGTAACTAGCTAACAGTGGTCGCCATGGTGTACAGAAACAAGCATAGTTTTATTATCAATGTTTTAGTTTAATATCCATGGTTAATCATTTTATAGTTCATTGCGTTGGTTGATAAAATTATCATCGATAAGATTATGGTCATCAATAAAAAAAATTATATATTGAAAAACCGTCTCTTGGTTAATAATTGGAATTTATCCTTTGTGAGTTTCAGAGACAGAATTGTTCTTATGTGCCAAATAATGGTTATATTATTGAAATCCACAATGGCTTTGGGAGCAACTAATTGAGGCAATAATGTCAGCGTTGATATGATTGTCCTGGTTGGAAACGTCCTTAAGCCTGGTTAATGCCCTGTGATGAGTTGGTAGTGCCATCTGATGTTTTGGCTGGTAATTATAGAGTTTAGCGCGCGCAGGTCCTTATAGTCAGCCGCCATGTTGGAGTTTTCTTGTGAAGTGTCATGCTGCAGTTGTTAGTAATTTAAGATTACATGTCCTCGCCTTTTTTCGGGACTACCACAATGTAGTACTACCCATGATAAAATATAGTTCCTAGCTGTGTAGTGCATCTAGCAGTTTCCAGTCAGGTTTGTAAATGGCATTGATGATACTTTTTAAACATGCTAGTGGCAACCTCTTGATCACTTTGGAAATGATATGATTAGAGTGTAAGAGTTTAGGGTTTTGAATTGACTGATGGCTGAGTCATATCATCTTTAACTTCTTGACTCTACTGAATATAAAACTAATGGATGCCACTCAGAAAGATGTAATATAATGTTATCTTGCTATGGTTGGTAGTTCTAGTGTTGTCACACTTTTAGATTTGTCAGAGCAGTTTGAGTTTGAATTGACAATGTGTTTCCCACAGTGACCTAGTAATGGTTGTGGCTGAGGTGACCTAGATCTACTTCCCTGCAACTGCCCTATCATTGGCTACTGGTCATCCTATAGGGCTGCACCCAGAGAGGTAGTGTAGTCACTCAGACATATTTATGAAAATAATTGTGAATAGAGGATTTACAATTTTGTTAACGAGCACAGCCTGTTGAGTAATGAGCAATATGGGTTCTGTCCCAACAGGGGAACAGCGGATACCCTGTATAGATTTTGTGGAGATTTATATGAAGCATTTGACAAAGCTTGTGCCACAGCAGTTTCGAGTTTACTATTTTCGATGTCAGGAAGGCTTTTGATTGCGTACCGCACAAGCTACTAATCCATGAAAATATGTTACTGTGGGTAAGTAACTACCTGCACAACAGGAAACAACTACCCAGGGTCAATGGGGTTACCTCAAGTCCTGCTAATGTCAGCTTCAGTGTTCCCAAGAGTTCGGTGCTTGGCCCACTCTTGTTCATAGTCTACATCAATGACGTGTGTAAAGAGCTAACTAATGTTTCGTTTATAGAGTGTGCAAACGATCTAGTGGTCTAAACCTCTGATATTGACCAAATAGGTTGCCTCCTCTGAACTACAAACAGCTATCAACCATATTAGCAACTGGAGTAATGCTAATGCACTGACTATCAATCTCAATAAAACCATGACTTGCTGGTATAGTACCACCCTTCTCATAAGATCTCACACTCTCTAAGTTGTATTTTGTATCTGCGCTCTATGGGAGAAGAATTCTTAACGAACTAGGCTTAGAGCCTTGAGAATCCACTGGTACACAGTAATCCCGCTAGGTGACATCGTTGAGATTATAGGAATCTTTGGGTTGCATTGATGTATGTGTTTAGCACGGGAGGCAGGCCAGTGGATTCCAATGTGTTTTGTTGTTGTGTTTTGTCAAGTTTAACCCTCAGATAGGGACATGATATTCCACTATTCAAACGACCTATGTGTATAAGTAGACTACATTTGGTAGTGGAGAAAAAGATTCTGATATTTATTTTCACTTATATTCATCCATCAACCTATTATTCCCTTCGTCAAATAACGCAAGTTTTGACCCAATTCAGCGCGAAATTCGTTGCATGCTTGACATGTCTTCGCCCCCCCCCCCCCCCCACCCCACCCTGGGCATGGTGTGCACATGGTATACTCAGGTTGAAATGAGGTTGATACTTACAACACAGTAGGAGTTAAAGAGGCACAGAGAGCCGATTACTATCACCATGATCCCTCCATGTGGAGAGCATAGTTCAATAGAGTCTGTCTCTTGCCAATACATTGCTGCAAGAATCTGGCTGTGCTCTCTGCTCCTCTCCATCGCCTAGTCTCTCCGTCTGCCATTCTCCAAGTCTCCAAGTATTCTACAATACCGCCTATTTTCATTTCACCCTTCTTTGTTTCCTACCAACAACTATCGCACAACACCACGTCAGATAGGTCCATTAAACCAGGGATCATGCTATAGCTTTATTGGTCTTTTTGAATCTGGCCAGACGAAATCTAAACGAAATCCTTGTAATCCAACTTCAATATGTCACATTCACCTCACGGGGTGTAAAATTCACCAATAAACTAACTGGAAATAACTACATCATGTCCCAAATCCTCTATCCGCTCATTTTTATGGCGGGCAAAATCCCTTTTCTCAAATCTTGGGTTTCCTCCTTTCATATTTTCTTGGACGATTTGGTATTGTAACCTTGTATTGCACCACTTTCGTCTTCCAGATCTTGTACAAGGAAAATGTTGCCATTCAGTTAAATATTATGTATTAACAATTGAAGTTTGTATCTGACATTTTAAGTAATGCCCAAATCTGTTAATTGCAGAGTGATGCAAAAAGCTTAGGCACAAGATAAATTTATATCATTGTCTTTGGAAGAGCATGGCTATGAATCTATGTATATTCTAATATTGCAAGTATTGCTGATGTATATGAAATGTCAGAATTGCGTCATTTGGCTGAAAACTTGCATTCCTGTGATATGAAGATAAATTTTATGCTTTAACATACTTTATGGTTGATGTTCTATTTTTACATAGGTCTACAGGTTTTGAAGTTTGACTCACAACAGTATCACATTCACTTTCTGGATTTACTTGCGCTACGTTGATCAAAGATTTAACAAGTTCAGACTACTGCAAGTGGAAACATTTGTTATCATTCTAGAACCATCCTGTTTTTTCTTGTTTTTGGGTGGGGTTTTGACAGGTCGATACTTGATTCAGATGAAGTGACATAGCATGATGACTCTTCTTCACTCTCATACCTCTCAGTCTCTGTGACCTCTTTTTCTGAACTTTCCTCCTTTCATCTTTTCTTGGACGATTTGGTATTGTAACGTTTCTTTGGAGTACCTGTGGTTTCCATTTTCCTCTTTGGTCCCTTCTTCTTAGGAGTTGAAGTTTTTGATGGTGACCAAAAAGCTGTACCTCCCTCCTTTGGCCACTCCTGCTCAATTTGCTTGTGAAAATCATCCCTTCCCACTGCTACTATAGGTGGCAGAGGTACCCCACTGACTCCTAGAAAATGAAGGTTTTTTTTTAAAGTGCACTTTAAAATCATTATACTCTGCAGCCTGTCTACTTCAAAAGTATCATGCTATTGCTGTGATTGTGTTAAATGCAGGCCTTTATTTCACAGCTACAATTCGTGTAGACACATCCTCTTGTAGAATCTATCTCTCAATGCCTGAAAGGCAAGGAGGTTTGCTCACTCACATTTACGGCTAAAAGGATCATGGCAGGTGAAAGACAAATTATATAGCTATGACAAATTATGTCTACAATGCGTTTAACACCCACAGTTGATGGGTATAACAGGATGAAACATGGGACTGATGACAATGTATGATATTTAAAATGATCAAAACAAAATATTGTAATTTCTAATATTATTTGGCTACAAAATGGTTATGAATCAATAATATCTTAACACTGCATAAGCTGCAGACCTATATGAACTGTTAGAAATTACCTAATGTCTTATATAACTTATGTCCCTTGATCTATCCTTCTGGTATTGGTAATAGACATACTGTTTAAAGGAAATGTGACTTTATTTTTAAAAGTACATAAGTTTTTTCATGCCTTTGAAGACTATGTTTCTTGAGGTAAATTGGTTGCCCATGGCCGTTGGTCAGGGGTGGTCATTGCCCCCCCTGGTGAAACACCTCTGTACTAGCGCACCCCTGCGCCACCTCCCTACTGTCGGCCGCACTAAACTTCAAAGTGCGCTAGGTCGACACTGTACTCTGCCTCACTTCCTCTTCAGGTCTCATACCCTACACACATACATTTTCTCCTCTCGTACCTTGGCTATTCCGCCCGTCGTACCTCCGGTCTCCATATTCCCCTGAATATCGGCGACCGTGTACAGGCATACCAGGACAGAGTTTGAAATATTTACGGTGAACTATGTTGACCAGAAGCGGGATGGCTGCTGCATCCGCGGCAACAGAGACGGACTCCGAGGTCACCCTACGGCAGCAAGAAACAGCTGCAGAGAGGGATCACATGGATTCGGTCTCTCAGCAAGGCACGAGCGCTAGCGGTCGTTCCCGGGCCTCACGGGTGACTGCCCTAGAGGCCAACTTAGGAGGTGTCAGGACGGACGTGAATGAGGTGAAAATGGACGTTAACGGAGTCAAATCCGACGTTTCAAAGATGTCACGACAGATGGACGGCATGATGGACGCCATCATGCAGATATCAGGTCCAGCATCACGGAGGAGCGGCTCACGGGCGTCGGCGGCGGCCGAACGGACTCGGGACTGGGCCCAAGAACAGACGGAATGGCTGCTGCCTCCACCACGCCAGTTGAGGGAGACGTACACCACGGAGGAACACCTGCAGAGGGAATTCGGCCGTGAGGCCATGCGTCAGGACAGGACCACTGGTAAGAACTCGTTATTATCAGACCTTAAGGCCCGTAGGCCGACCGCCAAACCTTACATGTATATGGACCGGGACGGAGTTTACACGCTTCACCAGAAGCTGGATTTACGGTCGGGCCTTGGGCCTCTTGAGTATATCAGTTGCTTTGTGGCCCTGTTAAGTGATGAGCGTGCTCTCCTCCCCGAGGACAGGGCAGACATGTTCCGGCATCTCCACCAGGTTACGGTCGATGCTCAGGCACGGCCGTGGGCCGCGGTGAGGCGTTGGAGCAATTACGTCTTTGACCAGGTGGAGGCCGGCAGGATGCGGTGGTCGGACCACGGCCGGATACAGGAGGAGCGTGTCCGGCTCGCCATGACGTCTACCCACACCCCCAACAGCAGTACCAACACGAAGACCGGACGCTCTCGGGGATCTGAGGTGCCTTGCCGCGACTTCAATGGCGAGAGGGGGTGCCGCCACCGTAACGACCACACAGAGGGGGGCATCCGGTGGTTGCACGTGTGCACCTTTTGTGACTCAGTCGGCAGGAAGTGCGGTCACTCGGTGCACGCCTGCAACCGGAAGCTCACGTACGGTCACGGCTATGACAACACGGCAGCTCCCCCTGTACCCACACCACGGCGGGTACCACAGGCGGGGTATCAACTCCAACCCACTACAAAGCCGGCGGCACCCCGGAGCGTCCTCCAACACCCCCAGCCGACTTAAAAAAACGGGCAGGGCGCGCCCCGCGACTAAGCGAGGTGCGAAACAAAGATGAAAGGGGGGCCGGCGGCCCGGTGTGTGATGTAACGAAGCCGGCCCCCACACGTGACGTCATTCCTCACGCGACCTCCCCGGCACGTGGCCGGCCACGCGAAGTAAACATCAACAAAGGGACGGGGAATACACTCCCACAGGAGAGGATCAACGCTTTCCCCGCACCTCGTATGTCTTGCAGCGTGGCCGGTGTTAGTGTTACTGCGCCGGCGGGCCACGAGGATAGTAACACTCCGGATTTCGCGGCACTAAAGGAAGTGTGCGAGACCGGAATTCATCGAGAGGGTGTCCGGACCGACCCGTTCGCCTTCCGGGAGCACCGCCGGGCGACATGGCCGGACTTCACGGCCGTAGGGTCCGGCACCCACGCGGACATATACCGGGCCGTGAGGGGGCCAGAATTCAGGTCCCCTCGGACCTACACTTAGCGGCCTGGGACAAGGGGGCGTGGCAGGTTCGGAGGAGCTCCTGGGGTTCCTGTACTACGGCTTCCCCCTAGGATACCTCGGGCCCGAGACCGATACGAGGGGGGTGGCCAACCACCCCAGTGCTACCGGATACCCCGAGCAGGTAGACAGGTTCCTGGAGAAGGAGGCCTCCTTCTCTAACATGATGGGACCGTTTAAGGAACCGCCCTTCTCCCCGTGATGTCACGTGTCGCCTCTCATGACACGGGAGAAGCGGGGGACCAACGATAGGCGGATCATCACGGATATGACTTTCCCGCGGGAGCGCAGCGTGAACTTGTTCGTGATTAAGAGCTCTGTCTACGGGCTGGAACGAGATCACGGCCTCCCAACGGTTGACGAGTTCATGACGAAACTCGTGAAGGGAGGTACCTCGTCATACATGTCATCGATCGACGTATCGCGTGCATACAAGAACTTCAAGTGTGATCCCCTCGACTGGCCCCTGCTGTGTTTCACGTGGGAGGGCGGGCACTACTGTGATACCACCATGCCGTTCGGTGCCCGTGCCTCCTCGTACCACATGCAGTGTGTGGCCGAGGCCATCGTCGGGATCCTCGGGTCAAAAGGAGTCACGGCCGCGATGTACCTCGATGATCTGATTATCCTCTCCGAGGACCGAGGTAAGGCGGCCGTAGACTTCAACATTGCACGCGATCTGTTCATCGAGCTGGGCCTCCCTGAGGCACGCGACAAAGCTCAGTCTCCTAGTCAAGTCGTCACGTGGCTAGGGATTGAGATCGACGCCCGTAGGATGAGTCTCTCCATCCCTACGGCCAAGTTGGAGGAGATTCGTGCTCACGTGTCGGCCGTCGCTAAACGCCGCACCCTCACCAAGAGACAGCTCCAGTCAGTGTTGGGACTGATACTGCACGTGGCGAGGTGTATTAGGCCAGCACGTGCTTTCGTCTCGAAGCTACTGGAGGCCCTGCGAGGCATGACGGGGTTCTACCTTAACATCAATTCCGAGATGCGGCAGGACCTCGACTGGTTTGTGAAATTCGCGGAGGGGTGGAATGGACGAGCACTAATCCCTCGAGGCCCGCCGACGAGGCGCATCACTGTCGATGCGTGCCTCTCAGGCGTAGGAGGCACTGACGGCCATTTCTCCTATTCCGGCCAGGTCTGCCCTGTCCTCGACCCCGTGGAGTGCATCTCAGAACTCGAGGCTCTGACCACGATATATGCACTCCACACCTTCATCACCGAGCGAGACCGTGGATCACGCATCGAGATATTCTGCGATAACCTCGGGACTGTGCAGACCCTCAACAGCGGGCGTGCCCGAAACCGGGTCCTGGCGGAGTGTGCCCGCCAGGCATGGATGGTGGAGGCACGCCTACAGGTGGAGTTGGTCTTCACCCACATTCCCGGGGTCCAAAACGTGATCGCAGATGCCTTGAGCAGGGCCCACCTTTCAGCGACTGATTACGATAAAGCGACCTCCCTTACTCCACTCCATGAACTGTATCCGATCGTGCCATGTACACATGCATCGTTTGTACCGATACTCCGTCTCTTCTGCAGATCCGGCGCTTCTTTTACTCCAAGCGAAAGCGTCTGCTCGAGAATCAGAGGCACGTGCCCAGGCACGCTCGCCAACCAGCGATCCACAGTGGGCACCTACCTGGCATTCTGCAGAAGGATGGAGATCGAACCCAGGGCACCGACCGTGAGCCTCATCACGAGTTACATGGAGTACATGGCCGACCACGCCCCTTCCCCGGCTACGGTCGCGAATCATCTATCGCACATCCGTGCGCATCTGCGACTGACGGGGGGGGACGTGGCCCCGACAGAGGATCACAGAGTGAGGAGGGCACTGGAGGGCATGAAAAGGAACAAGGAATAAGTCCCAAACGTCAAACCACCAGTGCCCATGGACGTCTTCCGGGCCGTCCTCGATGAGCTCGCGGTATCGCCTCTCCACACGGCGATAAGAGCGGGCCTCCTGTTGATATATTATGCGGCCCTACGGCAGGGCGAGGTGGCGCCGCAGTCAGCACGGGCGTTCGACCCGGCACGGCACCTGACACGAGGGGACGTGGTCCTCGGCCAACGGCACTTGACCATCACGATAAAAGCGGCGAAGAACCTGCAACACGTGGGGGAGCAGAAGGTCATGCGCCTGGAGGCCGCGAACGATATCAGGATCTGTCCCCGACACGCGATTCGGGAGCTGCTACGGGTGGCCCCTACGGCTTCACTTCGGGATCCATTCCTCACGTTGCCTGATGGGACAATCATTACCTCCCGAATGATGACAAGGGAATGGGATCGCCTGCTGCAGGCCACAGGCCAGACCGTGAAAACATTCACCCTCCACAGCCTCAGGAAAGCCGCTGCCACGCAGGCATTCCAGGCAGGCATACCTGAACTCAATATCCAGAGGTATGGAGGGTGGAAGTCCCAGGCACATTGTGCCTACATCAAGGTCTCTGACCTTAGAACTGTCAATAACTCACTTATTAAGTCCCTTTCCTTCAGAAAGTGACCTTTTTTCTATCCCAACCCTCCTCTCCCTATAACTATTGGCTTCTTGGCTATTTTTATTATATTATTATTACATGTTACTCATAACTATGTAATATTACATAATAACTTCATTATGTTCTCATATACTGTTCATAATTGACAACAATATACATATGTCAATTATTCACTTATCCTTATTATTGATATTCACTGTATAACCTTATTAATATCAATAAGAAATATAAAATTTTATAAAATTTTATAAGCCCACTCCGGCTTTCCTCTTGTTTCATTGGGGATTTGGGGTAATGGGTTGCCCATGGCCGTTGGTCAGGGGTGGTCATTGCCCCCCCTGGTGAAACACCTCTGTACTAGCGCACCCCTGCGCCACCTCCCTACTGTCGGCCGCACTAAACTTCAAAGTGCGCTAGGTCGACACTGTACTCTGCCTCACTTCCTCTTCAGGTCTAATGCCCTACACACGTACTTTTTCTCCCCACCCACCCTCACCTTTTTCTTTTCTACTCCTTACCACTCGTAGGGGCTATTTTTATTATATTATTATTACATGTTACTCATAACTATGTAATATTACATAATAACTTCATTATGTTCTCATATACTGTTCATAATTGACAACAATATACATATGTCAATTATTCACTTATCCTTATTATTGATATTCACTGTAAAACCTTATTAATATCAATAAGAAATATAAATATTTAATAAAATTTTATAAGCCTACTCCGGCTTTCCTCTTGTTTCATTGGGGATTTGGGGTAATGTGGTGAATATCCAAGGCCATTTTTTTCTAGCTCAGACAACCGTTCACTGTCATTAACACCTGTGCCTGTCTGCATTTGTTTTTGCCGTAGCTTGCCATGCTACAACAAAGGAATACATGATCATTATATAAATGCCTGTGATGGTCTCTTAAATAGACCCAGGTCCTATGCATGCAGGAAAGATAAACTTGGCACCAGCTATATTTTGTACTTTGTATTTCAGTGAAATGCCCTTTCAATTAATTATTCTTTGTTTATATATCAGAAGGAAACCGCATGACTGTAAAGTTGGAATCACAGGGCATATACATATGTATAAAATTTATAATAGTCTATAAATTAATGGTGTCTAGCATGTTTCAAGAATATGGTAAGATTTAAATTTTATCATTATGAATTTGGCTCTACTAATATAATTTTTATGATACTTCTATTGTGTATGTTTCAAAATGTGATTGCTTTAAATTTATCAATAACAAAGAAAAATAATTAATAATGAAATGCAATACATATTTCCATAATGATAATTGTAAAGTAACTACATCTTGCAACATACACAATTGAACAACAATTGCATCAGTTATTTATCAACTGCATCAGTTATTAATCAAACATTTTATATTGTTTTTATAACTATAACTACAATAGTCACTTTACCAATAGGATAGACATTTTAAATCTACTAAGGTATTCCTGTGGAATTATATTTACCTTCACTTTAATCTGTGAAACATATCTCTGAACCATACGACGTGTTCCGCCTGTAGTCCTCTCATACTGAAATTTCTATTATTTCTTTAATTTCTCACTTCATGTCATTTCTTTGAGCATATTTATATTTCTCCATTTTTTTGTGATGTTGAGCAATGTTCTCTTCTATTTATCGACTATTACATTTTCAAGTGAGCTCCGTTATTTTTATTTGCAATAGAACAATGTGCATTGCTACAATAGAAATATGGGAATGGAGTAGTTCCTTTTTCAGTCCATTTATATTTGGTATTATATTCATCCCTTGGATATCCAAGATGTGGACACCCCAAAATAGTTATATCAGCATAAAATATTGGCCAAAGATTCTATTCCATAACCACAGTGGGAAGAAAATATTTTCAACCTTTCTCGTTCATACTATACATATAGACATCTATGGAAATGGTTACATAGACACGGTAATATACAATTCTTATCATCATAAACATAAAAAGATTTAGCATATAAGGGACAATCCTCTGTATTATTATATACCTGTGCCAGTATGTTACACAAAATACCAACCTCTGCTAGGCTATTGGTATTAAATATATACCAGCAGAGTATGGTGGTATAAAATGATGTACCACCCTACTTTGAATACACATTCTGATTGGCTGAAAAAAACATTGCACATAACTACTTATCCTGCCCCTAATAAAAAAAACGCAATAGGCTTAACATGGGATTTGTTTATTTCACGGGTGTGACATAAAGTGTTGTTTATGCCACTACTTTCTGATACTGAAAAAATATGGAAACGGGGTAGGATAAAATCTAGACGCCACTCGTTTGAGTTTGAGCTTATTTATGCCACTGATTTTGTTGGCTCAGTAATGTCACTCGTCTTCGACTCGTGAAATTATTATTATGTGCACAAAGGATCACGGGAGTTAAAGAAAAAAATGGGAAAATATGTGTTTGGAGAGTATTCAGCGTTCGACTTCCACGTTCACCCTCTATCCCTTTCCATATTCTCTTCTCGCGATTCTGGCCACATAATGGTTCGGAGAAAAAGGTTGATGTGAGGTCAACCTTTTTAAAGGTGCACGTGGCATTGATCCAGCACGTAGGCCTTCTCACTCTGTGTCCTGCTCAGTGTGCTTGTATTTATCGCTGTGTAGGGACCGGACTGACGTTGCCAGCTCCTCGCATTATTTGCATGTGCACATACAGGGATACCGACATTCAGGCTGCCATTGAGGATCACACATTGCATACAAAGGAATACATCAATGGCAGGGTACATCTATGAGACAGAGGGGACTGTTTTATTGATATTGGATGAGCGTATATGAAGTAGAACCCCAAGGTTTATACAAATATAATCATTCCGCTGCTAACATATTTGTTAGTTAACTACTAGGCGTTTCACGATGGAGTCACTATGATGTCACTGTTGAGGTCACCCGCGATGGTGACTATATTTCGTTTGACGGTTAGTTGAGAAGCCAGTCTGCTCTAAGTTGTCGACTACTACGCTTGAGAGTTTTTTTAATTAATTTTCAGACTAGTTTTAAGTTACTCAGTCCTGTATTATTGTATGGCTGAGGTTGTCATGCTGTTTTACTGATTACAAGAACTAGGACATGGTAGGTAAAGTATTCACCCCTGCTCTCCATTCAGGGGTAAACAACTGTTTTATGTCAATAGGCGAGGCACTTTGCAGTTAGGAACCAGCGAGGAAGACTGAACAAAATAGCTGGACATGAGAACCATCCAAGCTCCACTGGAAAACTACCTCTAAATACACAGTTAAAACATAAGAGACAGCTGTTTTCCAGGTTGGCAAAGACAATTGGGTATATATTTATCAATTTGATTCTTTTCATATATGTCAGACTGTGCGTAGTATGAAATGACAACCCCGGTGGAGGGCTCTATGGCAGAGGAACCAGCCCTGTTTGGAACCTGGCAGGGTACACTGGCTAAGGGCATGGTTGTGTATATTCTCGCCAAACATAATCACTCGTTAGTCACATAATTTATCACATTCTCTCAATATAAATCTTACGTGCATTTAATCCAGAAGGGTCAGCTGCTGCAGGTTCTGGTTTGTGTACCCTGCGCTATGATTGGCTGCTAAACTGAATATGAATTACATTACTAGCTTATAGGGCAATGGTCGGAAGGGGTACGTTCTCAAAATTTCAATATAGTTTTCTGCCTGGCCGTTCGACAGGACAGGCATTTTTTCATTTAGTGTCGTGGCTGTATGACTACAGTTTTCGATTGTGTAAAGCATAATATCTTACTGCATATAATCGGGAAAATGTCGGGAGACCCCCGGGTAGTGCAGCTATCTAAATCGTACTTTGGGCAGCGAAAGCATGAAACAAAGCGTGAATGGTGCATTATCAGCTTTTGAAAAGGTAACCAAGGGTGTTTCCCAAGGATGGGTTATGGGACCCATCTTAAATGCACATTGTAGATCAATGGCTGTCTGGAGGTAATCCAATATGCGAGAGTACTAAATAATTTGCCAATGACATACTTCTTATGGTCATTGGACAGAATGCAGATATATGCTCTTTAAGTAAATTAATCCAAGGAGGAACTATGGTGTCCTACGAAATCCATAAAGAACTTGAATACAGTACTACCCCGTGAGAGAGAATATACCTTTGAGTGAGTTAGATAATTTAACTACCTCGGAGTATCAATAGATCAGAAGCTTGATTTCAAGGAGTACTACGAAAAGATTAAAAATGAGGTAAATGTCCGTCTTTTAAAACTACGTAAGTTACGCTCTTACATAGACTCCAGAACAGCAGTAGCAATTGTTAAAAAAAATTGCTCACATAAGTAGATAGGAATACTGCGATTTTATTTCAGCAATTCTTACCTGTGATCAGAGATCATTGAATCTGCAGGTGGTAATAAATGTTACTCAGCGAACATGTTTAAATGTTAAATTTAAAGACCGAATCAGTATTGATACCATATTATCAACAGCCAACCTGGAAAAGCTACCAATCAGACGCTCTAGACATCTTATTGCCTATGTCCACTGGTGGTCCTCTAATCCCATGAACAGATTCGATCAACCTGACTTAAACCTGACTTGCTCTGGTAATAATCATCTTACTTCAATCAAATGAAAAGCTTACATGTAATAGGTTAGGTCAGTAAGGGGAACATGTTGTGTATCTACAGTAGAATAGCTCCCCACCAACTGAGAGGAGCGGGTTTATATTTTGGGATCGGTGAACACACATCAGAGAGTAGTATGGCCAGTTATCCTACCCCTAATATAAAATGCCATAGGCTTAACATTGAGTTTCCATATGCCACGCTGACTGGCATACGGAGTTGTATATGCCACTAGTGGCATACAGAATTGTTATCACGTAGTATATATGTATGAATATAACCTCACTAACGTCAGCCAGCCTGAGAAGGCCTCAGACTGCCGATTCTGATACAATCTAAGGGGAAAATTTTAGATATAGGACATTTTTCTGAATCCAAGAATATCAGCAGCCGGTTAATCGCCTGTGAGGTCAACGACAACGCGTAACCCAGATACATTTGAAAAGGAGACTGTCCTGGTTTATCCAATGAAAAGAATTAAAAAGATTGATGAAATTTATCAAGTCATAAATAGGGGCTCTCATCCGTGGATGAGTATATCAGATCGTAAATGGGGGCTCTCATCCGTGGTAGAGTTCACACACAAGGCCTTCCAAGACACCTGGCAACCAAGGGCTATAAACTCAGTTTGACCAAGGGTGTCCTTCATATTACCCTTATTAGCATAAGGAAACAATATTTAATATTGACTATATAAATAGATTTTGAAATACATTGTGTTTTATTATCCACAGGCATTTGGTTTCTTATCGTAGGAAATCAATTTTGAAATGACGCTGATCTGTAAGCAGTCCTGCAGGAAGTGGATCACACTGATAGCCTGCTGCGGATTCTGTTTTCTGGTAAGACGATCTATATTATAAACATCCAATGCATTATTACGATACTTATATAAAACGACCTGACCATGCTGTACATGCTACAAAACGAGACTGGGAATCGATGTCATTTACGAGCCACAGGCCTCGTTCCGTAAAAACAACCATTCCCATCGAGTTTTGTAGCATGTACAAGCACTGTGGGTCGTTCTGTATTTATTATATACCCAAAATTAATCAAATTCTACCATATATTGGCATAGAAGATATGTCAGCATGAATGCCCACACATTGCTGATATTTCAACGTGTGTAGTATAACAGTTTATCTCACCCCTGGAATAAATGCCCATAGGCTAAACATTGGGAACTCGTTCTCCATGCCCCTACGAGTATTGCGGTCCGTTCTCCATGGCCTATATCCTGTGTGTCATCTATTCTTTTAGTGTGTATAGGGGTGAGATAAATACAGAAAGCAACTCGTTTTGGTCAAAGAAGTCATTCTGCAACTGCTACTTGATATTCACTCGGCTGTCACCTCATTCATATCACTCCGCATCAAACTCGTGGAGAACGACGACTTTGACGAAAACTTGTTGGTTTCTTCTTTGGTACTGCACAGGGTTCAGTATACAATTTATACTGCATGGTTAGCAGCAGTACGTAATTATCAAATATACTGCATGGGTATATAATAAATAATGCCATTGCTCTATATCTTGATTGATATATCTTATTCTCTGTTATTTATTTGGACAGAACATATCAGTATTGTGTTAAAATATAAAGCATTGCGGTGGGAGACAGACCTGTGATTTACCAGATGATCTGTGGTGTGAAGGTTCTCTTCAACAGAAACTCGTATCTCATGAAGGTGAACACTTATTATTATCATAGTGACATCCCTCATCAGCATTACAATATTGCCGCGCTTGTTCTCCTTAGTACCCACTGAGTTTCTCCACAACGGGCCTGTTCTTGGTGGACCTGGCCCCACACTACGGCATGGGGCACAAAGCTATCACCTGGGTCGCAGCCTGCCAGAGCGGCCTCGGGGGAACATTTGGTAAGAACATATCGGTAATATCCAATGAGTGTCAGAAACCATCTGACAAACAAAGGACAATCTTCTAGTCCAATATTAACAGCAATAAACAAATTATAAACATGGGGGTATAGTGCGAGGTGCGTCAACATATGTGGATGATTTGACCATGAAAATATGTTAAACATTCTGCTAGATCAAGAAAAAGAGAAAACATTCACCGGGATTATCCTATTGCTGTTTTTCATGTATGAGTTCACTTGCAATTTTTTTTTCTTTCTAATAGTTAGGAATAATAAGAGTCAATCAGGATGTATCGGATTTAGATAGAAGAAACCATACAGTGGTCAGGGTCGACTAATATGCTTTGGGTTTGATCGCATAGTAGTTACACTAGGTAAAGCTGAGTGAAAATACATAGCGATATAATAATTGGCATATTTATCAACCCAAACCACTCAAATTGGTTTCCGGTTTTATCCCAACACTGAATTCTAATAATCAATGTGATTAGAATATACGAGAAAACAACACATAATATTATCCAACGTCGGTCGGGTAGTTTTTATTTTTTGTTACTACTCGGAAGAACGTAGGTATGTGTTTCCTGTGTCTATGAAGTCTATGACGAAATATACCAGGGGTGGAATATAGATACTAGCGTAAGTAAAAATTAGATTATAGACTCTACCAAGTTGTGCTATATATTCCTTTTACTCTTGCAGGATTGATAATAGGAATCTCGTTAAAGAAGTTTGGAGTTCGTATTGTGGGTACTGTGGTTACAGTTCTCAACGTACTAGGACTCTTAACAGCACCGCTTGTCGACAATATTTACTACCTTTATATCAGCTATGGGCTAATATTTGGTACGTATCCTAATCATCAGGCTGACTGTACTGTAATACTATATTATATCCTACATCTTCGCTGAAGACTGTGCTCCTATGTTTGAACGTAGAATTCTGGGACATCCTTAGATAATTGATGACCCAGGAGTTCAAATACAGAAATGTCTCTTCCTAATAATGCTAGATTTACACCATCACCCTGGCAGTCCTGGCAATGGATTTTTGCAGATCGTAACTCGACTTGGTACTTTTATGACATTTTTATGGTTTTTGGCTGCACGGCTTAAGCCCCACTGCATTAAGTTGAGACTGTTGTATGTTGACGTGGTCCTGTTGGGGTCTGGTCAGCACGCCACAGTGGCTCCGCTGTACGTCCACTTACGTTCAGAACCCGACAGGTCGCCGGCACATTCAAGTCAACTTAAGGCTGCTTACAACGTTCATGATTCAGGTCCCGTTCACCTGAGAATACTTACGCTCACTTTTAATACACAGGTTGAATTAAGGCGACTTAAGCCCAGTTACGGAAGAACATGGTCCTTTCCTCCCCGTTCCTCCATGGCGCCTTCCTGACAGCTTCCTATATATATATAAATGCACTCAACAAAGCTTCCTCAGTCTATATCAGTGTGTTGAAGAAGCAGCACCTTCCTACATAGAACACAGCACCAGCAATGGATTTCATAATGGTGAATAAAGTTCATATTGTATGAAACAATGAGGCTTATCTGGTGAGAGAACCGGAAAACAGGTCGGCGGACGTTGCTGCGACCTCATCTGCATACCCCGAATGCGTTGATCTGATTGGCTGAGGCGTCATGTGACCCTCACACAGATTTTTTGTTGTTTTGCAGGCCATGTGTGTTTGACAGGAGCATGTCACACGACTTGGGGCACTATGTGTCTTTCCACATAGTTTCTAAGTAGTTTAAACTAAGTAAACTATTTTGTAGGGGTGAAACCAAGTCCCAGTCTAGTCTAGACAGGGAGAAAGCCCAAAATATTGTAGCAGAAACTTGTTGAATCAAATCAACCAGTGCTGTCAATCCAGCGTACCAGCGCCAGATTTTTTAACGTAGCGAGGGTTATTACCCTCTGATTTCTCTCATGGTTTTGACTGTTATCCAGTCTCATCAGGCATAGTGCGGTAGGCACTCTTCTGTAGTCTTCTCTCCCGAAATCCAGTTCGGGAAGAGGATATGTCAGCCCCGCTCAAATTTTGTAGGTGGAAATCGAAGCGTTTTACATTCTCTCCATGTTGTGTAGCCCTAACGATCAATTATCCACCATCTGTACTCCCCATATGTGTGCAGTGAGTTTTTGCAATTGTTTCATTCCAATAGACTCGACTTGCGAATCTGTGGTTGGAAAAAAGTTCATGTTGTGCTTTTCTGCATAATTGCAACAATGATTATTGAGAAGCAGAAGGAGAACAGTCGCAAACGTCACCAAGTCTTGGATAATGAAGCTGCTGTTCGGCCAGCCAGGCACCACTTAAGGAGGCGCCAAGCTTGGGTGGAAGCTTGGGTGGACAAGTCAGGCAATTAGATGAAATGACTGTATGCTACGGAGGGCTGGAGAGTAAACCTGTCACAATATCTCATCTCATCTCCTCCCTGATGAAGGCAGTGCAGATGTGTGGTACTCCTTCCTCTGTTGGTGACGATTCCTGGAATAGTCAAGGGCCCTACGATGCTACTCCGATTCCAGTGCTTCTACTATTGTCAATGAACTTTTATGTATTATGTGGCAGGCGATGCTTATGCAGATCACGGTGACAATCAATCAATTATAATAACTATGAAGTCATTTTATGAGGAATACTGCTTTATAATTATTTCCTCTTTGTCTTTTTAAGGTCTAAACCTAGCTAGTCTAGGCTTACAGACTTTACACATTGTCTCATGAGTGGCTGCATTCTGAACACGTCTAAAGCAGCTATTCCACCAATGCAGCGCCTTTGTTGTTCGATTGACCGCATAATTCCGCGGTTATTTGACATGATCTGACTGTTCCCATACAAATCCCGTTGTGTCGGCACACTGGTCCGCTCGATACGCTGCTTTCGCGGATCCAGAGCGGCATAGTGTATGGAAAACTGCTGGATCCCCTTGTGTATATTTTACGAATCTGGAGGAGAGTTGTTCATACACTCAAGACAGTTTGCGCCCGTTAACAGGGGTCAGTAATAGGAGTGCAGGGCAATTGCATGCCAGGACGCCCACCGCTGTAGTGGACACTTCTTCACTCCAGACAACTCAAAACTAGTAAAGGGAAACTGCGAGTCCCATTGATTTGGTTTCTTACTATCTATAAACCATCTACACTTGGCATAGAACATAAAAGCCCCACTGCCTTCTGTCTCGGATTGGGGAGGGGGGCGCAAAAATGACTAAATGGGATTTAGCCCAAAGATACGATCTGATTCCCATAGGCCACCCATAGTCAGCCATAGAACCCAAAATGTTCTACACTACCTAGAACAATAATTGGTGCCAGCCAAATATCCTAAGAGCAGGCGAATTCACCATAACGGAAGCCGGGCATCTACCCGCCACCTTATACACGAGGGTTTATGTGTGGGTGCGAACAGGGAGCCCACAGACCATCAAGGCTCATCATTTGGATAACTAGTCACACATGCATGTCGATAGTAGCTTTGCTGTGTGTCACGACAATCTTCTTTTTTCTTTATTATTATTCTTATTTTCACAAAACAGACATTACAATCGCCCTCTCATGGGCGTTCTTCCTTGCGTGGTCCGGGAATATATATACACTATATAGTACAAAGACAAAACAGGACAAAACAGGACCCTACAGTGTATTTATGCTCATGAGTCTGGATATGAACTCCGATGAAGATAGTTATCATAAAGCAATGTTCCTCAACAATCAATATCTTATTTTCTTATCATGAATCTGCAAGAGACGGAGCCCTCCACATGCAATAGCACATGCGGCCGTAAACCACTCGAGGCTGACGCGTAATAATATACGAGCGCTGGCGATTGCATTACGACGTCAACCTCGAGTGGTTTACAGAGCCGCCAGTCCACAAAACCATCGTTTGTTGCATATATTATCCATCTTTTCGAATTGATCAAACCCAGGAATTACCATACTAGAGAGTATAACAATATGACTATTTCTTTGCTCTATAGCACAAAGGGACTATTTTCCATATACCACGGCTTTGAGGCCGTATACCACAGATTTGAATCCGTATACCATGCACATTTATGGTATCTGACACGGTTCATATAATGGGTCGTAGTATACTGAGTCCCCATACATTTTCAATGGGCTCATTGTATAAGATGGATGATAAAAGCTCGTACACCACCCCTATCAAACTGTAAACATTCCAGATTTGAAGAAATACTTGTGTCGCAAAAGGGAAGGTGAGGATTCATTTAACTCATAGAGGTACTGCCTCCAAAAGGACTGTGGGTTAATTCCCTGAACAACAGATTGACATGTTTGTGTCCAAAGAATAGGATTGTGGGACTTTATTGACCCTTTTGATGACCACTTTTTCAAGCAGGGCCACAGGCCGGCGCCACCGACCAACAGCCCCTTGCCCGGTCTCTAAAACCCCGTTGCTGGCCAGCATCTGCTGGCCTGTTCATGGTTGCCGACTACCAGCCTGGCTTAAAGGCAATTCTGAAGCTTTTCCACCAAGCACATTGAAGCAGGCCAGCTAGCCAGCCATTATGAATGCTAACTATTACAAAGCCGCCGCCAAATCATTGCAGAACAACAGCTATTTGAATAGATATTATGGGGCAGCCAATTGGCCAACGAGGCTGCAAGTTTTTCTCGCATCCGCATTGACCAATGACCTGCATATACCATGGCACACACCGTCAACATGGAACAGGTGGCTCCTGCGAGAAGCATATCTGTGAGTGGTGACTGAAAGTTCAGACAAATGAGGAGAATTTTAGCACCAGAATGTGCAATACACATGCATAGTATCAAGGTTTATCTTTATTTACCTTCATTGTTCAGTTTAACGCAGAATTCAGTAGATATCATCAGCCAGCTAGAATTAGGTGGGTTGGTGAAACAGCTTGAAGAATTTGCATATTTAAGGGCGGCTGGGCAGCTGGCCCCAGCAAGCAACACAGGCTGGAGGTTAAAAACCTGCCTGCGGAGCACCTGCTTGGTGGAATACCCGATTTAATGATATAAACCAACCAGCAACCTTCAACTTTACCAGGTGCTACAGAATTGCATCAACAACACGACAACATCTGCATCCACATGAAAGTCCTGCACCAGGTATTGTCAGCATCGGGTATGATTGCTAACAATGTGTACCAGCTAAAGACCTACATCAGACCCACGGGTGTAGGGATGGCAATAAGTGATGTCACAGTTATCAGAAGAACCCATTGACACAATGACCAGCATTACATCCTTCCCCTCACTTTCAGGCTTCTTAGGATCCCTCAGTGTCCTCCATCAACTGTGTATCGCCACCTTTGCCAAAATACAACTCTTGGTCCATGCAACACAAAAACCGATACCAATGCCATTTCTAAAACAAGTATCTATAGACGAAGGCCCTGAAGGCTGCATGCATTGAGGATCTGACTGCAATCTCTGCCAGACCCCTGCCAAATACACATACTCAGCAATCAAAGTTGATGTTCAAAAGTATGGAAGTTAGAATTTTACATCCACCTATCTTTTCACACTGACAATAAAAATAAATTTCGAACCCGTTCCACCAGAAAGTTTAGAATCAATTCCTATCATTTTTATATTAACTATCCTAATTAAGCCCCACCTACCACATTACCTAGTACATATCGTGCTTTGGTCAATATTTAGTCTATTATCTACCACATATACCACATATACAGTTTAGTATTTTGAGTATCATAAATATGTATATCTATTTCATTAAAAGACATCTAATCAGCATGAGATTCATTATTTTGTTTTGAATGTAGTATCGTTAAACTAGATGGGTTTTAATCTTGTCCCCTGTATGCGAAGACTGGAGTTTACGACGTCAAAACCTGAGAGCTGCCTGTGTGAAGCTGTCGGTTTACTGAATAAATTGCCTTTAAGATTTCCTCCATGTCCAGCTCCCCAGGGGCATCCACTGAGTAGATCATTTCATGCAGAATGATACAAGTTTGAATATTTGATTGGAAGAAACGAATAACCATAGGAAAAATTTAAGAATAATATTATCCTTAAAGGATCATTTTTATTAAAGGCAGCATCAAAAACAATTCAATGATTAAGATATTCATATTTTCAATTAACCCTGATGATTTATTCTGCTAATTTAGGCATGGGAAGCATAACCATATCTAATTGGTTTCATGGTGCGTCTCTTTCAGGGATAGGAAGTATATCTTTGTGTTTTATTGGTTTTACGACTGCCTTCAAGACGTTCCCTGAGAACCAAGCAGCAGTGTCTGGTCTGCTTGCTACCAGCATCAGTGTCGGTGGATTCGCCTGGGCACCTCTTATTCAGCTGCTCATCGAACATTTCACGTGGAAGGGTGCACTCATTTTGCTTTCTGGCATCCATCTTCACGGCATACTGCTAACCTTATTGCTTGGTAAACAGGCGCCAACATCAAAACAAACCGACTGTAACAAAAACAAGGAGGTGCGCATTGCAGAGAAGGGTGGGAATTTAAACGGAGAAGATAAAGTCACAGTTTTGTCAAATGTTCACAGAAATGGAATAGAGATGGTGAATGGAACTACGCGTGAACAATTAGAGAAACTCATAGCTCATAGATCAGAAGAGAGCAATAATACTGGTATTCACCGCAATGAGAAAGCTAAAGTGCATTTTGAACAAATTTCAAACGGGTCAGAATCTCGTGAACACATTGCTATCAAGCAGTCGCGCAGAGAGCCCAACTGGTGTGCCACAGCTATCGTCTTTCTGACTGCATCCACTTTATTGATCACCTGTCATATGAATTTCTATACTTACATTCCCATTCTGAACGCGCAAAATGGATTCAGCAAACAAAAGGGTGCTTTTCTCATATCCATAGTGAACATCAGCTCGGCTCTGGTACGCCTGCCGGCTGGGTTACTGGGCAATCTACGTTGTGTGAGTTGCTCATTACTCTATGCACTCAGCGTACTCTGTGCAGCCAGCATTTCTATGTCATCAGTGCTATTAACCACCTATCCATCCATGATGGTCATGTGCGCCATCTTTGGACTTAGTGCAGGTAAGTACAATCATTTAAGTATATTGTCCCTTTGAAAGCAAAAGTGCGCATGTGTCTATATATAATGTATGGAGGCATCGAAAAGCTACGGTAGTGACACTTTTCATTTCGTTTCTCGCAAATGTTGAAGGGGACATTCAATAAAATAAAGTGTTAGATACGTATGCGGGTCTGGAGTACGTCACTCTCAGAATCATAATCCCCATGTAATGATTGAGAAACATGCCACGTTTTATGCAGTAGACTCTCAAAGCACCAGAATAAAGTCTCTATCTTCAGTGACTATAAAGGTATACCAGTTAGTTTCACAGACATTCAGAGTTGCTTACTGCAGTGGATGTTTTGGGCTGCATTGGTTGCCATGGCAATCAAATTGTAAGGAAATGTAAATAACAGTCCTCCATTATGTTCCAAAGGTATACATACAAAAATGAAAATGAAAGCTTGTGAGCAGATGTTTTGTTGTTTTTCTGACACTTGCTATTCATATGTATAAGAAAATAGGGATTTCTGAGTAACTCATTATGCATTTATGTTGTCATGGAAACAGAAGTGATGCTACATTCTTTTGGATAAGGGATTGGCAGAATCAGATTCCCATGTGATAATTGACAAATATGGCAGGTTTCATGCAGGAGACTCTCTAAAGACCATTTTTATACTCTACTCCTCTACTAGTTGCTATTTCATTAAGACTCACCAAACGAATATCCAGTTAGTTTTTCATTATTTGGCAGATATTGTCATATAAAATACAATATTTTTGTGTACTTTTGCTATATTCATTAATTTTAATGTGTTGTTCATAAAATAACTCTTTTTATTCAACATCAAGTACCCTAATGTACCATAAGAAAAACAAAAATAAGGGTTCTCTTAGAAATTGGAATGTTACCATGGCAACAATTCTTCCATGAAAATGGAAAAGGGCATATTTTCATAGTGTATACTCTTGACAAAAGAATCAATGATTTTGTTCACAGAAAAATGCATTTCTTTACCTTTTTATATCAAAGTATTTAATATACATCGGCAATTATCAAAATATGTTAATCTTCTGTTACCATGGAAACAAACATGATGCTACACTTTTTCGAACAAACGAGCATCAGATTCCTAGGGTAATAATTGACCAACATGGCAAGTTTCAGCCAGGAGGCTCTAGGGTGTCATTGTGACCCATTTTTCAGGTCATTTGCCCCCTACTACTATAAGTAATCTAGTTTCACCCTAACCAAGCACTTTAGTGATGATCAGTGAAATTGGATGCAGCGATGGATAAATAGACAATATTACCATGATTTCGATCTGAGTGGCCGTATTCTCCGCGTAGTTGACGAGTATTGCGTAGCGTCAACTACAAGGAGAATACGGCCACACAGATCGAAATCATGGTAATGTTGTATTTATTACTCACTTATTTTTAGATTTAAGCAATAAATATGATCGTTAAAAAACTTTTCAACGTAATTGAGAAGTTATGTTTGGGACTACTTTCATCTCAAAAATCCGTATCCTCCTAGGAGGGTACGGAGCTCCGTATCCTCCTCAGTAGCGATCTGTAATCTCCATAGGCTTAGTATGGAGACTCCGTATCAGGTGGGTAATAAATATTATGGCCTGCCATAATCGGTTATAATGAGGATGACATCACGAATAGTTAACAGTCCAAGAAGGCCTAGATAGACAGTACATAACAGCAGAGAGTTCCAAGAAACTACAAACTGTGAACTGTGTTTCTTTATATGTTTTCCCCATCATCAAAATCATATTGTTTATCATGGTAGATTATTTTGTGTTTTACTGCGACTATGTCCACTCTTTAGTAATATGATTCCATGACTACTTTATTCAAGGTGTTTACATGAGTCTGCAAAATCCATCCCTCATGGAAAATTTCCCCCGTAAACATACGGAAGTCGCCATTGGTACCAATATGTCATTACAGGGGATGTCAATATTTATTCTACATGGCTCGGCTGGTATGTATGGACCTTGGTATCATAGTTGATATGTACATGGAACAATGATTATAAAGTCCTCTAGGAAGATCTGATTTATGACATTTTAGCGGCGATTCTGCCGTAAATCAAAATATATGCAGTATTCAATAATTTTTCATTGTTCTAGGGATAAGGAACACATTAAGAGTATAACCTGTTATAAGAATACGTTTTTTGGTTTAATAATGTCAGATAAGATGGATTGACAAACGTTGGTAAGAGATGAAATGAATTTATCACGTTATGAAGACATATTTGATGTCTTTCTCATCTAAGGTATAAACATACTGTGGTATTTGCCATATTCTATCCAATGAAGAGGAACAAGATTTTATAACGTGAAGTTGTTGTTTTTTATCTTACAGGTTTCATCCTGGATGCTGTTGGCGACAGTAATGTTCTATTTTTCATCTATGGATCCTGTGGACTATTATGTGGCTGTTTAGTGATGAGCCTGGTCTTTATAAAATTAGGATATAGTGGCTGCCGACGAATATAGAAACACCGTTGAAATCCATCATTTTATTAACCACGGAATACAAAGTCTCCATAGAAAACGCATTGGGTGAGTAATTTGCAAGTAGGAGATTACGGAGGCTTGTAATCTCCTGCTCGTGAAAGTTGGAGTTAAACGGAAAGAAATTCCTAAAGGGCTGATTCCACCAACACAATGGATTTGTCGTGATATATCTTGGTATATCTTGTAATATATTACAGTGTCACAATATGCCGTACCTCCGTTGTCGCAAAACGGAGACGTGAGGTGTCGGGTGTCTGCTTTGGTGCTCCACCACCGCAACACCTCACGACACATCGCGACAAATAGACTTAAGGGCCGATTCCACCAACACACACGATGTAGCAAGATTCGGCCCGATTTGGTTGTCTTGCTAGATCGGGCACCATAATATACACCCGACACCACTCACCTACCTTTTGAGACAAGTGAGGTACGACACATTGCGACACAGTAAGACACTACAAGACATACCAAGATATACCACGGCAGATCCATCCTGTTGGTGGAATCGGCCCTTTAGCAAGACAACCAAATCATGACCAATCTCGCTGTATCTTGTCTGTTAGTGGAATCAGCACTTAAAACGTCATCAAGCCCCTAAATCACAGCTTTGTAACAAACTGATAAACTGCTGTAGTGTTACTAGAAACTTGTGAAATGTGAAAATAATAACTGGTAATCATAATTGAAAATACAAAGTATATAAAAAGTACAAATATAATAAATGGCGGAATTTTTTTTAAGGTTTCTCTATTGAATCTTCAACCAAAAGTACAACTTGTTTCCTTGTGTAATAGTACATTTGTTTTGACAATAAAGGGGGCAATCCGTCAGCCATTGTAGATGGCTGGTTTCAATTGGATCCCGACTTGTTATACTTCAGCAAAACCTGATGGGGGATTAGGCGGGTATTCCAACGAACATTTCTATATACAACTTACAGTAATAGTGGTCGACTATTTGAAAAGGTCTGATAGTAGTCTATAGACCAACGTGAGCATCAGTGCAAGCCTCAAGCAACAGCAAGACGATCAGGGAATCTGAGGGTAGAAAGGTGGGATGCTTCCCAGCACCAAGTTTTTAAATTCCTTTAAATTTTCCGTGTTCCGCACTATTGTTGGGAGCGCATTCCAACCACTACCACGAACATATTCCGGACTGTGCATGTATACCTTAGTATTCGGCCTGACCATACGCAGAGTGGGGACTGCATTCTGTCTAGTTCCAATTTGTAGTTGGTTAACATTTAACAGATTTTGAGCTCTGCAGTAAGCCAGATTTCAGACGTGAGCTCGTCTGCAATGCTCAAAAGTTGGCATTTGCGTGAAGGTATGGGCAAAATTGTTATTTGATCTCAAAGGTAATCTTTGTGTAATCTTAAGGCATTTATTTTGGAGAACTTGAGTTTTGTTTAACCAAAATTTAGAGGCGTTTGAATACAAAACGACCCCATAGTCCATACATGGAAGAATGGTGGCCTTATAAAGTTTTAACACAACACTGTTAGAGATATAAGGTCTCATCTGTTGGAGCTGGTACATTCTGTGAGTAACTTTTCTCTGAACATCCTTAAGATATGCATCAAAGGTCAGAATCTGATCTAAAATTACACCAAAGTATTTATAATTCATGACTGATTTTAATACAACATTATCAAGAGTTGAAGGTGCCTGTCTATTCAATCTAACATGGGTTACAAAATATAATATAATTAGTTTTTTCTGAATTTATTGATAATTTGTTAATATCACACCATAATTATAACTTATCTAAAGCCAACTATAATTTTGGGGTGGCTTCTATTGTGGTACTAGAATCAGTGTTTATGATAGTATTGTTGGCATATAGTTTACAATAGGTATCTGTCACAGATGTGTTTATGAAAATACCAAACTAAATGGTTCTAGTTAACTCTACATAACGTGGGCGGCCGCTTCCGGTTTTTCCCCTATTATCACCCAACAGATCGCTGCCATGCTTGTGCATCTTGTACTTAAGAAGATTAAAGTTTGTATCATCAATCTACAACTTCCCAGCTGTTTCCCATTTGTAACATGGTGTCAGAGAGTGTGGAAAAGTGAGCCTACTCAACAAATGATAGTGAATGAGGAGGACAAGACATCCTGAATTGTGTGCAAAACAACAAATGAACTGTGAGTAAGACTTTTACATCAATCATCACTGTTGACATCAGTGATCAGTTCTGTTAGTAATAATAACACATAAGTCATGGGAAAGTCAGAGCCCCCATCACATCTGAGTTTGGAGGGTAATGTAAGCGAAAACTGGCGAAAGTGGATCCAAAAATTCACAAATCATCTGGGAGCAAAAGAATGGCTGGATAAACCTGATGAAACCAAAATTTACAAGTTACTGGATTGCATTGGTGATGAAGCAGTGGAAAGATTTGACCACTTTGACTGGGATGATCCACCACAAGAAGGGGGAGATCCGCCAGCTAGGGTGCATGGTCAAAGGACAAACTATGATGATGTTGTGGCCAAATTCACTGAAGAATTTTCTGGGATGAAACGAGTGGTCTTCTCTAGATATGAATTCTGGAATCATCAGAAGGGGGAAGCCGTACCGTTCGACCAGTATCTTGCACAGCTACGTACCTTAGCATTCCCATGTGAATTTAAGGAAAGAGACAATATGATAAGGGATAAGATAATCTTCTCTATGAAAGACTATGATCTCAAGACCAAGCTTCTTAATAAAGATGACCTTGACCTTGCTAAGACCATATCCATGTGTAGAACCGCAGAGAAAACAGCATGTGAAGTCAGGTCCATGAAAGCTAGCGTCAGTAGTGAAGCCACAAAACAAGTAGAGGCAGTAGGAAAATCAGGATACAAGGGAGGTAAATCAAAGCGTCATGATAAAAAATGTGGTCGTTGCGGAATGAAACATGACAAAATGAAGTGTCCGGCCTGGGGCAAAACATGCTCAAAGTGCAAGGGACTAAATCACTACGCAGAATTTTGTTTCACGAAATCGGTGCGGGAAGTAGCATATGACGACCAATACTCAGATGATGATTACCTTCTTCACTCGTTGTATGTCGGCAATATTGAGAAACGCATGGAAAATGAGTGGTTTGAACCAGTGCAGTGCAATGACTCTCGAATCAAAATGAAGTTAGACACCGGCGCAGCAACCAACGTCATGCCAGCGAAAACATTCAATAAGATACAGCCGAAACCACAATTATCTCCATCTAAAACCGTGCTCAAAGCATTCGGAGGAACCACGGTCAAACATATCGGGATGTGTGTTATGGAGTGTACGGCCAACAACCGCACAATAAACTGTGAATTTTATGTGGTCAACTCAAAGTCACCACCAATCCTAAGTCTCACAGCATGTGAAAAACTAGGTCTTATTACTCGACGTGTGGAAACAGTAAAAACCGATACCTCCAGAGACTTGCTTACTGAATACAAAGATGTCTGTGAAGGACTAGGTAAATTTGAAGAGCCGTACCATATTGAGCTAAAAGAAGATGCCACGCCACATCGGGCACAGCCACGAAAGGTTCCATGGGGACTTGAAGATAGACTAAAAGCAAAATTGAAGATTATGGAGCAGCAAGAAGTGATCAGAAAAGTTGACGGAGCTTCGGACTGGGTTAGCAACCTGGTAATTGTGGAGAAAAGCGACGGGTCCTTAAGGTTATGCTTAGATCCCAAGGAACTAAACCAGGCTATCAAGCGGGAGTAATACCAGATTACGACAGTCGAAGACGTAATGAGTCGACTGGCCGGAAAGACGTTTTCACTGTGATCGACCTCAAAGAAGCATTTTGGCAAGTGCCACTCAGCGAGGATTCTGTCACACTAACCACTTTTGACACGCCAGAAGGGCGTTATTGTTTCAACCGTATGCCATTTGGTATTTGCTCAGCTTCAGAAGTGCTACAGAAACGTATGTTTCAGACATTTGGAGACCTAAAAGATGTCTGCATCATAGCTGACGACTTAATCGTGGCATTGGAAAATGAATCAGAAGCTCACAACGCACTGAAACGTCTGTTCGAGCGAGCTAGGCAGAAGAATATCAAGTTCAACATGAAGAAAATTCAGCTGAAGAAGAGTTCAGTGAAATATATGGGGAATATCATCGGTACACATGGTGTAACGCCCGACCCCATGAAGGTGAGAGCAATAAGAGACATGCCAACACCAACCTCTAAGAAGGACATTCAACGGCTGATTGGTATGCTGAACTACTTGTCCCAGTACATTCCGGACATGTCGACAGTGACAGCACCAATCCGTGTGCTGATGAAGAAGGAAGTCCCATTCCAGTGGTATCCGGAACATGATGAAGCATTTGCCAAGATCAAGGAAATCTTGTCAACCACTCCCGGACTGAAACTATACGATCCAGAAAAGCCTGTGCAGATTCAATGCGATGCCTCAAAGTTGGGAATAGGTGCCTGTTTGATGCAGGAGGGACAGCCCATTGCATACTATTCTAGGGCACTCACTGATACAGAGAAGAACTGGTTTCCAATTGAAAAGGAATGTTTAGCAGTTGTAAGTGCAGCAGAACGGTTTCAGCGATACATATACGGTAAAGACGTTGAAATATGCTCAGATCATAAGCCACTGGAGATGATCACCAAGAAGTCTATCCACCAAGCCTCACCGAGGATTCAAGCTATGTTACTTCGCTTGATGAAGTACAATCTGTTCGTGAAATATCAACCTGGGCCTACGATGTACATTGCAGATACCCTATCACGAGCATATGTGGAAGATCCAAATGATGACGAACTTGAAATTGAGACATCAATGCGCATCCACTCATTGATGGAACATCTACCTGTCTCAGATGAGATCCTGCGTGATATCACAGATGCCACGTCAGAGGACGAAGTGTGTTGCAAGCTCACACAAGTTATCCAGAGAGGCTGGCCAAGATACATAGGCGAATGTGATCCATTAGTTCAGCGGTATTGGCCACATCGGGATGAGTTATACATTGTCGAGGGACTGATATTTAAGGGAGAGTGCATTGTTATTCCCTCATCACTTAGGAATGCCATGCTTGGAAAGCTGCATGAGTCCCACCTGGGAATCGAGAAGTGCAAGGCTAGAGCACGCACGGTGATGTATTGGCCTTCAATAGCAGACGATATTGAGAAGATGGTAGCAGCATGCAGTATTTGTCTGAAATTCCGAAGGCAAAACCAAAGGGAGCCACTGCAGCCGCATCCAATGCCAGAGCTACCATGGATCAAGGTAGGCGCCGATATATTTGACTATGGAGGAAAGGCTTATCTTATCATAGTTGACTATTTCTCTAAGTACCCAGAGATCTGTCCTCTAAGGGGGAAGTCAGCCAGTGTGGTGATTGAAATGTTCAAGTCAGTCTTTGCCAGACATGGCATCCCAAAGACTTTAGTAGCTGACAACATGCCATTTGGGAGCTACGAGATGCACCAATTTGCAAGGATTCATGGGTTCAAGATAGCTACCACAAGTCCTTTACATGCTCAAGCCAATGGACAAAGTGAGAGGATGATCGGCACGATCAAACAGCTGATGCGCAAAGCTCATTAGGAGAGAAAGGACATTTATATTGCACTGCTGTCATACCGCAACACCCCAGTGTCAGGACTACCTTACTCCCCAGCTGAACTCTTGATGAGTCGCAAATTGCGTGACAAGTTGCCAGCAACTACTTCTAGCCTTAAACCGAAGGTTGCAGAGAGTGCCTCCAACATGCTCAATGCAAGGCAGGAAAAATCCAAGATGTACTTTGACCGAGGGACCAGATCCTTACCTCAGTTGACGCCAGGAGACACTGTACGAGTCCAGTTTGGACGTGAGTGGAAACCAGGTATTGTGTCGTCTAGACATGAAACACCAAGGTCGTATATTGTGAACACTGACGACGGTGGTGTATACCGTCGTAATCGGAAGTGGATCAACAAAATGCCAGAGCCATCCCCACTCATCAGACAGGAGGACCCACAAGATGACACTGACCACCAGTCAGTGTTACCCCAACCAAGGCCAGAAGCTCAAATTCAGACAGAGCCTACTGTTGCTACACAACTCACTGGTCCAGCAGTGATGCCAGTGCCAGCAGCTGCCACTCCACCTAGGCAGTCACCCGTACATCTGGCTGCTCCACCAGATCAGCAGTCACCAGTTGCCAGGACTCTACCAAGACGTCCACTGTCCAGCAGAATGAAAAGACCACCTACATATCTGACGAAAGACTATGTTGTGCCTTAAATTGTACTTGCTTCACATAGCTAGACAAAACCAAAGATTGCTAGTCAGGGACTCATATATGTCTACATGTGACTATAAAGACTGGTAGTTCACATATAATATAAAGACTGGCAGTTAAAGTTTAACCAGAGATTGGTATTCTGGTGCCCATATACATCTAGACAAGACTATAAAGACTGGCAGTCAGGTGTTCACATATATCTATACAAGACTATAAAGATCAAACATGATATGATTACTGTCAGTTAAAGTTTAGGCTTCCAGTAAGGGGGGATATCACAGATGTGTTTATGAAAATACCGAACTAAATGGTTCTAGTTAACTCTACATAACGTGGGCGGCCGCTTCCGGTTTTTCCCCTATTATCACCCAACAGATCGCTGCCATGCTTGTGCATCTTGTACTTAAGAAGATTAAAGTTTGTATCATCAATCTACAACTTCCCAGCTGTTTCCCATTTGTAACAGTATCGGTAAAAATGTCAATGAGATCGTGTACATAAATTAGGTACAAAGTAGGGCCCAAAATAGACCCTTGAGGGACACTGCAGACCACCCCATCCTCGGCAGAAATTTGGTTGTTAAATTTTGTTTGCTGAGTACGATGTAGTAGATAATTATCCATTAATTCTAAATTGTTATTACGTATACCATAAGCTTCAAGTTTAAAATGAAGGATGGAGTGGTCCACGGTGTCAAAAGCCTCAACAAAAGTAGAGAGGGTATCAACAGTAGAGAGCCCCTTTCGAAAACCACTTGACAATTTGTAATGACATTACGATAATCCAAATGGGTTTGCACCTGATTGTTCACAACCCTTTCAAACAATTTACCCAATATGGGTAGTACAGATATTGGTCTGTATTTTTTTGCCAATTTGGGGTTTCCCCCTCTGTGAATAGGGGTAACCATAGCTTTTTTCCAACAGTTCGGTATATCATTTGTATAGTGTCAGTTGAGACTCTAATACGATAAACCATGTAAAGCTGATGGTTTGGATGTTTTAATTTCATTTATAAATTTTTAGGAAATCCATTTTATTTGCCACAAAGTTTGGCATATCCTCTTATATGCGTCTGCCATAGAATTTCCAATGTGTGTTTTTTGTTGTAGCTAAGGAAGGCCCTATATGAGTAAAATAGTTGTTTAAATGATCAGCCGCTTCTGCTATAGGCACTTCCATACTAGTTTCTTCATTTAATAATTTCTGTTCGTCCACACTATTTACGGTGTCATGACCTGGTAGTATTGTTTTAATTAGCCTCCAAATTTTGCTGTGGTTGCCATTAGATCTATTAATCGTACTGTTAATATAATCTTGCCTGGCTTTCTTTGTAAGTTTGTTGACTGAGTTTCTGGCTTTTCTCGCATTTTTTCTATTTACTAAGTTATTCTTGCCTTATACTTTAGCAAAAAGTCTGAGATTTTTTTTATAATTTGGTCCATGATTTCGTCAGTGAGCCAAGGTTCCCTTTTTTCTTTATTTTATAGTTTTTCCAGGGGCAGTTTACGTCCAGATAGCTAGTAATCAAATCAGAAATGTAAGTCCACTGTTCTGTGGGGTTGTTTTTTTATAGTGTAATTATAATTCCAGTCATAATTCATCAGTAATTGATAAATGTCAGCTTGATTGAAGTTGCGATATGACCTTCCAATAAAAGCTTCGCTTCGTAAATTATTCTGCCGTCAAACTCGGTGGAATATGAACCAAGCTATTTTCATCTCGTGGGTTTCCTTCTAAATATATATGGCAATTTGGAGGCAACCTTTTTCTGTATTTCAGTGAGAGGGATGGGAACAACCTTTTGAAAAATATGTCCATTGGTGCAATTATTGGTAATTATATTTGATGGGGGTGGTGGTAGTCAGTATTTCCAAGGGAAGGGTACTCTTCTCTGTATTTCCATTGTCGGGGGGGGGGGGG
This sequence comes from Alentia gelatinosa, assembly GCA_950022655.1. Lineage (NCBI taxonomy): Eukaryota > Metazoa > Annelida > Polychaeta > Phyllodocida > Polynoidae > Alentia > Alentia gelatinosa. The sequence goes on from OX465584.1 coordinate 34,267,876, forward strand.
GAGCAATTTTTCTGTTGGGGTGAGGACAGCTTAAGTACTTCGGGGGGGGGGGGGGGTAACAGTGTGTGTTTTCAGTGTGTGTTCAGGGGGAGTATCAATTTTTGTCGTTATTTCGAAGGGAATATTTCTGGGACTTTGTGGGGACCCAACCTTGTTATTTAGGTGGCAAATTTCTTTGGGGGGGGGGGGGGGCAACTTCAGTACTTCTGAATGGGGAAATGGGGAGTGGGATCCCAATTTTGTATTTCCTTGGGGTGCAAAGCTTTTCTATATAACCCGTAAAGAATTTCGAATTTAGTTATATAGGAGATGATAATGTTAATATGAAATACAGAGATGAACCTAATATCAAAAAATGATTTGAATTATGTAACATGAACAGAAAGCGGATCTTGTATAGATCATCTTTTAAGTATTGGTGAACACAGTGTGGAAATTGAATTAGTTAAAAAAAACTTTCAATGATCATCTAACTATTAGAGTAAAACGACAATATGCAATTAAAAAGATTCTTTTCCTCGTTATACCTTATGTTGGGAGGTGTATTCATCCCTAATTGGGTATGGACAATATGTACCTCTACAACCCCTAATATGTTAGTATAAAAGGGGTGTTCCATTGGCTTTCATAAATTTGATGACATTGGTCACAGTGACTGACCTCTGCTACACATGTTTATAGTACACAGGCCAACAACATATGAGGAAAGGCAGTGCCAACTGATATTGTGGGGTCACTGTTTGCAGGGACATGACAAAAAATGGTTGATTAGATTTTAATCATCATTAATTCAGTTGGCAGTAATTGTTTGACTGTAAATGGTAACAAAAGCTAGGTGTACAGTAACCTAACATCTGTAATAGACCGCATTCGTGTGATAGCATGTGTCAATTGGTGATCGCCAAAATACCTGCAGAATATTTAACTGTACTTTGACATTTAAAAAGATGTATCAATGCGAGAACATTCTCTGGATTGAGCTCATTAGAATAGTCATACTTTCAAATAGTCAAAGACTAACTTGATATAGTTTAGGGATTGCAATGAAAGGTTGGCACCAATGTGATGAAAGTAAGAATGGGTTTTACTTTAGTCTTGGATTTTTGTGAGACTGGTGTATCTCCCACTAGTAATGAGGGTCCCTAGTCTCATTGGTGTGCTCTCATACACATTCACATGAGAAAAGTCCCTGCACCAATGTGACTGCCTCCCTCAATAATGATGTGTTCACGAACTGATTTGATACATTTGGATTTTTATTGACATTACCAAACCATGAAACTGAAAATAAACATGAAAATTGTCTCACACTAGTAGGGTTTACAATGACATTTCATATGTTGGAATATGAGATTTAAACTATCAGACTATAAATGTGATAAAGATGACTTAGATACGATGTGAGTGTGTTTCAATATCTAATCATAACTGATAAGATAACTGTTGTCAATACTATGTGACCAGATTTTACAGCAAACATGGAACAGTAAAATAGCACACAAAAAATCCAAATCAAGTATTTGGGTGATTTTCTGCTCATACATCAAAATACATCAATACAATAATACTCCTAATAACATAAATACCTTACCACAATTGCCCTTTGAGGAGGACAGTAATTGGAGTACTTAGTTTGGTTTTAAATGGCCACACTCTGGTTGGCTACATGTGGCATCCTAAAGAAATAATAACAATGGATATAGATCTCAAATCTCCCTAGATTGGATATATTCTTAGACAGAGTAGGTATCTGAGTAAATAACATTGACAGTTAACTGGGTTTCAAGACATAAGAATCTTATGCGAATCTAATCGATACTTGAACTTGACGATTCTAATACAAGCTAGAAGTGACAGCAAGTGACAATAGTACTGGATAGCATAAACTGACATTATTTATAAAGTGACATCTATATGTTAACAATCCACCATTTTACATGAAGAGGTAATTTAAGGTACATACCATTCCAATGCACGTGTTGTTTGATGCTTAAATTTGAGTTACAACAGTGCTTCACTTCTCTGAACCCTATGTTCTTTGCACATGGTTTGAAGCTGTAGTTCTGCAGTAACTGACAGTTCAGCAGTAAATATCTTCTTTTTTGAGGCAAAGTTTTTTATTTGTCATTTCCATAGATGTACATCTCACACTTGTTCCTTTCCCGAATTGAATCAGCTAATTCTCACAGTTCCATTTTACTCATATACATTGGTCAATTTCTTCTTGCTCTTAGATTTTTTTTAAAATTTTAATTTTCTAAGCTATTAATCAATTGATAACTAATCTGAGCTAGTCTAACTAAAACCTTACTACTCTCTCTCTCTTGTTTTAGATATTGATTGCCACCTTTTTGTCATTTATTCTTATTATCTTTACATGCTTCTTCTTCATTTGATTCATCAACTCTATTCCATCTGGTCTTTTGATTTCATAGTTCTCTCCCTTGTTGTTGTAGATTCCCTCCTTCTAGCTGCTTTAGTGGTAATCTTTCTTTTTCCCCCTTGTTCTCACCTCCTCCTGAAATATTATACCATACATATTGATATTTTTGCCTGGCTTCTCCTTCAGCTTTGCCTTTCCCCTTCTTCTTATATACCAGAGTAGTATTAAACACTAGATTTTCTGGAGATGCTACAAATTCCCTTAAGCCCAACGCACACAATAGGTGACTTTTTTCCTTGCGATATGCTTGAGACTTTTTAGGAAAAATATCGCAAGGGAGGTGCGATAAATGCAGCAGGGGTCGGGAAAAGTCGCCAACAAATTTTGCTCGAGCGTCGGTCCCCCCAGCAGGAGGTTCACCGAAAATCTCTATGCCTATCCATGCACACCTTGAGACTTTCCTTGAGACATTTTCTTGCAAAAAGACTCAGCAATGGATAATCGGCTTCCAGTAGCAACAAGATGGATGCGAAGTGGGCCATTTTGGCACTTATGTTGTTGTTTTTTTAAACTTTTATCTATACCTGTCTTTCCAACTAGCCAACTTATTTCTCAGCACTTGTATGAATATCATCCAGTCCATATCATTACTGCAGAACAGCTTTTGTTTGAGGATTGTTTGTCTGTATTGCTAGGTTCCATATACCTTCCAACCAGGTCCTAATGGTTTCTTAGAACTTTTTAACCTACACTCTACAAAGAAATGTATAATGTCATCCTTTTCCTAGCAGAAGTTACATTTTTCTGAATCTACAATTTTCTTTGCTGTTAGGTACGCATTACATGTGTTGGTTCTGTTCACTATTCTATATTGTAAGGACTGTACTCTAGTTTCCTTGGTGGTCCAATAGAGAGTTTGAGATATTTCTTCCTATTGCTTAGGTTTGATATCTAATTCTGTGAATACCCTTTGCCATTTCTCCCTCACTCTTGATTTTTTCGCCATTTTGTCAAGTAAGAACTTACAATGTATATATATATATATATATATATATATATATATATATATATATATATATATATATATATATATATATATATTTACCATTGACTGTTAGTACATCTATCAGGTTTTCCCCTGGTACTTGCAACAACCAACCAATTTCTTTGATCTATCTCTTTTCCACCTCTAGAATTCTGAGACCTGGTATGGCTGATCAAAGAATGAACATGTCCAGGAAGGAGAAATGTGTGCCATACCTAGCATTTATTTCTACATGTGACATTAGTCCACCCTTCTTACATAAATATTTTATCTGAAAGATTCCTGCTTTCTTTAGGTGATTTTCTGTGCTTTCCTGTACCCCTACCCTAATGAACATGTTCCCCCAAATAGCTTGATTTAAATCAACTTCATCCTCCCTGGGTTGGATGTTATATACCCTGTCCCACACTCCTGTAACACTCTTGTAAAATATACTCTCTAGCTGAATCATTTGTTTTCTGTTCTTACACAAAATAAACTTAAATATTTCTGATTGTTTTTCAAAATACTTTTTAAAGAGGAATGTCCAATTTGTTTACTCTTCCAAAGCTAGCCCTTTTACCCATTAGATGCCCAACACCTTGGTTTTATATACCTCCTTAAATTTACATTCTATCCTTTTTTTATTAGTCTGTTAGAATGGAATGATACATATGCATGACTTATCCCCATATAATTACAAGTCGAGAGAGGCTCTTAGATATCTCTAGAATCTCAAGTAGGCTATTAAGTGATCTTTGATTTTTTTCAAAAAATGTATTTCTAATAATACAACCTAATACCTCTAAGGTTAAAATGAACAGGTATGGTGAATCACAGCTCCCCTTTTTACTTCAAACCATTGTGTTGTGAACCCGTTATTAATCACGCAACATTCCTGGGTTTTGTATATAACCTTAACCCATGAGATAAATCGTTCCCCCAAACTAAAGAGTTGCAGCATTTCAGTTATGGCTGGCCAGGTGACAGAGTCAAAGGCTTCCTAAAGTCCAGTGACACCAAACCCCCTTCTTCTAGGGATGAGTCATCTAAAACAAGTATGTCATCTATTTTCCTAATGTTGTTACAACAAAATGGTTCCTGACACATGCTGTTTGGTCTTCATTTATAATCCTGTTCAAAATTATCCTTAATCTAATTGCAAGTGATTTGGTTAAAATTTTGCAGTCTGTTTTTAGGAGTGTTATTGGTCTCTCACAATCAATCACATAGGCGCTTTACTGATAGCGTAAATGCATTTTGATTGCCTTGCCTGACCAGGAGGTCTTCACTGGAGGTGGGGGCACCTCTATAGGCTACGATGGTGTGTGAGCTGATTCGGCTTCAAGGCTACTTCTACACTTTTTATTCAGAGTGGTGGCCTTCTTGCTGCTCTGTTCTCTCGCTGGTGAGCAGGGAGTAACTGTCGGAGTGGTATCACTGGCATCTTTATTGGTGGTTGTCTCGATTTCTTCCAGTGTATTGGGCTCTTTGGTCTTTTTCAGATGTTGCTGGTTTCTCCTGATGATGTCAGTTGGGCCAGTAGTGTATGATCTTTCATCTAGCCTTTCAACTACTGTCCCCTTAGTCCAGGCTTTGTTGCCAAGTATGAAAGGCTCTAGGCACACTGTGTCTCCTTCCTCTAACGGGTTGTGCAGGGCTGGACAGCATTCCTTGTGTTGGAGTGTTTCTGTGGTCCTGAATAGCAAGGTACAGGTCAGTTTCGGCTTCTCTGCACTTACGCATGATCTTCTTTGCGGTCTTGACTGCTGATTCTGCCTTTCCGTTTGCCCTGCTGTTGTATGGGCTGCTGGTCATCTGTTCAATGTCTCATGAATCACAGAAGTTATGGAATTCCTCGGATACATACTTTGGTCCATTGTCGGACACCAAAGTATCTGGGATGCCATATCTGGCGAAGTGTGCATTTAGCTTGCTGATGATGGTTGGAGAGTCTGTTGCTGGTAGCATGTCAACTTCCCAGAAGTTGCTTAGGTAGTCCACAGTGACGAGATAGTCATGTATGTGTAGGGTGAATATGTCTGTCCCTACCTTGGCCCAGGGTCTGTTGGGCATGTCATGGCTCATTATGGGCTCCTTTGGGTTTGCAGATTCATATGTCCTGCAGATTTTGCACTTTGAGATAAAATCTCTGATTTCTTGTGCCATGTTTGGCCAGAAGATGCTTTCCTTGGCACTTCGTAGACATCCATCTATGCCAAGGTGTGACGAGTGGATTTTGACCTTCAGGGTCCCCCGTTCGCTCATGAGGATTGCAACACGCTCGCTGGGGAATACCAATCCTTCGTGCACTGCTGATCTTCTCATTGGGCCATCCTCTCATTATGGTCTCTTTCAGTGCCGTCATAGTCAGGTCGACTTCAGTGGCTCAGCAGATGGTCTCTATCCTGGAGTCGGACATGGCCACATATTCTGTCGCATTGAGGTTCTCAAATTCTTCATGACGTCCCCCGGTGGTCTGTCTATATGCTCGAGATAGAGTGTTGGCGAGGTACATCTCTTTCCCAGGTGTGTATGCGATGTCCACATCATATTGCTGAGGACCCATTAGCATGCCTTGTAGTCGCTTCGGGGCACTTGCTAATGGCTTCTTCATGATGCTTTGTAGAGGCTTGTGGTCACACTGACCTGTCATCCAAATGTGTATTGGTGGAACTTTTCAGCACTCCACATGATGGCAAGCATCTCCTTTTCGATCTGTGCATAGCGCATCTCCGTGTCAGTCAGGGCGCGGCTGGCGAACAATATCGGTTGTCCATCTTGAAGCAGTGCTGCCCCGAGTCCAGTCTTGCTGGCATCACATTGGATGATGAGCTCTTTGTTTGGGTCATAGTACCTCAGAACCGGTGCCTCGCTCACAAGTTTCTTTACTTGTTGTAGTGCCCTGTCTTGGGCACTGGACCAGTTCCAGGGTACATTCTTCCTGGTTAGCTGTCTGATTGTCTCCATGATATCAGAGAGATGTGGTAGGAACCTTGCCAGGTAGTCAATGAACGCGTCCAGTTGCTGAATTCCTTCAACATCGGTTGGTTTCTGCATCTCCATTATGGTGTCCACTTTAATCAGATCGGGCTTCAGGCCTTCACTCGTGATGAGATGTCCTAGAAACCCTACAGATTTCTGGCGCAGTTTCATCTTCTTAGCATTGAGTTTGATACCTTTCTCTTGGCATCGTTGAAGTAGATGTTCCAACTTCCACTCAGCTTGGCGGCGTTGACGTATTTCACAAGATCCTCCAACCAACATTGGCTGGAAGGTCGGCTGGAAGGTCTTTTCGCTCCCAAAAAACGGTTGTTTGGTGGAATTCATGCTATAGTTGTGTCTCACTTCACGAGTTTTAAGGAACAAGTTAATGTGCCTATTTACCAAATATTGAGGTATATAAACATGGCGAATTTAGCTGGTTCAGTTCAAATAGCTCAGAAAATACCAAAACAACCAATAATTACATGTTCACTCCATTTCCGCAGCAGGCAACACACTGACTTTCAGTCAGCGTAATGCTTGCTTCGAAGCTGGGGTTTGACAGTGTCAACATGGTATGGTCAATATGGCGTAGTGGCACGGACGTGTTGACAGTGAGCGGTGACAGTTACCCTGAAAATATTTGTGTTAAAGATGGTGCCTTTATCCTGAGGGCACTGGAGTCTTTATGGCGGAATAACTTAAGATAACTTAATACACTGGGCCGGCTGTCGCCGCTGCCACTGCCAACCGCCTATGCTCAATTATTGGATAATCTTAGAGAGGCACTAGACTACCTTTCAACGTCTGACCAGGGCTGACTGACCCTGATTAGACGGAGCAGCAAGCTGGGAATCCCCACCTCTGCTCTTGCTCACCCATTCATCACTCATATCCATTTCCATCTGAATGAGCCGTAAAGGCATAAGGTTTCTACATCAGAATATTAGGAGTTTGTTCCCAAATTTGGGGCAGATAAGTCTCTTGCACCGCAACAATGACGTCATCACCATTTCGGAAACATGGTTGGATAGCCAGTATGATGATCATATGGTGAATATGAGAGGTTATTCCATATTTAGACAAGACCGTGAGGACAGAGTTGGCGGTGGCGTAGCCTGCTATCTAACAGACACGTTGGCGCCATAGATAGTTGACCTCTCAGGAACCACGGCTCAATTGGAATACTTAACTGTTACAGTGAACAAGAAATGCATCTCATGCAATCTGTGCATAATAACTGTACCCCTAAGAGCAGTACGTATTTATAGTTTTGTGGATGGGTATATAATAATAACACTGACTAGTTTGGGTAGTTTAACGTCCAATTTGTTCAATTAGACTTACTTTTGTTTACTTTACTAAAATTGGCATATCCTGTTGGAATAACAAGGCATGCTGCCTGGTTGATCCAGACATCTTACTCTTCTTGATAATATCTTATCGAAAATCTTACATTCCCTGAGGAAGTCAAGAATTTCTCTCTTGCCAGTGTTGTACATTGACTAGAATGTGATATTTAAACCGCATTGAAATTAGGGTATTTGAGAAAGATGGGATTATGGGACATACAATACCAGTCGAGACAAATAATGTTCCTTTTGTTTTTTATTCATACATTTATTCACCAAGCGGAGCAACTTACATACGGTCATTAATTCATAAACAGAAATCACAAAATAAAGTTCATTATATAGACGTAGATTTCACTATGATATGATTTTATATAGAGCAATATAAGAGGTTATGTACGTCAACTGTCATCTATCTAAAGGATCACCCATTGATTGTGCCATTCCTGGCGAGCTTTAATAACAATAGTGGACGGATAAATCATTTTTATTATGATAAATAGAGGGATAATGCATCAGCAATAAGAATGGACGGAGCTAATAACATAACCTGAGTGAGTGAATTTCGTCTGCTGCATGCTGACAAAATATCCAACATACTTGTGATTTACTATTTTTTGTATCAGCTTGCCATAAGAGGTGTTCTTGCCATGTCTTAGAAAACTGTACTTGTGATTTACATATATGTACATTGGGTAAGACACCAAATATAGTGATATAGGAAATGAATCAATGCACACAGAACTCGGTGGCGTCAGAGAATCTAAACCTGATACGAATATGAATAATAAAGCTTTATAAAAAAAACCCAGAGTTTTCACAGCAATGGTGGTCTAAGTGTTGTATTGTTGTAGGCGTAGAGTAAATTAAGAAAAATAAGAGTACCGTAGATATAGTAATGTAAAGTGATTTCAGACTGATACTATATTTCAAGTGCAATGGCAGAATAAAAACAACTTGATGATATTGTACGTCTTGACTTAGACATTGAACATTAACAGAGAAGGCCCCATGTAACTAAAAAACTTTAGCACGTGAAGGTTTTCACTGAATCTGGACCATGTATCTAATGAAAGTAGAAAAATATGAAGACTTATGGAACAAGTGCCGTTATTTGAAAGGCCACTCAGAACCTGTGAAAGTAGCAATGAATCAACAATTTTTTTTGCTATGCTAATGCCAGTACCCCTATACTAATACCTGTACTGTACTTTAGATGACTGGCAGGAAGCTGACCTGATTCAGATGACCAACATTACTTCCTTCTTTTATGAAATGCTCACTTCATAAATAATGGTTTGTCAAGGGATTTCGCGAAAGTATTTCATAATTACGACAGCTCAGCTTTTCTCACATTATTTTCATATTTTAGATCTATCATATATTAAATAATGAACGTTTGCAGCTGTATGTATCCACCAAATGTATATATTACATGAGACTCGCCTTAAAGACTAAACATTGTGGTCCTGTGGCTTTGCAGAACCAGAGGAGCGGATTCTGGTGCTTTATAACTATAAGTACAGGGCTGAAAACTATGGTCTCATTCAGAATCTTCCTATGTATGACCATTATCAATAACACGTCAGAAAACATAGCCTAAATCAGTGATAACATTATTCCAACAACAACTTCTTCATCGCACAGAACATGCGAATTGTGAGCCTGATTTTAACTTTGGTATTGTGAAAACACGTCACTCTTAATAGTTCAGCGACAACTCTGAGACGACAAAAAGACATCAGCCACAAGAATAACACTGTCTCTCATCACAATATGACGATATGTAAGTGGAAAATAAATAATTCATAAGAAGTGGAATGTGGTATTTGATAAGACACAATTGGACATATGACACAGAGATAACTCCGAAACGCTGGTTCTAGGACGTTCCAGTCTTGATTATCTTAAACAAGGAGCTAATGTTGTTACTTTTGATGGCTGCACGACAGGCGGTGATCATATTTGTCTTGGGTTTGCCAACTGAAAAATAAGATGAAATATCTCAACTATAAGTCTTGACACAGACAAGTTTGTAGAATTAGAAGTATATATATATATATATATATATATATCTTGTATATATCTTGAGGCCCTCTCAGTGTGAAACGTGAACCCTTAAATAGAGGATGGAATGTGCAGTACAATGTATCAGTATTTGAGATATCCATGTTTTATAACCTGGCTGAATTATTAAACCTTATCTAGCGTTTTTCTTTCTCATGAGAGATAATGCTACGATTTCAATGCTATATGGGTTGTTTTGTCAGAGGGGTAGGAATGATGGTAAATAGGTGTAGCTCACGTCTGAATGATGAAATATCTCAATTATAAGTCTTGATAGAGACAAGTTTGCAGAATTAGAAATATAGCATATATCTTGAGGCCCTCTTAGCATGAAACGTCAGATGTGGAATTGAAGGAAAAATACTGTATGATTTATGCACTTAAGATTGTACATCCAGCGCGGTAGGCACAATAACTTTTTTTAATTTAACCCTTAAATATATGATGGAAAGTACAGTACAATGTATCAGAATTCGAGATATTCGTGTTTGATTACCTGGCAGTATTATCATACCTTATCTAGCATTTTTCTTTCTCATGAGAAATAATGCTATATGGGTCGCAAGGGGAGGAATAACAGTAAATTGTTGTAACTCATGTCTGAGTTTCCGGGGGAAAAGTGGTATATGTACACTATAATCACGGCTTTTGTTTGTGGACGGATGATCACATACATCGAGTTGCTAACGTGATATAATATGTGAAACCATAGTTATGGTGACAGTACGGGGTAAATTTATGAGTTGTTTCGGAGAAATCCATTCTGAACGAGCCGGCACGGCGAGTTCAGAACGGATTTCTCTGAAACAACGAGTAAATCTACCCCGTACTGGCACCATCACTATGGTTTCATATTATTATATACCTTAATTCGGTCTTAATTCGCTAAAACTGACCGTAATTCGACGTAGAAATCACTTGGCACAACTCGCAAAGACGATGCGTACACTAGCAGACACGCCGGATGTTGATAACAGGAAGTGATCACCGCGCAGGCGCGAATACATTATCCCGCCACATAAATTACCGCTCGATCACCCTGCTACGCTCGATCGTGCCGTCGGACAGCTACACTCGAGCGGTGCAGTGTCTCCGCTACTTGTTGACATCGACGAGTCGCCCGATCGGCCCGTGAACGTAGCGAAATCGATATTTCTCGCATATCTAAGCTATCTAAAGTGTATCATGTGGTTCGTTATCGTATTCCACCTCGATGTTTGATGTATTTTTTCACTAACTCGCTCCGTGGTTACTGTACGACGCCACAGAACTCGCAAAGTGAAGGGATCCGCCATTTTTGAATCTGGCACCTAGAATTCTGTTGTCGGCCTCTCGACCAATCAAAATGCGTTATTTCTTCAAAGGGTGCAGTCTGTCAGCCAAAGCGTGCCGGTGAGGGTCAAAGGATGCAGTCTGTTAGTCAAAGGGTGCAGTCTGTCGATACCCAAAGCCACCGGTACAAAGAATCACAGCGTACAGTGCATTCTGTGTACGATAACTGTACCCCTAGGAGCAGTACGTATTTACACTGATTTAGTGCATAGGTATATAATAATACATGAGTATGCCCTAGGTCAACCTCTGGTGGTTTACCACTGCCTGTCCAGAAAACCATCGTTTGTTGTATTCATTAGCCATCATCATCAACCATGGATAATAAAAGTCTAGCTTTCGACTAAGGTTCAGGCGAAGGAGTAGAGGTATACAAGTGTAGTTCACATCTAAGTTTCTGGTAGAGGTATACTGATATATAAGTGTAACTTACGTCTGAGGCGTGCAGCGCGCTGGATCATTTGGTTGACTTGTTTAAGGCAAGCGAGCAGCTCGGTGTGGTTGTTACAGCGGATCTTGTAGCCATTTATCAGATCGCGATTTAGGTCATACAGCTCCATGTAACCTTTCCGCATATTCCGCCTGAGTGCACAAACAAAATTACAAATCAGATTCCACTACAGCATTTATCCGTGTTCAATTTTTAAACAAAAAAATATCTACAGGTTATTTGGAGTATATGAGATGCGTAAGATATGTTCAGGGATTAACCCTTTAAGGACGGCTGCCTGGGTTCCAACTACTCCCATAAGGACGGATACTGGTGGTAGTCTGTCTGGCTACAGGACAGCCACATAATAGTTAAAACTGATATCCAAGTTTGTAATCATGCAATATGATACATAATGATAAATATTTTATTTCTTTTTAATAGATTGCTTAATAAATATTGCTCTATTATTTCTTCGTTAAAACATTTTTCTTAATATTGGGACAATGATGCCTCAAGGCATCATGCGTTTTTAGTGCGGTGATGCCTCCAGGCATCATGCATCTTTAGCGTGGTGATGCCTCCAGGCATCATGCGTCCTTAAAGGGTTAAAGCGCTAGATAATCCAGTCCCACTCAATCTCATAGGACTATGATAGGTGAGGGGTTCACTTATACTCACATGTCACCCATGAGACGGGCGTCCTCTGCCCGCACCACCAGACTACGGATGAGATTAGAGTGATCCGCCATCTCCGCAGACAGTTTTTGTCGCACTGCATGGAACTCGTCAACCTGAAAACAGGCGATGAAGAGGTAACTGGAGGGAATCTATGAAAATAAGGTGCTGTCTCTGATGTCTTCTCTACATTGCGCCAGCACCCAGCATGAGAAGTGTAGCATGATTCTATACCTTTAATAAACGGAGCTTGCGCAAGGAAAAGGAGGGAGGGAGGGAGGGAGGGAGGGAGGGAGGGAGGGAGGGAGGGAGGGAGGGAGGGAGGGAGGGAGGGAGGGAGGGAGGGAGGGAGGGAGGGAGGGAGGGAGGGAGGGAGGGAGGGAGGGAGGGAGGGAGGGAGGGAGGGAGGGAGGGAGGGAGGGAGGGAGGGAGGGAGGGAGGGAGGGAGGGAGGGAGGGAGGGAGGGAGGGAGGGAGGGAGGGGGAGGGAATGAATAGAGAAGGACCTGCATTGATTGGCTATTCAAAGGTATATTCCTCTGTCAACACTTAGTTCATGGATCAGTACACACCTATCTTTAGCTACCTTGTAGGGGATTCAATTGCCAATCCCCTACAATACCCACATACAAAACGATTTTGCCTCATGGATGAGTGCACACAGACCTGTCTGCATGCTGCCTGCCCATGTGGTCCAACAAAAACTTTGTTCCTATATGCACCAATAAAGTAGGTCAAGCCAATATCTGATGGTAAATGACATTACAAATGATTTTACAAAACAATATCATTTGACTGGGTCTTGACTGATTCCTAAAACAAAGTTATGAACCATTTTGACCTCTGTTTGTGTGTAAATATGATGAATAAAATATTCTCATACACCTACTGCCTCCCCCCCCCCCCCCACCATTATGAGATTTGGCAAAAATACATGAATAGCACAACAAATATACATTTCACCTTAATAATGACACTTTCTAGGGTGTAAGCAACTGTCAGTGCCACATATGGAGATGGTAAATGTTACACTAATGCTGAATGTAAATCAATATTGAGTGAACATGTGTTTGGGTATGCACATTTCACCATAAAACCCCCCCACTTTCAACAAATACCTGAATATCTCAGTAAATATAGAATCTACCTGGAAAATTCCACTTCCTAGCACCTACTGTTTTTTATTCTCTTTCTAATGAGGCATATCATATTATGATTGAACTAGTTTTACAGGTAGAAATATGTCCATAAAGGAGTTCTTAAAAATGGATCTGTGACTCAAAAGGTCCCCCCCAAACTTAAATCTCTTATTTCTAAAAATCCATGTCAAAATACTAAATACTAAAACTATAATATATTGTATGGTCATAAAACCTTCTGTCCAAAACAGAAAACATATTCCTATCTCTACTTAGTGAGCTATAAAAAGCAAAAATGTGGTCAGGTCACTTAGTGACTTTACAAGCAGTTGTACTACAGTAGGCTATAGCCATAACCTAAAGACCAACCGTCCACCTACTAATAAAAACAAATATTTACCTTAATGAGGACGGTCTTGAGGTCTTCCATGTCCTTGGGAAAGTCAGCCGTGACGTGCAAGTCATCAATCTTCAGGAAGACACCTAAGGCCTGAATGACGTCTCCGGCCAAATCTATGTCGTCTGTTTTTATGGTTATCTGCGGAAAAAGAAAACGCCAGAAGATATGATCAGAAATTCTGAAAGAATTCGTTTCATTGTAAAAAAAAACCACGAGTAAAATATAATATATAACAGAGTAATACACTACTAGACACAATTTAGAGTTCATTGGTTCTATGTGATTCATATGTATGTTTGCAGGGATGTCAGTTGGGGTCGGGGAAAAAGTGGAAATATTTTCATGTGGGTTTTTCTGCCTCAGAGAGATGGGGAAAACTTGGATAATATGACATCGTCAGCTGAGATGGCATGGTGCTGAGAGTCTGTGGGGAGGTCCAAACCACTGTTATATTGGAGTAAATGAGGAAAAATCAATATTATCTGTTTTAAACGCAAAGGAAAGCTATATATACTGAATATGAAAAAGTGGATTTCCACGGAAAAATGGAAAACTGACATCTCTGTGTTTGATTCACTAAGATATTTATTCCATACCGAGTTAACAAAATGCACGATTCCAGATTGGTGCTTTAAGAATGGCATATTTTTACATAAGAGTATAGAATTTTGTTTTGTTTTGTTACCTCATTTTACACCAACATCCCCAATTCAGAAGGCTGCTACCTGGTTTACCGTATGCTATACAAAAACCGCCAAGGGACTATCAAACCTGAATATTTGTCAGCTCGTGTGGCAGATACTCACCAAAAGCAATTAAGATTTGAATGGCTAACATCACCTACAGGTAGGGGGTACTGCCATAGGGACACGGATGGCACCTACATGTGAAAACCTCTTCACGGCAGAATTAGAAAGGTTTGTCTACACCCAAAAGAGGCAACCACTAGTACTGCTTCGTTTTATTGATGATAGCTTTTTAATCTGGCAACATGGTCGGTCAGGACTTGATATCTTCATAAACCTTTTGAATTTTGACACCATCAAACTCACAGCTGATACATCAGACAGCAGAGTCCATTTCTGAGACATAGAAATATGGCTGTCCGCCAGAGAACAGAAACCACTCCGATGTATACTAAATCTAAAGACAGTAGCAATTACCTCCATTACAAGTCGGCCACAGATAATTCTGACTTCATCAACAATTGTATTTCGAAAGGAATAAACTTCATGTGACCCCCCGTGACCCCTCCGTGACCCCCCCCCCCCCCCCCCAAAAAAAAAAAAACACTTGAGGGACAACCTGATCAGGGCTAAGCTTCCACCGTTCAACCTGGAGACTGTCAAATCGAAACCAGTGGAACCCTGCCTAAAAGACACCCTTGGTAAGCGGACGCGCCGCATAAGCGGGTATCCCGCATAAGCGGGCATCCCGCATGTGCGGGCATCCCGCATGAGCGGACATCCCGCATGAGCGGACATCCCGCATGAGCGGGCATCCCGCATGAGCGGGCATCCCGCATGAGCGGGCATCCCGCATGAGCGGGCATCCCGCATGAGCGGGCATCCCGCATGAGCGGACAGATCTTTTGGTACAAAAAGGGGGGAAAACCCGTGTAAGCAGACACCTCAGATGGACACCCTATCATATGTAGCCTATTGATGTGGGGACATCACTCCAGATTAATCTCTGTGTGTGAGTTGCAGGTAGACTGACGGCCTCCATAGGCTGCTGTAGGTACCAGGTAGTGGCCTACCTGGTACCTACATAGTCTACCTGCCATAACGCTCCGTCTCTATCCCAGAGTAGCATACTCATACAGTGATAACATATCCACAAGTCCACCTATACAGGTGAGACAATAGTTGTTAGGTGGGCCTGTATGGACTTTGGGAGTGCAGGGGGCAGTGTAGAAAACAAGTAAAAATATGCATTAACTCATTCATAAATTATTCCTTTTCTAGTGACCTTTTCAATTTTCTAGATGTAACTATTTGTTATTTATAATTGCACATATATTTGATAAAGATTCCAATAATAATAATCATCATTTCTTTGTACTTATCCTAAAGGAATAATGCAATATGCAATTCAGTGTTTTGTAAGCAGTATAAACCTGAAAACCCTGTGTAATCGGACACCCAGCGTAAGTGGACACTTTGGCCCGGAATAGAGGGTGGCCGCTTACACGGGTTTTACTGTACCAACATCTGTTTGAGACCAAACAGCTGTAGGTATTGCCTGAAGCTCAACACAGATGGCAGAATCCTGTGCTCTGCCTCTGGTTGGACATACATGAGTAAATTCAATACCTTTTGCTTTAGCGTCAATCTGATCCACTGTATCACCTGTAAAAGGTGGGGTATCCAATATGTTGAGTAGACCAAATATGAATTGAAAATCTGCTTTGCAGTGCATTTTCTTAAATCAAAAAAAAAATGACCCAGCACTGAAATGCCCAAACACTTCAACAGTAGGGATTATACTGGCCTTGATGATGTGACCATCCACATTGTTGATTTTGTTTATGCTCACCCCGACAGCGAGAGGGCGAAATACATACAAGACCTGTTCAGTGTTGGAATTCAACTGTATCCAAGTCTTACACACCAATTGGGCTGAATGTGGTGGACCTTAATCGCTACTAAACATTCAAGGGTAAATATGGGTTCTGCAAACTGACTTGGCCATGTCAACAACCATTTTATTATATCTCCAGTTCACAAACCTCTCTTTTTCGTCATTTACCTTTTCACAGAACTGGTAAAATGTGTTTGTTAGGGGGCAAAACTTTTATGTCCTCCTCTGCTTACACACAACCCACTTTGTGAATAAGCATTAATCAACCAGGACCACCCAGGTCAACCACAATGAACATCACTACCCCATTTCAACACAGGAATGAAAGTTCTGATTATTTCCTACCACCACCCCAGTTGATCTGCCCTGGGCAGCAGATTAGGATGATATAATCATATATCATAACAATTTCTATCAACCAGGGCAGCCTCAGAATTCCCATGGATGAAACCACTGTAGTTGTCATGCCCGCACCATGAGAACCCATGACACACCCTTTTCTGGCTACACAAACCATTTCTCAACAACTTAACATCAGACAAATCACCCTGCTTATGCCACTGTCAATAATGTCGAAATAGAACCAACAGTCGATGTCAACATCACCCTGCTTATGCCACTGTCAATAATGTCGAAATAGAACCAACAGTCGATGTCAACATCGAGCTCACTTGAGTGGTAGCTGCCACTGTGATAACACCTAGCCACATCTTAAAAACAAATTGTCTGATTGGAAATAAAGTGTGGAAGAAAAAAGGATCAGACATTTATGGGCGATGCAGGCACGAATGCTGTTCGATACTGAAAATCCCAGGAAGCAGACAAACTGCTGCTCCAATCATCATGTCGATCTTCTACCACAAAGTCAGAGAAGTAATAATTCAGTAGCTTACCAATCCCCCCGTCTCCATCCTGAGGATTAGGGGTCCAGATCCTCGTAGTGAGACGAACGAAACATCCAGATTACCCTCAACGGTAATATCCTCCTGGAGCAGGAAGTTCTGGTTGATCCACATCACCACCTGTAGGGAGATTATTTAGAGACCATCAGCATATTCGTAAAGGTGGTGTGACCACATCGGAGATGTGTGTAGGCTTCCACAGTGGCTCACAACTCGATGTAACGTCAGTGTCCGTCATATATCTTGACCCTGTACTCTGATTTTATAGAACGTTTCATTTAACCATCAATGATTTTTTCAAGGCCCAGCTGTACCACACGAGTGGTAATCAAATCTATGTGATGAATTCAGGTAGAAATCTCACCCCTATACATTTACTGAGGTGTGAGTGTTTTTACTTCCCACACCACAGACATGGTATCAGAGGATTGGCTTTTGATATAGTAGGAAATTTACCACTGCTGGGGATGAATGAGAAAAGTGGCTGCAGTGGGACTAGAACCCCCCATCCCAGAATTCTGTAGTATGAGTTCTGATAATGAGCGTAGACAAAAATAAAACGGAATTGTAACCGCGGTAACCAATAACATAACAAATAGCCAAATAGGCCACTATTATATTTAAATGGCATTTTTTGTATGCCTGGATTTTATTGTCTTAATATTGTGTATGGACGAATTGAGACCTCATTTGAACTGCTCACCCGATTGACTCGATCGTTGACCTGGAAGACGACGGAGCTGCTGGGCTCGGGAACATTCTCCGTCACCAGCGCGTACATGGAGAAACGTGGCAGCTGTCGTGTGAGTTCAAACACGTGGAACTGTGCGCTGTGTGCAAGGGTCAGTGAATATCAGGATTAGTTATATATTCTCATCTCATCTCTGTACCACTATGAAAACGTTATTGGAGGGAGCAGCGGTAATCCATTCTCAATCGTTATTATTTGAACAGATCTATGAAATAAGAATTTGTTTGTAGGGTGTACAGGCAAATATCAGAACGTCGAACTGACAAAGTGCCGACCAATACGATGGTCATAATCTTTACTGAAATATTTCTGTGACTCTGTACAAAGTTCTATAAAATATGGGAAGACGCTAATTTTGAGTACCAAGATGAGCTGGTTCAACGTACTTTACCCAGAGAGTAAATTTTCTAATAAATTGTCATGTTGATTACTATCATATTACTAAATATTTAGTGATGTATATGTCACTATAAGTGTGAGGTTTAATTGAAAGAAATCGTGTAGCAAAATGTGTTTGACTACATTTTTTATTGGAGTACTAAAAAGGGACTCCGGTGTGTGGATGAAACAGTATTGTCCCCATATAGAGAAAAGGTCATACACGAAAAATGAACTGTACAGGCAGTATACCTTCACAGTTCCAAATTGGCTAAAATAGAATCAATCTGATTCCAGTGGCTGGAAGATTGATGACAAAATATTGGAAACCATGAATAATCAAGAAAGGATACAAAATATAAAGCCCTAAATCTATATAAGAAATTCCAAGTCGTTGCTTTATTCAAAACAAGTGTTAGCCGATTCACTAAAATTGGTATGTTAGTGTTAAAATTAGGCGCGAATAACGCAGGTAAATTACTCAACCTCTATGATATATCCCTGTGAATATATGGCTCGTTATTCGTGTTTCGTTGGTTTACTTTTAGACATGTGCACTTTGTTTCATAGACACCGTAGATATCCATGAACAAAGTTCCTACCTTAACATTTCGGGCTAAACCTATATATAAACACACCAAATTAATTCTGTACTCTAAGTAGAAAAAAGAGGTGCAAGGTTAGAGGCTTATGAACCGGATTCTTCCTCAGATGGCCCACGTGTGAGGTTTTGGACCTGTGAATGTTTGGATCGGTTGGCATAGGTTGTTTACCTACTCTCCTGAGAAACGGGACCATGTCCCTTGACCCTTGGTGAGAAAGGTAGAAATGATTTTGATTTTGAATCTAATTTATCAGTGTCGCCATACGACGTAAAGAATCTAATGTAAATTATTTCATAACTCACAAAAATATACAAGTTAGAAGGGATCATTTTGGGAAGAGATTCAATCAGTTTGTTATGATATATACCAATTAAAAAATATAATCATCTGTCATTTACTGCGATGAAAAAAGAATAGTGCCTACGTTTAGCATACTTTTTACAACTGGCACTGCTGTTATGGACTTTGCCATACAGAACATATATTCCTTGACATGAACATTTTACATCCATACACACGATTCTTTCGTTCATTCTATGACGAGTTATAATAACGCTACTTTAGAGCACACAATGTTCTTAAGAAAATCCGATTCATTAGTCTTTCTTACTTTTTGCCCATTGCAGAATTTGAGTCGCTGGAAACAAAATATTTATTAAGTCAACAGAAAATGGTTATCACATCAAAGTCAGACAGGACTGTCATATCAAATTGAATGCGTATACATATTAGCCTGTGGCTTCTTTTCATTGAGTTTCAGTATGCACTATAAAAAAGTGCTACCATTCTGACACGTCAGAGTAAATCGATCATGATAATCATCATAGGCATTACTGGGATTTGTATGGATCATTACTCTTCAAGGTCTTAATTTACAATTTAAACAAAATATAACTGCCTTGTTATTATTTGAAAGGAACAAACCCATCCCCAAGTTAGTGGGTCTATTTTCCTCGTTCCCCTTAATAAAATAGGAGGAAATACACAGCATTGTGAAAACAACTATAGTATATGAAGCACAACGGTCTAGAAAAGCCACTCGACTTTGGGTTCATATGCTACAAAAGAAATGTAAAATCATGTTGACCTTTTTTTCAATGGAAATATGGCTTGCTACCATTTTCTTATGGAAAGCTGTCATCTCTGTAGTTAATAATCCAACGTTTACTAACTACCGTTCTAATTGACATATTAGGAAGTGCGTACATCAACAAAAACTTCCCTATTGTCAACAACCCGACGGATCGGTCGGAATAAGGCCCAGTTAACTAGTATTGGCGTTTATGTCAACCCAGTATTTGTCTCCATGGGCTTAACGTAAGGAATACATTATTCCACGGCCGTGAAGAAATTAGAAACCCATTCGATGAAAATAACTTGGTCCGCACTCCATCTCGTTTGACCACTACAAAATTCACTCATTCGTAAATTAATCCGCGGTCAAACTCGGTGGACAGCGAACGAAGTTATTTTCATCTCGTGAGTTTCCTTCTAATTGTCTCAGCCCTTGTTCCCATAGAATTAACATTGTGAACTTGCACCCAACGCCCAAGAAGTATTATTAAAAAAAAAGTGAATGGGCGATGATATCACAAACATCAAGATGTAGTTCCTTCTTACTATTAGCATGTTTGATATATAAGTATCTTATGCCGATTTTTTTTGTTTTCTTTGGAGGGGTGGACGGCGGGAGATAACAGATTTGAAACCCGCTTCCCAATAGCTTTACAAGGTCGAAATTTATTGCAATCTAAATTATTTTCTCTGAAGACCCATCCCCGACCCACGGCCTAGACCGGTCAGTGAGAGTATCCCTTGATCTCAATTAGGTTGATGTTCGAAGATATCGTACGTTTCATTTCGGCTATGGGCTCGGTGAGAGGCATATAATGTCGATGTTTTATGGGCTTTAATCTTACATATTTACCTCTAATTATCAACAAATGGACAAAACATTCTGCTTGTACAGCACAACCCGCCATCCTATAGCAATGTCTACAGTTACCTGCATGACAAGAGTAGAATAGAGGGAAACTGGTTCCCGGTGAATTGATTCCAAAGTTATGAGTTATAACTTAAAGCATCCTCACCGAGTAATTTTGGAATTTATCACCCAGAACTTGTTTCCCTATATACCTTCAAATAATGATAAAAACTAGGGGAAGTCATGTCCACTCTTCTTGAGTAACTTTGGTTGGACCAAATTTCTTTGGTTGGTCCAGATTTCGTATTGTGATGCCAACCCACTATAGCGAAACAAGCACATCAACAGTGAAACAATTGTTTCTACACCCGAAGCTGCGGTATGTTACTAAGGAGTGTTCTGCAATAGGTATTTATAAAGAATGACCTGACCATGCTATATATGCTACAAAACAAGATGAGGTTATTTACGGAACTCGGCCTGGGGCCTCGTTCCGTAAATAACACCAATTCTCATCGAGTTTTTTACATGTGCACGTTATATATTTCTCTTATACCTATGTCGACATGAAAGCCCACACACGGTTGATATTTCAACATGTTTAGTATAACGGTGTACTGTACAGGGTTCAGTACATGATACTGCATCGGGAGCAGTAGTCCATAATCATCAAATATACTGCATGGGTATATGATAAATAATAATAGTAAAACTTTTGATTGAGTCAGCTTTTCATATAACCTACCACGTTACCTACCAAAATAAAACGCGAAAAACACATCTGCGTCAAAGACGGCAGTGCAGCACACCCACCTGGTTTTGTAGCCGACAAAGGCTTTGATGTGCAGGTCAACAGGAACATCTTTGGGCGGCAGAATGGGCACGGACAGGGAACTGCTTAGACTGGACATTGGTGGGTGACTGCAAAAATAAAATAATGACAATATACTTTTTCAGCCAGGCTATACATGGAAGTAGACAAGAGCTTTACTGTTTTCACACCAGAAGAAAATACTGTCGCCTGGCTGAAGCGCGGGCCGTTTGTAGCTCCTATGTTAATTCTCCATAGAAAATAATACAAAGTTTATTAACGATTAGCTGTTGAGCTACGTCCAGAACCTAGGAGCCCCTGACCTTTAAAAAAGTTGCCTGACCATCATCAGGCATCTAGTTTGACTTGGTTTAACATTGTACGCGAAAGGTCCACGCTTTGTATAATCACATCAAATAAGGTCGGTTTTCACACTTCATTTGACCACATAGGTCACAAAATCTTGGCTAAAGTTATATCGGAAATCCTGTATAGTGGAAGGATGTGATACGATCAAAGTAAAAGCAATGAAGAGTTTTATATTGTTTCTTTCTTGGAGCGTTGTGTACGTATATTTATCTCACCCCATGTATTTTTTCTCCATAGACTTAACATTGGGAACTCGTATCTATCGCCGATTAGACATTTAGGAAAAATATCCAATGGGGAATTATGTCACAAATGATAGCCCATTAGGCAATGTTGGGGGTGAGATAAATTCAGAAACCCATTCAAGTTTAGTGTTAGAGCTCAATCCCATCTCGTTTGAATCACTAGGTAATTCACGCGGCTTCACCATGTGAATTACTACGTGATTCAAACTCGATGGGATACGAGCTCAGACCCTAAACTTTCATAGGTTTCCTCTATAGTATCCGAAAGAAATCTCGGTCCTTTTTCATTATGAACTACATAACCACTGATGAGCTACCGCTTTCGCATTATTTTTTGAACAGCAATTACTATATAACAGACATTTACTCTCCCATGATTTATATAGAAATATGAGATTATTCTACAAGATTACAGCTAATATTCTAGAGCGTAGTCTGGTAAAAAAAATTGCCGTTTATTGTTTTTATCTTTTACCCGACAAAAATACTGTTGATAAGAATCAAGGACTAGTTGAGTGAATTTTAGATTTGGTGTGATAACTTAGTAAATTTTCTTTTATTCAAATAATTAGACATATCCCACTTTGCAGTTAAGAAAAATCCAATGTAGCTTTGTTGGATACTTTGCATCGTCAAATATGTGTTGGTGGTGACAGATGTGACCACGTTTGATATGAAAGTACCATATACATTAGAAAAGCATACTTACACTACGTGACTTTCACCTTCAAAGATGCCTTCGGCAAAAACTAGCACTGCTCTGATAACTGTGTCTGTAAAAACAAACATAAGTTCAGAAAGCATAACAGTGCCTGTCGTCCCCTAAAGAACAGGTCCCAATTGTAGGGCAGTGGGTAACAAGAATGTTTTAGTATAATGTAGCATAACGAGAGTTTATAGGTTATGCGCGGGCAAGGGTTCGCAACCATTAAATGTTAGTATAAATTTATTACTTGGAACTTTGATACATAGTCCAATCTTAATACACTTGTGTGTGGTTTAAATTCTTCCATGCTTCCCAATGGTGAATATCATGTCCACTTACAAGTATTGTCATTCGGTTATACCTTTTCTTGTACCAAATATCTCCAACCAGTTATTGGCTGAATCCGTTTATTCAAGCATTTTATCTTTAGAATAAGGTGTCTTTCCATTTCTCCATTTCAAGAATTGGAAACGTCTAATATAAAGTGGTGTATTTTTGAAACGATGCCTTATTTCTACTGACACTATCTGGTGTCTCGATAATCTTTTAACAAATCTTTGTCATTTATATTCGTTATTCCTTTAATAAATCCTTTTTATCTTTATTAAGGTAAGTCTGGAGCCGAAATGCTTTGGTAGATTATGCCACTGTATTGCATCAGTTGGTGTTTGGTAAAAGGAATTTTGAGACCTACTGATATCTGTGTAATACTTTGAAAATCATACTGGGTTTAGACTTTGAAAAAGCTCACCATTTGTTGTCGAAATGGCCAGTTCCACATGCGGCTGAAAATTCAACACCAATTAGAGAATTTGAACCAGAAACTTCTTTCAAGTGACAATATATACGTTTCATTAGGTTTCTTGATTTCGAATAATGTCTAACATTTTCTCTTCAGCGTAGCAAAAAGTGCACGCTTCAAGATTCCACAGCAAATGAATCTACACAAGAAGAGAAATGTATTTCAAATTACGAAACTCCTGATGCCACGTTCCCATCAAAATAGAAGAACGAATAAGATGCAGATATATGTTGGGTGTTGAAAAACGTTAAAACTTTTAATTCCTTAGAAATAACAGTTCTATAGGAAAATAAATTACTTTAACAGCAGAGGAGACTATGTGTATATCATTATGGGGTTTTAACACTGGAAGAGGGATCGCGAACTCGTGCACAGAGACGATTGAGAAATGTTTAGTATATTTCCATAGTCTACTAGTCTTCCGGATAAGCAGAATTAAAGACGCTATTCGTGGTTGTACAGACATTTCTATCTAATCTATTATTAATACCGACTATACGCATGACAATAATCAGCACTAACTTTAAGCACCAAATGTGAACTATTTTTAAGACAGTTGGACTACAAATGGAGGCAGGAATTAAAGGGAATGGTTAGAAATACAACAACTAGTGGTACGTAGAGTGACAAAGACCATTATCAAGACAATATCCAAAGATATATGATTAAGGTTAACGACGGCACTCACTTTGTCCTTTTCCTGAAAGAACAGCAATGTGTTTTATTATAATGCTGGGCAATAGTGTGAAATCAGTACCTTTGTGTTCGTGTTGGTGTATGGCGCGTTTGGGATGGAATTAATATTAAACTCGCGTTGACCCATCAACGTTGGTCCCCAAAACAATGCATCATTGATGGGCCAAAATTTTTGAATATCCAATAAATGAAAAAAATCGAGGAAAAAATCCAGTGTTTACGGAGAATGATAAAATAGTTCTTATTGAGTCCCCTAGTAATCGCTTGCATCAAAGAAAACATTTTTATGATTTTAAATATACTGACATTCAAATATTCGTTTTCCTCGGACACAATTTGGCTAAATGAGGTTGCAGGGGAAAATAAGAAAATAATGGTGATTGTAACTATCTTTTCTTGAATAACAAAATAATATCCGATTTGTAGGCAAAATAACTTGGATGAATCGGTAACTCCATATCGAAATTCCCCCTCTGCTGTTTTATTAAAAAGTATTTAGGAAGGAAAGTTATGTTTTAGAGACGGCTGTAGGTATATGTCGTTTCTTCATATATGTACATGGCTATATATACTGATAATAATGGTGTTATGTGTCTTTTCTATTATCCGCATTAAAAATATTCATTAAAGGGTAAGTTTGGACAATCCTCTCAACCAATATAGGGCCATATTCAATCAACTCGGTTTAGAATTAACGACATAACGAGAACGCATGTATATATTACAGTGTGTACCCAAACCACACAGAAATCAATAACAACGGTGTCCTTACAAACTCAGTTCCCACTTTCCTACTGATCTATCGGTACAATAATAAAAAAAGATGTATGGTACGCGATTTTGACTATAGAAATCACATTATTCTTTAATGGGTTCTTGAATTTCAATAGGGGAGGAAGTGATAAAAAAGCTGGGAATGACGGTTTTACCAAATCGGATGACTGGTTAATAAATTGGAATAACTGGTTTTAGGAAATAATATTACAACATTATTCAAATAATTCATTTCTTTTGATACTTTTGAACAATATACAATTTATGAATAAAAACACGCTTGAAACAATTACAAATCAAATCAAGTGAATAACACACTATGTCATTTTTTGTGAAATAAAAGAGATTGAGATTCAAATTTCACTGGAGTACACTCTGAACTTACCCCGTCGAAAAGGCTCTAAAATGTTGATTGCAAATATATTGCAGAGATCTGCACAAATTGACTCACAGATCACAATAAAAGGAGTCATGGGATACAGTTCCCATGAAAAAAAAAATAGAAACAGGAAATGTTTTGATCCTAGCATGAAAGGATAGCGTGAGTCTATAGTGGAAGAAGTCGAACATATTCTTATGTGCTAGATTATTTCCGCGCTCTTTTCTAACTGCTTGAGACTTCTCTTTGACTCTTTCTGTTGTTGTTATGTGCCTGGTGCACCATTAGAGCCGTATACTTATCAAAATACCCAATAAAGCAAGCAATTCGTATGCCTCCCTTTTGTGTGTTTCTCCCAGTTAAATAGCTTGTCCCTTTTATCTTAAAGGACATAGCAAAGGTAACAACGGAGACATGGTTTCAAAATCAGTTACATAATCGAAATGATGTAATTCTTTATATTAGAATAATATTTGCGTTATACTACACTATCTCCACCTCTGGGCACACAAGGTGGATACAGCATTACATTTTTACCTCACTAGGTCTGAGTTATATGATACAGTAGAATTTATATATATGAACATTTGAGACAGGTCTGATTGGCCAAATGATGCGTAGCTCTGCATCAACGCACAAGGAGGCGCCAAATTTTAATCTACTTCACTTACTAACTTCACGGAAAGCGAAACCAAAGGTGAAATTGTGACAAACATACCCGCTGGGATTCGCTACCGGTGTTTACACTCAGTGTAGTCTGCAGTTGCGTGTTGGCCTAAAATCAAGTCAAACGATATTACAATACTTTCTCCATGACAATTAGCTACTAGTTGTCTAATGTACCTGAGATAAATATTTCCAAAGAAAACTTTCATAGTGATGATCTAACTTTCTCCGTGAAATTTTCACATAGGGCTTGTATGTTCTACAATATGTTATACTTATAAAGATGCACCTAATAGTATATATTTGCTAAAACAATTTCATTCTATCGATACCAAAATGTTAAATAAAATGATAGTGGTCGAATCGCACAGCATAACTATGAAAAAAAGAGTAAGTCGGAAAACTATTTCCTGATAGGCTTTACTTCTGTCCGAAATTTACATATGTTCTGACTTGCTGACTTAGTTACGAACTTAGCTTGGTGAGTGATCATTGTGAAAACAAAACAAAGCTTACAGGTATGATGCCCATCGTTTGTTGATCTAGCTCCCCTAGCCCTGAGGGTCGCTCCATTCTTGCTGCCTTCTGGTTCTCTTCATAATTGCGCAGCTCTAATAAAAGGTTCTAAAACATCATAAAAAGATATATGAGCTGTAGAAACAAAACTTTTTACATGGAATGTAACATATCTCACAAACATAAAACATTACAAACATCGAAAATTATACCCGTAAGAGGATTTACCCGGACAGTGCGGCGGGCGCAAAAGATAACATTCTAAAGATGGCCATATGGTTATGCCAAAACGTAGGCACTCTTGGACAGATAAGAAACCAAAAGCTGATGTATCACTGGTTTATTAAACAAGTTGTTTAAACACCACATCAGTTTGATGCATGGTCTGTAGTTTTTCCCCCGTAGTTTATACGCTTATATCATGTTTTCAACAAATATATATAAAATATAATTCCGTGAGATTACCATGCTTATAACTGGTCTGACACGAAAATCTGACTCCAGCACCTTGGCGACTCACCTACAGTCTTAGCTTTAACTGCAATTGGATCTGACATATCCACAGTGTCCTTGACATTTAATACATATATAGCTACCTTAAAAGTATGTAATTGCTCAACACGTAAACTGTGCCCGATGCATTTACTTACTTGTTTTCGTTGATTTAGTTCTCGTATTGTATCCTGTTCAACATTTGTGTCCATCAAATTCCCCCTTTGCTCTGTTGCCGCTGCAGAGTAACCTTTTACTAAAAAAGATGAAAAACTATTGCATCAAAAACAGTTGTGTATAACATTTTTTTCCAAATCAAGCTTATTTCCACTTTTGATTTTACAGCTAACCACGGCCTATGATACGATTGACACCCATATCGAATGTACCTATTACTTTCGCTACACAGGTCTGGTATGGATCATTCAGGGAATTCAGGGTGTTACTGAAACCCTGTGACAGATTCACCATACAATCCGCTGAAAATTCCCTGAAACTTAGGCTCACACCATCACCTGATGCCACTGAGTAGCCTCCGCCGCATGCCGTTAGTGCAGCTAGGTGGCTGCCGCAAACTAATACTGTGGAATTTTGATCGCTTTGAATAAATCTTGAAATGTAGACTAGGCTTCAATACATGCACGAGAATTACTGGATTTCTTCAGAATTGGGAAACACTCGAAAAACCTGAAATTCTCTGAAAGCTGTCACTCCTGATCATATGCAGCATGGTTCATGGATATACATCTTAATTAACCAATTATACTTCAACAGAATATCAATTTGCAGTGTGACACATAGATTTGTCAATTATAATACAGAAGCTATCAAAAGTTATATGTGCATTTAAGTATGGCATAATAACACATTTTTTTCTCAAAACTATCCAGGCTTGCAAGTTTGTAATAAGAATCAATAATCTTTATTAACTATTTCATTACCAACGTTCTCGTTATGTTAAACGACTCATGTGGTATTAATCATGTAGACCTACCCTCTCCCTCTACTGAACAGCAGATGAGCAGGTTGTTGCCATCGAGCCGGTAGTCTCCCTGTACAATGCCGGCCACTGCTGTCTGGAAATTATCCTTAAACACGACTTCTCCCGTCCTGTCACTCCGAGCATCAATCTGAAAGCAAAGATTGGTAACAGCATCATCTAATAGATTAATATATATACATTTATCATTGAGGCTAAGAAAAAAAAACTATCAAGGTCTATATCTATTAGATTGTGGTAACACATAATACAAGTACCCAGATAGAGAATGTATTTTCCAAATTCAAATCATCATTTTGTTTAAGTAAGAGTAAGAGATGGCCTTGCCATAACAATGATGAAAACTGTATATGATTGACAATTACTTTTTCATTAGGTGTCGCTGCTGAAATACACAATATTTAAAATCTTGGCATTTATAAAGACATCTAGACATCTGAGAAGTTTTGATCGTCACCTTCCCGTTACTCCATCCAGTGATCAGTTCTGGCACTCCATCATTGTCCAGGTCGAAACTGTTGATGGTCACTGCATGGTTTTTCGACTATTTTGAAAGATACCAAAAGCAAGATATAAATATTCATGAAAGAGGACAGTAATAAGTTTAATTGTAGATATAACGATTTTCCCTATGTTCGATTCTAGTGTTAAAAATGAGATGTACTGATTAGAGGAATGCCTCAACGATAAACATCAGGGCCTTAGAGTACATGAACGCGATATTGAGAGGTTTATATTCTAAGTATCGATATCTTTTATTTATATTTTTTATAATAATAGATCTATTCTATTGTTGATTAGATAATAATGTCGATGTGGGTGCTTCCATGGGGGAGCATTTTAAGTGATATGTTGCCCTAAGATTGGAACAGCAGAGTGTCATTTAACCTGACAATCACATCTTGGTATATAAATCATTGTAAAGCCCAGGTGTGCAACAATGCAAAAGCTCTCACCGAAGTGCGTTTTCAGATACACTTCTGATTATAGTCATACATGCTCGAGTCCAGAGTGGAAATGTTGTGTTATAATCAATAGGAGAGAAACATGCTGGTGGGAACTGACCTTAATCCTCCAGTACCTGGCTGACTTATCATAAACTCCAACAGTTCCATTGGCTAGCGCATAGCCGAACCGACTGTCCGTCATGTGACATAGTGACGTAATGGCCTCAGTCTCCGTCATCTCCGCAATTATCTCGTCTTCTCGGAAGACCCGGATGTCAAAGTCCTCAGAGCCTACAATCAGCTGTCAAACAAAAATTGTATATTTACTGTTTTACAATGGGCAATTAATATGTGCCTATATTTCAAATAAATTCTCATAATATACCAAATAACATGTCTGACAATTCCATCCTAGTTTTCTTACAATACTGGATAATAAGCATCCAATCGGTCGCTGGGATGACCGGAAGCACTGCTTTGCAAAGGTCACGGATGTACAATCGATTTTGTGCAATAATTTTTTTTTTAAACATTCGTGAAACCTTTGATATTGCTTGATATTTTTGGGGCCATCGGTAGTGATAGGAAGGCTCTAGCCACGTACTCATCAATCTGGTACTACTGTGCGAGGCACAAGTAAATCAAGAGAGAACTGGACAATATATGACCTATCTATGATATACTATATTATAGACTTACCTCCTGCCGACCATTATTGTTGAAATCCACCAGAGCAAGAGAGCAAACGTTATCCCCAGTCACCTACAAATGAAATTAAAAAATGAAGGTCATCAATATTTTAAAGTTCAATATCAAACCTAATGGATGGAAACCTATCCCTGGAATGATGTGCCATACATAAACATCGACATCGATATCATAAGCACTGGGATAAATCAGAAAGTCTACCTGGCATGCATGATATGTGTTATCTACATATCAATCGTAAATTATACTAAAACTCATCCCATTTATTATCAAATTTTTCAAAGTTCACACCAATTACAAAGGCGCGCTTGATTGTTGCCTAATGCTACTATATCGAGATCACCAGTTTGATAAATATCTAGATATTGGCCATTGTTTGGGTAATGAAAAATCATAGTACATGTACTTACAGTCCAGAAAAGATCATTTCCCTCCACATCGTAGCCCTGTAGGGAGCAGTTGCCTCCAATGATGGCAAGTGGCTCCTCAATGGTCCCCAAACGACCGACCACGACTGCGTTTGCACCATCGGGAGTCTGTATTAATGAGACGTACAAAAGAGTAGTTGTGAGTCTTCTGTCGGCTTGATACACCGGTGTTTAGTTCAAGAAACTGACTTTTTTGCTTACAGGCATAGTTTCTCGGAATATTCTTTCATTACACAGCGACAAACTGAATCTGTACTCCTGGGACCCACTTCACTACTTTTGGCACTATAGCGAATGGAGCACCAAAATAACGGTAGTAACAGCTGAAAAACAGCGGAAAATTTTAAGTCTCGTTGCAATATATTCATCGCTGTTGCCCACCCCCCTTCTGTTTGCTATGCCAGCATAGTGAATGAAACATGCATTGTATACCAGAAAAACTATACCTCAAAGAACCTTAGAATCTTTTGCGGATTTATTTCTTAACGATGACTATTTCTGCGATGGATTAGCAAATAGATTTATTGGTGAGCTCGTTACATATCATACTAACATCCTTGTAGAAGAGATCGGAGTTGTTGTTCACGTCGTAGGCGATCAGGTTGGTTTGAGAGCCGACCAGCAGAATGTCGTTGGGGCGGCTCGGGTGCAGCTGGCCGGCCGTCAGGCAGCTCACAGCTTGGTTTATGTTGAGCAGGGATATGTCACCGCTGCCGGTCTCCATCCGCCCACCTCGCTCCGCGCGAGTGTGCGGGTTATGCACGAACACCTGGTAAAATTATGTTTTTTTAACCTATATCTCCTACTGACATCATGCAAAAGACCTGTATATGAGGACGTGTATTGATTATATATTACACAAAATGGAGCTGTAAATCGAGCTCGTTACTGACCTTTGATGTATGATGGACCACGTATCTATGTGAATGTGAGTTCAATAAAAGAAGAATTGCAATGCGAAATGTATATATTCTATACTATGATACAAGAAACATCCGTTCAGGAATAGAATAAAAGTAGGGATCCGGATAATGAGAGTTATTTGACTCACCTTTCCAGCTGTTGTGGCGCAGGTAAGACAGGGACTCTTTCCATCAAACTTTCCCACCGTGGCCATGCGGGGGTTGATCTTGTGATTTAGTTTTAGGGTGAATATTGGCACCAACATCTTGAAGGCTGGAACCTGTTAACTGTACACAGACAAGATGAAAATCAATTTCAGTCAGACATTAAATAGTTGTCTATAATCATCTGATATAACAGTAAAAACCCGTTTGAGGGGAACCCTCCATTCCGAGCAAAATGTCCTCTTAAGCTTATGGGGGGGGGTGGTAGGCCAAAAACCCAAAGTGGGAGTCGGCTTATAACCAGTATTTTTCTTAAGTTGAAACGCCCCCAGATTTGGCTTATAGCATATTGCTGAAGTGGGGGTACAGCTTATAACCAGGGTCGGCTCATATGCGGGGTTTTATGGTATTTATCATGCAGTTATATTATAATAACCATTAATATCATTACAAGGTAATTTAGAATGAATTGTTACCAATGACACCCGGGACTTTCTCAAACCTTCAGAAGAACTTGACCTATAACTGATTGAAATAAGAGAACGAAGCAAGGCGGTCAGCTGGCACAGGTGATGGGACTGCCACACTGTCTGCTGGAGGTTTACCTCATGTGATAAGTTCCCCATTAATTTTATTCTCGGAAGCGGCGCCAACATCACGCAACGTAGTAAAGGGTATATTCAGCCCCACGAAGATACACTGCGCCGTTCGGTTTTCTCACTTTGCAGTTTTTTCCCCGAAAGTTGTTTGAGTGGTGCAGTACGCCACAAAGGGTTTAGCGACTTTTCACGCCATTGAAACCAATGTTAAACCCACTGTATATCCCTGGTTATCTCAGTAAATATCCAACATAGAGAAATTAATCAAACAAAAAATGGCATGTAGCTGAAGAGCAGGGGAAGAGGGTAGGCGGGTTACTTTTCATCAATTTGTTATGCAAAGATTGTTTCATTTGCTGTTTTCTCCAGCAAACTGTTGAAATTGCAGATGACAGGCTGCTACAAATGTCAAAATAAAAACTGCCTCAAAAGCACATAAATTTGCAGATTCAAACATTCATACTTGTATCCCACAAAGTTTATTGATATATCCTGTTAGAAACACATCAAACTACCTTAAATTACACATTTTAATCATGTACAGTGAGTTTGAACGTCGATTTACGTTATGCCAGTTGAGCCGGTTCATGGATGCCTTGAGCCCGGGAGGATTTGAGCCAAACGGTAAAAGGCTCAAGGCGTCCAATTCCTTTGAGCCATAATACCAGAAAGCTAGGGTGCCCAAAAATGACAAAACCCTTTGGCAGCTGCAGCCTCGTTTTGGTTTGAATGTTCCGCTCCGGGAATGGGACGCCTTGAGCCTTTTACCGTTTGAGCCTCCTGTCAGCCTTGAGCCTTTCTGTGGACACCTTGAGCCTACCCTGTGGACGCCTTGAGCCTACCCCGTGGACGCCTTGAGCCTACCTCATTTTAGTTCCGTTAGGGTTAGGGTTAGAAAAGGGTTGGGTAAGGGTTAGGGTTGAGTATATATGACTATAAACCAGTATAAGTACACTTTTCAAAGTTTTTTACATGTAGATGCTCTAGGAAACCAAAATGGGGTAGGCTCAAGGCGTCCACAGGGTAGGCTCAAGGCGTCCACAGGGTAAGCTCAAGGTGTCCACAGGAAGGCTCAAGGCTGACAGGGCTCGAATCGTTTCCGGGTTTCAAGTGGTTGAAATTAGCGTTCTATGACTCTGAAAAGGCAGGTAAACCGTAAAGTTTCCCCATATTAATTCTCCAAGCTATAGAGTATAGAAAAATGTCCCAAAGATTTTTTTCTCAGAAAAGCGTTATGTTTATGGTGCAAAAAGTTGCGCTTTTGACCGCCTATCAGTTTCACCAGTCCATATCTCAGGTAATATTTTTAGATTTTTATAGATCTAGAGTGATGATATATATTATGATGGAGCCTAGAAATTAGATAGATCTCGAGGATGAGGGTTGCCCTTTCTATTGAGCAATAACTTGTATAGCTGACTCTACGCTTGCTTGCCGTGGCTACAGTAAGCTGATCATTAGACAATTTATTCTTCGACGGCATTACTATGACGTAAGTATTGAATCAACGTGATGACATTTATCTGACAACGACGGATAAAGTCAACTATATAACTGCAGTGCAACTCGGCAGGACGGCTCGAGTCCAAACACATTCTAGTATTTCTACCGAAGCTCAACGTTAAGTGATCCTACTGACTTTTGCTTGTCAAGTTCTGATATGTATCCTAATTTTGGGAGTTAATGATATTAAGTACTGTACCTGTTTATAAGAATCCTGTGTATTTCAATAAAATACTAACTAAATGACATTTTCTCCGTGCGAATTTGACAGTCGCCTAGCAGACTGAAAACATTCCGACCGGAAGTACATCTTCGCCTCTAACTGGAGCGGCGCAGTGTGCTCTGACCACCCAGGGCCTAGCTTTATGTTTAATCAAAACATTCTAAATTTGTATTTCAAATAGAGACTTACGAGAAAAGTAACACACTAAAATGTTTCTAATCATCATCATATTCATTGTAACTCACATTGTAGTTTTAGAAGATACTCTGTAATCTTCCCTCTGTAATCGCCCGTTCCTCGTTTTAACCCGAGTGCGGCGCGGTGCGAGAACGGGCACACAGTCTTCTACGCTGGTTCCCGGGGTATCCGCTAGGGGGCTCGGCGGAACCCAGCCAAACAGTCTCCCGGAGCGGTGCAGTGTGAGCTGAAAAACGTCGACATTTCTTTTATCCCTCTTTTCCGTTACACATCTTACAGACAAAGATGGCTGCGCCCATCGGAAAACAAGGTGGGATTTTCAACCAGAGACTACAGACTAGGGTCTCCAATCGTCTGTTTAAACCGAGGTAGACTTCGGCAGTTATGTGCAAAGAAGTGATGTCAAAAATATTACATACGCACACATATTCTCGGGAGCGGAGCCTAACAACCACCTGCAAAGGGTCATAACAAACGGCTGTCACACGGCCGCACCGGTATTATCGCCCAATAGAATTGCTGATTGTTGTAGGTTTATGCGACCAATAAATATATTATTCTCAATAATTTAGGATTATATTTACAAATTAGTAAAATATTGATATCTAACTTTCAAAAAAAGTATTTGAATTACAACCTCTACCTACTCTGGGTATCTTTTGAGAAGTTTCTTTTACTGGGATTGCCAGAGTCAGCGACCGACATTTTTGGCAATTTTGCCCGTTTTTTGCTATAGTGGCACCAAATATTTTGCTACATCATACATGTACTATCGATTATTGGGCCAATTTTGATGACTTTAATGCCTGTCCACTGGGTTACTTCCCCCCTTACACACTTGTCACGAAAGGCTCCGACTGTCCAGCGGTGCAGACAGAGAGCAGTCCCAAAGAGTTCTAGGGTAACACTAACAGGTCTACCAGATTGGTCGATCTCAGCTCAGCAGTGGTTTTCCTTATATATAATAAATGTTGAATCATTCTGATTCTGTGGTAGTCAGTTTCCTGAGGCAAAATGCAGTAAAATTACTAGGTAAAGTATCCACCCATAATCTGTTCGTTCTCTCCATTTAGGGATGAACGGCTGTCCTTTGTAAACAGGCCCGGTTTTGCCAAGATCGTGAAAATTACCATAATTTTGGACAGTAGTGGCAAATTGTGGCTTTTTAAGTTGAGGAACTAATAAATATCAGTAAATCCACTGTCTCTGAGCGTTGTTACTCCCATATAAAGGTAAATTCCCAGTGATTTTACTTTCATGTGAGGCCACACAATTTTCCAGCCATTGTTTTTTAAATGAGGCTACTTCCGATCTCTGCTGGTAATAGGGGATTTATTCAATTGTCCAGTTAGATAGGATAACACCCTGTTCAGAGCTGGTAACTGGTGTGTCATCCTGTGTAATTTTATGAATTAAAGGACCAGTAACAAAGATGGCTGAACTGAGAAGAAAGGAAACCCCCACTGGGAAACTACCTCTAAATACACAGTTATAAAGTAAGAGACAGCTCTCTTGAATGTTGGCTCTCAAAACGTAGCCGTGTGGTGTCAGGTGTATGTTTCGGTGCTCCACCACCGTGACACCTCAAGACACATCGCGACAAATAGGCACGCGATTATTCAATCCTAGCCCGATCTAGCAAGACAACCAAATTGGGCAGAATCTTGGTATATCGTGTGTTGGTTGAATCACCACTTTAGACTGACATTTACTACTAGTGAGCAACGACGCCATTGCTACACTATCAGTATCATTATTCAGTATATATGTGGTTAATGTTTTGCCCAGAAACGTGATGTATTAATCATGTCCTGTGCTTGCTGTACTCAGTACTTTGACAATTTGCATTGATGTGCTTCCAAAATGTGACACCGTTATTTTCTCTGTTTGTTGCAGGTGCGTACATACAGTTATGATCTCAGTGGGAGTTAAGATTATAAGAGTATTTTGTCGGACTTGCCAGAATCCTCTACTACGCTATCGTAAGGGAGGAAGTGGTCAGCTAGTCAAAATACATCTTCACAAGATAGTGGAAGACTTCACACGGGAGAGTGGGGTCTGTCCACACTGTAAAGTACGATTCGGAAGAGAGGCTGTCATAAAAAATAAACCTGCGCTTAAAGTCGTTGGAGGAAAGCTTTTCTGGAAGTGAAGCCAGTCCAATTACGATATGGAAGGTATGTAATAATCTTCATTACTGGATTTTATGATCTGTCGGTTTGTCTTTAGTTGATTTTAACGCCCGATCATTGTAGTCATGGATAGTGTGTTCTCAGTGGGTACTGTCCATATATTAAGTAAATGTTATCAGACTTGACAGATTCTGAGAAATTGGCTAGAATTACAATTGTACCGTGTATATCTGTAGACCTAGAGGGAAAACAGAATCACGTTTCACAGGTGTACCAAAGTTTTTAGATTTTAATGATGGATCGAACACAATGACAATATCTGTAGAATAAACGCAATATTTCAGTTAGGAAGTTCATGTTTGTCCTCACAGAGACGAGGAAGGACCTTCGGATGGTGACAGAGGAGCTCGCCTTGATTGAGGACCAGCTCCAGGCGTTACTGGAAAGACAGGCTGAGCTGACAGACAAAAAACGGCGACTCCAGACTCTTATCAAAGAAGCAGAACGATTACCGTCTGCAGCGCAGTCTAAAGACTGGGAACATTCAGGTACGTCACCCAGATCCCAAATTACCCTCGAGACTTTGTGTTACATCTTATTCAAAATGTGAAATGTTTTGTATGCTATGTATGTTTTATGTGAGCTTCAGTTGTGCTCCATCCAATTAAAACGAGAGTTCATCTTTCTGATCGTTGAAATATACACAAATTTTGGGATCATACCATGATGTTGTAATCGATAAAAAATACACGTCTATTTTAGAATTCAATTGGACCAAACGTTTGCATGAAGCAAAGGAATCAGTTTTCAAGGTGAAGAAGTTCCGCCATCTTCAGCTCTCCACGATGAATGCTACACTGGCTGGTCACGACTGCCTCCTCATCATGCCAACAGGGGGCGGCAAGAGTCTGTGTTTCCAGCTCCCAGCCGTCATTTCCAAAGGTAGGGCTCTACCGCGGACCTGGATGACCGGTCCTTGATCTAGTCATCGGGGAAACTATTGACGTAATATTGGGATGGTTATGTTTAAGTGTGATTCTCATAACGTTCTCCCGATGTTGAAAATATCTTTATCACATCATCAATTGAGTTGGAGACTTAAGTATTAAATTTCACAAAGAAACATCCAATAGACATGCCTGACTATAGTCAGTCGCAAATATATGTTGGAATATAACCTAGCAGTCTCCAATTTAGCGAAATATGTGTATTAAAACTAGAATATTTCTTAGTAGAAATATAGATTTATAAACCAACCCAAAAGAATTTCGTTTCTTTTGTAATCACGAGAACGTGTAGCAATGAGTGGGTATTGGGAAGTAGATCCGAAGCAATCATGCTGATATTGCGTTTTCAGTCGTTCCAAATTTAACTTTCAGGAATAACCCTAGTTGTGTCCCCATTGGTGTCCCTAATGGAAGACCAATTGATGGCACTCCGTGAACTCGGGGTGAAGGCCGCGCTGCTAAACGCCGCATGTTCTCGTGAAGAGGTGAACTCGGTGCAGGCGTCCATGACAGATAAAAACTCGGACTTGAAGCTGCTGTACGTGACACCTGAGAAGCTTGCCAAGAGCAAGCGCTTCATGAACAAATTAGAGAAGATGTTTGAGCTGGGACGTTTCTCCCGGCTCGTCATCGACGAAGTCCACTGCTGCTCCCAGTGGGGCCACGACTTCAGACCAGGTAAAATGTGTTCAGCTTCTTACTGCCTCTTTTTCTTAGTCTCTTTTCTATCGTATTGATTTACGAGGTACTGCATGGCAGTAATGTTGGATATAAATCCGGTGAACAGTTTTCAGAACAGTAGAAATGAGAAAGATAAATGTGACCGTTTCACTGATCTTGGTAGATGTATTTTACCGCGGACCTATAGCCCGGGGTTTTGCAAGAACAGCTGCGGATTAACTCACAGCAAACCATAACTTGAAAACGTTGTCCCCAGAGATAATTCCATCCGCCTTTTCAGGTGTGTCCCATGTATCATAGAGTGTCGATATCCGCAGTGTATTGATAGGAACTGGAATGTTTTGAACTTATTTTCACAGATTACAAGTTTCTGGGCGTGATGCGGCGTCAGTTCCCGGGGGTGCCTATCCTGGGGTTGACGGCTACGGCTACGAGCACGGTGGTGACTGACGTGAAGAAGATTCTAGGCATCTCCGACTGCCTCATGTTTAAAGCCTCCTTTAACCGTAAAAACCTCTTCTATGAGGTACGTCACATTTTTCAGGATGCCGCATATTTTGATATTGCTTATTTTGAAAACAAATGATGGGGTTATTCATAAAGACAGCCATATTTTATATGATTTGATATCTGAATTTCACTTTTAAATATTTCCTCGAGAATATTATTCCCCGCTATGAAGAAATGTTGTATCCCTACAATTATGAAATCGGGATCAGGTATATCTACAGAAGCATGACGGATTCAAAATATATATCCCAGGTGTCTAGAGAACATAATATTTTACAGATGGCCGATTCAATACCTCTCAAAATAATTTCCCAACCAAAGAATGCAGCTTGATGCCGTAACTGAAGTGGATGATGTGGGTTAATTATTCCTGTGATTATCAAAAGTTGTAACGATTTGAAAAAAATGAGTAGGTATATTTATACGATTTCATTTACAGGTTCGCAGGAAGCCTTCATCTTTGGTCAGCACCATGGATGATATACAAAGTCTTATCGACAAACGATTTACTAAACAATCAGGTAACTTGTGTAGATTTTCTGATAGATAAGTGTTTTGAAAATCAATATATTCAAAAGTAGAATTTAGACGACAGAGAAAAATCTGATTAATGTTGATAGGGTGATTACCAATTACGCATGTGAAGAGCTCAAGTTGTTATTACGTGGCCGTAAAGGGTAAAACATGCTGGGTGGAATTTCCATGTTTGATCTCACTTTCTATGTTAAAGTAAATGTTCGGCCTGGATTTAACCGGTCCTATGATACGGCTGCCTCTGCAGGAATCGTGTACTGTTTCTCACGGAAGGACAGCGAAGACGTGACGCGGGAGCTGCAGAGTCGTGGGATTAAGGCCGGCTGTTACCATGGCGATATGGACGCCAAACACCGCAACTCTGTCCACCACATGTGGGCCAGGGACGACATCCAGGTAATGTGTCCTTAAATAGGAAGTATGGTATAATAGGATAGAACAGCTATTTATATAAAGATCCTCCCTAGCTTGCCCAGCCATAAGAACTTTCCTCAAATTTGTATGTTCAACAACCCAATATCATCTGTATATTAATGGCTGTAAAGATGTAGAAATGTCTGGACAGCACAAAACCACATAACTTACTGATGAGAGAGGTCTATTCGATTAGAATATTAATATTCTGAATCAATAGTTTTCGTTACATACATTTCTAAGGGGGGTTGCTGTCCTGACTGCTACCCATTACCTAGTTTGCAATTAACGCAAGAGTCTCCTCAGTATATTCCTTTATCACGCATCGAATCTAAATTTTGTACTTACCAAAGAGTACTTGTATTATTTTGAAAATTAATTGTTCAACATTTTCGCACACTCTGTTCAACTGATTCTGTGATAGGCATAAATTTAATTAGTATTGGGGGGTCATCCATCCATAAAGTATGTACGCAAAAATTCCGAAAATATTGCCCCCCCCCCCCCCCCCACACACACACACGCACTCTCTCTCTCAATCTTGTACGCAACGGGACAAAGAAGGAGCATGCGCACAGTTTCCGAAAATGTTGACCTACCCCCTTGCTGATTACATACTTTATGGATGGTCCATTATAGTTATTAAACCACCCAACCTGCCTTTTCTGAGCTGGATGGGCACAATCCCACATAGACGAGGACAATTTTATCTTGAGAGGAGAGCGTCCAAATCTTCTTCACCAGTTGTACCTGACTGCCGTATAAATCCCATACATGTTAAATGATTTCTCTTCCAGGTGGTGGTGGCAACGGTGGCGTTCGGGATGGGGATCGACAAGCCAAACGTGCGCTTTGTGATTCACCACTCAATGAGCAAATCCATGGAGAACTACTACCAGGAGAGTGGGAGAGCAGGTACGATCACTGCTCCAAAACCTTCGCATTTACTCAACAGTATCTATTTGAATTATTTGTTTTTTCTAGGATCTCTTGTTATCTTTCATTACTGAGAAAGTCAGATAGTGGAAGACTTCACACGTAAAGGGTCCCATCTGTCTAAGAAAGCTGTTCCACAAATTGTATGAAGTCGCACATTCCTCCCCTAATATGGTTGAGCACTACTGTATGACCAAGAAAAATTCATCATTCTTAAGTATGCCTTGTATAGGCCTGCTGATTGACTTCGAATAAGTAGTCCACAGTAACATACATACAGTACATACCGAACCTCCTTGACCTCCTAGAACCTCTTGAATACCTTCAAGTACCTCCGGACAATTAACTGTGGAATTGCCCGCGTTGGAGATGTATGTATTACATACAGTAGGAGTAACAATACCAGATATGTTGGCAACATCAATACCAGTATCCGAACAATTTAAAACACAACTCGTGCTAACCTTTGTACTCGGAGGGTCATATGAGTCACCAACAGTGAGTCACTTGTCCGTTTTGGAGGATTTTTTAGGGCATTTAGTGACAGAATGTCCACCTTCACAATCCGAACATTGGTGCTTGAAACGACAAGAGACTAGTGTACAACCTTCTCCCTCGTTGTACCTCCAGCACGTACCGAAGGGCTTCCCATCTTTGAATCGGCGACCTTTGACAACCTTTGGCTTGTCCACTGCCTTGGAAAAGGCCATTGTTTTCTCGATGTTAAGGTACTTGGTCGATAGATATGGATCCCCGTAACCAAAGCTCGCAGTACCCAACAACTCCGCTTTCTCCCTGCAGGCTAGATCGTAGTCAACTAGCGCCTGGCTCGTCAAGTAAGCACGCCTATCGCTGAGAAACGCAACATGATCGGCGTATCCTGAAGCATCCAGGCCTTGGCTTAGCATGGAACGTAACATTGACATGCTTGCGGAGATAACCTGGTCTATGTTGGGCTTACTCACATCACATGGGAGATGGTTGTCCAGATTAAAGATTGTACACTTACGTCTCCGTTCCGTCCTCGATGTACATGAATGTGTGACTTGTTCTGTTGGAACACCAGTAGCTTGGGACCAATCCGGAGTTGTAGCCGCGAAGACCGGGAGTAGAGGCTTGGGTGTCGGTGCTTGGTTCGATGAGATTCCCGCCTTTAACGAAGGTGACGTCGCCATCTTGGATTTTCCAAAATCCGGTAAAGAAAAAGGTTCTCGGACCCCTTTCTTCTCTGGAAATTCGATATCAGCTCCTTCTTGACCAATTGCCCCTCGAGGTAATTGCTCGAATTGAGCGGTCGTGCCCAATTTGAGACTTCTTGACTCTTCCAGTCGGTCTTGATCGTACCGGCCGCCATCTTGAGATTTCTTGGAAGAGACCACCGTCATTTTCAAGTCTGCCATCATGGCCATGAGTGCAGACATCTCAGATTTCATATTTAAAATCTCGTTTTTGAAGAAAGTGTTCTCCTGTTTTAACTTGGAGAACGCGTCATCCCCCGCACCTGTGTTTTCCATAGCGCTGCCTGTTGTGATAGGAACGCCGCCGACCGCTCCTTCCACTTTCTCAACGCTGATTTTTCCGGTCTCCGAAACTGTTTTTTGCCCCGGAGATTCACAATGCGTACACTCCTTTTTCCGGCCATCGTAGCTCA
Organism: Alentia gelatinosa; assembly: GCA_950022655.1. Taxonomy (NCBI): domain Eukaryota; kingdom Metazoa; phylum Annelida; class Polychaeta; order Phyllodocida; family Polynoidae; genus Alentia; species Alentia gelatinosa. The sequence goes on from OX465584.1 coordinate 34,309,802, forward strand.
TACCACATAGCTCACAGATCACCATCATACACACGTACCACACGAGTATACGAAACATAGAAAAATTTTGTGTAGGAACAGTAGTGTACACGTCTGACCAGGTGAGGTGAGAGGTGCGAAGTGCATACCTGCACGTGCGCTCGCAGGCGCTAGTGGTGGTAGGTTGGTATAACATGGTGACGCTAGGTGGCGCCTCATCCTTTATATTTACATATACCTTGTGTTATATGTAACACATATATATATATACATATTTGTCCATCTTATCTTGAAAATTCAGTTGTTATTTTTTAACTTTCAGTTTAAATCCATAATCATTCATTGTTTCAAACTGGAAATAATCAAACCAACGCAGTAATAAGCTTTTCAAATGCAAATTTAAAGAAATAATTCCCCTGATTCTTTAAGAGTTTATTAGTGATGTGTGAGAAAAAGAAGACATAACGTAAACTACAAAGTGTATGTGGAATGAATGCGTGTCTATGTCTTGTTTTGTCCTATATTGTATAAGTCTTAATGTGGACCTTATTGATATAGGAAATCAACAGTTAAACTTGTGGAATACCACTTTATGATCAATGAACTTTACTGTTTAAAAAAAAAAATCACGACAAGGACTCTCGCTCTCCTGCAGGGCGTGACGACAAGAGGGCATGCTGCATTCTGTACACCAGCTTCCCCGACGTGTTTAGACAGAGCACCATGGTCTTCACTGAGCAGACCGGGCTGGAGAAACTCTACACCATGATGACGTACGCCTATGACGTCAGTACCTGTCGACGGGCACTCATAGCACGTCACTTCGGGGAACGCTGGGACTCGATGCTCTGTGAGGAAATGTGCGACCACTGCCGAGACGTCCCTCACGGTACGTAATACTCTTAATTTATTCTGCTCACGGAATGCAATGTTTCTGCTTTAATGCGAGCGAGTGGCTCTTTGTAAAGAAACAATTAAAACTTATTTGCTTTTTTAAGGGTCTAATTTCTGAAAAATAGTATGCATGTAATGATTTATCCATCTTTTCGGGCCAAAAATAATCACTTACGCTTGGTTTTCAGTCGATGTTTATGCGTAATGCCTTTATACAGCTTACATAATGGCATAGACACACTGTTATAACACATAGACATCCAACTGACGCTGTACGAAAAAAAAGTGCATGGGCAGGAAAAAAAGGTCCCACCTATTTTTCCAAATACATCTTTATATCATTTATTTCCAAATACAGTTCTTGCTATCTGCTTTATTTCAAAACTCTTTTATTTGGTACTTGTGTATCAATACTAAAAGTGGCTAATAATGTTACCTGATCGTATAAAACTCTGGTTTCTGCAGGGAGTAAAAGTAAGCAGAACATAGCTGCGCGCTGCCGGGACGTGATACGGCTCATTGAACACGCACAGGCCAGCAAACAGCGCGTGACGGCAACGAAGGTGCTGGACGCGTGGATGGGGAAGGGAGCCACCTCACTGCGCGTGTCAGCTGTCAAGGCGCCACGCTTCACGCGTGACCAGTGTGAGCGACTGGTCGCCTACATGTTAGTGAACGGCTTTCTCCGAGAAGACTTCCACTTCACTCCTTACAGCACCATCAGCTACCTACTGCCAGGTGAGACCTAGTTCTCTGTTACCTACTGCTATGCGAGACTGTACTCTCCTTTAGCTACTGCCTGGTAAGGCCTAGTACTCTCCATTATCTACTGCCAGGTGAGACTTGGTACTCTCCATTCCCTACTGCCAGGTGAGACTGACTTAGCTCTCTTAGCTGTATACTACCAGGCAAGTCTGACTTAGCTCTCTCAGTTACCTACTGCCTGGTGAGACTTAGTACTCTCCATTATCTACTGCCTGGTGAGATAATGTACTCTCCATTATCTACTGCCTGGTGAGATAATGTACTCTCCATTATCTACTGCCTGGTGAGACTATGTACTCCATTACCTACTGCCTGGTGAGACTTAGTACTCTCCATTACCTACTGCCTGGTGAGACTTAGTACTCTCCATTATCTACTGCCTGGTGAGACTATGTACTCCATTACCTACTGCCTAGTGAGACTTAGTACTCTCCATTATCTACTGGCCTGGTCAGGTTCAGTACTCTAGACTACCTACTGCCTGGTGAGGTTTTAGTACTCTCCGTTACTTACTGCCTGGTGAGACTGATTCAGCTCCCTTAGCTACGTATAACTAGGTGAGATTGGTTTAGATCTCTCAGCTACCTACTGCCAGGCGAGACTTGGTACTCTCAGGTGCCTATAGCCGATCAGAAGGACCGAACTGAGCCACACACTCTTGGGTGACTCTCGGGGATAATGACTGGTGTAGTCCTCTTCAAATACCTGTCAGGTGTCACTAGATACTTATTCATGTATCTAGTTATGCCTCATTAAAGCTTATATAAACTAATTAGGCTCTGTTGATGAATCGAAAATATTAAGCCCCGCCCTCCACACGATTGAACATGCGCAGAGCTGGGCTACCAAGTGTACATGTACCCTGGACAACTTTGAGGCAATGGTCACCTATGAGGGTTCTGCTCGAATGCTAAAGTATGGGAGTAGTGTCAGGGCATCGCTACCTGCGGCGGTAGTCAGACTGGAGCTATAAAACTGGCACCTAGAGAGCTGAGAGCAGTTAGACACGCCTGACACTCAGCAGAGCACACACAGAGCCGTGATTACTGACCATGACAAGCATTCTAGGCAGTACAATGACCACAACAAGAAAATATGGTAACTATTACACTATAAACACTATTCCTATGTATCTCAATATGTGTATCTGTGTCTCTGTATCTGTAGTCTCTGTATCTGTAGTCTCTGTATCTGTATTTGCATGTTTTCTAATGAATTTACAAGGCCAGGTGAGAGAAAGGTGGCAGGGCACTGAGGCATGACAGGTGGGGGTCAACGTTGTACTGGTGGTTGTAGGGGGGGGGGGGGGAGGGAGGTATGTTTGAAACCCTGTGTAATATGTCTCTATATATCTGTATATGTATCTCTGTATCTTTGCCTGTCTATCTCGAGATCTCGTTTATGTCCCACCATTCCTCACACCAAATGAAACAGCTGCACTCACAGGGAATCCATGTTCTCTACCATTCTGTGGCCCAGCTCTGACTTGTTGTGAACACTGCATGTAAATGAGCTGTAGGCCACCCTCCCACCTATCTTATATATTCACCCCTGACTGGTCGCGACCACTGCTACACTCACACACACGGGCCGGCCCGTTCTCTCACCGTGTGAGGGGCGGCATTATATTCTTTTTGAAATTATCATGAGGAGTAATTTCCATATCTCAGCTTTAACATTGATATTTATTAGCAGGTGGATGGTTGGTCTTCAGGTTATGGCTATAGCCTATTGTAGTACACCTGCTTGTAGAGCCACTAGGCGCCTGACCACATTTTTGCTTTTTATAGCTTACTAACTACAGATAGGAATATAATTTATGTTTTGGACAGGTTTTATGGTAGTGCAATGCCTTACAGTTCTAATATTTAGTATTTAGCTTAGATGTTTCCAAAAAAGAGAATTCAGTTTGGGGAGAACTATTGTAGTCACAGGTCCCTTTTAAAAAACTCCTTTATGGACATATTTCTACCCCTTAGACTGGTTGAATCATAATGTAATATACCTAATTTGAAAGAGAATAAAAAAACAGTAGGTGCTAGGAAGTGGAATTTTCTAGGTAGCTTCTATATTTGCAGAGGTATTCAAGTGTTTGTTGAAAGTTGGGGGTTTCTGGGGTGAAATGAGCATACTAAAACAGATGTTTTACTCAATATTGATTTACAGTGAGCATGGGTGTAACATTTACCTGCTCCATAAATGGTACGGACAGTTGCTTGCATCCTAGATAGCGTCATTATTTAGGTTAAACTTACATTTGGCATGATATTCATATATTTTTGTTTAAAATCATAGCAGGGAGGGGGTTATCAGCCATCTTTGAATTGTAATGCAGCCATGTTCTCCCAGAGAGCTCTGGGGTTTCTATCCCTTTTCAAGCATTGGCACATGCCTTATACCTATATCCTTATAAGAACACTAAATATCTGGTTGAAGCTCAGCCTCACTCTGAATATGGAGCCTGTATTATGGCCAAGTAACACCAGATATAGCCATAACTAAGTACAGGTAGGTATATGATTTCTTTTTTTGGACAAGTTTTATGGCAATGCAATATCTTATAGTTTCATTTGGATTTAAAAAGAAGAGAGTCATTTCAGTTGGAGGGGGGAGGGGACTTTTTTTAGTCACAGGTCCATTTTTAAGAACTCCTTGGCAGGGTCTGGTCTCTCCCTAGTCCGTTCACGCACTGCGCCGCCTCCGGATTACGGTACATGAAGGTCTAACAGAGCATGGCTCTGACTGGCCAGCCACCTTTAGTGAGAGGAATTGTAGGGTTGGCTGTTCTATTTATAGTATCAGTTTGACAAGAGGGATACTGTATCATATTGCTGGTTACTGGATCGCAATACACACAAGGTTAGAACCAGCGATCCGCCATTTTCCAGGTGCATGTTGGGAAGAAGGTAGGAATTCCCACCTTAAAATGGCAGCGCAAAACAGTCCCAGTATGAGAGCCTGTGCGCCCTGGCCCTGGCGACAACGGACTGTACTAGAGTCTAGTCTCTCCCTAGAATCAAGTCTTTGATTATGGACCTTAAACTACTTGATAAACTTCCCAAAACACCTCACAGGCCCAGTAATCAAAGACTCGTAAGATATGCACAAAACTTGTGCAAGTTTTTCCTATGGTAACCAGACACCTCCCTTTCCCCCTCCCATTTACCTACACTTCCTGCCAACTCCCAAGGGGCTTCCTTGTTATCATTGTAATTAATTATTGGCGGACCTTGTATTGAGTTTTAAATGCATCCACCTGCTAATTTGGCTTTAAAGGCCAATATTTCTATCTTCAAATGTACAATTAGCCCTTGTTAAATAAATGATTGCTTTTATAGGTCCAAGAGCGACGCTCCTCCAGTCCAGTGACTACGAAGTGGTGATAGACTGGGTTAATGGCAGCACTCCCGCTGTAACGTCTGCCAAAGGCAAGCAGCCCAAAGAAAAGGTGACCCCTATATCCAGCAGCCCATCAGAAACTGCACCTGCACTAAACAAACAGTCAACGACAAAGAAAAAGTCAACTTCATCCAAGAAGAGAAAACGTGTTCTTGTCCCAAGTGACAGTGAGGACAGCGACCTTGATTTTTTAGACAATGACAAAAATGTGTACAAAATAAGTGCGACGACGAATTTCAAGAAGCCGAGGACTGAGGAACAACTGGCTAACTGTCAGGATGATGACTGTATAGTACTTGATGATTTATGACCATGTCATTTGACTTGCTTGGAACGCGATTCACCAATTACGTTAGAAAAAGATTCTACATGAAATAAAGAAGTAACAGACGACTCCATGGCTGGCCATTTTACTTTCTGTTGCTTCCATTTTATAGCTGTAGACTGGAATTAACAGTTTAGCTGATCAAGATCACCATTCATCTTTCTGAAGGTGATCATTATACCCGATTATTACTGGAGTAAAAAACTTCTACAACCTACTCAACTGAACTTATGGAGCACACCGAGAATACTATTTTATCAACCAGGCCCTATAACCAGTTCTCTGCAAACAAAAATCTATTATATAACTGACTTGCCATACCACAGCCGCACATCCCCTAATGAACCACAATTTTCCCATTTCTAACTGAAGAATCTGACTATAATTTGGCATGTAACTGAAGATGTAACTGTAGAAATACTTGATATTTCAATTTCTGGCATCGGAATTTTAATTTGAAGGGGTATAAATTGTTTAAGCTGACACTGCACAGCAGGGCATCTCATATATCAAAACAAACTTGTTTTCACGGTGCTACTGAACAACGACACAGGCGGAAAAGAGCTAACACTGGACCCTGTACCTGCAAGCAATTATAGGTTACCTCACTATGGTCTAGTGAAGTAGATAGATATAGAGCAAAATCATAAACAAAGGTATTGAAATAACTGCACAATGGCATTTTATTGGTCTTGGTATAGAATACTCATTGGATATATATATATATATATATTTATATTCATAAGGTCCCCTTCATTCGTATTATATTCCTACTGGTACACAGACCTTGGGCTAACAGCAGGAGGCTGTTTTATACACTTAAACTGTTACACGGTGGAAAAAAAACTATCAAAATAACCCCATTGAGGCTATCATGACACTGTTGACAGCATTCAAATAGTCTGTTATTTAAGCCTACTCTATTTTATTTAAGTTAAACTGTTTGATAGTTATGGTCATTCTTTCCCTATTTTCATACTAGAGAAAGGACATTTTCCAGTTTCATTTGACGAAATGTTCCCTATTTGTGAAAAGAAACCTGAATTTCCTGCTTCATTATTGAGGTCATTGTGACATTAATATTACTATTATCAGTGATAATAATCTCATGCAAACTTTTGCTTACAATTATTAAAATAGGAAATGAAATATCCATACAAGTCCGTTGGGCTATGCTGTCGCAGTACCTGACACAGATGTTCATTCATTTGTGGTGGGGGAAGGGTTTAATGTCCATCCGATCAACAAACAGCGGCCGACTATACGGACACAAGGGGATCTAGCATTTCTCTAATAACTGTACAATATACAATTGACCCAAGTTATCTAACTCGTTCAGCGGCCATGAACAATTAATGACACCCTGGACGCTTGACGCCTTCAACCATATCCTTGTCAAAAACCGTTTACCGAAGGGAGTGGTGGGGTTAATGGTTGCAGTAAATACAACCACTTGCCATCTAATTAAACTCGTATCATTTACATTTTATGTTAATTAAAATTATTTAACAAGAAAACAGCGGTATTACTTGGAGGTCCTGTTCAATTTCTCCTTCCCCGAAAAAGAAACATGACATTGGAAAGAGTTAAAAAGTGAGAAAACATGGGGGTTTCATTTTAACTGCAACATGTTTTTTCTTTGCATAAGGCCCGGATAGATGCACCGTTTTGTGTGTAACCATGGCAACCTGTCCCAATATATACACTCACAGCAGAGAGTCGGCGCTAACATAGCGATTCTCACTCTGTGAGGAGCAGTTTAAAATTACACGTGCTATGACATGCGAACACATGAAAAGAGAGGGGGCTATAATATGTACAAGTCATCATTGACTTCATTCTTCATATAAAAATTTCTAGGACTTAATTTTCTTTTCGATAATAAAAGAAAACAAAACACTACCCTTCATATATAACCTACTCCACGCTTGCGCGGAGTTTAGGGCACTACATATATATTAACACACATCACCTCGCGCGTGTCATCATGCACACATCTCCCAAACATCACCAGAATATGCTCACTGCCTTTGACACGACGGCGTATGAAGCTCTGTGACGATTCAATATTACATGGAAAACACCAACTCTAAATATCATGGAAAATCGAGGCGGTTGCATCACTGGTATATGTGACCTATTATTCCTTTAAATGAACGGTTTACTTCACTATACATTGACGCTAAACTTTCCCTCTCAGCACAACATGGTTATGTACAGCTAAGGATACCACGGTTGAACTTCATCCGGTGGCAAACGTGCAGAACGTTGGAGTACTGATGGGACATAGCAGGTTTGTTCGTGTCGGCCAGTTAACCTCTCAAATTCAACACAGTCGTTCCATAAACAAAAAAACAGTCATACATAAATGCTGACATTCCTTTTAAATTCAGTCAACTAAGATATCGAGAAATCATATTTTAGAAGTCATAACTTACTGCCCCCATAAAAATAAGATGAGCTACTCGTTGACACTACTTACAATATGAGACAGACGATTACAATCAGTTACAAGACATTCTGTGGTGTCAGAGGGTAACAAGTATGGTAATGCTAGTCTATTGTCTGATTTTTTTAGCCATAATATCCTAGACATGGTGGACAATGCTTCCAGGCTTTGTCGCAGAGTCACAAGCATCCTGCGCCCGCTCTCTGTACACGGCGCCTGGCGTGGAGTTTACGGTGGAGTTACTGAATAGGCCTTTTTGAGCATGTTAGTACCTAGGTTCTGCAGAAGGTTGCAGACTTGTAGCAGTGGTACACCTGCGTTATCATAACACTTTATTATGTTCTTTTCAGTTACTGAGTCTCATGATATTAAAAAAGAAATACACGGGGAACACCTTAGAATTGTGACGAGACAAGATCACAGCTTGAAAAGAATAAAGAAACGTATAAAATACGACAGAACAAAGCAGTTGAAGACATTCCTTCAACGTAATCTAAATTGCACTGATGGATGCTTTGGTTTTGTGTTTGAACTTGAAAATGCATTTTTCAAATCCGACTGGAATGTACATCTCGATAGTCATGAGGGGATGAAATCATAACAGCACTAAAATATTTAAAGGCAAACAATAGTACACAGACATTGAACAGAGTATGTTGATTGAAGTTTATTTACGCCTATTTTTTGTATCGCCATTGACTCTCAATGGGGGAAATTTGATTTAAGATTACGACGTCGATCAATCAACAGATAATTTATTCTTAAGCCAAGCATTAATCTAGGTCAGATAGACACACACACGCGCACCCTGTAGGATTCTTGGCAGGCCATTGCCAAGTGTTGCCATGGTTACACACAACACCTTTATCTTCAGCATTCCAGCTATGGCGCCAGACAGACATCCCAGTCACACGTTTAACAAAAACACAAAAAAAGAAAACGAGAGAGAGAAAAAAAAATGCTTTGAAATCATTATTTCTACCAGATAACTTCAGAAGCTGGTTCTTACATTAGCTTTGTACACATATTTGGGTTCACCTGCAAACTTGCCTCCATTTATCTTTTTTGCCCAGTCTTTTTGCCGACAAACTTGCAACAAAACAATCAACAATGAAACATCACCACGGCCACTTAGCCTGCACGCTTCAGGGAGTGGTGGAGCCGGTGGTGGTGCTGGTGGTGGTGTGGCGGCGGTGCTGGTGGTGCTGGGTGGACGATGCGTCTCCACCGCTTTACTATGTACAAACCCCGCTCTGCCAGTCAGGCCGACCGCGCATGCGCGTCCTGTCCGTTGGCATGGTAACGTGGAATATTAGCGAGGCCCGGGTTCTCGTGTCCGAACGGAGTTTTTAAAATAAAACGACCCTCGGGACGGTGATCTCCCCGCGCCTCGTGATGCACTTTGTACGAATTCCTGTGGAATAAAGAGAATTACAAAATCAGATACATCTCCACTCCAGTTACCAGGGATGTCATTTGGGGCTGACAAAATAGAGGAAATATTTTTCATGTAGAACTTACTGCCTCAGAGAGACTGAGAAAACATGAAAACACATCGCTACGGCCATGGGATGAAGTTGATGTGCGTGAGGAGGTTTGAACCACTATTTATTGGTGTGGAAGAGACCCCATTTATTCTGTCTTTATTTTACAAAAGAAAAAATTATTTTATTAACCAAAAATGAAAACAAGGATTTCCTTGGAAAAGAGGAAGTCTGCCATCCCTGTGTTACAGGGATCTTCTGCTTATCAAGTCCTGGTCACGTCCAATCTAAATGATTAATGAAGTCTGTTTACAAAACACCTTCACTAACAACCAGCAAACTAATGACAAAATGACTTTGCAATATTTAAAACATATTTTTACCCTCGTTTGTAAAATGATACTTTGATTGTAAGACAACTGGTAATACGGGCCATTGTATTGATTTTATTGTAAATTTAAAAAATAGAACCTATGTGTTAAGTCATCTTTCAAACCCTACCAAAGAGTTTGAATTTACCTATCTCGCACTCCCACCTTTAACTAGCACAAACAGATATAAATAGGTTTGAGTGTGTTTTGTTGTGAAGGTTATGTAAATGAAATTGTCTAGATCCTGGTCCAGGTTAGAAATAACACATGTGTAATACTACCATGTGCCGTTCATGAGCCGAAGAAATGTGGTAAAATGCTTTATTTCGGTCACATACTATAGAGAATATGCTTCATTTTGTGGAAAGACTGAAAGGGTATATATTTAGTATTGATTTCCTAAAATTCAACATCACAACTTCAGTAATAACTTTAATACTGCATATATTTAGAGTTTTGATGGTCTAAAGCCCATAAGACAGCGACATTTTTCACAGATTCTCACCAATTATAATTGAGAAAAAGAATGTCGCTGTCTTATACCCTCAACGGTGCTTGCCAGTCACACCTCTCCACGTGAACGTATGTATGATCTCCCTTAATTACGCACCTCATCTGAGCCTGTCCTACGCTAAAAATAGGTTTGATTTAGAAAACGTGGCTAAGAACACTTCTAACCCCAACCGAAAAAAAATAAAAATAAATAAAAATAGGTTTGATGTTTATCATTCTTGGACTGGTTTTGACAATTTGGGTAATAACTAATACGGAGCCCTGTTTTTCAAGGGTAGGCTGGGACCGTTAGTCTGAGCACTGTTAACTACCACGCTTTAAGTCTAGTATTATGATAATTTGATGTTTTCTAATCTAATAAAAACTGAATATATCCGGCAAACTGGCATTCCTTACAGTAGGTGCTGCTTACCAGAAGAAAAGCCTACAGCTGTTGGGGCTAGTCGCGTCCAGGCGGATTGTAGCTCTGCATGCCCCCGGCGCCCGGCTCCCGGTCCTGCTGCTGTTGCTGTAAGGGTTTCCGGGTCTTCTCCGCCTTGCGGTACATTGTGATCTCCTGTGGGTTAAAGCGTGCATGTGTTAAGTGCCGGAATGCGAGGTACACACACTAGAGACACAGAGTGTGTACTCGGTAAATCAGATGGATTGAGACTCGACGGGATGAGGTGTGCTGACACATTTGTGTGTGCTTGCTGGTTGAACTCAGGGTGGTCATTTTCAACACATATATTTATTTTTACTGAATCCTGGCAAATCTCGCAACAGTTTTTGAGATATCGCTAACTAAAAGGCAGCTACTTTCCAGTTGTGGTCACTTGTTTCACATCTTCACAGTATTTCAACTCAACCAATAAGAAGCACCATCGATGAATTAGAATTGTTGATCTCGAAGAAAAATATTTCAACTACATTTCATGAGATGAGGCTAACAATCACTCCAGAAACTAGTCTCCATTTTATCATCTATATGAATAGATTGTGACTTAACATATCATATGGGAACGTTGTGAACTATGCCAGTGACGTTATGACTACTGGCTTACGCAGCTTCGCAAATAATATAGTATAGTGACGCTAGTGAGTTAAAAATATCTGAGGGAATACAGAATAAACCAAGCTGACTAACCAGAAATAATAAAACTCGACTAGACTGTTTGTGAATGGTGCTGTACATAGCGATCAAAACAGGTGTAAGACAAAGAAACAATTAGTTTAGGGAATCTTTTTTTAAAACTTTTTTAAATACTACTTTTCTTGCTACTTTGATCAAGCTCTCATATAACCGGCACATTTTCCTGTTGAAGGTACATTCTCTTTCTACTGGAAGAGATTTACCTTCGGCAGAGAATACACACCGGTCTTCCTGTTATTTCATATTGCCATATCCTGCTTATAACAGTTCTGTTATTCTAGGACCAGAGGGATCCTGCATCAACCTGTCATTCAAGCGGACCGTTCGGAGCTAGTTTTGTGTAACTCAGCATACAGAAAATACAATTTTAATATTTAAAGTACCGCTACCGAAGACATGGGAAAGGGGTCTCAGATTATTTTAGACAGGAGAAATCTCCATATTTTTGTGTGTACAGGATGCATGCAGAACTTGCTGCAGATTATGCGTCAACATCAGTCAACGCCTCCTCAGATGACTCATCCTCGGCGCATTTTATGTTTTGTTAATTTTGGCATAGGCACTAGAGCCGACTAGCATGATCTAGGCTAGGGACCGGTGTGTGACCACACACACGTGAACGTACCTGTTGTTTGAAGTAGCGTCGCTCCTCCTCGTCGACCAGCACCAGGTTCAGGTAATAGCGTACAGAGAACTTCTTGTTGATGTCGCGCATGGTGGGCGTCAACTCGTACCCACTGAGGAACAGCCGGATGGGGATAGACTCGCCTGTGGAAACCAACAACATACATCTGTATTACATTTCATCCCCGGCGGCTAAGTTCACATCTTCACCATCCATGAACGCTTGCCTTTTTACTGGCTAAACCATACATGTCAGTGGTTAAACAAATGCTTCCAGATACTTAAAAAACAATCGGTATGACGTTAGACAATAGACAATTTGATATCTATAATGAGGTAGATGTCTGTAAGTAGACCTCAAAGAAGCATGCTAGGAGAATAGTTACAACAGCGTGATGTTACTATCGTGAAGGGTGGTTGTTATGCCTCATTGTTCTTATAACAATATCTCCTGGGAGATTCTGACATCTGACTTGTAGATTTCATTTCAAGTAGCATCGGTTGTGATCAGAAGTGTATGTGCCTCGTATTCTTAACTTAAACAATATGTGATGATAGCAACATGGATATGTAAGCCAGGTTTACCTTTAACTGGGGCCCCATCCATGATCTCATACTTGGCGATCGTCTCATTCTCATTAAATGTGTTGGGACCTGTATAAAACCATAATCAACTGAATACAAAGCACACACATGGCACCAGGGAAAAGTACTTAGCCACGTGTAGTGAGAGTTCCCTGGTACCGAACCAGCACACACAAACATCGTTATTCAGGAGACTTCTCAGTATTTTGTTTACAAAATTCTGTGTAATGCTGCCGCTACAGCTTCAAGTGTTTCGTCACAAATCGGTTAAATTATTTATATCAGTCTTTCAGTAGTGATGTAAAAACGTAGATTTATGACAATAAATTTGCTTCCCAAAATATAGAATAGTCATAACATTTTTATGAGAATGGGCCCTTTGATATATCATTAGAAAAATTAAGAGGATTGTTTGAGAGTACATAAAGTTGAAACATTATACGTGATTGTGCAGCATTATCGTGTTAATAGAAGAAAACGTTCACGAGACACAGAAGCATAAGCCAAGATCACGGAACTCCGTTACAATATTCTAACAGGCCATGACAGAGAAATATACAGTAAACAATACAAACTGGAAACTAAATAATGAGATTCTCTTCAGGAAAAAAGACGAATGGTCTTGAGCCATTCATGTTATAGTGGGTGTATTTTAATTGATGGTTATTTCATAAAATCATTTCTATTTTTAGAATTCCCTAAGATTATCTTGAGACTGACACGGATTCAGAAGTGAGAGCACGGATGATTTGTATTACGCGATTGGGGTGATAACAATTTATATTTCAGAAATCGTTTTTTCGCTCGAGAATGATGGGAACTTCCTTATCTATACAATAAATGAATAAAATCAACATTTCATAGAAATGTGTTACTATTAAGCTTAGAGTGCGTCCGTAAATCAGTGGGTTTTATTACTAAAAATTGACTTGGGAATATTCACCATATATCATTCTTTCGGTTTTCGGGGAATAACCTCACATGAGTGATCACATCTCTCAAAAAATCAATCCTAATTAATCACATCTGTTGCCATTATAATAGTTTGCCCCTTTTACGGAATAGGAGAGGGTACACAGGCACAAAAATATGTAAGGTGGGTCCCATACTAGGTTTAACTCCTGAGCCATCGGAAATTTCACAAAGTCGTGTACTGTCTACCCTCATTTATTACAACAAACATTCGTTTTACGTTCTCATAATGCACAGTCAAGTCTCTCAGGGACAGAGGCTAGGAAATCGGGAAGGGGAAATTCAAAGATGGGCAATGTAGGAAAATATGAGAAATTAGATAAAAAATCAAGAGAAATACCTGTCCCTGTAGTCTCACGCTTGATAATTTGTATCTCCATATGTTTGATTTTTATTCGCACAAGAAGAAAATAGATCTTGCCCACTATAACATCTTTCAAATGATACCTGTGAAGCAGGGTGTAAAAGAGAGAACAGAGGAACGGGGTGAGTCATCTACCACCTCAATTATAACGTCTAATCAAACAAAGTTATTTTCATAACAGACGATGCAGTCAATTAAAGTAAGGCTTGTCTATGACATAAATAAAGACTACTGATTGAGAGGGAAAGTGCTACAAATATGAAACGTCCAATAATAATTAAAATCATTCGTCTACGGAGGCTTTGCAATGTACTGACTAATTTAGGACTTGTCTTTAATCCAGGAAATTCACACTTAACTTGGTTTTTTTGCTCAGGATTTTGCTTAAGGTCTTATAGGTGATGATTTGGATGTAATTTTATTCTATTTTCAAATCACAAAGAATTTTTTAGTCTGAAACTCCCAGTGTGTGGTCTTTATGTGTCAGACAAAGCCCAGTGACATTATGGTGTTCATACACAGATAGAATGGCCCCAAGATCCAAACCGGTTTGAATCAACACAGGAGCAGTAAAACCGGATTACATGTCGCTGTTCACATTTAAGTCACAAGTTGGAGGATTGTACCAAGGTATTTTTTTGGGTAATTTCTTGTTCTCATGCTATTTCACCCCCGTGTAGGTTCAGTGGTGGATAAGAGGCCATTCTGTTTAACACATGCGGATCAACAGCAAGAAGAACCACGGCAACGGATCAGACTGCTCCTACTGCAGTAGCACTGCCACGCTGGACCAAATTTTTCAATCAATCAATCAATTAATGAATTAATCAATCGATCAAACATGCTAGACAACGATGGAAGATCACTCCTGCAAAGAGGACTGGCATAAAAGTTTCCGATGCTTGCTCCTTTTCTAAACCAAACCAAAACAAATCAGACGAAAGCTAAAAACCAGTGTCTACAACCACCTATATGGTAAAGGATAATTAACAGAAAAATAAAGGTGGTGGGGGGCGGGGGTAATGCGTGATTTCAGGCCACATTGAGACGATGATGTTAATGAATGAACTGGCATTGTACTTGTAGTGTCACCTGCGCCGGTCGATTCACGTTTAACGATTGCTAGCTCCATGTATTTAATTTTTATTCGCACCAGCAGGAAGTATATTTTTCCGACAATGACATCTTTCAAATGGTACCTGCAAGGAAAACACGGGTTAGTAGGGTAAGGTTAAAGCTTAACTTGGTACTGGAGGCCGGTGCTGGGTACGAGGCGGTTACCATGGTTACACTATCACCACAGCGCCACGACTCAAGGGTAGGCATTAAGGATGGCGAACAAAGACCACAAAGCCCTACGGTTTTATGTCAACACACTGAGAGTAACAGAGGACTGTTACAGCGGTGTAATAAAAGCCGAACAAAAATCTTATTCGCTATGGGTATATTTTATACAATTTTCTTATCCACAATGTTTATAGGGCGGCGTGTGCAAACCGAAGATTGAAATGTTCTTTGGTGCAGAATATTACTAACAGCTCTTTGCATTAATGTTTGCTTACGTTTGTGTAGGAAAGCACAAAACAACGTCGTGTTGAAAACATGCTATGCTAGCATCAGCACCAAATTGCATGTAATATCTTTACAGGCTATTTTGAGATACCACAAATAGGAACACATCACTGAACGACTTAGAAATGAGTGCGAAAAAAGCTTTGACAGTAATATTTCCAGGATTATCTTATCAAATATAATGAAGGGACGTAAGAAATGTCTAAAACATGAAATCCAGTAATAACCAAAGCTTGCAAAAGAAGCATAGCATTGTCCTATGCATACAAGATGTCTGCCTATCATGTTTCAGATATCCTCAAAGACATATGACCCAAGAAAGAAAAAATAAGTTATTCGTTTTTCATTAGATAAAAAAAGGTGTAGTTAAAAGTCCATATTTTGTAGGTGGCACAGCAATAAATGAAATTCAAGATGTGAGACGAGGCTAAGTCTGCCCCCTAGCTTGATGATACCTTGAATAACAGTTTAGAAAAAAATAAATAAATAAAAAATAAATAAAATTCACTTGTGAACACCACACAGATATCACCATCCGGGAGTCCACTGTGGGATTGACTGACCCCGCATGCCAATGCCTGTCGCTACTCTGGGCAGTAAAGCTGAATAGTAAAGCTCACTATGGAAACCCAAGTCAACTATTACCGCATGCCGGCGGACATTACCGAGATTGTCTCGTGACTACCGAGCATGGCAGACCTATCGCCAAGTCTAATGCGTATTCCTAAAGAGCAAGAGTCGCATTCTCTGCATCATGTCTCGCGACAACTCAAAGTAGTGCTGAATACGCGTATCATACTTTGATTACAAGCAATTTCAAGGACGCTGACAATGAGGTTTATTTCGTGAGTCACGTTTCGTATGTGTTTGGAGATAACTAGCACCATATGCTGGTATTACCCTATGATCTGTGCATAGCCGTTTTAGCCCTACAAAATGATATTATTAGGACCTGAGACATTAATTTGTTACAGCTCTAAATACATTTCTTTCACTCAACACTATTCAAGGTAGCACACTGCAATGAAATTCTGCCATAGCAGATTGCTGTACTCCTTTTGAAAAATTAAAAAATATACATCTGATTATGTCTTTCCTTCATAAGTGTTCTCTATCTATTGACATTTATTAATATAATTTAAAATGAATTTTATGGCTTTTTCAATGGCGGTTTCCTACATATTAATATACCATTTTTAATTCATTCTTTGAGTTTGAAGGACGGCAAGTGCGACATATGGAAAGAGTCTAACTTTGTCAACTATTTTGTTGAAACTCTCAATAAGCACAGATCCACTCTTACCATTTACATACGTAATCTGGTGAAGAGAATAGGGAACATAGTATCAATGTATCACTGGTAATGAAACTGTGGATAGTACTTCTCACTAGCATTGGTATAGGCATACCCAGTGCTACCTCAAATTATCCCTACACTAAAACGAGCTTAAAAATGGAGAATTTCATTCAAGATTAAGTGCAGTAGACAGAGAGAGAGAGGAGCTCATCATGCAAAGATGTAATTCCCAAACCCATCTTCCCATCAAATGGTAAAGCCCTATCGTCTACCCGGGAATTCCCGCTATGTACTGATCCCTGTAGAAAGCATTCTGGCGCGAATGTTGAAATTCTACTAAAGAATCTGTAGAGTTTATGCAAGCAGTGGGACAGGCGGCGGGTAGAAGGGCGTACCTAGGTGACATGCCCCAGGTGTGGGTGCGGTGCCTCACACTGCCTCGGTCCGTCAAACCCCTGCTGCCGAGGGGGCGAGTCGGAGTGGTATTAAGAGTGGTAGTTATAGTAACATTAGCAGTCGCAGGGGACAAAGTGGTAGTAGACTCCTGAAGCCAATGTCTAGTAACCGAATGACTACCTCCTTGTGTGTACATTGTACTCACCAATGCGTCACTAAACCCACATCCGTACCAGTGTTCAATTTAAAAAATGTTTATACCGTATGTGTGATCATACCCGGCCGAGATTAGGACGGACTAACTCATCGTACTATCCTCAAAAGTCTTACAGGACAACCTCATTGGGTGAAGCTATGAAAATTCATACATCCCTATGTTAATGATAAAAACACAAGTTACAGAAGCTGCCATCTTTTCTGCTCAAAACAAGAGGGGTAAGGCACGTTTGTATACTATATCGAGGAATTCCTCTTTCCTAAAATAGACATCGTATGTCTTAGCAGATAAACACCTAACATGGTCACATAGATGTACTTTTCATTCTTTGGAAGGTTTGCCTAGATTAACCTTTTCCAATGATTTAATGCTGTGCCACCTGAATATTTTACAGCGGTAAAATGTTCCAGGAGAGAGACCGTTGGCTAGTCACCAATGAAAATATCACATGAAGCACATAAGAAAAGCATTTGAGGAATAATAAACGTTAGAAATGAAAGCATCAATAGTTTCAGGAACAACAATAAGCACATAATAACATCTTCAAAACTAGTTTTCTTTAGATTTTTGGACACAACTAATGTAAGAGCTTTAAATCATCTGGCCAATTTACAAAGTAATAAAATATTCCATTTTCATATATTATTCTGTTGATATTGATATATGTGGACATAAAAATTTAAGATAATGTCGGAATTCGAAGGAGAATATTCTTATGCAATTGAAATGATTCAATCAAGAGATACAAAGTTGTAAACGCTGAAATTTAAATTCTGAACTAAGGAATATATTGACTATATACGACGAAAAATGTATGTACGAAATGCATATATCTTTGAAAATATTGTTTAATATATATATATCTTTGAACTTACGTTTACCATCAAGTGTTAAAAACTAGGACTCTTGCTTGGTAAAAGCTGACAGGTGATTATCATCGTTACTCACTTTAACATAAAACTGAATCATGGATGAACATTCAGTGAGTATTTGTTATCTGTACAAAACTTACTTGGACTTGTTGTATTCAAACTCTATGTGCAAACAGTCTTCTATGCCGACCTCCATCTTGATTGAGTTGTTCATGTCAGGATACTGCGACAACGTGTGCACTATGATATCCTGCTCCTTAACAACATCGCTCAGCCGCTTTACGATTGTCACACGCAAGAAGTATCTGTGTGTAAAGTGAGTTCAGACATGAGCCAGAAGGTGTACACCAGTAATATAATATGCATGCAAGACATTGAATCAGTTGTCATAGAGTTACATATGTCTGTATCAACAGGCAATCTAATCGTTCTGAGACCTAACGGAGAAACTACCGAGATACATTTTCTGCCTTTACTGTGTATTTATTATACAGGAACAACTTATCTTTTAGTATAACTATTTATTCATTTGTCCCGTTTAACTGTTCACCCATTCTATGTGTGACTATTAAAACCACTCACCTTAGCCGAACATTGGCACCTGTGTAAGATTCATATGGTTTTTCGACTTGGTTGAATTCAAAGTCATAACTTGTGTTTTGTGTCAAATCGCCCGGCCTGGCCAGTTCTTTGACAAGTGATGTGAACTCGTGGTGGTTACCTCTATCATAGTACAGTTCTGAAAACCACAAAGTTTCAAAGCATATAAAGACATCAGATATCATTCCCGCTTCGTATTATTGATGTCTACATCACATTTGAGAAAATATTATGGTATCTATGAATGAAAAAATATTGTTACAGTCTATACAAATTCTAATTCAGTTCATAATTTGTGGAATAATATTTTTGCCATCAATATCTCTCTGGGTTATCAAACTATGCAGCAGTATGTAATCTCATTCACATTAGTCCATTATCATTGAAAAAAACCGTCTAAGTATGACTTAGTAAGTAAGGCTCACCTATTTGTCCTATGAATTCTATTTTAATCCCTTGGTGTTCTAACTTTGCCGCTTTGCCTGCTTTTCGTAATGTGA
The DNA here is from genome assembly GCA_950022655.1 of Alentia gelatinosa. Classification (NCBI taxonomy): domain Eukaryota; kingdom Metazoa; phylum Annelida; class Polychaeta; order Phyllodocida; family Polynoidae; genus Alentia; species Alentia gelatinosa. The sequence continues at coordinate 34,329,112 of OX465584.1, forward strand.
TGTTAACCTGAGGAAAAATCAAACTTCGGATGAAAACATTTTAACAAGACGTCTTAACCATGAGCTCATCTGAGACCTTTATTACACGTTAGTGTGCCTTAGGGGCGAATTTAAAACGACATTCTGTCGTGATGAAGGTATTAAGCATATCGAAACGTTGAAAAACAGTTAGTCCATTCACTGTAATTTGTAATATGATCCCAAATAATTCATGAAACTGAGAATCTGAACTCATTTAATTTATACGTAACGTAAGTATCCATCTCATAAACTACATTTCTAACGATGAAGGAAAACAATATAAGAACAATTGGCCATTTCCCATCACGCTTTTTCGTCACGAACTGGATATTATGCATTGAGATGACGAGGTAAAGGTGGGTAAAATTACTAAGCAGGGACGACAACGGTGACAGATAAGACAAGGCAGAGGGTGGGAGCGGTCAGAAGACGGGAGGAAGAACAGATGAGGGAGGAAGGAGGAAGAGGGGGAAGACCGGAGAAGAGGGAGGGAGGAGTTGGAAGGAAAGAATGAAGAACTTAAACCCTGCAACTCTACATTTAGGACTCATGCGTCATCAAAAGATAATCAATGACAGTAAAGATGCCCTATAGTCAGAACAACTACATGTGAGCTCGTCAAGGACAAGATCGTGAAAAATGAGGTTGAAAGGCAGACATTATTTCTTAAACCTTTATAAACTACACGTGTTAAAGACTTTTTACAGAGACATTTAGTCCTGGATGAAACCATGTAGAGGAGTATTAGCAGTGGTCGGGGCGCGCTCGGCTCACCTTGCCGGAGACGGTCTCGCCGTCGTAGTAGAGATAGTGACGCTCCTTCTTGCCGTCCTCCGCCTTGATCTCGGCCGTCTTCCGCGTGTCTTGTCCATCTAGGACGATGTCCACGTCGGCATTCTGGCCGAACCCAAAGAAACTCTGCGGACATGGAGCAGGACATTTTATCAATACAAACATATTAATTACACAAGGAGGAGGACACCGAAGATCGATGCACGTTTATCAAAATGACCCATCCACACATACAGACACCTCGGGACCCAACTCAGACAGCAGGGGTTATCACCAGTGTACAGCAACCATTGGTTATAAAAATACCTGTGATACCACGGCTGGCTTCAGGGATGTGACAATGGTATTTCCTCATCTAAAGAATGTTCTATCAAGAGAATATTTTTATATTCACCTCCGAAAGTCCTATACAAAGAGCTAAGTGTGCATCTTAAAATAGAATTGTCGGCCTCAAAAGACCAAATTAGTGGGTGGACGCATTTAAAACTCAATACAAGTGCAAGTATGGCATTATCTGGAGTTAGTTGGCCATACTACAGGCTCTATGTTCAAAGCGAGGCTGAACTCTAACCAGATATTTAGTGTTCTTATAAGGATATAGATATGATGAATGTGCCAATGCTAGGAGAGTGATAGGAACCAAAAATGCCCACTCTTGGAAGTTGGCTGCATTACTATGCCGTGTGCTTTCAAAGATGGCGAGCCTCCCCCCCCCCCCCCCCATATATAAGGATATTAGACCAAAATACATGAATATCATGCCAAATATAAGTTTCACCTAAATAATGATACTTCCAGGGATATAAGCAATTGTCAGTGCCACTTATGAAGATGGTAAATGTTACACCAATGCTCACTGTAAATCAACATCCGTTTTAGTATTCTTGTTATGAGTAGAAATATGTCCATAAATGAGTTCTTGAAAATAGACCTGTTACTCAAAAGGCCCACACCCCCGCCCCCCAAAAAACAAACAACTGAATATACAAAATATTAAATAATGAAACTGCAAGATATTGTATGGCTATACAACCTTCTGTCCAAAACAATGAACTTAATATGGAGACTTATCACTTTCTAAAAACCAGTATTGTAAGAAATGAAAATCAATCAGTTCAAACCTTATGAAAGTCTGGATAAATTGTGCAACCGTCGAACAATCATGGAATGTGCATATTCTGGGTAGTGAGACTCTGGCTATATTACACCATATATCTCTCTAGTTACACTAAACGCCATAGATACTATGTAGAAAGGAAGGACTTATCATATACATGTATATATGCTGGCTATTCAGCGTCTAATTTACCTGGATACCTTTATTTCACAACCCTTTGGTCAAGATTTGTGACACCAGAATGATATCACAGATACATAAAGGTAATTAGGAAACATAACTGGTAGACCGAGATTCGGACCTGAATCCTCAGAAATCACAGGATTGGTTTGGTTTGTGGGTAGTGGATGCTTTTTCTGCCACGACTACACACATGGGTTTGGTTTGTTTGTTTATCTAACGTCCCAGGGGACCCCGATGGTATAAAGGGACCGACTCAAGGTTAAACTGTTCTCTCTGGTTTTACACCACGAAGGTGGTGATCGAATCTAGGAGATGATTTAAGGCAGAAATTTCATCCCTACATATTTACCAAGGTGAGAGTTCTTTTACTTCCCACACCACTTAGACATGGTATGCGCAAGCTACCAACAGAGCTATACTGCGTTGATGTACACAGTGGCAATATTGGACGAATACTTGCGACAACTCTTACATGCTCACAATATCACTGTGCATGACAGCATTGAACTTCATCATGATCCAATTAAATTACTGATAAATGGGACAATAAATGAAGACAGTCGGGGCAAACATGTATGATACTGCAGTTAAAACAGGAATCTAAAAATAGACTAGACAACAATGAAGACATTTGTCATTCCACTTCATGGTTTGCTTGCTCAGTGCGTCCAATGTCGGAAAATATGATTTGAAAAACTTATGAAAATATTTGCTTCTACCAGTTTTGAAGAAATCAATTGCTAGTGTAAACAATTCACACTGGCATGTTCCGGTAGCTGCTCACTCCACGTGAGGACCTTTCCCAAGCCAAGCATCTGGGCTAACTATCTCTTCGAGCGAGCTAATATTTACTCTGACAGACTGCAACCTTCAATTTACACCCCTCCCTACAGCTCTCTGTAATTACCTCTGTCAGGCTTAATTCCACTATTCTCATCAGTCATGGCTTTAAAATGCCACAGCATGATCTTAATGTGAAGGATATGCACATACATACTCGACATAACGTAACGATAGATACATGTAAATGTACCGTTGCTAGAATAGGGCAATTATCCGTCCTTTATAAACGCCTTACTTCAGCCACTTCTAGTCGTTGCCATCTTTTACACGACCGCTTCTACACAGTTTGGCTCGTCGGGGAAAATCAGGGACTTGAGCTGTCCAAATATTAGCTTGGCTTCGGAAATAGCACCGGCAGGGCATCAATAGCTCGTATGCCTGGGTCGGGTCTGTTGTCATTTGGGTGTTATTTACTGCAGATTTTTCCCTCAGACGAGACAGGGCCGCTGCCAGAGAGCCACTCAGCTTCAGTGCAGGGGAAAGGAACATAGAAGAACGATGTACCAGAATCATGGCGCCATGTTCCCGTGTGTCTGATAGAAGATTGATAAAAGTGTTCATAGTGTTCCCACATACTCAATGTAGATTCGCCCCCACCGCTCATATGCCCTTTCTCTTCAATCAACCTTCGCGAAATGATTTGATCAGCATTACTATCCCAGGCTGGTCCTTGGTTTTAATTATTAGACAGTACTTAATATAATTGTATATAGTCAAACGAAAGATCGGGTGTGTGACTACAAACACGACAATTTGTTATCTTATCTGAGGTGAGTGGGGAGACTGAGGTGTGTGGGGAGGTTTGAACTACTTTTCATTGGGTGTGAATGAGGCCCAGTTCATTCTCTCTTTGCTTTACACACACAAAAAAATTCCATAAACCGAATGTTGAAACAAGGATTTCTTGGAAAATAGGAAAATTACCATCTATGTATGAAGAGTCATACTAAGCAACCCCCCCCCCCCCCCCCACCCTCCACCCATGCTGCTACCGCTCTGTAAGACGGCTCATATCCACATAACCAACTAAAGTACCCCCCCCCCCCCTCCCAACCACCACCACACACACTCGACAACGTACCTGTTCCATCCCTTACCCTGAAGACCCTCTGGTGGCCAGGTGGTAACGCAGCCATCTGACAGTGATTTCCCGCCACATCCACCACTCTCATCCTAACCCACACCCCTGGCTCCTTAGACTCCGTTCCACTATGTGCTGGTGAATCCACCATCCACCCCACCCCGCTACGCCTGTCCACTCCAAAGTCTGTTGTTCCTGGAAAACCTGACCAAAATTTTGATCGCCTGACGCGTATAATTGTTTTGGAATGTCTCAGGTTGTTCACACAAAATATGTCCTTGCGGAAACTGCAACACATATATATTCCTTTCCAGTTGCATGCATATCGTTTAGATTCTCTTTTAGGCAATACGCTTAATACTCTTTAGAAAATTAAATCATATCCTTCCACCAGATATTTAGATTTATACAAGATCGCTATGTGAACAGTCATGAACAAGAGTTCGTGCAATTATAATTTGCATGCAATATCGTTTCATCTGAAGATAGGCGCGGAAGCTTGGCCCTCTAACTGCCCCTCTTTATTTGACACACGACGAACAGCAGTCATTTCCCCTCCCGCACGGTCAAAATTATACCCCCAGGGTGATATGTAAATATAGAGCACCATATGCCTCTCCGCCTCCAGCGGGATATATGTTGGCTAGTCTATCCCGTGGGACATATCGCGTTATGCTGTCATATCGCTTTGGATGTGTCAACGTGGCTTCACAAGATCAGGATTTTCATAATAACGTAGCTGAGACACCTCTGTGGCAAGCCGATACTACCTTGATAATCATTTTTTTTAAAGAGGATTTCCAAATAGTTAGCTTGAGAGAGGTATAGAAACATAATATTGTTTTCCATGAAAGGAGAGAGTCATTTATCCCTTGTGCATAACACATGGTCTTGATAGGCATTACAAAATAATTTGTTGATTTAGACAAATGGATCTAATTCGGGTCTATGCATCAAAACTAATATGAAATATATCACTCAGCATGTGACCAGTATAGATTTGCATACAAATGTATATACATGTACATGTACCGTGAACTCACCACCTACTCCACTACTTTTCTCTTGGATGTATTCTCGGTGGATGTATTCAGTATGATTACTAACTTGGCTCTCTTTCTCTATGTTTTGCTTGAATTTTTCTCCCTATATTATACCTTAGTCCTATTTTAGTATTGTGGTATCTCACCGATCATTGGTCAGCAGCCAGGTGTATATAACGAACTCCTATAAATATTTCTATAAATATCTCATCAACATTACGTGTATCTGAGCCCAGAACGCCTCACCTGTCGCCGCGCATACTGTCATAACATTTTGATGCTATTCATGTATCGTATACATATCTAATAAACCTTTCAACTTCTTGAAATAAAAGAATTTACAATCGCTATTGAGCGATAGCAGGGTAAATTATTTACAAAGTACGAAGTTAACACTTAGTAGATAGCGTGTCGGTTTAGGTGGTACTCGTGGTACAACTGGTAGTCTAGGGAGAACAGCTCTTCACATGACATGCCACTTCAAGTATTCATCAGGCCAACATAGAGCCCCATCTGGCGCGTCGGGGAGCTTTTAGGAAACGAGCAGCTCGCATTGTTGCTCACTAAGTTGCCTCGATAGCTGATACTAATTTGGGTGGGTACTTTTACCTTCGACCACAGCAGAGGCTATACATTGAAACTAGCAATATCATGTTAGTCTAAACGGTCGTTGCTACCGGTGAATCTTAGATACTGGAATATATGGTCTGCTATCTAGAAACTTTAGTTATAGGTTTAGTAACACTGAAAACAAATCTGGATATGTATCTTGTGAGGGGAATCTATCACAAGTACCACATTTTAGAAGCGCTTTATGAAACACGTTCTATTAGAAAGCCTGCAAATTCATTTCTTTAGAATGCTTTATCAGAAGCATGGGGTTTCAAAGATAAATTAATAAACTTCATAGAGTTCCTTCTCGTACTTATCTCATACTGGGAGTCGGGTGAAGCTGCCGAATGGTATGACTGAATGGCCTTGAATAATGGGAAAACTTGAATAGATGCTTCTAGCCTAGCACGCACTGTGTCTAAGAATGGCTCGGCGATCTCAAGACTCTGCATGCAGAACGCACACGACTCACTACAAGTCAGAGTGTCATGTATCTACATGCAACACCAATGTTTTACTGTACACAGGATAACTCCACATATGGGAATAAATTGCCATTTGTTTCGTCTTCTCTTATCGCCTACACTGCAGATTCAATGTATGTCTCTATGTCTAGTAAATATGTTGCATATTGAATGTTGCTTTTAATAGTAGTCAGTATAGAATGCGAAGTGAAACTAAAGCTGCAAAAATACGATCGAAACCATTTAATCATGAGACTGATAAATACCGTTTCCTCGGCCCTGAAATTCAAAAAGGCCTAAGTAAACCAGAATAGGGGACATATTTTGGTTTATAACAGCCAGAACCTGACAACACTTTTGAGAAATAGGTCAGACCGCTTTGATATAGGTGAACATATAGGCGTGGGAATATTTACGCTAGTCGTAAAAAAATCACCCAGAACATAAGTAAACCTGACTACCCCCATCTACCTATGTTCAGTGGTACAGGTTCATAGTCAACGTCTAATCAAAACATGCACTTGGGGAGTGAGTGGCGGGTTTCCTGATTTAGTCATGAAAGGACCTTGTCGACGTGCCGACGTAAAACAAACTCAAGTCTACAAGTGCAAAGCTCACCTCGTCAACATCAGCCTCCGGGCTACCACAGAGAAGACAACTCAGTCCCTTCCACTGGGGCATCCTTAATCCTTATCTCTACGCATGTGTTTCTATAGAAACTGTATCCGCGCAGGAAGCTGGGTGCCGTTGTTTAAGCTGGTCACACCTTGGAGGAGTAGAGTCAGCTAAAATCTGGCTGGGTTATAACTTGGGATCCTCCGCTAGGTTAGAATGAGACCACGGGGTGGAGAGTGAGTGAGTGGCTGAGGTGGGGCAGGTGAGTGAGCTATCGTTGCTAGATCAGTCGGCAACTGTTAACGTCTGTAATCCGCGCCCCACCTTATCACTCACACCCACTCATTGAGCTGCTCGCCTAACAGCTTCCCCAGCACTGTTGAATTGCTTGGCAGCGCTAAAAAGTCCCCAGTGTCAATCCGAAAAAGAAATTGAGAAGATAAGAAAAAAATATATTGAGCTCCTCTGATAAGTTCCTGGTTGTTATTGTTGCGAGCTCTCTCTTTCTGATCGTCGAAAATTCACATGTGTCGCCCCCTCAGATGTTCAGGATCAATGAGGGGTGTCAAAAGACTAAGACTTTGTGTACAGGGCATAAAAAGATTGCCTCCACTGTCAGCTGGGTATCCATGGCTATTCTTGTAAAATTCTGATCCACATGTTCAACACTGGTTGCTGTGCTCGGATTGATCACGTAGAATCTGCCCTGAGCTGCTCCCTCATTTATCTCCCTCTTGCTCACCTCCTCTCTGTACTCCATCCCCCGTCCCAAAGGCCCAGTAGACCTGTCTGAGATCTCCCATACTTTGGCCTTGATGTTGCCCGGTCGTTAGAAAAATACAGCAGCTAACCCCTGGTAAAAGAAATCCTTGGCTGATGTCAATGACTCTTCCTTGGTTTCGCCCGTGAAAAATGCCTCTCCTAATTCTTAGCCTGGTGTCGCTTCTGTGCTACCTGAGAACACCTGCAGGTGTTGCTGCAGTCCCATTGATATATACACGGGAGAATGTGAGAGTATGGAGTCAGGTATGACTTATTGCGTATACATATGCGAAGTATCCAGGATATCTAGTCTAACATAGGATCTGATTATAAGCTCAGTAGTGGACGTAGACACGAGCTCAATAGTCTAAGGTGAAGGCCTCATGTTAACATCTTTCCAAGATACTTGTATAGAAAGTAAAGTATATCTGGTCTTGTCACCGCAATTATGTTTACACGTACAAAAGCTCAGGTATGTCTGATTTGCTACAATTCATATTTTACCAAAGTGGCATGCAAATATATGGCTTACGATAGCTGGAGGCACCTTGTCTAGGAATACAACTTAGAGCACTGCTTTGACAAACAAACTAGGTTTTCATGAGTTTGTCTTGCAATACAAGTTGTCTTGTCATGCCGAGTCTCGATGACCAGCATCAGTCTCCTACGTAGTGCAGATTAACGAAATCCTTGAATCGTTCTCTGAATCACTAACATATTCATAGTCGATCCGTACTAATGAGACGGTATAAGTTGACAGTAGAGACCAATAGAAATAGCACTATCCTGGTGATCGTAATCAGTTCACTCTCATAAATAAACCATGATGTGTCCCTACCTTCTGTTCATTTAGAATCAAAATCTGGCAACAGTTGTGCTATCCAATGCCAGATGAGTAATACCTGTTAATCCAATCTTAAGTGTTATAGGTAGGTAGTGGTTTGTGTTGCTCCTTCTACACAGAATCCTGATTGCATCCTCTGAGCACACCGGGAGCGTCCTGTACCCATACCAGCTGCATTGACAGGTGCATCACCCTGTGAGGACTTGGTGACAGCACTGACAGCACTCACTGAGCAGCACAGTGCGCCGACCAGCACGAGCAGCTCACGGCACGTCTAGACGCGCTGACGTACGTGCTCCCCCTAAGTGCCACCGATGCGGATGTAGGCTACGTCTGTGAGGAGCAGTTCCGTCAGCTCCACCCGACCACTCACCCCCGCCCTCTTACAGCACCCCTCCTTCTACACCCCCACATCGCACAGATTTCATGCTCGGCCCGGGGGGTGTCGCTACCACCGCTCCGAGCTGCTCAGTAGTGATCGGCGGCGAGTATCGGGTGAGATCCAGGCCTGGGATGCGCACATCAATCAGTCCCGGCTAACTATCCTGCTTAATTACCCCTCCAACGTCCAATCCTTTCTCTACCACCCCTTCCCTCCCTCCCTCTCGAGTCACTCTCATCTCCCACTACTCACGCCGCTCACCTAGTGCCTGGGGAAAATCAACCGACAATTCCGGTAGGTTTGCCGAGAAACAATGTAAGGTTCGGATGCATGCAATAAGCGTTTGTTGGATCCTTAAAAGCATCAGAATTATTTCCAAATATGAATTTGACCCATCGTTATCAATATGGGTGGCAGTTCCGAAAACCTGGCCTTATGTCGGACATGTACAAAGAATACTAGGAGGGTGAATACGCGCTAATAGGCAAATCCATATACATGTATGTACACCTAGCTACAGGAAGGAAGAGCATTAGAGCATTTTTCAAATCAATCCCCGAAAATAAGAACTGTTTGTGTCCCGTAATATTAGGGGAAGACTCTTCAATGTCCATAATTCAATATGTGTCAAAGTTATTATATAGCCATTACTGACATTAAGCGTCAAAAAATTGTCAACGGTATTTTGTCTTCGAACGAATGCGTGCATTTCAATTTCGAAGTAATGAAACTGTGTATTCAATTTTGACTTAGGCATAAGAGTCTGGTAGTTTTTAGTGATTTTACATGTTGTTAGTGTCTATGTCGAGAGAGTTACAGGGTAAATGTAGTGTTGTAAAACCTACAAACGACGTGTATAAAAATAATGAGTTTTACATCAAAAGATCACATTATTATATTTGTGAACATCCGCGCTCAGAAACGTGAGGATTATTTATCAAACAATCACTCGCCTTATCTCAAAAGCGCTTTTTAGTGGTGTAATCCCCATTTTAATATAAAAAGTGAAACACGGTAAAGTATGACGTACCGATAACGTTAAAAACACTAAAATCATATTCATAAATACTGAAATTGATGGATGGCACGGGCGCCTAATTTCAACATTTTTTAAGGTGGTGCCGCTCAATGATAGATTTAGGAACGAGACAGATGCGATAAGCTTGGTCAGAGTGCCACAGAACGGTTGTTTTTTTAATCCATTTTTTTTCATTCAGCGATATTCCATGATTAAGGCATGATAATAACCCTTAACATGGGATGTTAAATCAAATATCTCTGAGCGAAATTATATACAAGAATAAAATATTTATTAATCAGGGATGTCAGCTGGGGGTCAGAAAAAAGTGGAACTATTTTTCTTGTGGAATTTGCTGATTCAAAGATACTTAAGAAAATGTTGACAACACATCGGTCGGTGTCAGATATGGCAAAGGACCAAGGCTCTGTGAGAGATTCAGACCACTAATTTATTGGCGCAGAATGATATCATCTTTGTTTTACACGAGGAAAAAGAATCTATAACTCGAAAGTGAAAAAGTGGATTTACATGGATAAGTGGATGGCTGCCATTTTTGATAATACCAAGCAGCTTCATTACCCTCAGTCCTTGAAACCCTCCTGGACCATATAATTGTTGATGTTCCCTGATTAGAATTAACATTCTCCTCACTCGAGGGTGGAACCTTACATGGCAAAAGTCCTAGAGAGCGTTGCCATCGGCTTTTCTCCTGCTCACCCTTCATGAAGCGACGCTGTGTCAATTCTCTATATGAAATGATAGGGCATCCAGAACTCCTGAATATATCAAAATATCGCTCAATAGTTTTCAGATCTATGCACATCTCCCTTATTCTATGCTACTATTCACTTTAAAGTGTATAATGCGAGCAGATAACTGTTTAAGGTGGTTTATTACGCCATGATCTATCAAAATCGGCGGCAGAAGTGCTTTGAGTTAACTCGGACCGGTACCTTTGCCTGGTTGTAGATTGTTTCTTACGTGTGAGATTATCAGTTAGTTTGTGCAGTATGTAACATTTCATTTTAAACATTCTAAGGAAGGAAACTACCCCAGTTACTCCCTCCTATTATAGTGAAGTTATACGCAAGTTGTTTCTATGAACACTCAATCTTGATTTGATAGATATATATGGTAAACTACCAAACTTGCTAATACTAAATAGACAAAAACCACTGATAAACGGTTTTTAAGTCCCATACGGTCTATGTATTTAACTCACTGTATTCTAACTAAAAAAAGGAGTAACCTCTATACTAGCATGTTGCTTTCCTTTCCCCGTTGAGGCTTTGTTTTCGATATTTACAATAACAACATGGCAGGAGTCAGATGACGGGAGTAAAGACTGTAGTTCGCATCAGGCATGTGTACATGTACTTACATGTACTAAACACCCATATTGCACAAAACGGGCCTGGATTGTGACCCTCTGTAGGCCTGTCAGAGATACCAGCTACAACAATGCCTTCACAGCCCGCAAGGAGACGGGTATGTGTAACACGGTTCAGTGTTATCGGGGAAAGTAATTGAATATCTTCGTAAACTGCATTCAAAGAAACTGACACTACTGTAATAGATAGCCACTAGTCTGATAACAAAACCACACACACATATAAATAGATGAACGACGACAATGACATGACGGAATGGTCCACGTCAGTCTATATATATTTGTGTGTCTAAACAAGCAATTATCGCTAAATTTCTCGGACGATTTGATTATGTTCTCTAAAGCATTGTTCTCTGCTCTTGAGTTTCTCGTGACAGCCCGCCAGATGAATACAGTGGAAACCTCGGGAACACGATCGATGAACGCAGAGTAATCATAGAACACGCCAGAGTTTAGCACGCCACCAACCTCACACTCCCTCTCCCAACATTCTCGGCAATAAACAGCTATGTGAAATAGTTTTAACAGTTTCAATAATAGAATATCTCACATTCCTTTCGGCTGGGAAGGACATACCTTTTTCGGCAAAACAAAATAGGGAAAAGTATGACGATCCCGTCTCATTCTTCAGAGTCCAAGAAACTCAGTGCATCTGGCCTAACGCAGCCTAGTCCAGGACCATTCTCCAAATGTTATTACTGGTGGGTCAATCACACTTGTCATTATCAAAACCTTCACCAGCGAAGCCATGAGCAGTGCAGACCAAGTGCCCTACTTATTATGATCTGCTCACAACTCGCTCACCCCTGACCTTTCTCAACCCCATCTACTGGCGACTAGACGAACTAATTATGCTGGGACTCCCATCCTTAAAGCGCGTAAATTAGCAATAGTTTTATTTTTGTGCCGCTTGTTTTATCTCCTTGCCTGCTTCGATCTTTCTCCACACTGAGTTCAAGGTTTAATTGGCGGGGACTGTCAAGTCTAGCCACTTTTATTGATCAGAGCTGGATCAGAGAGCTAAAATAAGCCCTCGAGCTAAATAATGCTTATTCGCTGAAATTCTTATGGTAGCTCAATAGAGAAGCTAAAATACACAGGCCTTCTACATCAAACAATACTAACCGAGTCTGAAAGCTATCAATCGATATGCTGCCTAGGAAATGAGCAGTTAATTATGTCTCACTTCATCTGTCCAACCAGGAAACATGTCTAGAACATGTGGCGAATCTCCTTATGCGTCTAACACACATCTACCCAGAGTCCAAATACTAACCACAGCCCATTGCCCTAGAGGATACCGCCTAGACAACAGCACAGACCATTACCCTAGAAAGTTCGGTTCTAATGAACTTACAGGTTAGAATTAAAGAACAAAAAAATATTTATATTCTCTTTTTCTTGAGACTAAATCAAGACATATTTTTTCAGCAACAAGGGCTTAAATGATCCCCATCAATATCTTCTGCACTTGCCTTTCTAATGAGCATGTTACTTTCAGTCCAGATGTCAGGTTTCACTTTTCAAAAGTACATGGATAATGTATATGTTTTCTATTTTCTCCACTCAATGTCCCTCCTTTGAGAATTGATGTGTATTCAGAAGGGTGTAAATGCGCCATTTCATAACACAAAGAGAATCCTTTTTTTCCTTATTGAAAAAATACATCTCGACGAAAATGTGAGACCTAAGTCACACCCAAATATAAGAAATGTGAACCATTAACTCCTCCATCCCCTCGTTATAAAACAGAGCAAGAACCTTTTTATATTGTATGAAAGGTATCTCTCATTTTTCTCAGCGAGTATAATTCACAGCAGACGACTTTCATCTAAATATCTTTACATCATCATCATTCCCGACCACCCTCAAACGTCCCTATCAAGCAGAATATTATCCTCAATTATTTTGATCGAGAAGTCAGTCGCTCTTCGTTCCTCAGATCATTCACTGACAGGCCCCTCAAATCATTGCCCAGACAACATCCTCAACCCTTTAACAAATGCCTACGGTTCCGGGAAAATCAACCTAACGGTCGGCGACTTGAGCGCTTGTTTTGGCATCACCAGGCGTTTACATTACACCTGAGCGTGGTGTCGCGCCTTGTTTTGGCAATGGCTTATGTTGCCTTGCAGACGCCATATTGCTGTCGGCATGGTGTATCCTCAGACCGTCCTCTCCGTGTGTACACTAATCTTTTTGTGTACCCCCTGGAGGAAATGCTACTGTGGATATCTGAAGCAAGGAGATGAAGCCGGCCCTGGGGTCTACCTCCAGTAGATATGCCAGATATGTGCTCCCCCTAACCATAAACATGAGTGATCGTATATCCATATAAACAGAGAACGTATATCTATTGCAACGTGGCCACATCCATCACCGAGTCACTCAATCGAGCAACTGCCGAGTCCACCTTCACACACAGCCCACCCAAGAGCAGTGCCTTGATTCAATCTGCAAAACGCACTCGCTGTAATCTTTCATGTTTTTTTCAACGTCAAGTGCGAGTCCACTGTGCATGGGTACTGGAGGTTGAGGTATGGATGGCAGAAGCGACCGCGCCCAGTCCGAAAATAGCCAGAGCATGGGGGCCTCTGGGAGGCTCCACGTTATAATCCACAATTACTTCAATAATTATGAGTGGCTCCCTACCTGTACCCCGCGGGACTATGACTAGTATTATGCAATGGTAGCAGGGAAAGCACGAAGTGGGAGTGGTAATCTCATAAAAAGATCGGATATAAAAGCAATGTTCACTTCACTACGGTCGCTAATGGCCTTTTAGGTGAGCTTGAAAGTTACTTTTCATTTCAGCGATTGCTGGTGTCCTACCGAGGCGTTCCTATCAATGAATCTCAACTGTATTTGTTACCTATCGAGAGACGTGGCGAGGTTAACAATACGGAAAAAAATGTAATTATTATTTAACATCACTTAAGACATAATTTGACTTTAATCTAAATTCATGTACTGGGCCGTCCATAAATCACGTCATGCAGCAGGGGGGTTCTAGACTCCATGACCAACAATAACAAGAGTTGTGCGACAAACATGACAAGAAACATTTTGTACATAGTCGTGGGACTATACCTATGATAAACATCCGTTGTGGATGATAAGGTACAATCGAAAATATATTCTGCTCTTCTCGCCTTGCCTTACAAGGTACTGTGCTGTTCCTTTGCGTAAAACTAGAGGACCCCCACAATAGCTTAAAATGTATCTTCCGCCACATTTCTCTGGTGACTGACATACTCTGTTACCCTGATTAAATAGCACACATGTTATCTGCATGATCTAATACACGTGTTACAATGTATACAACTGAAAGATGAGAAAAGGTCATCAAATAAAAACACAATTCTGACCTAAAATCCAAATCACCAACTGGACACTGGCAGATAAGACTCTAAAATTATCCGCAATGACTCTGGTAATTTTTCACATTTCAGATGGTATGTGGAGTGAAGAGGTGTGGGCTGTGGATGTGGATATAATCACTAGTGTACGTTGTAAGGTATGGAAGCCGACCCGGTTCTGGGCTAAGGGCCCAGTAGCTCATACATACTTTGCCTGCCTACCATACATCCTGAACATGGCTGATAAACAGAGCCTCGTTATCATCAGGGTGGGCCTGTAGGCTGCTCATATCAGAGTGAGGCAAGTAACAAGCCTGCAGTACAAATATGTGCCGATGTCAATATTCCCTCCTTACTCCACGCGGGATGGCCGCGTGTGGCAGGGTGCACTGCTCTCACGCTACAACTGTCTGTATGACGCGATATATAATGTATAAGTACAGCTTCGGCGTAAAAAGGATTCATTTGCACGTAATGGTGAGACCATAGGCATGACATAGCCCATGCCTCGAAGACATCCACTGATTGATACATTGGCCCGTCACGGGCAAACTCAGATACTTGATTCAGCACCTCATGAATTATTAAAGAGATAAGAACAGCACTGTTAGAAGAAACAGTATGGCCCTGACAATATAACAATTTTTGTCCTTTTTCAAAAGGTGGTTCAATGTAACAAACCTCTCTGAATAGACACAATTTTTTGCATTCAAAAGAAAATTGTTTCACTTATTTCTTTTTCGTGTTGCGAACACAATTTGTGATGACCAAAAATAAACAAAACTTTCCTCGGAGTGAAAGGGTGTTTTTGAATGGTGTCCGACATTATTGCTATGCCTACCAGAAACCTCAGCAATGTGGAGCAGTCTCTGAATGCCCCCCAGAAGCAGGCTGTTTGGAACAAGCCACACACATGCACAAGCATATACATATATATCATTAATACAAAACTCAACCCAGCACTGTAGTTTGGCCTGTGGTAAACGTAATTAGATGCCATCCGCAACAACTAACAGAGACCAGTCTCATCACCTTGTACACATCCTGACTCGGGCCATTTAGATAGTTATGACCATCAACATTACCTACTTTTCTTTGAAGTGTCTAGGATTGCAGTCTTATCTAGTAAGGATTGGTCTCTCTGGATACCTTTATGTAGGTTTAGCACGGTCTTCTATAGAAATTGTTGCTCTCCTGAAGCACGACTTATATCAGGTTCATGGTCTTGTTTTCTCCACTTTGACCAAAACGGAATAGGTTCGGTCATTGCACAGTCCGTCCTCAATCTAAACATAACAAGAGTAACCTAAATCCAGCTCCAAGAGCTGTTATTTTCACGGCTACACCGGTTGTAAATGGTTAATTGCCCGAGGCACCAACCCAGTATTGAAGGGAAATTGATGTTTCTGCGACCATATGGCATTGCGATGTGCCCTAGGATAACAGACGACAGAGCTGGGAGTAGTCAGCACCGCGCGAAAACGGGGAAGAGAAGGACGTGTTGGTAATGGAGCAATGCAATTCTACGGACTATGACAGCGGATCCAGCTGGATATGTTTCGTTATTTCCCACGGTCATCGCGCAGTCGGGCATAAATTGCGTATAAGAGCTCAATAAGTTCTACGTTGATTCACAGTAGCACATTCTCCACTGAGTGGGTTTACTTCCCCCTAACATAGGTTTTACATGCATATTGCCACACATGAAAGGAGCTAACGGTCCTGTTGGCCACCAGGAAAGCATAAAAAGGGGTAACAGTGAAAAATCTTCATAATGAAATGTCACTATAAGCTAAATTGCTACTAGTGCCAGTGACAGGCCGTCTCCCAGAAAAATTGAGATGGAAGTATAAGCAGAACCTCAGGCGTAGGTTGATGGTTATTCTAATGAACCCGGACATAGCCTTGGATTTCTCAAACATTCACACGATGTTTGAATCTCCTCAGGATTTGCTCGGTCCTGAGTTTAAACGGCCTCAGATCACACTGAAGAACCATGGAGTTGCATCAGCGTGTCGGCGAGCCCGGCGACACAGGTCCAATGCGGCAGATAATGCTCACATTAAGTTGTGACTGGCAAGTAAACAAAGACTATTTCATAAGATTCGGACAGATTTGGATTATGTTGCCCGGCATCAGGCTCAGAAGACACATACCCGGACACTGTCTCCAGGGATGAAAGTCCGGAATGAAAAAAACAACAATATATCAGATATTTCTGAACAGATTGGCTATGCATCGATGTATATATTTCAACTCTGCGAGTGTTGCTGATCTATATGAAATGTAGGAATTCCGTTAATTGTCGGAAACATGCATCCCTGTGTCACACCGGGTCCTGAGGTTACATGAGGTCAGGGGCAGTTGATTCTTACCTCCAAGGCTTCCTCCACAAAGCCACACATGATGCACGTGTCACGCACCGCTCCGTGATTCGTACCCGCCCTCCGTCTCCCCAATCCTATCGCGAGTGGAGGAGGGCGGGTCCGGCCTGAGATGAGCGGTGAGCGGGGCAGAGGTGTGTGTGTGAGGGGGACGGGGGTAAGCGGTGGCTGGATATGGTGGTAGGTATGAGACGGGCAGGAAGGAGAGGGGGACTGGCACCTGGGGTTGCTCAGAATCAACTAGCACGCAGTTTTCACCATGTCATGAGCAGCAGAGAGAAGGTGAGCACCTGCTCCTTAGAAACGTGAGCTGCTCATCGGGCCAGGTGGACTGTGAAACGCGATGCTGACGTAAGCTCTGTTTAAATCTCAGAGCCAATCCCTCATAGAACTGTGATATGGGCATAATATGGTTTCTTGCCTCAGTACCTTCATTAGACTTGTCTAAATTGCTACTGAGGCATAATAGGCATACGAAGTACCTGTAATTATACATTTCATATAGTTAGTATGAAAGGGACTATAATTTCCTGAGCTTTATATCAAAGTCAAATTTTGCTGATAATAATGGTCATTAGATTTAATTTACATAGAAATGATGAATGCCTCTTCGTCTTAATTGATTGCCGCTATAATTAACTGTCGACGAACCACAGCCAATTCACGATGCATTAATATTAATGAGACATGTAAGGTAAATGAAGTGTTTGCAGCACTGAAAAATAGTTCCCATGGTCATTTAGGAATGTGCAATAATTTAGTCTTTCATCCGCTTCTTGGCTTCTCATTTTTCATCAAACATTAGTGTCACAGCACCCTGGGAGGAAATCACAAAACACAATGGAATCTGGAAGGGAGAATTCAAGTTAGTGGAAGGTTTCTTTGAAGTTAAACACATAAATAATAACAAGTGTGTGCACTTTATTTTGATTTTAGTCCTAAACTGTTCTAATTTTAGACGGTTGGGGGTATTCTAAGGGGCGTAGAAGAAGGTATATTCTTTGTTTTCATTTTAATATCCCCGAGTCTCCCTGTCCCTGGAAGTAAGCCTGCAGGGACATTCATGTTCCTTACCACCTAGAACAGGACATGATGGTATAGCCGAAAACTTTATTCCAATCGGCTGAATAAGTTTCTCTTGGGACACGCAGTAAAAAAAACGTCCCCTAAAAAGTGGCAATGTTTGCCTTCCATCAGGAGCTACAGTCGACTGGTTTCTCTCTGGTGGGTCGGGGGCAGGTTGGGATGGTGATGGTGAGGAAGTCCAGGCCCATCCCTCGTGTGTACCTCACCTGCTTCAGCCTTTACCGCGTTTACTCACGTCACAGACGCCGCCGCCAACAACAACGCTCCCTACGTGGCAGATTCAGCCATGCTGAATACATATCACACACAACTCCGCTGTGTTCTATTAATGTGAAGCCAGTTAATGATCCATCTGTTATCAAAGTATCTTTACCTAGTCTTCACATCGCCTTGGGGAGCACTCCCAATGACGTCATTTACAGTTGAATACACTTAAATCTAAGAATTTCATAATGGCGAGGTTCTTAGGATGAAACCCCCCGATAACGATTCTCAGTATACTGGCAGTTAAAATGATTCAATACAATAAGAGTATCAGCTTTCGCCGTATTCTTTGTGACTTCTTTATACTGAAGGGACGTTATAACATATCTACCCCCATGTGAATCCCTACCCTAGCAGCTGACATCCTGCAAGTCAGCACCGGATGTGATTGGCCTATCACGTATCCCTGTCGACTGACTAATGGGTTACCTCATGTTTTAGCTACGTCAACAGACACTACAACGAGGGATCACGCTCCACAATATACTGCAGCCCGGTCACCCAGATCTGACAATAAGTAGTGATCTCTGTATGAACCGTAAAATTAACAGGTAAGTTGTATGTAGTTTCATTTACAGCTCAAATCAGGAGAAGGAATGTAGAAGTAGTATCATTTCTATCACTGATCACAACAAAAATATCCAGTCTCATAATGATGAGGCAGATACTGGGCTCAGGCGATTAAGTACACTTGAAAGCGTTCCTTTCACCTAGCATACGCGGTTCTAAGAGGTCCTAAACCTCGTATCACAATGGGAAAATGTCACATGTCCTGGTCATATCCATATTTTATGTTCCAGGTTAGCAGTACTGGTGACTGTTGTTAGACAATATATTACAATATTATCGTACATAGTCATATAAAACTGAGTGGGCTCAACCCCAACGGCCAAGGTTATATAGCCATGCACACTCACTGCGCATGCTCATTGCAGTCATGAAACGGTCGGTGATATATACAAGGTTTAGCACGGCGCATGCGAAGGTTGTAAAGACCCACGTTGTCTCTTACCAACATGTTTGAAGATACGCCCCTTTTCGCATTTGTGCCAATCAATATCTCTATGTGCACGGGTATCCCATATCTATGACATGTGCTATTATACAGACATTCAACCATGCCAATGGTCACGTTGGAACACATTTTGTTCGTTCTGCTACTTTGATAGCTATATAGATTTCTTCGAAAGTACTGCTTGTGCTGAAATAAATAAATTTATATCAAATAAAATATATCTGAACGAGTAAGCTATATGAATAATATCGAGGACAGGGGTATCTTAATTTCTCAGTGACTGCATATGGCTATAGACCCTCGCTGACTTAAGAGTTTGGGTGAGGTGTGAGTAAGCCATGTACTGACTTTTCGTGGAGGAGTAGAATGTACAGGAACTAACGTGAGCCATCGTGAAAATACCATCCGCTACGCCGCCTGGTGGACAATTCTGGAACCTATGTCGGGAGTCCCTGGCCATGCATGGAGTTGTGTTGTTGTTTTTTAAATAAAAGGTGTTAATAGAAGAGTAAGCTAACCACACGCATTGAGATCCAAACATGCAGGCGACTTTCGACCGACAGCCCCTCCATTTATACATACCAATCCAAGTGCTTTATATTTGATGTAACTTACAAATCTTAAGATTTAGATTGGTTCTGACCAATCTATCGGGATTTTGTGAACATTATAAAAGAATATGAATGGTTACCTAGGGTGGGTAAATTGATTATACCTGGTGCCCCTTATGGCTCTTTCGAACACATTTTAAAGCTTTACGTGTTTCATCATACAAAGCTCGTTCTCAATCCTAGTCACTGAATCCTTTGAAATGTTGCATCATTCCACTGGTTTCCTTCATAATAGTTTAGTGTCTCGAAAACAAACAAATCATCGGTGTGTATGTCAACCGGTAAACCCCAACTCACTTAAAACATAAGGTGAGTGGTTCAACAATAACGCCTAACAAAGAAATGTTAAATGCTCGTTGATGCAAGGGTGAGGAACGAATCGTGAGTAAATGAGAATGCACACAATATCATTTCTCAACCAAAAAGATCACATACCAACATGTTTTCTTGTGACTAACTATGTGGGCTGATGTCCTGTAAGAAAGTGACACATGTTAAAATCATCAGAATGAAAAAGAGTATCCATAATGTATTTGGGCCTGGAGAATAAACACAAGGTCTCTCCCCTAGATTGGATAATAATTTACCCACCCATCTCATGCCGTATTTCTGTAGGAAGACTGACTTCATAGATAGATACTCAATCAACATAGTATAAAAGAGTGCAATTGGAGAGTGTATAGTGTAGATGTGAGTTACAAAGTTGTATGAATTACAATTTATATAACCCCGCTTAAACCGGACCCACCAGTAACTATAACACTGAACTGAAATATTTTCAGGGACTGGCTACAGTGAATAATTCCCGTTTAAAGAACTTCAACAACTCTGTGAATAGAACTTCAACGACTGAAATACCAAAATATTCTAAGGGGACTTGGAGAATCGTTGACTTTATAAAGTGGTTTAATACAAGATGCAAATATGTGGAAAACAAGATGCACTGCCTGGCCTCAAGTCATCATGCTAAACGCTGTGAACATATATATTCGATGAATGTCAACATATGTTAGGTGGTTATTTAAGATTGGGATACACACATCATAAACTATAACATCGTCCTTCCATGTCCGATATCCACGAATAAACGTGGCTAAACTACCACTTGGAAAAGGAAAGCGTGAGAGCCAGTAACCAGTTAAAGTGTTAGTTGTTAGAATAATAGGTAAGCCCAAAGCCATAAATCAAAAAGTGGATGTGAAATACCTACAAGTGCCATTATACTTGTTCAACTTAAAACTGCCGCCAACACAATCTACAAAAGAAATAGAGTCAACGGGTTGTAGTGTTGAAAGCAGTGACTTTTCGCGTGTGAATGATAACAAACATGTAATATGCAACGTGGCAAGTTTAACAAATAAACCTGAAATAAGAAAGTGCTCCGTGATTTTTGATCTTGGTAAAGGTTTTAGATGAGAATTATTCTAACCAGTGAAAGATATCATACTTTAAAAAAAAACAAAATGTAATAATCAGACTAAGTTATGTCATGTAATTATGTCCTAATATGCTGCCTCAACAAATACTAGGCGTTTAACCAGGAAGAAATATCTTAATTCATTTGCATTATGAAGACGTAGCAATAACACCTTTTTGGCAAGCCGATGCCATAGAGAAGAAAAAAAATCGTTTGCAGGAGACTAGTTACAGCATGAACAGTATTTTGATTCAATTGAAATATTAAAACATATTATGATAAATGTATGCATTTTACAGGCTAGCTTATAGGTTTTTACCGGAGAAAATTCCATATACATCATGATATAATGCCCATAAATAGAGAATTAAATTCCCAGAGAACAGACATCTTACAATATCTATATCAAGCGGTTCTTTAATATTCAACACGGACTATTGATAGTTGGCATTATTATCATTATCATTTACATTATATGTACATACATTCTAAATCCTTCAACGATAATCCATGCCCAATGAAACAATAAGTATGTCAAGTATTTATATGTACATCGTTCATTAAATTTCAGCTACACTCTCTGTCCATTATATACGTGGATTGAATATTACCATTTCTGGTATCCTGAGGCACCAGTTCTAGACCTGTGGAGAAAACCTCCATCCACTGGACTGGGCCCAGCAACACTGATGCCGGTCTACTTCTGCTGTCACTCTTTACCTTCTGCCCAAACATTCCTGGTTTTATTCAGTCACAATCTATCTTTTGGCACCCTGGTTTGGACAACAATGAAGACTGGCGTGGGCCTACGATGCTTCGCGTGTGCTTATAAACGTAGGCGCAACAATAATCACTGGAGATGAAAACTATATATATACTGATGTGTTTTTTTGTCCATCAATAATTCAAAGCTTTTGAAAGGAATTACGCAAGATCATCTGATTAAATTTGCAAGTCTATATCATGTTCCATGAAGACGTTGGGAATGTACCAAACCGAGATGCTTTATATTTCAGTAATATCAGCCCCGCCTCCCTTCTTATCGGCCTTAACATTCCTAAATTATTACATATTCACTTTTGCTTACATGTTCTCACTGTTTCAATGATGTAATTATAATTAGATCACTTGTATTCAAGTGTGAATTTGTGAATTGGTATATCTGACGAATTTTGGGTATACCTAAATTCTCCTAATAGCATTATCATGCGTAGGGACACCAGTCTTTCACCGATATGAAAGTTCTGTTAGTTCCCACACCACACAGACATGGTACGGGAATGATTGGATTGTAAAAGAACAATGTGCCTCGCACTATGGAACACTTGGCCCATAAAACTTAATCGCACAGCAATCCTTGAAAATCTGTCCAAATTACCATCACGGGCCTGTATATCTATGACGATGTTAATATACAACACAAAGTTTCCTATATTAGAGTTTCGCAATATTAAGTATATCTGTGAACATATTTATACGGAATTTTAGTGAGAAGAAAGCCAGAAAATAGTTTTTAAATCACAACTGGAAATGTTGGACAAAAGCCAAACACTTCCTGCCTTCAATTATAATTATATATGAAAAACAATATTGTGTCAAAGTATATCCATCGGGACAATATTTTTTCATCTAGTACCTACATCAAATTATGGAGTCAAATGATAGGTATGATGTACCTGTTTACATAAAGCTGTATCCCGGTTAGTTACATCAAATATCTAATCTATATTATATCATTTCACAGTATAGTTCTACCCACGGCTAAGTATTGTTTTTATGTGACTGTAAATGCTGATACCATTTGATAATTCTTTATTTTCAAGTCGTCAAACTTAGTCCATTTGTTTGTTGTCTTCACTATCGGGCATGGGGCTGGATAATTGCAAATCACGGAAAAATCGGCAGGGGTTTGTGAATTCCTATACCTAAGCATTTTGATCTAGTCTGAGAGCGAAAAATATATCTCCTCAGGTTTATTCTACTGGTCTGAAAAATGATCCTACTGGTAAAAAAATCCGGAAGTCCAGTAAAATCCCATTCCTTCGCTACTAATAGTAGCTATATTCTATCGGCAGAGCTATTATATCTAGATCCATGTCAATATGGCAGACAGTTATTGTGTTATGGAGCCAATCATCTTGCCCCCGACACCAAAATAAAAAAACATTGTGGTGGGTGTAGTTACCAATGGATTTTTTCAAATGTATTTTTGTTTGGTTTAGGTTAGAGCGTTAAGCTTTGCCTAATGATGATCAATGGATTATAACAACTGATAAGAGTGGTTGTTCTCCAACTAGTGATGATATCTTACAATTTCTTGGTGGATGAGTGTAAAACTAGTAATCACTCTCTACATTTAGTTAGAAGTATGAATGTAATCTGTGGCCCCGGACAAATTTATTACCAGTCTCCGTTTTGCCTTCAAGGCTTCACCCCTGTCCGGTAGACTACCTTAAAAGGCGTCAAATGGGCTAACGTCTGTGTAATCAACGTAACATCTGCTCCATTGTCCTAATATTAAATACATAATTGCACTATAATTGCCTTGAATACATATACTTCCACAGAGGACAGGGACTCAATACTAGATCTAGATTTAAGTATAATGTTAGTCACTGAGTCAGCCCATAGCCCATACTGATAATTACAGAAATTCAAGTAAAGTGAAACAGTGTGCATTTCAGAAAGACAAATACATGGCCGTTATGTGTATACAATTTGGAACACAGAAATGTGATGTAATAGGTTATTACATATACCGTTCTGAACGGAGGAACATAACACACCACAATAAACAAGTCATATGACACTCATGACACAGGGTTGACAGATCACTTGTCAGACGGAGACGAGTCGGATGGTTAGCCCAGCAGCACCACCCCCTTTCTATTACGACTGGAGTTCTCCTAGTTATTCCGAAATCCAACTATATTACCTATCCACAATTCAAACCCATATGACAACATTACTTTTGGAAATCAAAAAAGAGAAGCAACAATGATTTTTAGCATATGTCGGCTCTCAAACCTACCATTTCGATGGAAGCGAATCCTCTTCAGCAAAAATAAATATGGCGATAGAGCAAGTGCACGTGACCTCTCTAAGTCTCGTTTGGGGTCAATGTGATAATTTTGATCTTCTCATACTATAGTGTACAAAAGGCACATATATACTCCAGATGCATAAAGTACTTCGTTGTTTCTTACTAATTACCCATTATAAGAACATCATTTGACGGAAACCATATATTTTCCCCGAAATTATGTAGAACAGATGTCAGAGGTCAGACGAGACTTGGGTGCGTCTTGCCTTTCGCTGGTTATCCAAGGGTGTAAATCATTGCGAATGTGCCTGCCGGGAACCAGCAACAACGAGAGCGAAGCCTGAACGTAAAGCCGGTTTTGGTAAGTTTCAATCGCCCTAAATCTCAATAAATATAAAACATCGAGTGTATCTCATAAAGACTTTGGATAAATACATCATGTTTATAAAGACTATATGTGTTTCACAAAAGAATATAGTGAAATTTGTATGTTATTTTTATTTCAGTGTAAGTCCTCTATTGTCGCCCACAGGTTCAATCCAATGTTTACATCGGTTCTTGTGCTTTGGTTTTTAGTATTCGAAGATTCCCTAATTCCGCCCAGTATATGTAATGCAGTTAAGTTCCATATATACAAGTATATCCACTTTGTCTTTTGGAAAACCGTGGTGACCGTTCAACTCAATATTTCTGGCCTTATTTGGACATTTCTGCTGTTAAATTGATCTTGTATTGTCCGTTTGCCGCTTCCACTGTGCCAGTCGGAATTATTGCTTTGTAATTTGTATGAATATTATTCAAACTTTCGGTTTTGCAAAAGATACATGTGTTATAGGTATATGGAAATATACGATGTATTATTAGCAGGTGGACGGTTGGTCTTTAGGTTATGGCTATAGCCTACTGTAGTACACATGCTTGTAAAGTCATTAGGTGACCTGACCATATTTTTGCTTTTTATAGCTCACTAAGTACAGATATGAATATAATTTCTGTTTTTGACCGAAGGTTTTATGGTGGTACAATCCCTTACAGTTTTGATATTTAGTATTTTGGTATGGATTTTAAAAAAAATAGTGAATTCAGTTTGGGGGGGACTATTGTAATCACAGGTCCATTTTTAAGAACTCCTTTATGGAAATACTTCTACCCTTCAAACTGGTTGAATCATAATATAATATGCCTCAATTGAAAGACAATAAAAAAACAGTAGGTGCTAGGAAGTGGGATTTTCTAGGTAGATTCTATATTTACTGAGATATTCAAGTATTTGTTGAAAGTGGGGGGGATTTTGGTTGGAATGGGCATACTGAAACAGAAGTTTACGCAATATTGATTAACAGGGAGCATCGGTGTAACATTTAGCATCTCCATAAGTGGCACTGACAGTTACTTACCCTCTAGGAAGTGTCATTATTTAGGTTGAACTTGTATTTGGCATGATATTCATGAATTTCTGCCTAATTTCATAGCATGGGGGGGGGGGAGGGATATCAGCCATCTTTGAATTGTAGTACAGTCATGTTCCCCCAGAGGACTCTGTGGTTCCTATCACTCTCCGAGCATATTGGCACATGCCCTATACCTATATCCTTGTGAGAACACTAAGTATCTGGTTGAAGCTCAGCCTCACTTTGAACTTGGAGCTAGTAGTATGTCAAACCAACACTAGATGGAGCCATAACTAAGTACAGATAGGTATATGATTTCTTTTTTCTGGACAAGTTTTAGTGCAATACTAGCGACTTCGTCGAGTCCGAGTACAAAAAATATAGAAAATGAAATATCGGACTGCCGTTAGCGGGGTTCGAACACCCGACGTCCACATCCCCAATCGGACACTCTGCCGACTGCTCCACAAAGACAGGTGCTATCAAGGCATCAAATACTTAGGGTATTGGTGGGTGGGGGGAATCAGCGGAGTTTTGAAAGGGTTACTATCAGTGTGTGTACGGGCAACCAGCGCAATAGTCTCAAAAGTACAGTTCTAACTTATGTTTTCAGTACAGCTAGCAACAAATCTTAAGGATAGAAGTACATCTGTGTAAAGAAACACAAAAAAATTAGCAGGATTCAGTTAAGTACTGCACGAGAATCTCACTCTCGTGGCCCTTCAATCTCCAGCCCTAGCTCTGGTTCACTATGTCTCTATGTGCGGGAGCAACTTCAAGCAGATTCGACGGAATTCTACCGTTTTAAATATAGTAGGTAACAATATCCTATAGTTTTATTATTTAATATTTTGACATGGATTTAAAAAAGACAAACTACTTTATGAACTTCCCCAACTCCTGGGGCCTTCCTTGATCTCATAGTGATTAATTATTTGTGGACTTAGTATTGAGTTTTAAATGCGTCCACCTGCTAAATCTCTATTTTGAAATGCACTCTTAGCTCTTGTTACCTAAATGTATTTCCCCGAGGTACAGCTCTAAATGTGTTATTTATGTTCAGAGTTCTAGAAAAAAATATCTAGACTGTCCCAGAATTCTTAGCATTACTTCCAATTTGTAAACTACAGTATAGTTAATGGATTCATAGGTCATTTGTCAAGATTGGACTATCACAGCACTTTTAACATATGAAACTGTATAGGCCCTGTTCTCTAACCTGTGCCTGACTGGGTCACACAGAATGTCCAAAAAGTGTGGACAATCATACTGCAGCGCCCCTAGCTGACTGTAACCATACTACCTGAATCTCAACTGGCCCACTCCTATTCGTTGAGTCAGCCTGGAAGTAGGTGGCGCTATGTACCTACTTCTAGCCATGGGCTCGGCCATCTTGGCAAAGCATTGACGCAATGCTGAGCGTATGGCGAATTCAAACGTTCATTTCTGATATAACTAATATGTGGGGATGTTGGGTAACCCCCAAGGCTTTCCCTCAACAAAACCAGACCACCCTGGCAGTCTCATATCAAATGATTACGTGATCGCCTCAGTTTAGCCTCCGAATGCGATGTCAACAAATCGTCAAAACAGCAATTTTCTTTGCACATTTCGTGCACATACATATGGTATTCGAACATTACTTACATACAGTATAGGCGTTAGTTTCTTGCATGGGTATATAACAATACATAGTAAATTCACATAATTTGAGGTCTTTGATTCCTCGGCCTGTCAGGTGTTGCGAGAGGTGAACGGACTGAAAAGTGAGATATCTTGATGTATGTCCATAATCAGAGACAAGTGTTTAATACGAGTCAGTATCACCAGCCCTGCCCCAACAGGGCTTGTTGACTATCAATGCGGTCTGTGTGAAACCCTCTGTGTTCATGGTTACTAGAGAACTCTACCCGAAATGAGCTCGACCTGTAGTTTTCTGAAGAACTCGACCCGTGTTTGAGAACTCGACCCGCGAAGTCTACATTTTAGATACTTATGGACAAGACTGTTTCATATAGAAAGAAAGGTCTGACTAAATAGTTTTCAGACGAATAAACCAGTGGATTTGGGAAAGAACATTACTTACATACAGTATAGGCGTTAGTTTCTTGCATGGGTATATAACAATACATAGTAAATTCACATAATTTGAGGTCTTTGATTCCTCGGCCTGTCAGGTGTTGCGAGAGGTGAACGGACTGAAAAGTGAGATATCTTGATGTATGTCCATAATCAGAGACA
The DNA here is from genome assembly GCA_950022655.1 of Alentia gelatinosa. Lineage (NCBI taxonomy): Eukaryota > Metazoa > Annelida > Polychaeta > Phyllodocida > Polynoidae > Alentia > Alentia gelatinosa. The sequence goes on from OX465584.1 coordinate 34,357,093, forward strand.
AGTGTTTAATACGAGTCAGTATCACCAGCCCTGCCCCAACAGGGCTTGTTGACTATCAATGCGGTCTGTGTGAAACCCTCTGTGTTCATGGTTACTAGAGAACTCTACCCGAAATGAGCTCGACCTGTAGTTTTCTGAAGAACTCGACCCGTGTTTGAGAACTCGACCCGCGAAGTCTACATTTTAGATACTTATGGACAAGACTGTTTCATATAGAAAGAAAGGTCTGACTAAATAGTTTTCAGACGAATAAACCAGTGGATTTGGGAAAGAATTCCAGTTTTGTTTAGGGTTAAGGGTAGGGTTTTCTGTTTGTTTTCTTCAAATGTTAAGATAATATACTTGCTACTAAATATATGATATATCCACAGATGTAATAATATACTTGAGTTTGGAAGGTTTACAGCAGGTCGAGATCTTGACGGGTCAAATTTGTGATGTGTCATGTTCGTTTTGGGACGAGTTCCCCGTATTAGTGTGAATAACATACCACGATCGCTATGTTTTTAGCACTGACTGTACATGATACTTTGACTACCTTATTAGAAACGGCCCAAGGTGACAGTCAATGCAACAAGGCCCATGTGCATAGCGATCTTCGCGAAGCGGTAGCTGAGAGAAGATCGTATCAGTATGTGCTGAGTTGCTTAAATCCAAAAATTTGGTTCTCACCAAGGGTCGTTTAGTAGTTATCCTACCCCGTCTATAATTTTAGATGGAATAAATAGTTGCATACAAAACATTTTATGGTATGCCCCATGAAAAAACAGTCACCCAATGACTTAGTCAGGGATAGAACAAAAAGTCAATATATAATAAACATGCACTCAGTTATCTTACTTTTTAACTGTTTGTTTTGATAGGGGACGTCATCTAGTGGAACTTTTCTCCCTCTAAAGAACATTTCTTGCAGCTGGTACTCAAGCTGCGGATTACCATGCTCTGGGTGCCAGCTCTATACATGTAGTTAAGTTTAATCTCTTCCACAGACCGCTTAGAGGCCCACAGGACAGCCTGTCAAGGGTCTATTCGAGTTCAGTCCGTCCAGAACCGTCCCTGCTTCGAGGCAGTCGGACTTGTTTCCCCTGATGTACAAACATATTCCAGGACCCATGTTCCGCCGTGCCTCCTAGCGGATGCCTGGGAACCGGCATATCACTAGGGCAGTCTAGTTCGAGTTTCAAGGCCTCGGTGCTGATTGGCTGGCGGTGGGAATTTACTCGTTCGCCAGGCTATAAGTACGACAGATCTAAACAAACAAAATGGAGAAATGTGTGTTTTTCTGCATTGAATTCCCTGCCTCAGTAATTAGACTGTAGCAGGCCTACATTTAGCCATGCACATAGACGTCTGCTGAAAGTTGATCGCACTACAGTCTTAAGTTTGGCTATCATGCTTTAGCTATCAACGCTTCATGCATGGATCATGTTTGTAAGCCCAAGTGGCATGAAAGTTCTGTTGGGGGAGTGCCACCAACTTCCCCTCTAGCGGAAAAGAGGAGATTCAAAATAGCATTATTGTTTGTTCCATGTCACCATTCAATAAGGCCTATTCGTGAAGGTCATACTAGGGAGTTGGCTAGCATCTTAGTGTGGGCTCATGGTGAGGGTTGTTTACAACACCAGGCAGCTCACCATTTGCAATCTGGTTTATTCATTGTAATACACACCTTATAGTCTATTACAGACGGATCAATCGCATCGCCCACGCGCGCAAGCCCGGCCACACTGGTGCGATACGCGCCGGCGTTTTTATTGTCAGTTTCAGTTGTATTCACTTGAAGGGAAGAAAGCATTTCATGATATTAACATTTTCTTTGTGTGTACTTCCAACAGGCCACGAATTGAAGATGGATATTAAACCGAACCACACGATTTACATCAACAATCTTAATGAAAAAATAAAAAAGGATGGTAAGTGCCTTTCCTATTTGGATATTTTCATATATTTGATTAAGAGTAGTGAATCACACAACCATGTGAAGGAGTGAGATTTTTACCTAATTTCATATATAGATTGGATCACCACCAAACCAAAGAACTTCTAATAGAACATATTGGACTTTGAACTACCCCAACAAACAAAGAATTAGAACAATAGAAATTCAATGCTGGTTTATGGTAATATTTATGTACTCTGTTACATTGCAGAATTGAAGCGGTCGCTATACGCCATATTCTCACAGTTTGGACAGATAGTTGACATTGTGGCACTAAAGACACTGAAGATGCGGGGACAAGCTTTCGTAATTTTTAAGGATGTAACAAGTGCCACCAATGCGCTCCGGTCAATGCAAGGATTTCCTTTCTACGACAAACCAATGGTATGTAGAATAACATCTTTAATTGTCGCAAATTCTTGTACTGGAGAAAAAACTGAGTTCATAACGAATTATGAGTTTTTAAACCCCTTGCAGTTTTTACAGAGATCCACTTTTAGATGATTTTCCTTATTTCGCCTGTTGCAAATCCAAGATTTCAATTTTCTTTTGTTGACAAGTCTTTACATATTAAGGTTTATCTTATTCACACAAATATTCCTGAAACTGTCGAATGTTTAAGATATCCGTGAATTTATTTAAACTGGACTGTTAAACCTCAGTTTAGGCCTCTGTTTAACCTAAACTTTCATCTAATGAGAATATGCACATCTCAATGAATCCAATGACTATTTCCAGCCTTATGATTGCCTGTGAATAGGGTGGGTGGGGGTGGAGAGGCTAGGTTTTGAGGTACACAGACTTGCACTAATTCCTTGTCATCCAGCGCATAAAAGGGAATACAGAATTTATCAGAGACGTTAGTTTTTTCGTTGTTTCCGGGGTTTGCTAGTGTACGAAGTATTGGTCATAATGGAGGTAAAAGAGTGGAGATAATCAGGATTCGGACATTTTCCGGGTTTTTCTCCAAATCTCCGAATTATATAGGTGGCTATTTCAGTCAAGTACAGTCAGCATTATAATCTGGTGCCGTAGACTCATATTGCTCAGACCGGGAGTTCACAGCAGTCTGATAACGGTTGATTACAACTATTGAACGTTAATATCGAAGATTCACACCACTGACATTCACGAAATTAACACTCGAGAAATGTCCTCAAAAGCACCAGAAAAACTCAAATTACAGGTCCATCGCCAATTTTTATTCTCTTTTTTTTCTAAGTACCATTTTCATCCCCATCACAGTAAAGGGCTGGTCACACGCTCATCCGTCTGGCAATATGCTGTGAATATTAGCGTGGGCCTTTTTCATCAACCTATATTTTTCAGTGGAAGAATTTAACGTTAACTAAATGCTGTTTTTTTCACAGAGAATTAGCTACTCAAAGAAGGACTCTGATGTCATCGCCAAAATGAAGGGTACGTTCGTAGAACGACCAAAGAAGAAGCGAGGAGATGATGATCAGATTGGCGGCGGCAGTAAGAAGAAGAAGAAGAAGGCAGTTGTCCAGCCCCCTGTACAAAGGTCGGTAAATCAAAGTAAATCCGCATGAACTTTTTCAGCCGAAAAGCGGAAATTTATTTTGAAAACGAGAAGGGCAGTTTTTAAATTGGTGTAAATTCCGGTGTTAAGTTTGGGAAGTGTCCAAGGGCCCCGATTCGGGTCGCTGAAATTTTTAATGTTAACTCCACGGGTCCTATAAAGTTGCCAAGTATTAAATCTGTTCCAAATCATTTGTGAAATTCTCCAGGAAATACTTTTTATTTTAAACACCGAGTTCAAAAACGAGAATTTCCCGATGCTTGGCAATTTTATTCTTTCTTTTTGCCGGCCGAAGTCATTTTTTAGACAAGTATAAATGATAAATATCCAGTGAGAACATTTGTGTGTGCGGGAGGGAGAAAGTAATACTTAGATATGTCAAAAAGCACTGGAAAAGCTCAAATTCCATGAGCCTATTTTCCTTGTGTCTTTTTAATGTCATCTTCGTCCCTGTTGTTATTAATGTTATTTATATATCTTAGCACTCTGGGAAATAAAAAGGCAGATTCACAGAACCAGACAGTATTCATAGATTTCTTTTAAAAGAAAAAGTTCAAAGATAAACCATGGGTAACAGTGATGAGATAATAGAGCTTTTTGTTGTTGTATTGCAGGGCGCCGACTGGCGGTGTTATACCGTCTCACGTAGCACCTGCCCCACAGATTACCCCCATGCAAACGGCAGCGCCAGTACAGCCCTTAGTGACAGCTGCTGCACCTACGTCCATCCCAGAACAGCCGCCGCATCACATTCTGTTCTTGACGAACTTACCCGAGGAAACGAACGAGATGATGTTGAGCATGTTGTTCAACCAGTAAGTAACTCACATTGTTTTACTCCTGTCGTAGCCAAATACAAAGACAGTAATAACCAAGTCAAAAATAATTGTCAGAAATATGTGTTACGCTAGCTTCCAAAGTAGATATTATTTATGCCTTAAATACATGGGTGGCTCCTGTCACATGCTTGCATTACACAACATCCGGATTCATCAACTCGCCCATCACCCATGTGTTTGATAAAGGCCGCTTTTTAAAAGCCTGTTCTCATAAGTGCCTTGTGTCTTGTTTTAGATTCCCTGGGTTCAAGGAAGTGCGTCTGGTGCCTGGTCGTCACGATATCGCCTTCGTGGAGTTCGAAAACGAGGTTCAGGCGGGTGCCGCTAAGGACGCTCTCCAGGGCTTCAAGATCACCCCAACAAACGCCATGAAGATCTCGTTCGCCAAGAAATAGACGCAACGGGGTTGCATTTTATTTGTCTGTTTTATTATCCCAGGTCATTTCATTCTCCTTTCATAGACATTTACATCGGTATCACACCTTTAGCTCTATCTTGATTTGTGCAAGATATCATAAATCTTTCTGGCCTCATCTTTATTGTCCTCCTTCGTATCATGCAGAAAGTATTACGCGCGAGGCAGTTCCTCTACTTTATAAGTTGCCTTTAGCAGTAATGGAAATTTATCACGAACGTGATTAACGTATGTCTATTGAACTGCCAGACCAGTAAGCCTTCTTAAGTGACAGGTTCTGAATGAATGGTGTATGTCTGAAATTTTCATAGAAGCGCTGGAGCGGTGTAAGTATGAGTGGTGTAGGTGTGTCCAACTGAATTCCCCTGGGATCATAGGCCTGTGGGGTTGAGATAGGCCTGCATAGCACACCCGCCAGTCAGCATTGCACGCACGGCCAGTACAGTGTAGGTTTTCAGCACGCATTACCACCGCACTATCACGGACTTGGTCAGTTGACTGGCATTGCACAACTGAAGGCCAACTCTCAACCCCATACAGAGTGAAGAAGCCACTGTAGGCTGGACAATACCTTGGCATTGCACTAAGCCGAGAGCTGATCATTACGTTGGTCAGTATATTTAACTGAGCTACTGTTTGCGATGAAATGCCCCATGATAAACATTTCAGTATTGGCTCAACTAATCACGTTCCAGCATTGCACAACAGCTGAGGAACTCGTAAAAGTGAATGAAATTCCAAACGATTAGCTTCAGCCTCTAGAAGCCAACAGTCGAGATAATGGAAGAGTATACTTTCTTCTCACAGTAGGCGCGTGTGCATGTAATTGCACCGTTATGTATTAGTTGGCATATCGTGGACAGGTAAGTCCCTCACAGATCAGCCCACATGGATACACAGAAGAAGGTAAACATCTCAGATGTGATTAAGTTGGAATAAAAAAAAGTTTGTCGGTAACTCAAGTGTGTTGTTGTACTTTAACCCTTTAGCATTCAAACCGGCCGCACCTCCTCCTGTTCAATCCGCCCATAAACAGCCGTTTCTAGGGCACCCTGGAGTGTTCGATCCGCTCCAAAACGGCCGCCCTATACCTTCAAACTTCCCACCCATTATACTGCATGAAATCTCGTCTTTAGACATGCCTGGAATGGGTCATGGGAGTAGGGGTGGTCTAGATGTAGTCTACCACAGTGACTCGAGCCCTATTGTTATTGCAAACCTGTTACAGAGTGAACTTGATAAATTTATGAACTGGTGTGGTAGAAATGTACTTAGGCAACACTCACAAAACCAAGGTTTGCTGGTATTTCCCTGCCAGCAAGAGAAAGAGCGTACCTGAAGTTGATCTCTTTGCAAATCAGACTAAATTGACAACTGTTTCCTCTTCTACATATATCTAGTTAGATTCTAATCTCAACTTTGATAAACAATCCCAGAAAATACTTGGGCAGGTCAACCACAAACTTTCAATTCCAGGTATTTATTGACCAGACAAGTAGCAATTAATTTTTATAAACAAGCAATTCTCCCCATTTTTGATTATTCAAGTATTTTCATTTATGGGGCATCTAAGAAGGCTCTTGCTAAAATGCAGAGATATCAAAATAGAGTGTTGGGTATCTGCTTAAGTGATAGTAACGGGCCTCTTTCTACTGAGCAGCTCCACAACAATACTAGGACTAAAACTCTTGAACGCAGAATGGCTGAGCTTATCTTGATGTACATGCGTAAAGAATATACAAAAAGTTTTGGTCAGATAGAACTTTGTAATAATGACATTCACAAAACCGAAATAGTAAAGGACAGCGAAGAGAACAATATTGGTACTGGCAGTAGAACTCTCCGCTCTCAATCAAAGCTCCAGTTTAAGGTAACAAGACCACATAGTGAATTTCTTAAGAAATCACCCAAATATAGGGGAGAGAGATTATGGAACTCTCTCCCCAAAGAGGTTCAGAAGCTCCCATGCAAAGCCAGTTTTAAGAAAGGAATTGCTGCCTTACTGATCTTATAACTGTAATTGAAATGTTATGCTAAATGCAGCCCCGCTTGTGTTCTCACTCATTGCCTTCTACCCCCCCACCTTTTTTTTTTTTACTCATGTACGAATTACCATGTTAACATGATTTCATGTATTACTAGTTAATTACTGATGTAATGTTTTATGTGATTTTGACTTGAAAACTCTTGCATTGTAAACAGCCCGGACTCTGTATTCTTATAATGGAAGACCACCTATCCTCAGGTGAATTATATGTGCAAATAAAAAATTTAAAGGTCAGGGCTATCTTAATGGGTTTTCCAGATGTTCTAGGAAATACAGGAAGCAGATGATAGAAATATAAGATATTATCAGGAAAGAGAAGAGGAGTCAGACTGACATTTCTGATGACGGCCATCTCCCTCCCCCTGCCCCACCACTACTGTGGACTAGGAATGTCCTCCCTAATACTCCAGACAGATTCGTGGGTCAGACAGGAATAAGACATAATTTACCAGCAATTGCAAATCCTGTTGACTATTTCTATTTGATGTTCCCTGAGCAGCTCATGGATGCTATAGCTGAGGAGGCAAATCTCTATGCTCAATAGAGGATAGCCAAGGCAGGGAGGCCTGACCCACATTGGTTCCCAACCATTGGGGAGGAAATCGAAGGGTACCTGGCTATTAATATTATAATGGGAATTAAGCAGTTACCCCAGTTATGGTGTTACCAGTGTCCTTGGATCGCTCGTGTTATGCTCAAGAGCAGGTTTGTTAAAATAACTCAGTACCTCCACCCGAGGGACACACCTGGTTGCCAGGACCCCAGGTATGATGCACTGTATAAGGTGAGGCCTCTACTGGATACAGTGGAGTGCCTCTTTATGCAACACTACATACCTGGGAAGGACCTATCTATTGATGGGGCCATGGTAGGCTTCAAGGGTAGGCTGAATGGGGCATCAAGGTGTGGGAGTGCTGTGACTCCCAAGACAAGTTACTGTGCCAAGTTTGAGGTGTATGTAGGAAAGGCAGGAGACAATGGATTCAACAAAATGGGCTGGGGTATGACATTGTCTGGAGACTCTGTGAACCTTTTCATAATACCTATAGAAGAATTCATTTCGACAGGTTCTTCAGTGGGGTCAAACTAGTGGAACACCTGGCACAGGTAAACACCTACACCTGCTCTACATAATGACCAACAGAAAGGCCTTCCTGCTCAACTCAAAACATAGAAACTCAAAAAGGGGGACATAGTTGAGTTTCAGAAAGGTAAATTGCTTGTCACAGCATGGAAAGATAAGAGACAGGTTACCATGCTGTGCAGTGACCTAAAGCCCAGCACACCTGGGGTTGATGAGAAGCCACCTGCAGTTATTAACTACAATCAACACATGGGTGGTGTTGACAAGCATGACCAGTTCAGGTCCTACTACCCTGTTGGCAGGCCTTCGATGAAGTGGTGGAGGTATACATTGTGGTTTGTAATTGATGTGGCCCTGGTCAATGCCTGGATTCTCTATAAGAAACCCCCCTACAATTCCCCCAATGCCACACAGGTATTCTCACCTGTTGTTCAGGGAAGATGTGGCCACAGGTATCTGAGCAGGCTTCACCAGCAGGAAGCACCTGAAGGGGAGGAGATCAAACCAGGTGGATGATATTCAAATCCCAGTGAACACCATGGGACTTCACAAGTTGGTAAATATCCAGGGCAGAAAAAGGACCTGTCGAAATACAGTTGATAATCAGGAAATATTGCCGTTAATTGGCAGTTAGTTGCTGTAAAACCCAGCAAATAAACCTACCACCCCTCAAGGTGCACCCCAAACTTCTTAAAGAAGGTCAAAGCTTATTGTCGGATGTCCTAAATTTCCATTAACACCATTGTCACAAAACTTGTGTTACTTGTGTATATTGTAGGGTTTTTGATCAGTGGATAACTCAGAAGCAGTCTACATTGGAGATCGTCAGGCTTGAATTGTTTAATATACTTAGTACCCAAGATACACTGTAGGGGGGCGCCTTGGTGCTAGATAACGTTTTAGAGGCGTTTCTGCCACTACACAACCATGTGCAATGTCTACCGACTATATGTTTTCTTGGTAGCCCCTTTTCCATAAACCCTTTTCACAGAACAGCCTATTTAAATCTGTTTGATTTTATAAACGTTCTTTAGAAATGGTTTCCTTACAGGGATCAAGTTTTCAGACAAAAGACGAAAATCCAAACTCGGACACTGTCGTCTGTTTGAACATATTTGACATCAGGGAGCATTCATTATTTATGGTAGGGGTGTGTGTGTGGGTTTTGCTTGGCAAATCCTCCAAAATAAATCGGCCCCCTTGGAAATACCTCCAAATGAAATTACCCCCCTCGGAAATACCTCAAAATAAACCGCCCCCACCTTGGAAATACCTCAGAATAAACCGCCCCCTCCCCCCAAGACAAATACCCTGATTTACATCGTCTCCCCCCCCCCCACCATGGGTAATAGCCTTAAATCAGTTTTTTTCTCATATACACATGTATATGTACACAGACATAGTAATGTTTAGTAAATAAAGCCAAGTGAATTCTCGCGTGCAAATTTTTAACTTCCATAATCAAATCCTCTAGTATGCAGCTATCCAGCCCTTCAGAAATGTGGATTGCTAATGATGGTTTAAGAGCAATGACTGCAAACTGGCGTATCATAGTGTACTAAGTGTACTACATTGTGTATTTACTATTTTGTGTCAGCTAGCTCATCTCATCTCATCACCATAGCATAATTCACTGGCACCGTTGTTGTACTCTACTTAGCGTTATTGCAACCCTTGACTTGTTCATGGTCACAACTTGTACTGATGCTTGCACAATATCACACACCGTAATGTAAGACCGTCCTCCAGGATGAATTATGTGCTTAAATAAAAAAAAAATTATAGGATTAGATATCCAACATCTAGGAAGTGAACCCTTAGCCTGTCAGGACATGCTGGCATTGGAGATTATGTACCTGCTGCTCTGAGACCTATCTTAAGGGGGTGTTCTATTGAGACATTGGAGGCACTAAAAAGACAACTTGTATGTGCTAAGCTACATTGCATGGTGATCACCTGACATTGACCATTGAGCTGAGTATAGATACTAATACAATGGAGCTGCACTGCATAAGGTCATGGAGCAATCTCATTAGTGGTATTGCCTTTGATTGCCAGAAAATAGTCCAGTTTTTTTTTTTATATATTTAAAGTTTTTAACACTAGATTGTGAATAGTAGACCGTATTAGTTTTGACATCATTATTGATAGTTCCTTGGTGTTTTGGTGGTGTCAAACATAAAAAAACTCGGCAAAGGCACCACTTTCACATTGTGGCTTAGAAAGTCTGCTGCTTTCTTATAACAAATGTTTTCAGTAATCAGAGACTCATGTACTTGAGACTGGTGTACTTTAACATCTTTTCCCCAGTCTCCGATAATTTTCCTTCTGTCCAAATACCTCAGAGCAGTATACTGAAATTGAGCTTACCCATTCTTGAAAGAAAATAGTGACTGCCTTGCTTTAGACTCAAGTGCCCATGGCTGGCACCCAGTGCAGGGTACTTAGTCACTGGTGCAGGGACTTTTCCCATGTGAACATTACCCCAGATCCCCAATGAAACAAGAGGAAAGCCAGAGTGGGCTTATAAAATTTTATTAAATTTTATATATCTTATTGATATTAATAAGGTAATACATTGAATATCAATAATAAGGATAAGTGAAAAATTGACATATATATGGATAAGTGAAAAATTGACATATATATATGGTTGTCAATTATGAACAGTATATGAGAACATAATGAAGCTATTATGTAATATTACATAGTTATGAGTAACATGTAATGATAATATAATAAAAATAGGCCCTACGAGTGGTAAGGAGTAGAAAGGAAAAAAGGTGAGGGTGGGTGGGAGAAAAAGTATGTGTGTAGAGTATGAGACCTGAAGAGGAAGTGAGGCAGAGTACAGTGTCGACCTCGCGCACTTTGATGTTTGGTGCGGCCGACAGTAAAGAGGTGGCGCAGGGGTGCGCTAGTGCAGAGGTGTTTCACCAGGGGGGGCAATGACCACCCCTGACCATAGGCCATGGGTAACCCATTACCCCAGATCCCCAATGAAACAAGAGGAAAGCCGGAGTGGGCTTATAAAATTTTATTAAATTTTATATATCTTATTGATATTAATAAGGTAATACATTGAATATCAATAATAAGGATAAGTGAAAAATTGACATATATATGGATAAGTGAAAAATTGACAAATATATATGGTTGTCAATTATGAACAGTATATGAGAACATAATGAAGTTATTATGTAATATTACATAGTTATGAGTAACATGTAATGATAATATAATAAAAATAGCCAAGAAGCCAATAGTTATAGGGAGAGGAGGGTTGGGATAGAAAAAAAGGGGTCACTTTCTGAAGGAAAGGGACTCAATAAGTGAGTTATTGACAGTTCTGAGGTCGGAGACCTTGATGTAGGCACGATGTGCCTGGGACTTCCACCCTCCATACCTCTGGATATTGAGTTCAGGTATGCCTGCCTGGAATGCCTGCGTGGCAGCGGCTTTCCTGAGGCTGTGGAGGGTGAATGTTTTGACGGTCTGGCCTGTGGCCTGCAGCAGGCGATCCCATTCCCTTGTCATCATTCGGGAGGTAATGATTGTCCCATCGGGCAACGTGAGGAATGGATCCCGGAGTGAAGCCGTAGGGGCCACCCGTAGCAGCTCCCGAATCGCGTGTCGGGGGCAGATCCTGATATCGTCCGCGGCCTCCAGGCGCATCACCTTCTGTTCCCCCACGTGTTGCAGGTTCTTCGCCGCTTTTACTGTGATGGTCACGTGCCGTTGGCCGAGGAAGACGTCCCCTCGAGTCAGGTGCCGTGCCGGATCGAACGCCCGTGCTGACTGTGGGGCTACCTCGCCCTGCCGTAGGGCCGCATAGTATATCAACAGGAGGCCCGCTCTTATCGCCGTGTGGAGAGGCGATACCGCGAGTTCCTCGAGGGCAGCACGGAACACGTCCATCGGCACTGGAGGTTTGACGTTCGGGACGTATTCCTTGTTCCTTTTCATGCCCTCCAGTGCCCTTCTCACTCTGTGATCCTCTGTCGGGGCCACGTCCCCCCCCCGTCAGTCGCAGATGCGCACGGATGTGCGATAGATGATTCGCGACCGTAGCCGGGGAGGGGGCGTGGTCGGCCACGTATTCCATGTAGCTCGTGATGAGGCTCACGGTCGGTGCCCTGGGGTCGATCTCCATCCTTCTGCAGAATGCCAGGTAGGTGCCCACTGCGGATCGCTGGTTGGCGAGCGTGCCTGGGGCACGCGCCTCTGATTGTCGAGCAGACGCTTTCGTTTGGAGTAAAAGAAGCGCCGGATCTGCAGAAGAGACGGAGTATCGGTACAAACGAGGCATGTGTACATGGCACGATAGGATACAGTTCATGGAGTAGAGTGAGGGACGTCGCTTTATCGTAATCAGATGGTGAAAGGTGGTTCCTTGCTGCCGTAGAGTAACCTCCGAGTCCGTCTCCGTTGCCGCAGATGCAGCCGCCATTCCGCTTCTGGTCAGCATTCTTCACCGTAAATATTTCAGACTCTGTCTTGCTATGCCTGTACACGGTCGCCGATATTCAGGGGAATATGGAGACCGGAGGTACGACGGGCGGAATAGCCAAGGTACGAGAGGAGAAAAAGTACGTGTGTAGAGTATGAGACCTGAAGAGGAAGTGAGGCAGAGTACAGTGTCGACCTCGCGCACTTTGATGTTTGGTGCGGCCGACAGTAAAGAGGTGGCGCAGGGGTGCGCTAGTGCAGAGGTGTTTCACCAGGGGGGGCAATGACCACCCCTGACCATAGGCCATGGGTAACCCATGTATGAGATATCAACAATGACACTAGGGGACCCTCATCACCAGTGGGAGGTATGCCAGTCTCACAAAAATCCAAGCGAAACCCATTTTTACTTACATAACATTGATGCCAACCTTTCACTCCAATCCCAATAACAATATCAAGTTGGTCTTTGACTATTTAAAAGTATGACAATTCCAATGAGCTCAATCTAGAGAATGTTCTCGCATTGATCTTTTGAAATGTCAAAGTACCGTTAAATATTCTGCAGGCATTTTTTGGATAACCAATTGACACACAGGAAAGGATATCCCAATATTTGACACCAGAACACAGGAAAAGCCTTGTCTTGGCAGGTAGAATCCCATCACATGAATGCGGTCTATTACAGATGGTAGGTGAATGATCACCTAGCTTTTGTTACCATTTACAATCAAACCAATACTGCCAACTGAATTAATGAAGATTAAACCAGTTTTTTTAAGATACCTGCAAACAGTGACCACACATTGTCAGTTGGGACTATCTTTCCTCATATGCTGTTGGTCTGTGTACTATAAACATGTGTAGCAGAGGCTAGATACCCATAATTATCAAAGAACTTTTGCCATAGAAGAAGGTGTTGCAAAGGTTAGAAAATCACTGGTTTTGTTACCAGTTACTCCATGGGCAGAATGCAAGTTTTGCTGTTTTCTGAGGATGTCCTGAAAGTCACATAATACACTCTCATAGTAAATAATTTGTTGAATTTGTGGTGATGAAAGATATCTGCTAGCAAAATAAGGGTCATGAATAAGCAATCGAAGGTATTATCTCATGGGTAACATCACTGCAGTAATTTGGGAGTTTGTTGAGTGAATTTCATCAAAATAGTCATTCATCACAGCAACTGTCATTCACCTTAGATTTTTTTCAGGCAGCTATTGTTTTATCCTCAATCAAATTCAAATGAACTGCTACACATCAGCTCGCATTTGATACCATCAGAAAAGCAATATGTGAAGAAGCAATGCTGAAGTTCCCAAATTATAATAAACTCTTCATCATCTTTACAGACGCAAGCCTAACCGGCTGCGGATGTGTTCTAACACAAGAAGACACAACAGGGTTGTTACAGGCCACAGACAAGCCTCCCTAAACTCAACTTCACCCCCTTTCTTATATCCCCCCTTCTCAACACCGATCTTTCCACTGATCCAACCCTATCCACTAATGCTAAAAACATTGATAATACCTCTTCTAACCTCTTTCACAAAATCCTTACCCTGCACAAAGAGATTGACAACTACCTTGAAGCAAACCACTCACACACCTGCCACATGCTGATCCAGCCTATAGGTGACATATTGTCAGATTTCATTGGCACAGCCCAGCAGCCTGACGTGGATCATGCAAACGAGCATCTACAATCGGTAGAGCTCTACCTGTCATCTGGTGTGAGGAGTGAGAGACAACGTGATTGTATGCTCCTCAAGCTGTCGCACCTCACTGTACAGCTCATCAAAGAAACCTCACACCAGCCCTCAGTCAATCTCCTCCTCCTCCTCCTCCTCCTCCTCAAAAACTTTTCTTCCGCCATCACTACAATCGATGACAACTTTCACACACTTCTTTCTAACCTTCACCTCAGCACCCATGCAACGAAAGAAGCGACTTCTCTCTTAACCTCAGCACACTCTCAGCTTATTCTACTCTCCAGACTACTTACCACCCTAAAACAACTCATGATCAACCTTTCAGAGTTACAGTCATTGCAACTTCCCTGTTCTCTAGTTTCACCCACACTACTAGCAGAATCACTCAATCAGCTAGCTTTTGACCTTTCCAACAGAAATCTTATCCTCACCTTACCACAATCCTTCTACTACTCTCAACCTGTCAACTCCTTCAGCCTGGTTAAAGACCTCATTACCATCGAGTTTGAGGTTCCCATCATAGCAAGACCCTGCAGCTACTCACTCTACAAATTAGTTCATCCCATACCTTTCGACACCGTTTCTCAAAATAGGTCAGATTATACACACCTCACTCTCATCCCTCCCTATCTTGCCATGAACTCCGCGGACATGACGTTTGTGGAACTGAGGAAGTTAGATTTATCCATATGCACATCTCGCATGATCTACAAGTCCACTCCCCCTTCCCATATCTCACATATCAAAACCTATGTGTGCACTTGTGCTCTTCCTTGATAACCAACGACGCATCTCAAGCCTCTGCACTGAGTGTTTAACTTCTTGACACGCTGCCACCTTCAATGCACCCTTTATCTTCTGACACCTTCCTCGTGACTACACCGCACATACACTCTGCCCTCACTTGCAACAAATCTAACAACTTAGTGTGAACTTTGGTACGCAGCCCCTCTTAGGCAATCGTAAATGTACCCTGCGGCTGCACTCTATCTGTTAACAATCAACTCCTTGTCTCACCCTCCTCATGTGAAACACAACCTACTAACCACTTCTTCTTACATACCCTTCCATACCCTTCTTTCCTACCCTTAATTTACCTGTAATTTCTCCCACTATCCAACTCAAACTCTTCTTCCGCACTCAATGCTGCACCCTACCCCTCCTACCCATACCCATGGAAATAAACATTTTTACCCTGACCAACGCTCCCTCCATATGCTCCACCACCCTCTCCCCCTGCCTATGGAGAATGCTTTCAGTTGAGTGATCTAGCCCCATCACAATCACAGTGCAAGTCCACCTACCATCTGATATACCGGTCCCACTGTCAGCTTGATGGACTGTGTTCCATGCCACCAGAGGACTCGTCATCGTAGCTGTCACGGTCACTGACGTGGGTGGATCCGACATGAGCCAGATCCCCTGGGCAGACAGAAACCACCACTGTGTCGCCCTGGCTGGCCTGGCGTCCTATACCATAGCACCAGGACCCTCTATGGACGAGGAACTGAAGCAGCTCAACTCCTGAGTCAGGTAAAGTCGATACACTCACATTACAACAAACATCACATACACTCATCACACACCACATTTATCATCCATCCTGTGTTGATGCAAATTATTGTTACAAATCATGGACTGTCAGAAAGCCGCTTATATACCCCCCATCTCAATCCAGATTAACTTGTCAACTATTGTTTGTGTCATAACCCTGCCACAGGCATGTTGTCACACCTTCTTGCACTCTGTTTGTTCATACCCAATTGTTCTCACCCCTCTGCAGTGACACCTCAGGCTGGACAAACAGAGGGCCGACACTAAGCGTCAGCACCACCACTCACTCGCGACATCAATGCCCCTGTGGCTACCGACTCCCAACTAAGAGAAGCCGGTCTGTGCTGCTGGTGCGCCCACCGCAGACTGAGCTGTGGACCTCGGACGCCAGAATCTATGAAAACAACAGACACTTAAAAATATCAAGACATGCCACAAGGACTTTACCTCATACATGAGGGCATCAGCTTCATTTTGTCATCAGACGCACTGTTTACTTATCATTGTATATCATTCATCTTAGAAACTATTTAGTTACTTGTAATGTTTCCCGTCACTTGCTACCGCACTTCATATTTTTAGCAGCAGAACCATCAGAGTGGTTCCTCACTCCTCCTGGGGATGGTTACGTATCATTACATAATATTATGTAATGTGCTGTACACTGTCTCTAGGGCACCTTCTTACTCAATTCTCACATTCTCATTGCAATTTAATCCAAATTTATCTCGCCTCTTTGCACCAGCTAAGTATCTTGATACATCTACCAGAGCTCATTAACTTGTAATTGTACTTGTTCTTTAACTTCAACTTATCTTATCATAATTCACATTTTAATAACTTATCTGAGTGAGTTTTCTGTTTTGCCCAGGGATAGAGTTACGATCCAAAACATTGGTATGTGAAACATACAGATTCTATCCCTTGGCCTAACTGACCAAGCTGGATGCATGGCACGCTGCTGGAGGCGACCCCCCCCCCCCCCCCCCCTTAGTTACAATCAACAGGGTCACCCCCATGCATTAAACACAGGGCCAGCATATAGTCCTGATCTTGATGTATTCTAGTTAATTTGGTCAGTGCGGCCCATTGCAACACCATCAGCAATAAAGCTTGTAATGGGACAAAGCCTCAGTCATTGATTCAGCTTACTATTCACAACCGATAGTAACAAACAGCTTTAAAGAAACCTATTCAATGATGGCATACTTCATATTTGCTTAAATTCTTTTTCTTGCTACCCAGTGTTGGACAAGACTTCTATACACTACAAATCATCCCTCAGAGGTTGGTATGATGCCTGTGCCTACAAAACTAATTTTGTCTATGTATCTATGTTCACGTATGAAAAAAATAATTTAACGATCAGGTTAGGAGGGGGGGGGGGGGGCTAAAAAATCAAATGAAGCTCTCTTCTTTAACATCAACATCTTAGGAAGCTCTCTTCTTTAACGCCCCCATCTTGATAGGAATTATCCATCTATAGGCTTTCATGCCAAGGACAAAGCAGGTTTCAAGCAAGTAAATCCTGTAAGTTATCCACATTCATACCCATTCAAATGCTTCTTAACACCAGAGAAGTAACGTCACAAACACTAAGCTTTGTAACTTAAAATCAATTTACAATTCTTGACATGCCAAAGTTTTTTAACATTAAACAGCAAAGTGGGTCATCTTAAAACCTTAGTGACAATGTAGATATTTTGAGTTTTAAAAGCAATAAATTGTAAAATTCACTATTTTCACAATGTATCTTTACTTAATACTAAATGTTATTGTATGTGCTACCCACTATATCAAACCTAAGTATGTTGAAAGAAATACACAAAGTTCGCTAAGAATCTAAAATTTTCCGGCTTTATTTTTCTCCACGGAAGGCAGAATGTTTTCTTCTTGCTCCATTTTTGGTCATTCATTAATGTTGCAAATTGAAGTGTAAAATGCCCGAAGCAATTCTGAACTGTCTGAGATTCTAGGTTTGACATAAAAAACATTACAGGTTTTCACCAGGATATCCATTTGCAAAGCATCTCATTTTTCCTGATTGGTAACTTGAGTAAGTGTATCAGGAAAAGAACGTTGTCATTTGTACGACAAATTGTCTGTATGGACAAGCTGGTTCAAACTAGCTTAGTCCTAGTCGAATAATATTGAAGCTGAGCTCGTTAGACCTAAGATTTTCTTTTCCAATTTACTGGAAGACTTAAGCTCACCACATCAATCTTTGGTACATATTTCGAGTTTTGGAGGGAGGGAACTGCTTAAAATTAAATCAAGCGCAGCTATTTACAATTACCTTCTCAGCTTGTCCACTCAGACATAAATATATGACAATTATCATTTCAACGCGTCTGAAGCAACATGCAGGCTAACTTTATGTAACAGACTATGTTTAAAACTGAGAGACCGTAGTCACCCTGCTCACGTAGTACATTGTCTGGGATACTGAAATTACAAGTAACAGATCATACCTTATTGCCAGAATTCCGTCCTATAAAATCAGTCATTTGCCATGAAATGGTATCTAAAACAGTATACGGAGGACTTCCAAGAGTAAAACCATGTGATAAATTAAACGCTTAGAAGTCGAGGTTAGATTTTCCATTGACAATGGCACATTTCAAATTATTGAACCTTCACTTGGAAAGCAATTGCCTTATATCTGGATGTAACCTAGCAAAAGTAAAGTTCACCAAGCATGGTCAACTTCTTTTTTTAAAATGGTAGTAATATTGATGCCTGGAGTATATAAACCAACAGAAGACAAACGCACAGGTACAATAAGATTTGTATGATATTTAATGATTTTGCACAACAAAGTTGAGAACAATGTTTCTGTGATGGTATCAATTTCTCATAGATACAACTGCTCACGCATCTTACACCTCTAGATTTCTAGATACAAAAATACAGCATTGTTACAGCTCTGGGCCCGCGTGGTAACGTTATTAGGGAACGGTACTACATCACAGACAACTTCGTGATCGTTTACAGAGAATAGTGGGCCCTTTGCAAATTAATTAAACCAAAACTAAACCCCAAGAGAAAGAAAAAGACAAACAAATCAAAAAAGACAAAAAATCAAAATAGGGCTGAGATGGGCGGAGTTCAATGCCATCAGGGCGCCATTGCGGCACTGGTCTGAGGCACTCCGACTACGTTTTCATGACAACATTGTCGCCATGGCAACGATGAATGATGGTCTCTTCCTTGCCTCCCCCCCAAAAACCAAAACCTAGACCACAATGAAGGGGCGGTCGGTTACTGCTCTCCTGTCCTTTATTTTTAATGTTTATCCTTTCTCTCTTTCTCCCATTGATTATTGTCTTTTGTCTTTCCTGTTTTTGTTTTTAAACAACAACGCGTGACCCCACATCAATGCAGCAAGGACTCGGCGTGACTGGTGTGAACGTTAATGCCTCTGTGGTGTATATATGCATGGTGGGTGAGAGTCGATGAAGGATGGTCGGGATGTGAACATGGTTCAGGAGGAAGGAGTCCCGGAAGTATAGACGGAGTTCACAGCGCATGTGCCCCCGTCTTTGGCGTGAACTTAAAAATTCGAACCAACTGTCATCGTTTTTCTTTTCTTTTTAATGAGAGGAAAAGTCCCAACATAAACCACATAAAACATAATAACAAATAAAAAAAGAAATGTCTATTTGTGTGTGTATCTCGTGTTGTTTTGTGTTTTTTTCCGAAGTTTGTTTCTGTTTTTCCTGTGTAGTTAAAAACAAAATTCGTTCGTCTGCTTTCTGCGACATGGGTTCATCCAACGTTCCGTGTCCCGCTCGAATTGGCGTTACCAAGCATCTACAGATATAACCAGTTATTCGTCATGTACATAAAGAGGTGCAGGCATTTCTTCCTGTCTGTACTAACAGGTAACAAGTGATTTGATAACACACGGGAGGCTGAAGACGTACAAACGCAACCAACATCGGGCTTACAGTTACCGACGCGCGGCCGTTGCCGTGACCAAACAACACTTCCCAAGTTACCAAGCAGCTGCCAAACGCCCTAGGCCCTAGAAGATCGCGGCGGCAAGTCCTGCCACCGCTAGAAGCGGAACAGTCTGCCCATCTTGAAATGAGAATTTGAAGTTGATATGGTTTCTCACACATGGGCTGCACAGCCACTCTGCCAGCAGGGAGCGTTGTTAGTGTTTTCATCTTTTTCTTTTTACTTTGAATTTTGTTAGACGCAGTAGTACATCCGGATGGGTGTAAAAATTTCATGACCATAGGGTGTGCTGTTGGCGAGCTGCTCAGTAACCTGCTCTTCTCCTCGACTACAAACAAATGATCTTGTTAGCTAACACGTCGGTCATAGGCAACCAGCCATCCCTCTCCTCTTCCACGTTAAGATTCAATAGATAAATATTGAACAGTACAATATTAAACGAAATATACTTAAAATATGTCAAAGTAAAAGTCCAATCCTATCGAATGCTAGGATGCAAATTGTCCTAAGAGAGTAACATGATAACAGTGTGAGTTTACTCATATGAGACCTAAGATTCGAAAATCGCGCTTTAACACAGAATTCTTGATGAATAGCGGTCATCACAAGTCATGAATTTCTTTAGCGTTATGATTAGGGTGAACAGTTAGAACTGGAACAGTTCTGTACAAAGTATCTCATAAGCGGACCTTTCATGTAGTTTGTGCTTGTCCTAGTAAAAAGAGTCCTTACAATACCATGCATTACATATAAAACTATCAGTTGCACTAGGAATGACCTGTGTCGCGTAAATCTTTTAGAAACGTGTGAGCGGCTTTTCTTTGTCTTGAGGATGGATGTAACAATATATGAACACTCTCAATCACTCAAACCCAACTCAAAATGAAACTGCAGTGTGGGTTGTTTTTCAGGCTTAACAGAGAAGAACTACGTGTGAGAAGAGACGTAGCCAGTACAAAGGCTAACCGAAATCATGCTATGCCATTATGAATCTGAGAAATGAATCATGAATAATTAATTTACACTGTTTTCAGTTTTTCGTTTGTGCTACACAACGTTGGGTATTGCTAATCTGGTATGCGATGAACCAAAGATAAATGAAAAGAGAGCGGTGATATAATATTATTTTGTTGATAAAATAACTGAGTAGCTGGAACCCCTTCAAGAGGAGCTGCTCTATGGATGAGACTTATTTCCCCTACGGAGGGAGCGGCTCGTCCGCTCGTTCTCCATAACACCGGGGCATTGGACTTTGTGAAATTTTCACCGTAACTTTGTCGTGTCTTTATCCTTAACATAATTCAACTCACTCGTCTAGCTGTGCACATAATAGGCAGTAAGACCAACACCATTATTCAACAGCTACCCTCCTATGAGAGTAAGCCGTGTATTTTTTTGTCTAGACCCACAGTGGCCGATTGGTTCACCCGATCAACATCAACAATGCAAGGGGTCAAGGACGACGCTCCAGGGTCAAGGGTCAAACAACGGGCCGGTGTGCCACCTGGTGGCAAAACAGGCTCTCTCTGGTGGTTCGTGCAGAAACCACAGTCCTTCCGGCACTCACACTACCAACTGGTTGCAACACAATACGCAACAGCACAAGGTTTAAGTAGCTCCACAAACTACTCTCGACCAAGGGCAATTCGCCGCCGGCCCGCTCAGTACTTTTAGGTGTACATACATACAGACAATAACATTGATCAAAACAATTGTTTTTCGGTAGCTCGTCCCCGTCGTCTTCTTGTGCTGAGGCCACGATTGGCGTATCGCTGGCGCAGTTCTCGCCCCACTCTTTCTTATTTTCCAACTCTTGGAGGACGTTGCTCGTTCTTGGATCTTCCTCCAAGCAGGTTCACAGTGGCGACGTTGCGTATCAGCTCGGCGTGAGCTCCCCGCAGATTTGTAACCATGGTAACTACTACACAATACATTTTTACGCAATGTACAAAGCCATATCGGGGAGAGGCTGGCTTACTCTTTTCTTGTAGTCGTAGGCCTGCTTAGAAGCAAGAACCTTGCAATACAGTCGACTTTGAGCTGCACTGCTCTTTTTTTACTGAATCCATGCAAGGTATCCAGAGTGCATCCCAGCTTGCAATCGAATCCAACATCTATCAACGGCCTAAGCTTTTCCCTACTATTAAACCTTGTTTTAACAGTTTATTTAATTTTTTTTGCCTTTTATACCAAAACTATCAAAATGAACCGTAACAGAAGTCTACCCAACTTGTTAACAGCGGAACCAATCACGGATAAACTTCTCACAAAAATTAAAAAGATTTACAATGAAAAACTGCTGTCTCCAGTGATGTTCTTTGCGTTGGTTTTTTTTAGTTTGTTTCTTGGACAAAGGAAATGTGCCTCATGATATGACAGTTGGTCACGTTTTTGTTTGTCCACATTGGGTGGTTGGTATTGTAACAGGAATTCTTTTTTTTCTTTTTTTTAGCAATAACACGATAAAAACATCATAATCAAACCTTGATGCTGAAACTCGTACTTTAAGGACTGGATGGCGTTCTTTTAGTTCTGATTAACCACAAAAACTCTTTTCGACCTCTTGGTCCACTTTTGAGCATCCAGTGCTCTTCCGTGGTGAGCCATCGGCGTTTTTTATGGGTAATCTGCAACTGTGGAAGTGTCTGTTATACATATATAATATTTATATATCACAATTTTTCTGTTCCTTTTTTCGTTTGTCCCTCCAGCATCTTTGTGACTTTACTGCCTCACGACAAACATCTTTTAAGAAGTCCCATACCAATGTGTCCACGATTTCTTTTTCTTCAGTAGGATTACAACGCTCGCGATCCCACTCAGTCGCGACTAGGGATCAATGAATTGATCCTTTCAACCTCTGCAGTTCGGTACAGTGCGCCTGTTCTCAATTCTAGTCTGGTCAAATGGACAACGCTCTCCTGCTGAGTGTGCTCTTCCGACTCATGCTGCCCGTGTTTAACTTTTCCTTTTTGTTCAGATTGCGTATTCAAATTAGCTCTTTTTTCCTAGGGGTGAGTCGGAGGCGGCTTTAATTCCCGTCTTTCCACCAGGGCGCGCCACCTCCCGGCCTGGAGGTCACGTGGCCAGTTGTCACGTGGCCGGAAGTGGTAGTCACATGACCGGAAGTGGCCTTTTAAGTCCGATCAAATCATCATCACCCAGCACATTCCCTCTGCCTACATTGATATATGTCCTTTTAATCCTTTACTGCTCCTAATCCCAGTGTCACTAGTTGCCATCTCGATTCATCTTATCAACAAAGTCGGACAGTATATCTCGAAACCTGGCCCAAGACTTTTCTGGAATGGTGATGGCAGTGCGAAAACTTGGTGACCTAACCTGTAACACCAAAAGAAGCATCATTAAGTCAGTGAATAGAATTTGACATTATTAAGGAAACCAAGCACACCAAACTATTGGGTCGGATTTTTGAAACCTGCTAAATTCCGCTTTGATCATGGGATAAAACATGTAAAAAAATTTGTTAGAATAATACTTCTTTTTATATTTTATGTTATCCACCTACTAAGTACCTTCCAGAGAAACATTATTCCAACAAAATCAGATGAATGGTTTAGATTTGAGAGCCTTTTGAAGTTGTGTATAATACTGCAGTTTGTCCAGCCCCCTAAATATTTGAAATTTCAAGAAATGTTATAAATGCTTATAACTTAAGAAAGACTAATATTATATGGTGACACACATTATATTTTACCCAGAATACCTTTATCATATATTAGATTTAAAAGAAAAGCTCTGAACCATATTTGGGGTGTTGGGCAACACAGGGGTGTCGGACAACACGAGGGGTGTCGGACAACACGTTAATAGAATTGCTCAGAACAATGAGAAAAATTAAATTTGAGGCTATAATCTTTTATATCTTTAATGATGTGATAATAAGCTATATTTAACAAAGCACACAACTCAATTACTGATAAAAAACAACCCCAAAATCATAACTTATATTACAGCATGTTGTCCGACACCCCGGGGTGTCGGACAACACGTTTTCAGTTTTTGAACCATAAAAAGTAAAAATTTTTTATTTAGAAAAAAATCAACCTGGCTATTCATGAGTGGTGGGGGTTCTTAACATAATCAGGGATATTTGTTATTCCATTATGATTATTAGTTCTTTTTTACATCCTTTAGAGATGTGTGGTCCAACACACCATTTTTTGGAAAAATATCATCATGGAATCATAATGTTCTGATATCAAAATGGAAAATCCGATTGTGTTGAAACTTTCAGGTATCACAGCCAGGATTCTTGTCAGCATTGTACAATAAAGGAAAATTAATTTCTCTCAATATATTTCATTAGTATTGTCCACTGAAAGTCGGGGTGTTGAACAACATGCTCTATGGGTCTCTATGTTGGAAAATTTGAAGGTCCTAGATATTTTTCACCATTTTAATATTTTTTCAATCTTTTACCAATTTTCAAAATTATATTGTCTACACTTCTCATGACATTTGCTTTAAACATGTTAATAAATACAATTGGCTCAAAATTGTGTCTCCCAGATTTTGAACAAAGTGAAAATCACTAGAAAATCACAGTTTTTGTTGATTTTCGGAAGGAAAAATTCCTCAGAGCTCTACAAAACCCTATGTTGGAAAGAAAGACTATCAAAAGATGCACCAAATAATTTCATTTTTACATTGATGAGATACGTTTATACAACATGAACCTTGAATAAGCTTATTTTGGCAATTTAGCAGGTTTCAAAAATCCGACCCTATTACTAGTTTAAGAGGACACATGCAATGACTTCAAGTCCAGTTATTTCGTTTAAATGGTAGGATGCCATGAACTTACAAATTACTGTCGGTATGCTAGAAATATGACAAGAATTTTCTAGAATGGGGCAATGCTTTGTGATACTTAAAACTTTGATCGAGGCCAAGAAAGCCTTTCAAAGAGAGGCTTTTCATCTGTCATTAAATGCTTTCAGACTCAGATAAAGCCTAATGATTCTTGGCAATTAAAGTTTAAAAGAAAAAGTTATGCTTCTGGTTAAATCATGCCCATAACGCATGGGAGCTTTATGATAAATATTAATGTGCATCACTTTCTCCGGTCAACAACAATGACATAGACAATGTGAATAACATATAACTGTTCTAATTCTTAATTTCAGTCCAAGATCGTCATCTTTGGCAATGGGCGTTGTTCAACGCGGATTGTTTTAAAAATTCAAATTCCAATGCGTCCCACTTTTGACTCCAGATAAAAAAAAAAAAAGATTCTAAAGAGCAAAAACGAAAAAAAAAAAAAGGGTCTTAAAGCTTCATGACTTAGAAAAAAAGACAGGTTTGAAATGTCCCGCTTTGAGGCCTGTTAATACGGCAAAGACGGAAAACCAGCGATAACAAGGAAAAACGGGCATCCCTAATTAAATACTGTTGAGAAACATTTAGTGAGGGAGGCAGGTGTTCAAGTAGAATAGTCCTGAACAGAACCAATCTGTACTGTATCAGCAATTAGTACATTAATTCTTTGTTTTCGTGACCGTGGCTAATTACATTACGAGGAGCTAAGGAAATAATTCTCTTCTTTCATTATGTCTGTGTCAAGGTCCACAGACAATGGAAGTTCTTTCATTTACTGCGCCATGTCATGGTCACTTTATTACACATGTAGTTGTTCAGAAGACCTTACAGCTTTAGCAAATAATAAACAGATATCTAATAAGCTCCAGACCTATATTGTGTAGGGAATAGGACTTTTATTACCCTGATTCAGTAACGATGTATTTAGGTCAGTAATACTATTTTGGTTGACAATGCCAAAACAAGAATTAACAACTGACCAAGATGATGAATAGACTAGCAAATCACACTGCATTCTTCCTACCCAATTACAATCACAAGGTAGAGTGTCTTAAAATAAAAAGGCTGAATAAATCAAACCTCAGAAGGAAATTGTTTTTCTTATAAATTAAATTGTTCAGTGAAATTGCTATTATTGTGATGGACCTGTACAATTTCTAAGTGGGACAGACTTTGAAATATAAAGTACACTTGGGATGGGAAGTCTTAGCATGCATATTATATCAGATCAGAATAAAAAATTACATACCTCTGATATACGCATGAATACTCCCCGTGGATTCTGTCCCACATCAAAGTAAAATCTTTTACCGTCTACAGTAAGGTGTTGGGGATCTGGTAAATCACCGTGTACTTCTGAAAACAAACACGCAAACAAATCAGCAAGTATGCAATTAAACGAATTCGAAGAAAAACGTGATAACTAAATATGTCTTTAGACAAAATCACATAAAGTTGCTGACTTTCCTACAGAGCTTCTATTTCTAAGTGACTCGAGAGGAATGATACAAAAGACTAAGTGCAATATTCCTCAGAGAAAATTCAAAACTACTTCCATCAAATTTTGATATATTATTCTGATAGCTTATAACCCCCTCCCCCAACCTTGATTCATCATCTTTACACGTATCATCTACTTATTGCTTTCATCCCACGTAATGTACCATGTCATGTTAAATCAGGTGAAGACAATAAATCTAGTTGTCCTAATGTTACGTGCAATATATTTCATAGTTCTGCTCTTTGGGAATAAAGTGTACAAATCACTCGAAATCAATGTTTTCCTTCTTTTAATGACCCTTAATTGGACAACATGAGTTATTGCCTTAACCGCACTTCTGTTAGGCTGGGTGGGTGCAGACATTGGTGGTTATATCTTGACAAATCAGGATTTAGCTGGTGCCTTTCTTTCCATGCTCCTTGACAAACGATATTGTTAGAATTATTATAAACCACATTTACCAGGTAGCCATTTCAAAGTGAACCAAGTGTTCGAACAGCAAAAATTACGAGAAGATTAGAGTAATTACTAAATTCAGGACTTTATCTCTGTGAGTCTGTTTCTAACCAGCTTCTATTACTATCTTGTTACATAATGACCTTGGCATTGGCCTACATTCTAGGGTCGCACTTTAAATGCTAGGTAATCGATTTTCCGGTTTTTAAATACTGCCCCAGGTAGCAGTACACTGACTTCTTTACTCATCACTCGTCATACTGTTTAGGCTAGATACCTACAAGGAAAACTCAAAAACTTTCTTAAACAATACCTCCCTCTTAGATCTCACCTTCATCTGCATCTTGATATGAATATACACACTATTTACCGTGTGCACTCCTGAGTATGAGCTAATGAACGTTAGAAAAAAAGACTAGACACATTCCCTCATGATGGGCAATCAATTGTGAGTAAAACCCTAGGGGTGTGCGGTGTTGGTAACAAGTGTACGACAGTGGCTGATCGACAGGGGTTTCTATAAGCTGGGCACAAAGCCCGAGAAATCCCCGGCAATCGGCAGGGTCGTTGTCCTTTTACTGTGGCTGGAGATGTCTGGGCACTGACCGTGATCGTCTGTCCCAAACTCATCTAGAAGGTCAGTAAGGGCGTCACGGAACTCGATCATCCCTTGAGCAGGAATGGCAATTTGGGTGCGCTGCTGGGAGCGAAGCACTGTCTGCGACACCTGGAAGCACAACCAGAGCAGTGTCCACGATGGTTGTTTTGTTTTTTTGTTCTTTTCGGGGATCGGTTCTGAGCGCCTTCGTAGGAACAGAAGCCATGGCAGTGTCCGGGCAAGTGTACCTACCACTGCCATGCTCTGAGGTCTACGGTCTTCTGAGGATATTTTTTTTGTTATTGTGTCTTTTTTTTCATAATAATGATTTATTGTGTGCTGCGCTGCGGGAGGTAACACACATGCAGTCCCACGCTGCCCAGACAACACTCGCGCGCTGAGTACCTCAATGCGGGAGAATCCACCGTGAACGGGTGTTGCATGCTGGGCAGACGTTCCAGTGCGAGAGCCGGGCTGTAGAGAGCCGCCGACTGCACACTCACGGAGGGTGTGCCACTCGCACTGCAACATCGCGGGCACTGCGTCATGTCACATCAGCAACCACCAACAGTAGCAAGTCGATGCTGGAGGTCGGGGTTGGGAGGTTGGGCTATTTTGACGGACTGAGAGACGGAGGGGTGTCATCCCAGGAGAAGAGGATGACTAGTCGATGCTGCTCTCTGTCCAAGGAGGCTGCTTGTCCTGTGGCAGCGGCACCACAACCGGTTGTTTTGTTATAAGGTACTCGCTATGGTCGCAAGATAGCAGGCACCTCGATCTCAGGGACATATCTTAAGTGTAATGGCATGAGTCCTGTGACTGGAATCAAAGATACTTAAAAGCACAAACAGAGCCCAGCCTCGATTCCCTCAAACAAACTCTTAGTGCTTCTCATTCCGAATGTTGACTTCATTAAAATGGTAACGATACATTTAATTTTGTTTTTAATACAAAAAAAATTCAACTTAAGTTAAAAAGAAACTTGAGGGAGTTAATCATTACTGTCTGTGTTTCTATTCTTCTTTAGATGGAATTTCTTTACCAAAAGACCAGTCAAAATGTGGAATGGGTGGGGAGGTTGTCTGCCATATTGCCCCACAGGCACCTTTTACACTACAAGGTTAGATGGAGAGAGAAACGAGAGAGGTAGGTTGCCATGTCGACGCGTGCGTGAGCATCCCGGTCGCCATGGGGCACCTGGAATACCAGAAATGAGGAGTCAACTGACCAGACTTCTCGCCGTCGTCTGTGCCGAACTGATCGAGTAACTCGGTGAGTGCATCACGGAACTCGATCATGCCTTGGGCAGGGATAGCTATTTGTGCCTTCGGCCCGAACTGCATGGTCTGCGTAATCTGCAAGACGACACACGCCAAACACGTACATCAAAACGACAACAAACAAACACAAACATGCAACAAGCAGACGAAATACAAGATGTATTGGGTACTGATGTAGGTATAGATTACTTATTATACCAGTATGTAATTGTCATTTAGGCACACTAGAAGCAATGTACTGGCTTTTATTGTAATGTGGTACCAGGATTTCCTCCAATAATTGACCTTTGGAAGAACACTTAATTATTGCAGTCTCTCGTATCAATTATCTTCATAATAGCCCTTTTTCTATTTAGTACTTGTTATGTATTAACGAGGAAGCGCATTTTAAAGTACTTAATAGTTTAGTCAGTGTTGTGAGTAAAATCCTGCAAAATAAAAGATACAAAGTAGCATGTTGGTGAAAAGAGCAGCCTCTACTATCTCGTTTACACCATGCGACACCTCGTGTGTCATCAAATTGTCAACAATTACATAAAGGCATAATATATCTAGAAAGGATATGTTGCACGACACTTTTATGTGTGATGAATGGCTACTGAACTGCCTTTAATAGATAAGCAACGTTGCCCATATCAGCCGCTCACGTTAATGTATTTTAAATGCCTAATAAATTTCCCCTCTGTTATTTTCATATTTTGGGGGTATTATTTGTTGTTGTTTACATCACTGATGGAGGTAGTGGGGAGTTGGGTTGTGGAGAAGCAAGGTCGTAGCTCTTTGCTTGTTTTTGTTGTTGTTGCTGTTTTTCTTAATTGCTCATATCAATTTGAATAAGTTCATCTGCCAAGTTTTGTCACGAAAGAAAGTTGTTTACCTCGTATCGTTTGGGATACGAAGACAAGTCAAATCGTTTATGAGATCATTGAACCAGCAACACAGTAGTTTAAA
Organism: Alentia gelatinosa; assembly: GCA_950022655.1. Classification (NCBI taxonomy): domain Eukaryota; kingdom Metazoa; phylum Annelida; class Polychaeta; order Phyllodocida; family Polynoidae; genus Alentia; species Alentia gelatinosa. Next base: position 34,386,266 of record OX465584.1, read on the forward strand.
CATATGACGGAATCCAAACTGAGAGGTATAAGATTATGAAAACCTTAATATTCTATAGACATTGGGGTGACGTAAGCCTATTTTCAAAATGATGGAGAATGTTAAGTCAAAATATACATTGAAAAATAGTTTTTGCCTTCGGGAAATTTTATTTATTAATGTGGGCTCAAATGCACTTCTGGTAGGTATTTTAACAATTTTCCATGGACTTCTAGAGTTGTCTGTCCCCAACACAAAGTGTTGTGGACCGTGGATGAAGAGGTGCCATCAGGTGAATGTACATATTTGATTGTGTTTGCTATGACATGGATGCCCAGTGTCCTGTTTATGTTATTCCATATGATCAGATATAGAAAATGACATTTCACAGCTTGACCGACATGAACACCACTCTTAACAAAGGTAATAAAGCTATATACAGTAAATTTTTCTGATAAAAGTTCCTTTGGAAAATCTGAAAGGTGATATCTTTAAAATTCACACTATTCTGAAAAACAGAGGTAAGATATAAGAAGTAAAACAAATTGATAGAATATAAATATGACCGATGATCGATTGACAGAATCATTAAGAATTGAATTAAAGCATGCGATACAAATTTTAATAACGTGTCTTTATAACGAAGGAATTGTTCATGGGGAAATTTGACTTGACATTACGAGAATCTTTTCAGGACATTTTGGACTGAAGTTAAATTTTGGTTTGCTACCACATGCTATATTTCAACTAACCTCGGGATTATAACCGTGTATAACATTAGTCAGCATAAAGAAGAATTTGCTTCCATTTCAACAAAGAAAACTTCCAAGCATTACATATCCATCAATTTACCTTAAATGAAGTTGACATGCCATGAGAACTAAATTTTATATAGAAATCATGAGTACATCAGACGTAAAGGTGCAGCAATAACTCGACTTTATTGTACACTTATCAACATATATCACAAGAGCTTTCAACAACGTGAAACCATATCTTACTATTTTAGGTATTTATCATTTAATTTTGTATCTGCATTGCTGAATTCAAAATAACAACTCACCCGTAGGAAGCGACCGCGCTGATTCTCCTTGAGGTCGAGGTAATAGCGACGATTATCTTTAATCATTACTTCTGTTTTTAGTTTCCCATCTTCTGGCAGGTTATCTGGGTTCGGGGGACCTTCAACAAGAAGGAAACCAAGCACAGCTCAATCTGATGAGTTCGCAGACACTGATGGTGTTATAAATCCTACACTGCATTCCCAAATCAACCTTAATAGACTCTTTACATCATGATCGGATGGTACTATTGAAGTCACCTTCATTACATTTATTCGTGTGATTCTATCTAATATTTTATTCCGACTTTAGATAAATACGCACAGGTAGACTGCCACTTAAATAGAGATTTTCGTTCAGAGTCTTCACTTATGTTCCAGTAATAAGGGACTTACCCACAGCAATACAGGATAGTTGTATAAATACAAAGGTACAGGATTTGTTCTTCACTAAGTATATTGGCTATTCTCTGATGAACAAAATGCTACTATAGGCTAGCCGTCCGCTGACTGATATTCAGTCCAATACCAGGGAAAACTTTCAAGAAATCCGCCATTCTATGTTCATATTAGCACCCGCCCCCCCCCCCCCCCCAAGAAAAAAGAAGAAAAAGTGAGTATAATCGACGTCTATTTTTTCACTTTGGCATCTGACTGTATATTGTCACGTTTATAATTAAATTTGGCTATCATGATAGTGCTGGTGGATGAAGTTGTCAACTAGGATTTAAAATAAAATAATAGAAAAAAAACCACATATACGTGTATGTGAATTTTTTTACAAGGCTGTAACATTTTACAGTCGGGCAAGTTCAGCCATTTCTGTCAAAAGGGTAATCAACAATGCTGTCAGTGATCAAACATTTAGGTCATTATCGAGGTCTCATAGCCTTTGGAAACAGCAATATGTTGACAATCGCAGAATCTTGGCAAACTGAATGCTCATTTAATTAGGTCATGAGGAAGCAAAAGCCATTTGGAAACCATATGTTTAGTTACTTCCTCACCTGGTACAGATATCAATTGTCACCGGATTCTAGACAAGAGTCTTTCCCGAGCTAAAAGCTCCCCCCCCCCCCCCCCACCCAAAAAAAAGGAGGAATAAATGAAAGCTCAATTTCCTGTGAGATCAGTCACCATTCACAGAGATACCTATCAATATCACAGGATTCGAAAGAATTGAATTAGAAAGTCAGCAGCAAAAAACTATTTACCAATAGAGAGGGGGTGATAACAAAAAGGTGAGGACAGGTATGATATTAATTAAACCGATTGTCTCAATTCCAGGCGAATAAGATCCCATGGCAACCAAGAAAACGGTATGAAGTTCACAGCCAGAACAGGTGAGCGTTTATCACTGAACACAGGAGAGAGGATACATTTGAGGATGTGGGGAAGACAACCTTGGGTGATACCAGTTTTTCAAGCCAAACTAATATGGTGATACTTCTTAAGACAGCTTAATCTACCACCGATTCTCACCGATCCGTTCGACGACAATAATCGGGAACAATAATGTTGCTGTCTTATACCCTCATATATTGATATGGCAATTCTTCCCGAGCACACCTGCCTTTATAACCTCGTAAAATGATCCGACTGAGATCAAAGAGAGCGGCCGGGATCCGGGCCCACCCGGGTCGGTGATAGGCCTTAATAGATAAAATGCAAAGTTTAATAGCTTCTGCTCTATCTAAAATATCGCAAAACTCCTTTCATACCCACAACTGCCTTTGTCCTCCCTACAAATCGCTATATAATACTTGCATATAGATTATAGAATGGGGGTATACTTATCGTCGCTACTTAAACGGCCTACTCAGAATCGGGAACAGTCGGTGAAGTGCGTACAGTGACAATCTTATCAAAGGCCCATATAGTCTAAAAAAACAGCGACAAGCCAAGTCTTCCCAATCTCACCTTTGCCCGATGGATCCTTCAAGTTGGTCAGAATTGGTGAACTAAATGTTGCTGTACGCACTTCACAGGCCTGATTATAATCGGGTCGGGCATTACTAACATGGGGGAAATGACCGACTATGCTCGACCTAAAGATTGTCACTTTATTTATGGCCTTGTTCGGCGACTCGAGTGATATCAAAATGAGCCACCGAGAGCCGAGTTGGGGTGAACCACGGTTGTTGGTGTGTATTCATAGAAAATAATCCAAACTTTAATAACTTCAGATCCAACTAAGATATCGAGAAACTGTTCCCAGACGCGCTATCGCCTGTCTCCCCTACACATTGATATATCACACTATTCAATCAGACTCGAGGATAGGTAGCATCGCTATGTAAACAGCTTGCTCAGAATCGGGAAGAGTCAGTGAAGGTGCTTACAGCGACAATCTTAAGGTCGGACATTTCCACCATGCAAGTAATGCCCGACCGGAGTATAATCGGTTCTGTGAAGTGCGTACAGCAACATAAAGTTCATCGATTCATACCGAACCGACGGATCCGTCGGGCAAAGGTGTGATTGGGAAGAATCAATGTGTGGCTGTCTTATAGGCTATGATATCAAGGAAAAATAAATGAGAAATACTACATACTAGCATGTCTTGATATATTCAACCTAAATGCGCAATTCCAGTTTCCTACACATCCACGTATGCACACAAACAAGGCCGTATCACAAATAAGAACCTTAAGGGTTATTACCCTTGCCTGCAACATTCTTGGCAAATACTCCAATGGTATACTCCTACAGATTGTTTATTTTGTATATTACATAAATTGCTTTATTTCATGATATTTAATGTTTCTCTCAAGCATGTTTAATTGATACGATAAATGTCCATGTGTTATTAAAGGTAACATATCACACAGGAAGTCCTTTTGTAAAAAATATTATTTTATAATTTTGCATCATATAACATTTTATTAGTAACCATTTATGTGCAGATGCCTTCATTTTATGTGACAATACTTTTTACTGTACACTTATCACTGTATTCTTGTACCATCAATATGTCCCTCCTTATTTATGGTACAAAGGAGCTGAAACGTACGGGCCCAGTAACTACGTTTTCTTACATTACTCGCATCAATTGTAGAGGAGCAGCTAATTCGCCAAAAAGGGGAAAGTAAATATATATTCACCAATGTTTTTATACCATAGGAACAGACGTTTGAAAGGATGCCTATATACCGAAACCACAATCTATGACATGAGAGAAGTTCTACTAACGAAATCAGAAAACTACTCACCGAGGGAGGCATAGTGTTCACTAAATTCTGTAAGGTGATTTCTGAATTCAGCTGCCGTAGACATGGCCAGGAGAAGTCGATTTTTCTTTCCTCCCGCTCCAATCTATAAAGAACATAATATACACGTTACAAAGATTGATGATTTATCATCAACCACAATTACCATACCTATGCTGGTAACTCTTACAGTTGCAAGCCTCTGCTAATGTATGGAGTCTGCTTGGCACCACAGTTTACTAGGATGAAAAAAACACAACATAATCACACACTCTGAATACCCAATCTGATTTGACGAGAATTGACACCGACCTCGTTTTGACACACTGTGGTGTCCCTATCAGAAGGGGATCACCAATACGTAAACAAATCCAATTAATCAAAAGCAGATACGCTAAATAAATACGAATATTGGAAAATAATCACTGTAATATATGATGTGGCGAGCACGCAGGCCAAGTGCAGGACAACACCAGGAGGAGTGGTACCGGGGCTCGCAGGTTTCTCCAGCCCTATGAAAGGACCAGTCACATGATGGCTATGTGCTATACAAGGACAGCGGCTGCTCTGGCTCGGTCGTTCTGGACCCGTGTTCTCCCTAGACAAGAGGTGAAGCCACTGTCCGGCCCTTTCCTTTTCTAAATTGCGGCAATTCCCGCGGTGGAAAGGATGAGTATTTTTGGGGTACCCGCGCTGAATATTTATACACGCACAATTCGAGGCGGCTCTTTATCGGCTTTTCTTTACTGAAACATCGTCCTTATATTGTATGTAAATTTCATCATGGTTCACAAAAAGACCGAGATAAAAATTCCCTGACCAACTTATGATTCTCATTAACCAAAGGTAGAACAAAGCAACACATTGAACTGTATCGCGCCAAGTGCCTATGGCAGTGGCATGGGTATAGGGAAAGGTATTAGTATCAGCGAATATCGTTAGGGGATAGGTCTTTTCAGACTGATAATTTTCTCATTTCGTCAAGTGATATGACATGGCTCCTTAATATGCTTTAAAACATTTGTTTTTTAAACAACAGTGGTTTGAACTGACAAGAAATGTCATTGCCATGGTAGCATCTGTTGCTCTAGTCTTATCTTGTGAAATTAATATATTCTTATTATTCTTAACTCTTAGATATGATACTGATCCATTAATTCCTATTTCATTACATAAAAACAATGATTTTGTAAACATTTAACCCTTTAAGGGGGGATGATGCATTAAGGCATCATTTGCTGGATATTTATAAATTGTTTTTCAAAAGGAAATATTTTAGCAATATACTTGAAATTTGCACAGAATGTAGATGTAACACCACATTTTTGAATTCTGAATAATAGAAATAAAAATATTAAGGATAAAATATAACATCACGTGAGAAACCTTCCAATTTTTAGTTCGGAGGACAATGCCCCCGCCCCCTAGAACTGTTAATAGTCACTAGTAGCCGTCCCCACGTGTGTAGTTCTGCCATAGGCAGCCGTCCTTAAAGGGGTATATACTATGTAGGATTTATATTCACAAATATATTCACAGATAATTACATTTCGGAAAGGTTTTCGAAATGGTTTTCCCTAAACCCAACTTACACCAATGACAAGGATGCATGTCACATGCACGTTGGGGGTGACTGTATGCTTTACTCAAATGGACGCAAGTTTTGAAATTGATGGAAATCCTAATTTTGATTGGTTGGTAGCATCCTAAGCAAAAATAGAAAGGGGAGGGGCATGCACCGCATGTCCTCTTAAATACAACCTTTTTTTAAGTTTCTGTTTTCTGACTCTTTCATCAGTCCCGACTTTTATCTGCCCTTTACTTGGATTTTTGTGTGTAAAAGATGAAGAAAACAGTAGGAGTACTCTATACCTGTGCGATGGATCCATAGCAAATCATGAATATTTCAAGATATGTAATGTGCCGGATCTGTCACACCGCACATCTGCACAAGCCCTGCCACACTGGTGCGATTGTGTGTGATGTGACGGGCGGTGCCGTTTTTATGACCCTTGTCCGGCGTTTATCACCTTTCACTGACAGTAGTTATGTATCCACACATAATTAGGCAAATGGTAACGGTAGACGTTGTAGTCATGCTATTGGTTGTGATAGAAGTAGACTTTTCGGTACTAACCGATGTGATGTTACAGGGGAATCAAATCTAGATATTCAGAGAAGTAAATTAGGTGAGGGTTTGTTATGTTAAAATGTAAATAGCATTCTGTACTTGAATGGAATGGCGTTGATATAGTAAGGAAGAAGTAGCACCACTTACCTCGGCAATTTTTATGAACCTCCCTCTCCTGTTTTGTTTGACATCGAGGAAGAATCTTTTGGATTGGATCTGGAGACTCTTTGTACCCAGTTCCTGCTCCCCCGCTGACCCTGCAATGGAGGAGCACACTATTCGCTTACGTCGAATTTCAAATTATTTTCAAGACTATATTCTAATAATTAGTCGAAAGGTGAGTAATAAATACATTACCATAATTTCGTTCTGTGTGGCCGTATTCTCCTTGTAAGTACACTACGCAATACTCCTCGCTATCGCTCGGTGTTTTACTACGTGTCAACCACACGGAGAATACGGCCACTCAAATCAAAATCACGGTAATTTTGTGTATAGACATACCTCGTGTCATCTTCAATATATATTGAACTTGTGATGTGTCAGTATCTGTTTTCCCAAAAGCTTGCAAGCATTGCATAATCTACACATATGTAACAAGGACCTCAGGCAGGGACCGTACTTGATGAAATCTGTATGAAAAGTTTCATATCAAATGTTTAATTGACTCGATTTACTGAAATATTTTAAATCATTCAAACAGGATGACAATACTCACTCTGGACTAGATTGAGCATTGGCTCAATCAGACATTTTCTATAAAATGGGTGTTAATGTATGGAACAATGGCGGCTTGCTACAATATCCTTCCCCTGACGACCTAGTCTAAGTGGAAAGAGATTCAGCCTACGTGACCTGCTCGGAGCAGCTCGGTACGCCGCTGTAACAACTGCGTGGTTCATCTTTAAACAGATAACATTCACCCAAATGGGGATGGTACAAAGACGGTACCGCCCAGAGTGAATATACTTACTTATCAAAGTAAGTGACTATCTAGATCGCGATGACCGTGCAGGTAGCAAGCTATGACATGGGAGAGAGGTAAGTAAGTGGGCGAGTTGGTAGGATTCGGACTCAAGTATACACATGGGGAGGTATGAACAACGTTCTACGGCATTACTAATTACTTACAATACATTGATCCGGTGCCCTCTACTCCAATCAAATCAATCCCTATTCCGGAAAAGATTCCAGTGAACGCCAGCTTGGAGAATGACTCGCCTTTACTCAGGTCGGTGTGCAGAACCTAACGTCGCACATTAGGTGTCAACCAGGGTACACTGCACCAGTAGTAGTAGCTATCGTGAAACCTCACAATCAAGGCAGGTGCAACCAAACGTTAGCTCCAGATGGCACTGCCGCAGCATTTAACATTTCCTCTCTTTAGCTAGTGCGTTCGTGTTGGAAGAATTGCGATAAAACACAAAATGGTTGTTAGATATAGTAGCAGATTTCTATCAAAAATGAATACAAGAGCTGGACCAAGAAAAAGGTGAGATGCTGCACGACTGTTTTCCTTTTTAGTTTCAGGTTGATTGTTTGTTTGTGTGGTTTAAGATCTCGGTAAGCTACATACTTTATGAGAATTTAATAACCTAGTTCAGTTTCAATAGCCTAATTTCTTTCTGAATCACTGTGAATTTTCTGAGGCGCTGTACAGAGGCTTGGTGTTTGCCACATAATTGAAGTATTAGTAAAGATTTATGTCTAGTAAAATCATAAGACGAGAACACGTAAAGCTAAATGTCAAATCAGGTGTTTTTAAAAAAGGATTAAAATGTAAGATCTCTAGGTCAGTACATTTATGAATTCCAGATCTTAATGACCATCTCCAATAACTATCAATTAACTAAACGATTCTAGAAAAAAAATCTTATAGTGAAGTTTCTAGCTTTTATTTACTTTAAAATATATATATAATCTCTTCACAATTTCTGTGATATCCCAATACTATCATCTTTAAAAAGGCTCAGATTGTTTTTATACAAGACAACCAACTGTAACCTAGCGACCTTGAATATAGCAACTTCCAGTCAGTTTTTGAACCACGTTGCTTTAGTGTCTCCAGGATCTTATTGTCCTAAGTTGACAACACATAGCCCAGTCATGGAAACTGACCATAGACCTGGTCCGCACTCTCCAAACACAGAACAAAAAGAAGGCTTTTAAGATAACTAGCGACTTCGTTGTAATCCATCGGAACTGTTCCCTGCATTGCTCTAGTCCCCTGGCGACCAGTTTATGAACACGCCATCTAGGGGAAGGTGGCCGCACTATAATGATTGGGGTTTGCTTAGTTGATTGTTCATAACAGGTCATAGTGCAGTCAAAATTTAGGAACCAGCGCACCTTGCGCCATTTTACAATGGCGGAGGCTCTCAGAGGCTCGTCTCAGGGTATGGAGATAAGAAAGCTTTGGTTTCAACATGACTAGAAATAAATCACAAGGGAAACATGATATCTAGGTATAGCCCTAGGAACGACAGGTTTGAGTTGTTTTTTTTGCAAACAGAACCTCGCTCTCGTGGTATTTCAGTCTCCATAGACAGGTCTAGTTCTGTCTGTCTCTATGTAGGGAAGCAGATCCTGTCGAAATCGTGCCTTTCTTATACATGATATGCAACAAATATAACATATGAAATAATATTGTGAATTTAGCTATACACAATACATGTATTTCTATATCATGACTGTCTGTAACCTTAAAGGCATATCGGACAATTTACCTTGAAAAGTAAAACCCATGTCAGTTTTCTGGAAAATCAATATGATGATCTCAAAGTGTTGTAGAGCACATATCTAACTTAATAATCGGGGGTCACAGTGCTAGTTTTGGATCTAGCGATCAATATTATGATAATGTTACAAAAGACCATATAGAAATTCTAAAAAAAATGTTTTTCACATAGTAAAACCCATGTCATTTCATCCAGACTTTCACAGAATATAGTGCATGTATAGTACTATATGTTTAGGTTTTAGAATTTGTAGGTGACCGTCCTTGTTTTCCAAAAATATTCAGAAAACTATGTCTTTCAGTACACTTCCTATATAAATCATACACATGTAAATTGGTCTAATTTAACTATTGGGTACTTATCAACTCGATACTATGTTATTAATCACTCATTTGGTGTTAGAATGATTCAAAGGAAGCAGTTTGAATGGTTAACTGTCAGTATTTGAAAAACACCAGGTGGCGCCACTGTGTATCGTAGGATATGCCTTCAAGTCCCGGGTTGTGAAATAGCCAATTGTCTAGGTCTGACAGTAAATTTTGACCAACAGCAGGGGAGGTTCAATCAGTAGGGTATCAAGGGCTGTGGCCCTGGTACGTGGTGGACTGGTTCAGTGTTTCTAACTTGGGACACAGTTTTTATATTTAATTTTACTCAAAGAAAATTTGTTTGTATATATACTTAAAATAAAAACATGAATTTTCATAGAAATATGGAAGACAGAGGTTGTAGCAAAATAATAAAAAAATGAATACGCAATTCCTATCTTTGCTCATGAACTCTGCTCCAAAATGCTCTGGTATCAACACTAGCTGGTAGGCAGAGAAGTGTAAGGAGTGAACGCAATCTACTTGCCAGTCATCCTTGACTGGCAGGTAGTGGGTAAGGGTCTGCAGTGATTGAACACTTGAATAGCCGAGAGGCGATTGATTGGGGATGAATCTATTTCAGTTCTAGTTTCTTTGAGATTTGACTGTGATCATATATCACAATTGACCTTCTTCAGATGATTCCTCACCTAACCCATTACAGTATAATAGCAATCCTCAGGTTTTATCCTACCCCTAATATAAAATCCCATAGGCTTAACATGGACTTTCCATATGCGCCCGTATGTCGCATATGGATAAAAAAATCGTTCCTAGGAGCGTACAAAAAATGGACCAATCAGAGATCAGCAGTTGAAAGTAGTTCCAAGCGCCTTCAGAGCAGCAAGGAGAGCTATATGGAGGACTTCAGAAAGTTTTTATCATGTTTTTTGTTATTATCCTCACATAAAAATATCATTCACAGGGGGTAGGATAAAATCGAAACCTTATTCGTTTTAATCTGGGCTCCCATATGCGACTCCTGGAGTTTTGGCTCCGGATATCACTACGCCAAACTCCAGTCGTCGCATACGGGAGCCCGGATTAAAACTCATCCGGTTTTACGATATTATTATTAGAGTGTGCTTGCACACAATATTTACATCATCTAGATGTCAGAGGGGTCCATATAGACTTTCAGGGCACTTCATATAAACTATCCCTTCACTATCTGTGCGCCATTCACTGTGATATTTGAGAACAGAGCAGGGAGCCAGTGTCACAGTCTCTTTGAGGCGTGCCCAGCTGACCATGACCAATCACTCAACACCAAAATACCTCAAGACCCAATGGTGCTTGATGTATTTGGGTTCTAGACAGGCCCTGGATCCTAGATAGGCAGTTGCAGAAATGGCAAGTTGACTGGGTACAAGTGCTATTTGCTTCTAGTGTATTATTATTTATTACCCATCAAGTATGTAGTCTCCATGCTAAGCTTATGGAGCTTACAGATTGCTACTGAGTAGAATACGGACCTCCAGAATCTCCTAGGAGAATACAGCTTTTTCGGCCACCTGACGGGCGTTATAGGAACTAATTCATATAAACAAAGCACGGCGCTAAAGTCGAATTTCTAATAATATACTAGATTTTTTCCTGATAACTACTCGAAAGGTGAGTAATAAATACAACATTACCATGATTTTGATCTGAGTGGCCGTATTCTCCTTGTAGTTGACACTACGTAATACTCATCAACTACGTGGAGAATACGGCCACTCATATTGAAATCATGGTAATATTGTGTATATACCTGTGGCCGAATGTCCTACACACACCGCCTGCTCCTACCTTTGTCGTATTTATGGCTGTACAACACTAGACTGGTTCCCTGCCCCATTGAACAATGGGACAGCAACGTGAACTGTAGTACATTCCGTTGTTGCCAGGGCCAGGGCAAACAGGCTCTTGCGTATGGTCTGTGAATGGCTGTTACTCATGATGCATCAGAAAAATGGTGGGCGTTACCTGGCCTAATATGGGAGTGAACTCATAGGCCAGGCTTCCAGGCTATTACAACACATACAGGATATGTACAGGGTATGTATGGTGGAGAAACCCAAGGAATCGTTCAAAAGCAAAGCTAATACATGATTAATTTTAGGTGTATTAATAATACTAAAACGGGGATAATGTGTCTATACGTTATAAATACTTGGTAAAATTGACGAATAGATGAACCGCTATCTTCGCCATCGGTTCACCTGATCATCAATTTGAACGCATATTTATCATGTACAGCCATAGTAACCCTGTTTCTGTATAGTAATTGTGTGAGCTAGTCTCACTGGAAAACAATGTTTGCTATACGAAGCTGAAAGGTCTGTCTCCAGCGAAAAAAAAAAATCACTGGAAATCAATTCTGGATTTGAAAGCTGACAAAATTGCTGCCCACCTTCACCGCCCCCCCCCCCCCTCCCCTGTCCTAAGAAAACATGAATGTCACAGTAAATATACATTTTACCTAAAATATTTCATTTTCTAGTAGCTACCTCATTATTTTCTCTTTCAAATGAATCGTATCGTGACAGACAAAGAAATGTGTATAGAATTGGAAAGCTGACCACATGGCTGCCCACACCAGCACAACCTCCATTTTAAAAGAAAACATGAATATCTAAGTAAATCTAGATTTTGACTAGTATCTACTGCATAGTGTTCCCTTTCAAATAAACCATATTGAGATAACATTGAAACCAGTTTTAAAGGTAGAAATGTATATTAAGGAGGGTTTTTTTTAAATGAGCCTATCAAAAAAAGTAAAGTCAAAACTAAAAAGAAGACTTTTCTTAGAATTCCATCTTGAAATACAATAAAAATGTATACTGTAGGATGGTTTATTGGCATAAAACCGTCTGATCAAATACCCTTCTGTATCTAAATAGCTGAAAAAAGACAAAAATGTGGTCTGCTCATCCAGTGACACAGTCGCAGGTGTACTACAGTAGGCTATAACCATGGACACTGAGGTCAACCGTCCATTCACCAATCACTATTGAAGTGATATGCAAAAATAAAAGGCAACAAAAAACATGGATCCATAAAAGTTTCAAGGTATTTCACTTCCTCTCCTTTTTAACGCTGAACTACCATCCAGGTAAATCAGTACCCAAAAAACAATTTTCATAAAAAGATATTTCACGTTCAGCTGAATATTTCCCTTGCATAATGCAATGGTTTTTATGGCCCTATTTAGGAACATGGGATTTTGAATTCAATTCAATTCTAAAATCAAAGAAATTCAGTTACCCTCGGAACCTCTACAAAATATGAGGAATTATTTATGGTGCAAGGCTATCAGCCTGTGTAGGGTTCTGTATTGAAGGTTGGAATAATTTTCTTTTCAGATATGTCAGTATCATACGAATGCCAAGATGAAGACTAACTGAAGTTTATCAAAATGCAATGAGAGACAAAATTCGAAAGATGAACGGAATAAAAAAGACGTGCACATACAGGGCATTATGTAACTAGTGTGATAAAGATGAACGGCAATATCGATTATTATATATGGCCTCAAGTTCTCACATGATGCACTACATAAGAAATCTAAAAGACACCAGAGTTAACATTGAGTTATTCAAAACAACAAGTGTATCGTCGTAATAAGCATCCCAAAATTGAGACATGCAACTATCTTTGATTAGTGAATGCATACAGACACCAAACATTTCTAGAGATTATAAGGGTAAATGTAAGGAGGGTCATCTTATGAAAGGTGCGTCTTAAGTGACAGGTTCTAAAAAGGTGGCGTTCAATGAGAGGTAATTAATTAATTAAGTGTCTGTACCTTCCACATCGTGAGTCGTACTGCTTTCATCGCCGTCATCAAAGTCTACAAAAATGTACAAGTTTAAGATTAGATACTTAGTTAACGAGCGTTTGAATTTCAATTAATGGTACATACATTATTGGATGAAAGGGCATCATTTAGCACTCAGTTCATCCTACCCTTTATCAAATTACCAAAAGATGAGACTCTAAATACATTAAACACAAATAAAGATGATTTCAAAGACAATATCACCTTCCCTTACCATTAATATCTAAGGGAGTACTTCAAGAGTACTTCAATGCATCATATCCCATGTCGGATATAATGATTCATGGAGGCGAGTAAGTTGAATTGTTAAAGATACATAACTGCGTTGTATCCTGTTTTTTTCTTCCAGTCAAGTCCGGAAAAACCCTCTTATATTTCTATACTCATGAAGCTATATTTTGATGAACCAAGTACTGGGTTTTGAGTATAAATATCTAGGGATAAGATCAATTTACAATACAATTCGAATAAAATGCTAAAACTCTATCGATCACAGTCGATATGCATACATCTCAATTTTACAGACACCATGAACTTAACTGTTGTCCATGATAAATCGTTCTTACAATATAAACGAACATTGTAGTACAAAGCTATGAAACGTTATTAATTCCCTTTTTGCACTTGCCAAGTAACCATTCACAATAAAGTAAATTTTAGTAACATTTTAACGAAGAATGTATTGAAATGCAAAACAAAGAATATTTGTTCAACTTTATATCGTTTTTACCTTCATCTTCAGACGCCCATACTAATCAATAAAACAAACAATATATATACACTACAACAATACCATACCATTATACATGGACGCAGTAATACCTTGGTATCAAACTTTCTTATATATTAGTAGCTAATGCTAGGTCATTTCCTAAATTGTTACTAAAGTGTCAATATTGGTACATGCAATTATCAATTGATTACTGCCTTTAGAATTCGTTAATAAGTCTTGTGCTGGGACCAACTATCAAGAAGACTAATTAGCTATCCCCAGAATAGATCCGCACCTATTGCAACTTGCAAAATACTGCCCTGTCCAGACATTAACTTTGACACAGGGCACCTGTGCTGTTTCCATCAATAGTCCCCAGAATACAAGGGGAGGGCGCCGATAGCACAAACATCTCGTGAAGGCCGACAGGTCTCTGTACAAGCACGCCACCTATCGGATCAGAGAGGCATTAGATCTGAATCAATGTGGCCGGGCTAGCATGGTGCATCGTATTAATGGCTGCTCCGGTTGAATCAAATGGACGCCACGTGCTTTGTAAACACTACATTTAAAGAAAGATATGTTTGTAAATACACCTCACGACTAAAAAGGTCGACTAGTTACACCTGATGAAGGCAAGAATTGCCGAAACGTTGATTCAAAACCTAAAAATGTTATAATCCGACCTATATGAAATAGAAAAACCTGCAAAAACTTGTACCGGTATTTATTGGTTATGTGATAATACTAATAAATATTTTTGAAAGACAGGAGAGAAGATCACTGGAGCAACTAGGTCAATAGGCGTAAGTATGTCTAGATTCGCCACCATTAAATACAAGAACCCCCAAAGTGTATACCCCCAAGGTGTATCCTATTTATGCCGACAAAAAGCGGTGAAGAAATTTTTTGTTTAGAGTGCACTTTAATAAACCTTCATAACCACTGATTTAAAGTAATTTTAAGTAAACAAATGACCAAAAATTAATTTACATACATGTTTGTTCATCATTGTGTTGATATTGCTTACATCTATCGCTACAAGTATCCGACTGGGGAAAAAGACAACAACAAAAAACGATTTCATACATGAGGCAACTGTGGTGCAATACATGTACTGTAAAGAAGGATAAGCCTAAATCTGGAATATAATTGCTACAGCTGCGGGCCATTCACGCAACAGTCAGAAGATACCATTGACTCCCCACTTTGACTTTTGCGAAAAAAACCCAGAAAATGGTGCAGAATAGCCAAGCCGATAAGCTATTTCTGCTGTCTCATAGACCTGTATAACTAAGTCGCCGGACATTGTTCTAGGAATAATATCCATGTATAAGGATTATGTCTGAATGCAGCAATTAAAGATGGGACATCACAAAGTGAGCTATGAGTAAGAATTTATTTTGAAGTAACTGGATATCAAGGGGCAGCTCGAACACGACAGTCACCTGTAAATGGCCGGCTCCTTTTACACTATATGTAATGGTTCAACATTAACCAACGGCCATCGAATTACCCAGAACTAACTTGTGGATAGTATCTTGTGTCAAAATGTCAAAAGGTAGATGAAGTTGTCAATTTCATGCATGAATCCCAGATTAAAATGTAGATCTGGTAAGGTGGTATGTCCAGATAACCAAATGAATGAACATCAATTTCTTTTTAATTCTTTTGAAATCGAAAGTTTCAGTCTGTGACAAATCAAATGTGAGAACTGTTTATTTCCTATCATAACTTGTATCACCATTGGAATTAGTATAATAATATAAGTATGATTTCCTGTAAGTAAACGAAAAAAGAAAAGACAGGGGAGACTTATATGACAGAGAGGAACTAACTGAAGTATTTGGACATGGAATTTTCTCCACGTCTTTTCTCAAAATGAGAGAAATGAGTTTTTCTACATTTTAACCTAATGACTTGAAGGGTTAAATTATTACTTTTGTCGAACTAACAGTTTATGGTAGTGCTATAAGAAAAGGCTAAATTGGGTCAGTAACAGCGACAGCAGAGGGAGGAGGAGAGGCAGAAGCAGCAGCACAACATGTACGTATACGCATGGACTGGCAGTGTTCCAGCAACCCTTCCATAGTACACGCTAGCCTGGATCTTAGAACGATATACCATGGTACTGTTATAGAGTATACCACGCGGAGTTGACAGAATGGCAAGAACTTCCCCCCAACTACAGACAAGCCAAATTTCTGTGTAAAATGCCATCTTAATTAATAATATCAGTCGATGTTTACAGTTGTACATGGACTGGTTACATTATGTTGGCAATGCAAATGTACTTCCACGGTGTCATTTTCGGAATTTGTCAATCTATGATGATGAGATGAATTATAAACTTTCAAGAAATAATACCAAGAGATATGATCTTAGAATCAGAATCTAAGTGTCTGGGCTTGCTCGGCATTATTGATATTGATCTATCTTGTAGGCCTAGTATATGAATAAAAAGGAGTCGCAGTGTAGGAACATCCTCTTATCTAAAAAACAAATTGAACTTGCAGGTGTCGCATTTAGCAAAGAAACTTGTGATACGTCCCATCGTATATGATACACTATTCTGTTCTGGTTTCTAAAGAAAACATAATTCACATTCCTTCTTTATTTTGACAACGCGAAGTATACAAGGGAAAACGAAATTACTTAAGACAAAACTTGTATATACTCATGTACTAAGTGGCATTTAACACACGTGGGTTAGCCAATGGTATCCCAATATGAATTATCACTATTTATGCAGTTACTAACGAGGTATTTGAGAAAAGAAAGGCATTATTGTCTCACTAACTGTGCCATGATTGCATTTTTAGCTATATACTAGGCTCCTTACACACAATGAGGCTTCTTGAATCTTACAAAATGTATATATATACTCGTTGTCTGGTGGTTACCTCTCAATATGCCTCAGTGCCTTGTCAACCGACAAGCGCATTACAAGCTAGTCACCAACCAGCAATGACACCGGGTGGAAAAAATTGGCCCTAATTTGGAAAAAGAAAGTCTCTTAAATATGCATGTATGATGCTGTACTTAAATCAGCCAGTGTAACTAGTACTACCCCAACAGGGCAGGTTAGCTCTCATTGATTTGTACATAATATGATCACTATTTCTACTTGTATAAAACAAGATGATATTCAATAAACATATATACCTAGTTACTTCTGCACCACTATTAGACAAAGCAACATTGCTTTATAATTGTGCAGCGATAGTTTTTAATTGAGGTTTCCCTCTGTCAAAGTCCAGCCATGATGTTTTCTGCCCCACTTTTGTCCAAAACACTCATAATTGTACGCTGGGAACCGACTCAGAAATGAGGGGAATGTCGCATGTTTCAACATAGCTCAGCTATTCACCCCTCAATGGAAACGAGCGCTGAATGGATACCTTACGGAGGTGCCAGTGAGGTCTAGGGTGGAAGAACCCTGGACAATATCTTAATCCTGATTATCTCCAGGAAAAAAAAACTTTGGGCAATATCTGAGTCCTGATTATCTCCACTTTTTATCTCTAATATGATCAAGACTTTGCAAAACCTGGAAACCCGGCTTACATTTACCTAGATACTTCAACCAGATACATTTAGTAGGATTTATCCTCTATCAATAACCACGTTTTACTCCCACCTCTTCGTCAATCAATCAAACATTTTATTTTTCACATCTAATATTATCAAAAAGATATACCATCATAGGGGAAATAAAATAATGTGGACGATGGTGCACTGAAATAATATGCAATCTCTGTCCGCTATCATTGTAATTCGGCCTTGTCTAAGTGCATATCGTGTTAATCCCTTGCTCAACCCTGTTTCGCTTTTATTTAAGGGGGCGATCATTTAATTGACGATTTGTCGTCGTCATTTTTTAGCTGGAGCTCACCTTGGAGTCGGCGCTCGGCATTACATTGCAACTCTGCTTAAATCATTTCATGAAGGAGCGATTATTGTCCAATTAAGTAAATTGTAATTCGTTGAACAAACTTAAAAAGACTAGGAAATTGTATTAGATGTGAAAGTAGCGAAAGGGCGTTCTCTGGAAGGCAATTGTCTGTACTAATTGCTTGTTGCCGCATAAAATGTGCGTGAATGTGTTTGAAGGAGTTGGCGGTTTTAGGCCCGCGTGGCGCGACTTCCCAACCCCTGCACCCTTCTCCCAGCCCTCGACCTCCCGACATCGAACCGACACCCCAACACACGCACCCTCACTCTCCTAACAGATGTCCTTTCTTGTGGGACTACGATGTTGAGGGAAGAGACAGGTGAGTTGTGCCTGGAGAGCACAGGACCTTAGTTTTCGGCACGTGCCGCTCTGTGGTTGCCATGGCAGCGCGCCGGCACGCTACGCCCTCTACTGGGGAAAGGGAGAAACGGAGGTGACGACGGTCGTTTGCGGTGTACGTCGCGTTAGCCACGGGTATGTAGGTTTCTTACGTACCATGAAGGGGGCACTAACACGCCACGCCCCGTCATGCCCCGTCACGCCCCGTATATTGAACTGTCAGTAGATAGCCATACACCGACGTGTTATTAACCTTTAATCCGTTCACGACAAAATCAGTCTCAGCCACAACTGGGCGAACCAGAAGGTCAAATTGAATCTCGATGGTTATCACAACAATCATGAAAATGCTAGTCCCCTCTTTCAAACGTAGAAAAAGCACTTCAACACACACCCGTTTATATGTTGATATAGCTGCAACATTTACCTTTTCTACAAGCTATAACACTGTATATTCTGTTATGTGGATAGTTCTCTTTAAAGCTATATCGGACCGGTCCCTGTCGCGGATCACACATAATCATCTTTCTGATGCTCCAGACACCATGAATGAGGTGGATGTCGAGCCAATAAACCACCGTCAGTGCCCAGGGTCACCGCCATCATACATTCCTCATTCCACTCGCAGCACATGGCCGCAGAAAACCCCAAACCCTGTCGCCACTCAAGCGAGACCCGTTTGTGGTAAGCACGGGTTGGCTGGTTACCCCTGCCGCTACGCGAGCAGTCAGGTAGTACCGTCCAGCTGGAGTGCCGGCAGTGGTTGACCACTAGTTTCGGAGAGTATCATCGGAAATCGGTGACAGACCCGGCAACAAGTTAATTTTGTAAACCAATAGATATTTGTAGAGGCTGACATGCGCCTAATTTTGGAAATTAAACCAATTTTCCTGATGTAGTGCGTTTGGAAGAGGTAAACACAAGTAATGATACACTAAAACCCCGCTTGAGTGGTCACCCTCCGTTCCGAGCAAAGTGCCCCCTTAAAGTACTGGTTCCCTCAACACACAAGATACATAGCGAGATTATTCACGACTTGGTTGTCTTGCTAAATCTTGCTAGGTTTTGCA
Source organism: Alentia gelatinosa (assembly GCA_950022655.1). NCBI lineage: Eukaryota > Metazoa > Annelida > Polychaeta > Phyllodocida > Polynoidae > Alentia > Alentia gelatinosa. The sequence continues at coordinate 34,405,650 of OX465584.1, forward strand.
TAACCACGTGTATATTTGCGGGATATTTGCTGTTACGGCATTGCCATAATTTTGGTTTTAGCAAGTAATGTTTAAATGTCTTAAGAAATTAAGCAAAAATGAATTTCTAAGTCAGTCCAAATAAGATAAATGTAATATTTAATCATGAATAACTATACCCCTTCCTGACACTGGTCTCAGTCCCCTCTCCTACTCCACGTGTCCGGCCATGTCTGGCACAGTGGGGGTGGGCTATTTTTGTATTGGTCAAGGTTATGTCTCCATGTTATTTATAGTCCTTGTTGCCGATGTAACTCTCGCGTGTGCCGGGGTTAACGTGTGATAGTCTCATTAACAAGTATAATCAAATATTCAGGAATCATAAATAATTGTCCTTGGCCAGTTAGTTCTCTTGTTTTGCACGGGGCGCGCCACCCGCAAGTAGGCATTCATTAAACCGGAACAGGTGCGGGCCACATCTGGCACTGTGGGGGTGTGCAATTTTTGTATCGGTCAAGGTTCCCTCTCCAATCTATATGCCAGCAACAATGATAATTATTCACGATTCTTGAATATTCAATTAACGCGTCTGCGCCCGTTAAACCCCTACCCTGGCACACGCAGGAGTTACGTCGGCAACAAGGACACTACATAACATCCGTAGAAATGATTACTCTACCACCACCACCACCACCGCCGCCAAATGTTTACTTGGAGAACCTTGACCAATACAACTGGTCATAGTGCAGTGGTGTGGGTGGGAGAGGAGCGTGTCTGACTGTGTGAATGTGTGAAAGCCTCCGTAAGCCTCCGTATCTTGTATCCTGCATCCGTTACAGTTTAATGAATGCCTACCCGCGGGTGGCACGCCCCATGCAAAACGTGAACCCGCTGACAATTATTCATGATTCCTGAATATTGGATTAACCCTGGCAACAAGGACTACAAGGACTATAATTAGCATCCCTAAAAACATCAACAATTCCTGTACCCCCATCTCCCCATGAGTATTTCGGTCTTTGACCTAAAAGGTCAAACCGAAATGAAGGTGATACTATCACATAGAGACAATGTTTTTACCACACATATACTCCACAGACGCCTACCTGACGCCTGCAGGAGCCTTCAAAGGCTGTTACCTGGTGTTGAATTGTCTAGACACCAGTCTAACCCACACACCCACACTCACACACCATATACAAGCAATCAAGATAATCTGGAGAGTTGCCCCACACTGTACGGTTAGATTTGATAAGGTGTCCCTCAGAAGTGTCCCCTTAATCGAGGTTAAGACATATTCATACCAAAATAACTGTCCCCTTAAGCAGGGTGTCCCCTTAATTTGGGGTTAAAATTTGAAATAAACTCTTGATAGAGGGGGACATTCCTGTTCCAAACAAATTGTCCCAGAAGCGGTGTTTTACTATATTATATCTTATCGAAAGTTAATAGAAAAGAGATTTTGTAAGCTCTGACAGCCGCTTGAGCGAAGATAGGGGTACGTACACACTTAGTAAGTGATCATGGCAGTACAAACCATACTCCTATCCGCCCTCGAAGTAGGCGTTCCTCTTTTTACTGTCCTAGGTCTGGGGGCCGCCATTTTGTTGAACACCTATGTAATGCTAAGCCTAAAGACAGATTTGGATGTTCATCTCTGATATTATCTTTGTGTAAGGCTCTTTACAGTATCTCTCAGGCCTTTCCCATGACAATATCAGATGTAGACCGATCCGTTGCCTGGCAAATTTGCATAATTTGGATGGTATTTTGAACTGGAAGTCATCAGCCAGATCGGCGAATTAAAGAATCCACTGTCACTACCTCTTGCAAATCGCACAACAACAGCAATGTTATAGTTTGTCATTCAACGACCAGATAATTGTTTTCACATTATTTCATACATCGAAAGTAATCCCAATTCTGTCCTGCCGTTACGCTTCATTCAAACAAGTCATTTTGTGTGTTATATTCCGTTGCTTGCGCATGTGCTCACCGAGTTTACTAAAAATCCACCAAACGCCATCGGGCTTTCCCTGTGGTCTAATTCCGCCCTGGGTCCTAGCAGATGACTGGTGAACCAGTGTAAAGCATGGGGTGTTAATGGCAGACTTTTGTGTGGTGTTATCCTCTCCTTCTGGTCTCCTCTTGACTACAGATGTCTAATACCAAATTGAGACACCATCTTAAATCGATTTGGGACCTGTACACTACCAAGCTGTATGTACTGTGTATTGGTGATGATTCCCCTACTTATCAGACAAGTTATCTCCAGTGCGTATCTCAAAGGTCAATATATGCCGATCAGAAGTGGCGCTAGAACTATTAACCAGTACAAAGCCCATTTAGCATAGTAAAGTCCAGTGCTGTATCAATTTACGGCAATTAATTTGCAGCAGTCTAATTCTGGATACTGTTGATTTGCACTTTATTCGCCCTACAGCCTGTCCATATATAGTACGTCTGGGTCGGGTGGGATGCCTCTTGTTCAATTCCACCATTGACAATTTGTTAATACATTTTACGCTTTAAGACATTCGGGGCTGTATTTAAGATATGCTGCCGATTACAGCTTATTTTTAGGGCATACCCTTAATGGGGGAACTATTTAACATGTAATTGATTTGTATTGATCCAGTGCCTCACTATACCGTGAAAGGGCCAGTCTATATCCATCGCGCATGGATACTTGCCTTGGCTCTAACAATGCCGTGTGTAAAATTGGAGTAAGCTGGGTGCTGGCAATCGCTAGTCCACATTTCACCAACCAGTAATCTTCACCCCAGATCGGAGCAGATCTCATGGGTGGAAACTGGGCCCAGACGTGCCGATTATTGTGGATCCATGACCACGCGGCACGCGGATCCGTCTCCAGAGACGGGCGTGGGGTTGAGGGCGGGCGAGTCGTTGCGTCAGATCATGTTGTCCACTGTACACACCAAGCATGTCACAGTATATGCAGTTCGTACAACGCGCGAAGCAAAACAGGCTGTGCTGACCTACAAAGAGGAACTCATCGATTGACCCTTGCCAATACGTGGAGCCGGAGTTTACCCAGGTTGTAACATCATGTTTTGGCATGAAACATAAAAGTGCCTCTTGAGTTTCGTCAGAACTAGCTCACAGACGGCGTTAAGTAGTTGCATGACGCATTGAGAGGAGAGTTAGACCAAACGTGTCTTTTGTTTCAATTTTGTTAAACGGACTTTCTTCTGGGGGCTAAACATACACCACCTACCGGTAGGCTACATTGAAATCATTATGTATACTAAAACTACATTTAAAAGTTGTATAGTATACCATATATAGTATTAGAGGCCAACCCCTTAACTCACAAGATGGGAGTGGCAGTGGTGCAAATGGACCGCCAGAGGTGGCCGAGTTTACAGATCAGCAGCAAAACGTTTCGGGTAGAGGTGTCTGCATACCGACGTTATCACAACGCCATATATATGAAGATTAAAGTGCTGATATTTTAACAGTGAACAACCTCGTGTGCATTGACCTTAAGGTGCCAGCTTTTCTATAATGAACATGTTTCACTGCACGGCCATTCGCACTACCCGACCTTCTCCCGCCTTCATTCTATATCTCATCCAGGCTAGGTGTGCATTGGTTCACCGCCCGTGGTGACTGATGTCACAGAGACAGACCTATCCGGCGCTCTGCCCGCAGCGGGTGCTGCATGCCGCCGTCTTCGGAAATCAATCAGAACTGCCGCGCCACCTACAGGTGCAATAAATAAGCTGGTAGCTGTAAAAGCGCGCGCCGACTGATCCGTATGGGCACGGTGGTATCTGGTATCCGTCCGGTGGTCGGTCGGTCGGTCGGCATGGAACCAGACGTGTCCCGCCATCTGACCTCGTGTGGCGTGCGACCCACTGCCTCCGTTTAGTTCGAGTTGCTCACGAAAGGCCAGCGGTGTAATGAGATGCTCTTTCCATGCCACCAGCATCATCATAAGACGGAGGCCATACCCTTTAATCCGAAGTGCCCTTCAGAGAATCAAAACAAGGTTGATGGGAGGCCAACCCGTTGACCTTTTGGTTGGGCATGTCCCTAAAGTGATTGTAGTTAAAATAAAATGAAATGCAGGAGTCGGTTTACCTTTAATTACTTATCGGTCTCTATTGAGGGCTTTTATATCTGGTTATAAAGACATGCTAAAATTGTATTCACATATCATGTGAATTTGACTCCACTGAGTGAATGGGTGTAACTGGTGCACTGACCTGCACTGAAGGGGAATTGGGAGTCCTAACGATAAGGATAACAGGAATATATGTACATACTGCTCATTTCCTGCGATAATGCGTGGTCTGATTTCTTGTAGGGATATGTAACATATAAATATGGTAAGATATAGAATCTAACAACTAAACATAGCTAGCTAAATAAAGTAATTACATATAAAAAAGAAAGATAATGGATATAACTCCGTTGAGTCTACTGTGATTATCTTATCAATTTATCCAACTTGGATTCTTTCGGAATATTTTTCTACCTATTTCAATGACTACAGATTTTAAATAGTTGACTACTGAAAATAATAAGTGTTTTCTAACCAATCTCACCAGCATAATAATTTTCAGACGTAAAATAAGTTGATCTTTATTGAAAAATAGAATACTGTCATCTGCAGGGAATGGGTACAGCATTCAACATTAATAAGATTTGCCCCCCTTTCGGAACAGTAATTTTCAGGAAAACTAAATTGCGCACGATGAATACATAATGAATACCACGTATTGTTTACTAAAACTCAAATGATTACGATATTCTACTAGCATTCAATGTACTAGACCCCGTCTATCATAGCCTCAAGTCAGTCCGTCGCCATTTAACTCATCATCTCGCTTCTGTAAGGGAGGATTTTCACTTCAAACGTGGCCGTATTCAATTGAAAAGGAACATACAGGCACGCACATCCCTGGTAGCCATGCTTATCCTGCTGCACACATATTTGTAGCATGAGGCCACTCCACCACAACGACCATTGACGTTCACTCGCCCCCACCAAGGTCTGGCCCGCATCCTCAATCTCCCTTCGTTTTCCTTCCTTTTACGGAGCACTAGGGACTGCTCCCAAACTTGGCTTACGAATTACTTTCTTTTTTCATATGGTGGGGCTCCATAACCGTGTGGTAGCGCTGCGTGGATGATTGCGGTTTGCGGTCAGCCAACAGTTTGTGGTCATGCTGAAGAAGGGTGCACATGTCACTGGCAATGTCATTGGCATTTATTTGTTTTACAGAATCCCCCCCGCCCCCCACTAAAATGTGTTGCTACTTTCAATAAAACAGAATAATATAAAAGTCCTCGTACTCAGTCTCATTCCATCAACTAGCATAATGAGCTCATTGCTTAAGTCAGTAATTAATGAATGATATGTGAAAAATAACTGAAGGATTCGGAGGAGATGAACTGTACAGCTAGTGCTCTCACTTCAATTCATTGAAATGTAGAATAAATAAACCCATAAACTCCCAATAAAGTATCTCAGACCTACTTAAAAACAGTTGGGACGCGCACTTCGAGCTTCTGTTTGCACAATATTAGCCAACGTTTCGGAGGGTTTGTCTTTCTTCAGGGCAATAATACAGCAATAACTTGAATAACTTGAATAAGGACAAACTACACATACACCAAGTCTTTTATACTCGGAAGGTTTCAATGAACACTTAGTCTAGCGCTTCAACGAAGGCTTCGCGGAAGAGATACCATATTTAGTTACTGCTCAATGTAATGTCTCTAGGAACTTCAATTTTTAAATTGTAGAGAAATATTTATCAAGGTAACCCGTAGTAAATATTTAACATCAATAATTGGGCTATAAATACAATAACAGCATTACTTTCACACCGGGAAATCTTTTTAAAGTATTACAAATACATATATAAGTTCATTTGGCCTCCTCATGGTTCAGTCATTTAGCCCAAACAAATCCTCGAGGAAACGTCTGGTAGAACTACCGGTTATTTCTTTGACTGTTGTAGTCTCGGTTGCTATCGATCTCATTATGATTATTGCCAGGTCAGAAAAAATGCTAAATATAAACCCATGTATATCTGTTGTTCAACTAAGTAACGACAGTTATCAAGTCACCGTGAAAACGATGTGCCACCTTTACAACAACTTCCAGTAATCATTTCCGAAGTACGAGGGATGGTATATCATCGAACGCTGTAGATGACTATTGTCTATATGCTTCTACTTCTCTATAATCCAGGATATCCCAGTGTAAATCACCTCTATGGATGAAGATCATCCTCTTTATACTTATTATTCAACGCGATAACCTTTCCATAAACAGAAACAAAAACATAGTCTTATTCATTAATAGACAAATATTTCTTTTCCTCTCCGGGAATAAAGTTTTTGTCAACGAAGCTCCTGGAGTCGTCTTTGTCATTGAGTTAACACAGGGTTCATCGTTTTCAACAACCTTGGATAATTCTTTTATGCAATGAAGATGATGCCACTCTTAAGCTAACACAAACAACAACGGAAATGACAGAACGACGCCTACATCTGCTCTATTATTACACGCTACCAAATAGTTTTACCGTAATATTCAGGCCCGAAACATGCTCTATCTAACCGAAGGTATAATCCTCTTTTTATGTTTCGGCATCAAAAAGCCAATTTTCGGCGTTTCAATCAATCTGTCTTACAAAAAGATTCCCAGTCGTGTTTGAAGAGTGATTTTCCTAATTATGGGCCCTTGGTCGGAGGATAAAAACGCACTCAGTAATGGAATACGATGAAGATTCCCCGACAAACAATCATCCAATCTAACCTCATGTCTCGCATCCAGTGTGTTATCGAAACGTCAAAATAGGGTTTCATTTTGGCAGTCTCATGCGTAAATGTGCATTCAGTTCGCCTGTTTTTCATCGTGAGATAGAGAAGCGTGGGATACTTATTCCATTGTTTAAAAGTGATCTTGGATCTTGGTTACCCAATAAAAAGAGTGTTTTCTCGTATTTCAATCAAAAGACCTGTGTGCTTGGGGGGGGGGGGGGGGGGCTTTTGGCGAAAGTACCGCGGGAAATTTTATCTTCCCATGGCGTTACCTTAACATATTTGATCAATGCTGGCGGGGTCTAATGGGCACATGCCTGATTTGGATCTACAGACACGGATCGGCAACTTACGCCATGCATGAATGAGTCAATGTTATTTACAGATTGAGGTCAGCAACATCATGAACCTCTCATTAATCAAACGACACCTACACTTATGTTTTCATCTCTTTAATTAACTAATGTTATAACTAAACGAATCTTTCCTGATCATTTTCACTAAGTGTACGTGTATATTCATATTCGACTGATATAATGACCACATAAAGCTAAGCCTAACTATATGTAATTATGGAACTCATGTGGCATATGCTGCAGAGTGCTTCTAGGCATCATTCGGTACTTGATAGGTTAAATATATATTATAGAGACGTCAGCTGGGTTCGGGGGAAAAAGTGAAAATAATGTTCATGTAGAATTTGCTACATCAGAGACATAGAACTTGTGGATAACAAGTCGGTATTGGCTTCAATGGGGAGCGTAGGGTCGGTAGGCAGGTTCAAACTACTATGTTAATAACTTGAACGATGCTCAATTAATATCATCTTTATTTTACTCAGGGACAACTAAATATCATATTTTACAATGAAAAAGATGATTTAAATGGAGACTGCCATTTCTAATATACAGTAGAATCCCGCCTAACGGACACCCCACGTAAGCGAACACCCTGCGTTAACGGACACCATTACTGAGAACGGTTCTCTCTATCAGATTTTTATTTCAACCCCGTGTAAGCAGACACCCCACGTATGCGAACACTTACATGTATACATATATATGTTGTGCATGTATATCAAAATGGAGAGGTTGGTAGGCGGGGTGATACGCAACTGGTTCTGGGGAGGGATACAGAGTTCTGGTTCTGGGGAGGGATATTCCGGAGTATTCTGTCCAGGTAATGAGAGGGTCTCTTATGCCGTAACAGCCAGGGTTGCATCACGGCGAGGGGGACCATGCCAGATGAAGTAACAAGAAAGTGTTGTGAAACTACGAAAATGCAGGCGGATCGACTTCAAGTTGAAAAGACGAATACCCTGTAGTTCTCTGAGGGAGAATATTCACGTAGACTCACCCTCCATATACGTTCAGTCCCCCCCCCCCTTCTTCTTTGGTAATAATTTATTCCATTCGGTCATCGCCTCTGTTACATCTATATCGCGTATAACGTATGGTTTTCATGCACGTGAATTCCCGCGTTCGGCCCATCAAGTTGTTGAATGATGGTGTGTTGCTGTGTAGTGATGTGTCGTGCCGCGTTCTGTCTGTCGGCGTCAGCTACCCAGGTAAAGTCACCTAGATATACTTGTCCTCAAATCTGTAACACCATTATGTATTCCATATGAATAACTTCAATAAGGAGGTATTCGCGATAACAAGTGTCGCTCAAACATCCGCTCTAGATGAGGTGTCATTCCACGACATTGGGCTACTTCTCTACAGACCAGTCTAATGATGTCGGTCAGCAACACGATGCTGATTCTAGCCGACTAATAAGCGCGGGAGACGCAAGAGACGGCCCTCCCACGCCGGTCTCCTGCGGAAAATGTCACTGCCCATCTTCTGTCATTCATACCTGCCACTGCATGTGTTGCCGAACAGAAATAGACCCGACAAGGGACACAATGTGTTCTCATGGACTGCCACAGAACTGAAGCTTAATTGCATTAGGCGCGGTAAATTTGACACTATAAATACTTAGGTACAATCTTGTATTTGCACTCCCCTCCTTATTACAGTTTTCTCAAAACAATACATACGTGAAGGAATTTGCAAATAAGTATCCACAGCAGCGGTACTTCATATGTAATGGGCATGTGCATACATATTTTCAGAACTATTGATTTCACGTACATGGCAGCAGGGGTTCTTTTGCGCTATCTATATAGATTTATGCAAATCCCAACATATTCTCGGTTTCACCACAAGTATTCACAATAGTTATCATAAAAAAACTTCATTATTCCCATATTTTGTGGTTAACGGAACGATCACAACCCATCCCATGCGCTGGATCCTGTACACATTTACATTCCAGAGGTACTGCATGAGGCCTAGATACCAATGGCGTTCTATTCTAGAAGGTTGATTTGGTGAAAATTTTGGTCATTATCTTTTGACTGGATCTTCTCGGCACAACCAAGGATGATAAATAAATACATATAAATTGTATACCATTCAAAGTGGAGTAACACGTGGATGTCTTTTTTACAATTGGAATATCTATTTCTTGGCAGAGATATTCCGTGTTAGCTCGCACTCAATTTTTCCTGCGAATACCAGATATTTTCTCACGCGGTATTTTGTATTTATTATCTTGTGTTTTTAACTCTATGGAACGTATTTCTGTCCTGACTGGAATACCATGGGGCGGGGTATGGCAGAGGTGGTAAAATGTACCAACGGTTAAATTCCGCGGGATGTGTGTTTAAATCCAAAGAATGTGTTAAATGAACGGTAGAGCGCGCCGATTCTATTCACTCCGGTTACTAGTCGGTGAACATACACTGTATGATACAGTTTCATTGGTGGAAATCAGCACGGGAGAGAAGTAAACAGTAGTTTTATAGTTCAATCAGACGTCTATGCCTAAAAAGGGTCATCTAACGGTGACCTTTTCAGCTGAAATATTTCGTGTTCTTTTTGAAATTCTAGCCACATTTATCAGGATATACACTTTAAACACAGAGCGTAGGCTGAGCAGATGAAACAATACAGTAGGTCATTCAGTGGACGATCTCTTTTGTATTACATGGGAGAGGCACGATGATACACAATCGGCTTCTTCTCCCAGAAGTTCCCTCTCCAACGCTAGTTCCCGTAACTCACATCAGAGAGAGTGAGAGCGTGCCGAGATACGTTTGGACCGACGTGGGAGAGAGATGATCGGGAGCCCAGCGATGGCCTACTCCTGGCTCCACCTCCAGTGCGTTTAGCCACAGGTATGTTCACTATGCGAGGCCTTTGGATCCTCGTGTGCCTGTCTGCGGCCCCGAGCCCGCGCCTGCGCCCCACTGACGATTCATCTGGCGTCGGCCAACGCGGACAGACCTGGCCATGACCGGCGGGAATAGCTATAGTTCTTTTCCTTTCATTCAAAAAATATTCTGAATTGTTAACAAAAGTTACATTAAAAAGAAATTAGCACAGCATACATATTACTATTCTAATAAATTACCTATTTGTATTGTATTTGAATTGTACTTTATATGAACGTTGATGATGTTAATGAAGTTCGCTAGTGTCCTCTGACGTGCAATCCCACCCTGTGAAAATCAATGTTGGCCAAGGTCCGACTCGCCGAGCAGTATGAACCTCACGATTCTCTTCTTCGACCAGTTTCGAAACCCAAATTATTGCCCTCTAATGCACCCAACTCTGTGCCGATACCAATACCACCACGTGAACAACTCTACACGTCAGCATCTCTCTAGGCCAGTTTCTCACCAAACTCCCAATTCTACCCCCGACTGAGCTGCTCTCCAGCCAATGTAGTCGCTCCATAGTTCGTGGATGACTCCATACCGATGAAGGTCGGTCATTGAGTTGCTCCAAAACTCATATGCATAATGCATGTCTCTGAGCTGCTCCTCAAATACTGCACACTGTGCTCGACACAAAACTCCTATATATATCTAAAGCCTGAGGCGCTCCCAACTCTCCAGAGCTGCCACACCACGCCCATGTGAGCAGCTCTTTATATCCCTCACCAAACCCTTCTTTTTCTTCCTCTTCTTTTTCCTGATCAACTTTCTATGCCTGCCCCCGAACAATCATGTTTTAATCCCAAAACACGAAGCATATGACATGGGTCTGTGGTACCTCTCTCTTAGACTACATCTATAAATGAAGGGAGATACTGGGATAATAGCTTTACTATCACCTGTAAATAATTTCTTAGCCGCACTGATTGTACTATCTGACATTTTCAGGGATGTCAGTTGGGGTCAGGGATAAAAGTGGAAATATTTTTCATGTTAAATTTTCTCCGGAGATACCGGGAAAACTTGGTTAATGTGTCCTTGTCGGCCATGGTATGAGGTTGAGGGTCTGTGGGGAGGTTCAAACCACTGTTTTATTGGCGAAGATGAGGTTAAATCAATATCATCTTTTTTTTTAAATTTAACACGAGGAAAAGCAAAGACAATACGAGAAAAGTGGAATTCCAAGGATAGATGGAAAACTGATATCTCTGCATTTTATTCTATACACCCTCTTTGTGTGATGATGAAGAAACCATAACCAACACCTAGACCGGTCAACCCTGTCAAGAAGCATGCCAGGTTCTCATAACTTAGACTACAATTCAATTTATGATTATTTACTCAAAATAGTTCAAGCCTACTTCATTGTGCACCAATAGCTAAAATGCTGTGGTATAAACACCTATGACTGTCAATTACTTACCTGTGGCTACTCTTCACTGGCAGGGTACACTAAACATTGGTATATGCAGGTGCACCTGCTTCTATATACTAGATAGTAGGAGATTGTGGGACTTTAAACATGCTTCTATATTTTTTCTCAGGCTACTGCGACTAAAAACTTATCCCTGAATTTTGTCTCATCCATAATGTCTAGTTAAATTAGTATAACTTGAGACACAGTTGAAAGTAGTGCAACATGAATGAATGTTCTTGTTACTTATAGACAATGTTTCGAGCTCATCAACATATCAGCAAACTCAGAGAAGATTAAATTGTAACCGGTAGATTTTCTATTGTATGATACATGTTTAATAAAATTGAATAATAGAATTAAACAAGATAGTACATGTATGTGACGACACTCTACGCCAAAGAGCTTGGAATAACGTCTGTTTATATCTAGGGCATGGAGTAACCCTAAGAATGGTTTGTACTGCAGCCAGTCAGGCCCACGCGAGCGGGATCATCAGCAGGCCTAGAGATGGCTAAATACCAAATGTTATTGTCTCATTAAAGCTACTCTAGCTGTCCTCCTCCTTACAAACGGAGGCATGACTTTCTATACCACGCCACTCCCCGCACCGACCTTCCTCCACCCAGTCTGCTGCCACCTCCGCCTCCCCCGCGCCAGGCACCGCGTCGGCCCAGCGTCACAGCCACACCGGTAGCCAGCAGCTTTTTCTTGGTCTTCGTGTGTAGGCGGCAGGCAGGTAGTCGGCGGCGGGCGGTGGAAGGTGGACCGCAGACCGATGGAGGACAGGCAGCAAGAAAGTGGGCTGAGCGTGGGAACAGGAGAGAATAAGAAAGAAGTAGGGACTGACAAAGAGAATGAGAGCATACTAGGGGTGGGGCCGTGGGTAGGTGTGGCCACAAACCAACAATACAAGGCCAGACTATCTCAGTCTACTAGTCTCTTTCCTCTCACTGACGGCGGCTAGCGCTTGCCTGCCGCCTATTCCTCCGCCCACCCCACCACCCGCCTGCCCGCCAGCCCGCCAGCCAGCCGCCGCTATTGCTGCCCTGGATGGGCCGGCTACGCTATTGGACGTGCTACTAGTCTCATATGCCAAGTGTTTCTTGCAGTCTAATTTTATAACAACTTGCCCAAGTGGTTAGCGTAACGCCTTCTAATATTTGGGACAATATATCTAGATTTTAATTATCCAGTCACTGTGGCAACAACGTCACAATTACCCAAGGAATCACCCTGGGATCTCTCCCAGTTGCTTTATGCGGTTCTATGGTAAATCAGCCCTCACACAATCCAAACAGGACATTGGTATATCATGTAAATGTACAATACCTTCTGCCTGTATTTAGGAATCAAAACGAAACTGAGAGCCTGTCTGTCTCTATCTGTCACGACTTGACATTTCACATCATAGTATGCACTGCATTCATTTTCTCTATATACATAAGAAACATATGCATGTATACATGTCTGTTTACAACTTGAAGTGAAACAGGTCTATCCCATATTCATGTCTTCCAAGTACATTGAAAAGTTTATATCAATATAGGAAGGATTGTACAAGATAGACAGAGATTTAAACTGAACTGATAAAGGGAGCCGAAACCCCGGTTATATTTGTCACTGCAACGCCCTTCCATCACTTTCCACATCCTATTTTCATATGCATCTAAAAAGAGAATGCTGATCAAGCAAAGTATCTGACAATTAAACCATGCACCTTTCTGTCGCCAACAAAAAGGAAGGCATGATTATATCCTGTTTGATGGGAGGAACACACCCCCATTATTTGGTATTCAACAAGGCTATTATTTTGGCAAACCAAGGTGTACATTCTGTTAATTGTATAGAATCAGAACATGAACACTAAGATGTCTGGTCTGTGATGGATCATGGTTTTTCATAATGTTTATCATGGTGATGCCCTCTCCCACCAACCCTTGCAGCTGATGTTCGAATATACAGTTATTTCTGATTTGCAGTGAAGAAATACTTTGTGTATTTTCAGCGAAACTTAGCTCATTAGAACAAAGCTTCAGGGTTTCGGAAACTAAATCTGTGGGCAATATAACCAAACTAGTGATTCAAGAAAGGAAGAATGAGAGCAATGGTTAATAACAAGTGGTAAAAAAAAGGGTATCCCTCCAAACACATAGCTGGTCATAATAATGAACAACCAAATAGAATAGTGTTTGCCTAGAACAACAGACTGTAGATGAAGTGTTTTGCTGCTCTAAAGGTTAGTGGAGTCTAATCGGAAATTAAACTTGATTAACTGACTCTGCTTTCTAATTTTTGGATAGAAAAATTTACTGTTGATGTTCTAATCTTGCCTCCCTAAAACATTTTTTGTGTTCAGTTGTTCCTGGACTTAACGCCTCATCCCCGATCCTAAATTAACTGAGTTTAATTGAACTTAAACAGCTTACATAATCATATGCATACAATGCCCAAACCCCCATTTTCCATATGATGTTAAGTATATATGCACAAAGGTAATCGATGAGTACTCGTTCCACTGGACAAAAGTGGACATTTTACCCGATATACTTATCCGTAACGATCAAGTCAATGTGTAATGAACACGACAGTCAGTAGTAGGTAATGTGCACATACTTCTAGTTGAGATAAATGAGTCAATTGAGTTTTGTCATCAAAGCTGTGCTTAACTGTTTGACACGTTGAAAGAAGGCTCATTTTGCATCTAATAGATGAAGGGTGTATGTATGACAGACAAGAAGTAATTCAGGAACTACATTGGATATAAATACCATAGATATGTACGTGTATTACACCAACTGGCCCTATTGCTACCTTCAATGGTTGATGAGATCTAATTAAGATTCGAAGTGATTGTAGAAGTAAACTTGTACAGTTTATATCACAAAACCAGTAACTCCTGATTTTTAATTGAAGATGAATTTTGATGATACTTGTTGCTTATATACGAATCTGACAAGGTTTCGGCAAATATCAGCATTCAACAGATGCACATACTCTTTCTCTCTCTTTGTAAGCACTGAAGTACAGTTTAGGAACAATAGGATTACAATACTTGTGCTTCTAAAGCTACTATAATATATCTTCACTGGTTTGCTTCTGCCCTTCATTTGTGGTTTGGGTTGGTTGATTTGATGTACGATAATAGCTAATAAGAGTCACCAGACCTTCTACAGTTCTAGCATTTCTAGCTATACCCTACAGAGAAGAGGGTTTTACCTGGAGATACCAGGGGACGATTTTTTGTTATAATCTTGGTTTTCCAAAGTGACTTAAGATCATTCTTATCTGTATTCTGGAAAACACTGCTCATCGTATTTGTAATTATTACGAATTTCTTCCTGCATTTCTTTGTCGCCTGACAATGTGTACATCGATGTACTTTATGGACGGCGGACAATGGAAAACCAATTTATGTATAGTAATTCGATCCAATAAAATATAATAAAAAAAATTTCTTCATTCATAGGACTGTTGCATGGCTGGCACACAGGTGCTAATTCACCTCTCAGGAGTTGCCCATGAGTCAGCTTGGTGTGACCAGTCTGCAGAGAGGTCAAGATCTTGTCACGTTCGAAAGTTTTGTTTACTGATGGTATGATAGCCTGTAATTTGCCATTATATAATGGTCTATACTAGAATATTATTGAAACCCACCTTCAATTCAAAATTAGGAGCTGTTCGTTTTGTGGTATAATCTGTACAAGTTTACTACTATAAATGCTATATTCTCCGTACATCGAACATATAATGCCGAAAACAACTTTCATTACATTTGGCAGAAACATAAAAAATTCGCCGTGTGATTCTGTATAATTTATTTCTGTCAGATCAAGAAAATCAAGTGTCTATTGAAAGTTAATGCCCTAGACACCAGAGCACATGTAAGTTCGCTTTTTTTACAGTTAAAACAGGAACCATGCCGAATTCTAATACATAATGCTTTTATAATATGGATTCACAAAATTTACAATAAAGCGTAACGTCACATGTAGAGCTACTTCCGCAGCACGCCAGCTGAGACCAGAGCGGTTGAAACACTCATATGGCATTGGGAGCACAGGTGTGTACAGTACTGGCAAGCCGATGCATCAGTGACGGGGAGTGGTGTATGTACGCGTCTACTGAAATATTGACAATGTATGAAGACTCTAGATATATGTCACTATCAGCGGGGTCTATCTCCCGTAGCCTCTCCCCTTCCCCGTTCAGGTAGTCATTTTGATTTGGTTCTCCTACACAATGATTCACACGTAGAACATGTGTCAGATCAATATTGGGGTCGTAGGGTTTCATGCTCAAAGCACTACCCTATTCTGAAATATTTGTGATCCATGATGATATCAGTATTATCGTATAATGAACACACATGAAGTTTATGACCTGTCTGTTGTCGTGGAGTAGAATACACAGAACCAACTCATAAGTGTTATTCTTGTGCCTCGACATGTTCTTGGCTTGGCCGGACTGTCCGATGTGGTTAAAGAATACGATAATGTGACCGAAGGATAATCAGTTGACGGTCACACAAGTCCACCATCAAGGATCGAGATAAACGTGGTCAGAACAGTGAGCGGATGTCGCCCAGTCACGACCCACGACACGGAGTGGGCTCGAGTCCGACGGTTTAGGTCCATCAGGCAGTGGGGCAGAGCCAAAGCCCCAGGCCCTACCGTGCTCTCACGTCAACGTGCCTCAACGTCCACTCTGGCCAAGGTGAAGTTGTCAACAATTTTTTTTTCAACAACTACAGGTACAAAGAGATCTGTTAGCCGATGTTTCGATAGTTTTAGGGGATGACAGTGGATTGTTTGTTGTTTGTTTGTGGTTTAACGTCCCAGGGAGCCCTGAGGGTATATAGGGACCATCAATGAAGACAGTGGAGATGCCTACTCATACCGATTCTATTACACAAAACTTTTTTTTCCTTTTAAATATTACACAAAACTTAGTTGTGAAAATGTTCAATCCAGTGTCCAGGTATAATGGGTTTCAGTTTAGTCCATTTTTGTAATTGATTGAATGAAAATATCTAACATGGCACTATCAGCAGGCCTGTCTGTCTGCCGCCCGCCGTGTTGCCATGTACAGGATTTTCAATTACTCGTCAAGCTCCATTCGACCTTTTTTTAATATTTCCCCCCCCCCCCCCCCCCGTCAAAATTCAATGTGGTCTCTCTTCTGGATGCCCACCTACTACTTCAAATCTCCCATCAGCATGCTCGGGCAGGTACGCTTGAAACTTTATCAATAACCGCCTTTCTCACTCCATTTGGTTCAAAGGCAAGCGCATAACAAATCACATATTTAGCACTTCGACTATGCATCACTTGCATTCTGGCATTCCCATTTCCAAATGCGACTATAATCATAAGAACAATATGGTTACCCATAATGGACACAGTCTCTAAATGCGGTGAAGCATCCGCAGATCATACGAATTACCTCAATTTGATGATGACAGGTGTTACTGTTTCACAGGAATACCTCAAGGTAGTGACGAAATGTATCCTATGTTTCGCGAAAAATGCCCTTCATCAAGGTTATTGATATTTACAGTGACTTGTTAACATGTCTATTTAACTAAGAGGTAAAGAGCACAGTCGAAACATATCCATAACATCACGTTTTAACTTGCAATTTTAACAGATATTTCGCCGTCATTCTATCTCGGATCTGAAATGACCACGAAAGGAGTATGTATGTTGTTGCAATGTCCACTCCAACTTAGCTTCCACACACAGGTATAGGTATATCCAATTTCTCTCTTGGTACGAGGTGGGGCAATGTGGGACAAAGCTCGACAAAGCGGGGATTGGCTAGGCTGTGCCAGGACGGGCGGGGCCAGGCTTACCTGAGAGTGGAGTCGGGGGATCCCTCATCTGAGGATCCAAATATCTCCAATCAAAACGGTCTACAACTGGTATAAGTCTCTTAGCAGCAAGGATCACGACCCTTTATGGGGAAATCTAGATATCGGGTCGCCTCCCAAGCCAACCATACATAAAGGTTTAAAAAAAAGAAGAAAAAAGGTGAACTGGAAAAGAAAGAAGCACTATGAGACTTCTGTAAAAACACGAAGAATCAAGAGTAACACAGGAACAATGCTATGAAGGAAACAGGCCTTTAAGTTATAATATCGCATTTGATATTATCATCTTAGATTAATAAACAAAGCTAAGCGCGATTAGAAGAAGCATACAAGGAAGCGTGGGATCTGTTTTCGGATAATACAATACGAAGTTACTCAGTGAGGATGCTTAAGTTATGAGGACGCTTAAAAGTTATTCAACGAGGCTTAAACCGAAACAGGTTTCTCTATTCCTATATACATTGAAATATTGGTAAAAATGGTGATTCATTGACCTGCGATTGACCCTTAACGAGTATCTTCAATTTATATGTTTCCTTCACGCATCTAAACTTCGTTCTGATTGGGCTAGACGGTGTCACGAGGTCAACCTTGGTATGAAAACATCAGCCCAGGTATGAAAACTTAAGTTACTACACTCCCTGCAGCAGTAAGTAACTATAGAGTGTTGGAAAGGTAGACCACAAACCAAAAACCAATCCGGATTTTTATCTTTGAATGTGACAACTGGTCTCTTTGTTCAATTAGTTGATTAGCTATGTCAACCTACATGTTTCGGCCAGTGTGGCCTTCCTCAGGGTTATGAGCTTAATAACTGACTGAAGAGCTCTCATCCCCTTATATAGGTCCTCCCTCTACCATATTATGGGATAGATAAAAGAATAAAAAAGAATTAGAGTGCATCATGGGAATATGCAAAAGGCCAGGAAATACAAGTGCTGCCCCCGGGTGATGTGGGGTGACATTATTTGAGATGCCCTTGATAGAGGTGTGTTCAAGACAGTAATAATTGTAGAGGATAACAGTGTGGTTAATACCAATTGGAACGATATGATTGATACTAATTGGAACGATAAATATTCCTATGAATCAAAAACCTGGTTTTTACAAAAGTTATTAACAGTAATTTCTAGCATTTCCATAGTGTTATTTTAGAGATTTAGCAGCAGAGTTCTTTAAAATAAGCTCAAGATAGTCTCATTTTAGACAGAAGTATTGTTCATGTTTTTCAATTTGCCGAAATCTTAAGGCCAGATCTGGACCAATGGACTGCAACAGCTGTTCTTCGAACTCTGTACATCTAGGCACACCAAGTGTTCGACCCCCTTCCTATTCTTTAAAGCTGAAAAGATAGAGGATGGTGGCTCGCGCAGCAACGGGGTGAGATGGTTGTAGTAGGGTGCGGTGGATTGGGAACAATTCAATTTGGCGGAAAGTCGTGCCTTGTATACCTCTTGTCGGCCGATATACATATCATCATATACCTGTATGTGAGCGTCTCGCACTGCTCAGCTGTACAGGTTTCATTCGTCACTGAGTTACTAAGGAATATAATGTCCCTCTCTACCATGTGACTTGCTGTAATTCTAAATCTTAGGTAATATAATGAAGTTCATAATGATATTCAGGTATATAATGATAAGGAACGGAGCGAGGGTGCCAAATTAAATCTATCCCTCATTGTTTTGGTGTTTAGACGAACCTTGGTTTTCGAACTCTGTACATCCAGGTACACCAAACAACTCGGACCAGACTTTATTCAGGTACCCTAGCCCTATGTTCATATATTACAGGTAAAGGTACGTTAACTATGGTATGCATAATGTGCTTGGGGTGGAAGATGGAAGTGGTTTCTATAACGATACTCAACAACATACAAGTGTGTACACAAACGAGGGTCGTACGGTTAGCTTGAGAACCGGTTGCTAATTAAGCTCTATAATGTGACAGGCAGACGACGGGCAAATTATCATCGATCACGTTTATGCTATATAGACTGTGAAGATCCAGTGGATTTTTTCTACCAAATTTTAGTTCACTGTTATAAAAGGCGAACAATTCCAAGACTCCGCCAGTAACGGTGCTATTTTAGCCTCCTATCCTACCAACCCGATACTTTCCTTGAAGCCGACTAAGCTGGTACTAGTATCAGTAATCCATAGTTCATGAGAATTAGATAAGGGCGGGCCGATATAACCGTCTGGGTCAATCGGACACGACTAGCATGGAACAGAAGAGGCTGCCTTGAGCGTTAGCTCACTTTAAAACATGCACGAGAGGCATCTTTATATAAACATCTGATGAGAGGCTCTGCTTCACCTATCGGCTGATCCTCCCCCAAACCCCTACTCCAGTCACTGTCCCTACATTCATGTATTTCAACCACGTAAACAAATTGGTCATTAAATGACCATGACGACATGCCAGGGACTTGACAGTTGCGAAACTGTGCTTTTCTTGCTTATTTTTTTCACCACACTCACGAATATCAAACGCTGTCCTCACAAATGCGCTAGAAATATACCGTCTGGATAAAAGAAGCGGAAACATGTGTCGTTCAGCAAGTTGTAATCATCTACAAACAGCATGGTGGTAGGGTATTCTGTGTGGGGTGGGAGCTTCAAACATGATTTATACAACCACACTGTGTCTGCATCTTCTACTTTTTGACGGTAATTTTGTTTTTCTGGTACCCATGGACTGCGCACTAGAGCGTGACAAGGCGCCTGATGAATGCACCACATGGATGCGTTCACAAAGTAAGATGTTATTCCGTATTCCAGCAGTAGGAGACACGCTAAGCATGTCCGCCAACCAGACATGTACATATCTGACGTCTGCCAATAGTATCTTAGAAAATTTTGTCCGATCAATAGAATAACTTGTAATAGATGGTGGTGAAATTAGGTCTACAGCATTATTCCAAATATGTTTTGATGTTACTAGGCAGAGCTAGTTTTGAAATATAAACGGCATTAGATTTTCGACATATATAAAATAGAAATGCACAATAATCTCGCATATGCATGCTCTGTTATTTGGATGGCGGATTTACATATGTAGCTCCACCACGATAAACATCACTAGCACCAACACCGGTGCAGGGTGACAGATTGGACACCATGCTGCACTGGGTACGTATTGTATGGTTCGATTCATACCATATCACACGCCCCACCCTGTCTGCTCAACCTCCATCAAACAACTATGCTATTTTGTCTATAAAGTTCGCACAGCCAGCCCCACCCTGCTCACATCCTCGCCAATAAGCACATGCCCAACTAGTTTCTCCTCCAGGGGATCTGAATCTCCAGGTTAAGTTAACCCTCGGCCGCCTGTACTTCACCTAGTCCGCCGACCTGCTTTTCTACCGCCGTGGCGGGTGGTTGAAAGCGCCCCGCCCCCTCCTCCCCACTACGTGGGGTGGGTGAGGGAAGTCCCCTTGGTTTTTAGCAACAACCATACGGAGCTGACTAACGTTATATACGTGTATGTTAAAGCCCCCTCCCACACAGATACCACTGGAATACTCGGAATAAACGGCGAGGTGAGTTCATGTTGAGAAGTCCCTGGTGTAAGGTATTATACGGAAACAGGGTTATTGTGGCTGTAAGTGATAAACACGTGGTAAAATTGACAGTCAGATGAACTGATGTTGAAGATCTGTTTAACTCTGTCCCTATGTGGGGGAGAAACTCCAAGCACATCCAACGAAAGTGTATCTTTGTATATATGGTAGGTAAAGAGACATTTTTTACCATCACTTTAGGACGGACTGTTGAGTTTCGCCGCCATACATGCCCTGTACGCCACCTACATACCCCGCCCGCCATGTACGTGTTGTACGGCCAGAAATACCGACATGGGTAGGAGCGTCAGGTATATGCAAGACATACGGCCGTAGGTATATAATACATGTAGTTAATAAAGTCATAATATGCAACACGAAATCTTCACCACGCAATTGATTATGGATTCGATTAAAGACGGTTGAATTAAGATAAGGAACACAGAGACGCATATAGATCAATGAGCTGAGAAAGCAGTTCTGATTAATATGTTTAAAGAGTAAAAATAATTTTAATGTCTAATCATACCTAAGGTGACATACGTAGGCCCCTACACTCTGTCTTTGTGTACTGTTTCATTTCATTCATTCGGAGGTGGCTACTCGTTTATGAACAGGATTGATGTTTACATGTTTCGTTTGAATCTTGTCCAGTAGTACATTTTTTATATTTAACCCCCCAAAATGGAGAATAAATTGTGTTTATAATTTGATAGTCACTGTTTAACTAGGAAGGTATGTTCATCATTGATGAATGAGCGTGGAGTTATGAGAAAATATAAATAAAAGGTTTAGGTTATATTTAGCCTATGGGTCAGTTTCTATGATCCATGTGAACCCAGTCAAATTGTTATTTCTATAACTGACTTTCTAGAACACAAATATATCAAGTACCAGTGGGTCAATGCAGTATTTCGGTCTCTTAAGTGATTGTCAGAGAGATGACACGCAGAATGTGAAAGGGTGGTTTACACAGCATGCTGAAAGTCTATATAACCTCTCCCTAACCTAGGCAGCATATCTGAGCGTGTGGCCCATGCTATAAAAGAAGGGCTTCATTATTAGCGTGAGGTTGTGTGAGGTTGGACTTCACAAACAAGACACTGCGCTTTATGAACTTAATGCTTGTGTTTGCTGTGTTTACACATACGTTGGAAAATGTCTCCGTTTCATATTTGAGGTTGATGAAGTGGTATCTCCGGTACGTTATCCAGTGTCTCCATTATATAGTATTCCCACTGTTTTTCACCTGTTCTTTATATTTACTTTGTCGATAAATATACGTTATCCTGTCACACTTCTTTCTTCGACCAAAAGATACATAGTTATCCTTGACATGTGGTACCTAGTGGAGGGTGAAGGCTGCAAGGAAAGATCCAAACTGCAGGGAATAGTCGGCATCAGTAACATATTTCGATATCTAATGCAACAGTAAAACAAAAACGTAGATTCACTCATAGACACCATTATTTATGTATCATTGCATAAAATAAACTTAAAGTTCTGTCAGAGCCTATATAAACGAGCCCAAATAGCCAGAATGATCCATGTTTCTACTCACTAAGCTTGATGTTTTATTACTTTAATCAAGGTCAAATCACGTATTGCAACCTTCAACCATGGACAAATCTTTTTTTCCCCAAACCCGAAAAAGTTATGAATTTCTTACAATAATTCTGACTCCATATTTTTCTCGCTTTTCTGTTAATTTCATCTTACATATTGCCACTTATCTTTAGCTAACCCTAGTTACTGCCATAGATTTCACGTTTGCAAATTTGGGTCAATGTGTATAATATCATTCTGGGAGGTAATTCTTGGACGGGCACCTATTATTGCCTATTACTACACATTCCAGGGATACCGACGCCCTCTTTACCTGACGTGACGTCCAGTATATTCACATTTCAGGAGTAGGGTTACTCGATGGAGGAAATAGTGGTGGTGCCTGACTAGTCCCTATGCATGCTCGTGTCGGAGTCAGCAGTCAATGTCACGCGCAGTCTTTAGTCAGACTTTCCTTCCTTCTTTTGGAGGACCCTAGGCCTAATAGTGTACCGAGCAGTCCCCTACTAGGGGCCGAATCCTAGAATAAGTCTTAAGAAACTCGTGTGAAAAATATGGATTTGAGAATTTCATCAACGTGAGTTTTATTTCCCTGTCTTCAAGAAACTTTCCTGTTTACATGATCTGCAGCCTCATTGCCCGCAATTCCGATATGATGATTAGATTCTTTTAGGAAAGTTGACCAACAGTTTGCAAGCAAGATTTGTAGTCTGAGAAAACAATGAATTCCCGATGGTGAAACACTTTCACTTACGCTAATGGCTGTAAGATAGCATTAGTTTCAACTGTGAAGATGCTGCTCCTAATATGCATGGCATTTTTCAGCTTTCCATAGCCCATGTGAACAGCGAAGCCAATGTTTCCATCCTTTGAACCATCTGTGTAGATGGCTATGTGACCTTCAGTGTCCTCTTAAGGTCTGTTACTCATTTATAAATACTCTTTCTTGTCAGCCTTTTTGTTGTTCTTTTGTCAAAGAGAATAATAGGAGTTTATTGCTCCCATGGAGGGTATTTAGGTGGTTTTTAGATCAGATCTCTGAACAGAGCTCTTGCTAGTTCAGGGAAAGATGTAATAGCATTTAGTTTGTCCTTATAGATAGTGTTTTGGCACCTAGACAAAGCCTTTGCCCCTGGTTCTAGTGGTTCTAACCAGTCCAAGCAGGACATTGTTACAGATGCACAGAGTAATGACCAATAGTCCAGTCGGGATTCTATGTATATTTTGACACATTTTAGGAGCGTTTTAGAATCAGCTCCCCATTCAGGATGACTACAGACATTCAGGAGGCTCATGGCTTTCTGAAACTTTCTTTTCTAGAATTCTACACGTGGTTTGGAGGAGAGAAACTTTTGCCTGCCTTCTATTTGCTTTCCTGCCTCAAAGCTGCATACGTCTTTTAGGCTAGTTAAATACGGATTTCACACTATGAAAATGGCTCATCACCCTACTGAATTGCTGGATCGACAATAGGAATGTAGTGCAAAATAGTACACATTCTTTGTATTTTCACGATCATGGGACACGGGGAGATCAGCGATATTCCGAGGGAACTAAGAAGAATTAAGCCTTGAATGTCTGGATTTTTTAAAAGGAAATTTGTTATGCCTTACACGGTAGTAACAGCCAGTGTCTTTGGCCTGATCACCATAAGCGCAGGTGTAAGAGGCAATTAGTTGAAACATAGGGACACTAACGAGCATTTAACCCGGAACCTTGCAATGTGCTGGCAGGCAGTGACCTACGATATCAATCACTATCAGAACTCTGACAAAAATAAAAGTTACATGACGGCGTCGCTAATTTGTTATGGCATTATCCTTTATCAGAATGGTCTTAAGATCTAAATTATGATGCGTTTTAGGATATCAACTTAACCACATTTACGAGAACTAAGCACGATTTTGCAAGGGCTTGGCTGTCACGAGAACCAGAACCTGCTAGTATCCTGGATCCAAATGTCAGCTTACTATTTTTTACAGCCAGAGCCATGGGCGTCTGAGCAAAATTTAAAAAAAAAATACCAAGGAGAATTCGTTGAGCAATTAATAAACCAAATGAAGAAACAGTGAAAAATACAAAGTGGTCCTGTGAAGCCGTTCCTAGCTATGGCGGTGTAGTTGTTTCCATGTCAAATTCTGCTTTGGAAGTGCTATCTGAAAGATTTCCGCATTTAAACGCAACATACATACAGTATGGTGATGGCGGACTAAGAACTTGATGACGTGATAGTGATGTATATACCCCTATAACATTATAACTCCCGGAAGTATTCGTACTACTAGTAGTGAGGAAAGCAACAAGTATTCCAAGCTGTTATAATATGATCACCTTCGAGATTGGGGAGTCGTAGAAAGAGTTACTAGAATTCTATAGGACTCTTCGCTGATCTTCGAGACAAATGATATTAGGTATATCTATAAAGATCTGAGATATTAGCAAATCATGACGAGTATAATGCAAGTAAGGAGGATGCCATTGCAATTAGTTTAGCACGGGTTTCTTCCAAAGATGAAATAAAGAGACAATAAACTTAAAGATATACAGTGAAATTTTTAAGAGGGCTCGTGGATTTTCAGGACGAAGTAAGCTCGGGGGTAATCAGAAATGCTGTACAAAAGATCACAAAATGAGCTTCATCAGGCGTAACTGACATTTGTTAAATTCCGTCCTAAAGATGTCGACTTGAGCTACGTCCTGACTGTGAGCTCTCCGCTTCCTATCTTTGACGTGATTTAACAAACACTCCTTACTCCTACTTCATTACCAAATGTGCCTATAATAAATCTTAATTGGACACTACCCTCCCATGAATTCATCTTCTGAAAAGGCTTAAGGGACTAGATGGATAACATTCTGGATTCAGATAGGAGACGTTGATAGAGCTAGGCGGGGTGGCTTCGCATGGACGTTGATCATGTTCAGACCTTCAGGAGAACATAGGGGTTCACTTCCATCACTTGGACCTTCTTTCAGCTGTACAATATCTGGTTAATGCCACGCCTCCAACCAACACAGACTAGGATGTTAGTCTTGTTGCAAAACAAATAGGAAAAAAGCAGCGTTGCTAGTCTGGCTACGTAGAATTAAAACTGACTTTTACTTGGTAAGTTTATGGGTGCAAAACGCACCAAGTTCACATCGGCAGCTGGGCCCACTGCCAAGCAGCAGCGGCCTTACCTACAGAAAGAGGGAGAGATTATGGCCAGTTAAGTTGGCGGGAACCCTGCACTCCTGCTCAGCTGGTACGTGCAGCCCTAAACGGATCGTTGGGGTTGAGAGGCCCTTGCATACTCCACCCCGACGCCAATCCCGACCAGCACCACCGACACTCCACCACCATCACAGTCTACTACTCCTCATCACCATCATGACCCAGCAGCCTTAGCCTCATCCAGCATCCCGCTCTGTCGACCCTCCATCTTAGCACCGCACGCCAGTAACTTCTCGTCACGTGACAAGGCGATAATCGCTCAAACAAGGCCTGGAGCTCACAAATCTCGACTCGAGGCTACGCCAAATTAGGCATGTTGTTACTATGTCAGCTGTGGGGCCGCCCTGCAACTTACCAAATATTTACATTGGCTCAAATGGTCTGCACCAAGAGAGACACCAAGGCTCTGTGCTGCTGACCCTATCTGGGCCCGTGCGTGTGACGATCAACCCGGGGATCAACCCGCAAACCCCAACAAACGTCTGTCTCTTCTGCCCCAGTTCTACCCCGACCTCTGATCACAGCTCGACCCAAGAACGTCAACGTATTGTGTCCCGTTATATTGTACGATTGTGAAGTTCCAGTCCGGCTCTGACGTTCCGAAATAATTCACACCCCCGCCCCCCCTCTCTCTCTCCCGTCCATCCTCCTTCCTTCCCTCCAGAAAAAACAACAACATGCATGCATGTCTGGCCAGCGCCTCCCGCACTCTCCGTATATCACCCACGTGCATGGAGCAGCTCCTAAACCTACTCGCGCGAGGGCGACGCCTATTTATCTCCCCTTCATTTAGCAGCATCTAGCGGAACCCTCATCATACTGTTAGCCGACGGGCAATAACTCCAGCCCTGTGGGTGAGCAGCCCGGATCAGCTGCTTGATGAAGACGGTCAGTTGTATGGGGAAGCGGGGCCATTACTTAACTTTCATAAGCGCTTCAAACATTCAATTGTGATTTGGGGTGTACTGCAATATTTTCCGCTATCATGTTTTACCCCCCCCCCCCCTTTATTTCCTATTAAATTTATTGTATTGTTCTTCTATTTTTGCGAACGGCCGGTAATTGATCTCCAATAAGTAAATATATGTTTATGTATATATGTACAATGTATCTCGATTGCCTGGGCAAATAACGCCGTAGATGGACCTGCGGGTATGTGATTATCTTCCATCAAAAGGCTACACATGTAATACATATGAACACGCGCGATCATCAAACATGACAATAATACACCAGGGTTCGCCTTCCTACGTGGCTGCGTCCGTTCAACATACGGGCGACCAGATACGGATAGATCAGTTGACTATAGTATTGCGTAGGGTTAAGTTTTCTCGGCACAAAAACATGTAACCCCAGTTCCTGCCAAGGGATGCGTGAAAGCCCGGGTGCCTCAGCGTTGTATAACGTGATCCGGCAGGCTGGAATTGGTTCAGCTTACTCCCCTGGCCGAGGCCCCTGGCCGAACCAACGACTAGTCAGCGAGTCAGCCAACCAGGCAGCCAAAGCTGGAGGCCTCCTTGTCATTACTGGCTTCGGCCCTCCCCCGCCGGGTGTTCTTTCCCTGTTATAATACAACCTTTATGCTTGCAGACGAGCTCGACTGTCAGCTCCCAGCCATGGGCGGCTTACTCTCCGTGCAGGTACTGTTCATAGCCCGACCTTACCAACCCTGGTCTACCAGGCATGACCCGCTTCAACATATACAATGGGAAGCGACTGATGTACCACCGAAAGTTCGGGTCCTCAACCTTTATTACCAGCACTGATCCAAAATAATAACATCACATTTCTTAAATAACCCTTGTATCATGTCTACTTTTAATGCCCGACAGGCTAATCGCCATGCCGCTATAAATACCGGTATTATCTACTTGGTATCAGCGTATTCTTTACATTGACCACTAAGCAACATGATACACAGTGTTCCATTAAAAAAAGGTTGTATTCTGTATATTGTGGTTGGTGACATTAAACATATCAATTCTTGGCGATATAGGTGGTACTGATGGGTTGGGCGCGCGGCCATACCATCCACAAAAGATCGGCTCAGGTGCATGCGCACGAGTAAAAGCACATGGAGGGCTTTGGAGGCAGGTGTTCCATTCAGTTTATCATTACATCAATAGTCTGGAACGCATAAGTGTATAAACACAATGCGGTAAGTATGACAGCTATTAATATGCAGTGAGAGCTCGGGAATCTGTTTACTGAAAATACCAACTGATGATAGTTTTCTGTTTTAAACCATTGTAACAATCCGAGTCAAATCACAGAGAAATGTGAACTTATGACGGGTATAATGCATCACTTAGACCAAATAATATACACTGTTCATAAGTGTCCTCGGGCGTCCCCTAAAACTGCCCGCATATCTACATGTATTTGAATATGCATCTACATTGTACAACTATCAGTATTTACCTTCCTGGTAGGATAATATCATACATGGTTAACCTATTCACTTCATAATGGTTACCCCAATGTGGAGATAACCATCTATAATCAGCTCTCGTTCTACGGTTACCTTTACTCAGTAAACACTGTGCAGTTAGTGATATAGGGCTATGTGCTAGTAGTTATACGACGATCGATCGTCCCTCTTCAAATACAATCAGTATTTGCCTCCTTGATCCATGTCAATATCTACTTTAATGATACACTGATGGAGGGAGTGGTGGTTAATAAAGCATTATTATGAACACTACATGAATATAAATGTACAATGCCAAATACACGCTTCTAATCAAGTATAGTGTATATATAATAATCCAATACTGTTGTTTTGGGGTCGGAGCTTTTTGGTTTTAAGTCTCTTCTTTCCACAAGATCGTATTGATCAGGACCTGCGGAAGCATTATCATATGAATATACCTGTAATTCCCTGGCAGGATCTAGTTACAACAATGGTATGAAGGAGTATGGAGTTCGCAGAGAATCTTCACCACACTGTGAATCACACGATAACATGCTACTACATGCGCCCATGTCATTGAAATCACCAATGGCTGACTGTTCCAAGGATAATGATTAATAAATCATAATCCACTTTTATTCTAATATCACTTTTATCAGTCCTTCCTTAAATTGGGTGATTCACAGTATTCCCTAAAACGTTTCTGAGTTTCTCTCGAAGGTCCTCTCACAGCGGAAAATGGTCTCCATGTACCACAGGTGATATATAACTGTCTTAGTGACGGTCAAAAACTTGAATAATTCTAAAATAGCATCCGTGAATTTCAAACTCTCGTATCTTTCATAATGGTGAAACAATTTCCCCGATTCAGTATGTGACAGCACCCATATATGTCCATGTACGTACATGTATATCATATTCTGAAGCCAAAACGGACATACATAGAAAGGAATTGCCGCAGTGGTATTGGCACAATCGCGCGCTTCCGCAATACAGGTGTTGCCGTTCAGCGCCGCCTAACGGCCCACTGTCTAGTAACGCGGCCGCTCGGACAAACGCGGCCGACTCCAGCCACATGCCCGTAGAGCCACACAGTATCACACCTAAAGTGTGAACGGTGGGTGTGATTACAGGAGTGTTGTTTTTTGACAGATTAAATTGCTGGAACAAACTAGGGTATTGTAACAACAGGTCTGGGCTGTCTAAACTCCATAGTTGATAATTATCTTGGTTTTAACGTGGAAAAAGATAAGCACATTATAGCTAGGCCTGCCAATGTATTAGTGTGTATGCAATTTCGGTGTCCCTGGGTTATCTAAGGTATATCTGAAGTATCATTAAAGTGATATGCATGTATGATACATCAAATTGGAGCTGGAATACCATAGAATAAGATGAAATCATTATTATTTCTCTGAAAATGAGATACATGGTTCTTATGAACGTATTACGCTAATATACTGATAGATCCAATGCTAAAGAATACGTTGCTATGTGATGGTTCGGCTGCAGGCATTGCGTAACCAACCAGATAACGTGCGACACCGTCCTGTGGAAAAAGGCCTATTGGCTGCGGCCCCGTCACGGTCAGCATGATCGCCACTGTCTGTCTGTACCAACGTGATAACTACTTCACGAATGCAATCCCGTCCGGTTGGGTCTAAGTAAAAACACACTTTGGTGGCATCTTCAGAACTAGGTTAGACCTGTGTACAGCTAGCTATCACTGCACAACATCATACAGCTATCTCACAAGGCGTCTGTACACATACAGGTTTACATACCCGTAGCGCAGCCTGCATCACTCAGGACTCAAACATACATGTATATGCCAGGGAATATAGTCAGTCGGTCGCCATCAACCCCACCCCTGATGCTTCTGCCAACCCAATCAATATCAATTGCCGCCACTTTGCCTGGGCCCATAACAAGGCCCCAGCTCGCCGGCTATAACCGAGACCAATCAGAAGGGTAAGGGAGGACACCTGGCGACAGGAATGCACACTAGTATTTGGCCACGGGAATCTGACGATTTAGTAAGTCACCTAAGTAAGATGGCAAATGCCAGGGTGCTGAAAGGGGAGATGCATTTGAATGATGCGTTGGTTGGTGGGTGGTGAGTTGATTGAGTTTTTGTTCACCTTAGAAACTGTGGGGGTCATATTACGGCAATCTTGAAATTATCGATGAACACTATCGAAGCACGTGATTCTCTGGTTCTTGCAATGCCTCAGATGTAACACAGCACCTGGCATTTACTATGAGATGTTTACAATGAGATTCATAAATAAAATTAGTGCCTGTATGTGTAATGAAAATGGTGATAACGCATCCCGTTTAAAATATCATGTCGGTCTTCGGATTTACTGCCTTTACAACCCGTAAAGCAGTTTAAAAACTAGATTGCAGCTACACCAAATAAATGTGGATTCTAATATAGGAACACCAGTGTGGGATAGTCTCTGGAGTATTTACTACTTCTATGATGACTAAAACAAAAGGACCCCACATTATAGATCATGACGCATACATGTTTCAATCAAAATAATCACACTGATTATGAATGTGAAGTCAGATCATGTGATTTGTCTACTGGGCAATTTGAATAATTGTCCAGCATCGGGTCAATACCCCTTTGTTCAATCCGATGTTAGAAGCTGGAGCATCATGATACACCTCCACAGTACGCTGCGTGTAGTGCAAGGTTATTCAAGCCATAGTATTCGACCCGTTGCTACCATGATCCCAGACACGGAACATTGTATGACATAACATAAGTTATGTAATTGCAAGGAGACGGGAAGTACCTTCGGCCGGAGACATACAGGTGTATGCGGTGTATATTGCACTACATGAAATTGGCTCTGAGAACAACCACGTGAAGATCTCCATATCCTGATTAGCTCTTTATATATTAATAACGACCTACTGTTAGTAGACTCATTAATTCAGACCAGCATATGGGTGTTCATGTAATGTGATAGGCTACTGCATAAATAAAATAACATAAAACCGCCCTAACAACACAAAATCTGAGGTATTCCCCAAACCATCTCTCAATACATCATGCAGGTGGAGAGACAATGATCATCAGCCTCCATTTGGTTGTCTACCTTTGCATTTCTACTATGTGCGGCTTATTATCTATGTTCGTCTCCATATACAGGTAGACATCCCTATCGTAGACTAGTTCGTTATCATGCGCGGCGCTCTTGGCAAACGGCCACATCAAGACAGATATTCACCCTGTACAGCCACAACAGAATGTCACACAGACACCGACTATGTGGAGCCACCAGAACCAGTGTACAAGAACAGGTATATTCATAACATGCAGTATCTCACATGCAAGTACCAAATACAACAGGCCTGCTGTTGTCTTCACACCCTCCAGAGTGGCCATTTAGGCCTATGGGGGACTAACCTTTCTAAGTTGTTCCGAACGACTGGTATAAAATAATAGGGGAGGACTGAAACGCCCAACAAACACTCTTTACACATTAGTAAAATCACTAACCCTATTATTTGATATCAACACTTTCCTTGTATGATATTGTATAACCAGGCAACACTTACTATACATTCAACCTGGAACCAAAGTGGGAAATTCAAAAGGACCCTGTGCTATTTTCACTTCCCATTGTTCATACTGTGATATCTACATGTAGTTAACCTTAGCCGAATTCCTTTGAAAAATCCTTGAATTCCTTTTGAAAATCATCGATGCGCCCCTGGAGGGGGGTGTGCTCAAAATGCACACCCCTTCAACTGCTTTCATTGAGTTCACATAATGAATTGCATTAGTCGATTCTCATATTGTATGAACCCATCCAGAAAATTGATCCATAAATGAACTCCCTATCCAAACTAATACAGATAATTTCAGCCCCATGTGACAGAATTAGAAATCTAATTTCCGATACAATGGAAGCAACACCCACAAACACACTGGGTAAGGGGCCACGGTCTGTTACGGTTTATATGGTCAGGGGACCTGAACTCAGTTCCACCAACCTACCTCGGCATTAACTTCAGAAGGCCTTCCAAGCTGCTTGGTCTTTGATTAATCTATGATCTTTGGGTGAGCTTCTCCGCCCACTGTATATCACCAGTCGCCCAGCGCTTTTCTATGGGAGCCAAAGTCTATGGCATGCTGTAAACAACCGGGGGTGTTTCGGTTGAAAATGTCACATTCAACAGTTCTGCAAGGCAGTGCCTCAATTGATTCCTTGTGCCGTAATTAGATACAGAGCCTTTGATGAACTCTCAAGTGGTGGCCAGGGGTGGAGAGCTCAAGGCTCACATCGAAGCACTTGTCATCTATTAAAGGGAGAAGTCTAATAGATATGCTTCCTTAATGATGCTAGACTCTGATTTGAAAGAGGATAACTACATGTATGCGAATTATAAAATGTTATGAAATTAGAATGTAGCTAGATATCACTGTATTAGTTACAATTTAAAAGTAATGAGGGTTAGTATATAAAGTATAGGACAAAGCTAGAGACAAGTAAATAGGGTTATTTGGTTTGGGGGTTAAACCCATGCAGTACCAAAGGTCATCTTCGTGTCACAGCAAGAACGGATTAGACATACTACAGAATGTATAGCGACTGGTGCAGAGCTTAAAATGTGCCCATTTATGGGTAGGTCGCTTTTGGCACTGGTAATCTGTAACGGTTTTCTGTAACCACAGGAGAGCTGATTGTGACACGACCTTAGGACGTAAAGTACACCCCCACACAGCCATACAGAGATCGCAGACTCCTACACATACGCTCCATATGTGGCTGAGACTAAAAGAATCTTGTTAGCACAGACATAGCTTACCTGCTGACCATGGCGCCATCTAGTCTACGACATGGTCATTAAAAAATAGTCTCCTCTGCAGTGCCAATAATTGCGCCTCGATAACGAGGCATACATTGCCTCATACAACACCTTGACCTAAGGGAATTCATAGTCGCCTCCATGACTATCGTTTTATTGTGGGCAAAGTAAGGGCTTCCACTCAATATCCTCGTGTTCAGAATAGAAATTCTGACCAACAATGCTGAAACTGGCGTTCCTAGTTAATTCTAGGAACCTATTCATGTACTCACCATTTCAACTTCCTATATGTGTTGGTGCTGTCACCTTTATTGATAAAAAGTAAGTAAGTAGATAACAGGGTCTAATATAAATAGAGCGCTGAATTTTTATATCAGAATCAAATGAATAACCAGGTGACTAGTCCCAACCACTTAAGAATTCATGAGTAGCATGGGAAAATGAGTGACGCCATATACGAACCCCATATACATAGAGAGTGGCTGCAAGCCTCAGTCTGATCTCAACTGGTGACAGTGGTCAGTGATAGAATATGTATTTTAACGACTCGGTCTCGTAAAAGATAATCGAAATCTTTCCATGAGCTACCAACCATGCTTAATCGCCACTCTTAATCATAGGACATACACAAATATGTGTACATCTATTATGCATTGCCATCTTTGACATTTGATAACTCCTTGAACACATTTTAGAAATATGCAGGTGCGTCAAGCCCACCCTGCTTCGATGGCTGGTGCCCAGTTGGGGTAATTCGTGGCGCCCCCAGTCGAGAAAGACTCGAAGTAGGCTAGCAACTTGGCAGCACCAGAAAGGCTGGACTTTGTAATGAACCAACCAACAATCCAGGGTCTAAGGCTACACGCCAATTGTGTCCCAGACGTTGCTGGGGTCTCGCATGACTACCAGCTGTGCCTAAAACACATTCGTTCCGTTTTCATCAGAAATTGTTTTATTTTCCCGACAAGTAAGCGTGATTAAGTTAACTAAACCCTTATGAAGTAACAAACAATCCTGACTCAGTAGATCAATGGATTTCAAAACCATAACAAATGGTTATGGATTCCGACAGCTTCGCAACGATGGATGGTGGTTTACTGGGGACTTCGTAATAGGTGAATGATAAAAGCTAAGCAGATAGATCATGTAAAAGTGTTGCTTCAATCGACAGGAATGTTTACCTATCCATAATTTCTTCTGTATCACTCTGAATATTCAATGTGTGACTTCATGTCATCTTTTACCATAAAATTGTATAGCTAGCACAAAGAAACCCCAGAAACTGCCTCAGTAAGGGCATAATTTTTTTAATGCAATTTTTAAGCTGCAATTATTCCAGTTACTACTCCTAGTATATGGATGTGTACCTTATCTAACCCCTGGAACAAGTTTAGATATAGAAATAATAAGTACAACGATCACCCATGTAAAGTGATAATACCAGTGCCATGGTTATGCTAGTGATGTTGGATGCACTGTCAAGTGTCATCATCACTCGGCTTTGCCTCAATGATGACTGTGTGGAGCATTTTGCATTCATACAATTCTCACATGCCGACATTATTACAATTTACCTATATGCCGAAAGTACTTTCTTCATATCTTCATTGAAAATTCTAGTGTCAATTTTGTTCTTTCACTTGTCACATCGAGATATACAAATGTCAAAAAGTATTTCTCCTTAAACTGCAAGGTTTTAGTAGACGTGGAAGTACATGGCATGTGAATGTCTGGTTACCCTTAATTGCCATTATAGGATGCTACCAAATCAACCAGACCAAACCAAACATGCTGGTTGAACGTGGCCAGCAGTGTGTGTTTGTGGATACCTTACATTGCTGCCACCTGGTAGCAAAATATGTGAACGCTTGATAGCTGTCAACAGAAAAATATTGTTCGTTTCACGCGAAACCAGTGAATAGCTTAGGAATCTAAACCAATGGGATGTTTGAAAAAATAATATCACAATCGAACAGCATAAGGATGTTTAGAAGTGTCATTTGACATCATCCCAAACCGTTTCTCCCCATGTTGACAGCTGGTGATGTTGTGGTGGAGTGGGAGGTGGTCCCTGACGGACGAACGCTGCACATTCAACATACGTGACACCCCCGTTTAGCTCTAGCTACCATGTACATTCTACAATTTTAACAAGCATGGAAGGTGTGAAACCAATTTCATCGATCCTCACTAATGGAAACTCCTTACAATTCGCTTTCCTTTCAATTTATAACAGTGATCTGAATCGGTTATAATTATTCAGCATCACAGAATTGATCGCCATTTTGGATTCACACAGAAACACACAACTCCAGAATCAAGGGGATGATACTACGGTCTAGATTCACTGACATGGCAACATCTGGGTATGAACAAGAATGGGAGGAAACTACCTTGAATTCTGATTTTGTTTTGTAGCTGTATGACCTGGTTAGAAGATGGAATGTGTCATGAAAATAAACGTTCACAACACACAAGATAGGCTCGTGACCTCTGAGAAGTGGCCACATGCAGTTTCCGAGAGCTCACATCTTCACCCCTTTTTCTCTTTAACTAGATCGTGCATTTGGGCCACACTTGTCAGACATGTTGAACAGGTTTCGGGCGTTTGTGTAAGTGGGGAAATAGAAAATATATTAACCTCTACGTTGTGCTGGCTGCTGTTCATCCCCACTCTCACGATCCGACGACATGGTGCTGCCCTTCCTCGAAAGCAATCTCGAGCCTCCTTCTAATACTCATGAATAATTAATTAGGTATTGAATAGATCTCTACGGCATTTCCCATTGAATAAGCCCTTAAAAAATAAATACCAAGTTCTTTACTGGTAGATATTACATCAACCATTGATAAATATATACTTTATAACATTAGTAACACTATTGCAGCCAAAAAATCTTCTTTGGATAGGAAATTGCAAACCGGGCGAATGGGTTTGAGGCTACAAGGTCAGCCAGCGGAATGTGTGTGATTGGTCGCTAATCGTGACGTCAGAGAAAGAGCGGTCTGCTTCAAAAGGTTTTATCGAGAGTCAAGGAGTGAGATATTTGGTCTTTTCACTTTATTTCCAAGTTGATTCCATAGTTTGATATATTCAAGTAGGTTTATAATGTATAAGACACACATGACAATACTGATACTGTTTAAGCTGTTGTTCATATGTTAAGATTGATATTTGACATTTTGGCAAGATGAAGCAAAGGAGGGTGTGTCCCACATCGAGCCAGAGGTTACCCAGCGCGTTTGGTTCCAAACAGGGGGTTTCTTCGGAACCACGCCCATTTTTGGTTGACCGGGTAAACATTTCAAGGGTTGAATTGGTACTTTTCCTATGCATAATTATGATTTCGCTATTAAAACCCATGTTATTTGTATATTTTAAATTTGTGAAAATATGATACTTCTACAATAAACTTCATTGAATCAATGTGATATTGATAAACTCGGTTAGTGGTATGACTATGATTAACAAGCACTCGGTATGGAACGCGATGCACTGGAAACGATCACTATTAACGATTGTCGCGACTATAAAACAGCACCCTGAAGGCAAAGCTCGGATACGAGTTTTACTTTTAGCAAAGAATATATATATGCAAATGTAGATTATTCCTTTGGTTTTAGTGAGTGAAGTGATATCTGTAGCCTACCCAATAAAGTAAGAATTTTCAATAAGCCATTGATTATAAATCTGTCCCACAACTTTTGATTTTGCAAAATAGGCCTACTTCGGCCTTTTGTTAAATTCTTCTAGATTTATGCATTTTGTCATGTGCTGTGGTATACTCCTAAATGATATAAAACTATCTTGTTCAACCCATAATGTAATGCCCAGTATTTCACTAATTCAATTAGAGCGAGAATGCGTTTTTGATGTACAATATATAAATTGTTTTCTGCAATGTTTTAAGCCAGGCTGTCTATGCAATACTAGGTTACAACAGATTAATTTCCCTAGTCCCGAGAACTTTGTCGTAACAAGGTTTTCCTGTATATCAACCCATATGTTCCTTTACGATTAATGGTACTATATTCATAAAATATATGAAAATATATTGAGCATTCATTATTTACTATAGGGGTGAGCTTTTCGGGGGGAGGGGGCGGGGCTAATGAGTGGGTGATTTAAAGGTAGGCCTATATCCTACAATCCACAGTGGCGCCACCTGGTGATTTTTGAATAATGTTAAATATTAGTCAAAAGTGGTTTCTTGGGATTCTTTCTTATTCTAATTGAGTAAATATAACATTTTCCTCCAGTTCATCAAATCTTGATAGGTAAAATAGGCCAACTTACACTTGCTCGATTTCCATAGGAAATGTACTGAAAAATATGGTTTTCTTCAATTCTTTCAAAAACAAGGATGGTGACCTATGATTTTTAAAACATAAATAAGTAGTACTATATGTGTACTATATTCTGAGAAAGTTTAAGGAAAATGACATGGGTTAAACTATGTGAAAAAAATACTTTTTAGAATTTTTATATATTTTGATATAAAACTATCATAATATTGATCTCTAAATCAAAAACTAGCACGGTGACCCCCGATTTTTAAGTTAGATATGTGTTTCACAACACTTGGAGATCATCATAATGAATTTTCAGGAAATTGACATGGGTTTTATATTCAAGGCAAATCGTCCGATATGCCTTTAAGTTTGGGGAATTTGGCGGGCGGGCGGGGGAGGGGGTGAATGTCAAGAATTTGTGACTTTTCGATTTACTTGTATATGGGGAACTCTACTTTTCATATTAATTTTGAGGTACATGTACTTGTATTTGCCCTGGGGGACATTTCATTTTGGGGTATTCCAGAGGGGGGGGGGGGATATAAATTGTACCTCATCCATGTCTATAAAACTGTGGGTTGAACCTCCCCGCGCACCCTTAGCCCAATTCCATGACTAACAATGATGTGTTTTCCGTGTTTTCTCAGCCTCTCTGAAAAATATTTCCACTCTTTTTATGACCCTACTGACATCCCTGAGTTGAAAAAATGGAAATGTAAACAATTGAAATGATATAGATGCTATCAAATAGAAAATAATATGATTTGAATAATCTTCATTGACATTGAACATTTGAATTACTAAGAAACAGAATAAGGAGGATAAATGTAGTGAATTAATTATATATACATATATATACACATTAAAACTAATGAATGAATCAATTGAATACATGAATAGGATATATGCATATGGTCGATATTCAAAATTTGGCGACAATTCAATCCAAGATGATTGAAGAATAGAGTTTCCAAGATCCTTTCAGGAGTTTTTCCATGCAATCTAGACAGCTTTATGGTATTATCCCCGAAATGGCTGATAGTTTGGACACTTTTTTTTTTTTTTTTCATTCAAGTATATTTTAAGACTTTACAATCGTTCACCCGTTTCCAGGCGATCCTCCACGATGGCGTCAACTTATAACAAACTACAATATATACAATTACAGGACATACCAGACTCCACATTTCTTTTATACACCTTACTCCCAGAAATAAAAAACTTGATACCAGGTCTTCTGACCAAAAATTAGGGCAAACAGTGTGAAATCACAAATATATGTCAACAGTATTAGGTCTTATGACCTTTGCTTTCACTCTCAAGGATACCTTGAAGTATCTTACACATTTAACATCCTTGGCAATTCTTCTTTTACTCTCATTTTAAATCTGTCATTCATCCCTAAGTGCTGTGTCTCATAACTAAGTTTATCCCAGAATTTTACTCCTGTATAAAGAGGCGAGTGTCTATACTTTCCAATTCTTGGC
Organism: Alentia gelatinosa; assembly: GCA_950022655.1. NCBI lineage: Eukaryota > Metazoa > Annelida > Polychaeta > Phyllodocida > Polynoidae > Alentia > Alentia gelatinosa. The sequence continues at coordinate 34,444,355 of OX465584.1, forward strand.
AACTGCAATTTAATACATTTTTTTTTATCTCCCCTCCTATGCACTTCCTCCCGTTCATATACATGGTCAGTATTTTTAGTCCACCAATTAATTAAGGTCAACAAATGCCCTGCTCTCCGAATTTCAAGTGAACATATTTTGCATTTAGCGTGAAGATCCTGAGTGCTGATATCCCTGACTAGCTTAAACCCTAGTGCAATTTGTAGTGCCCTGTTTATCACTACTTGGAGACGTTTTCTATTTTTTTTAGAACTGCGATAGTATACAAAATCTGAATACTCCACTAGAGGCAGGATCATTTGCTTAGGTACTTTTAGTGCTGCATCTTTTGTTAACAAGTATCTCAATTTTCTAAACCTGTATAAATCTTTTCCCATCTTGTTGGGTATGTCAGCCTGATTTTTGCGACTTATTAATATCATGCAATCAACTGCATAAAGAATGACTTTACCAAAATTGACCTCATTTAGGCTCTCTATAAAGATTAGAAACAGAAGTGGCCCCAGAACTGATCCTCAGGTCAATTTTATTTTACTTGATATCTTTTTGAAAAGTTTTGTTCTACAAGTCCTGTTTTCCAAGTAGCTATAAAATAAATCTATCATTTATTTAACAAAAACCCAGATGGTTAACTTATTTAGTAGAAGTTCATGGTCTACGCTATTGAATGCCTTTCTAAAATCAAGGAAAGTAATCTAAATGATATTCTTGGTGTTAAGTTGTTTATGTATTTCTTAATGTAAAAGGAAAATTGTTTGACCTGTAGATCGCTTTGGTAAAAACCCAAACTGATTATCTGAAATTAAGCTATCATGCTGTACCCAATTCAACAGTATAACATGATAAACCTTTTTATGAATTTTTGATATCAACAGTGATCGGTCTCCAGTTATCAAAATTGGACGAAGCCCCTTCCTTGGGTAATGGTGTAATGACCCTTTTTTTTTTAATAATATCAGGGAAGCTAGCTTCATTCAGGCTATGGTTGATTAATTACACTAATATATCAGGTTTTATTAATAGTATCATCTTTAAGTAATCAGATTGTACAAATTTAAAACCTGAGGCCTTCCCATTTTCAATATGTCTAATGATCTTTTTAACTTCAGCCACATCTGTAGTATTGGACTCATTTTCATTATTAACATTAGGCATCACAGTTGTCTCTACATTGGATACTTTTTCAGATAATCCAAGGTTATCTGATTTAAAAATCTCTACTGTTGCAAAATGTTCATTCATTAGATTTGATATTGATATTTTATTCTCAGTCTGATTATTTTCAAACAAATATTCATCCGAGTTTTTACTATCCCCAACCCAAATCCTGTTCAGATACCTCCAGAATCTTCTGGGATTTTTAACATTATCATTCAGACTCTTATGAATCTGTTGTGCATGGAATCTTCTGATTCTTTTTGTCATTTTTACCCTTAGCTTTCTGATTTCTACCAACATATCCATTCTCAAAGCTTCTTCTTTTTTCATTTCTAAAAGTAAATATTGTTGTTTCTCTGTATCAACTGCTACACTCTTCGACAGAACCTGGTTATTTCTAGTTTGCACACCCCGAGTCTTAATAGTACACTCACAATCTAAATAGTTTTGTATGTAGTCCACATTACTAGAACATTATTCATTGCTAGCTCCTATATTATCAGAGTTAAAATTATCAAAACACCCCTGAAGTTTATTTCTATCTAGTTTTTAAAAATCCCTATAATCAATAACAGTCCTTTTGGCATGTTCCTTTTCCTTTTTTCATATAGCATAGATTATTATATGGTCTGACAAATAATAATTTATATTTCCAGACTCTTGTATAAAGTTACTGTTAGTATATATATGATCGATACAGCTGGACCCTTCCCTATGCAAAAAAGTATCTTTTGTTTCTAACAAATCTAACTGATTTTCTAATAAGAACCCTTTCATAACTTTCTATTTTTCACATCTCTTCGAATTAATATTGATACTCATATCTCCTAGCAGCCACACTTCATGTTGTTGGAACTTTGTGTCATTCAACATATTCTATAGATATTTATAACATCCTTGAACATCGTCACCTGGTGGGCAGTATATAGAACTTACTAGTAATTTCTTATGGTTGGGCACTGTGACTTTAATAGTCAGACATTCTATGATCCTACTAGAAACGCAATATTCATCTACAACAGTTGTATGGTTACTTAGGGTATTAGATACATATAAAGCCACCCCCTCCTACATTTGTCTCTGTGTAACATCTATCTACTCTATATATTTTCATTATTGGAAGATCAAGCATATTTTTAGAGTATTTCTCATTCAGCCATGTTTCACTCAGTCCCAGGAAGTCCAAATCATTGAAGCTATACTTAAAATCATTAAGTTTAGCTTACAGGCTTCTAATATTGGCAGCTACTAATTTCATCCCCTTACTATTACATAAATCCTTTGGTGTTATAAACTTTGATGACAGAATACCCTCACTAATACTGATTTGGATGCATTTACACTCTCATACATACACATAAAACGACACAAAGGTGGGAGGTGAATGAACACTGAAGGGTAGTACAGATATTGAAACCCAGCAGAGCCAAAAAGGAGGTTATACTCCATACTTGACATAGATTGTATAATACACAGGAAGTGGCCAAAAAATCTGTTACGTAATCTAGCAGGAAACAATTTAACAAGATAGAGAACTCCTAAAGCAATCTTACACCAGTCAACATCAGGAAATATGATCATAGTAATGGGATATAGGCATATAGGCATGAGGCAACAGGCAGTAGCAGTAAATTGATCAAATGAACTTTTTTTTTGGTATTCATATTCGCCACTGGCACATGCATGTGATAACGGGTTGCGCTGGTATTATGTAATTGCACAGCACTCGCAGAAAACCAGCTTGGATGTAGTAATCGAAAAACGAGGCGTGATACCTGAAGTGTAGAGGTTTGAATTCACAGACACAGCCCATATTTTTCACAGTTTGCTTTTGTATCACACCTCCTGAGGCATATCACCTGGAGAGTCTTGACTTATGGAACAAGGTGTGAAAACTCTGTACTGGGCCACATTATAGCTCCTGGAACCTTTTTTTTAATTCCATTCTTTATACTGCCTCCAAACAGCTTATGAGGCTGGTTTGATAATAAAGACAGTCCAAATACTATTAGGACAATCTCCGATTAACAATTTCCAATTTTACACCGGTGGTTTATACCTAATATTACTTAGTTCTCAAGTGTAATTCAGTAGCTTGTGACATATCTACTAAACAAACCTTTCATCCTGTTCCATTTAATACCCCCATTATCGCCCGTTTGTTGCCCCATATCTAGGTGATCGTATCTCAGCTTAGAATAGGCCTAGAGACATGAAACAAAATCTGACAAATAGCTGGTTATATGGGCAATGCAAAGTATTGAACAGTGAGAAGGGGGGATAAGGGTGTAAAACAGGAAAAGTCAGTGTCAATCGTGCCCGATTAGAGAACAGTAACTTGATACCTCTGTCAGTGTTAAGCCCAAAGGCTAACTCACCACATTTGAAACTCTGGTGTTTTTTCATTATAGCAGCTCTTCACCATCATATATACAGTATGATAAGAGGCTTAACATGTTGATATATAGTCAGCCTCTGAAGGTGAACGAGGCGTATCTGATCTCACGTCTGTCTCCCACCACTTGCGACCACGTAATAGAGAGAAGAAGGAAGGTGGACGTCGGAGGTTCCCGCGTCCTGCTGCGTACCCTACATTCCGTCGGCGTGATTGGCTGAGAGTTGCACGTGACCCTCAGGCGGCATATTTATTGGACAGCTGGTGTCTGATCTATTCAGGTCAGACGGCTGTGTGTTATGGGGCGCTATGTGAGAGTGTGTGCGTTCTACACATAGTACCTGAACTGGTTCTGTCTTCGCAGAACCTGAAAAAGTGGGGAAAACCAAGTACCCCACTGCCTAGCTTTGGTCAAGGCTAGGAGGCGGCCCTCATACAGTTTGTTGTTTGTTCATACTGAAACCAAGTCAATATGAGTCGTTTCTTTCAATGTCCAGCATCGAAAGTTTAGTTGCGGAGGTTATTACTACGTTATATCTCTCGTGGTTTTGACTCTTTTCCAGTCTCATCAGGCAAAGTGTGGTGGGTGCTCTTCTGTGGTCTTTCCCTCCGGGTATTCACCCTGGGGGAGGATACTGCAGTCCCTTCATTCTCTTCCCGCTTGTCAGGGGGAAGAGAAATTGGAGAATCTCTCTATTATTATAGTTCTAGCACCGTACAAGTCTGTCCCCTTTGTGAAAAACGTATTTGGTGTAATTTTTTCGACGTTCCATTAGAGTTTTGGCTCCATAGTTGGTGGAAAAAAATTTTTGACGTGGCGTTTGTCGGGGAACGGGACTTTTTGGAGTCTGGTGCTAGCCGTACCTGTTGTCCATGGTGTTGAGTCCTTTGGGAGAGAAAGTTTTTAGGCGATGTATCCAGTTGAATTCTATCTTGTTCCTTAGTCTTGCTGCTTCTTTGGATTCTGGATGTCGGTAGATGAAGTCTAGGATGTGAACTTTTGCATCCTCTCGTCCATTGTGACTGTTTTGGTTGTAGTGATGTGGTATTTCGTTCTTGCTTGAGTTTTTTCGGATGCAATTCAGATGTTCTCTGATTCTTTCCTTTATTTTTCTTTTTGTTTGTCCCACGTATTGTATATTGCATGTTTTGCATTCTATGCAGTATATCACGTTGGAACTGTTGCACGTTACATTCCATTTGGTTTGGTGACTTTTTCCAGTTGAGTGTGAGACGATATGGTCGTCCATGTTGAGTAGTTTGCAGTATCTGCAATTTATCTTCGTACATTTGTTTTCGTTCTTCTCTATCTTAGTCTTCTTTTTTTGGGCAGGTTTCTCCTGTATTGGTGGTGCCTCGTCTTTGTTTGGTATTTCGATCCCGATCTGGAAGTTTGTTCTTGCTCTTACCAGATAGTCTCTGACGTTTTTGGGGCGTTTGTATCCCTTGATGATCTTCTTCTTGTGTAGGTCTTTTGTCGTGGCTGATCTTGCCAGGACGTCCCAATTTTTTCCGACGATTTTTCCAATGTCATTTGTCTCTGCGCGGTAGGTGGTGACTAGGACTATCCCGTCGTTTTTTCCACCAACTATGGAGCCAAAACTCTAATGGAACATCGAAAAAATTACACCAAATATAGTCAGCCTCTCATTGTTTGGGGCGAGGAGAGGGGTTTAGGGCCCTAGGCTACCCTTCTCCCCAAGTATTTCCCGGGAATAGATTCCACTGTTTTTACTGACCCCAACTGGCATCCCTGTATGTTACATTAAAAAATATCTATCACAGCCTGGCAATATGGGTATCATATTAATTGTCATAAGATTCACAAGAAGATAGAATGTTTATTTCGCCAGGTCATCGCGAGAGATTTTTCATAAAATCACTGGGGAAGCAGGAATGGAACATGTTTTAGTGTTTTTACCTAAACACATCCGATGTTCAATCTATGACAGGAAATCTTATCCATAACACAGCAGAACAGATAGGCCGAAGTCTCAGCTTTTTAACAATTTATTGTTTATAAAGACTGGCTAATTATTCATGATGTAAGAGCGATTTCCATCTTTCATGTTAAAAATACAATAGTTTTTATCATTACTCAAGGACTGAGTGGAGAGTGCATGGCTCGTTTTCGATTGACCTAATTAGGCGGCCATTACAAGATGGCACTAGTGTGCAAGTCCTGAATTGCATTTATGTTCATATAGCCACTCAAAAGAAAGCTTGTTTCTCATCAACAAGCCATGAAAAAAATGAAGAGGGTTTTTTTTTTTTTGCTGGATCAAAGATGGCCTTTGAAGTGTTATCTTTCTATACAAATATTGCATCAGCTCGCGGAGTGAGTGCAATGTTTTTAGCGAAAAAAAATAAGGTGCAAGAGACGTCCCAATAAGGTTTTTTTTCTTAAACGTCACAATAAGTTTTACTTGTACCATATACCTCTAAATATTGATGATTATCTAGATATTCACCAAAATGTAACAATCTCAAAAGATTCTTCAGAAGGTGCAGGGCAGATGGAAGTGACTTTTTGTTAGGAACAACTTGCATGTGGGAACGTCAATCAGCTCCATGTTTACAGCTGCATTTTTGTAAACAAATTTCAAACACTTTCAAATTTTTTTTTATTGCTGTTATTCATAATCACATTATATTATTCACTTCTGTATGGATTTTATGATATCTATTTATGTTTTATCTATTTATGTTTCTCTATTGATATAGTTATGTAGATTCACATAGTTCACATCACTCCATGCCACCACCTTTAATGTCAAAACTACACACCTAGAGAAAGGTATGGTCTCACACAGATGCCAAAATTACCTCTCATACTGGCATCGCACTTTGAGTGTTTATGCACACTTCTTTTCTTGGGAACAGCTAGTGGTTGGCTAGTTTGTTTATCTTCAAGACTGGGCAGACACCCTAAAGGTTAGGGATTCCCTTAGAGTGTCTATTTCTCTAAATTTTGGTGATTTTGAGGGCTATTTGGGGCAATCACCGTATTTTGCTTCTTTACAAAATGGTGGCAAACAGTCCAGCAGGGGGACCACTGTTGTCGGATGTAGCAGCAGGATTGTGTTCAACTTCAGGCTGGTTCTCCCCTGAAATTGAGGATCTTTTCACGCCAGCTACTTCGGGTCGCTCTCCTCATTCAGAGGTTGGATTTACCCTTCTTCATGGGTTGGAGGATTTTAGTGCAATTTTGGATAGCTCTGTGCATGTCCCACTTCCACAGCCTTGTGCCACTGGACAAACTGAGAAACAAGTTCAACAGTGGAAGTTGTGGGGCCTGAAGAAAAGTTGGTGATCGACTGTTCCAACAAGTAGGTCTGGTGACTGTCACAATTAAGCTCCTGTTTGCAAGCTTATTTCTCACCCTTCCTCTCCTGTTTCTGCTTCTGTGTTGGGCCGCAACAGGACTGCTGCTCCTCATGGGTTTGCCTCAATGGAGTTGGGCCCTTCCACTGGCTCCCTGGATTTGGGACAAGGAGCTTTACTTTACAACCTCTCAGAGGGGAGCTGCCCTCGACCTCCTACTCCAAAGAGGACCCGGTCTCTTCTGACTTCCCTCACTACTGCGGATTTAATCCAGGGAATTTATTCTGTCATCTCAGTTTCTGCTACTGCTCCTCTGAACCAGCCAACTACTGCAGTTGGTTCTGTGGCAGCGGGGATTTTTTGCTACCGTTGGCACAGTTGCCCTCTAAACAGGAACTAGATAAGTTGGGGATGAGGTTTCTGGGAGCATCTATTGTGGACTTAATTTGGGAGAACCCCCTCTCCAAGGATAATGCTGCCTCACTGTATGATGAGCTTCCCCAACAAGCCAAGATCTCAAGATGCTCCATAAGACTCAGATCAATGTAGAGATGGCAGACAGTGATCTGCCTGACAGAGCAGTAGCTAGAGACAACGAGTTTGCCTCAATTCAGTTTACAGTTAGGTTAAGGCTCTGCAGATACTGGAGCCAGACAAGGATCATGATGGGGCTCAGCTGGTGACGAATGTGGTGGATGCCATGAAGTTGATTAGTCAAGCATCCAATAAAATGAACAACGGCTAGCCCTCAAACAGCACATTAAGGGACCAGCTCATTCCATTGCTAATGTGAGCTGTGAAAGCTTCCCTTCAATGTTAGTACCCGGCTAGTCAACTAGGTGTAGTATCATCCACTCACTTGGTCACTCTCCAAGCATAACCCAGGAGGAGCTGCTCTCCACCACTGATGATAGAGCTGGGAGTCAGGCCAGACATATCAGTGGTACCTTCAAGTAACTTTGAAGTGAAAGAAGGCCCCTTCTTAACTTGAGGATTCTTCAAGGGAATATGGGAGAGACTACAAACCAACTATGGGATAGACTATGAACCTTCAAGAAACCAGGGATACTACATTCTATAGACTACAGATAAAGGCATTACTAGATGAAAACCCAGCTTTATGGTTGTGAACATTTGAGGTCCAACCACCACTACCTGTCTGTCTGTCTGTCTGTCTGTTAATCGTTTCGCTGTTATGACCTGTCATGTCTTGTTTTGTCAGGTCGTGTTTTGTCATGGTATATATGTCTTGTCTGTTTGTCCAGTTCTGTCAAGTCAAATACTACCAGAACTAGAAATAACATGAACTAAAAATCATATATGTTTGATAACTATGATATATATGTATTTCTATTTTGTTAAGACATGCATTTAAAAACGCCTACTCATCGTGAATTGTATTGTATGATTCTTGAATAGAAAAAATAAATAAAAAAAGGGACATGCTGACCATTTAGCTAATATAGGCTTACCACACTTTGGCTATTTTTTGTATATGCACTATCCATAAAAGGTGATTTGTAAGGGTTTCTCAGGACTATCTGGAGTGGGGGTTGGTTGACCCTGGTTGACCTGTCTACATACCAGGAGTGCTTGACCTGGTGAGGAAATGTATCTATAGCCTTGATGGGGATAGGAGAATGTCTTTATGTTGCAATGACACCTGTCTGAAGTGTGTGTCCTCTATCAAGGCATATACCTAATATTTGTGTAGTGTATTGGTATTTATTACCCACCGATTACGAAGTCTCCATAGGAAATGTATAGAGGACCTGGAAACAGCTACCTGGAGATTCTGGCATGTCAGAAGATTCCGGAAAAATAGTCCTGTCCATAATGGGGTTGAATCATCATGTACTTCGAAATAAGTTTCTTGAATGTTCTTTCAATGTAGATTATATATAATTAATCATGATAATCTCATTTACCATCAGAAATCATTGTGATAACACATTTTGCATGCTAAAAATACAGATTAATGGCGAGCTATATTATTGGTGTAAGTTTACAACGAATTACTGCCATGCTTAACAGTGCTGTGGTGTCTGGTACTAAATGTCTTGCAAAAACTTTTTAATTGCACTTGACTTGTTATTAATCTTGTAGGTGGGTAATAAATACAATAACGACTGGTTCTGTATATGAGTGACCGTAATCTCCTTGTAGTTGACGACGTAATATCCTCGCTTATCGCTCGGATATTACTACGCGTCAACTACTCGGAGATTATGGCCACTCGTACACAAAACCAGTCATTATTGTGTATATATGTAGGATGTCATGTATGTGTGAGGTGTACTGATATGTATGTAGGAAATAATTTATTTGGTTATCCTATGTATGTGTAGTAATCATATTTGTGAATTTGCTGTACCTCTCAGGGGAAAAACATGTCTTATATTTCCATTTATAGGAGAGATGATTAGGCAGTGATTTGCTTGGTCTCCACTGTTTGTGTGTGGGGTAAGTTATAAACCCTTTACCCTAGATTTTACTGCTGATATTTCTTTTATATGGAGATTGTATTACTATGTGGAAACTAATCTGTGGATTGTATCTGTACCCCCTTACCTGTCTAGTAGATGTGTCTAACATATACTGGCCCAGGGCTTAATGCTATTTTAGTTTCTTTGAATAATGTAATCCAAGATAACTATGACCTATATATGCAATCATCGTTCTTTGTATATTGTCGAACATTGCAAGGAAGAACGGTTGTAATTAATCGAATGCAATATAGACTTCTAAAAAAATGAATATATACAAAAACCGATGGAACAATGTACAACTGGGGCCAGATTGGTTATATTCATAATGAATACATAATAGTGTGTTTTTGCATATTGGCCTAGACTTGCACAGGTCTTGGATATTTTCCTGTAGAGTGCTCATATGACCCATTTATGAGACCATGCAAGGATGATTCCTATAAACTATTGTTAAGTACCGAGAGAATGTCGACTATCCCAAATAGACATCATGAGCCATGACCGCTTTATCAAGGATTTCAAGACAAGAAGCTCCGATTAAAGGTTTATTGAACGTGTGCGTAATGAAAATCAGTTTGTATGGATTTGTAGATCTTTGACAACTTGTATGGTATTGGATTATGAACACCTATGGGCCATGGTTCCCATAGATGACATCTACCACTACTTGACACCCTTGCCCCTATATTGGTATAGCATTTCTGCCACTGACGATCAGAGGATTTACTATGCATAAATATGACTTTATTGAAATAGTGAACCCGGCTTATCGCTTCTTTTCCGCTTGCTAAATAATTTGCCCATCCGTTAGTCTATGTATGGAACATGTATTACTGTTTATATCTTTGCATTCTTTGACAGTTCACCATTTAAAGATATTCGAAAATATTGTAATCCACCTGTCATGCTTTACTCTTACAGCAATCTACTTTGTTATTATCGCAACTCGGTGTGCATCAATGCACGAAGGACTTCGGTTTAATCCATGCGAGATCATTCGTCGCTAGTCTAACAAGAAATACAATGACGGACGACAAGGAGGAAGCAGAACATCAGCAACAAGAGAAAGGAAAAGAGCAGCATGAGAAGAGAAAGACGAGAATTTTGTACAGCCGCTATCTTAGAGATAGACTTATGGAGATCAACCCACATCGTATACCTTGTATGTACATGGAAGCACTGGAAGACAACGCCGTTCATACTCTTGCTCAATTCTCTGAATCAAAAGAACTTATCAGTGTTTTACCGGACAGAGATACCAAGAAGCATTCAAGTGTTGAAGAGGCATGGACCCTGTGGGTGTCCCCACGAGACAGTGCATATCCCCATTGGCAGAAACCTCAAGAATCTAGTTCAGAAACGAAAAGAGTGAAGGAAGTAAAACAGAGTTCCTCCTTGAGCGATCTCACAAATTGTTCCAACGAAGAACCAGAATTGGACGAGACTACAAATGGCCATAAACCTTCGTCTCGGCCCCGGCGAGGGAGCAATCCAGGAAGAGTAACTCAAGCGTGGACTGCTTTTCGCAAAGAACGCAGAGGTGACGACAACTGTGGCCACTATCTACCCTGGCATTCCTCAGCAAAGGAGCAAGACTTGGTAGGTTCTTTTTTGTTTCTTTGTATTCAGCAGACTTTCTGTTGACCCCTCTGTAGAATATGTTTCGTATATGCCCAATATATCTACAGGGTATTTCTTCAACGACAATTAGGCCTGGCGTCCACCTATTACGATAAAAATTTAGTCTTATCGTTATGACTCCGATATAAAAACCAAATATCGGAGACTTATCGGGAAGGTGAAAAATCGTAGACAAATGTCTAGGCAACCCACTTCACCACACATCGTAAGGTGTTGATTGGTAAAAAGGAAATAAAAAGGGTGATCATGGTACCGATATGCCCCACGATACAACCAGGGCAAAGGTATCTATCTTTAGGTGATATTTTCATTTTTATATATACGATACATTATAATTCCGGAAATATTGCATCGATAATGTTTACTAGTACACATAGAACAACAATGTATTTTTTTCAGGATCTAAAAGCTCTGTTCCAAATCAAACTAAGAAAGTATTGATTTGAGACATTTAAACCTAATCATAGGGGCATATGTATCCCTATCTTATTCCAAATTTCATAATTTTCTGATCAGTATTTCACACGTGAGAGGAATTTCCACAGAAAAATACTCTACGATGGTCCCGATTAGCCACCGCCATGCATTTAAACATGTTGAAATGTTGTAGAGACCCAATAATGCAGATTTTTCATCGGAACGAAATAGTAGACCCCCATTTTTCATCGGTGCCTAATCACAGAGATCGCCCCGATATTAGGTGACCGTCTGACGCGATTTTGATTTTGTATCGGGAGGTCCATGATAGACTATATCAGAACGTTTTGGGAGCTCAGTTGACGCCAGGCCTTACAATTAGATCCTCGATTTGTAAGTAAACTTTTGGTAATTCCTACTTTCAAAGAATAGAGTGTTAAATGAAATGATATAATACGAAGCGAAAAGATACTCAAAAGGATACCATCTATTCATTGGGTCATGATACGAGATAATGGTAAGGTCTCAAGATAACTAATATCTTGATTATGTCTTAACGGTGTAAATGTTCAAAAGTTTGATATTGACAACTGTTTGGGTGTAATACTCTAGTATTATTACGGAACGTTAGCTTAATTGTAGATATGATTCAATAAAGCACTGGAGATCAAAGATGTAGCATAGATGGAGTGTAGGGTCGAGACAAACGCTCCATGGTCCATTTTATTCTCAATCCATCACTACCACTTTATGTCTAAAGGAAGAAATCCTAGAGGTTGTAAGGTATGTCTCACTTCAAAATAGCTATGAAAGGGTGCTCTTACTCACATATCGAACTGCTTCTTGTGATTCAAGGTTCGACCTCACTTGTCAGATATGGGTGATACGAAAGAATTGCAATATTGGATTTGGTTACCAGAAGCCACAGTCTGTGTGAGCGAGGGCTGGTTGGAGAGTTTGGTGATAAAGGGGCCTGGAGAGGAGGTGGGATGGGGCATACCCTGTTAGCGGTTCTCGGGGTGTATAGGAAGGGACATGGGCAAAGCCTTCTTTCATATAGTAGAAGAGGGGTTGAGTGGTGGGCTATAATTATATGGAGTAGCGTCGATGTAGTAGGTGTACAGTCTAGACTTGAATAGCCTCGTTTTCATCCACGATTACAGGGCTCTTTTACTGTCAAACCTAAGCACCAAATGTAGGCCTGCTTGGTTGTCCAACGCAGGCTACAATTTGTGCTTCTCACGACACATTTTGAGAACGAGTATCTGTGGGAGGGGCGGGGGATGGGGGTCCACCTACTACGATTGTAGCATCGGAAGCATATCTATATAGTGAATGCATTGTAGCAGTGGATCACATTTGTCCAGCCGCCATTCTATTCTTACCAACGCACCACGATACGTTCCCGATGCATTCCTGATGCAAACACTGCATTGTTGACCCTCTACATGTTGAAAATTGCAGTAGGTCAGCGTGAATCTGTAGCCAGACAGCTCCACGAGACGGCAAATTCAGCATCGTAGTACATCGGAAGGTGTTCTTCTTTTGCATCTTAGTAGTTGGATGCTGGGCTTAGACAGTCTTAAAAATTCCTCTGTCATTTTAGTAGATGCAGGGATAACGTGTCAGTGGATTTTGTCCCACCGATACAGCTACACTCTCGTCCTCGAAGCTATACTCATACGCTATACTCACCTGACAAATCAATAACATAGGCCTACATGTGGAAGTTGATGTTCAAGGACCCCTGTTTGCCATCTTCCATGTTCAAAAAAGATCATTCTCCCGCAAAATTTGAAGACATGTGCATGGTTCTGAGAAATTAGTCAGAAGCAGTTGAGAATGAATAACAAGAGCATGGGGAAGGGAGGTGCCGGGGTTGGGAGCAAGGGAGGGGGGTTCATAATCATGAATGAGGGACCCGTGTTTAAATTGATACGTCACAATATGTGACAAATGTTTCTCTATTCTTGTTATACGATCCGATCTAAATTGGCCATGTGTATCTGCGCTATTGGTATTAAACCATGCTCTAATAACCAAACGCCGATGATTCAGGTGCTATTTATGTTTACCACACCATCAGTTCTCGCCATGGAATACGTGCTCAGAGGCTTTCCAACGGCGGTCTTTAATGTCTCCTGTTCCGGGCAGAGTTTTCCGTAACGGTCGACCCTCCACGCTGTCGGCCTCCAGGCATCGCCGGGCCCGCTCTTCCAGTTCGACGCCACGTCACCACGAGGCCACCTGTCGGTGAGGAAATAAGTTACCTACTTTGAATCCAGTGATTTATGAAGTCTTTAATATTACAACAAATATATTCGACCTTATACAAATTTGTATTATACATTTGATATGATGTGCCACTCTGTTTCTTGCGTAGTCATACGAACTCTCATGTCTTTACTGTTTGCTATCGTACGATCCCAAGTGTTATTAGGTTTCAAATGATACTAGTTCAGTCCACTGTCAATAATCGTTGAACGAGATCATATACCCATATATACCAGGTCTATATTGAACCCTAATGTTTTCAATGGGATTCGTGTTTCCATTCAAGTGGAACTCAAAACACTTATACTACTATACTACCAAACTGTTTTGTTTTCACCTGTTGCAGGACGTCTTTTCGTTATAGCTATTTTCGACGTTGATGCTCCCCTATGTGTATCTGTGTTATTTGGTACCAAACATTGAAATTTTCTGGTGATCATCCAGAAAATCATATGATATATGAATCACCCGTCTGTCTGACCGTAGGAAGAACCCTCCTTTTTTTAAAAAAAATCCGATGGTAAAGGTTATTAAAACTAGAAGCATGTATATATGCAAAACAGTTGAAATAGCCGCATATTTGTGAAAGGAAAATAGAGGCATGGAACTTGCAATTTCCACATTGAAACGAGAGGTTGCCTGTGGAATAACAGCCAAGAGGGACTGTTATTTTGTACCTTCATATTGGAATTGATGAAAAACATATTAGGATCTATTGCTGAAGCATTACCAACATTCCAAAAACACATTAAAATATTACTTTATATTGATGATCGCAACAAAAGGTTACATATGTATGGGTATTTCGACTAAAATGTCTGACTCACGGAAGTACAATTTTTACAGTGACAGACAGATGGGAGCAAGTCTATGGTGATTCCATAGAGGACATAGTATGGTGCCCAGTTCATCCATCATGGGATGGGTAGAACTGTATATGTTAGGTTAATGTTTTAAATATTCTTTCACAATATGTACGGCAAAATACTAACGTCCACTCGTAAATTCAGGCCTGGCAGCTACGAGAACATCAACACCATTCAGAAGTTCCTGAAATGGAGACCAGGCGATAACAAGGTGCAAAAGACGGCGTCACAGAAAACGGGGTCGGTGCACACAAACACGCCATCTGGTGGAAATGTTGAAAAGCAACCGAAAAGCAGTCCCGTCCCTCCAGGGAGGATGACTGAGATTCCCTTCCGGTTTGAACACCACCGGTCCCACCGCAGCTACATGCGTCATTACAAGTGAGCTTGAGGTTTTTCAGAAATACAATGACCTACATAGCTATATGTAAATGTTTATAGTTCCTGCCTATCTTTGGATAAAGATGCCTACAAAGAACCATTGACAGCATTAATTATGACCAGGGCGGGGGGGGGGGATATTGGTTGGTTAGCAGACTTTGGAAACTGCTCCTGTGATATCCGCTATAGTACTCACCAATTTGCCCTTATTTTTAGCATTGTATTGAAATATCCCTCACATTATCCATTGGAATGGTTACATGATTCAAAGGTTGGCGTGGACGGTGCATTATTAGATTTCCTAGAGGAGGACGCACAAATCATTGCTATGTAGCAGTTCGCTTAATATACGAAACATTACCTCGACCTTTGGAAAACATATCATAAATCAATTGGATTTTTGCATTGAAACCCCGTCCAGCATTTCTGAGTTAGGTTTATACTGAAGCAGTGTAGTGAACAAGTGTCCGTTTAGTCTTTGTCACCATGCATGTTGTTGTTTTTCTACTATTCAATAGACAATATGATAACATACAAACTCCTTGATAACTATATGACCAGACGTTTAACTTATGAGTTATATCATATGCTACCATGTCAATTCTTAGAGAATTTCGGATATTGAAATAATTGCTAATTGATTAGTCCACTTCGCAGGTATATACATATGACTAGTTATGGTGAAGTAGTGTCATCTAAATCCGGAAATGGTTAGTCCGAG
This sequence comes from Alentia gelatinosa, assembly GCA_950022655.1. NCBI lineage: Eukaryota > Metazoa > Annelida > Polychaeta > Phyllodocida > Polynoidae > Alentia > Alentia gelatinosa. The sequence continues at coordinate 34,460,021 of OX465584.1, forward strand.
AGGCTCTGACTGTTTAGCGGAGCAGACAGTCAGAGAGCAGCCCCATAGAGCCCTAGGCAATCTAGTCGGACAGATTGGTACAGCTCAGCTCAACAGCCGTTTCCCATATAAATGGAGGTGGACTCTTTCCGATTTTGTAGTATACAGTTTCCTGAGATAGAATTCAGAAAAATGACAGTGATTTCCTATCTTTGGATTAGTTCTAAAATCCATGTCAGTGCATAAAAAATGTGTAGAATCCATGTCAGTGCATTCTACAGTAGGTATCATATGCGCAGTAATCTCAGACAGAGGAACACCATTCACTAGTTTATCCAATATGGCTGACATGAGATGTTGTGAAATGTCGTGGTGAAATGTGGTAAAATGAGTTGTACAAAAAAGCTCCAACAAGGATTAATAATACATCTCTGGAGGTAAGGGCGCATGAACATACACTGACATTGACAGGATTACTTAGAACCAAGGAAGTGATTTTCTGTATTATAGGAATAGACGCATGCTCTATGGCTGTCCGTCAAAGTTTCTCAGACTAGGAATGGTAAACTCCAGTGAACTCCAGAAGATCCGGTGCTTAGAAAAAAGTCATAGTGAGGGGTTTGTAACCGACTTAGAGCCCAGGGGAATAAACTACATTTGTCAGCATGGGATTGTGTTTCTGTTGCCTAAAGTCTGCCTGTATCCCCTGCAGGGCGGGTTTCACTTACCGGAAGCTGTATCCCAGCGTTCCCTGCAGTGGCTTCCTGGACAAGGCGCAGCTCGCCAACGTGCGGGTACACTGCACTGACCTCAGGGACGGTGTCACCCTCAAGGTTTCCCAGTTTCACTTCAAAGTGAATAACCTTCAGGCCTGGAAATGCGTCAACCCGAATCTCAAGGTAAATCTTAGATATAATATAACCTGTGGCTGTATCTCCAACGTATACCGACCGCTCCTATATGTCTATGTCGTATTTATGGCCGAACGTCACATCCAGATAGTTTTTAATAATGAATGTTACTAGTAAATCTGGAATAAAATGCCTATATGAATACGTTTGGAAAATAACTCAGCAAGAGGAAGCTTAGAAACACGATCAATTAGAATTTATTGATGTGAATGGCCAATCCCCTAGGACATAAATGACATTCTACGAACACTTGCATTGTCGACGTCTTTATTCACTTCAAGAGAAAGTATCCTGCCTTGAACAATTATGCTCTATTGTTGATGTATCTAATGAATAGAGTATGTATATATATATATATATATATATATATATATATATATATATATATATATATATATATAAATATATATATATATATATATATATATATATATATATAAGCTGGAATGTATGATGATATAAGAATGATGAATAATAATTGTTGAATATATAATATATAACAAAGAGTGATTGTGTTTGGCTTATTTATTTGTCAACAAGTACTTTTGTTGATAACCTCCTTTATATATGAAAAAGAAAAAATTTCTGGTGAAAGTTGGGCGTCTGCTGTGGATGAGGGTTGGTGTGGAAAAGAGGGCTTGTATGGTCCCGAGCTGCTGCACTTCACCTTCCCTCACGTAGTGCCCTCACGAGGGTGTCCTGTAGCCCTCTCTTCCACCTCACTTTCATAGTCTCCCCTCATCTCTTGTTCTATTTTATCAACCTGGCAAAACGGGCACCCGTCACGGTGGGATCTGCCATCGAACTCGCGGTGACAATTGTCACACCTTTTCATAATTGCAACAATAAACCACAATAATGAGAACAAGAATAGGCAGGTAACAACTTTGTAAGAGTAACGACCAACCTTACTTGAACCCTGTGAGCCTAGGCGGGTACACAAGGGTGTCATAACCGGAGAAAAAATTTTCTGGTGAAAGTTGGGCGTCTGCTGTGGATGAGGGTTGGTGTGGAAAAGAGGGCTTGTATGGTCCCGAGCTGCCGCACTTCACCTTCCCTCACGTAGCGCCCTCACGAGGGTGTCCTGTAGCCCCTGTAGCGACCTCTGTAGTTTCGGCGGGGATTCAAAACTTTCCAGTTATACACATATAAACCCTTGGTGGTTTTATATACTTCATATATATATATATATATATATTAGTAAATATATATTAGTAAATACTCCCGGGTGGAGACTGGAGGTTTTACGAGGGTACTTTCGGACATGTTCGGAGGGTCTGGAGGGATCTGGAGGGTCTGGAGGCACCCAGAGGGATTCCTCTGTGATGCCCCATGAACCCGCCAGGTGGCGTCCTGATCCCGGATATGACATCACAGGGTCCCTGGAAGTTTTATATATAAACCTCTGGACACCCCCTGGAAATCAGTCTGGCTTCAGCCAAGGCTCGGACCACCTCCGGAAAAGGCTCCTACACTCAACCTGCCTCCCAGATACCCTCCAAAATGTCAGAGTGGTTGCCTGAGTGCATGGTGTATCTTATCATTATAGCTGGAGTTGTGGTTAATAAAGATCCTCAGTTATGCTGTGAACTAGTGTCCTCATTGTGTGCTACATTGGTGGCAGCGGTGGGATTTCCCATTTTGGTGCACAGCAAGGTCAAGAGGTTCCTTTGGGAGTTTCTGGAGGGACTTCCGAATTTTCAGAGGGTCCGGAGGCGCCCGGAGGCATCTGGAGGTGTCTACCAGTAACCCTCTGTGAATCAATTCTGACTGGTCAAGGCCACACTCTCTGCTGGTTTCAACTCTGAGCTTAGTTTGGCAACCAACCCCTTCTACGATATAGGGGTTGGTCGGGTTAAATCACACATGGTATCCCTCTGTGTTCACCTCAAACCAAATACATTTGTTTTATGTAGGCTGTAAAAGCAGAAATACCTAATAGGTAAAATTCATAGCTTAACAAAATAATAATGGAATCTAGCTTCATGGTGGTTCCATTCTAAAAATAAACATAAAAGGAAATAACAAAATGGTGAATTGGCTTCGAGGTTATGCTTAAACACTCTCCAAACAGTACGAAAAATCTGGTGGGAGAGAAGCAAACAGGGACCCGTTTCAATAGGCTGTAGGACGTCCGTTAACGGGTGTAGTGACATGATAGCAACAGGTTGCGTTGCAGTAGTTTAGGGACAACCGATTCTGCGACATAGGGTAGCAGACAGGCGCAAATAGTGGCTTGTACCATTTCAGAAGTGGGTGTCCAGTCACTAAAAGGGTCACTGTAGTGTCTTAAATAGCTAGAGGATATACCCTCTCGTTTTCGATGTCACAAACACATAACTTTACTTACCATAGGAATAAAGCTATGAAACTTGAACCCCATTTTTGGACACATACAACTTATAAACATGCCAAATATGAAGGAGATTGGCTCATGCAATCTAGAGATATCCACATTTCAATTTTGTCATAACAAGTGTTGCTCTGGTGGCCAGTGTAGAATTATTCAAGCGCTGTCTATAATTTATGCAGTGACCTCACCTTCACAGCACTTGTTCCTGGTTGCACTAACACCATCCATTGTAAGGCCCAGGCAGCAATGTCACTATGTCGCCAACAGTGAACAGACACACCACCCCAATAGTGACATGCCTTTTGCAACGAGTCCTAACTTTTTCTGCTATTCAAGTCACTATTTGAGTCACTAAACATGTCACTAAGTGGCTTAGTGACCCATTCTATTGAAACGGGCCCCTGGTCCCGCTTCTGGGTCAAGGCGGTCCCTTATTTAACCTGACCAGAGCTAATTTTGTGTAGCTCTGGTTGCCAGTGTACTGAGCTGTGTGCCTGTCACGCTACCAGTGCTGGCCCAGGGTCTAGAAAAACTGCAGGAAAAGTGCCATCAGGAGGAGTGTCTTCAGGAGGGGTGCCAACCAGAGGGGTGCCATCATGAGGGGTGCCATTCAGAGGGGTACCACAAGGAGAAATGCCATCATGAGGGATGCCCTCAGGCCCTTCGGAGGGGTGCTAACTGGAGGGCGCCAACTGGAGGAGTTCTAGCCGTAGGGGTGCCATCTGGAGGGGAACCACGAGGAGAATTGCCAGCAGGAGGGGTGCCATCATAAAAGAGGCCCTTCCGAAGGTTGCTAACCGGAGGGGCGCCATCCAGAGGAGTTCTAGCCGGAGGAGTGCCATCTGGAGGGGTACTACGAGGAGGCAGATACAGAGTGTTTTTAGTCGTGTACCTTAGTTCCAACCAGGTAATCTCTCGGGGTGTGAGAGCATGTACCTCTGCTATCGAACGAAAAGTCTGTTAAACTGCAGACTCATGGACAGCCTATTCTATGAAATAGTGAAAACTAATTGATGTACTATGCACATTATATGACGAACTAGAAGTAAAAGAGGACTGCCAAGTGTCTTGGCAGGGTGAAATTTTCGATAGGAAATCGTTTGTATTTACCTCATAGTTTTAAAAGAGTTTAATGTTTTCTTTACACAACTAAAGCCACGATTGTACGTCCATAAACTGGACTTTTGGCTAATTGTGAATAGTTATTTAACGTGGGGCATTCACGCAGTAGAGTTTAAATAGCTCAAATATGCAAAATCAATCGATAACAACAAGTTGATTTGACAAGATTTGCAGCGAGCAATCCATAACCGCTTATAATCATACTTTTCCCAAAACATTTCCAGCATGGGCAAAGTTGCCTCTAAGGTCTTATAATTAGGTGACACGTGGTCTGTCACACAACTCTAGTGTTTCCGCGTCAGGAATGTAACCTACCTATACATAAAAACAACCATATAACCAACATGTCAAGGAGGGTGGTTTTGGCCCATTAGATTGTAGGTCAACTCGCGACTGAAGAAGCGTCCCAAGGCACTAGAAAATATCATGTAAGGAGGTCAGGGTGAAGGTCGGGGTTTGCTGCGAATGCAGTCATTGGCTACTGGGTCTACTCTATTCCTTATATGGACTTAGTGTAATGGGACAACTCCATGGTGGAGGGGTTAACCCACTCCCACCCCCCACTTCCGCCTTCATTCATTTATCTACTGAATTGATGACAGGAAAGTGAGAATTCGAGGACTACCAGCTCAAGGTCGCCAAACGTTGTTCACCGCTCTTCAGACACCTTGACGTCATCGCTGCAGCAGATCAGTGCACCTATAGCGTCAGTGCCGCCGACGTCGGCGTCCGGCTGTCGAGTGACACCACCCGTCGTTTGCCGTTCCCGCCCTTCCATTCCCAGCAACGCACGGGGTGTCGTCTGTCCGACGGCTGTAGAGACGCCGCCTCACGTCGTCAGGCGTCTTCACGGTACGTATATTGTGAGGCGTTGAGAAAGACACCAACTGATCCGAATTGGACTTAAAATAGAGTATGTCGGTCTAGAAAAACACGGGCGAAATATCAAGTAAATCATTTCAAGATACGGCATATATATGCAGTTACTTCTCGGATTTGGTTTCGGATTAGAATGAATAACATATTTGGTGAATTTAGGAAATGTTCCAGGAAATATCAATCACAAAATGACACACATATTATGAAGCCGACATTTTTCTATCAGTAGGCAACTGCCAATCCTTTTGCACATCATATTGGACCATGTGAATACCGACATTAAAGTATACAAATTTTTGCTATACCCTGGGCCAATAACCCAAATTTCCATTTCCGCTGCCCCCCCCCCCCCCCCGGAACCATTTGTTATATCTTGTTGATCCATCCTTCTAATTAACATTTCCACTTGTTGTCGCTCTGGCAAGTGGTCGGATTACCTTGACAACAGCTGTTGAAGAGACCTATTGTAAAAAATGCCTGAACGCCTATAATTCTGAGTGCTGAAAATCATTACTTGGTTCTGTGTTCTTTTTAGTATTACAATTACACATTACATTTAACTTCAGTATTGGACTCCATATGCTGGTCCTTTGTAGATTCAGTACAGCAAACAGAATCAAAATTCGTCTTAGGAAGAGCCTTTCTCTTTATTCCTATAATTTCACATATGCCTGAAGGGAACTGGAATTCCCCCCAAAAAACTACAAGCGGCACCCTATTAACGGACAGTACTCAATAAGTTTTCTTTAGACAGATTATATCTCATGCTATACTTTCCTGTACTTTGATTGCTTACTGTAGAGGAAGTCTGGATGTATACCTAACGTAAAATGAATGGACGATTTTCTTGGAAATAAAAGCTGCTTGAACAAAACAAAAAAAAAAAAAAAAAAAAATCGTCTTCTCAGTGGCCTACTGCAGCCTTTTTCATGTGTGTACTATTAATGTCCCCTTTACACATCAGCAGGAAAGTCGGTAATATACCTGGAACCTGGTATTGCAAAACACTAAAAATAGATCAAACTGTTCCTAAGGGATGCTACAATATGGTCACATAGCAAAATACTACATATGAAAAGACTTTATAGTCTTTAAATTATCTAATAAACAAATATGTGGAAAATTGCAGATGTATTTAAAGGGGGCATTAATAGGACACACATGAAAAAGGCTGCAGTAGGCCACTGAGAAGACATATTTTGATTCTGTTTGCTGTCCAGAAAGGACCAGAATATGGAGTCCAATGCCACGGTTTAATCTAATGAGTCATTGTAATACTTTAAAGAACATAGAACAAGTAATCATTTTCAGCACTCAGAATTATAGGCATTCAGGCATTTTGACAGTAGGTCTTTTCAACAGCTGTTGTCATGGTAATCTGACGACTTGCAAGAGCAACAAGTGGAAATGTTAATTAGAAGGATGGATCTACAAATAAAACAATAAAACAAATGTCTCGGGGGGGGGGGGGGGGGGCAGCCAACTCCCTATGTAAGGCCCTATTCCAGATTGGCCCAGGGATCTTACCTGATCCATTGAACCCCTCCTTTATTTATTTCTGTACAATGGGGAAAGAAATCAAACAAAGAATAGCATGTTTCAAGGTATTCTTTCGATATACAGACGAACAATGACTCCACCATGCTTCCTACAAATCTTAGATAGAACCCTAATAAAATAAAACTGTCATAGGCTTAACATAAGCAAATTCTATGTGGTAATTTATAATTTGAAAGACCAAAAAGTAGCAACGCACGCGCGGCCGTCACTCAGTGCGACAAACAACAAATCTCTCATTTATTGTCCTTTAAATGGGTTTCCACAATCGGCCGTTTATCACATCTACTATCAAAATACACCTGCTGAAAGCTGAGATTCAGGGCTTTCCAGTGAATACCATTTGCTGAGTTCTTCTACCACTTTAAGTGCCAAAACACTATTTCAGCCAGTCAGAGGATATATTGGGCTTCACTTTAGTGCTAGCATGGAATTTCTATGACCAGAATAACTTGATCAAGCACCAATTTGAATAAAAGAAAAGCTCATCACACAAAAATGAATAAATGAAACAATTTCATGCCTATGCCATTACAAAGAGCATACAGACAGTATTAAACTGATATATGATATGCCATAGTTTGACAGATGGAAAGGGTCAGCATCTTGAGATAACTACACTGAAAAACTGAATTTATCAATTCTCTGATCCATTTGAAGACTTCAGGTTCAAGATGAATTATGCAAATTAGCTGTCTAAATTCCTATCTACAAGTCAAAGATATGTTTTGCGTTGTATGACATAATCTAGATTAAAGAAATGTATTATTTGAGTGGTTATTTTTGCAGAATCTATGCATCATTATTACATATTTCCCTAATAATATGCAAATTAACTATGACATCATCAATATACATGAAAATAAATATCTCCATTGGATTCAGCATGTGAAGATACCCCTTTAAGCTAAGTATCATTTCCCTATCATCAATATCCAGAGAGTTATTGTAATAAATCTGTTCATCTGTGCTAATCATTATGTAGTGCCATGCCTTCTACTGTTTTTGAGCGCTGGAAATCACGCTCATATACGTCATCTAGATAGAGGTTAGAATGCTCACACAGGGTTTCAGCTTGCTGTAAAGAATCTATCCATTCACTATCCATGCACCAACTATAAAGGTCAGGTAAAATGAGCAGAGGTCCAGTATCCCAGTATCCTGTATCCCTGCCCCACTACTGACCTTGTTCCTTTTAATAGAACTTTCATGGCTGAGTGACCATGTGAATGTGTGTGCGGTGTGGTGAAGCAAATCAACAGAAATCACATATCAATGGACAGGAATCACATATCAATGGACCATGATAATAGTGCTGAATATATATTAGAAGTAGAAGAAAAACAGATAACAAATATGTTAGGAAGAGGACTACCAAGGGCACTAGCAGTTCTCCAAATGAAGTACCCTCAAGCCAAACAAACATAAGTGCATCAAGCGCTAAGGGGCTATCAAAGAGCAAACTGAGTGGCATAGCTGACCTATTAGCCAGAGAAATAGGGCAGTTAACCAAGACCCTCAATGAAAAATTCAGTCACAACCGCAAGTTGAATGGGATCCGTGGTATGCTAGACCAGGCACATGTTAAAATCGAACATGTTAGCCAACAAATGACAAACACCTGAAATGAAATATACCAACATATTGATAAAGTAAAAATTTCACATAATAAACTAAGATTTAGGATTCAACTATTTCAATTAAGTAATCAGTTGCCATCTGTTCACACATGTAGATGTCTATACCATAATACATATTCCTGTTGATGATACTTGAAAACAACTATTAAATCCATTCTCTGGGTTTATTGAAGCATTCTTGATACTTTCAAATATAAATGGCTTACTGATCAATAATATCCTATGATATTCTCATACATTTATTTAATGAGATTTTGGTATACCGCGCTCTTCCATTATGAATGGAAATAACATTTGCTCCTAGTCTATATACTTGAGTTCCTCAAATTCAATCCTAATTTGACTAGATTTTCCTCCATAATTCTTGAACTACTTGACCGATTTTAAAAATTCAAGTATCTTTGTAATCCTCTCTTTCCAGGCTATCTTTTGCATATATTAATCTAATTATAGATATGAAATTCAATTTTTCATTCGGGTAGCTACAAAAAGATGTCTCCATCAAATATCTAACGCTGAGGAATTACCCCCTGCAAAAGCTTAGACCAAATATTTAGGCAAAACTTGGGTCCGCTAGGGAGGGGAGGGGGGGGGGGGGTGTTATAGCTGGGATCAATTGCTCTCTAGGCAGCCAGCTTGCATGGATGTTATCTGTTAGGAGGCAAATTCACAATATATCTTGTCTATGCGATCCCTAGAATGGTCCTTTCCTATAATCAATGAAAGGCGTCGTGCACTGGTTTGCATAGGAAACAAGTGTCAGACAAACCATACGCTAGAAGAATATGTTACATCACAGTTGCTTTTCATTGGTGTATTTCCGTCTATTGACAGGCCAGCCAGAAATAGGCAAACGACGTCTATCGGTTAAAAGTGGAACTGACCTGGGACCTATTCAAATAGAAGGACGAAAAGCCAGTCAAACTAAAGTACATTAGGACATGCTACGGCGAACGCATAATTACAAGTCTTAGTTCATAAAAGAACTTGTTGAAATATATATGTTGATAATACTCCGTAATTGTGACAATATGAATTGAGTTATGTAAATATGTTCACCAGCTCTAATTTATGTGTTCAATATTGAATTAGAAATATGTCTATATATACATTTGTACAACAGTGTGTGGATTAAAAGATGAAAATTAAGTAATGCATGTTTTCCAATGTCATTTATTGAGGAATTGTATACAGTAGCAACCCTCTTAATGGTCACCCAAATAACTCAAAGCTGCATCGTCATATATCTACGAGGGACGCTGACTTGTATAACCAAAATCATTCAACCGTGAATAGTCACATGTTTCGATGAGGGATAATTACATGCACCAAGAGGCTATGAATGATTAATGGAAAGCAAATTAACAGAGCTCAGCTCTATATATAGAAAAAAACGATGGAGAAAATATATGTATACCCTAATTCGATCTTTGAAATTTAGACACATATATATATGGCTAGTTATTATCTCGGCATATATCTTATCTATAGATATTGTAAAGTATGCCACCAATTTAGCTCACCAAAACATATATATGTATTACCTTTCTTTATAGTTTATATTAAGGGCTGAAAATCTCCCCTCGTAGTACATTTTACATATTATAAGGCTGAGTGTATTTATCTAATCTAGTGTATGTTGGTATAACGATGTCAAAGAGATAGAATTCACAAATCCGATTGTTTATTGCAATTTACACGTATCCAGGTGCACGAATGAAGAAATATGCACCTTACATGAAGTATCTCCTTTTGAAGCTTGATGCTCTATGCGAGTGGACTAGACAAGTGAATCAACTCTGACCCACTTGGTCGCCGCGCCGACCAGACACCGACATTTTTCTCTTGTCATAACCTTCCACAGATGACCCCTCATATCTAGCACGTATGTACAGAGTGGATGGAGAGGATGGAGAAGCTCATGACGTCACCTAGGGGAGCAGCGTTATGATATAAACGGGTCCAGGGCCGCAGTGACCGATTGTCAGTGCCATTCGTCTCACCGAGACCCAGCAGTGATCTACTCACACAGTCCTCTGACTTGTCCTCGACACTGACTCACAACGCAGCCATGAATAGGTCACTCATCATAATATTCATCTTCAACCTCTACCTCATCACCTGTGTCACCGGTAAGTTTACTTGCATCATATTGCGTCCTCCTTCACCATCAAACTCTTTATATTATCTACAACATCCTTTTTTCCCCTAGAATTCTTATTATTTCTCGTTATTCATTCAAACCGCGTTTCTTTTTAGGACTTTTGCGAATGAAGAATATCTTTCCGTTATCCCAATACCAATACGCTTAACTTTGGTGATATTGATGACTCGCCTTTCTGAGCGAATTTACTCACGACAGCCTGTTCACAAAACCATCATTTGTTGTATATATCATACATCTGGATAGATACATGTACATTGAAAACAGGAATTGCCATATCGGGGTTATCAGCGCCAGTGGTTCACATACATTTAAAAAAAATCTTATTAAAGGTCTTTATTGCGTTCGGCTTTTACAAACCGGTCTTCTAGGCAATATACGACAATAGGAACAGTATAACAGTAGTATTTAGCACACTATATATACAAGTTAGAGTTCTAGAACATGATAAAGAAGTTCTTTATCTATGTATGTAAATGTAGATAAACTAATTAACCATAGTGTATGTAATACAAGATATAGTCACTCATTTATAGGGATGGTGGCTTTTAATACCCAATTCCACGTGCAAATACCATTTACCGTGCACGGCTTGGTACTAATAATACTAATAATACATGTAGAAAATAGACCGACTCCACTAACCCCTTTTAGTTCGATACCCCCCTCGACCAGAAATTATTCTCTTAGTATTTTCTCTTTCACCCCTCTTTTGAACAACTTTTTGAAGCATCTTGTAAAGCCTTTGATAACGAGTTCCATAAGGTGATGCCATAATATACATGCTTTTCTAAATTTCTTGTGATCTTGTTATTGTTATTTCTTCCCTTGTATTGCTATTGTTTTCTTATATTTTCCCAGTTAGATATAACCTTCTAATAATACCCACCATAAGTACTTTCCTTCTAATTCCCTGATGGGATACCCCACATTTTTCTAAAAGCGCCTCTGTATTTCTAAAAATATCCCCGTTATATGCTCCTTTCCCTGTTGCTATTCTTAGTCCCATATAAATACCCGAATTTAACTTATTTTTTTTACCCTTTTATCAACCCCCTTTACTAACCTCTCGTACCCACTGGTAGGTAGCAGGTTCGTGTTATTCTCAAATCAGTATGTTTTCCCATATATTTTCTTAGTCGTCTAAAGGTAAAATCCTTTTGATTAATGGATTTTAATCATTTGTACCCATGTTTGTTCAATGTTAACTCCCCGTCTACTTTTGCCCCCAAGAAATTAATGTCTTCACAACTTTCAAGTTTAGCCCCATTTATTTCAATATTACCCCTTTTTTCTTTGTGAACATTTTGTTTTGAACCATGATAGACTAGTGGTTTTTTTAACATTTATGCTTAGGCGATTAGCGGTATACCAGTTACTTAATTCGTCACATATATTTTGCATATTCGTTTCTGCCTGCGACAGATTTTCATGGATAGACAGCACTACCAAATCATCGGCATACATAATCGAAGTATTTCCCACAATAATATCCGGAAGGTCATTTATAAATACAAATTAGAAATAATAGAGGGCCCAGTATAGAACCCTGTGGGAATTGTTGGCATGTTGCACACCAGAAAACTGCATTTCAGTATATGTAAATCACTAGGATTCGACAGAATGACCTCGAAACTATCATTTAAGCATCGCTCTCTTTGTTTTTACTGATCTTTAAGAACCTGTATTGACATGTTACAATCCACCGTTGCTTATGCACTAGTGTGGATGTCGAGTTCTTAATATATCTGTTCTGCACTATAGGACCACTGTTCCAGTTGAACCCATGCAAGGAGGTGCTATAGATTTGCACCCGTCGTGTTTATAAGGCGGTTCCTCAGCAATTCGATAAGCTCTTGCTACGAACCTGTCTCAGGAGGCGGATCTGCTTGGGTCCTCGTACGGATTATCGTATTGTCTCGGTGGTTGAGACCAACTTCCCCAGTGTGAGAGTTACTTAATTTTCAGTGTTAAGGTACGACTTGTTATCTATACTCGTTGCTTTAATCGTTTCGTAGAGTGAATAAACTATTCCATTCTTGCTGCGGACTTTGTACAGGTATACACATGTATATAGAAAACTTACTCGCAGTAAATCCCGCAAATGTAGACTGACCATGTTTAATGATAATAGATAAAAGTGATTTGGAAAAAATAATGACCATTTATTTCGTTTTGGAATAGACTAATATCAAATACATCTGTGCAACCAGAAGATACTAAAACGATATGGATGCCTAGATTGTTACCAGACAGGGTTAATATTAAAATTGAGTGTCTTAGACAAGACGTAGTCGGGTTGGGTGAAGTTTCTAGGCGAGGTCGGCGAGCTGGGGCCGTTTACCATGAGCTGTGTCACTCGCACGATATTATCAATCCAGGATTTCTCTACTTTGGCGCGGCACCAGTCATCTAACGTGAACGGCATATCCTGGATAATTATCTCCAATGATTTACTTGGCCCGAATGATGCAACAGTCCCCCATTCTCTTATGTAGGCCTACGATATCTTTATGATTGTCTGACACTTATGGTCTTTAAATGGATAATTCAGCTGTAAAATGCATCCCATTATTAGATAACCGCAGGTTACCCGTCAGCTTATGCCTCATGGTGTTACAGCAGCTAGTAGGAGATGGGTAAAAAATTGTAGAATCATTATGGATTTTAAGCTAGGCCCGGTTCTATGCTGGCTGCCGGTTCCATCATCATACAACTACAGTACACACTATGTACAAAGCCATTATTTCGTTAACTGATTGTCGTGCAAACGACTGGGAAAGTCATCAGCTTTAGTGCGATATTAGACCCCCACTCTGATATTCTGTCCATGTGATGGTCCCTCACGATGAGGTGGAAATGGGTTAGTACGATTATCGTCCCTCACATCAATGTAGTCTACACTATTTGCCTGCATCACTGAAACCTATGATTATGATAAGAAATAACACGAGATATTTTGATATGATATTTATAATGGCTGATTAGGTAGGTCCTGTCCTGTGGTATTGTGTACTATTTTTATTGTGGTACCTCTTCGCTTTGAATTCTAGAATTTTCATCTGGGCATGCCTGTCATAATCTACCCTCCTGTCATAATCTCCTGATTCGTAGGAGTTGGAGGTATTTTAGGCTCCGCTTTGTGGCTGTTGGATGTGATGAATCACATCTAAAGTAGGTATTGGTTATCAGCGCGCTTCCCAAACGTTCGATCGTGTAAATAAAGTCAATTGTGTCTTTCGCAAATGACTTTATTTTGGGTACGAGAGGTTGTAGGAAATGGTTCACTAGACTATACTGGCTGATATTTTCTCTGTGGTGCAACTGTTGGCTTATACTAAAGTTCTGCCCAGGGGTGGTAATTCCCCCTTACGTATTTCCAGTAGAAAAGAGATGTATGTGGCCCTGTTTTTATACGTTTTCTGGGCTCCACCCATTTTGGCAGTTATTTCATTTTTGTCTACCAGTTTACCAATTTTCTCCGAGATCATTGTGTTTATTTATTGTGGTGGGATCTTTTTGCAGCCTTACACAGGGGTCACTGTCACATACAGTAACTAAAGCCTAAACCTATAGACTAGCTAACACAGTGACAGGAAAAGAGAATTTGGAATATCTTCTATACTCAATGAAGAAGACAGCTAACCATACACAGATATGTATTCATAACATATATTATAACAAAGTATATAGTTACATAACAAATCTCATCGAAATAAAAAATCACATTCACTTCTGTAGAGTTCATGATACAAGTCCTCATGGTAATAGCAGTACTCAAAGTCTATCACTTTCTGTTATTGTGCTATGTCTCTTTGATTAATGGATATAAATGATAGAAAGCAGTGGAATGTGGTGGTAGTAGTCATCAATCTCTTTTCCTTCAGTGCTGGGTTGATATTAGCATATATAGAAGTCTTATCCTAAGTAAAGTCCTATGGTATTCCAGCTTCTTCACTGTGGTGGTAATGCTCAGCAGCCTGGAGATGTTGACACCTCAGTGTCTGGGTTCCAAGTGAGTTCTGAATGGACACCTACTCCTTATATACACTATCGGGGGTTCAGTGCAAATGAAGACAGTGGACTCTTGTTTAGAGTCCTTGATAGACTATTAGGTCCATTGACAAGGAAAACCGTTCAAATGTTTATTTTCAGTATCAGAAGGTTATACAGTGGGAAGAACGTAGTCTTTCTCGTTAATGGTTACAACAAAATTCATTTCTGTGAGCGTCTTGGGGCGGGGGTGGGGGGGGGGGGGGGGGGGGTGGGGGTGAAGCCCTTTCCTCCTTTCCCCCTGCCTCTCCAACCTCCTCGCCTCGTTTTCGTGCGGAAGACCCACTGCACAAACTAATAGCTGTTTTTCCGTTCAGCGCCGCCATGCGGTCATGTTGCATGGCAACGCGGCCGTTCGGCCAAACATTGCGCTGTCCGAGTGTGCGCCTATGCATTCACACATAGGGTGTGATTGGCGGGTATGACAGCAGAGGTGTTGTTTTATTCCAGATAGGAGTGTTAGAACAAGTTAGGACACTCTAAAAACATTGACAGGTTGCACAAACTTCAGAGTTGATTATTGTCTCAGTTTTTAGATATTGATTTAGTTGTTACAGAGTTTACTGAGATGCCAAAAGAGGGACATACAAAGAGGGACATTCTAAGAGGGACATTCTAAGAGGGACATTCGACTCTTGTATTTATCTATTATGTATATCATTCCCATTTCCATCTCATTCATTGCATCTATCACTCTCTTTTAATCATTGTTGAAGAATGGCAACTATGCCAAACCTGGTGATGAATGTAAAAAGCCATTTCCCTAATAAAGAATTGATAAAAACAAAACAAAAAAACAAAACCACACAATAAAATACATTGGTAAACATCATAACACATCACTGTTGGCCCTGGATTGTGTACTAATTCCGTAGTACAAAAACTCTTTTATAATAAAGTAATTATATGCAAAACAATTACTTTGGAAAAATATATTTAATCATGAATCTGAAATGCCAGACATTATGATTTAAAGATCAACCAATCTTAAGAAATATATTATTTGTCATGTCATATAACACTACCTAAGTGAAATATATAATGATTTTATAAGGTATCAGATGGGTTATATGTATGATATTATATATAAATGCATACATGCACACATATAATGCACATGTGCATTATATATATAAAATATATATATATATAATATATATATATTATACATATATATATATATATATATATATATATATATATATATATATATATATATATATATATTTAAATATGTATGTATGTATATGACATTCCTAATGGGACAAAAGTAAGATATATAGGTTGGATTCCATATGCAAGGGTGAGTATATGTAACATGAATTCTATAAATAAGTTTATCTAAACGATATATTAAGTATTGTTGAGCCGATATGAATGTTAAACCCACCAAATTGTAGCTGGAATACCATAGAATACGATGGATTCAATGTATTGTCTCTAAACATAATCTAAACGTAATCTATGAACATATTACCCTTATACACTCAGTCCTCTAATGCTAAAGAATACGTCGCCATGTGATGGTTTGGCTGCAAGGATTGCGTAACCAAGTAGATAAGGCGCGTCGCCGGCCAGTGGAAAAAAGGCCTATTTGTGCAACATATGAGCTCCGAAAATTCACAAGAAATAGTCATAATTTGCTGTCTTTCTATGGATTTAAGGTCGAACGACCTTCACATGTAGATAAGCCAGTAAGTATATTTATACTCCATTGGCAATCCCCTTGATTTTTTTCCCCTCTGTCGTTGTCCATAATCATCTACTATTGGGAGTGAATCTAACCTTCATCTCCTGATAGTCAAAATAATAAGTCAGTTGGCACTGAGTACTTTCGCGAATTCACCATTTCCCTCGTCCTGAATTTCCTCTGACTATGAGATACTTTCTTCTTTATCACAAACAGCCGCAGGTTCTACGACTCTCACCCAAGCACAGAAATGTGATCTGCTCGACAAGACACTGGGGGAGCTGCTCGCCAAGACGATGGATGAGAACATGCTATATGACATCATGGGTTACTCGCTGAGGTTGGACGCCTTTCTCATCAACAACTATCAAATCTCATCAGGGCTGAACTTTGCCAAGAATCCTCGAGATCGTCACACATTTGCCTGTAAATTAGCGGGTAAGTATATTCATCCCAAACAAGAACCAGTCAATTGATTGGTGAGTAAGTGTACTATCACATATAAGGAATCCTGCTTTATTAGGCCACTCAAAAAAAACCAACTTGTTTCTCATCACCGCGCGCATCTGAAAAAAAACGATTTTAGAAGATTTCTTTTTTTAAATAGATGAACCTCGACAGAAATTATGATAGGTATGTGCCCTCGTCATATTTTTCATGGCTTGGTGATGAGAAACATATTAGCAACCCCTCACACAGACACTCCTTACCTTCCTCCACTGATCAGATTATTGAATCTATCACACTTAGATCCATATATGACTTGATTAAGAAGCATTTTAATGAATTAGGATACACTGGTATTAATTTAGTAATTGGTTGCCATTTCTATACAGATGTACATTTCTATACCATGATAGATATTCCTGTTGATGATGCTTGAGAACAACTATTAAATCCATTCTCTAGGTTTATTCAAACATTCAATACTCTCAAATACAAATGGCTTGCTGATTAATGATTTCTTATGATATTCTCTTACTTTTATTTGATGAAATGATTATTTATACCACTCTCTTCCATTATAAATGGAAATAACATTTGCTCCTAGCTCATTCTGATCTGGAAAATGCGTGTATTTATCATGCATGTACATTTATATCGTTTCTATGTTGACAACTCACCACACACTGCTATGGCCCATCGCTATGCGATAGGGACAGGGCTCCCCATCTCACAGGGGAGTGGTGACTGCTTATTTAGATTCGGGGATGTTTATTGTAAATTTTCAAAAAGCATAAACCTTTTCAACTTGGTACAGCAAAACTTGTCGCATACTCAAGTGAAACTCTATGTGAAAGAGAATAACGGCTAAGGTTCGTTAAAAACATGGAGTCACAGGAAGCCCTGGGACGTTTTTACTTATAAATAAGATGAATAATTGACTATATGTTGATATGATCAAACCAGGGAATGCATAATTTTTAGAAGGTATTGCTCCTATTGATATGACATAGAATAACACCATTTAGACTATTTCATGCACCTGCGCAATCTTTAACGTTTTCCATTGCTTTAGGGAGAACGGACGTATTGTAATATGACTAGCGACTTCGTCAATTCATATTTGGCTAACAATTCCTAACTGCCGTCATGTACCCTAGCGGGTGTACGGGAAACCATCATTATAACATGGTAATCATTTCGTATGACACAGGTGTTTGAGCTGGTCATCAGCGATCAGAACTATTTGGATTGACACCAGCGTAAGGTTGTGGTCTCAGAGGCTGAATTCAAAGCAAGGAGATCAGAAAACTACAGTTATAAATTATGTTTTCAGTATGGCACAAAATGAATCCTAAGAAAAGAAGTATATCTGAGTAGATTAATACATAGACAATAATCGATGGTTTTGTTTATTATCCATCTTGTTTATTATCCATCTTAAACCCAGTTATTGCCATATTTAAGGGTATAACTATAGGGACTATTTCTTTGCTTTATAGCACAAAGGGACTATTTTTCCCGTATACCATGGTTTTGAGGCCGTATACCACAGATGTGAATCCGTATACTACAGTTATGGTATCTGACATGTTTTATACAATGGGTTGTGGTTTACTGAGTCCCAATACATTTTCAATGGTCTCTTTGTATACGATGGATAATAAAAAAAAGAATAGCAGGATTCAGTTAAGTACTGCATGAGAATCCCACTCTTGTGGTCCTTCAGTCTCCAACCCTAGATCGGGTTTTCTCTGTCTCTATGTGCGGGAGACACTCCAAGCGGATTCTACCAGAATCACAGTTTTTTTTAGATAAATAGGTAAATAGATGTAATTATCTTCAAAATTGTCATTGCCAGATGCTAAAAATCGAGGAGACGTTGCTAAGGTGCTGGGCATCCCTAGATGGCAGGTAGATAACCTGTATGTCACCTGGACAGCACCAGTTCTTGATGTTGGCGGTGTCCGCAAACTGGACGACGTCGCCAAGGTCGCTACCCTTTTGTTTATATGGGCTCAAGATTCAGGATATCCCATATTACCCTTAAGGTAAGTACACAGGTTATGACAATACTGGCAATATATTTAGCATGTTTATCAACTGCAGGCCAGCCTGAGACAGGTAGTCCTCACGCCTAGTCTAAGACAATTTTCGTGTGGTACACAAATCTGAAGGGGGATTCACACGACGGGATCCACGTACCTCACAGGGTGTTTTTCTGAGACAAATCCTGCTGAGATTCTGTACTCGAACACAATCTCTTCATTTAAATTGTAGGGTTTCATTTTCCTGAGACATGTTTTTTTCCTGCAATTGTTGGCGACATTTACTTCTAAAAAGGAACAGAATCTCATGAGATTTTGAACCCTGTGAGGTACATGAATCCTACCGTGTGAATCCCACTTTATAGCAAGGTGCCATCTTTTGCTTTTCACAGTACCAAGGAAAAATGGTGGATTGTATTCACATGGAAGAACACAGCTGGTACATAGTCTCAGACAAGGTCTCTTAACCGGGGGTAAAGTGGGATTCACACGGTGGGATTCATGTTCCTCAAAGAGTGATTGTCTGAGACAAATCCTATTGAGATCCGGTATTGGAACACAATCTCCTCGTCTGAATTAGAGGGTTTCATTTTGCTGGGACAAGTTTTTTCCTTGCAATTGTCGGCAACAATCACCCCTAACAAGGAACAGAATCTCATGAGATTTTGACTTTGAACTGGTTTAAAATTTAGAGGGTCATTTTGGTGAGAAAAATAGACCTGCTGCGACTATATACCTGCCCTAGCCAATAGGAGGCTAGCAAGCATGATTATATGCTTGTAACACCCTTCACCTCAAGAGTACTTGAGTCCCAGGGTGAGTATTCACCATGACTATTTTTAAGATTATGTACCAGCTGTGTCCCCCATGTGAATCAGATTCGCCATTTTCCCTTGAGACTGGTAAAAGCACTTTGCCATGATAATTTTGTACCAACCGAGGATTGTCTGAGACTAGGGGAAAGGTGTGATGTACACCAGTCTCAGGTACATGAGTCTCAACGTGTGAATCCCAATTTAGGTTGGGTACTTAGACGGCGACTCAGTGACCATCCCCATGCGAGTTGGGTAGATGCCACAATTCAGAGGAGAGGATTTTGTTCCAGTACAAAATCTCAGCAGGATTTGTCTCAAGCAAATACCCTGTGAGATAAATGAATCCCTCCATGCAAATTCCGCTTTATCTACAAGCCCAAGATCAATTCTGATATGCTTAATTACATATACAGTATGTAATCTTTTATGAAAGCAACACTGGAGAGAACCTTCTATCTCTCGGCAAAAGACAGAGCGCTGAGATGTTTCGAGAAATAGCAGCTTTTGAATAGGATCGGAGACTGGAAAACAGCTGTGAATTGTTGATTCTAATTACAGGAACCTCAATGATGCAGCTTTCCTAAAGACGTTCAATGCCATACACAAGGTGATGATGGCGAAACACGTCCACGACAGTCTAATCAACGCACCTTTCCCACTCAAAGTGACGCCAAACCGGGCCCTTGCGAAACTGAAATGTAGGTTCATTTTGCCTGCTTTATCTTGTCTCAGAGGCAATCCCTAAAAAGATAAATTGTTCTCAACATCATAATCCCACCTTTATGGAGACAATACAATCTTTTCGTTGCGTTACTAGTGCCATTCTAGACTGTCCCTGATACCTATGAACAGGAATGTCTAATTTAAACCTTCATCTTTCAGCGGCAAAGACTTATCCTGAACTTGAGCGTGGACTTTTCATGGCGCCAGGATCCTTGAGCAGCTTTGCCAGGGTTGTCAGTGAGCATCCGGGCTTAATGCGAAAAGGCAAAGAGGATATCACAGCCACCATGAAGTTCGTAAATGCACTGGACAAAACAGGAATCTTGTATTTTCCATAAAGGAAAGTTTAAGTAAGCCGGTCAACAATGGGTATTTAGTCAGATGGTATTCTAGGAAGGGTAATAGTTGTATTACTTTATATGAATATCATGTGAATTAAATAAATCATCAATGATTATAATCATTGCCAGTAATGCATGTGAATGATTATATTTTGATTCATCTGTACGTGATATAATTTAAATATAAACTTTCTTTTGCTCTTATTTACACGATCGGAATTTTGATAATCTCTGTGACACCCCTGCACATTTATGCGAAAATGTTAAATATCTTAACTAGTCTGGAACATTGCCGGAACAACTATTATGAAATGTTCCTACGTCAAATTGAGTGTCACATCTCGTTATTCTGCGAGATATGTGCACATTATGATAATAAAAAATGTGTCAACCTCGATGGGATTCTATTTATTAACTGAGATAAATATTCCTATCGGTAGAATATCTCGTGATATAAAAGGGCACCTGCCTTGGCATATATAACTAAAAAGATAGTCATGGACGTTTGCCGATTACTTCATTCCTTTAGTTCAAAACCATAAACAACGTGACAATTTATGACAAATTTTATTCCAGAATCATTTAGAAAGTTTGACTCGTGAAAACCAGGATGGCAGAATGGCTACTACAGAACGCTGCCATCTTTTGTTTCACTACATTTTACAATATCACATACTGACTTGATGATAAATGGACGGAAATAATGTTGTAATGGAGCTTTTACGCAAAGTCATCTTAGATATAAATGCTGTAATCTAAAAATTAATCTGCATATATCATATTCTCATATTATATACATATGATTTTTCATATGTGCACTAAACGGTATCACAGAAAGCTACTCAGAAACTTTATTTAAACAGAATTCTGTACACACAAATGGATTTCCATGATTTCCTTTTGTAAAATTGGCACCATCGGTTTGTCCTTTAGTGTCATATACATGTACACTAATATTTTGACCATAACATCTCTTCAATGCAGGTAATAAAAATATAGCTGGTTGATCTCCAATAGGCATAATTTCGAAATAAAATATATTGGAATTCCCGATCCAAGCAAGGGGTCCCCTTAAGTGGCAGTAAAATATACATCTAAGACTACATTCATGGAATGTAGCAAACATCACAGATAAGTACTTTATATTATATAAATAGTCTCTACACTTTGGGAAATGACTAGTTTTTTTAATATGCGCTGGCTTGGTTCATTCTTATTGATCACATAAGTGGCTCTTTGTGAAAGAACTCGCCGCTTGAATCCATAGATTCACATTCCCGTTACCAACAGTTGTCGGACAGCAAGATGTAAGTGTTTATATAAATACGGCCTTTCCATTTGATCGATCCATCTGAATTAGATCTACACTAACTTATGCCTACTGCTGTATTCCATTCTGGATATCCTGACTTCATATTACGCTTGGGTGTTTTCTGGATTAAGAATGGACTACAGGGACTAATCATCATATACATGCAAAACCTAGAAACGGGGGAAACATGAATAGTACTAAAAGCATAAAAAAACACCGGTTGAAGAAGCCAGTCTGACAGAATGTTTCCGGTTACTTTTTGCGCTCTATAGAAGTACAGTGTAGTCATGTATACTCTAATGACCAGGTCAGAAGAAACTGTAAACCAATCATAACCCAGTCATATCAATTGGACGGAGGAATTATTTTAGATTCCTTAAAAGGCAATCCATTGGACCTATTTCCATCCAGGATCTTAACACTGAGAAAAATACACACCATATTACGAAACAATACTGATTATCTCCCAAATCCTTATAGCCAGGATAGATATTGAAAAACGTTATACATAGGTAAAATTCATTCGTTCAGCCTTAAAAGCATTTGAGATGGACAATGTTTGAACCCATGTCTAAATATTCCTCGTATGACACCCAGCTATTGGCGAAAGAAGGTAGTGAGGCCAGCACCGCACCTCCCTGCCAAACACTGAAGTATCGGTCATTTGGTGACGTCACTTGCACATTTCCGACCACACTAGGTGGCACCAGCGCTGCTACTTCCTCCTGAAGACGATCCTCGAAACCAGGCAGCATGGTCGTCCCACCTATAAGAGGGGATACATGTCGTCCATGAAATATGGTAGTGGTCTCACTGTTGATTGTACATACTGATATGTGTAATAATAATTGAAGTTTGCTCTCTCGGAACAATACGCCCTCCAGAGGTTACTAAACTCCCCATTATCGCCCGGGGTAAATACAAGTTCCGCTCGCGACTGACTGGGCACACCACGACTGCATGAACCACAATTTCCTTATTCATAATTGGAGAAATTAAATATAAATTCGGATTTATAAGTAGAAATAGCCGAAATATCCATATCTGGCATCAGAATTTCAATATGAAGATTTCTGAAAACGGTTAAACTGGATAATTGTGGGTTACGGTTCAAGGGTCTATCACCATACCATGTCGGCAACCAGGGAACACCAGAACTTGTAAACAGGCTGAATTCTGGGATACCTCAATAGGGTCTATGCCCAGATCTTGTCATTTGAAATGTTATTTGTAGTTTAAACACAACATCTTCATCTTATGAGGAATAATCATCTTCTGAAGATATTTCTTGCATGAGTTATAGGTAACTTTTGGTGTTCCAAGTATATATAGACAGTACTGCTACTGACAGTTGGTCAAGCTTGCCTTCAGCATGTAGCTTTTCCCAGTCATACTCATCATATCCTTTAAATAGTATTTCTACATGATGCTGCTACCATATGTGACCTTTGTCTCATTGCCTTGTGGAGCTCCAGCTAAAGTAGGCAGATTATGACCAAAACTACTCCCTTAGATATTTCTCTAAGTTAGAGAGGGTTAATTGGTCAGTAACACCATTTCAGTCTATTTATATTGTTTGGCAATATATTATTATCATTCAGCAAGTAGCCCTTAGGATCCGCACATCAATATTTGTAACATATATGGCTAATCATATGGTCTTCAACGTTGGTCAAACTTAGCTATGCCTGTCAAGATATATAATCAAAGTATACCTGAGAGGACGATGTTGGAGAAGAGTTCTTGTCGCAGGTCTACATCACAGGAATATACACTGTTGAAGGTACTAAAGTGAATCCCGCCATGCTCATGACCTATGAGACTAGGGTCAAACAGAACCTCTGGGCACCTGCAGAAAAGAATGAGACATTATAATGAACAGGTACAAAGGACGCAGTTTTACCATGCGAGTCCAATTAATAACAAATAGGTGCTTCTTAACTGAAAGACCATTGTATTAGAGACACCGGTCAACTGTGAACTACGAATGACACGTTCTATGGATATGTTCTAAAGCCCATAAGACAGCGACATCTACCACCGATTTTCACCGATCCGATCGACGGTAATACTCGGCAACGATCATGTCACAGTCTTAGGGCCCCGGGCCGTGTGAAAGACAATAATGTGAAGTTTAATCACTTCTGCTATATTTAAGATACCAGAATACTGTTTTCAGACCTATAACCGCATCGGTCTCCCCTATAAATCGGTGTATAATATTTGGATGTAGGATATGTAGATACATGCCATCGGTATTTAAACGGCCTACTCAGAATCGGAAACAGTCGGTGAAGTACGTACAGTGACAAACTTAAGGTCAGGTAGAGTCGGTCATTACCCCCATGCTAAAAATGCCCTATCAGATTATAATCGGGTCTGTAAAGTGCGTACAGGGACATTAATGAAAATAACGTCTTTTCTAATGGCTCAGTTCCCGGAAAATCCTGCATATGTAACAGTTTCCGGGATGTGGTGTTCATTCTGGGATACAGTCACATGGAAATAGGATGTGAAGTGTATGGAGTGCTTTATAATTGGAGAGTAATTGTGAAGTTGAGCTCTAATTATCCGCGACGCCCTTTCTCGGGCCCCTAGCGAACGACCTCGGCTGATATCATCGCACCTTCTCACTGTGGCGGCCTTTTGTTCAAAGAAGAAAGTAACTTTGCCACCTCCCGCCCCACAGCTCAGGTTGTTTTTACTCAAAAACAAATTATTACGGCAAAATACTGACTTTCCACATCGTTTTTCCACTTTCCATTTACTCTGTCTCCTCCCGTTTCAGAAGTAATGTTTTTCCTCCAATTTGGCTCGCGTTGAGTTAATTATGTGTAGCACCTTTCGACGTTACACAGCATTGGCGACATTCTCATGGCAATTGACATAATTTACTGGAAGTAGTACACTGGCTAAGTGGAAACTCACCAGAATCTATTATTTATTATCTAACTGATGGTTGTAATGGTCTTAAGTGTAATTCCATATATGTATAACAAAAGTAGGTAAGGTAACTGCTGCGTTAAAGTGAAAATTTATGAAAAACATACCTGAAACGTTCTGCATTCAAAGACACTGATCTCCCGTCTGGTAAAGTGTAAAACTCCTCAAAGTCAGAAGACGTCTCCGCTTTTCGCAAGTCACCTGTGAAGTCTTTACTGACAAAGCAATGCTGCTCCTTCATATCTCGAACAATCTCATGCTCAGCTGAAGTGGTAAATGTATGCCCTTTCTCATATAGGAGCTGTAGGAGAAAGATAAGAACGGTGTGAGTCGCGGAATTCTGCAAACTACTATCTGGAGGAAATATTCTAATATGATGTAGCTTAGTTTGAAAAGGCTGATACAATATACTGAGATTCATATTAAGATCTTTAGCCTTTACCTGAGAAAGGTATAACTCATTTTATTACGATATGATACCCTAACGGTAAATACAATTTTCTATACAAGCACTATCAACTATCCTTTGCAATTTTTACAAAGTATTACTTCTCATTGAATTATCTCCTCACCTTAGTCATGTACTGTGTCAGGTCACGACCGGCAAGGTTCAGTCGTTTAATGGCATGCGGAAGGGCATAGCCTTCATAAATGGGCACAAAATGGCTTACTCCATCCCCACTATCCACGACTATACCTTGAATAGGAAACAAGGAAAATGTTATTATCGGCTAATTGATCACAAATAAACTAGGTGATACAAACCGAGAAAAAAAGATTATCAAATGTAGATGATTCATATCAATTGAACCTGTTCTTTGCGATGATTGTTGTACTACTTACAGGTTTGTCCTACGGTATTTCTAAAACCGTATTATATATTAATATACACCTATGGCCGAACATGTACGAAATACTGCCCGCTGCTAGGGGTGTAGTATAAATAATGTTCGCGCCCGCTGTGACAACGGGCCTTAGTGAATCGCAGTAGTCTTTTTGCTCTTTGTAAAGTTAATGAAACGGGTTTTTAAACGATTGGGAGGTGTATAGTAATAAGAAAACGTAGTGACTGAGCCTGTACGGTGTCCGTTCTCGGTCATTTGATGAAAAAATACGGTATTTTCATCATCAAATGACCTCGACCGGCCATCCGTACGGGTTCAGTAACCACGTTTTCTAATATTCATTTAGCACTGCCCATGAACATATCTGTCGCTTGATTGTGGCGAATTTACCGTGCATTTGGGGAATACAGCAAACACTGATTGAATCACTGGATGTGAGACCCGCCAAATAAGCAATACATCTATTTCTACCGATAACCAATGAGAGTAACTACCTGTCGTTCTACCAGACGCATAAAGGGCTAGCACGGCCTGGATGGCGAAATATACGCCTGGCACCTGGAACGTCTCAAAGAGGAGCTCCATCATCTGTTCACGGTTCTTGCGAGGGTTGAGAGGAGCCTCTGTTACCAGCACAGGGTGCTCAGCCGGATTTATCCGCAGTTGATCCTCGAAGGCATGCTGCCAAATCTACCAAAGAGTCCAATGAGGTGGAACGAGGTACAAATATATATAGGCAATCGAAAAATGGTACATGCAAGCATAGAACTGTTAGAAACTAAAATTTTCTTAATGGAACTGAACATCTACCGCAGAAGAAAATTGTCTTATAAGAAATGTAAATTACAAAGTTCACGAAAATTCCCTGAATCATTTGAAATCTTTTCGCGTGTAGAAATGTTGACAATATCGCCGAAAACAACTTAAACCCACCAGTTCCATGTCGGCCCAGTCAGTGATGATTCCGTGCTCCAATGGGTACTGAAGCTTTAGCACTCCGCGCATGTTCTGGGCTCCCGACCCTACGTAGTGCTCCTCCATACGTCCCACAGACACGTCCTGAGCACAGAACAAAGTCAGTTTATGGATGTCTTAACGGGGCTTAATGTGAATGAAATCGTTAGGATTCCAAACGAGCAAAGACTATAACCTAATATATAAGTAGTGTTACAATCAACTATATCCCCACACGATTCCTTACTAAAGCTGCCATGCGACAATGGCTTTATTTCATGCTATATTCATTTCACTCCCATTTCCATGAAACATGTACAAAGGTTTCGCAACTATGGCATGCCTCAATACATCTATCAAAACACAATTTAAGCAAGCAGATACGCATCTAGGCAGATAATCTTAGAGGGGCATATAAGTAATACCCATGAATAGATGAAACTGACATAGATACAGGAAAACCTACCTCATATTTGGCTCGTCCAACAAGGGCAGGGAAGATGGCACTTGGTAAATCCTGATCAGCGAACCCACACTTGCACATGCCGCTCCCGTTGTCAATAATAATTGGTGTCTTCAAATTCGCAAGCTGGAAATAGCAATTCTTTGTCCACTATTTCTAATTCTTGTAAATAAATCCAGGTTACTGAACAAATACTCAATTTAAAAATGAAAGTAAAGCAATTAGTTTTGCTTACGTAATGATGGACATTGTATTTAGCACGTCTGAGAACAGTTATAAATTGGTGACACATTAAACCGCATTATATTCTTTATGTCAAAAACATAAGCCTTTAACACCGTTATCATACGCTTAAAATCAAAGACATGGCAACTATGCTTATAATCCAATATTGAGACGAAGCAGCATCTACGACAGTTGGATGATCAACGCCGAACAAATAGTAGAGGTATTGGTTCTCTGAAATGACGTCCCATGGGAATAGGATCCATCCTTATTTGAAACCTGACCAGAGGTCTTCTAAGGAGCTAACGGTATGAAGGTCAACTGTATAACTAAAACACCACAGGCACCTAATTTTACCTTCCCCAAACCTTAACAATAAACGAAACTGCAAATAATCACCAGAAGAACCTTTTAGGAAGCCAGAACTACCAGGAATGTTTGGTATTTGGGTATATATAGGACAAAGGAGATATGGGAAATGGATGAATTCCTTTCATCAATCACATCGTGAAATAATTCATAGAATCCGAAATGACAGTGGGTGTATGTTTTCTTAATGCCAAAGACGGGAGATAAGCATAATTGAAAAATTAATGATATTAGTCCATCAAAGCATAATGAATATGCTTATTGTCAGCCAATCTTAGATGGAAGTAAACTATACTTATTTATATGTCTCGTTCTGGTGGGCATTCAAGATATATCTTAATGGGAATAGGAGAAAATATACCAATGCTCTGTGTTTTACGTGAAAGTATTGTAAGGTTTGGATGCATGCAACTTCTCATGATTTTTTACTTATATGTATTTTGAAAATAGTAAAATGCATTAAATTCTATTTGCTAATTATATAGAAGGAAAGTCAAGATAGAAATTCCTAGATTAGTGCATATAAAAATACTATAATCCATCTTCAAATTTTGTTGGCCTCAATGTATCTAATTACATATGATTATGCTTGTATCTAATTACATATGATTATGTTTTTTACTTTGATTCTTTTCGGTAGATTACAGGTAATGATCCAAAATGACGGAAGTTGGATTATAGTGAATCGTGTCAGTTTTAGGCCACTTATCCTGCAGCTGGTACCCACCTCCATACTGTGAGAAGCTATAGGAAAAGCATTAGTCCATGCTGAACCACCACCAGCCGCGACCTTGACCTTCATATGCGCATGCTCTTTGACCTCAGACCTTTCTGCTGTGTCTCCGAGGTATTCATTCTGGTCATGGACAGCCTCACATGTACTGCTAGAAACCGACATCTGTGAAACTGAGTTTGCAGCACTGCAGTTATTCTCTTTACTTTCAATAAAATGATCAATCTCATTGTTAGTTTTCAGTGGGGCTGATGCCTGAGGTTGTGATACATTTTCATTCAAGTCAGTTTCCGGTTTAAAATCACAGTATCTTTGTATATCTGACATATTCTGGTTTTTGTCTATTTGCATCTGTGATACATCAAGACTGTTCCATTTTTTTAGATTCTTTGTACCACTCCTTGGTGTATTAACTGGAGTAGAATCTCCTGAGCCAAAAACATCATCTGCAACATCACTGCCACTTATGGACGGTAAATGCTTCTTAGAGCTTAATGGATTTCCATCCATCTCATTCCCCTCAGGGGATCTCATCACTGGTTCATATCTACTGATTCCTGAATCTGAGGGATGGATCAGCCCAGGGAAAGAGGTAGCTTCGTCAGTATTCTGATCAGGTTCTTTCGGTAAAGCACGATCCAATTTTTTACATTTATTCGCGATACTTTCATTCAGTGTTTCAGCATATTTCAAGGAATTTCCATCCTTAATGGCAGTCTGAAATTCCTTTTCCTCCTGCTCCTTTTCTGCACTGATAGATTGCAGCATATCCCTGAAATCCATCTGTTTAACAATACCCGATTTTGAACAACTGGTTCCTGAGGACGTACTTGATAAGTCAACTCGAGCATTGAGCGACTCCTTCTGGCTCAGCTTTCGTTTGGCGCTGCTCAGTCCCTGACGTGGAGATGAGTTGGCACTGTTGGAAGCATCGAGTGCCTTCATTAAGCGAAAGTCTGTGCTGTTGAGGGTGAAAACACCACTCTCACCACTAACACTGCTGTCATAGACCTCTCTTGGTGGGGACCCACTACCACTGCTCTGAGAGGAGTCTTGCTGAATCGTAACATCAGCAACTTGTAAAGAATCTGGCCTGAAAATAACTGTGTCAGGATGCAGAGCTGGACTTGGAGTATCAGTACCTGAACTGAGTGACGACTCAGAATGTGGCAGTAGCTCTACACTAGTTGCCGCCACCATCTGTGTCTGTTCTCCGTGGAGAATGTCCTCCTGTTCCTGCACAAAAGATAATGAGGGTGAGTACGAATGGCATATTCAAACTAACTATAAAGATTTCTTTATTAAATCACCTGTTCTTTATCTCTTATATAAATAGCATATCTGGCACATTTAACAAAGTAAGGCAATCAGTCTTGTTGTTTAAACAGATTTAGAAATTGGTATTTGAAGTTGGCTATCAAAGTTTTAGACACACCAATTGAAATTCAGGTAAAATATTCCAGAGATGCCGAATACTATATATAAGACAGCAACAACTGTTAAATGAGAATACAAATTCACTGGCGACTCATGATACCTGAAGGAGGTGGTGTGTACGTGTGAGCGATTGCTCTACAGCATCTTGCTTTAATTGCTCCTCATGGACACGGAGGTCATCTAATGTTTCTCGTGCCTTCATCAAGTCTTCCTCATCAGTTTTTCTGAAGGATTAATGTCCAACAATGAATTCAGCTTAGATATAATACTTAGAGATTACTTAAAGAACGACATAACATGCACTTGCGTAAGTTGAATAAGTTCACTGAAATCTTTATCTCCTTTAAATCTCTTTAGAATGAGTAATCTATTGGTTTTCATGGATAACCTTGAATGTTGAATTCAAAATTTGCTTAAGTCCCCACACCCACTAAAAAGAGACCACGTAACCGACACGGGCAACGACATGGGCTGCGACGGAAAACAGTTTTCTTCAATTCTTTCATAAATAAGGACGGGGGCATATGACCTTTAAAGATTCTATGAGTAGTACTACACATTTACTATAATTTGTGAAAGTTTGAAGAAAATGACATGGATTTTACTAAGTGAAATTGAACTTTTTAGAATCTAGTGTCGAAAGGCCTATCGGGGGGTGTCGGAAGCAAAATCGTAGCAAGTGGGTGCGGGGCATAATATTTAACACTGACACTCTAAAATATTATATCATTTTTGTTGAAAAAGTATTCATTTATGTGAACTTCACATTTGTGTTTTAAAACCTAGTGAAAGGTGCAGTTTTACAGAGCACGCATTTATTCTCCATTGAAAACACTACACCCCATGCTCAAACCGGTGTATGCTCGATCCATGCAAAGTAGGATACACATTTAATTGCAGAGTGAGTCTTTATTAGAATGACGGAACCAATACCACTCTCAATATGATGAGGTAATTAGGTGACAGCGAGCTTTTTCAAACTACTGAGGTCTCATTTCATTCAAACTACAATCCTTTATAAAACAAAGCAGTACTTGAGGTGCAAAGTGCTGTCAGCAGCACGAAGACATGCGAATAACTCGTGTTAAAAGTAAGGAACAAGAGGGCATGTGCTGGATTGTGATATCAATAGGACTGGCTGGAAAAACGTTCATAATTTCCCAAAATGCAGTAAAGATGCACAACGATTCAGGAGGTTATGACATCCATGCCATGAAGCATTTCAAGATATAGTTGATTCTGACCTTAAGAGGGCATTAATCACTGTCCTAGTGAAAAAGAGATCATGTCCTTGTGGTGCCTAGAATAAATTGCAGTTGCGACCATTACCAATTTCAGACCATCACTAAATGTAAATTCGTATTTTTCATTGCTAATACCATCTGGAATGTAGCATTTTTTGGGGGTAAATTCACATATAGATATGTTTTTCCTTATGTCTCTATCATGATGTTCCTGTAAAATGACAAATCTTACCTGTTCTCCTTAGCATGTTTCCATTTTTCCATATATTCGGCCATTCCATCCTCAGTTTCGTCAATTTCTCCTGCCTCAGCTAATAACACTTCACTTCCTTCTTCTTGGTTGCGCATCCATGCTTCGATGTCAATACCAAATCCTGCGCTTTTAACATAGTTACTCAGTGCATTAAAGTCTTCATTCCCCTGAATCAGATCGGCATGTTTGGCAGTTAGGAGAGTTTCAGAGGGGCCTTGATGGCGGGCATTATTGGAAACAACAGCATCAAGACTGTGATATTTCTGCTCACCATCTCCAATGTTTGTACCTGAGACTGGCTGATGATTACCTTGTTGGGTTGATTGTAACTCAGAGTCCTTAGCACCATAGAGTTTGGGGGTGCGTGAGCGAGCACCTTGACTCCTGCTGTTGACATCACCATTTGCTGACCTCTTTGTATTGTTCAGATGGGACTCAGAAAGCATTTCCGCAAGAGTAGATGTCACCGTGTTTTCTGAAAGTTCAAACTCAAGATGGTTCCGACTGTTAAAGGGGGGAACTTCAGAATCGGTGACACCATTAACAGGTTTACTTAAAGAACTCTTGTTCAGATCTCTGATCTGATTACTATGAACACTTTCACAGTCACACATTGAAGCCATCAATTTAAGTTTATCCTCAGCAGCTAATTGACTATTGACTATTATATCTATGTTGTTCTGTACAAGGCGTAGGCGACCGTCTTTTTCATAGGCTAGATTAGGCAGGCTGTATGCATGGGCCAAAGAGGGATTTAAGGGGTGACTTTGCTGTTGCACATCTAGACCTTGTTCATCTCCTTCCTGTAATGCTGTCATCCTTCCATGTCCTGCACTATAATTTGGGCTCAAGCCATTTGTGCTGACAGAGACACCAGAGCCGTCCCCACTACTGTGTGTATGTGCTATTCCCGAGTCTACTAAACTCTCATAACTATGTGGCCTACCACTCCGCTGGTCATTGCTGTGAATTAAGGGTGCTTGAATAGTTCTATGATCCTGGGGCAGGTTTTTCTTAAGGGCATTAATGTCTATGTGTTTTAATGAGGAAGGGAGCTCGGATTCTCCAACGGTTTCTGCACCATGTAGAGAGACATAGAGTTCTTTGTCAGTCCGTTGCTGTTGTTGTAGGTCCTCCTCATCGAGTGTGGATGCGAGGTTCTGCATGCTGCGGCCATTCCTTGGTCGAGGAGGTCTCCTTCTTGGGTCATCTACATCACCATATATGCCAAAAGACTGCTTCCTCTCAACACCTCCTCCTCTATCAGTATAACTTTTTTGCGCATTGGAGGACTTTGTGATGCCACGCAAATCTAACCTTGGCACTGCTGCAGCGGCCTGCTGACCAACCAAATGAATGTTGTGCTCACTTTGGGAAGCTCTCACAGGACTCCGATGGTCTCTTCGTCGACCCTTTTTTGCATTCAGTACGTGAACATGTTTCTTGGAATGAGGTTTGCTCATTTGACTTGTTCCATCCAACTGCTCATCAAAATAGACATTTTCAGTGACACCACTCAAACGCAGCTTCGGGGTGCGAATGATTCCACCATCTGTCGTCGAGGTGGATTCAGTTTCAGAGGAGATGAAACCACTGCTATCTGGCTGCCATAGCCTGGCACTAACGTGGCCAGGATTTGCATTGCTACGACCATCGTTCTCAATCAGTTTAGATAGATCCATAGTACTTGTTGTCATGTTGAGGTATATTTCGTCTTTGCCTTGGTTCATCTGTTCTCTCCAAAGAATGACATCCTGAAGGTCACGCAGAGAAAGATGTTCTGGAGTCACCAGCAAAGACCGGATAACTGTCACTCTGGAATAGATAGAAATGAAATTCAAAAACTATATTATTTGAGGTTCAATTCTGCATAAGTCTCTTTGACGCTTTATAAAAGAGCCATTGATTATATCAAATTCGAAGGTCAATACTTAAATAAAATAAGAAATGCTACACTGAAATATGAACCATCTAGCGAGCAGTAAATATGGAATCATAGAAAGACAATATCAATAAAGAGGATATAGTCGAGAATATTAGACAATTTTGTTAAAAGAAATTATAATAAACCCCTTCGCACTTTTCTTATAATTGCCTCATTAACGAGAATGTTGTCTAACCTGGATATGAGAAGTCTCGCTTGATTTCTAATATTGATGTTGTCAATGACAGGAATGACATTTTTCATCTTGGTGAGGTTTTCTGATGAAGGCAGTGGGTGGTGTAAAATAAAGTCTTCTATTGCAGCTCTCCAAGCACTGCTTATGTAGGGGGCTGCGTTTACGGGTCTCGATCCAACATGGCGTGGTGAGGATATCAACAGCTGGACCGGTAGGAACTTTAGGGTATGTCTGTACCACTTTGTCAACTGAAAGGACGAGAATGAAATGAACGGAATGATGGACACAATATTTCAAAAGGTTCTATCAAAGATGGGAGATCTTAGTAGAAATACAACAGGCAAATAAATAAATAAATAAATAACCACTTTCGCAGAAAGCCATTTCAGTGTAAAATAAGGGCATCAAAAGGCACTACATAACCACAAACAGAAGCAAACAAGTGGAACCATGCGCTGCTAGTTAGTCACTTACATTTATGTTATGTTATTTTCGTTTATCTCTACCGTGCAATTAATGCCTCAACCAACGTAATATACGATTCTAGTTAATAGGATCTTTGTCTTGCATGAGCACGGTATGAAATATGGAATCCTTAAAGTGTTAACAATATATGTAGGCAATATAGCCCAGCACGTGCGTTTGTAATGTGTAGATATCCAAAATATCATTCGTTAGAGGTTAGTCAAAAGCCTGGAGGCGACTTCCCTTACTCTTAGGGATAATGCATCCACCAAAAACAAAAAATGAAAAGTGTAATAGAAATACCATAAGTTGAAATACCATTACCTAAAAACCCAACCTGGAAAACATCCGAACTTCAAAATTTCACTTTTAACATAATTTTATCGATACCAAACGTAAATGCGAGATTAGATAATGAATTGGAAATTAAAAGGAAAATCTATACACCATATTTGAAGGATCCCTCACCAAACATCTCCGTAAATATTTCATGCATACGTCCGAAAAGAGTATAGAGGCATGTAGACTTTCATGGTTGAACAGCATATTAAACTTTTTGTAAATATGATTTCTTTTTACATCAGAAAGATATTTTGGGAAGACAATTTCACTGAATCCTTATTTGAAAGATTCATCTTTTCCTTCAAAAGCATAATGGTTTTGAATTTAAGAATAAAAGTAAAAACTTAAACCAAAAGAATACAGCCTCTATATGATGCTTCCCAGCTAGCGGTGTGTCAGCATGCACTACGCGACTAAACCAACCTTCTGTAACTGTCTGTATATAGACAGACTCGTTTCTTTGTCCTCACTGGAAGCCTGTCAAGGGGGGCAAACAAACCACAAGCAAACTGTAGCTACCGACCTACACTCTATGACAAATACTTCTTTTTTTCTGACCAATTCAGGTCATTTATTTTCATTGCATTCCCAACTGAGCAGTTTATAGGAATCTTTCATATAAATGACGTCAAAGTGATTAATATTTTTTTTCAATTCAAATTGATGTGTTATTTCTACATGTTCAGTTTGTTTCCTAAAAACATATGAAACATGCTTACATCATGCAAAGCAAATACTGCATGCAATAATTACAACGGTGGAAGCGATAAGAAGATCAAAGAAATTGAAATCGTGCTCATGTGCTTCTAACTTCAACATACTCACGGGCATTATTATCTTATTTTAATATTCGTAAAGGAAATATATACAAAATGAATCCGACTAATGATGAAAAAGGGGAGAGTTAACATATCATATTCATAACAGGATGCTTTAAATAACCCTTTTTTACATAAATAGATTCGTATCAAACTGCGGAAGTGGTTGGGATGTCTTTAGAATCATATATCTGATGCATTCATGTGATTATCTATTCTAAGGTGTGAATAACAAGTATGAGATTTGGTGTTGATGCTTTTGTGACATGACTTAAAGTGTCCATTACCTTGACTGCACTCAGAAAAAATGCGTGAACATTAAGATAGACTTGATGTTTCTTCTCCACGGCCCTTTTGAAATACTCCACAGTGGCCTGGAACTGGCGGGTGTAAGCTAGGGTTGGCTCGGTCTGACTTTTAAGGCCGCCATTTTGCTGCTGCTTGGCATGGCCACATTCTTGAAGAAGGCTCTCAAACTTCTTCAGGATCTTTTCTGCTAACCACAGCACATTCTGGAAAATGATCAAGATAAGTAAGTATACAAGGAAATTTGGATATCGCAGCTCTGGCTATTTTCAAACTATTGGTTCCTCTGATTAGATTTGATCTGCTGGTTCAGCATCCATACACAAGATAAACTTTAATATTTGATGGGATTTGCTCTGTGCAGGTATCATACGTGATGGAACATACTGCAAATAATTTAGGGAATACATGTTCTATATTGATATCATTGATACATCTAGGATGATGTTCTAGGAATCACAACCTCCTATTCGATCTATCTTAATATAGAAAAACCTATATGAATATAATGTTTTTATAGATGAAGATACCCAAGAATGGAGATCTACCTTTGCGATTGACAGGAATCCAGTTTCAAAGTGATTCTTGAATATTTCCGCCTTGCTGAGGCAGTCGGCGATATCCGAGTCCTGATTCACCGTTGGCAATCCGACATTCTGCATCCACTCAGTTACCTGAAAACATGAAAAATTCAAACCGATTTGTAATATTTGCCTATCCATATGCATATTTGCCTATCAATAGGTCAATGTATAATTCTAAATGGAATATTGATTTCAGATGATAAATACAGTTCTCTACCCATCAACGGCATATCATTGTAATATCAATGTACAAAAAAGGGAGGCTTTAGGGCTATGTTGATAAAAGTCGCACATACATATTTTATGATTTACACTGTCTTGTCAGAAGTAAAAACGGCTCTGGCGGATTCTGCTACCGAAATATATAAAATCAATAATACCCTTCCACTTATGGATAAAAGGAATTAACAGCAATGAATATCATAGACAATATGTTTCGTGCCTATTCAATGTCTTATGTATTATGGTAATCTGGCTAAACAATGCAACTTTATATGCTATGTTAGCATTCACGATTTATCAGTTTATCAGTTCATATCAAACTTTAAAACCAACCTTTTCTGCTTTGACCTTATACTTGTTGACTTTGGAGGCGAGCATTATGCGGTCCTCGGCCTGTTGCCATAGCGACTTGAGCTTCTCTCTGGCACTGGTGAGCCTGTTCCTGTAGTCTACTACCTTGACTTTGGTCTCGGTAAAGGTCACTGTCTGTGTGATGTCGTTGTAACCTTCATGTTTATGAGGTGCCGACAGCTTTTCATGCAATCCTTTACATTTATCTATCAGGTGTTCCAAGTTGATGTCCCTGTAGTGGATGTATACAACGTTTTTCATTTGTCAAGTAAATCTTTTATGTTGTACGTTTAATACAGAATTGCGTGCATTAGTATAGGACTTGCTCCGTAATGCACTTCGGATTTTCACCCTGTTGTCAAGTATAGAAATCTTTTAGCAATATTGTTTTGAACTATGGCTTATTTACCAGACTATGATAAGAAAAAAACGTGGTCAAGGAGCCCGTAGGGATGGTCGTTCAAAATCTTTTGATGCCATAAATACGTCCCGACGCCGAAGGCAGAGGGATGTATTTATGGCATCACAAGACTGAGAATGGCATCCCTAATGGCCCAGTCACTCCTTTTTCTTATCATTACATACGTAAATATTAAAAAAAACCTGTAATTTTACGTCTTTATTTTATGTACCTGTTGACTCAAGGTATTCACTACGGGCACAGTGCACCCGAATATTCACTATGGCCACAGTGCGCCCGAACATTGTTGATACTGCACCCTTAGCAGCGGGTAGTATTTCATGGACGTTCAGTCATAGGTATGTAATAATAATGCTAGTTATCTTGATACCCACTACTCTGCCTGTCTACCTACATATATTGATGGAATACAACATTAGCTGCCCAAAATATACTAAAGCTGTTTATGGAACGAAGCCGCTCAGATTCCAATAGAGCAGCTCAGAGATCATTCTAGTCAGTGCCTAACAGGATGCGAGGTTGAAGGATAGAGTAATGACTCAAAGGACAGACCTAACCATTCCGCAGTAATATACTGCATGATGACCGTATATTTATAAAAGCCCTAAAATGTATCAAGTACGTATCGTTACTTTATACGTCTTGGTGGCCATGTAAAATTGAATGCAGCCACCACATTGCACACGTCCCAGGGTCCAAATCCTTGAATTGTGACCTGTATGTTACCTCTGGCCGAATGGCAGGTGGTGGCTTCAAAAACCCGTGAGTTCACCAAATGGAACAACCTGATGCTTGACCAGTGCACTTTGATCAATAATTCTAAAACACAAGAATATACAAACTGTTGTGTAAACATGTGATCAACTTTCGAAGAATATAACTCGCACAAACTTATACACATCATTTCTCGGAGTATTCTTCTTTTATGGCTCAGTCACACCGGGAAACGGAAGAGTTACGTAAGAGTACGGACGTGTCGAGCGTGATCCGGTGGCCTCCGTAGGCAAAAGTTGAACGGAAGGAGGCCCCCGATGAGACGCACCGGAGGAGAAACGGTCAAGTTGCGTACAAATACGGATGAGTTGCGGAAGAGTTGCGGAAGAGTAACGGACAATTACGGACAATTACGGAAAGTGGTACGGAAGAGTAACGGACGCCAACGGACGCCAACGGAGGATTAACGTTAAATTGCGGAAGAGTTACGGATATTTACGGAAGAGTAACGGAAAGGTTGCGGAAACTTTACGGAAGCATATATCCTACATCCCTACACCCTACATCCCTACATCCTACACCCCTACATCCCTACATCTGTATATCCCTACATCATACACCCCTACATCATTACATCCTACATCCCAACATCCTACATCACTACATCCCAACATCCTACATCACTACATCCTACATCACTACATCCTACATCACTAGGCTACATCCTACATCATTACATCACTGCATCACTACATCCAACATCCACACATCACTACATCCTACATCACTACATCCTACATCACT
This sequence comes from Alentia gelatinosa, assembly GCA_950022655.1. NCBI lineage: Eukaryota > Metazoa > Annelida > Polychaeta > Phyllodocida > Polynoidae > Alentia > Alentia gelatinosa. The sequence continues at coordinate 34,498,665 of OX465584.1, forward strand.
ACATCCTACATCCTACATCACTACATCCTACATCACTACATCCTACATCACTACATCCTACATTCTACATCACTACATCCTATATCACTACATCCTACATCACTACATCCTACCTCCTACATCCCTACATCCCACATCACTACATCCTACATCACTACATCCTACATCACTAGGCTACATCTAGATATATTTACGGAAGAGTAACAGAAAGGTTGCGGAAACTTTACAGAAGCATATATATCCTACATCCCTACACCCTACATCCCTACATCCTACACCCCTACATCTGTATATCCCTACATCATACACCCCTACATCATTACATCCTACATCCCAACATCCTACATCACTACATCCCAACATCCTACATCACTACATCCCTACATCCTACATCCTACATCACTACATCCTACATTACTAGGCTACATCCTACATCATTACATCACTGCATCACTACATCCAACATCCACACATCACTACATCCTACATCACTACATCCTACATCACTACATCCTACATCACTACATCCTACATCACTACATCCTACATCCTACCTTCTACATCACTACATCCTACATCACTACATCCTACATCACTAGGCTACATCCTACATCGTTACATCACTGCATCCAACATCCACACATCCGACATCACTACATCCTACATCCTACATCACTACATCCTACATCACTAGGCTACATCCTACATAGTTACATCACTATATCCAACATCCACACATCCTACATTCTACCTCCTACATCACTACATCCTACATAACTACATCCTACATCACTACATCCTACATCCCTACATCCTACCTCCTACATCACTACATCCCACATCACTATGTGGATGTAGTGATGTAGTGATGTAGGATGTGGGGATGTAGGGATGTAGGATGTAGTGATGTCGGATGTGTGGATGTTGGATGCAGTGATGTAATGATGTAGGATGTAGCCTAGTGATGTAGGATGTAGTGATGTAGGATGTGGGAATGTAGGATATAGTGATGTAGGATGTAGTGATGTAGGATTTAGTGATGTAGGATGTAGTGATGTAGGATTTAGTGATGTAGGATGTGGGGATGTAAGATGTAGGGATGTGGGGATGTAGGGATGTAAGGATGTAGGGATGTAGGATGTAGTAATGTAGTGATGTAGGATGTAGTGATGTAGGATGTGGGGATGTAGGGATGTAGGATGTTGGGATGTAGGATGTAGTGATATAGAATTTAGGGATGTAGGAATGTAGGAATGTAGGATGTGGGATGTAGGATTTGGGTATGTAGGATGTAGTGATGTGGGTATGTAGGATGTAGTGATGTAGGATGTAGGGAAGTAGGATGTAGTGATGTAGGATGTAGGAGGTAGCACATCCCTACCTATATATCTAGTGAGAAAGCTCTCCGTAATGCTTCCGTAACACAACCGTAACACAACCGTACCACAAGAAATACCTCCGTTCCTTTACCGTTATTATGCCGTTTATATCCGTTTGTATCCGCAAGTCTTACGTTTCTCTTCCGTTATACATCCATAATGCTTCCGTAAGCATCCGTTAGGCTTCCGTTGACATACGTTGCCATCCGTATACATCCGTAACGTGTCCGTTAGAAAAAAAAACCACGGCTGAGAAACGGAAGAGCAACGGAAGAGAAACGGAAGAAAAAGGAAAGAAAACGGAAAGAAACGGAAGAAAACGGAAGAGTAACGGAAGAGTAACGGAAAATGTATCAGTGTTCTTCCGTAACCTCTCCGTTCAAAGTTTTCAACATGTTGAAAACTTTGACGGACCTCTTCCGGACCCCTGCGGATGTGTACGGATGCGAACGGAGCGATACGGAGGTCTAACGAAAGAGTTGCGTAAGAAAGCGGACTTCAACGGATGACCATTTTTTTCTTCCGTTTCTTTCCGGTAGGCTTCCGTAACCCCGGTGTGACTGAGCCATTACTAGCCGTCTAATAAAGCAAATTCAGGTATTCTTCAAAATATTTACCAGAATATGCTACAAGAAGAGGTAACCCAATATCATGGGTAACTCACCGCATGATGTAGTTGTATTTTGAACGGACCTGAAGTAACAGGGCCTCGCTTTCGGTGACCGACACCGGAAGGTCGTACTCAGACATCATAGCAACCTTGTCCACGGCGTCCGGTACGCGCCTCAGTGCTGACGTCACAGCTTCGTCAAGGTCTTCTGCGTCCTTAGCATGAACATAATTATTCGCGATTTAAGGCCATTATTCTAAAATAGCTGGGAAAAGTATATAATGCAAACACTGCACAAAATGTAGCCAACATTATCTTACTCTATCTGAACCGTTTAATCAAATGGAGGGGTCCAATTGCCATTACTACTGTAAAACTATAAATCTATATCTCAGAATCGCAAAAAGGGCTTAAATGTAATGCTTCCTCAATACTTTCGTTCCCTATAATTCCGTTCCGTGAATAGGGATGTGACAAGGAATAGGTGTGAAACAGGAATCCTGTTCTAGGCTTTAGAAACGTACTGGCCGGGAGGAATTGGTGGCCCTTTCTTCTTTACTGGTACTTACCTGTGTCAGTTGAGCCCAAATCCGATGGTTATATGTCATTGTGCCACCAAAATCTGACGTCAAATGACGCCGCTGTATATGACGTTGTAGTTCTTGCACGCTGTCCAATAGGACGGCCTTTAAAAAAATATAGTTAGAAATGTTATACTTCCGTGGTTCATAAAGAGTATGGCGAGTATTGCTTTTAGTTAATCAGCTCATAGAAAGATTGCTCCATGTGAGCGAATAATGTACGTCGTAAAACTTTGTTTCCTGAATTTAAAAAAATCTTACTAATGAACAGTTACAATGGTTTTGGAGTACATTCACTACATGAAGACGGCTTACAGTCATTCAACTTCCTACACGTATTTTCCCTAACTCGAAGGATATTCTCGAATGTTGACAGCACGGTAATCACCATACCTCATATGTTGGTACTTTCGGGTTCTTTTTGCTTGGCTTCAGTCCGAGAAGCTTCTTCAGTGACTTTTGAGCTTCCTTCGAGCGAGGGAGGACTGCATACAGGATACCGACACTTCCATATATTTCAGCCTGAAAAAAAACCACTTCATGAGATAGGATTTCGATACATGCATAGTGATATTTAGGTTGGAGTATTATAGTTGCGCTTGGCAAGTATCTGGAACTTAATACTTAAAGTACTTTAACCATCTCATTAACTTATTCAATTTGAAATTTGAATAAGTGCTTATCTGTCAATTCTACATTTAGTCTCCGTTCGATGTAGACTGCGATTTCCTTGTTATTGAAACCGGGGATCGATGGGCAACAAATAGACATGCCCTATCTGCATTATGCGCCATTTTGTTTGACTGCCATTCGTATACCTGCCCTGTATTAATATGGTCACAAAACGATAATACATTGTGGTTATATGCACTACCAGGTAGACAAGGATGAACTGTACCAGGCGTGTCCACCTACAATATTAATCAATAGGAAGTTCAGCTACTGTGAATCCCTCGATCAACTTCTGCCACGCTGTAGATTACCCTTGGGCTGGGGCTACCAACACAAGTAACACTTTGCCCACGGTCCGGTAGACCATGAACCCCTAAATCAGTCAATCAATAATGACAAACAACTTACAGGTCAGGATAGCCTCTCTCCACTCGCTCTGCTCTGTACCCTGATCAAATAGTTCGAGTCGTTGAAATATTCACTGCGGTGCTATCCTGCAATATTTCAGCCCCTGCAGGAAGCCATGCCTCCGCCTTTACTGCAATGTGTTTGCCTGGATGACATTGATTACTTGTGCTATGCACAAGTGCCACTCGTGGTCAATACTTTTCCATGAATGTTTGCTTTAAATATAGGTCACACCAGCTGGTCAGGGCACTGCAGTATATGCATCGTGTGTGAATATAAAGTGACAAACTTCACCGCCACCACTTTTCTTTTTTCATATATATATCAGGCACCTAAAGCTAGCTCAGACTGCTGGCATGTGCACAAAACTAATCGAAAATGCTGCTGGTTGTTTTGGTCATGGTGCGTGTATAGCATGCAAAGTTTTACGGTGATGCTTGTAATGAATAGGGAAATGTTGACTGATGTAACTAGATATCAAACAGTGGTATACGTCAGGTGAGGGTATGACAGACACACTGTTGGAGAAGTAATACAGTGACGCACACTGCTCAATGTATCTCCCCAAACAGGATGCCAAGATATGATGTATTGTGAGTGAAGGGAATCACTCACACTAATAAGGGGGAATATCAAACCTATGTAAAGACATAAATCATATTTCTTCATGGCTTCATGTCAAAGAAGACTATTGATTTCCTGAGTTTATGATGCACTGAAGATCTACCTTTGCGAATTGCAAGCTTAGATTTTATGCATCTTTCCTGGTTTGAACAGATCTCAAATTTTCAACAGATCTCAAATTTTCAACCCATCCAATACAGTCCCATTAGGATGTTGACCACTGACCTGTTGATTCTGTGACCAATATCCTAAAACCTAAAACATATATATGGACACCGGCCCCTCTTCTCAAAATGCCATACTTCTTCAGGCATGTTACTGCAGAGGGTGTTTCATCTGTCTGATCATATCTTTAATGCCATCGGGTTGCATCCCGATACTTCTGACTACGTCGGGAACATTTAAAAAAAGGTTTCTGGTGATATTGACGCTCTTCCTTTATCAATTCCCCGCCCAATGCTTGCCGACTTGACTGGCTTTGTCTATAGACTGTAGGATGGATAGTGTATTTTCTTGAGTATGCAATCCATGACTGTAGTATCAGTTCTACTCGCCATTGACTGAACATACAGCAAGGCTCCTAGCGGATGCCTGGTGAACCAGATACTATGTTTACAATGCCACTCAAAACGACTATTCAAAAGCAGTGGATGTTATTTAGTGCACAGATGTGTATCGTCAATATTTTAGAGAATAAAATTGTAACTCTTCTCCTTCCGGTCTCCTGGGACGAGACAGAATAGCCAGCCCAGCATGTGAATCATAATGATACACCAGGTAAATATTTGCTTTCATATAGAGGCTATACTTCAATTTTGTTGTACAACTACTAGCCTATAAACAGCTTAATTTCATCTGATAGAATTACAAAGAAACATAATGAAAAGGTCCTCAGGCACGCCGACGGCAAAAGGTAAAGCTTTACTTTGGCAAGGCTGTGGCTTAAATAATCCATATCCAGGTAATAATACATGTAATCCCAGGGTTTGCAATTCACCCAGTACTCGATCCTTACTCCCAGACTACTAGATGGTACTTCTACAGCGTTGAGTAAACATTCATAGAGTTTTCCTAATCTATAATGGTCTGTATGGAAAAGGTCCTGGCAAATGTAGTTGAACAACAATGTTCAACGATTGTTGTAAAAAGAGATCAAATACAACTGCATTAATCTATCGGGATATATTTATTATCTGACATACATTTACTGTTAGTCAGCCCACAGCAGAAGATCTAACATATATTTAAAGTAGGCCTGGGGGGTACAAATATGTGATTAGGCACAAGGTCTCCCTTTTAAACATTACCTACGGAATGCCCTAAACAATATGCATATCTTTCCATGATTGCATACCTTTACCGGTCGACTGGTATATTGGCCCAACAGGACTTCCCATATACCAAAACTGCAGAAGGACTTTTGGCATATTCCGTTTGGATTAGATTCAAAATATTTCCTCTATCGACTGTTCAGAAAACCGGGATTTGTCCATTGTAATCAGAGAGCCATGTTCTTTTCAATATCACTACTTTTGTTTATAGGGTGATAGCCACCGGAAATGCGGAATATTGACATATACATGTATAGTGGCACTCTCCCAGCAGAGATGCTGCGCCTTGCTTTCTGCGCCCTGTGTGTATCTCTGAAGATATGTCCATTTCAAGGGCCTGTCTAATAAACTGTGGATTCACATTATACAGTGGTTTAGAATTGAAAATAAAAGGCTGGATTGTCTCCGAGTTCATTCAACACTTGCAGTTTTTCCTAACTTATAATATACGAGTTGTTCGGCTTTCATAACTTTTGACCGTTACATATTTTCTAAAATGTGAAATGTTCTTTATTTCATATTCCTCTCCTTGACGTTGTAGGGTTGAAGCCCAGACTAGTAAGCAATTTATGTGAAGTATAGCATGATGTTTTCCTTGGGGGATTCTCCCAATTGATGCCATATTCATTTGAAAAGTTCCGGCTGGCTATGTCTCTCACAATGTCAGAGAATGGCAGTCTCACAAGTTGGCTACTCGGTGCCCAGTCTGGAGCATTTGTAGTCCCCCTGGTGGACCCATATTTACTGTTCACGGCCGGTGTTCTATTGTACCCACAGTGCCGCTTTGGGGCAGCAGTATGCCCATGGTGGCAATTTGAGAGAATCGAAAAGCAACTTAAGAGGTTCTCAACACGGAGCTGAAATGGCGCTGAATATTCGGCACATCTTCCTCTGTTGGGCGATTTAGACTCGCACACATACATGTACTAGGTTTTGCTGTATGAAGATTTTAGAGAGGGTAAGAGGATATGATTTAAGTTGGCAATTGCCCCACTGACTACTCTGACACCTGATGTATCATGGCGCCCCATGTGTCACAGTATATCACCAGTCAATTCTATTGACTCTTTTGGAAATCCGTGTGACAAAGAGATAAAATGGTTCCTATTTGAGTCATCGCATTAAAAATGCTTTTATCAAATGACACTGATGGCAAATATATTATCATATACCGGTGCACGAATGTCTCACTTTTACGCAATAGGAGAAAAGATACCGTTCGGCCGCACCGTGGCGTAAAATATTTTTACGCCACACCGTACCACGTGATCACCCGTGAACTATCCATCAAGGTGAATGTTCGGTGATTCATACCTGCCTTGCTTATTTCGGAGGTTGAAATAGGTTGATAACTGAAGTACATAAATGGCATTTTAATCGGATTTCGGCATATAGTAATAAAAAGACATAGTGAGTGTGTCTGAATTATATCTGTTCCTCGATATTTTGATCAAAAATACACACCTCATTCTTCGAATTCGGTGAGTATTTTTGATCAAAATATCTCTGAACAGATTCCATTCAGTCACACTAACCATGTCTTTCTATACTCCTCTAATTTCTATCAAATAGGCTGAACAGTCTTTCTCAGTCGGCACCTCATAACTCGGATGGTCGTGAGGTATCTACTTCAACAAGTAATTAGGTCAAACAACACTCAGTCAGAGTGATCTCTTGCCTCAGGAAGAAAACAAATCTTTAATTATTCATAGAATTGTGTGGCACCTAAATCTGTCTGAGCAAAGAGTGAATAGCATTTCTGGCATGACCGAGAATATATCCGGCACAATAGGTTCTTTATGTTTGGATCACAGTTAATTTAGGGTTTACTTTTCTTCGTGGCCACTGTCAAGGTTGGGCATGTACAGTACTGAGATGTTTTGAATACAGAAGCGAACGCCAGCTGTGTTATTCATGCAGGGAATATCACTTTTGACATGACATGGTATCAAATAAGGTCGTCTAGTACTTATCATTTATACATCACAGGAATTCCTGCAGTACCTTACTTTCTTAGTAATGTTTAAACATTGCTCACTGCTTAAGATCTTTTTCTCAGAAAGGATTGTATCTGTAGCCAACTAGAATAAAATCGTCTGAAGCTGAGACTGGAAGTTCATATATATGTTTGAGTGTATTGGTGGTTATTGCTTCACCTGTAATTGATAACACTCGTTGGTATTACAGGCATAATTGTGGAAATCATGGATCATATAATAATGTACATGTTTATGAGACGAGCATTCACTGACATTATCTATTCATAATTCTGATTCTCTAGACTGGCTCTTCTCTAATAAAGTTTGAAGAAAAGTGTTCATAGCTAATCTGAATGATTCGAGTCGACATCACATAAGAGATAACAAAAAATATAGGTTTCGATGATTACCGTGCATTAGCAATGTAATAGTAACACCAAGGCAATTTCCACGATTGCCTCTTTTAGGGAATGTAGGTTCATCACAGTCAATATCTTTGCTATTCTAAACTCAAAGAGAACAACGGCAGCTAATCCAACACACCCAACCCTCCCCATCCAGCTATGGTCCCAGCGGTAATTTCAGCTTCACCCAGTAGTCACAAGGGTGAAATTAGAGTAACAATTAGTATTTAGTGCACCGCTGAGTGCCATAACACGCTATTAACCTCAACCTTATCTTCCAAGAATCTTCTGGTCAACCCGGGCTTTAATAACGGGAAAGACCAGTCATTTGAGATCCAGAGGCAAGCACCAATGCTCGTGATCATAGCATCTGGTATTCAATGTCTACAAGGTGTTGCGTGGTTTCTCTCCACTGGATCTCAATTCATGCCCAGCAACACTTTGGCGTGTAGTTAATCTTTAGATGATCATACCAAGGGGTGCAATCAAATTAGCGGCTGAGTGGAATGCAGGTGGTTCGATAGAGATGAACTGGGTTTGAGAATCTGGAGGATAGGCAAAGGAAGCAATACAGCACATCATTTTACCCAGAAGTGGGATCGAGACAGGGGAAAGGATACCATCAGAGTGGGTGCCATCTATCAGAGAACTCAAACATTCTCTTGTCCTTCTAATTCACATAGCTTTCAGTGGCGACTGCAAAAACTTATACGAGGTGAATATCATGTTTCCGCACAGCATATTCCATTTCATTTGCCTGTGATTTCAAAAACAATCTGTCGTACCTGCAGCTTGTCAAGCGTATCGACGACTATCTGAAGTACGTCTTTCGAGCTGTACGTCGTCAGGTTGGCGATAACGGCGATGCCCCCATTTCTCTTAACGACGCCCGTCATGGCGACGTAGTACCGCAGCAGTAACACCATGTGCGCCGTCGTGTGGCGCTGCCGCATCATTTCCGGTGTGGTGGTGGGAAATACGACGATGGCGCGGCCAAGCTGATCTTCACCACCTGGATTACAGTTGAACAAATGCGAACTCTCAAATGCTATACAACGTAAATCTCGTGCTCAGAGTATCTAACATTAGCAAGATGATAATTGAAAATCACTTCTAATCATAATAGAATTAACGGGTAATTTAAGCTGTACATTAAATTCCTGGGTATCACAAGTCTAGACCTTGAGCCGGTGACACAGTATAGAGTACATGTAATTTTGTTTGGTATATCCATAAAGGAAAGCATTTATGGCCATGCCCATCCATTTCTTTCAACTAGCGTAAAGCGGCTAAAGATTTGTCAGTGTACATGAATCATGTAGAACTGAAAACAAAAGGATTTGTGAAACTGTAATACGACAATAGTTAAGTAGCAAAGACAGGTATATATAAAGATATGAAAGGATACACACCGGGCATGATGGCTACCCCCGACTTGAGCAGACTCTCGTCGACCCGCTTCACGGGGACGCCCATGGCCGCCGAGCTAGCCATACTCTGAAAGATTGACGATGGATGGCATTATTAGGTGCGGATATAGATGAACCTACAGTGTTACAAATATGTAAGTGAGTCACGAGGCCCGTAAAGGCGGAGCGATATCAGTACCGACAAAGGAAGGGTGACTGATATCTTCCTCTTTAATAAGGACAGTTCGATCTATATGATTGTAAACAACGCTTTTAGGTCAAGTGTGTATTAGATTGAAGAGCATGTAATCATCATATGTAGATATGTAAGTTATGATCAAAATCAATAAATCAGAGGTGTGTGTGAGGGCCCTGTGAGGACTTTATCTCGATAGGGACTATCAAACAGCCCGACACATGTATGTAAAAGATTCAATCGAAAGCTTATTTCTGAACAGTTGAGGTTCTGTAGTAATGGGCAATTCTGCAACTCATCATCGTGCCACATAGTATATTCTTCTCATTGGGTGCTTAGGATCGGGAGATACAAAGATTATCTCACATAAGTAAACGAGTTGTCTGTTTCTTATATATCTTGAATACAGCCTTGAATCTATTAATCTGGATACAAATAGTATCCTAAATATATTTTGTAACATAACAAATATAGCTATAATAATACAGTTATTTAAAAACATCACAAATATCTAGACTTAAAACCCATGAATATTTAGCAATAAGATATATATATATATACTCCAATTGTACCCTTCACTGACTAAGACCAAGAGCTTCTTTACGACTTCTAAGAATCTCTAAAGAGAAACGGGCATATTTGTAGGAAACAATGGATTCACTTGGTATTTCCAGATAAATGTATAACAGTCATCTTATATGACATACTACCCTTAAACTTCGGTGGATAGGGAAAGTTTTTCGACACACCCGCAGGTATCCTATATTTATAAGGTAATAACATGGCTGGTGGCGTGTCGGACAGGGCGGTAGGCGCCTTGGATTAGCGTTCAGGGATCAGAATGCCTGTCCATACACTCAGTGTTCAGCAGTAAGATTTACCTATGCTGTAACGAGTCAAGCCGCTTGGTACGATTGACTGAGGAAATGTTACCCCCTGTCCACATAGGCACCGTAATGCTGTGTACATAGGTACTTAGCACCGGTGTACTTGACATGGCAACACTGTGTACACACACTCTGTTTGACCTCAAGTATACAGTCAAACAAACTATGGCGAACAAGTGATATTCGATATATAGGTAATTAATCTAAATATTGGTGGCACCCGAGTGACTCTTAACGGAAAAGATTGAGCAATTGCATCACCCGGATTGAAAGTTTAGGTACATGTTGTTAATATAGGTTAACGGACATCTCGCACTAAATCGTTTGAGGAAATGCAGAACAAGAATACACACCTTAGTCTAATTCCAATGAATAAACAACAAAGAATGCTATTAGGTTTGGAAAAACGCAGAATGGCATAATTCAATCCGCTTCGACTTGCAATGATAACAATTAATTAAATATGAAATACGTAACCACAGGATCCAGGATTGAAAGTCTGATTTTTATACTGCATCAAAAACACAGACACATCTGTTGCTCATCCCAGGAACCTACTCTCATGTGCCCGTGATTCTACACCCATAACAAAAGACACCCCCTACTATAGCTCTGTGAAGGAGTTCAGTATTATTGGAGATTCACACGGACTGCGCATCACCTTGGCGGCTTTAGGTACAGTGGCCTCACGCCAGGCGAGGGGTTTGAGGTTCACTCATGCGGAACCCTGAGAAGCCATAAACAAGTAAGGCTCCCCGGGCTTCACTTCCTTTTCCACAGGATACACTAGGGCAAAACACAAGAGACGAAAAGATCACCAAGTACAAGACATGGCTTCATAATATAATCTTACAACCTGATGATTCATAATAGAATCTTTCAACCAGATGATTTGTAAAACATCTATAATTGAGATAGACAAACACAGGTTTATGTTACCGCATAGAGATTGTCTCATTGAATTACATGATACATATACGCACATATACTTGCATACTCCTACATACAAGGAGTATCGTGTTTTATTCTAATATTGTAAACTATTCGATAAGATCGATCAATAAGAGTGTATTCAAAATTACAAATTCTTAATCTATAACACCCGAGTGAATCTAGATGACATTTAATATACATGTACAAATAGCAGACCAGCGTCCTAGACTAAGCGACCTCCTCCTGATGACATGGACATGTTTTCGGGTTCATTCAGGTACAGCAAACAATGTGTGCTCTCTAGTATCCCATCCTCTACAGGTAATTACTAAGAGTTCTCGTTTATGTCATTGAAATATCAATGTGGAGCCTGATAAAATAACTGATCAGCATTCGTTAAGTCTAGAATGATAATCAATCTATTCCTATTTAGCATATTACAAGATATAAATGTAAGAGGGCGAGAAACACCCTTTGTGTACACATCAGATTGTCTGAAGGCGTCAAGAGCTAGAACAGGCAAAGCAGATTACACTGATGCAATTCTTGTGTATGCCTGTAAGCGTTTCTCTCTTTGACAAAAATGATGTGTCCCTTTGCGCTATCGAGGTCTTTACTTAGTTCCCTTCTGATTGGCTCTTTACAAGAAGTGCCCATTGGCGTCCCCTGCAAGTAACATCCTGTTGCCTGTGGGTAATAATCCCATGCGGGGCTTCAGACATAAAGCGTTTTAACAATAGACATGCTCAGCAGAATCAGGTATGTTCTGCTTAATAAAGCAGTAATACCCAGTAACCAATGCAGGATGAATATAATTACAATTAACAAGGGAAATGTTAGTTTGGGAGGAATATATAAACATTAGAAAAGTTCGCCAAAATGTTATACATGTGGAATGATTGTTCACAGAACTATATAGGCGAACTCCCTACCTTACTGAGACCAAAGACTTCTCTCCCGACCTATGATTTAACTCCCAGATAACCCGACGAAATATGCCAATACCATAGTTGTATATTTGACTGAGGGATTCTTCAGAACCCTTGCCTAAATATTTATAAAACTTATTAATAAAAGACGGCCATACTATAAAAACATCAGGGTCATGTTTAGGCCACGAGGCCTTGTCACATCGCATCTTCTGTGCACTTGAGCTAGATCTTGGAAGCGGGCATGACAGCACTCAGGCCTATACAGAATGTAAGTAATCTATCAATGGTGCTGTAGATAGGGGTAGATAGATGATGCAACAATAAGCATAATGCGACGACGACAAAACATTCTGAAGAAAGTCAATACATTGCCATTAACCTTTGCGCAGTGAACATCCCACACTGTATGCATATTTAAGTACTGATGATAGGCTCATTACCTCTCATATCTAGTTTACTCTGTCCCAGGAGTCTTACATTCAAGTAGTGGGGAAATCGCTTTAGTTTTTGTCAATCACTAAAACGCTCCTGGTGGCTAGATTAAAGGAGTCCCTACATCCGTGATTGTGTGATAGGATTTCATTAAGAAGTCACACCAACCGTAATGTCAACAGGGACGTGCAGCATGTTTTTTTTATGTTTTTTTTTTATAGATCTTTGTTGCCTTCGATAATACATTATCGTTCTTCCAAGCAACTGAACATGTTTCTGTGCTTCCAGTATTATGTACAAGTCATACCGGTTACAAACAAAGTTGGGTGATTTATATGTACAAGATGAAAAATGACATACACTGTTTCCAAACTTATCGCGTCATCCTTCAAATGAAGGTTTCTATACAATTGGTGATATTCATGCCATTGCATTGCGTTTTCTCATTTCCGAATTACACTTAACACACCTTTCTTAAAAATTACTTTAGATTCAGTTTTTTGTGCACTTTCTGGAAGTGCATTCCAAATGTTCATACCTTTATAACCCGGTGATTTCCTAAATTTTTCTTTACGTGGAAAGGGTATTGATAGGTTATCTTTGTTTTTCGATCGAGTTATTCTTTCTGTCGCTGCCATATCGGCTTTCTTCTCTAGTTGTCCTATGTTAATCAAACTTCGTATTACTCCCAGTAATAGTATTTTCCTCCTTTCATCCGGGTCTGATACCTCACATTTGGAAAGCAGTTCTTCTGTTCTTATCGGTCTGTTTTCTTTATAGGCTTCTTCACCCACTACGATTCTCAGGATTCTGTTTAAGCTACGGTTCAGTTTTGTTGTTACTGCTTGTTTCGAACCTTCTAGCAGGAAAGAGCAATAATCCATGAGGGGAAGGACGCAGGTCTTGTTTATCTGTTTCGCTGTGTTTTTATTCACATATTTTCTTATTCTCTTGAACAAATACCCTTTGTCAGAAACTGACTTTATTAACCTAGCCCCATGCTTTTCATATTTCAATTCGCTATCTATGATCGCGCCCAGGTAATTCATCTCGGAACTTACTGTCACCGCTTCGCCCTTCATGTATAATGTCTTTCTACTTTCTGGTCTGATCTTTCTCGGATTACCATGGTATACTATCCTGGTCTTTCTAATATTTATCGTTAGTCTGTTTGCAGTATACCAGTTTACTAGCCTGTCGCAATTTAGTTGAGTTTTTTCTTCTAGATCTTTTAATGATTTGGCCTTAGAGACAATTACCAAATCGTCCGCGTACATAATTGCAGTAACATCAGGGATACATTTCGGCAGTTCGTTTATATAAATTAGAAAAAGTACCGGGCCCAGTATGGAGCCTTGTGGCACACCGCAGTTGATAGACTCTGTAGCAGAGTCGTACTCTCCGTATCTAGTATGGCATGATCTTTCTTGCAAGTACGATTCAAACCAGGCTAGAAGTTTTGGCCCTAAACCTGCCTCTGCTAATTTATTCAACAATAAATGGTGGTCGACGCAGTCGAACGCCTTGGTTATGTCTATGTACAAGGCAGTTGATAGTTCATTGTTATTATCTGCTTCAGTCAAGTTCATCACTAACTTCAAGACTGCACCGCCCGTACCCCTACACTTCCTGAAACCAAATTGTTTCTCATAGAAATATTCTTGACTTTCAAGATAACCATATAATTGCTGATGAATAACTCTTTCTAACAATTTGCCGGGTACGGGTAATATGCACACCGGTCTCCAATTGTTTACTTGTGTTAGATCCCCCTGCTTTGGCAGCGGAGCAATCCGGCCCTTTTTCCATAAATCCGGAAAACTACTTGTTTGTATAGACTGCCGCAACAATAGTGTGAACAGGTTGGCACATCTGATTAATAAGTTTTTGAGCAGCGCACATTTTACCCCATGTTTGGAGTGGAGGCTAGCCACATGTATTGGCCGTGTGACCATGTAAGGGTGTGTACTACCATTTGACTATAATGTAAATGAGAAGCATAGACCAGCTGCAACGTGTGAAGTATATTGCCAATGAGTCAGAGCCAGTATGGGGGGGGGGGGGAACGCGCGAGGTCATAGGCAGAAATTGGTAACTACTTGAGCAATTAACACCATTAATGACTGACTTTCTGACTAATGAAAACGAAAATGCGCATAAAATGTTACATATCTTAAGTATTAAATATATGTAAGGTTAGTTAAGAGATGGTTCACTACACTGTAATTAAGGAAAGCCGAACGTCTGTGTTCTCTACATGCGGCAATCCATAATGCATATCTGTGAACAAGCACCCCTCGTACGAAGGAAAGTACAGCGTAACCTGCCCTGATATGACCCATGGTGATGCTACTCTGGACAGACCCCAAGTATATGATTACGAATATATATTTTTGAAAAGAACAATGTTAGATTCATTTCGAACCATGGTGAAAAAACTACAACTAAGGAGGTTAATATGCTCTCAACACGTTACATTAATTATGTTATTGATGCAAGAAAGGAAGCCACTGGTCTCCAGACAGACTCAGGTCTCCAGCTATATCTACGAAAGTTGAGGGGAGTGACAAAGCTTGCCAGTGAAAGTGTATGATAGAACTCCGATCTATACAGGTGGCGCATGAGTTGACCAGATGGATACTCACGAAATGTATTTACAATAATAGTTTATTGTGCTTTCTTTATCGAAGCTGCTGATGTCTGGTCTATCACGGAATTGTGTCCGTATCGGATATCGAAGTGTAGCTGCTGCATTGGATTTTAGGGGAGGTGCATTGCTCTAGGCATATTTTATATTTTCCTGGAAATATGAAAGCTATAGTATACTTGAATACAATATATCGTATATGGTATTCTGATGAATAATAAGTGAATCAAATAATAACCATGTAAACTTGTCTGATTAGAATTTAAAGCCACACATATAATTTTTGTATTAATAAGCGAAAATTACAGGAAACAGAACTATGACCCTCTACAGATTCATTCACTGTTAATTGACTACATGTATATCATGTGAGAGAGTTGAAAACTGCTAGTGCAATATCATGTATCTCACAATAAATGACAGAATGTTATATTTGTTACTTTAGTTCCACCTTCAGATACCGGTATACCGTATTGCAGAAATATAAGATAAGTCATTGATTAGTGCTGTCACAGGAATCCAGTTCCCATGTAAATGCAGATCTACCACGCAGCTAAACAAACCACTTAGCTTGTACTAACAATTTCCCGCCATCTCCCTTACCATAATACACATACTCAGTCACCTCCTCATGCACTCTCTGCCACCTTCCTCTCCGCCACACCCCATCTCTCAGACCACGTGAGATCCGCCTTACCTCGAGGCATGAAGGATCAAATGTTGCCATGGCAACTCGCCTAAATATAAGACTCGGTAATTCTTTTCTACTTCGCACAGGATGGGCGGAGCTGTGGCTGTTAAACCCACAGCTCGAAAGAGCCAGTTGGTACAAACTCAACCACCTCACAACCAGACACTCCATAAAACACTCGCACTCCGTAAGGCCGATATTACTTTGAACTAGATACAATGTAAACAAACAGGAATGGTACCTAATTTGAGTAGGATATTCTGTAATTTCACGCAGAGGCAAATGGCGCGGTAGACCCTAAAAGCCTCCAACGGTAGGACAGGAGTTACAGGTACATGTTATTGTCCCTCTACATGAGTGTTTCAATGTCCTCTAATCCAATTGGCGTATCGGGTAATGGTTTTCGAATCAATTGCCTCCTTCAGTTCGGGATATAATGTGTTACACAGATTTGAGGGACTTGGCTTAGGTGAAAATTATAGCACTATGAAGGTACTTTTGGAAGCTAGAAGGGTCTCAGTATGTGGCCGGTCTCATGCGTCCCTTTTTTATATTGATGTTAAATAAAGTGTTCAATGTCGTCGTAACCCCTTATTGGCAGTGGGGGTCAATTACTTACATTGAGTATGTGTTTTGTGTATGGAGGGACGGAAAGCAACTGTCTCATTGGTGGAGACGTTCTCCACTCTCTCCAACAAATTAACTTGCATTACCACCACAGTAATGCAAGCAAACCCTGGGTCTACATTTTTATTACTAGTTGGGGCAATGTAATTGAACGATGTGAACTGGTTTGAATAGTCAATGGGTAGCACACGTTGGGACCGAAAGGGCAAAGATGTACATTTTCAACTGGCACCTGCTAGAAAACAACATATCGTGTCATATACGTTATGCCATAAAGGCGAATCCTGCCTATGAAATTGTTCATGGTAATGTTTCAACCTCTAATCTTTCTGAAAAGAATATCATGTGAATAGACGGAAGGATCTTCATATTGCCCCATGACCTTCGCCTTCCTTCATATATGAGATGGTTTCTTTCATAAAGACATATTACAAACACCTAATCATATTGCATTTTCAACGATGCCTGAGTCTGTTTCGTGGAAATTTAAAAACACGAAGTCATGTGCTATGAAAATCCTATTTGCGATGGGATTAGGTTCCACTTACATCAGGGGCTGGAACCCGTAAGGCGAAAGCGGAATTCCCCAGTGTGGACTGAAAAAATAATCACCTGCTTTCTCTGCTTGATCGCCTCGCAGATAACCTGTCGAGGCTCCGACCTCCAATACCAGGGCAGAGACCTACCTCACCCTGAGAGACCTCATATGAAATACCACATACCGTACTGCCACAGTTGCAGTACGAATTGGTGAATAGATGTTATATGAATAAGCAGAACAGTGACTAAAAATATATGACCGCCATGTTAAACAAAATCATACCAGTGGTAGATTGCTGCAACGTTTATTGTTGTAACACGTTGGATCATTTAGTGTGGGTGAAGGGGCTTACGCTGGTAGTCGCCCTGCACAGAGAAACTGGCAATATTTTTAGGTAAAAGTAAATTTGAATAGGTTTCTGCTTAGTTATCCACATTATGATTACCCCATCAAACAGAATACTTCCTCCAATACTCGAGATAACGTCCCACTTAAACCTATTGATCAAGTAGATAATATTACCAGTACGGTCATCTCAACCAATCGGCCGACCTTCTGAAGTCATTACTATTCGTAATGGCACAACTGTTACTGTTTCTGTTTATATCTATACTGCAAGGATCAAGATTATCTTCTAGCAACAATATGGAGGTGGGGGGGGGGGGGGGAGGGGATTCTTTAAGGCTAACATAAGTTAATGCCTGCTGCATTTCCTAAACTGCGTAATTACCTATTATTTAAAGAAAAACTATTGTTAATATCGGTGTATAGACCGCCAAATAATGATGTGAAGTATTGCTATGATTATATCAGGGAAATTATAAAATTGATTTGGAAGACAGAGATGGATCGAGTTCAAAATCAACGTCTAAAATATAGGCTTTGGATTTGATAAGCAAGGTCAAAGTAACTAGAATCCAGAGTCTGTGAACCTAATACGATGGGCACAAGGCTCCCCTTGGAGAGTAAAATTGGCACCCTGAGAAGATGCAGCACGTGGGTTAATAGGGTTAATGGAACATGGCGCTGAGCTACGAGGGTTAACGAGCAAGAGCTGGAATAAGGTTTCACCAGGTAAGTTTCGAAAGCGTGTCAGAGTAGATCCCTAAATAGAGGGTTTTCTATGGTAGTCATGGTAAGGCCTGGATTTTGGAACAGGCCCCCACACGTCAGCACGAGATGTTGACGGGCTGGCACCGTCCCAGTCTCTGCTACACTCTCCTAACAGACTCTCATTTACCCCCGCAAAACGGTTGCATGCTTTGCAGTGGTACGATATCATATGTCTGGAGATTGGTGTAAATGCATCGAGTTTCCTTATTCTTGACATGCTGTGTTAGTGCTATGACGTATAGATCACCCACCGGGACCGGTGGAATGCAAATCAGGATCGGGACGCTCTCTAGAGTGTTCTTGGGTAAGGCGCGGGTGTTCGAGAGTTTTTGGTGTCAGTGTACACACTATAATTCCGTCACCATAGTCGTTGATACAGTGAACCAAAAACAGGCCCAGTGAAACTAAAAAACTCGGCAAGTGAAATATTCAGACTTCCAATGCATTCCAACATCCACTCGCAGCTGAGTATGGTGCTGTTGCAAGTTTGTTGTAGGCTAGTTACGTCCTTTTGAGACTGAAAAATTCACGATTATTTTTTTTTCAATTCACATATAATTCACCTGGAGAGTAGGTGGACTTCCATTATAGGATTACAAATCCGGACTACTTAACATCGGTTCAAAGTGTTATCTATAGTCACACGAAGAATTATGTGAAAAAAACTCATAATAATGTTGTGTCATTCTTATGCTGTGAATCTTCACAATCCATTTCAACTTTTTACTTTTCATACTCTGTATCTTTCTTCAAAGCATATTAAAGAATCAAATTTGTGATTAGAAAATCTCGAATACTATAAGATTTTACACGAGGAAAGTCCGTGCGTCAGACTATGGAACTAAAGCAACCAAAAGTGCAGTTTAGTGGAATTTGAGTTTAAGGTGAAATAAGTGATGCGGCGCTCAAGTCTTAGAAGATCAAAAACGGGACTCCTCTGCCAAGGAGCGGTAAAGGTCACGCGAATACCCACAGAGGGGTGAACCGATAAGGGAGATAACAGATGATATATAGGCTGTCACTCATCCCCTTTGGATGACTTCGAGCCCCATCTATCTACTCGGGAGCAGGTAAGCCAGATTAGACCCAAACCATGAACCCATCAACCTCACCCCACTCCTTGACTCACTTACAAGCCGCGAGCAACTCACCTGAGTTTGAATTATCCAAGTGAGACTGGCATCTTTCACAAGTCAGAGGCTGGTGCTATCCAAAGAGACCATTATTTTGGTAAATATCACCACTGCATCCTCACTTGAATTTATATGCCAAGGGCCAAATAGCATATTTCAGCTGGTGCACTTGAAAGGCCAATTAGAGCAACTACATATAGAATAAGCCCGTTTTACCATCACTAAATCTGCACCTGGCCTGAGAAGATTAAAGCCGGTTTGTAGATATTCAGACAGCACCGAGCCTGCAAGAAAATATTTGCTCGATGATAAAGAGCTGTCATTCAGACAAGGTATTATGCGGATTACCGCGATAATATAACCTATCATAGAGGCACTTTTGGGCCTGTATTCAACATGCCGTAATAATTCAGGATAATCGCCCCACTTTACAGCTGTTTCAACTGTAGGGATGGGTAGAATCGATATGCATGCCTCTGGGGTTAAAGGTGGGATAGAGATAGAGATATTTGCTCATGACATAAATCGGTAAGTGCAGATAAGTAGTAGATCGTGGGTATCTGGCATTTGAAAATGGCACAAGGACTGTTGCTTCAGAAAGGGGGCACGTTTGTACTGTCTAAGATTTACTACAATGACTCAGCTTACTCGTGGCCTTTGTCCGATATAGTCGAGGGTGTAGTCAGGGGAGTGGAAGGCTGGTGGCTCAGGACTTCCGGTCTGGGGTTTCACATATAGAGTTCCCTGCGATGATAGTTTTTCTATCAGGGGAGTTATTATTTCTGGAGAAGCTACCAAGTTAAAACAATTTGGACAGGTGAGGTACTAGGCGCGGTTTGAGGTGAGTCAAAGGAATAGACTGCCTACCCGCTAGGCTTTTAGCTCAGGCCTTTTAACCAATGTAGTACGAACTGAGGAGGTGATGTATTTCAGAGAAAGTTTGAGATAAACAGGACCATTGGAGTGTTGGATTCCATCCCCGGTCTAGAACATAACGCTTAGTTTCTACAGTAGGTTCTCCTGCGCCTGTAGGTCTTGCCTCTTAACACTTGTCTGACCCATGCACCCCACAGAGGGGGTTGAGCGGAAGGGATCTTGTGGGTTTATACTTAGTGTAATGCTGGATGACACAGATGGTCGGTGACTCGGATATACCCATGCTAGTTCAGCTACTTATCATAGAACCATCAAGTTATCATGAGATACGAACATTTGAACCCTCACAAATTGAAAACTACTTACTTGGACACGCGGTTATGCCCACTGCGTGATTGACATGCTCTCCCAAGCAACTCACTGATTAGTAACCAGTTTACGAGTATCAACTTATACCGACAACCCTCAATGTGAACCATCTACTCTATGAAATAGTATGTAGAAGAGGCGTCCGATGGTCATATAATCATTAATATCGACAAATATTCTAACAGAATAAACACACTGGTGGCGAACTTTCCACTTCGAGGTGGCTCGAGTTTATTCCTATTTTCATTATGGTTCATGACTCATTTGTCCGGGATAGACCCATGTTCAGGAACCAGAAAGTTGCTACTAGTACAGATGTTTATCCGTAAAGCAGCGGAAGTGAGCTGGCCTGTCACTACGGTGTTTAAAATGGGTGAAAGTTGCTGGTCCTCGGAAGCACTCCATCAGTCTTTATTGCTCACACGAAAACCTGGCTATTGCCGGGGACCAGCACCTTGTAGCCACACTGTGTTTATTCTACCTCTGATATTAATCTCCATAGACTTAACATGGTGGGCCTGAATGCCACGGTTATGCCATAAAATATTTATATGCCACTGGTGACATATGAAGTTAAAAACATGTGACAGATTAGGATAAAATCTCAACATCACTAAATTTCATATAATTGTTTACATGCCATTCGTTGTCTTTGCTTCGTGATATCATTCCACAAAGACAACTCATGCTATATAAACAATCATATGAAATTTCGTGATGTTTCATGATATTACTTTTAACTTCTGTCACCCGCTGCTCTCTATCACTGAGTTTACTTTTCACGTTTTTATGAGATTGGATGTAAGGTAAGTTCAGAAAAAAGTTAAGATTTACTTGACTCAACGACCGACTCTTAACATAACCTTTTGTTCCTGTTTGATTCCCCTTCCCTTCTTTGTCATGGCGATATTCAATTGCCAATTCAGAACAGATATTCAAATCTACCCCTCACAGTAAACGTCTTCAGGAGGCAAGAAATGACACCTTGAGTGTCCATACTGTAGTAAATAAACTGTACATGGGCATTAAGTCTTAGTCTTATCTCTGTGTTTGAGCGTATTTACCACAGTATCTTGCATATAAGATAACTTTGTAAATGCGATATATTGTCCTATGTTAAAGATTGATATAAAAGCAACACCTGCTGTCGTAACATCACCTATAAACTTTCAGAATGGCGAGAGCATACTAAGCGATTACATGAGACACCATAACAATGATCAATAGCAGTATCACTTGAACCCTCATGAATTCTGCATTGTTATTCTGCTAAATGCCCACTTATTTTCGATTTTGGTGTTCTCCAGGTCTAATTAAGGAAGAGTATGATAGTCAAATAGTTAGATGAAGTTTGTCACATTCCTGAAAGAATTTTTCAGTGTTTAAAAAAGAATACTTTGACATTTTAATAGTTCTATTTACCCAATATGTCAGGGTGTTCTTCCATGTAGAGTCGTACAAAGACACAGAAAACACAAAGTTACAGTCAAGGATAACAGCATAGGGATATACACACAAAAGGTATTTTTGACCTATGAATTTATACCACCACAATCATTTTCAATTTCTCAGTCCTTACAAAACCTATAGGAATTGCCAGCCTAGCCAATTTTTACTATCTTATCAGTTCAGAATTGCACATCAATGTATCAATGAGTTTAGTCCAGTCAGTTAACACATCAATGAAAGTTTGTACAACTTCATGTTTGATTGTCAGTTTAAAATTATAATTCTTTATAATTGTGCATCCTTTCACTAAGTCCTTTCCAGTATATTACACACTGGTAGAGTGGTGATTTTCTTTTTGAATACTCTGTTTTCGGCCTATTCAACTTTACTTCAATTTTTTCATTCTGATGTGTATTTCTTAATGTATTTTGTTCTACATGTGTTGGATTTTTCACCCGCCACTTTATTGTGTAGTATCTGTTCCACTGTGAAATAGCCTTGAGAATAACACAGGGTGCTTCCTAATAGGTAGCTGCTCCAGATAGTGGTGAAGCCCAACTATTTGGACTCCCACCCCTTATGTTTGAACCCTCCCCAGTCTTTGTTTGCCCTGACCCACCTAGAAACTATATAAGCAGCCAGCTGTGCTCACATCAAATCAATCACTCATCACCCAGACACTAAGGTGTCAACATCTCCAGGACTGCTGAACATTACCACCAGTACAGTGAGGAGGCTGGAACACCATATGACTCAAAGTTATATCAGGACAGATCTATACTGAGGGTAGGACTTCTCCACAAGCAACTACCATTCCAGCACTGGAGGAAACAGGAATTGATGACTGTTACCACCATATCTCTCCACTAATGGATTATCTCTATCCACAAGTTAAGGAGTGATTGAAAACTTACTGAAAGGAGTATCAGAAGGACTGACAGACTGTGAGTACAGCTGCAACCAGAAAAACTTATATCATATGAACTCAACAGAGGTGAATGTAATGGTATGTTGTTGAGAATTGTTAGTTAATCATGCACTTTGTTATTTAGAATATATATTATAGATACATATCTGTGTATATCTATTTGTCCTCTTCATTAAGAAAAGAAAATATTCCATATTCTCTTTTCTTGTCATTATGTCAGCTAGTCTATAGGATTAAGCCTTAGTTACTATTTGACAACCACCCATTTCATCTCTAGACTTCTTATCCTGCACTTTGTCCAGCGATCCCCATCAAGAATATCTCGACACCTTTCTTAAGCATGGGCCACCCTCATACACTCTGCCTAACGGTTAGAGTGGTGACATCGACTTTGAGCTTGCTGCAAAAGACTATCCCTTCACCATCAATGTGCTAGCGCTGTAACATTTGGAAAGGAGCAAAGCATCAGTGTCTAAGAGTCGTAGGCATGCCCAGCTGACCATGACCAATCTTTGGAGACAGAAATACCTCATTGACCTACTGGTGCTTGATACATTTGGATACTAGACAGGCTGTTGTAGAAGCAAGTTGACTGGGGGCATGTGGGTTACACTAAATGACCCATCTGTAGATTGAATAAGCCCAAACCTTTCAATTGCTATTTTCTATAGTTCCACTCTCATTCATCAATGAGGAACATACCATTTGCTCCTAGTTATTTCAAATGCAGTGTGGTCCGTAATTCATTAGAATTTATAAATATTAAAATTGCTACTTTGTAAGAAAAGATTGATATGATTTGCTATATTCTATTATTGGTATAAGCATGTTTCATTATATATATACAAGTATCTGTGGTCAACTTTGGTATTAATTTCTTCAGCCTGAATAGTTTTTGTTGTATATTCACTGGAAGCCTTAATAAACGAATCTGTAAAATTCATCTTGAGTTCAAATCACGTCTCTCTTTATTTCACTTTGATTCAGGACCATGATCACCAGACAAGAGAAACGTGACGGAAATGATTTAGAACTAGATAACACATAAAAGGTCATCATCATATACATCTACAGTAGAACCCCGCCTAACGGACACCCCGCGTAAGCGGACACCCCGCGTTAGCGGACACTTTTGCTCGGAACGGAAATTTTTCCCTCTATTAGATGTTTATTTTAACCCCGTGTAAGCGGGCACCCCGCGTAAGCGGACACCCCGCGTAAGCGGACAGTTATTTCGGTACGAAAAGGCCTAAAACCCCGTGTAAGCGGACACCTCCAACGGACACCCTACCCAAAATAGATTAATCTGTCTTTTTTTCAGTGTTTATTAGTATGTTCATAGAAAATAGATTTTGTAATTCAAGGTTTAATAACTTCGGTCCCAATTAAGATATCAGAAAATGGATTTCAGATCTATTATCGCCTCTGTCTGCCCTACATATCGATATATAACACATATATATTGGACTGGAGGAAACTTGAAAACCCCGCGTAAGCGGATACCCCGCGTAAGCGGACACTTTGGCCCGGAACGGAGGGTGTCCGCTTACGCGGGGTTTTACTGTATTGACCCCAGGCCAAACTTCCAGACCCATTTACTTTTGGTATAGTGCACAAGGCCCACCCATTTACAGACCAGCCATATTGTAAGCTGATCCAAGAAGTAATATTAGGTTACATGGGTCATGTGGCCAGAGAGTGATTACACCACGACGCATTGTTGATACGGTGAATACTCAGCGAGAGGGTAAATAGATTAACCAGCTAAGTCTGCGTAATCCTACAGTTTTAATTAACCTCATATAAGAATACCTGATTAAGAAGGAGGTAATTAGCAGTACGCTGCAGTGTGTAGAGGGCGTGGTAGAATGTGTTGTATAATAATTTCATAACGATATCGCACTGAATCTATAAATAGCATGATAGAAACTTGAGTTTCTTAAAATATTGTCACAATATTTATATGTTTGCGAGGATATTACGTAGATTTTAGTCCTAGGAAATTATGACCGCTTTTAGCTGAAATCAGTTAATATTGTTTTTAACTATTCAGCACTGCAAATTTAGGTTATCAAAGGCAAGACAAAATCATCGCCGAACTTTGCACGCACTATTTTGGATGCAATGGGTTTTTTTCCGTAATCTCCAGTCTGATTGCCGGAGACTACGACCACCCGTGATCTCCACCCGGTGAATTACACACTCCTTATAGGTTTAGTGTGTATTCGGTAAATAAAA
This sequence comes from Alentia gelatinosa, assembly GCA_950022655.1. Taxonomy (NCBI): domain Eukaryota; kingdom Metazoa; phylum Annelida; class Polychaeta; order Phyllodocida; family Polynoidae; genus Alentia; species Alentia gelatinosa. The sequence goes on from OX465584.1 coordinate 34,524,054, forward strand.
AATCAGCTAACAGAATGAAGAGATAAGGTACCGGAACAGGTTCCTATTATCAGCCGGTTCCAATATGAACAAGAGCAAGTTACTGTAATGTGATCCATTATCTAGGTTTCATGACAGAGCAACAGGATAGAAAATAGCTTCTAATGAGCTTATATCACTGGACGCATAACAATAATGCATATCAAGTGTGGTACAATCTTGTATGCCTCCTAATTCCTTTAAGAAGCATAAGAATTGAACAGTTTGGCAATTAAGGTAGCTTTGAAAGGAAAAGCATTGCAAGAAAACTAGCGATCAAACCTCTCCAGGGAATTATACCATTGACTACCCGAATATTGTATCGAAACTGGTTATGTAATAACAAAATGATAATTTCCAATGCCGAATACAGTTTCTATGTCCGCTATTACTTTTGCCCTAGTCCTAATCGACGATATACGTCTTTTGTATTGGACACAATTGTGAGGATTACATATAATGCGTATCTGGGATGTAGGGAACATATTCGCCGCCAGGTCAACACACGCGTTGTTTACTCTCACGACGAACAGGACCAGAGCAACAGACATTTTTTCACTGCAGGAACACAAACACAGCACAGAAGGAGTCCTTAGGCCAGTTTCTTAGCAACAACACGTGATCTCCTCCTGTATTTGATAAAATGTGTATAAACCTGGTAATTCAAAATAGTTATGAACAGTTTGTGAACTACATTGTATCATTTAATGGCCATGATGACAAACAGCGATAAATGATTAGGTTATTATAAGATAATACCACGGACTTGGATAATACATAATAACTTAATCTTATCACTAGTTGCTCATCATAATTCTATCCATAATGATAAATCTACCTCGAGTAACTATTTCGCCCTGCTCAGTAGAGCGTATTCTCCTCAGATATTCAACCTTCGGTCCGCGTAGAGCATGTTGCAGGTCAAATTGTTGTACTTAGGCCTACACATAATCTACAGAGCCGATGAATGGCCTCTGATGTAACACACTGATCAGTTTCTGGCTACATGTGAAATGGGCGAAGAAGCACATACCAATGGCTCCTTCACCCACTGACTGACTCTTGTGACGGGCTCTTTCCTGTACTAATTTGGCCCAAGGCAAAGAAATATCGACACAGATTCCTGATTCAAACCAGATTGTAGTTTGCCCAATCGTGGAATGGTATTCAGGATAAAGCACCCTGGCCAGACGTATGGAAGCTCTGAGGAATCGGTTCTGACAACTAGGAGCGTTCGCGAAACTCCAGACTATAGACATCCTCGGATATTTCTTTTAATGATATCTTTGTGGGCGTCTGTGGCAGGGCATGTTGCTTAGAGTTCTTCATTCCGGTCTAGTTTTATGCTGATCCCCAGATGTATTGAATATAGTGAAGAACAAGAAGGTGTCCATTATCCGTCTGGTCCCCTCCCTTCCCGGAATAAATACAGGAAGACTGCTCCAGCTGAGGGAGGCAAACATAAACCCAATATAAGTGCTTGATAAGTCATTTCAAATAACTTCCCTCGACTCAACTGCTATACGCGCACGCATGCGCACTGGAACCCTCATTATTTTCACCCGCGCCACAGAACTGGACAGCCTGTGTGTCCAAAAATGTTCTCTTGTGATACTTGTCGGTTTTATTATTATTGGTTACACTACCTATGCTTATCATTATCAACATCATGTCCACCAAAACTCAGTGGCCGGGGAATTGACATGTATATCATAAACATGTGACATGTACCTATGGCCATATGACATACTAATACATTCTCTGAGAGAGTCATTCTAAATTAAATTACCTGCTCGCCATGCATTACAATTGCGTACGATATCGAACGCACTCACATTATTTGATCCTGAGGAGGTGACTCGTAAAAGGAAATCCTTTAAGAGTGCTTTAATCCTAACGTACATGTAGCAGAAGTACAACTCCTTACACAACCAGCCCAATACTTTGTGTACATTAGTTTCGAAAGCAGGGCTTTTGCATCTCGAGCAGTGGTGCGAGAAGTATGCTATGCGTCCACTAATGAAAGGGGTCTTTTGGGTTCGGGTCCAGTCAGTTTTCACAGGCCCATTGTTAAAACCAGACCTAATTATATATGTCTTTGCGCTAGTATTACTTGTGAGGAACTTGAGACATACATGAAGCCCCATAACGCGCAGAGTCGTTTTTAAAGTCTGTATAGCCTGAGGACGGATTTGTGGTTTATCCATATGTGTGTGTATACATTGCACTAGGACTTGGAACCGAAGTATATCTAGAAAAGATTGCTGAGCGGATATTGGGATAATATTGTGTGTATTACTTATCGCATAGCATCAGGGATCTACATTCCATGGTATTACCTTTCATTTGGCACTATCATTTCACTTCTCCAGATAATATAAAAGTCTACGGTCTATCATGGTTCATTATTACTCGACTGAAAGTGCATTCCTATCGGAAAAGGCTAATACCTTGGACAGAAAATCCATAGTATAGTTGTACATGCTGTGCCTAGGAACAAATGCAATCTTCATCATTGATGAATGAGCGTGGAGTTCTAAAAGTTAATAATTACATTTGCTGGCTTCCTCCATGCAATGGGTCATTAGCTATGTCCTACTTGGTATTGAGCCAATCGACCAATTCTACACCTGCCTATATACCTGCCTATGTGTCCCGGCAAGGTCCAAATAGGCACCATTGAGTGGGTCAATATGATACATTTGTACTTCGATCTGTAGTGAGTGGTCATGGTCAGCTGGGAACTCCTGTTAAAGACGCTCTGGTCCTCGGCACTTCACCAATCGTACAGGCCGGGTGCGGGAGGAGATGGGGGGGGGGGGGGGTAGGGTTAGTCGTTATTATTGGCAGATTTGGACTGTGCGCGAAAGGTACCGTTCTAGAATTATCGGAACGCAGCAAGAGAAACACTTGAAGAGAACAGGGCCATCATGGCCAAACCCATTCCAGAGACATCACCACAAGCATGGGCAGAAATTACCAATCTGTTCACCCTCTTGGTCGCCTCGCCCCCTCGTGGTGCAGACCGGATATGCATAACTAAAGCGACCGGGGTGGGTGGGGAGTTAGCTCAGTGGTAAAGAGCACAGGACTTTATTGATTCGGGTCCCACTGCAGCCACTTTTCTCCTACACCCCCCAGCAGTGGTAGATTTACTGCTATATCAAAGGCCAATCCTTCTCATACCATGTCTGTGTGGTGTGGGAAGTAAAAGAACTCTCACCTCGGTAAATGTGTAGGGGTGGGATTTCTTCCTAAATTCATTTCATAGATTCGATCACCACCCTTGTGGTGTAAAAGAACCTTGAGAAAGTCTGATGAGAACCTGCAATGGTTAACTGGACGTTAAATCAAACCCACAACCTACAACCCACAAGCATGACTATCGCAAATTGCAAATGACGAGAGGGCCTACGGTCTCATACTCTCCAAAATAACAGTTATAAATCACACATGACCCAACCCGTACAGTCTCTACAGTACAGTCGTGAATGCGGTAGGGGTAAGATCCCATATAATAAATCACACATGAACCACTGGACCAAAAATGATAAATTTCAGAAAAAGAACGGTTATAGACAGGTTTTCACTGTAAATGTGGACTTGATACAGTGTAAGTCACACTGCACCGCTAGAGCAACATACTGAAAACTCGTCGCTGCAATGATAGGCTTCTGGGAAGGAACTATTTTTTGGCGGAGATTTGTTGACAATTCAAACCCAAACTGATTTGGTAGATCTAAAAGTGTGACAATGCTAGTACCATCAATTCTGGGCAAGATGACATTGTATTACATCTTTCTGAGTGGTAGATCATAGTTTTATATTCAGTAGAAACAAGAAATCAGAGATGTTGTCACTCAGTTCAGAAGATGACAGTTGAATGTTTACTTCAAATCCTAAAACTATTATGACCTAATCATATAATTTCCAAAGTCATCAAGAGGTTGCCACTAGAGTACTTCAAATAAAGTTATCAATATAATTTACAAATCTGGTGAGAAAACATACTAGACACACTACACAGCTAGGAACTACATTCTCTTGGGTAGTACTACATCGCCCGTAAAAAGGCGCGGAGGGAACATCTTAAAATCCTAAGATTGTAAAGAGTCCATCATTGCAGAGACAGGTTTTACGATAAACTGGAGCGGTGCAGTGTGAGTGTAAGTGTATAAATGCAATATTTCGATTGGTAGTATGAGGCTGCCACACCCTATACTGTCCACTAAAGCAAATACGATGAATCCCCGGAAATTAGTTCTCGCGGGGCAGTGGCACGAGTGCATTTGCCACCGGAGCAAACGCTTTGAACAGTGAAACAATTCACACGAGGAAGATAATCATATAAAAGAAGATTAGGACATTTAGTATATGTGTGCAAAACACATATATGATCCTTCGTTGCAAATATATTTTAATTCGAATTTTTTTTTAGAGTTTGAAAATCAATATTTCAGACTGCTCAGACCATTATTACCCGTCATTTCGAGTGGACCCTCCCACCTGCGAGGATATCTCTAGAATGATAGGAAATAATTATCGCAATAATCATCGCTATTAGCTCGTTCACCATATTCCTCGCCCGCATCCTCATGACTGAAAAACAGGTCGCTGGTGTCAGATTGATAATGTAGGCTCGTACCTGAAGACCCTTTTCTGTACGCAAAGGAGTCCCAGGGACGAAGTAGGTAATCTTTATTGGACCATTATGGACGGCTTTATGGGCGTCTAAGACCATCTGAGCGAAGGAAAATTATTAAACCATAACTCGTATATGAGGTGCAGAAAAGGGTCTCCATGTACGAGCTTAGATTATCAACAGACCCCTCGCTCGAAGATAGATGAAGGGTTAGCGTATGCAGCCTAGTTTTTTAAAAATTTGATTTCTTTATTGGCTATCATCATATAATGCAATCCTTTTATAGAGAAACACTCACAGTTTATGCAATAATGGTCCAATAAAGGGGCAAGTGTCTCAATTGTTTTCCATGGTATTGCCAAATGGTAGGAAACCATTATCGCTGAAAATCGATATACCCTCTTCCTAGATTGGGCAGCGTTTGTTTGCTATAACTACACTGTATACATTCTGGCAGAAACGTCTCAGATATCAACATTATATAACCACATCTGTGTTATTGGGTGTTTGCAACCTGATCAAATGATATCTTGTAATATCTTTTTTACTTTTCTGTAGCGGAATAATGCTATTTTATTTTCAATAGTTTGGCTGACATTGGGGTAGGTTCATTAATGTCCCCAGCAGTCATGCTTGTTAGGAAGCTGACAATATGTATATATAGTTTATGGAATTATAATAAAATCTCAATAAAAAGACGATGTCTGTTTCTATGGCGTAAAGGTCCAGCAACCAGCCAAATGATTATATCCAGGCTGACTATATAATGATGAATAAATTGAAGATATTACTCCAAACTATCCCTAATCTGTATTGAATATTCAGGCAGATACTCCATCTATTGTGCATTGCAAAATCCATGTAGTGATTAATGAAACAAGAATAAAGTAGTTATACCTTGAGGTGCACATTAAAAAAAATTACCTTTGGTGCACTCATAGCCACCAGGTTTGGTTTCCCAGGTGATTGTACTAGCCTTGTGTAGTAGGCTATATTACGGATATGTTCTAGCTCAATGGGTTAAGGGTTGACATCTGCACTTTTGTATTTGTAATATAAATATTACAAGATGAGACATGGTATGAGTTACACAAAGGCATTTATAGGGATTACATAACGGCGTATACACGTTTCAGTTTGTGTCATGGTGGGACAGGTGACGCACGGGGTGGTACGCGCGGTGGGGCGTGGCTGACTAATACAGAGTGACACACCTGTGTCATACACCTTCATTGCAAACTGGTATGTAGTTGTAACAGGTGTCAGCCGCGCGACATCACAATGCGAAGCCGCAAGCACAGGGCATAACTTGCATTCAGGTCTCATGTTTGAACCAAACAATTCTATATCATTGAAGTGCATATTGAAGAGAGTTACCAAATCGGCAGTTTGTGGAACACAATACCACCACTACCTCTCTTTCCTGTCATAATGTTTTATCTATTCTACGGACTAGGTGGGGATTCGCGTTGTATGAATGGCGATATGTTTACACCCCTATGAGAGTGTGTATTCAAAAGTGGTAAATACGTCTCAATCTGTGATTGCGAGGAGTGAAGGAGACCTGCGTTAATAACAATGGCTTACACCTTGTTTCTAATGAGAGTCGAAGGATTAGGTGAGAAATCCCTGCTGTTATCGAGCATTAAGCTGGTGACTCGGACCCCTAGCCAAAGGTTCCCCGCCACCCGCCGAGCGACCCTCGGAATCTTATGGGGCGCAACTGTATCTTTTAAAAATGTACGAGTCCGAGCACGAGTCCTTTAACTCCTTTACAAAAAAATTACGAATTCCAAGGAAACGTGATATCACATTTTAAAAGAATAAGCCGGATATATATGTAGATCATTTTTCTTATATGAACTTTTATTGACATTCGACAAGTATATGTCGCCCTTCCAGGCAATAAGAACTCGAGGATACGTACATGCATCATAGATGGTAATTACAGATGAATACAGGTGCTTTACATTATCACCGTACTAAGTACTTAGCGTTTACATGTAGTTACAGCAGAGTTATTAATCTTACTCTAAATCATATACGTTCTTCAGAATACAACCTTTGTTTGGAGGGTCTTAACATCAATCAGTCATGAATTCACGTACATGTATTTTCATGATGACATTCTTCTTCAACTGACTATTTGACTCGACTTGTTGTCGGATTTTAAGCAAGCGAGTTGCCAATTGATATGCCGATATATATGGGGGTGTTTTTTTCTTGATATTTCTCTTATATGATAAAAGAAATTCCGAAAATGTGTTCTCGTCATTTCCTGCCTCCTTATTGACATACAGCACGGCATGGCCAATGCAGACCCCCTACTCAACTGACCAGTCCTCAAGTGACTAGTTGTGCACGGCCGGGATCCTGTGGGTGGCCAGGTGATGTGCTCCATGAGGTCAAGTGGATCCTGGATCCAGAGTTGGACGCTACCTCATATTGGCGATAACATTATCACTACTTGATTTGGCTCAGGGGAATTGTTTCGTGAGGTAGTCTATGATTGTAAATAACCTTTGGAGGAGAACATTTGCATGTTTCTAAACACATGTACATGTACCTTGTACAGAGTATACGTAGATCTTGCTTAACTCAATAAACTAATAGCTACATGTACATGTTTATATAGCGTTAAATGTTCAGGCTGTTGCGTATGGGGAAATACAGCAATGTTGATGCTGGGTTTTTTTTCATGTTCATGAATTAAAAGTTTACTGTGTGGTATTACTAGTGAAAAGTCGCGTATGAGAGACCACACGCTCCTTTCTGACCCCTTCTATGATCCTAAATAAAACACCCATGTATTCCTGACTTCTTCAAAACCAAGTTTAGCTGTATATATTCTAATAAAGATAAGGCAGTCTCGTTATATTCTAATCTTTGTCCATTTTCACAACATGTCACCATAATGTGTACCGAATTCGGTACACTTGCCATCCTTCATATATACATGTACGTTGGTAACATAAGCTCTACAATGTATTTATTGGTGTTTTACTGAATCGCAACTGCTATGTTCATATTACAGCGTGATTGAATTTATCAGGACGTCAGACAAACAACCTCTATTGTTATTGCAAATAGCATGGATGCAAGTTGAGAGTTTCTTTTTTATGTGGAGTTTATAAATTCCCTCAGCGAGACCGACATAAAACATAGAAAACGCACTCGACAAAGTTGACGAAACAATATTCCAACAGATATGGTGTCACCCCACCCCTGTATATATGCCCCTATGAAGACAGTATTCACAGACTAGCAATGGGAAGATCTGTAACTTACAGTCATCCCACTTGTGCTGAAGTAAATGGAAGCATCTGTAAATATAGAGCGGCCGCCCGCTTTGGGGTTGTGTTTAATTGTATAGCATTCTGTGCACGCGCGGCCGACTGCTAAACCTGACGAGCCGTGCATACCACTGCCTGGTGCGTGGAGAAAGACACAAACTGGCTGACACGATTCTACCAAGATTGGATTACGACAGAATCCACCTATCTGAAGTAACCACTATATACAACAACTCTAAACGATCCCCAGAATTCCAACACCAATAACTCGAATGCATCAGTCATACTTGCGAAAGTGATTTTTACCTAATCCAACAAGTTATTAATATGCCTATAAAATGCCGTTATCAGTTAAGAAGTCGGCCTCGGCACGGACTTTTTACAGTAGAGGTTATCCAAGTCCGTGGCCACAGGAAAGGCTTTTGTGGCGGCGCGCATCAATAACAGTAGGACTATGAAAACAGCCAAATTCCGTCCGTATTCCAGTGTTGGTGCATTATCTCCACATGTGTACATATATGAATGTCGAAGGCAAAGTTATCAGAAAGGAAATAAAAATAGTGCAGTTTCAGAGCGTTAGGGAAATAAACTATGGTAAATAGTCACTGTGACACACTCTTCATTATATATAGCCTATGTCTTTTTATTGGCTCACATTGAATGAGCTTGAAACGAGCATAACAATAAATGTACATCTTATTTATGAAATAGGGAATAATAGCGACCCATTATATTATGCTTTGATGGGCCCATGCTTGCGTCAGGCGTATACCACGGTTTACTCATGGCTGAATGGTACAGACCAATCTCCACGGTACACACTCATTTCACGCACACTTAACACGTAATACAAAGCTCTTCCCTTTAATAGGTAATTACAGCCCCACCCCTAACTGACCGCGTTTGGCAGTTAGTCCAACGCTGTGATAGCAGCGGATACGACTCGTGCCGCGTTCTGTTACCATGGCAACGGAGACAAACAGACGGTCGGTTCTTGACTCATTATTCAGGACGGACGAGGCGGGGCAGCAGAGGCCGCGCGCCTATCATGTGTCTGCCCACAGCAGGCCCTCCTGCAGCCACCCGACCATACCTGGCAACGACAGGTGAGCAAACTGCTCGTCAGTGTTGTATAGACGTTTGCGGTCTCTGGAGTGGGTGTGACATGCAGTATTACCACTAATGATTGCCTATTTATCTATATATGGGACAGGTCGAGAAAAAACCGATACGTGAACAATTTAGATTTATACTGACTATATGTATGCAATTACAATGCATAAACGGTGTGTGTGTGACCTCTAACTGATACTATGTGTGTTTATATTTCCAATACATCAGCTGTTTATAGGAATTACAAGTTAACAGATATGATATGAGGAGGAGTTCTTCATTCTAATAGAGGTATAGATTGTATTTGCTCTTGGCCTTAGGTTATACCACAGGCCTACACTTGTGGTGGGGTACAGAAAGTATAATTTATTATATGCCCATGCAGTATATTTGATAATTAAGTACTGCTGCTCCCTATGTATATAATAGATTAAAGAAGAAACCAACAAGTTTTGGTCAAAGTCGTCGTTCTCCACGAGTTTGGTGTAGTGTGATATGAACGAGGCGACAACCGGGTGAATATCACATAGCATTCAATGAGTTGTAGAACGACTTCTTTGACCAAAACGAGTTGCTTTCTGTATTGATCTCACCCCTGTACACACTAAAAGAATGGACACCACACAGGATATAGACCATAGAGAACGGACTGCAATACTTGTAGGGGCATGGAGAACGGGTTCCCAATCGCCAATGTTAAGCCTATGGACATTTATTCCAGGGGTGAGATAAATACTGGGGCCTCGTTCCGTTAAAAAAAAACAATTCCCCATCTCCTTTTGTAGCATGTACAGCATAGTCAGGTCGTTCTATAGCATACAAGTACGGGATATGAGGACGTGTACAGGTCATCGTGGAAATTTATAACGGTAGGAAACTGTTGTAGCAGATGATCTCAACAACCTTTCACAGCATTCCGCGGCCGGGGAGGGAGAGTGCAGTACTGGAGTCGGGACTCCAGGCGGCTGGAAGCGGGAGGCGATGCCGCCCGGCCCCAGTCCCTGACCCGGCCTACCCAACGTTTTACGTGTAGGAACACGCCAACAGAGCAACCTAACCCGCCCGCTCTCTCGTCCACAAAAAAGGTTTTCCGAGACCAAGAACCACACACAATACCAACCCAGCTGAGGGGCAGCACATGTTGAATATCGATCTGTGCACATAATGGGGTCGGCAAGGATACGGTTGAATGTCGTCTGCGTCACTGTCAAACACAAACATGATGATGTGCAGGACGGCTAACCACTGCTCACCACAACTCCCAATGTGTGTATTGGTGTGCTGCTCATCCCTATCATTTAAGCGTATCCCCATAATCATAACAACATCTATAAAGTCTGATATGCCACACCTTCAACTTATATCTAACACTTACCCTATTCTATTAGAGGCCGACGATCCCTATATCATATCCACACGTAAACTAATCCCACGGTCTACACTAGAACCGTCTCGGGAGGCAGCGACAACCTCACATCCACGGGAAACCGTTCGCTCCTCATCGGGCCGACACCTCTCAGTGACTGCCGAGCAAAGCCAGCCTGTGAGCGAAGTTTAGTGAACTGAATGCTCCCTAGGGGGCGTGACCGTCACATGTCCGTTTTGTCAACCAGGTGGCGCAGCGGGGGTTTGAAAAGCGTTCCCCTATGGGGTACACGGCTCATAGAATTTGCCAGGTGGTTACATACTGGTTTTTGACAATCTCTATTACGGGAACTTAGAGTGATAGATATGAACCAATGCTGATGGCGGCACAGAAGACCGGTCAAATATGTTGTCACAGAGCAGCGTCGTCACGTGTCTCACAAATGACCTGACCTTTCTGTTGTCCAAGGCAGACCTTGCTACTTTCATTACGCACGCAGAATTATAACCAGGTAGAATGTACCCAAAGTTGCAATTCAGGATTTGCACACTAGCGCCATCTTGTAATGACCACCATAGTAGGCCACACGAAAACGAGGCGTGCGACCTGACTCTTGAGCATTTGATATGGAATAAAACTATTTTTTCCAAACTCGGAAAATGTAAATTGTTCTTGCGTTGTGAATAACAGGCCGATCTTTATAAATAAAGGATTGCTAGAAAGCTAAGACTGTGGTCTATCTGTTGGTATAAATACATCATATAGCTATGCCATGGCCAAGATTTCCCATGATAGCTTGAACATCGGAATTTGTTAGGTAAAAAGTAGTAAAAGATGTTACCTTCCTGTCTTCACAATGATTTATTGAAAAATCTATCACGATGACCTACAGAAATAACCATCCTATCTTATTAGGTAGTTCAAGACGAATAGAATGATACCTATATTGCCAGGCTGTGATAGATATTTCCTGAGGTAATGGAGGATTATGTCATATGAATTTTTTTTAGAAGAACACTGAAAACGTGATTTTCTGGCCAAACATTAAATTACTATGGTGCAGGGAACAAATAGAAATCTTCTTTGTGAATATTTCGATTAGTAATATATGTATACATACAATGACAAAAAAGAAAAACAATGAAAAAATGAAAAGAGAAAAAGATCTTGAGGTATCACAATGTTTGATGAATTCAGTGGGACGACTTGCCTTACTGCATAACTAACGGGACTAAAAAAATTGATAAAAAAAAAAATATATGAAAAGACTTCTGATATCAATACAATTATCACTAGAATCACAAACTAGAGAAATATCTAAGATTATAGAAAATTAGTAGAAATAAAGAAAGAGGTAAACCCAAAGCTAAAAGACACCAAAGATTATGAATGAGAGATGAGTGTGAATAAAACAAGCATCTGAAATCTTGTTCTTCATAGAGTAAAACGTTTAACAATTAAAATATATCTGCATTTGTAATTACACATCGGGGTCTCTGGCTCTTTTACCCACGCCATGTTACTGTCTTCACTTCCGCAGCGCTCGCCTCGCTTTAATGTTTTATGAGTACTGCTGTTGCTTGGTCCGCTCCGCCCACGGAAAGTGTCTCGACCACAGACCAGCACAACCCGTTATCACGGCGACCACAGCGCCACGCTTATGTGCAAGAGGTGAAAACCTCTAAATCTCACTTGTAAAACGTGCTACGTACCACCATGGTGGATTTAGGGGCGGAGTTTAGTCGAGGTCCCAGATACCCTTGTGAATCTTGTCAAAATATTGGATGTGCCCCGGTAATTACTCATGTTTTACCTTAGGCTAGTATTTCTATTGGGCTGTAAATAGTGCAAAACAGCGAACATTTGTCATAATTATTCCTTTCTCGAAATCCCATTCATTCCTAGAGAATATTATATTGGATAATTGTATGTTACCTGTGAACGAATGGTCGTCTACCCATGGCGTAAATTGGGAAGCTTGGTACATTTATTTCGAGTTAATATTAACACTATATAATAATTTATATCTGAGTGCCAACCGTAATATACCAATACTGTTATTGTACGAAATTAGCTTACAAGCAAGTCTCTGGAATACTGATGAACACTGCAGTGTTGAAAACTCGTAAAGAAAAAGAAGACATTGGTTTTTGTTTCAAATTTTATTCAGAACATACAAACAAGTACAAATTAATACACAATGCAAGCCACAAACAAGATTAAAAAACAAACTAAATAATTATAAAAATATGCTGTAGGAACTTATTAATTTTGAATATAAAGAATCTAATGCTAATAGGAAGATAGAAGAAAGTGACTTATATACCCTGAAAGAGAATGACAGATAATTTGGAATATGTGGCTTGTTCTTTTCAATAAATACACAAAAAAAAACAATTATTAAAAAAATAATACAGGATTGGACACTTTGATCCACCTGGCCCCGTGCAAAACAGGCATCACTAAAGGACAACTTTGGAGGTGGCTGTATTCATTCTAACGCAAGCCATTAGGTGGCAGTATATATGTAGTTGGACGCTTCTATTTGACAGCGTCAGCACTGGGGATAAAAAAAATAGTCAGATCTATGTGGCACTGGGGATAAAAAAAAAAGTCAGATCTATGTGGTTTCAACGAAAGGGAAAATTCCATAAAAAAAAAAGGTGACATTTCATCATCGCATATTGATTACGCTATAATAGTTACGGTACATAGCTACCGCATGTTCGCATGTACATACTGTCAATTCAAATCACATCTCATGAGGTAAAAGGAGGCAGCGGCCCCCACCAGTACAGTATGTGTACCTTGAATCATTCAATCAATATTCTATACATTATGATTTTGTTTGCATTATTTACGTCATTCTATTTATAGAAGAATGCATACGCGCCGTAAAATATATCATGGTAGGTAAATCATTGCTTAGGAACAGCGGCACCTTGTGTCCAAAACCAAAAAATACACTGTACTATTTCATTATCTCATACATTTAAGCGCAACTATTTTTGCATCAAAAAATAAAATACAACGAACATAAAAGTGAATATACTAAACAGAAGTTGCCCTTTTCTGTATATCTGTTTTAGTTTCATAAAATGAGTTAAAATACTTGAAGTGTCATTTCATCATCACACACTGATGACACTGCAATAAATCATATAATTTCCACTTGATCACAGATATGCTTTGTCAATTCACACATGATGCGTAGCAAAAGAAAGAGGTAGCGACCCCTTCTGTACTCTGAAATAATATTGAACCATGTAATAAGACATACTGTGTAATAATGTCTATGAACACGTATGGCATTTTCAGTATAAAAAACTAGTTTTTGGCCTTTTGCTTTTTTTTTTCGTACTGATGTGTAACTTTGTAGTGATTTAACATTTAAAAATAAATAAATAAAAAAATAAACATCAGCAGGGTTTAAAAAAAATTAAATGCAAACTTTGGTCGATTCTAGAAGGTCACAGTGGTGCAAGCACTGCTGCACGCACGCACTGGCTTCACTTGGATCTTGCTAATCCTTGGTATTCTAGACTTAGATCTTATGACTGGCACGCTCACACAGTCGTCGACCATAGGGACCACTGACACTATTTCATTGCCACATGGCTTGGGTTGGGCTCTGATGGTTGACAGTTTAGGCTTAGCCTTGAGAACATACACTTCAGCATCGTCCTCTACCTCAGCAAGCTTTGACTCGGATTGCCTTCTATATAACTTATGATTAGGGCTAACAGGAATCTTTGAAACCGTCATCTTAGCCTTACTTTTGAGTTCGGCTTTTACTTGGGTGACATGAACCATGATTGGAATCAGGTTTGACTGCATCTTGGATAATTCAGTAGATGGCTTATTGTCTTTGACCTTGGCGGTTTCAGCCCTTGTGCGGGCCCTGGGTATCTTTGATTGACCCCTCATGCAAAGAGGTGTAGCCTTGTGCTGGGTCTTTTGTTTAGGATCAGGTTTGGCTGCGGCTTCAGTCTGGTTTTTGGTCGGCTGAACTTCAGCTGGAGCCTTCTGCAGCTTCACCTTGGGAGTTCTCACCCTCTCGACCGGGTAGATAGACTGCGTCTTAATTGGTGGCAGGATTGCTTTGTCCAGCGGCTTTATCATTTTAATCTGCGGGGAGCTTCAACGAAAAAAAGAAGTAAAAAATAATTTTGAGTGAAAGCAGTTTTGTCGCTATCACATTGATGAGAGTTATCAATTCTATTTCAGGTGAGTACACAGACTTTACTTTATATAACAGCGGTGAATAGCGTACACATTCAAGAATAACCACCTTCAATTAAGTACTTTAAAAGTTTCTTGCCTTTAAACTTAATATTTTGAAAGTATTACTAAAAGCAAAGCACACAATATGGAATATAGTTTTTATTTAACGGTGAAATTCTACTGACTAAATAACTGATTACTTCGGAATGGAATATAACGTACCTCTGTGTAGCCTGCACTCTGAGAGTCGGTTGTCCCAGGGAATCCCTCCCCAGTACCTGGATGCTGGTCAGTGGTGGCAGCACGCTCTTCCTTCCGTTGGTGGTCTTCATTCTAGCAGAAGTGACCTTCTTG
This sequence comes from Alentia gelatinosa, assembly GCA_950022655.1. Taxonomy (NCBI): domain Eukaryota; kingdom Metazoa; phylum Annelida; class Polychaeta; order Phyllodocida; family Polynoidae; genus Alentia; species Alentia gelatinosa. The sequence continues at coordinate 34,539,064 of OX465584.1, forward strand.
GAATCAGCAGGAGCACGCTTTGAGACCTCCTTCTTGATGTGGGAGCCTGGCCTGTAGTTGGGCTTGTTAGTGTGGTAAAGTCGGCCAGTCATCACGTCAAATTTGGTGACCTGCAGAGCTTCTTTATGTGAATACATCTGTTTCTGCTTCTGGTTACCTATCCGGGGGGTCTTCTTCTCCGGAGTCTCAGGCTCTCCCTCGCAGTCGTTATCATTGATCATCAAAGTATCCACATCAGGGGACATCTCTGTCTGTTTCTGTTTAAGCGCAGGAGACTCAGTCTCAACCTTGGAGTTTCTTTTAGTGATCTGCTGTCTCTCTTTATCAGGAGATAACTCTTTCTCCTTCTGGTTCACCGTAGAAGGAAGTTTCTTCTTCGTCATAGACTTAGTCTCACCCTCGCAGTCTTTCTTCGTGATCTGCAAAGCACCCGTATTAAGAGACATTTCTTTCTGATTTTGGTTAACCATAGGAGTCTTCTTCTCAGGAGACTGAGGCACAACCTTGTTGTCTTTCTTAGTGCTCTGCAGAGTCTCCTGAATGGGAGACATGACTGTTTGCTTCTTATTTACAATAGAAGGAGTTTTCTTTTCAGGAGACTTAGTCTCATCATGCGAGTCTTTCTTAGTGAGCTGCAGAGTCTCCTTAGTAGGAGACACCTCTTTCTGCTTCTGGTTCACCATCGTAGGAATTTCCCTCTTCTCAGGAGGCTTAGTTTTACCCCTGTAGTCTTTCTTAGTGGTCTGTGGAGTTTCCTTATTAGGAGACACCGTTTTCTGCTTCTGGCTCACCGAAGGAGGAGTCTTCTTTTCTGGAGACATAGTCCCACCCTTAGCTTCTTGCTTACTGCATGTCTGCTTGATCTCCAGTGTCTTTGCTCGTTTGGCATTGGGGTGCCCCTGTAACCATACATATATACATTTAGGAAATGCAATTTTTTGATCGAAAAGGCTTATGTTACCTGAATTGCATAATTCTTTTTAGTCAGTTGCAACACCATCTATTTAATACGAAACGAAATGGATAGCTAATAGGATAATCAAAGAGAACACACATATATCGTGATATATCACCTTTGTCTCAGCCAGCTTGATGGTCGTACCAGTAACAACTGGGAATGAAGCCTCTTTTTTAACTTTCGTTTCTTTCTTGGTTGCTTTCTTCATCTGCTTACAATCTTGAGCATTTGAGGCTAGAACAAGTTAAATGAGAAGATGATGGTCATTTTTCAGGTGCTGTTATTGGTACGTTATGCAATGTCAAGTAATTTCCCAAAATTAGATAATGAAACTTTTGGACCGGTTACTGAAGAGACAGAACATTTACCTGGCAGTGCACTCGTTAAGCTGGGATCCTCTGGAACTGGAGTCATATTGGATGGATCCAGTAAGCTAGCCACATACTCCATAACGGCTTCATGTTTGTCCCGTGGTGGTAAGGTGACACACTAAGAACAAAAATAAGCAAATAGTTTTTGTAATTCTGGTTGAATATGACCACAAGTAAAGCATGATCCTTTGCTGAATGTTTAAATATTGGGAAAATATCTGAAGACTATGTCGATGTGGTTTTCATTTTTCTAGTTTTCTGATCTTACCTGTTCCACAGGGAGATATTCTTTAGAAGGAGCTTTCTTCTTCTTAGTCACATTGACTCTTAATTCGAGTCTATTTGCTGACTGCAGGCTGCTGACACTGCCATATTCAGGCACCTCAGTGTAGGATGACACCGTTGATATGCTTCCAATAAGGGCCTTCTGCTTATTCTTTCGACGAAGCAGAATTTCCTCAAGTTTCTCTTCAACACGATCCACTAGCTGAGTTTTCTGAGGGGATAGATAATAAAGATATTCTAATTTACATTCCTCTAAAGATACTGAATACACGTAAGACAACATCTTTTAATTGTTCAACTGAAAACCTTTGTTTAAGCGTAACATACAGAGGGGTTTCTGTTACCAATAATTTCAAAATATATATTATGCAATCCTTTGACACAATTTGCTTATCTAATACTGTGTCTATGAGTACTTACCCTTGTAAGCGTTTTCTTGAATGTCTTCGCATATTTATCCAGGTCCATAGACTTCATGTATATGTCCATATCGCCAGCTTCACTTACACAATTACGATGATAGGAATGCCAGTCTGACTGCTCTCTCCACTCCTCTATTTCTGCATCAGCTGACTTGAGATTACGGCCACATATAGGCTCCATGGCCCTTTCTTTCAAAGCCTGTTGAATCACATTATCAGCTTTCCTTCCGTTGCGTATATACTCACACTGTATTGAAACAAAAGGCACAGAAATTAAGACATAATTTTGCTGTCAATGGATTTGGTCAGCAGTTTTGAACTATATCGAATATATGGTCACATGTCAAAATTGAAGTGATGTTAAAAATAACATAGATAAACACATGGATAGCATTTAATGAAAACAGGAATACATAAGTGATTACACTTAAACCTTATAGAAAGTGCTGTGACCCGTTTCAATAGCTAATATACTGTTTATTGTTGGTCTCAGTGGTACCACAGTGGAAGTTTGCATTTCAATACTTAATGGATGCAACAGCGAGCGGCACTTTGAACATGAGCAGCATCAACAGTGGTAATGACAGTTTCAGAGCTAAATTTCGATTGACTGTTAGTGCTCTTGTGATACCACTGTTCACGAGAGTGCATAACCTGTTGTACTGATCAAAAACAACTCTTTTTTTTTAAATTGAAAAAAGACGTCTCTCACCAAGGCGAGTTTTTCAGACATCCCTATCTATATGTAAATCAGTAAGTACATGCCTGTAAGAATTATATGTGAATATCTTATCTGTGGCTCAATTTTCATAATTCTCTAGTGGTCAACTCGTTTGTGGGAAACATAATACTAACCAAACCAAGAACTGGAGTCACTACACCACTGGGCCGCTTTCCACACAACCTGCTGTATGGCTCGACCCTAGCTATCATTTCTTGTTCTAGCAAACGAGAGCTAGTGTCAGGCACAGTAACCCAGTCAAAAATGTACATAGAGGCGTCAAATAAAAAATTGATTTGCTATGCTGGCATAGCAAACAGAAGAGGGTGGCTAACAGTGATGAAGATATTGCGACGAGACTATTGAAACGGGTCCCAGGAATTTACCTTCTTTGTCGAAGTACTGACAAAATATGTGGTAAAAAATACCATTCTAATATAATACCAACCAATATCATATCATATTGTTCCCTGCTTTGTAAAATGCTGCTAAACTAAAGAACTTATGGTCTGAACACCATGAAAAGGAGTAAATAACAAATAAAAAAACCCAAAGAAATCTAACCTGCTTGAGAGTGAACAGATCTGGGGATGCGTCACGCTCATATGAAGGTGTTCCTAATGACCTTGGAGTGGCCATCACATCCGTTGTTGCATAGTCCGACATGCACGTTGGCACTGATTGGGGTGAAGCTGTTCTGCGAGAGTCAGGAGAATACACCCGCGGCTTGAAGTCATTTATAAGCACTGTGGGAGCAGACACAGTTTTGATCTTTTTGCGCAAAAGCGCACCAGTCGTGTTTGCCTTGATGTGGAAGTCTTTGTATTCCTCCTTAGACTGTAATTTAAGAAAGGTTTCTCAATTAGAATGTAATGTGAAAGAGAAGCAGCGATGGAATTGTGTGACATGAATCTCTATACACATACACATGTATGTAAGTATTGTTCGGTAAAGTGGGTGTAAAATAAATCTTAAGGGCGTATTCTATAGCGTAGACTGAGTGGCATAGATGCGGTACCAATGCCGGTCAGGCGGATATATAGAAATGGGTGCGGTGGAGCAGGCCCTTTGCTCACTGACAGAGGCCATATGGCCAAAACCTGCTAAAAAGCATTTGCCTGTTACCCTCCATAAGGCGGCCAAATGGGCGCCGCCATAGAATGGGCCTCTCTTTGAGCATGTTTGGAAGATGCTCGGTGGATTGAAATCTGGGAGGTGTTTTATAGTATACATGTGAGTCATGTTTTCCTTTTCAAATGGGTTTTGTTATTTTAGATAGCTTGTAGTGCAACCAACTCTCATCAGATGGTGTTGTGCGTTTACATACATTTACAGTGAACATTTTGAAATTATCATTATCAGTGATCAAATCAACAGTGATCAATTCATCCTGACAGTGATTGGGTCTATGGAACGCCTTGCAACGATGATCACCAAAACTCCTTTCTCCCTAGTCTAACTGGACAAACGCACGCCTTATACTGTTGAGATGCACTGAACCTACCCTAACAAATCAGAGGGACTATAACTTGAATATGAGATATGGTTTGGGGTTTTCTTTGGGTGCAATAAAGGTTTTCTTTTTTACATGAATAAAACTAAAGTTGTCACATACTACTATGATGTGAATATGCAAACACATTTGTAATCAGACAGCGATGTCTTTATCATTAGTGATCGAAAAAGAGTGACTGTTTGTGTGATATCGGCGTTTGAATTTCGTCATAGCAGTCGTCTGCTCTGGTGGCCAGTGCACCCTCCCACCTCCCGGTGCGCAGTGAATGTCGAGGTCACTGCATAAATTAGGGTCACATGATGGTAGGGCTACACTGGCCACCAGAGCAGACGATTGCTATGACGAAATTCAAGCGCCGATATCATCGGAACGGTGCGGCCGATTTTCTTCATATTTTGTACGATTACAGGTTATATGCATACCTTACTCCTGCTATAATTTCATCGCTTAATTCCTACGGGAAGTGAAGTTGCGCATTCTGTACGACATGTCCATAGATGTCTTAGGTCTAAGACAGTTTGCAAGACATTTTAAATCACATGACCCTAAGATTATCGTGACTATAGCACACCTCACACCACCCTAAGTGTCTTAGACCTAAGATTTTGGCCAGATTGGCTAAGATATCACGTCTATAAGACACTGACAGCTCTAAGATGTCTTACATATCGATTGTCGTGACTGAAAAACAGGGCCCTGATCTCAGATCTCCCAGCAAAAGTCATCAATGTTTTGTTAAGATTTCGTGTACTATTTGAGATAAATTTACTTTTTGCAAATATCATTAAATATAAGAGTTAGTGTGAATATAATAAATGTATGACATGTCTGACCCTGTCACTGTTTCGGAGATCAGTTGGACTAAATGGACTCTGGAATGCAAAACAGTGACCAAGACTTCCCAGCCCCTATGAATGATCACTATTGTTATGATCATTTGTCTATGGAATGCTGTGTCCTCGAAACGGTCGCTTACTGGTCACTATTAATGATTGTCACGGCTGAAAAACACCTACCAAAATAAAGGGAGAATAACTGGAAGTTCTTTACATCAGGACAGTAAAAAGGGCTATACTTACTATCTGTAGGGCAGATGTTAAGGTCAAAGATGACTCAGAAGAGGCAGGCTCTGAATCAAGGTCATGCTCTATCGAAGTCGGTCTCATTTTCTTCCCCAAATGCTTATTTGGCTGAAAGGCAATATCAACTATCATAAACATTGAGTCATTGTCATACACTTTTATCACCTCACATATCTTATTTATGTTGGAGTAATGGTTGTCTTACACAATATTACCACGATTTTAATCTGAATGGTTGTATTCTCTGTGCAGCTGATGTGTCGTAACATCCAAGCAAATATTTCATTTATCTTTCAGGGAGGTGTCTTTCAGTCACAAAAATCGTAAGTAACGATTGTCTAAGATCGCCCAATGAATGTACAACAGTTTGGACAGCAAAGGATGGTAGGTGTCCTAGAGACCTGGGCCCTGTTTTTTAGTCACAATAATTGTTATGAATGATATCTTTTAGCCGTCACTGTCCTATAGACATAAGATCTTAGAGGATCGGCCAATGATCGTAGGGCTACGACACTTAGGGGGGTTTGAGGTGTCCTATATTAACGATAATCTTAAGTTCCTGCAGGTGAAAATGTCGGCCAAAGTGTCATAGGCCAAGACAATACAGGTGTTGCCGTTCAGCGCCGCCTAACGGCCCACTGCCTAGTTACGCGGCCGCTCGGACAAACACCGCTAGGTCCGGCCATATGTGTATAGGGAACACAGCAATCACACCTAAAGTGTGAACGGTGGGTGTGATTACAGGAGTGTTGTTTTTTTGACAGATTAGATTGTTGGAGCAAACTAGGGCATTGTATTAACGAGTCTTGGCTGTCTAAACTTTATAGTTGATAATTATCTTGGTTTTAACTTGGAAAAAGATAAGCATAATATAGCTAGGCCTGCCAATGTATTAGTGTGTATGCAGTTTTGGTGTCCCTGTGTTATCTAAGGTATATCTAAAGTATCATTGAGGTGATATGCATGTATGATACATCAAATTGTAGCTGGAATACCATAGAATACGATGAAATGATTGTTATTTCTCTGAAAATGAGATACATGGGTCTTATGATCGTATTAGGCTCATTTACTGAGTGATCCAATGCTAAGGAATACGTTGCCAAGTGAATGTTTGGCTTCAGCCTTGGCGTAGTTAGGGAGATAAGGTGCGACACCGGCCTACGGAAAAAGGCCTATTGTGAACATGTCATACACTCACAGTCGAATAGGTCAACAGGCGGTACCGGAACGCTATATTTCACTTCCCATAGGAATTAAGCCTTGAAACTTTAACACGAGTTAGGGACACATGACACATGAATTATGAAACATCGCTTGAGGGGCACAGGGCACACTTACAAATACAATGGCCACCAGAGCAGGCACTAGTGCTGATTTTTGCGGCGACCTTGAAATTGACTGCACTTGTTCCCGGTTCATTGATGATCTGTTCAGACGAATGAACCGGGAACAAGCGCAGGACTTTTTTCTTGTGAGAATATGGCTTTCCTTATTATATTCACTAGAGTTCAGCAGGCTCTTTAGGTATTAGGTGGATAATAGATATGAGTACTCACCATGGATGGCATTTTCTTGAATGTCTTTGCATATTTATCCAGGTCCATAGACTTCATGTATATGTCCATATCTCCTGCTTCACTTAAACAATTGCGATGATATGAATGCCAGTCTGACTGCTCTCTCCACTCTGATATTTCTGCCTCAGCTGACTTGAGATTACGGCTACATGTAGGCTTCATGGCCCTCTCCTTTAAAGCCTGTTGAATCACATTATCAGCCTTCCTTCCGATGCTTATATCCTCACACTGTATTCAAACAAAAGGCACAGGAATAGAGGCATAATTTTGCTCACAATGGATATAATCAGATCGAAAAGGAAAATAACTGGTAGTTCTTTACATGAGGACAGTAAAAAGGGCTACTCACTTTCACTAGGGCAGCTGTTAGGGTCAAAGATGACACAGGAGATGCAGGCTCTGAATCAAGGGCATGCTCTGATGGAGTCGATTTCATTTTCTTCACATGTTCCTTTGGCTGAAAGGCAACATCATAACCATCATAAACATTGAATCATTGTCATACAAATGTTCTGTTGATATGTTCTTTTGGCAAGCATGACTGAATTGAACAAACAATGTGTCTAAAATGGACAATTTACCAGTTCACATATCTTATCTTTATATCTTTACTTACTTTCTTCAGTTTTTCACTCATCTCCCGATTTGGAGTATTCTCTCTTGGTTTGACAGCACGGCCTTTCCCAAATATTGGGATCTTGCATGGCCCAAAAGCCGTGGGGGTTCCCTTTCTTGGGTTCCTGGTTTGTTTGGGGAAGTTCTCTCTTGACTTAACACAGTCTTCCTTGGGATTGAGAGTCTTCTTGCTCAGCTTGAAACGAAGGTCTTCCTTGTTTTCTATTGATTCTTCTCTTGGCTTTTCATTTTCATTTTCAATAGATTTTGAAGTGTTCTCTCTTGGAGTGGCAGCACGGCTTTTTCCAAATATTGGGATCTTGCTTGGCCCAAAGGCTGTTGGGGTTCCTTTTCTTGGGTTCTTATCTACTTTTTGGGTGTTCTCCTGTGATTTAACACTGTCTTCATCAAGTTTGAAGATCTTCTTGCTGGACTTAAGAGGAATTTCTTCATCAAGTTCAGGGGTATATTTTCTGAGCTGAACAAAACTGTCTTTTCCAGATTTTAGAGTATTCGCAACAGGGTCTTTCCCAAATATTGAGAGCTTCCTTGGGCCAAAGACTGTTGGGGTTCCTTTTCTTGGATTAATGGTTAGTTTAGGGGTGTTGTCTCTTGACTTAGTAGTATTGTCTTCATCAAGTTTGAAGGTCTTCTTGCTGGGCTTAAGAGGAATTTCTTCATCGAGATCTGGGGTCTCTCCTCCTGGATTAGGAGCATTGCTTTCACCAAGAATCGTGGTTTTATTGCGTGGCTCTACAGCAATGTGATCCTCAATTTTTGCAGTTTTCTCTGTTGGATTATTAACACTGCCTTCTTCAGTTTTTTTGGTTTTCTCTGTTGGGTTGTTTGCTTTTGGAGTTTTCTTTGTTGGGTTGTTAGCACTGCATTCCTCAGGTTTGGGGATGTTCTTGCTTGGCTTATCAGCAATATCTTCCTGCAGAGTTTCAGTCTCATTGACTTTCTTGCCAGTACCACCTGAGGCTGCCTGTTCCTCTTGCTCCTTCATTATGGCTTTTCTAACTTTTTCGGCTTTTCTAGAAAATCTTTTTAGAACTTTCTTGTATGCACCATATGTACCCTCAGCCTTCATTTCCTGAATAATGGAAAGGAATGACATCAACATTAAGACTACTTACCATATCAAGTTTCTTTTTAATGTATTATAACTTTTGCCTTTATGAAAATTATGCATGTATATTCAAAGAATATGATCTGAAATGTTTCCAGTGTGAGAAAAATGTCTAAACCCTGCAATAGCATTTTCCTTAATCTTCACAATTACAATATACATCTAATATATATATATATATATATATACGAAATGTGAACAAGCTGGCTGGATAACACTACACAAATCAATGGTGAAAATGTAAGAGGGCGTGTTACAAAGCCATAACAAAAATAAAAGAAACGTATCAGAACAAGGGAATTACCTTGAGCTCCTGGCTGTCTACAGACTCTGTATCCGCATAATCGTACACATAGACAGACACAGAGGATGTGCCTGCAGAAATAGATGAGTATACGGTCTCCTGATCAGTGACTAGTATCTGCTGTTCGACAACATAGTTTGGCTTTGTAATAGATGAGATCTGAAGGACTTCCTTCATGGCTTTCCCAGTATCTTTGGGTCGTTTAGAAAATGGATTTTTCCAGTTCTTGAAGCCTCTAACTGGTTTCAGAGTGTGTCTTGGTAGACTGAGTGTAGCTGCCTTCTGCTTCATTGCATCTCTCTTTGGTATCTCAAGATTAGTTGAGGCCATGGGCAGGAGCGGTTTGACCATCTTGATATATTCCAACTGTCCTGAATTTACATCTGAAATAAAATTGATTATATGTGATTATTCTATTTCGGGTCTTCCCTCGGCATTTCTCTGTAAAACATCAACAGTTACGGTCCAGGGATGTCAGTTGCTGTCATGAAAAAGAGAGGAAATATTTTTCATGTAGAATTTACTCTCCCAGAAAGAGTGAGAAAAAATGGAAATCACTTCGCTACTGGCTATGAAATGGGTTTATGGTGTGTCGGGAGGTTCAAACTACTATTTATTGATGTGAATGAGGCCCAATTTATTCTCTCTTGTTCTAAACAAGAAAAAGGAATTTCTTGAACTGAAAATGAAAACAAGGATTTCCTTGGATAATAGAAAAACTGCCATCTCTGGTTACCTTTACAACATCCTTCAAAACATTTGGTTGTCATCAGATGAAAACCTTATAATGGTGGTAAATATGTGTCTAAAAATGCCCGCAAAAGGATTGTTCAAAATATCTAACAGTAGGAAAAGTCCACCTATCCAATTCAGCAGCATAAACCATTTTTCCTATTCATATTCCCTGTCACTCCTCTCTTTTTCGGATCTGCACTTCAGATTTTTTGTTGTTTGAAAAACGTTTTATTGAACGACGTGTAGCTCATATTCAAGCACATGATTTTCAGCATACACGTCAATCAAGATAAATGGTGTCTGTTTGTGTGTGTGTGCGTGTAAGGGGGGGGGGGGGGGAGTGATTAAACGGAAACTTACTTTTGTCTGGCAGCAGGTGGTGAAATTTGAATTTTTCATCCTGACAGCTGACTTTGACTTCAACCACCTCTGATGGAGCTTTTGGGTCAGGATCAGCTATAACATCAGTTATTTCAGTGATCTCAGTTGGCGGGGAAGGTATTACCCCCAGTGTCCAGTCGTTGTTTTCACAATCCTCTACTGTTGGTCTCATCTTTGGCAGCGGATGGAGCATCTCTCTGATCATGGACGTCACCTCTGATAGAAGTAATTTCCGTTTTAATGTGCAGCGACTATAGGAAGAGGTAATTCCTTATGAAAGGAATGTTTAGATAGGAAACGTTGTCAGAAATAAAAGAGAGATATGTAAAGGCAATTCACATGAGGAACGTGTGGTATTGAAAATGTATGATATTACCTTTAGAGAGATTATCAGGGAAGCTCATATTCCGGTTGAAGATCTGTACAAATATCTTGGACTTGATACCAGTATATGGAACTTCACCTGTCAGCATCTCGTACAGGATAACGCCCCTGATGAACAAACAAGATTAACACTATTACTACGAGTGTTTTTATTTACCTTAAATTCCATAACTAATAGTAACAATGCAAATATTTCGAACTGGTACTTGTAGTATGAAAATAGGCTAGTTCTTAACCGGTTTTACAATTAACACATATCAGCACGACTTCATTAGTGTATGCGAAACTGCATCTCAAAGACAGTTTGGTTCTGGAATTTAAACGAAGTTTGTGATTAGATTATATAGCTTTGATTTATTCTGCTTTGCCTATGAAACGTAGCAAAGAACACAGAGAATAGCAAATGACTACTCACATGCTGTAAACATCCGATGCCACGCTTTCGAACATACGTGACCTTATGATCTCAGGGGCCAAGTAGACACAATTTGTGCCATGATGCATCATCGACTCTTGCAAGTTGGTCAGCTTTGCGCTTATGCCAAAGTCTGCAAAATTGAATAACAATATCATGTTCTACTTCTATGTACATAGGAATCCAGCTATGACTCCTAAGGAATTTCTTCAGAAAAGAACTGCTCCTCAACGTATAGTATGCCAGGCCTACAATCTGATATCAGATTTATTTCTTAAATACTACAACTCTTTTTTTTTCTCGAGGCTTTAACGATGAATTATTAAAATGTAAGCTTGAACCAACTTTTTAGCAGTGGCTTTTGTTCATTTTTCGAGACGCTTTAACGATGAATTATTGAAATGTAAGTTTGAACCAACTTTTTAGCAGTGGCTTTAGTTTTTCACATTGCGCATAATTTGTGTGATTCTTAAAGACCCTTTAAAGAGTTCTAATGATTATACATAACCTAAAACAGAAGCTTATTGATTCATTCGGAACAAATTTCAGGACTGAATTAGCACCAGTGTTTATATCGATTAACGTCGTTAGTAAGTAGATTAACTTCCAATGTAGAACGGTTAGCAACAAGAAGAAGAGCGGCAAGATGCAGGGTAACTGGTTACATTAAAAGAAGTGATTGAAAAAATGAATCTAACGCAGGTATTCTTATCTCTGTGCATTACATACCACAAAAACTAAAGAATATCTACATTCAATGAATGATTTGATATCTACATTACTTGTGTCTTTCCCAATATTTCATTTTTTATTTGAAGTCTCTATGTGGCAGAATTGCGGTGCCCAACACTCCGGCTCTCATAATTATCCAAGCACCCTTGCTACAGAACTATCCTCCATATTATTACTCCGCTCATATACCCGCTGAGTGAAACCTCGAACTTCCCGTTTGAACTGTAGTCATTAAACTAATAAACCAGAAGGGGTGTTTTTTAGTCGAGAGGATCTCAACTTGAGATCTGCTAAGATCAATCCGAGATCCTGAGACCGACTTTGAGATCAATGTCGGAAAGTGTTTTTCAGACGTTGTCTCAAGTCTACACAGCCGATCAAGTTGAGACCGATCTCAAGTTGAGACCGACTTTGAGCATTACAGTAGGTTCAGCACAAACTAGCTGAGTGGTGCAGTGCCTCCGTTTTTATATTGCTTATCAATTGTTTCTCATGGTCATAATAACCACAATAAAACTATGAAATTTGGAATATAGGTTTGCCAAGTTATTAATATACTTTGCTCTAAATATCTTTTAATTTTTATAAGTTTTAGCACTGGATAAAGAAGTTAAGACAAGTATCAACTGGTCTCAAGTTGAGACCGAAGTTGAGATCCTTTCACTTGAGATCCCTTGGGATCACCTGAGAACGTCTTAACTGAAAAACACTTTGGCCCTCAAACGGTCTCAACTTAAGATCGTCTCAACTGAAAAACAGGGCCCAGTTTGGTATCCACGCCATTAGCACTGCAGTCATCCATCTAATCGACCTCAACCATGCTAAGCTATTTAACTAGCTTACTACTGTACCCCCTTTATTCATGCCACCACTTACTAATCACATAATAATACCATATCAGATCCACCAGGTAACCAACCGCCTCCCAGCTACTGTTACGTAATTACCTGGTGTTACATGCAAACACACGTGCAGAATTTAACCAAAGGGTGCAACAACATCAAGATCATTCCATTCTGGCTTACCTTTGACTCAGGTTTCTGATAAAACGGATTATAAGTGTATATCATCAGTATGCAAACATTTAGATTTATCAAGAACAGAATCTTGGGGACATATATCTCTCTATTGATCTCAATAGTCTTTATGCAGGTAATGGAAAATTACATCTCTTTTGTTTAAATACGCACAAAAAAGTAATATCTCTTAAAGAAAAAGAAAGAATACTCACCAGCGACCTTAACTTGAGCATTTTCGTTCACGAAGATGCAAGATGGGGCCAGGTCACTAAAAGGTAAGGATTGGATATGATTACCCATATGAAACCTATATTGTGTCTAACCTGTTTTTTACATCCCATAAGTGTATGAGTAAGAAGGCGTGCGTTTAATTCTAACCAATGATATTTAACTCACGAAACATGTACAATTTGGCCCTTGGGATCAAATCCAACGCATATTGTAAGAGATACGGCCTATCCATAAACAACGTCATGCCTTTTTTTTCATTTTTTTTTTCAAATTCAATATACCATTTTTGACCCCCTCCCCACGTGTCATGTTTTGTCATATACCCTCATCATTGTTGGTCCGGAGACTGCCCCTCCCCCCCCCCCCCCCCCCCCGACACACACACTTCCTCCCTGCTGCATGACGTCATTTATGGACGGCCCTGATCGAATCAACAAGCCTCTAGGCAATAAAAATGTTCTCTTGTCTTTCAGTTGTTTTGTTTGATCCTTCAACTACGTAACCAGACTGAACAAAGCAACCAAAAGAACTTGAACTATTAAACTACAGTATCTACGTTTTCAAATAGTATCTGCGTATGATAAACATGCATACCGGTGTAGGACGCGTGCGTTATGCACGTGGCTGACGGCGCTGGCGATCTGCATGAAGATGACACGAGCCATCTCTTCATCATAGTCAGTCAGCGCCATGAAGGATGTAACACTGACACCCTGAGCACGCTCTGAGAATACGTAACTGACGCAGTTCTGCGGGTCTGGGTACATTCCGTAGAATGCAGCCTGGAAAGGTAAACATATTTGTTGAGTTTCTAAGTTTTGTTTCACAGTATAGACTACTATCCACATTAACGGAAGCCACTTTCTTTAATCTACTTAAAGGAAAATTGATGAATGAGTCAAATCTTAAAACTTTTCCCTAAGTAGCACTAATGGCTTTGAAAAGAGAAGACCTTCTGATACTCGTTAATTACACGATGGAGACTAGGCTAAAGAGCTCTGCCTTTGAGTAGTGTAGAAATAGTTTTGATCTCTATGAACACATCACATGGGGTGTTATTACCAAATAGTAACATGTGACTAGCAGGCAGTACCAACCCATTTACAAAAGCAAATGAAACCTTAACATTTGTTGAAGATTCACCAAATACACTACGGTTACAAAACATTTACAGTTAAAGGACGAGCACTAGCATACGATGTGGTTTAACTTACCTTATTGGTCAGTGTATAGTCTTACATTCACGCTGGTCTAGCCATGCTGGGGATATCATACGTGCTATTGTGTTTAACCTGTTCTTAATAAAAGACGTTAACTGTACTCACTACGTTTGGATTAGATCCAACCTTGAAGAGAACCATGAGCTCTCTTCTCAGGTCATCCTCAGAGTAGCTGCTCTCTTCCACAAGGTCCCATTTCACGATCTTCACAACGACCTACAGGATAGAGGAACTGTGCTAATTTCGACTGATATGATGTAGGAAATAAAATCAAAAAGTCTTAATACAGTCCACATGACCATTTTCTGGATAGCTCAATGTGACATTGATTTTGATTGTAATTAAATAGTTCCTGGAGTAAAGTCAAATGCATGAAATAGATTGGAGATGCCCCGGACTCCGTCCGAGGGGTTCCAACTGTATTAATTAAGAAGTTATCCTCCACCAGGGGGTGCCTGGGTCGGCAGACAACAGTGGGTTTTATACAGTTAAATAGGAAACCCTCCCGGATTCCTCCAGAAATGGGTCATTTTTCAACGGAGAAATGGAAAACTGACATCTTTGAAACTGGTTTAAGAATCGTTAAAATAAACAATACTCCACGAGTTTGGATGCCACTGTAACCATCAGCGAGGCGAAGGCGGGTGAGAATTACAGTGCAGCCATAAGAGTGGAGTATTGTTTATTTTACAATTTGAGTACTATTCTGCATTTATCTGACCCCTTTCATGGACATTAGAATTGGCCAGTCGCTTATTACGTCATCTCACATCACCCTGCCGCGACCATGGGATAGTATTATCTCTTTAAGTGGGTTATCAGTGCGTATATTTTTTTTAATGTTGTTTATGACTAAACTTGTACCAGGATTGAGATGAGTAATTATATAGAACGTCCTGACCATGCTGTACAAGTCACAGAACGAGATGGTAATTTACGGTTTGTACGGAACGAGGCGTATACGCCAGGTTCCGTACAAACCGTAGATTATCATCGAGTTCTGTGACTTGTACAAGCATGGTTGGACGTTATATATTTACTATATACCCAAATCTGTCTGATTCCTACCATAAATTTGCGTAAAATCCTAAATTCAATTGAGTAGATCAACCTGCCAACACTCGCAGGACGTCCGTACACTGTGGTACTGGGAGGCCGGCCGCTTTCCAAGCGTTTCCTCTGTTACAGGCTAACTTATCTAATAGCAGAGACTATGATTCGGAGAGTGACGTTGCGGTTCATACTGTCCCGCTCGAGCAAGCTACGGGAAACTTTTGCGGAGCGGTGCAGTGTATCACCGCTGGAATGAGGTAGCCAACGTAATATTATGTTGACAACGCGGAGAGGCGCAGTGGGCAGTCAGTCGGCATAATGGAATGCGATTGGACTTGTTGTTAACGATTGTTTTTGAATAATTAAATCTATTTAAACGGTATTGCGTGCCTGCCCCACGTAAGATATTTGGTCATGACACATTCCTACCTGTTATGGTTTGCACGTTTGAATGTCAATGTCACCGCATATCTATAACATAGCGGTATAACAATTCATAGTCGGCATTGCATCGGCCTTGCACGTAGAAACGTGTAGACCAACAAGTCCGTACACATGGCAACTTGTATACCTAGCGGTCTGTACACTGTTATACGGACCATCAGTCCGTACGGCTGAATTACGATATATGTCAAAACGGTACATATTTACAGTAAATACGGCATGGGTATATAGTAATAGACTTTCCATTTTTCCGTGGTGTCAGTATATTGTCTTTTGTAGACTCTACTTAGATATCTAATTTTTATTGGTGATAGCGGGAATAAATGGACCTGCTACGAAGCAAGTTCATATCAGTTAGAGCATTTCAGTCTTCCCTCGCATGTAGGCCCTATATCGCTATCTGGTTTTAGTCTTAGCCAGGTTTTAAAAAAGAAAGTGGTTGATTTATCATAAAATGTGATATGGAGCCACGAACACACCCTTGATGTATGCACGGTTATGCATAGATCTATCCCACAAACTAGTAGTAGTATTAAGGAAGAAACCAACAAGGTTTGGGCTGAGTCGGCGTTCTCCACGAGTTCAAACGCTGCGCGATATTCACGCTCCGCGTTTGAACGTGTGGAGAACGGCGACGAAGCGTAAACCGAGTAGCTTTCTGTATTTATCTCACCCCTCCACAATTAAATGAAACTTTATTTGTATTCGTCGGTTGCCATTGTGAGTGACAACTGACGCTCTACCGAGACTATATTACAGTTACTACTGTGCGCTGATTGGTTAGCGAATTTGACGTCATAGCGTCGCGAATAATCCGCAATTCTCGTAAGGGCGTGGAGAACGAGTTCCCAATGTTAAGCCTATGGACATTTATTCCAGGGGTGAGATAAATGCACAATATTGACTGGTTTTAGATACAAGCGGCCATATGCTCCGAGTAGTTGATGCGTAGTAATATCCGAGCGTATGCGAGGATATTGCGCAGTTTCAACTCTGAGGAGCATACGACCGCTGATCTATCTCACTTGTATTTGTTGTAAAATTTGTAACTCTGTCACCCCCACCAAAAGCTCGCCACCGACCGACATTTTAACTTATCTTTACATATTTCATTGCTTTACTTTTTTTGAGTGCTACATTAACCCGCATAGATCTAGATCTACTTTTATTTCATGTTTCACTTACCCAGGTACACAAATGAATTTGACGGGCCAATCGCAGGAACAAATTACATGTTTTGCAAATTGAATGTGACTAGATCTAGATCTAGATCTAGATCTCGAGTGACTGTATATATATATTATGAATACATAGATACTATAAATTTGTACCATAAATCAGCGATAGACAATAGAATATAAGAGAAATAGAACACTACCTTGTTGTGTCCGACTTTTTGCATCATTTCTTTCATCCGTGTCTTATCCGGAGGAATCATTTCCTTGTCCACTTCCCCATCAATGACCGTGGCGATGGAGGTCTCCGCGGTCGCTTTAGCGGATTTCGAATTAAATCCGACAAATTTAAGGTTGTCTAAATATACCTGAAGTGGCACATACATCCTAGTAGACCCATCATCGGAGTCGTAACTCAAAGAGAATTCTAAATCCGACATGGTGATAGCCAAGATCGACAAATGATTTGATAAATCTTTGGCGGGAGCTAGCCAGTAATCATACGACTTCAGCAGCTGAATGATTCCTGTCAACTGAACCGGATATCAAAGGCGTTGCTAGGCACCAATTATACTGAAATCTCGCGATTGAAAACGAGACTTAGTTGGGCGTGAAATTCAAGATGGCGGTGTAAAATGTTGGATCTTAGAGGTGTGCACAAGTTGGTTCCCTATTCTTTCTCTAAAGTGTTTAACTTGCGCGCACTTCTTTGGTCCTGTCAGAAATACGATCATGGTGTTCTTGGGAGGGCTTTTTCTGTTGACCAAGGATGCATCATTTCGGGAGACTCACAGTCACAATGTCACATGTATACATGATGTAGTTATTCTTAAGTTATTATACCATTTCAGGCAATTGTCGCGGAAACGTGATATGACATAAATCATTGTATTTTGAACAGAAATGAATTGTTTACCTACTTATATCAGTTAACTATTTATTCACTGTTCATTTAATCTTATAAAGGTCAATTATGCTTACTTACTTCTGCTTACCGTGGACGCGTTGGGTCAGAATGTATCCAGATGGCGCTACAGGCGTTTGGACTAGTGCTAGAGCCAGTACGCCCACAGTATCTCTCTACTCTGTGGTACGCCCTAGCCCTGGCGACAACGGGATGTACTACAGTCTAGCGCGCAGGGTAGATTTGCCGCCACCTCTGTTTACACTGTGTTCCAAAGTAGTGTAGCTCTGGCGGCCAGTGTTGCGCGCAGGGCAACTCCGTCTGGTGAAAGTTGGCCGCACTACCGGTATGTTGGTACTGGCAGTCTTCAATACAGACCAGCAGAAACCAGCTGCGGTCCGAGTCGCGTTATCGCCCAGTCTGGTCGGAGTTCAGTGATTCATTCCAGAGACACAAAAAGAGGAACATGGTATTTTTACAACCAAGAGGCCCTACCCTTCTAATATCATGGTCCGTCTGTATCATGGTGATATCACCTACGCTGGCCCACTTCCCCGATGTGAACAACTACCCGGGCGGCCGCATCGCTGGGCTCTACCCCTTCCAGGACCCAACCCTTGCGTGGGATAAGCGCGTCGACGATCTGGTGGGCAGACTTACCCTAGATGAACTTGTCAACCAAACTATAACAATATATGGCAAGCCAACTTATGGTATTCCTCGACTGGGAGTCCACTCGTATGTTTGGATTGCCGAATGCCTACGCGGTGAGGTGGGGTACTATAGCACCGCCTTCCCGCAGTCTCTGGGTCTAGCAGCCGCCTTCAGGTGAGGAGTAGAGACATCACTGAACAGTGAACTATAGAATTTCAGTACTAAATGTAAGGTTTGGATATACGAGGGTGCAGGAACTAGGAACAGGGACAAGATTTTGCTAATACTACCACTTCCTGTTTTTCCTTTAAATTCCTTTATTTCTAAGCTCATTCCTCTATTTGGCTGAAAATTTCAGGAGCCAGACAGGAGGTTCAGCCGAGAAGACGGTCTAACATCATTTTGATGCCTAGTTGGTGGAACACCCCCTTAGGTTAGGTTTTACTGGTTAATGGATGGCCACTGGAAGTGGTGACCGGTGTGATGCGAAAATTGGTTACCCTGTGAAAACTTGTTTTATCGGCCACTAGTATCTTTTCCGCATGCGCGAACCTGCGCAGTGTTAAAGTCCACGATTGGAAAGTGAAAAGTTCATCAGCGCTCGATTCCCTAGATTGTCAGGATTTATCGTAATCTCTGTTAGGAGTTGTAGTGCAATTTGTCGAAATCAAGAACGTCATAATGAACATAATAATGTAATTTTACAACATTTAAGTGCCTATTATAAGAGAAATAAAACATTTCCAACTAACTTCTAAAGTGTAAAACTAGTACGTCCAATAGACCGTGAAGTTTGACTGGGAGGGCTTGTCCAGATGCATGCGTGTATAGAGTGGGGAATGGAGTGGAATGGGTTTCCAGCAACTGTAACATAGTAACAGAACACTCTTTGGAGGCCATACTGTCAGCCCGCCATGCCTTTTACACACCACCACAAGGTATGTCTAAGTGTTTAGTGGCTGCACATGGTAGGCACTTACCTAATTTTTAGGACTTATTCTTCAACTTGTTCTATGCACTCTAGCTAGGGATCTATGGATAGATCTCGCAAAACTGATTGATTTTTCTTTTTGAATGAAGTCTTTATGCCAATTTAAAGCAAAGTTATGGCCATTCAAAGACCTGGAATTCAGCCTATGGTTCTGCCACATGTAACCATAGTTAAGAGTTTAATTGTGGTCCAAATTTTGTGATCCACCAAGCTGGTATCAAGAGTCATTCAATTACTTAAAAAGCCTATTTTTCATGAACTATTGAAGCCAGAAATATGATTTAAAAAGTGGATTGAAGGTCATCACAAGACGGCATGCATGAGATGACCTTTTCCAAGGTCAAGGTTATTTTGAGGTCAAAGGTCAATGTTGGTATATGGTCTATGTGAGGATGATTGGGCTGCTTATAAAACATAGTGGGCCATGTCTAAATGGAAATGTTAAGGCATATTCTATACCATTTTTAACCGTAGAACATGTACAACCTAGTTATTTTTATGTGCAACTTGATATTCATACCATAAAATGCCTCTAAAGTTGGGCTTTAATTTCACTTGACCAAACCCTTATCTTTTTCTCAGCTAATCATTGATATCTTATATGCATGTGATAGATCTCATCATGCCCTTTAATATGACACCCTAATCGCCTTGATATTCCGATAAATAGCTTCAGAATCGACCTTTGAAGATAGGTGGGGTAAAAGGTTTCCTTCAAAGGGTCGATCACAAAATAAGCGGCCGCGGCAGCAGACCCGTGAACGGCAGTTATGTAAGTGCCTACACATGGTCATCTAGATACTCATCTTTGACTGCTGAATATGTTTTATGTCATTGTTAGATATAAGTAAGCATTTACCTAGAGGATCCGATTTAACTTTGCCATTTTATTATTTCAAGGCCTCAGATACAAGGAAGGTATAGTTAGAGCATCTATAATAAGAGTTAGGAGCACTCTTTGAGAAAATTATCCTTAATATACAGTAGCTTCCACAACTTGTATCTTTCCCATTGGCTGGGTTGTAGTGTGGGTACACTCCCAGTAACCTATCATGTCCAGAAGTACCTTATCAAACAATGTTACATGCTCTTGTCTCTGATTCTGCTATCAGTACGTTCGACTATCAGGTACTTTGTACACCTACAAGCTTACTACCCTCTCCCATACTTTAGAATTGGCATAAAGTAGACGTTAGATACCTCTGCAACATCCAATACGTATTGCTATCCATCGAGTATGTATGCAGATTTGTCGGCAAGATTGACACAAAGTTTGTTGGCAAGTTCGATGATGACATCAATGGTGCCCTTCGCTGCCATATAGCCATACTGTAATGGGTTTATCAGATTTCTGTTGTCAATAATA
This sequence comes from Alentia gelatinosa, assembly GCA_950022655.1. Lineage (NCBI taxonomy): Eukaryota > Metazoa > Annelida > Polychaeta > Phyllodocida > Polynoidae > Alentia > Alentia gelatinosa. The sequence continues at coordinate 34,559,751 of OX465584.1, forward strand.
GTCGACAGGTGTCCATGCATTAATTGTTCAGGTACTTTGGAAGGTATTGACAAGATGAAGATCCGTCTCCAGTTGTGAATGTTTTCCACTTTTCTGAATGGGTAGGTTGTCATTGAAGTGAGGAACCTCCCTTGACTGAGTACCATTGAGACTTAAGTACCTTTCGAGAAAGTAGGCACCATGGAGAGATCCTGCTTGTGGGCTTCCTTTTGGCTAGGGTGGATACTAAATTGGCAACTCAGCAGTGGGTACATCTGTCTCACCAAATGTCCCTATGAATTTCAAACATGTCTAAAATCAAAATCTCATGAGATTCTGTACACATGTTTTTTGGGAATGGAATTTGTTGGAAACAATTACCCCTATCAATCTTCAGTCTCAGAGAAATGAGACCCTACTATTCAGACCAGGAGATTGTGTTTCAGTAAAGAATCTCAGCAGGATTTGGAAGCCACACTTTCCATCCATAGCTAAATACCCATTCATTAGTAAAATATCAAATGATCATAAAAAAGCCAAGATGTCCATGAAAAAACTGACACCAAGGCCAAAAACCATGATGCCCATTTAGAAAACCATCAGCATGGGCGTGATGCCCATGGAAAAACTGTCACCAAAACCAAAAACCATTATGCCCATTTAGAAAACCATGATGTCCATGGAGGAGACAATCAGAATGGCTAAAAACCATGATGGCTATTTAGAAAACCATCACCAAGACCAAAATCTATGATGCCCATGGAACAAACCATCATCCAGGCTAGATTTCATGATGCCCATGGAGAAAAACGTCACCAAGGCCATATACCATGATACCCATGGAGAAACTATCAACCAGGCCAAAAGCTATGATTCCCATCATAAAACCCTTTTTTTTAAAATGAAAAATGTCACAAACGTTAAAAACATGATGCCGATAGAGAAAATCGTCATCCAGGCTAAAAACCATGGTTCCCATGGTGAAAAACATCACCAAGACCAAATGCATGTACCATGATGCCCATGAAGAAAACCAGTCATCAAGGCAAAAAACAATGATGCTCATGGAGAAAACCATCACCCATTCCAAATTCCATGATACCGATGGAGAAAACCTTCAGCAAGGCAAAAATCCATGATGCCCATGGAGAAAACCATCAGAATGCCCAAAAACCATGATGGCCATTTAGAAAACCATCACCAAGACCAAAATCCATGATGCCCTTGGAAAAAATATTACCAAAGCCAAATACCCTGATGTCCCTGAAGAAAACCCATCACTAATGCAAACAAGTAGCAAATAAACATCTGCTATTTACAGAATAGTGACGATGCAAGAAAATATCCCACCAACACCAATTTTCACACCCATCAGCCTCAACACCCACCAACAACAACATTGACACTCACCATCCGACACCTATCCACACCCACCAACAATAACACCTACACCCACCAATCTTTATATTTTTTCAAGGAACCTATATAACCTATAAAAGACCTATATTTTCACTGCCATGCAGATTGATATGTACAGGAAATCTTAAAAGTTATCTTGACACAAGGTTAGATTCTCAAATGACAAGAAATCTACATTATCTGTTTATTTAAGAGATAATAAAAGTGTTTAAGAATCAACAGTTGGTGTGACTTCTTAACAGGCTGGCTTGCCTGTTGGAAACTCAACAAGCGTATACATGCTTGCTGGGTATAACTTGATGAGCCAGACATCCTGATGTCTTGCAATTTAGTACAGTAAAACCCCTCTTCCGGGACACCCCGCTGCAGGGGTCAATTTGCTCGGAACGGACATTTTTCCCTCTATTAAGAGTTTATTTTAACCCCGCTTAAGGGGACACCCTGCTTTAGGGGACAGTTTTTTCGGTAGAGAAATGCTTAAAAACCCCGCTTAAGGGGAGAGTTTGGAGGGATATCATATCAAAAACACTGAAAATCCAAGTTTATGGTGCCCGTTTGTACGGGACAGACAGTTGTCGCAACCAGAACAATAGACTGAGCATTCCTGTGCGGCCTGAGTGTGTTTTTTCAAGGTAATAACCACATCTCTAGCGGCTCTGGGTGGGCGACTGTGAGTGGATATTAGTATGAGCGACTTTCACACCCGTTGAAGGTAGGGGGTTAGAGGCCCGCTTACAGGTTAGCGGTGGGCGACACAGGGTGGGCTGGGGGCTTTGAAGGTGCGGTATTCGGTGAGCCGTTGCAGCTCTGGGCGGCTCACTGTCATAGGGCTGCTGACTTCGGGGGGGGGGGGGGGGGGGGACATTGAACGGGGGTGTAAAAAGGAGCAAATCTCACAAGGAAGGCATATCCATCTTCGACCTCTTTTATCTATTTATTTTTAATTTTTTGTACATTTATATTCATTTATATTCATTTATATTCATTTATATTGTATAATTTATATCTATTTGCTATGGGGTAGGACAGAGTGGGGTGTGGGTGTAGGGCAAAATAGGGGGGTGGATGTAGGACAGAGTATGGTGTGGTGTAGAACAGAGTAGGTTGTAAGTAGGACAGAGTGGATTGTGGGTATGGGGCAGACTGATTAACTAACTGTTGAATATCTTCTTTTCCGTAAATGTTGGAGTTCAAAGGTGTGTTTACCTGTATGTGACATTGATACAGAAGATCGCCTGATGTATGGCGAGTATTTGTAGTCGTTATCCCAGGCATCACCCAGGGCTGGCCGGGTGATGCCTCAAGGCGCTTGAGGCATCACACGCAAGAAAACCCCGTTTTTTTAGAATAAAATTGCTAATATTGGCTCAATAACTTTCAGAGGATGTAGGTATGACATAAGATTTAATCTTTTTCGGTGAAATAAAAAAAATTATTAAGGATCATGTGTCATGTCACGTGATGCAAAGATAAGATATTCACAATATACCCTATATACCCGGCCTCTAGCGGTTGTATTCACTGGCACTATTACTCGGGTCCATGCCTGTGCTACGACAGCAAGCACCCATCGTGATAGGGTTAATCTATTCCCTGAATAATAATAAAAATATATATATTAGTCCAAGTTTTACCGCTCAGCGCTCCTAGCTGTTCATTGTTTATCATAAGCCGTCCCTTGGTCGAACAATGGTCAGTGTAGCTTCATGTCAATGCTATTCCAATGAATTCACACTTGAGTGGTGGGTGTGAGCGCAGGGCTGTTGTTTTCCACAAGATGTAAATGCTGGGACAAAGTAGGGTATTGCAACAACAAGCCTGGGCTATCTAAACTTGATAGTTGCATGTGATGGCTAGGCTCACCAATGTGTTATTAGACATCCGGTTTAAGTCTAATTGAACAAATTGGAAGTTAAACTAAACAAACATCCAGTTTCGGTGTTATGAGGTGATAGGCATATTTGACACGCCAAATTGGAACTGGAATACCATAGAATATGATACAATCGTTACACTTTCTCTGGAAATGATATAGACGGGTATCGTAAACGTGTTACGCTCATACACCCAGCCTTCCAATGCTAAAGAATACATTGCCAGGTGTTGGTTTGACTGCAGGTCTTGCATAACTAAACAGATAAGGTGCGACACCGGCCTGTGGAAAAAGGTCTATTTATACATTCCCATCTATGAATCAGTAGTATATTTTTATACAATAATGCATTATGGCCATTCTCCATAAACATGCTTTATCTTTTTGTGTTATTGAATATATGATTACATCTGCTATCCAGCATGAAATGTTTTAAGTAGTCGCCTGTGAGACAGTCTAGTTGCGTAGTATGATACTATACTGCAACTACATGTACTCCGCCTATAATATGGTTATTGTAGTTAATTCATGCTAGATGAATTCAAAGCTGTATTAATTCATATGGATGGCAGTTTTCTACTTTTCCAAGGAAATCCTTGATTTCATTACCAGTTTATGAAATTGTCTTTCTTGTATAAACCAACGATAGTATAAACAGAGCATCATTCACGCTAAGAAAACCTTGGTTTGAACATGGTCATCAAATTAATCTCAAGGGAGTGTTCACAATTGTTTGTACTGAATATCGCTTTCTTTTTCTAGCGGGCAGCTCATCCACGATATAGCCGAGGCTGTATCGAACGAAGTGAGGGCCCACTGGAACAATGCCAGCAAATCAGATAATCACTTACCAAATGCCGGCATCAGCTGCTTCAGTCCAGTCATCAATATCATGAGGCATCCACTGTGGGGTAGGAACCAAGTGAGCATACAAGATACTGAATCTTTTTGATAAAGTAATAAAACATGCAATTTGGAGCATGTCTATGTTAACGGATGGAAATAAAAATAATTGACGAGCTCCTACTTGAAAGGAACTATCTGTTACTAATTTTGGTTGGTCTAGATAAATAAATACTTGTTATGGTTTCATATTAATGTCCTCCGGGACCAGAAAAGAGTAGATAATAGACTTAATCGCTATTACTTGGTTCACAACTCTCGAACCCTGAGGGTAAACCACTTCCGACTAATTGCCCTTTGTTAACAGGAGACGTACGGGGAAGATCCGCACCTGAGCAGCGTGCTAGCGCAGTCGTTCGTGCACGGGCTGCAGGGCCAGCACCCCCGCTACGTGCGGGCCTCGGCCGGCTGTAAGCACTTCGACGTGCATGGCGGGCCAGAGAATATCCCCTATAACAGGTTTAGCTTTGACGCCAAGGTAAATTCATTTAACTGGTATTTGCCCTTTCCTTATGTACGGTAGAGGAATTTATCATTTAAAAAAACAGTGCTACCATAGAGGCAGACACGCCGTTTGTATATATTTCTGTAAAGTGCTACTTAAATCATCCTTCACTTTGAATTGATATTTAAACTACATATACATGTAACCACATGGGCCGCACTCACTCACTTTTCACTTTTCCAACTAGAATCACAAGTATTAGAGTACATAGGTTGTAGTTCAGACCTTGCTTGTGTGTGTCATAGGTGTCGACGCGGGACTGGCGGATGACGTTTTTACCGGCGTTCAGATCATGTATTGAGGCGGGGACCTACAGTCTTATGTGCAGTTATAACAGGTACAGCAAAAACAAAACTATTTGTAAGTACCACAACCTACTTATGATATAAAGTACTAAGTCGCACTGTTACCCCCACCCCCACCCCTAAAAACACACACAAAAAAACAACACAAAATCAAAACAAACAAACGAAATAAATTGACAAACTAATTCTCCTGAATAGCAAATTAAATTCTCTGGAATTACCGGGCCATAATATGTTCATGTGTAGAGCTATTCTACTTAGACAAAGAATAGATGAATATTCAAAATGAATGAATAGCCAAACGAAAAATATATAAAAAAATATATATACCAGTAGTATCCAAACTCTATGTGGACTCTATGTGTGATGGACCATGTCTGGAATACTTTCGGGACTTAAACCGGTGAATGTTTCAGTTGAATTTATCAGTTGCACTTCTTTTTATCATGCAGTATTAATGGCGTGCCAGCCTGTGCTAACGGTGAGCTGCTCACCAACATAACACGGAAAGAGTTGGGCTTTACGGGGTACGTGGTCAGTGACGACCTCGCTGTGAAGAACATTTACGAAAGGCACCACTACACCAAGGACGCCGTCACGGCCGCTGCCGCCTCCATGGGTGCTGGCTGTAACCTGGAACTCGGCTCCGAGGTGTTTAGCCACCTCCCGAAGGCAGTGAGCGCAGGTGAGCAGCAGCCCACTCTATACACGACGGACAAAGGTCATACCAGAGGGAAACTAATGATCCAATTCCATACGTTGCATTATTACGCCACTACAGCTTTTTTCATATTTCTCCGGTATGCCGAATCTGGATAAAAGATTGTTTCCAGAGACAGATCGATTATCGTTCTTACTCATATTTGAATGTTCACGTGATATGACAATTCGTCCTTGATATTATCATTTGTTTAGCCCAACGATATTAGATATATCATCCCACAGCATTTAAAAGTACACGCTGTACACTTTAGAGGTAGGATAAAATCTAGACGCGACTTTTTTTAGTTTGAGCTTATTTATGCCACTCATTTTGTTGGCTCCATAATTTCACGAGTCGAAGACGAGTGACATTACGGCATAAATAAACTCAGACTCAAACTCGTGACGTCTCTTGATAGTATTTGCATTTGTATCCCACAGAGAAAGAATAATATACATATCTAGAACACGTTATTTTGACATAATAATCTCATCGTAAATCGCTAAAGGGATTGATGGTTGTATAAACGTTAATTATGTTGTATACAGGGTTAATTACTGAAGACATCATCCGACAGCGTGTGAAGCCTTTAATGTATACGCGCATGCGCTTGGGCGAGTTCGATCCTCCATCGATGAATCCATACACGGCCATCAACATGTCTGTCGTGCAGAGCGCTGCCCATCAGAACCTGGCCTTGACTGCGGCCATGCAGTCTTTTGTACTGCTGAAGAACGAGGCGTACAAGAACGGCCCGGACAAAACCCTCCCGTTAACCAGGCCTTATAAAAGAGTAGCGGTAAGTGAGAGTTTGATGCTTAAAGACATGGGATTCAAAGCCGACACAAAACGAGGTAGTTTTTTTATGACTTAAGCCTAGAAGAGAGCAAAATTCTAAACTTGCCTTTTCATTGATGACAAAGATAGTATTTCAATGGATAAAATTCATGAAATAAATCACAAGGAAGGAAAGACGAGGCGTACAAGAACTTTTTTTATCGAACCTGTTGCTTCCTATGATTTTTTTCCCTTAAGCAATCTCTGTGTCGACACAGCCTATGAATAACAGAAATATAATTCCTGGACTACGTTACTATATTACAAATAGATACCCGTCAATTCATTTACAGTATAAATTTCGCCCTTTTTCTCGTTCTGTAGATAGTGGGACCTATGTCTGACAATGTGAACCAGCTTTACGGTGACTACGCGTCCAAGGTGAACACCACGCTGGCCTCGACCCCGTGGAAGGCGCTGCAGGCCCTGGCGGCGAGCGCCGTGCACGCCGACAGCTGTTCTGGCACGCGCTGCTCCTCGTACAACTCAACCGACCTCCAACTCAAGGTCAAAGGCAGTGATCTTGTCATCATCTGTCTGGGAACAGGTGGGTTTCAATGAATTATGCGAATTTCGATTTGGCGTTTAGAACTTTCTACAAGCGGTTACTTATGTTCTGATTCGATCGTTTCATATTCAGTGTGGCATATACGGCCGTCTGTTTGCCCAAACTGAGGACGGGTATGAAAGTGTGAGAAATGTTGCTCGTCTCCCATATTGATATGGAAGGGGAGGGGGGGATCAAAGATACTTTTGAGACAAAATTTGGATATTGCAGAAAAGGAAAATGTCATTCAGGATATGAGATAAAAACACTACTAATCAAAACCGATACTATCTCGAAAATGACTTCTACTCGTCAGAACAAAAAAGATAAAGAGAAGTAAAATGTCGGTGATTAAGGTCTAGAATCATCTGCTGGTGATAGATACCACTCCTGATACAAGGTTATTCTAGTCTTGATGTACTTGTTGTTGCAGGTCAAGCCTTGGAGTCTGAGGGCAATGACCGGGCCCATCTCGACCTTCCCGGCCACCAGCTTGGCCTTCTTAAAGATGCAGCTACCATAGGTCAGTTCACAATTCCATCTTCCGATCTTATGAATGATCAGTAAAGAGTGGACATCAAACCCGAGCTTATATACGCATTTTTAATAAAGCCTTTGGTTTTTCTTCTTCACCAATTGAAGTAACCCTAGAGACACTTATCCCAATAATTTCTTTTTCGTTGATGATTAATAGTCTTGAATAAACACAAATTCTTATTGCAAGACAGCTTATATAATGATACTCAGCAGCAGCACTAAAAGAATTGCATTTTTTATACCATGCTTGCATTGCACTAAAACTATCTATATCAACGTACACTTGATGAGGGAGCAAAACAATGTAGATTTAGCGCTTTGTAGTTTACTTAAGTTAAGCGCAATATAGCTCCATAATTACTCATAATTCCTTGGCTGTTTTCAATGAAATCAGATAATGTCTCTCTCTCTTTGAGGGTCCATTCTTGTTGATTTTCTATGTCAATGATATGTGCGCAAATGCCTGACTGCCATTGCATACAGTATGCAGGTGATCTTGTAATTCATGTGTCAGATGGTAATGACGGAAGGGGGTTAGTAAATTACAGAGTGTTATGACTCAAGTTGAAAATGGTGTTAATGTAACGGTTTCAAAATGAATCTGAAAAAAACAGCCTGGTACTGTACAAAAGCGATATTAAAAAGACTAGATAATATGGAGATAGTTTGTTAAGGTATAAAGCTATTGCACTGCAAGAGTTAAAAATACCTTGGGGTACCCGTTGACCCAAGTCTAAAACTTAGCGAGTATGCATAATCAATAATCAAGGCAACCAGTGTACGCTTTTAAAGCTTTCTAAACTATGAAACGTCATCTCCAGGGATGTAGCCAGGCTAATCTATGTAGCAGCTGTGAGAACAGTGATGGAATATGCCTCCTTATAATCGATGGTGCTAATACGGATGACACAGCCAAACTCCAATGGTTGCAAAATAGACGTTGACGTATATTGTTATAAACTAGGGTTCTAACTCGCCTTGGGGAACTACTTTGTTGCCCAAGGACACAAGGAGACACACTTCCGGGAGTAATCAGTCCCGCGCGAACACCCGAGGAGGACGGACGTAACAAGCGGAGCGAGTAAGTAATTGACCTACTTAACCGTTTTTCTTGAAAAAACGGTCACTTTATTCTATTTTTCAAAATGTTTCATGTGTTGAAATTATTACCTAACCCCGTGGGGTTTTTTAGGTAAACAACATTCTTGTCACTAAAGGGTTGTTTGTGCTTGATTGCAGTTCTGCAATTATACACGACTCCAGGCTGTGGCCGTTTCAAGGGAGACCCTCAGTGACGCTACCAGGACATAGTGATACCCTACTCCTGGATTACATTATCCTAATTTGTGTAAAAAACTGTGCTTAAGGGCTATTGCGATGGCAAAAACCCTTCAGGAACAAACAAGGATCCTTAATAAGATCATTGCTGATGCCAGGGATGAGCCTGAGGGCACGAATACTTCCCCGGATTCTGCGGCACCCGCTGCTGAATCCAACATGGCAGCGGAAACTCCTAGCAAGACAAAGGATACCCGTAAGCGAAATGAAATATCTGACTCGGATGATCCGCTTAATGAGGAAGAACTAAAGTTCCTCAAGAAAAGACGTTATGAACGCAAAAAACGTTCTCCTTCTGAAACAATAACGTCGAATAGCACGTATCCGGAGGATAAGAGCGCACAGGATACGAGCACAAAGGATATACATAACACCGCGAAGAAGGCTGAGGCCCAAACCGCTAAGACAAAGAAGACGCCATTAGCACCAGCTTCACACCCTGGGGCAAAGTTCTTTGAACAGATGGCTATGTTCTTCCAACAAGGTTTCAACCCGGCTACAAACTGGTTACCGACTACTACCCAACAAGATGAACAAAGTGAACAAGATGATGACTTCACACACGAAGATGATAATGAGGGAGAATTAGATTTCCTAATTAACCCTACTGCGAAACACGTGCCTGACACGCTGGACACGACACCAGCGGCGGCCATCTTGAAAAAGGGTAACACGCCAGAGAAGGAGGAAGAAAAAGAGAAACCCGCACCCTTTGCAAAAGCAAAGAAGGGGTCGATAACAACAGCGGGCATTACTGCACATGAAGAAGTAAATGCTATACCTTCCTCACCACCCATAGATGATGAACTAGCAACACTCTTTGACTCGCTTCTCAATGTGACCGCAGATGTTAGAGCGGGAAAACAGTTGGCAGACAAGTACCCACCACCCAGAAACATAAAAAACATGAAGGTTCCTTTAATGGAAGACAGCCTTAAGAATGCAAAAGAAGTGGACGCCAGCCTAAAGAAATGTGATCAACAACTCGTGTTTGCCACTCAGGCAATGATGGCAGCCATAACAACTTTCATGCCCTTTGTACAATTGGCATTCACACGTGGGGAGGACGACCCCGACTTGAACAAAGCTGCGAACGCCACCGTTGACGGCTTCAAGCTACTCTTCTATGCGAACACGGCGATAGTCAAACGCCGCAGAGAAGCATTCCGAGCTAAACTTTCGAAAGACCTAGCGGACGCAGTGGTGAACTCGAAGATTGACAACAAGTACCTGTTTGGAGACGCTGTGAACGACTCCATGAAAGAGGCGGATAAAAGCGGAAAGATGGTAAAACGCATGTTCGCAAAACAGGAAAAGACTGACAAGTCCAAGAAGCAGATGGGTTATAAGACCAGACGCTACCCTAACCAACAGATGGGGTTTCGCCAAAACAACAACAACAACAACAACCAAAGGTTCCAGAACCAAAGGCAAGGGAACTACAACCAAGGGTATCACAACAACAACCGCCCTTGGTACAACAACAATTCGAACGGTTACCGCCAGCAGCAGAACCAACAGGGCAGTCAGAACCAAAAGTCAACAAACAAGAAATGAATAAGGTGGGTGGTATCCCAAAACAATGGAACCTACAAAATAATCCTGACAATTTTGTAGCAGGCCAGACACGAAACAACCTGCCGGTTTGGGAAAAACTCACAAAAGATACATGGGTAACATCGGTGGTTAGAGGTGTAAAAATTCCATTTGTATCTACCCCAATTCAGGTTAAACAACCAGAACCGTATCGATTGTCTATGAATGATAGACCTAAGGTTGACATTGAAATAGATGGTTTATTGGGAAAAGGTGTGATAGAATATGCAGAACATTCGGAAGGTGAATGGGTGTCAAACATATTCACCCGACCTAAGCTGGGAAATAAGATCAGAATTATTCTGGACTTAACACAGCTGAATAAGTATATCGAATACCAACATTTTAAAATGGCCACTTTAAACACGGCAACAGAGATGTTGGAAAAAGACCATTATATGGCATCTATCAATTTAAAGGACGCATATTATTCGATCTCCATTTGCAAACAACATCGTAAATTCCTTAGGTTCAAATGGCGGGGTATACCATACCAATTCACGGTTTTACCGAATGGTTTAGCATGCGCACCCAGGTTATTCACAAAAATCCTTGTACCGGTCTTTGCTTCCCTGAGATTAAAGGGTATACAGTGTTTCGGCTACATAGACGACTCTTTCGTCATGGCCGAGTCCCAATATGAATGTCAAACAGCTGTCAAAGAACTAGCAACTACACTCGATAAACTTGGTTTTGTGGTACACCCTCACAAGTCTGTATGTACACCTCAGAAAACACTTACTTTCTTAGGTTTTGTATTCGACTCTGAAACTATGACACTTTCATTAGATACAGACAAGGTTGCAAAATTTCAAAGAGTGGCTTCCGAAATTCTCACATGTAGGAATCTGACCATAAGACAATGTGCAGGTCTAGTAGGACTGATGATAGCCTATTCACCCGGAATAGACTATTCTCTTGCACACATCAAATCTTTAGAAAGGTACAATGTGATGAGGTTGCAAAGCTCATTTGGGAATGGGCAGAAGTGACAGAAAACTGGGTTCTCATAGACTACTTGCCTGGTAACCAGAACATTCTTGCCGACAGGGCGTCAAGAGTTTTCAAAGATAATCTGGAATGGGTGCTATCTGAAAAACTGTTTGAGAAAATCACAAACGTGTATGGCATGCCAGACATTGATTTATTTGCATCCTATGTAAATCATAAATGTACCCAGTATGTTGCATGGAAACCTGACCCAAATTGCATCCATGTCGATGCTTTTACCATGTCCTGGTGCGGTCTGAACGCATATGCTTTCCCTCCTTGCAGTCTGATCCTAAGAGTGTTGAGAAAAATTCGAACGGACAAACCAAGAAGGATGGTACTTGTTACGCCGAATTGGCCGAGCGCACCGTGGTACACGACACTCATGAAACAAGCAAGAAATGTCAGAAAAATCGGACGAAAACCAACAAACGTCATGCTCCCAAGATCACAACAGAAAAATTTTCAAGGAGGAATTGCCCTACTTTTTTCACTACATTAGAAAATACTCTGGTACAAGAAAAAGGTTGTGATAGAGCCACGGCTAAGTTCTTATTGGACTCCTGGCAGGACAATACGAAGAAAACATATAACACTTATATAAATAAGTGGAATACGTTTTGCCTCATTAACAAGGTTAACTCTAAAATTCCATCAGTTTTCCAAGTCTGTACTTTTCTGAAAAACATGTCCGAAGAAAACTATGCCTTTGGCTCGGTAAACGCGGCCAGATGCGCACTCTCTGTCCTCTTACCACGTTTAGAAAATGGAGAAACCATCGGGAAAGACTTTTGGATTTGTCGAGCAGTGAAAACAGCATACCTTCGTAACCCACCAAAACCCAGATATTCTGAGTTCTGGGACGTGGGAATAGTCTTGAAAATGCTCAAGGAATGGGGAAAATCCAAAAGTCTCACTCTTGAAAAACTAACAAGAAAATTTGTCATTTTGTTTCTTTTGGTAACAGGACAGAGAGGGCAGGCTATACCCGCACTTTCTCTCAACGAACTTACGTTCACAGAAGAAGGCCAGGCTAGATTTGTATTCACAAAACTGATGAAGACGGCCAAGACTGGCCAACCACTTCAGACGATTCTTCTAGATCAGTATGAAAGGGAAAAAAGGTTATGTATCGTAAAGACGCTTAAGACATACATACAAGCAACGAAAGATATTCGAAAGTCCCAAACTCTTGTTCTGTCCTTCAAAAGACCACATGCCCCTATCCATAGGGATACTGTTTCCAGGTACGTCACGAACACACTTGCAGAAGCAGGTATTGACACAAAAAAGTACTCGGCGCACTCCACCAGAGGTGCAGGCACCCTTGCAGGAGCACGCCTTGGACTAGACGTAAACTCTCTACTCTCATATGGTTCGTGGACAACAGAAAAGATGATGGCAAAACACTACAGGAAGCCAGTAGAACCAAAACAGACGGTAACTGTAGGGATGGCTATCCTTGATGATAACGCATAAACTATTACACTTGTATCTAGAAACTAGCAATAAGATCCAGATCATACAGGTGATTACGTAAAATGATGATGCGAACGAAAAATCTTATTCGTTCCCCACCGATTACTAAGACATGATGTGATACACACCATATTGTGCTTCTTAAAAAACTGTGATTGTTTCTTACTTGTTTAAAACTATACCAGAATTGGTATTGATGTTAAGGACCCATAAAGGTATTATTGATGAAACCAAAGTGGGTTATTAGGTGCTAAGCTACCATAAGATTATGGGCTAAATACTTATATTAGTAACAAGTTATGGAGATTTATACGTGTTTTTTCTGAAACAAGATTACTCCATTGGACCACTAGTCAAATGTTCACTGTCTAGGATCTCAATAAAGATGACTTTCTAAAATGATTGTTCATACTTGTCATTAAAAAAAAAAAAAAAAAAAAAAATTGGAAATGATATGCGGATGAATTGAAAAAATTATTTTGGCTTTAAAGGTCTCCTTGTGTCCTTGGGCAACAAAGTAGTTCCCCAAGGCGAGTTAGAATAGGTAATTACCCGATTACTTACCTTGGTAGAAGTATGAAGGGGAATTGATGTTCTAACGAGCCTGGGGCACTACTGAGTGCCCAAGGATAACAAGGACCCACCATCCAAGCCCCAAGCATCCACACTAGAAAAATACAAAAGCCAGAAACATCAATTATTTTTTCCAATTATTATATAAATTTTTTTTCAATAAAATAAGGTCTTCGCGCTCCAGCGACTGATTACTCCCGGAAGTGTGTCTCCTTGTTATCCTTGGGCACTCAGTAGTGCCCCAGGCTCGTTAGAACATCAATTCCCCTTCATACTTCTACCAAGGTAAGTAATCGGGTAATTACCTATTCGTGATGCTGGTGTGGAGCATCAGCATATTGTATGGATTCTTAAAAGGTTGTATGAACGTAGAGCAAAACAGTTGTTATGTTTGGTGTATAAACGCTTTTACTGAAATATAGATTTAAGCCAAATACACACAAAAGATGTGAGTACAGGGGCTCAAACCTATGTATGGAGTGCCCTGACTGAACACAACCCCCCCCCCCTTAAAAAAAAGATACAAAAAAAACCCAACTGAATCCAATGGTCGGCAACAAAACTATGCTTAAAGGGGCCGTGGAAAATGAAATCTCGGAGATACTTCTGCCTCTAAACCTGTGGCCCAAAGGGAGTCCTACTTCACAGCCAATAGATTGAATACGTAACTTCTCGATGCGGTTGAATTTTAGAGCTCTAGTGTAACCAGCATTGTAAGTTGTCTACCATCAATCCCACGACAATCTGTTCGGTTACCAGCATAAAGTGTTCTATTATCACAATATTCATGGAAGAACTGTAATTTTCCTAGGAATGAATTAAAATAAATATTTGATTTTCAAATATGTATGCAGATAACATAATTGTTTTATTCATTTTACTCATTCGTTTAAAAGGAGGCACATCGGGTGCTACTGTGATTGTGCTGCTGTTTAACGCGGGGCCGCTGGACGTCACGTGGGCTAAGCTCAGTCCTCACGTGCACGCCATGTTGGAGTGCTTCTTTCCCGCGCAGGCAACGGGAGCCGCTCTGCTCAACACCCTGAGGGACGTGACGTCGCCTGACGCCGTGCCTGCCGCGCGCCTCCCAGCCACCTGGCCAGCCTACCTAGGACAGGTGTGGTATTACACTGAATCCTTTTAGTTCAAAGTGTCTAAAGGAGCTTTTATTCTGTAGCCGTTCTGATTTATTAGGAATTTCACGAATATTGATTGAATATACAAGGATATCACGAGTTAAAGTTGTGTATGAATCTGTTGCAATTTTAGCAATTGTTGTAATCGTCAATTTGTCTAATCTGAGTCCCCTCCCCGAAAGTAAAGAAATCAGCAATTTATACTAACATAATAACTTTTTAAAACCGTGCAGTCTTGTATCTTATTCGACATATATGTGCCGACTTCTGCCATTGGCAACATAGTATGCCGGAACTACTTTCCAGTACTCGCAGCTGATTTTCTGATATTTTGTGACAACACAACGAGAAATACTCAAAACCTGTTGAGTACTATTGCCACTACTTAACAGTTAAGTTAATGGCAAAAAAGATATCAGGGGTAGTATAAATCTATGAATTGATATCCAACATTAAGCAGGTGCTCCACCAAACAGGCGCTGCTGCACAGGCGAGCTCTTAGCCTTCACCCGACGTTGCTCCCTTGAGCTGGCCGCCCAGCTGCCTGTATATAACTGCTAAAACTCGGAGCTGTTCCACAAACCCTCCTAATTCTAGCCACGCCAACAACCACAAGGTGCACACACACCGTCCGGTGGGCACCCAGCAAGCTGTTCCACCAAGCCCAGTGGTAAGGGGGTATTCCACCAACCAGACAAAAACGCTGTTCAGCATTCAAACAACAGTTGCTAGGGTTGCTGGAAAATCCCACGCGATGAATTTTTTTGTCTGGCTGGTGGAGCAGGTCCCAATCCCGCGCGATGGTCATCTGGCTGACGTCGGCTCTCCTGCCAGACGTTTCAAGACGTCTGTTGGAGGATATTGGGGGTCGTTGGAGTGTCGCTTCACGGTTGCTGAGCGTCTGGCAGAAGAGCCAGTTGAGATGGGCTTCCACCAACTAGATTTTTTCAGGCGATATCCCAACCGATACTCCAATAACCCTCCAAGAGACGGAATTTGCCCATATAGCGAAAAACTGATCGAAAAGGTTTTTATCGGCTGGAATTGAGCATCTGGCCGATGCATTTCAAGAGTACGACACCCGCCCGCGGGTTCTGCCGGGACCCGTGGCGAGGAATCACCGCCAACAGAGCGCGAGCGATACCGGCAATACCCGTAGCCGCAGACGGACATCGAAAATTCCAACACTTTCGACAGAATTCCAGCACCACAGCGTGCCATACACATTCATAACATCAATCCTTATCTTTATTTACCTTCATTGTTCGGTTTACCGCAGTATTTCGCGGTTATTTGACAATTTCTCGACGTTCCCATACAAAATCCAACCTATCGGCACACTGCTCCGCTCGATACGCGGATTTCGCTGGTTCGGAGCATCGTAGTTTATCGCCGCATGCTGCGCTGCCTATCGGAGAACTCGATTATTACGTAAAATGCGGCCAACGTCCACCAGTCGGCACCACAGCAGGGACGTCGGCTAGGATCTGCTGGAACTTTGAACCCACCAGACGCTCGTATGGCGTCCAAATGAACGTCTGTTGGGGGTTTCGGTGGAGCAGCGACGCATTTTGAGGCCATTTTTCCAGACGTTTCAACCGACGTTGGCTGAAAGGTCGGCTGGAACGTCTGTTAACATTGAAAAAGTGGTTGTTTGGTGGAACACAGGCTGTAGCCTGGCAGCAGCAGGGCGATGAACACGCAGGAGGTGATGATATCTATAGACTGCCGCCGTCTGGTGGATGTTGGCCACATCGTGCCTCGTACGTTTCCTGTTTATGCGATAGGGGGTGCCTCAAACACTCCTCCATACACTATGCCGCTTAGGCTACACAAAAGGCGGAGGTTGAGCAAAGAAGTGGGATGCCATATCAGGATTTGTATGGGAAGAGTGGATAGCTCGTCAATGTTTTGCTGAATTCTGCGTTAAACCGAACAATGAAGGTAGATAAAGATAAGCCTTGTTGTTATGAATATGTGTAGCACACTTTGGTGCTAAAATTCTGCCCAGTGTACCCAAACTATCTAACATTTCAGTCTTCTCTTGTGGGATAGCTTTTCACGGGTGTCACTTTTTTAATGTTGACGGTGTGCGTTGTGGTAAATGTGGGGGAGTGGTCAACTCAGATCTTGGGAAAGCTCATGACTCTATTCAAATATGTTTTGGCCGGCTATGCTTTGGAAGCAGCTTTGTGAAAGTTGGTGCTCATAAAGGCCTGCCGGCTGGCCATCCTACTTCAATGTGCTTGGTGGAACAGCTTCAAAATTTCCTTTAGGCCCAGCCGATGGTCGGAGACCATGAACAGGGCAGCAGACGCTGGCTGGCATTGGGGTTTTGGAAACATGGCAATTGGCCGGCGGTCAGTGGGGCCAGCCGTAAATATATTTTTTGCTCTTCCACAGAGCAAATTTAGTAACATTTAGTCTAGTAACATAGACCCAAATTTAGTGATGGATTTTAGTTTTGATCCATTCGCTCGAAAGCCTTCAGAAATTTAGGTGTGTAAGAGGTAGTGTGATAATAGTTATGTGTTATATCAGTGAGTACAGGAGAGGCGAGCGACCTGTCTGAACGATGAGATATATGGTGCTGCTTGTATTACACTTGATATTTAGTATCGGAGGGAACTTACGCATATGAGGACCGGCTTATCAGATAGCCATGGTAGCTGGGGTGCTGTTTAAAAATGTTAGAGACCCTTGTGACACATGAGTAGCTTCCTCTTCGTCTAATTTGGTGAGGGACTAGTGGGAGATTTGTAGAACTACCCAGTATCATATAATAATTGAAATGAATGTTGTTACCGACTTCTTAATGTACATGTATATCTAACTGAGTATTATATCAAAAGAAGTAACTATTCCCATAGAATTTGTGAAATCTGATGAGGTGTACTGACGACTACTTCGACTTTTCAGGTCCCTCCCATATCTAACTACACGATGAAGGGTCGAACCTATCGTTATTACGAAGAGGAGCCACTCTATCCCTTTGGTTACGGACTATCTTACACCACTTTTAAATACAGTAATCTGTCTGTAACCCCTCAACAAGTCCGGGCTGGTGACAACGTCACTGTCACGGTGACTGTCACAAACACGGGCAAGTTTAATGGTGACGAGGTAGGTAGCCTTTTCACACGTGTATCTATGTTGTGTTGCAAAGTAGAATGAATAGTATCCATATAATGCGATTTT
Source organism: Alentia gelatinosa (assembly GCA_950022655.1). Classification (NCBI taxonomy): domain Eukaryota; kingdom Metazoa; phylum Annelida; class Polychaeta; order Phyllodocida; family Polynoidae; genus Alentia; species Alentia gelatinosa. Next base: position 34,577,669 of record OX465584.1, read on the forward strand.
TTCATACCATGAGTGTCGTAACGATAACAGAAGTATTTTCCTATTAACATAATCTGTATATTAGAAGAATTCTTTTAAATTCATTACTTTAAACCATGGACCAATCATAATGATACACTGTGTTAATTTAAAAATATAAAAATAGCTGCTGGATTTGGAAAGAGAAATGTCTGTAAGGTATAGATATGATCTAATCGGATATGATCTAATCTGGTCAGGCCAGATTTTCTTATCTCGTCCGACGCATGACTGTCATTATGTCAAATGATGAATCTTTAGATAACATATTATCAATAAAATAAGATACATTATAAATCATTATCAATCCAGCCCTCGTGAAGGCCACCCCCCCCCCCCCCCCCCCCCTCGCTGGCCGAAACGTCGGCGAATGGAACTGTTGATGAATTACTGAACGCATGTATGAGCAAACTGTCCCATAAAAATCGATAAACTTTATATTGATGAGTGGTTGTCATATCCCATAGTGTTGTCCATAAATAGAACGGAGTCCACGATAAACAGAAGAAAAGAGATACGAGTAGACATCCATCTAAAAGCGTCCTGGAATTGTGTCACAATTATATTCATTATCTTTCAGGTTGTCCAGTTTTATCTACAGTGGCCATCAACAAATGTGGCCGCCCCTAAACTACAGCTGGTGGCGTTCCAACGCGTGCGCACCCAGCCCCAGCAGTCACAGACGGTGAAGATGACGGTCACTGGCCGCCAAATGGCAGTGTGGGTAGACGACAAGACGGGCTTCAAGACGTTGCCAGGCACCATGACCTTATATGGTGGTGGTCAACAACCTGGGCAGACGACAGCGGCGCCATCTAATGTCCCGAAAACCTCCTTTATGGTGCTCTAATGTATCAGGGGAGATTAACTTAGATTGGCAACCAACCCCTGTCTCTGACTTAGGGGTTGGTCTGGTCCGATCGCTTTCTGGCCAGAGAGCTCGAGACAAATATCTCGAAGCAAGATGCACTTTTGGGACATCGTGGAATATGATTTATGAATACTTACTACAAATTATTATTAACTTATCTAATTGAAAACAAGGTCTAACTTCATGGTCTCTTTATCAAAATAAACAAAAAAGAAAATAATAGATGAGGGGCTTTGAGAGTACTACAATCTCCAACCATAAAAATAGCCTCTTGTGACAGACTACCGCGACAAAAGATTTGCTAGAAGAATGATTCAATCCTCCAGCAGAGATTCTGATTCTGGTAGTAAGAAGATCAGCTAGGCGAGTGCAAGTCAATGTAGCCTGGCAGCCTGGCCTAGTTAGACTATAGGCCAGGTAACGGGTTCCATTTTTATGGTGCATTATTGGTAACGCTGTTGCATTGTGGGATTGCGCCACCTTAGTCTCTTTCACGACCGCTTGGGGCCTCCTCGAGCCGTGAACACGCCGTCTGGTGAATGGTGGCCGCACTACAGGCTAGCGCCACCTTAGTTTGGCAACCAACCCCTTCTACGATATAGGGGTTGGTCGGGTTAAATCACACACAGTATCCCCTGGGTATCCCTTTTGTGTTCGCCTGTAACCTGTTTCATTCTATGTATACTTTAAAACCAGATATACTTAATATGAAATATCCTTTACTAACGAATTGACGTGAGACGGGAGACGTACACTGCACCACTCAAGCGCTGCAGTGTGATCTGTTCTCGTGAGACAGCGGCGCCAGAGCTGGCGAGTTGAAGGTCGTACCAGCGTGACGTCAGAACCCGTTACCTGCCCCTTATTCATATGGGCAGGGAACCAGTCCAAAGTCAATGTTGTTCAGATCGGATTCCACCAGAGCTTACGTCAGTGTGCTCTGGTGGCCAGAGTAAGATGAACTTTTCCAGGCCAGTCAATGCCATGTGGGTTGGAGATGGGTTGATAAAGTATCTGAAGGCAGTGCTTGTCGGATATGTACGCCTCTCTGTACATGTCCTTTAAGGCAGTTAGGGCACGTACGGATTCAATAGCCTTTATTGAAACAACTATCGGATCCGTAATATTAGTCCAATATTATCGTCATTAGACACACCCTCTCTGATTTGTTAATTGTTCTTTGGAACTTGTGGGTACTCAATTGTATTCGTCCCCAAGTATGGTCTCAGGGTGCCATTCCAGGAGGTGCTTTCAATAATCTGTGGTTTAATCGTTACATGTATATATACAGTAAAACCCCGCGTAAGCGGGCACCCTCCGTGCCGCTCTAGTGTCCGCTTACGCGGGGTGACCGCTTACGCGGGGTTTTCAAGTTTCTCCCGGACCAATATTGAAGTGTTATCTACCGATATGTAGGGTAGACAGGGGATGGTAAATCTGAAATCGATTTTGCAATATCTTAATTGGATCTGTAGTTATTCAACTTTGAATTATAAATGTATTTTCTATTAATATACTAAGACACGCTTATAAAAACACAGATTAATCCATTTTTGGTAGGGTGTCTGTCGGAAGTGACAGCTTACACGGGGTTTTTAGGTCTTTTTTTTACCGAAATAACTCGCCTCTTACGCGGGGTGTCGGCTTACGCGAGGTGCCAGCTTACGCGGGGTTAAATTAAACATATAATAGAGGGGAAAAAATTCCGTTCCGAGCAAATGTTCCGCTTACGCGAGGTGTCCAAGGCGGGGTTCTACTGTATACGCATTTAACTATTGCGAGGCTTTGCCATTACACCAACGAATTTAATACTGATAGTATTGTTGTATATTTACCGATTCCTGTTTGATTATAAAAATGATATATAGAAGTTTGTGGAAACAATTGATGTAATAAAATGTAATTATATTACAGCTGCAGTGTGAACGTACCCCCACTTGAGATAAAACCGGAGATGAGCAGAATTCGGGCATTTTCCCGTCTTCACTGGCTTCTCACTATGTCATCCTTACACTGTCGAACAATTTACATTCCATGATATTCTTTATTACTGCTATGTGATGAAATATGTCCCGTCCTCCCTGTTTCAATGGATATACTCTTTAGATATGTATAATCAGGGATAAATCACTAAATTTGAAAGAGTGTATCATGTAAGAGATTCAGGGATAATTTGTGATACGTTACTTTCTGTGAAATCTATTCTACAAAAAACGAGAGAATGCCCAGTTCAAATCTTGTGCAATAAATTGATATAACATTAATATCATCGTTGATTTATTTTGGATATGGATCTGAACACCGCAAGTTGTACTTAAAGACCACAAAATAGTTGATATATCATGCGAAATATATTCGGGCCTCCCAGTATCTCGCTTCCTCAATATAGGTTTTTCAAATCAAAATATAGGTTTTACAGGGTTTCAATGCCCCAAACATGGGCTTTTAGTTTTTTGGGTTAATTTATTCAGCATGATAGTCAAAATAGTGAATCGGTTATTTTCAGTTGATATCTAAAAGAATGTTATTAATACATGTACTAAATTTCAGGACGTCTGGCTCATCAGGTTATACCCAGTAAAGCATGTGCCTGCTGAATTTCCAACAGGCAAGCCAGACTAGCAAGAAGTAACACAAACTGTTGATTCTTAAACACTTTTAAAATCTCTTAATAAGCTGATTTCTTGTCATTTGGCAATCTGACTTTGTGCCAAGTTAACTTCTAAACTTTCCTGTAGACATCAATCTGCATGTCAGTGAAAAATATAGGTTATATAAGTTTCTTTAAAAAAATAAAGGCTCAAGAATCATAATATAGGTTTTTAATAGGTTTTAAAAGTTTCACTGGGAGGCCTGTATATTTGATTGGAGGTGATTAAGTGGGGCATACCCTGGGGTTTCTTGCAATCGAGTGAGATTAATCTATCGCATTTGGGGTTGTAATTACCGTAGATGGGGTGATATCACGCGTGCGACGATCTCATCCCACCATTGGGGCCTGGCTTCCAGGCCATCAAGCAGTAAGTACCAGCGTATATCAATAATCACACAACACATGTTTCTGTTTTTGATATGCACTTGTCTTTATTCGACATGTTTGGCAATTCTATTGTTGTGAACATCTGCCAAAGGAGAGATCGACCGAGTGCAACGGTCGTCAAAGCCGGGGTAAAAAGTTCACGTACCAGAAAAAAGAAGAATGATTCCCTTTCCTTTGCTAGTTGTCGCCACTAACTCTGTATCACTGCCAATTGTAAGAACCCGGGTAGCGCGGTTTACATATAATGTAATGTAGCTGGCAACAGTGTTTTTTTTCTCAGCATCAGTCTTTGGCTCGTATAATATTTCACTTTTTGAATAATAACTATAACAGTATTTCTGCAAATCCTTAAAATGGCATGTGATTCATTACAATAAGAGACACCTAAGTCTTATTACCTGAGCAAATAAGACTAGGACTTCCGAGTAACTCCCTATGAAAGTTATCAGCCGAAATCAAGTACAAAAACCAGTCATTAGAACTTAGACAGGCTTGACAGTCCTTTACGCATCATAGGATACTAATAATAATAGTTATAGGTTCCGTTGACCATACATAATGTTTCCTCAGAAGTTGGTTTATTTAGCAGCAGCAACAGCAGCTTATATTTCATCCTTTTTTTTTGTTCTCTCCATAACCATAGATTGGTGGCTGTAGTAGGAACATACACATTGCTGAGGGGCCTATTGGCGCCAACACTGCAGTCGTCATTAAGAAACCACCTCACCGCTCCTCTACCTAAAAGGACGAACAGAAAACTTAACGATAGGGTACAGTACCCTGTAATATGACGCGCCTTTGGCGTGGACTGCGAAGTTCGGCCATCCCAGCACCCCATAGTTATATAGTCTCCCTGTGTAGTTTATACCCCATGTCATTCCTTCTTTTTTCATTATATTTCATTTACAGTAATAACGCCTTAATATCATCACAGAATAAAACAAATATCGCATCAATGCATCCAAGTCCAAACCCCCGGTGGAGCGGCGGGAAACACCAACTGACCAGCCGGAAGACTGAAAGGCTGAGCCAAAAGAAAAGAGAAAAATATTCAAACTATTAATAACAACGAAACTTGCCTCCTTCCCTACTTAATCCGCCAAAATGTAATGTTCTGACATGATTTTCTCCTTCCCATCACAAAGAACCCCGCATCTTGTGATTTGAAAAACCATGGCTTTCCTCGTCTCCTTTTTACACCATATAAAATGAAAATTTGCATACATGACGTCAGCACCGATTGACACATGACCGGGGAGAGTCAGGGCTCGAACCCCTTCCAATACTCAACGGGTATAAATTGATAATAATTACACATTTCAAATTTTCGGGAAAATAATCATAACCGTAATGTGGGGAAAATACCCGCCGAATTCATTTCTTTCAGTTCGTTTCCGAAATTCTACAAGTAAAACTGTCATAAAACACCGTAAACCTTGTGAATCATACCTGTTGCAATACTCTCTGGTAGTAATAAACTCTGCAATAACTTACTCAACAGCGACCATTTAAAAAACTACCTCCTTATTTATAAGTTAATATATTAATGTAGGTCTGTATATGTATATACACACATGGTGTGAAAATGAAGTCAGCTGACTTGAGTGAAATTAGATTGAAAAAAAAAATCAGAAACAAAACCAGATGAGACTCGATAGTAGTCAACCGGGACCTTCCAGCGACTACGTCACGTGACCTGAGAAGACTCAAAGTGATTGGCTAAGAGCTCACGACGTACCCCCAAGTAGTCAGAGATGGGATCAACATATGGCTTAGGGAAGCAATGGGTAACAATGTGGGATAAACAGGTTCTTCTGCTACAATCACAAGACCCCAAGCATATAACTTGCTATATCAATAATTACCCCATCCCATACTTCGCCACGCCGAATCAGTGACCAATTAAGTCATTAATATCACTAGCACAATGTCATATAGTTCATGAACTAATAATGTTCTGGACACGAGTGTCCGCTTCCTTCTTTTCTCTGCCTTACATCGAGGTTTCCGAGTGTATGTATATAATCACTTTCAAACCAATACAAAGCCGGGGATTTGTTTTATCAGGGAGCTATAATAACATACGTTGTCAACGTTCTTGCCTCGCTCTGAGAGTGAGGAATTTGTCTATCAGGCATGAGGGTTTATATCATCATAAACAGACCCCGGTACAGGGGTGCTACGTCATCACAATTCTGCCTCCACACTGACAGCACACAGGTGAAGATTATATTTTCCAACCTTCAGAACATGTTCATCGGGAGTAGAGTATAAGCGACCTACATAGGAGTCGGATGTCGATATATCATCGTCATCACATCATTATCATCATCATATTATCACCGTTTTCGGGATATTACAAGCCCTTTTCTACTACATCACGGGCATTTCTCATCAATTTTGGGTTCCTTCGAATGCATACAGGATATGATACTAGACTGACACAATGACTATAAAAACTGGCTAAGAAAATGGAAAGTCAAGCACCAAGCACTCACAGGGAGCGAAGTAACGTGTCTAGGGAGTCGCCAAAAACCTAGCAAAGCAGCGTAAAGGAAACCATTTTAAATTTCTTTGGGTAGTACGGCGTCGAAAATCACCTCGTGGGGATTTGTATCAGAATTCATGTCTACGGCCTAAAAACAGCGCGACTGCTCTGTGGATGACTTTCCGGGAATACACGGTCAAAGGGTAAATGTCGAGAGCTCAACGTCAGTCCAAATCAATTCCAGCCCAAAGCTCCCCCCCCCCCCTCCCCCACTCCTCAACAGCCTAATAATCATCATTAGCATCAATATTATTATGATTTGATCACGGGGCTGAAATATTACCACATTTTACTATGTCGGTTATAAAAAATTAATTCAATGCCAATCACTTTGAGTCTTAACTCTTATTCCTGCCGATAGAGGGCAATCACAGTCGGTCGCCGCCAGACAGCGTGGCACGCGTCTGGCGCACCCTGGCGGTGGTTGCTAGTCGTCAGTTGTTCCCGGGGCGTTGTCGTGGTTAGTGTCGCGGGCGTCGGCGGCTCCAGTGCAGCCGTTGCCGGGCAGCGGGGGTTTGGACGCGTAGAATTATAATAAAAGTACTAGAAGAGGGATAACAAATTGGGCTCGCCGAAGAAACAACGACGACGCACCGCCTGCAAGCTGGGGCTCTGAGAGCACCAGATAGTGGGCATTGCCTAAAGGCACAGCGTTACTGCAAACCTGCAATTAGAAACAGGGGAAATTGTTAAGTGACTGATCTACTCATTAAATCGATAGAATTAATGAGCACGAGAGGAAAGGCACGTTAAAGATGTATACATTCATGGTTGTTTCATCATTGTCTATTGATCAATTATTGATGTAACATACACTAATAGTCTACCAAGTGAAAACACATGGTTTAGCTAAAATAATAGATTAAATGATACGCATCATTAGTAAACCGTTGCTAGTTTGGTCGAACCGTCAAAAAAAAGAAAAATCACACACTGGTAATACCCAACAACATTTTTTTCAACCTCTGGCGTTTACCATAGAGCTTCATCACAATCAGGGTAGTGAAACGCATATGACCGGTACTAGATAGTGGAGCGCATACCTTCAGCGAGTCGGTGTGTTTCTGCTACCCGTGTGGGTGAGGAGAGGTGTGTCTGGTGAAAGCCTGGTGGTGGGTGGTGAGCCTGCGGAGCCCAAGTTGGCCCTGAAAAAGCAATCCCAAAATGAGTCAAAATTACATCTATTTATTTTACAAATGGTCCATTATTAGTAGTTGGTATTTACTTAATGACTGCGCTCAGTTGTAAACTCATATTGGATTTTGCAATTTAGAAAAGCATTGTGGCTACATTCAAAGTCTCCCCGGAATAGTTAAAGGAAATACCAAAAACCTTGAACTACTGCAGGTGGCAGTCTGTGGAATTCCAATATTCTGATTTCAGTCATTTAATCATCACCCAAACACAAAAAAAAGATACTTTTTAAAGCACAAAGACAAAAAATATTTAGAATATCATCGAAAGTCCGTAACTTAGCCCACACTGACAGTACGTACCTCTGAAGGGAAATTGATGAACAAATGGCAACCTATGGTTGGTGTTGTCTTCTGTCAGGTGGTGCAGGGAAGCCATCCAGTGCGGGGGGTCATCGGAAAGATTTGTACCTGCAGGGGCAACCAAGTCACTTTTAGTAAATAATCAAGAGGCCTTTCAACTGAAGGTTGACATGTAAAGACATCATGACGGCGGCGGCGATGCCCAGGTGAATGGCCTATGAAAAGAAACTAAGAAACGCATTAGAGAGGAGCTGACAGTGTTACTGTTGTTTTAACTCTCACGGTCGGGTGGGGGTGGGGGGGGGGGGGGGGGGGTGGGGGGAGGGGTTTCTGAGGAGATCCATAGTAGCAGGGAGGTAAACAGGCGGTATGGTGCCGTGATGTCATCACTGCTCCCTATTACAGTGCGTCATCAGTGTGTATTGGGGGGAGATATAGCGACCAGTTTTCTCTGAGTGAGCAGAATCCAACACAAAGAACTGTACGTCTGGTCTGAATGAACATTGTCACTTATTATGGTTCAGGAAGCAAGTGAGACCGTGGACAACGACGAGTGTACGTTCCATTAATACCAGCGTCAACGTGAGGGTGTGTACTCCATGTGCAATTTTCCCGACATTCTACACCTCATATATAAGATGTGTCTAGAATTTAATATGTATATCATTTCGTACAAGTCACGATACAACAACTTAAAATTTCTATGAATAAAGGATACTGTGAACGATAGTTCAGCTTGGCTGCTTTCACCCTTTGTAATATAGCTCTAGTCTATTATCCTCTACAGATATTATCAGTCTATGCACAGCGAGGTCCTCTTCACTATTCACTCAAGATGTCATATGTTCATTACAATATTATAGGACGTGGCTCGATCTGAATCTGTTCTTGTTACGCAGCTCATCATATTGTCATTACAGTTTTCAAAATATTACTTGACTACAGTTCCCCGATTCTTTCTGTTTTATTTTTAAGCTGGAGTGTTTAGTAAGCACGCATTGTACGTCAACTTGACAGTTATACTGTTGTCTACTTTTGTATTTCTCGTGGCTGATTAGCCCAGAAGCAGTGTGGAAAAGCATTATCCTCGGTTAGCATTAAGCCTTAGTCTTATTTAAACCTAGATGTGAGCTCTCTGAGTATATCAGACAGCTCACTCTTACACACCCACCCTAGCCGAGTAGCGTCAGTGTCTAGAGCGTTCACACAGGGAAGATAAGCTGTGCCACATGTCTTAATCCTTATACATACAGTTTACAGCAAATCAGCAAAACAACGCTCTATACGTTAATCATACCCAATGTCGTGGTAATGGTAAACCAAGAATATATTATTTTACTGATGTAAAAAGTTTAGTTGATAAGGATCTAAATCGGATACTTTCTGGAATCTAGTGTCTGGGGGAGACTTTTATTTTTTGTTTACTGCTTTATCTTAATTTAATTTTGTTGCCCACCATCACCACCACCCGATGTTACTCACATAAAGCCTTGTGATAAGGAGGTGCATTGAAGTTTACAAGGGTTACTACCACTGTGCCAGCAGCGGACATCGAGTGTGAACGCGTATGGAGAGTGACAAGAAGAGCTAGAAGGACTTAACAACTACAACCAACCACACTACCCATGTTAGTAAGACACCCGACGATAAATCAGCGGTATCAGCGCCGCGCTGCGCGCCCGTGCCACCAGACGGCGTGCCATACGACGGAAGGTGAGGAATAGGATTAGTGTGTCATCCTGCCACCAGAGGGCTACACGACTGAGACGTAATTAACGTCATCTTAAGTCTAGTAATCAGGAGGGGTTGGTAAGTTAGATCACAGCAGTGCCTAGCAGGGCCTTAGAGGTGCAGCCTGTGGGGGTGAGCGGTGGCCCACTGCACACTTACTGTGAGTGATATTTCCTGAGATGACGATGGCAGGGTCCAAGGGTAAATCTGTTGTGGGGGACTGCGTGTGGGAGTTGGAGGAAGAGGACCAGTCTGAAAAACGAGGAGGACAACACCAAGCGTTATGACCCTTTATAAAAAATAGTTTTTGAAGTACGAGGCGAGGGCCTTCCTGTAACAACCGATGCTACCTTGAAAAAAAAGGACCCCAAAACGCCAACCCTTTATAATATTACATGTTTCTTTATACTTATATAGGACCGATAGTGATTCCCTTTTGGTCGTAGGGTGGTGGTACACGTGGGAAGTGACATATGGTGTAGGAATGGGAGGAGGTCTCGCATCTTGACGGCGCATTTGCGGCCCAATGAGTATCGTAGGCTATGTTTTTGGGTCAATTATTCGGCTAGCCGCTCAGTCTGTGCTAAAAATAAATGACCTATAGCAGCATCCATGGTGCCCTATTTTCCCATTTTCGAATTGGTTGAAAATCATAGATGGAAAGAGCAAGAAAGATACCCAAAAGAAATACAACAATAACGTAAACCAATAGTATGCAAAGAAAACTTTCGTGCTGCATTTCAACTTAAATACACTGGTAGGAATTTTCTCAAGTGACAACAAGAATACGAGACAAGTCTCCCTGCACCAGTCCTTTATAGATAAGTACAGAGGGAGGTAACGCAACTGTAGGACAGCGAGGGTCTCTCACTTGCTCAGGGTTACATGGAAAAAGCTAGTTCATGTTTAACAAAGGCACGCTGTACCAGAGTTTGTGGGTGGTTAAACGTCTTAGGGGAACATTAGGGAATATAAGGACTATCAAAGACTTAAACTTTTCATATTAATACACTTATTTTAGTGAGTCAATTATTTTCAATGTTTTCAAATATTTCATAAACAAGGAAAGAGATTTGACCAGTTCAAAAGGCTGATTATATCTTTCTTTGGAAGTTTCAAACAACATGTTCATGTTGATATTATTTTTCAAGTACTCTTGTCAGTTCAGCAGGATATACTGAACAGTTACAAGCACATTGCATGTTTGACAAAATTGGGAGTCTTCGTGCTCTAACAGAGACCTAGTAAACGGGTCTATCATTGTGTAACATGCACTAATACACATAGCACGCCAAACTCTGCACAGCGCCGTGGTCGACTTATGGCTACTATTACTGCATACGAGTCCAAATCTATCGTTAACCGTGGCTACCACGGATATCTACGCTCAACTTACGTTTTCTGCATTTATCAATCTCAAGCACTTAGGAAATTGTGGTTGGTGTCATTTTACAAAAGCATTAGGAAATGTGATATTACATTCTTCATGATTTATCTTTCAGGCACATTCTCCATAATGCAATATCGCATGAACGGCATGTTCTTCTCTGGGTAACCGGGTGTAATTATACATTCTATATCACTCAATATATGTATGTGCCCTTTCAATGTGGATAAGATACAAACTATACAGGCAAATAAACACACATTTCTCATGTCACATAATTCGATTCAATGTTTGTTTAGCCAGTAGATATACTGATCGAATCCTGAGAGAAAATCACACCACTTACCTTTATGGGAGTGTGGCCGTGTCTGTTGTTGCTGTTGTTGGTGATGTTGTTGTTGTTGTTGTTGTTGTTGCTGTTGTTGTTGGGGGTGAGGCTGTGGTGGGTGTTGGTGGTTGGGGGGTGTAACGGGAGCGGTCGGTGCACCAAAGCTGATATTGATGTTTGGTAGCAGAGCGCGCAATCCGTCCTGCCAGTCCTTCATGTTAAAAGCGTCATTCTGAAACCGTGTGGAAACAGCTCAACTCGCAAGACAGTGATTTCCATGATTAAACGAGATGGCTATGTTTTTAAAGAATTTATTTTACAATGTAAAACACGGGATTTAAACTCAACTGTAGCAGTCATATTGTAAATTGATAACACAAATATAATACTTCACACTGCGTTATATTAAAGTCAACACTAATTACAAACCAGTAGGCCTACCACATAAATAATTTTTCAAACAATGGTTGTGAAAGAATTAACTTACGAAAGCGCTGATTCAAAATTACACAGCTGCAAACTATTGTTTACCTACTGGCTATACTTTCTATTCTTTACATATTGTAAGTGCAACGCTTGAAATGGTCTGGCTTACCTGTGTGTTGTGATGTGTTGTGTGGTTGTCGGAGCTCATGGATGATAAGGAGATGTCAGACAGCATATCGTGGTATGTGTTTTGAGAGTTAACGTTTGCCATCGGAGCGAACTGAAGACCCATCATTTTACTGGCACCTGTCATAATGATACAACCCATACATTATATCAAACTGTCTACTGAAAATAAAGACTACTAAGGAAAGGATGAGGGGAAACTTTTTGCTTTCGATGTATATAAATAAACATGTAATAATACTAGTTGCTATTCAGTAATGTTTTAGAAGGGAATACCCCTATGTACCATTAACATACATCGTTTATAACGGTTCTCTCCATATCAGTTATTGTATCTCATGTCTTTCACCTATCATAATTCAACTGACAATAAAATGGTATACACAAGGGTACATTTTTCAGAGATGCCAGTGGGGTCTAGAAAATAACCTGCAAAATATCTTAATTCTACTCATCTCTCACATGATCAAGACTTAGTACACTCATAAAACCCGGAAACAACCGGGAAAATCGCATACCAGATTTGTGTAAATATGTTTGTGAAGACTCTATACTGGGGATGTCAGAATTCCCCAGCATTTCTCTGATATCACCTTGATGAAACCAGATTAAAAAACACAAAACAACCCACCATACCATGAGGCTTGATGGGGTGGGGTGGGGAGTGTACTTACCTGGTCGTGGTAATTGGTTGCTATAAGCACCTATATGGTTGGGCGCGAAGCCCGGCGGCAGGTTCTTTATGCGCTGGTCGTTGTTGACGAGCCCGCTCAGACAACTGTGGTCGCCGCCCATGTGAGTGGGACGTTGTGAGTAACTCTCCTTCTCGATGAGGTCGGCGAGCGCCTTGGACGACTCGTCCCACGGGTCGAAGCCCAGGTCGTCATCGTGCGGCTCCATCACGTTGGCACATGTAGAACTGGAGAAGCCGAAGGCGGCGGACCAGTCGGTAGTGCTCGACACGGGGATCGTGTCCGGGATTTCTGTGGTTGAGATTCCCTCTGTGAGTGGACAGGGCGCGACAGTGTCTTAATTAGTTGCTGGTAACATTTGTTGGTAGGTCATAGGAGGTAAGTTAGGTGTGGCGGGTACTTTAAACTATTTGGTGCCTTAAAGATCTGAGAGACCACTTTTGTTTTCTCGGCGAGATTTACCCTTTATATGAAAAAAAAAAGAGATCAAAAGAGATCACAATTCGGAAAATACGAGACTGCTTACCAATTACACTAGTAATATTAAGAACATAAACCACACAATTGGTTTCAAACGAAAGACAGTTGCCTTTTTCAAATGGTTATTTTCATTGTTGGGCTATATAAGGAATTGAATTCATTACTATGCTACTATGCATCCGTTCAGGGATATGCATAGCAACAAATGGAATGTGACGTAGGGGACCAACCTGTTGTGTGGTTAGGGGCGACTGCAGGTTTGGGGTTGCGCGTAGTTGGGAAGCCACTATTACTGAACAATGACATCGAATCCGACGTGTCGAAGGGCGAGCGTCGGCTCGTACCGATCGGACTCTGTGTTGGCGGCGGCACGACGCCGGGAACCGACGGGCCCTGATTAGGCGGTGGTGACACCTGGTGTAGCGGCGGAGAAGCTTGCAGGGAGGAGTGCTGCGGATGAGGCTGCACCGACAGCGGGCTGACCGCATTCCGCGAGTTGTTGCCTTGTGAACCCTTTTTACTGAAGAGCAAAAAGTGTATACGTCTCTATTACTGAGAAAACAGAGATTGCCATCAGCGTGCTCTAGAGATGCGTTTGAATAGCAGTACGGCTTATACTGCCATCTGGGACTCCCTATACTTCTCAACATACTCAAACTGTTCCTCCATCTTTTACTGGACCGGGTTTTTCCATGACCAGGCCACGCACATTATTTACACAAAGTAAATCAGCTCTTATAGTCAAGAAATTACAAAATCAAATGAGAATTATTTTCATAAAAAGATGTCCCGTCCTCTGCATCCTTCAGTATCTGTATCTTATACGCGGTTTTACTTGATTCCTTTTAGAAGCTCTTTTTTCAAAATGATTGTGGGATTCTCGGGTAATGATTACAGAATGTTTTGTTTAAGTAAAGCTCAAGTTGGCACTGCTCTCGAAGTTACAAATATTGGTCTTTCACTGGAGTTCAGAGGGTTTACACCGTTGTGATGGCTACTTGTACCCTTTAGCTTGTTACTGGCTGTATCTAGATGTTACTGGACCCTGAGCGAGTTGTAAGTTACTACATTAGACCGGGTGTTTCCTCTTTGAGGATAAATACCTGTTATTGTGACTGTGTGAGGTGTGAGGCTCTGTGTTGCTGTGGTTGTTACTCCGGTGATGGCCCGGCGCCCTGTTCTGCGCATTCTGTACATCCTGTTTGTGAGCTGATGACGATGATGACGTCGACGACGAAGATGACGTCGACGACGTTGAAGATGACGACGACAAGGACGACGACGAAGACGACGACTGTGAAGCGGGAGACTGTGAAGGGGGATGTGGCGCTTTGTTACCATTCGTTAGTCGCTCTGGTCTGCCCCCACTGTTATTGTTGCCGCCGCTGCTACTCAACGAAGGCCATGCTTCTTTATTTGTGTTGGGAGGTGGGTGGCTGGAGTTTGGTCCACCGCTCGGTTGTATTGTGGGAGGACTGGATGCCTTTTTCCTGCAAAATATAATGTATACTCCTCAGGTACAAATTTACGGAATTCTATTAATCATTTTGATGGTACAGCACTCACATGATACAGATTGCTACTTCCAGAATTAGTTCAGTAAATTTCCCTGGTGGTACACCAAGTCGGATAACAACCTATAATCAAAAGATATATACATCTAGATCCTTAATCTAAACATATTCTAGCCTGCCCTGGCCAAAATATATAGCAAGGGCACACTTGTATTGCTTACGTATTTCCTATGATAATTTACACCCAAAATTATGCTCACATATCGTGCGCTACATCTGAATGCTGGGTTTTCTGCTTGACAGAATGTGTGCTTACCTTTGAGCTTTACTAGATGAGTTGTTCGAGTTAGTTGTAGTGGATGTTGTGGTTGTTGGTACTGTTAGACTGCTACTGCTTGGTGGAGGCAGAGTTTGGTGATTGCTTAAGTTCTGACTATTCATAAAGCCTTCATATAACTTCTGCTCATATTCTTGGTGTTTCCTGGAACGAAATTCAGAGAGATAACGAACACATTCACGAAATTCATGAAAATCAACTGCATGACATATCAAAATTGGAATATTTCGAGAGTACATTTTTCTTTACTTGGTGTCAATCAGGCATATATTTGAGTTATAGTGAACACTGTTAGACATAAGCTTACCCTTGTTGCATCTCTTCTTTCGTAAAGCTGGCCGCTTCTTCCCCTAACTCGTGTAAATACATACAATCCTGGAACAAAGACAAGAAAGTGTATACGTGAATAAAAATTCATACAGGCAGATTATCTGGTCCTCCCTTCACGGAAGATCTTATATAAAACGTGTGCATACGAGAGTTATGTACAGCAAAACGCCGCTTCCGTTGGATTAATAACGACCCCCCCCCCCCCCCCCCATGCAACTGCTCAATGGACAGATGCCTCGAACGGACAGGCAATGAAATAACATTCATGGCGTTTGTTGATAAAATATTAATAGGAAGAACTGGATAGGAAAGCTTTACAATTTTTAGT
The DNA here is from genome assembly GCA_950022655.1 of Alentia gelatinosa. Taxonomy (NCBI): domain Eukaryota; kingdom Metazoa; phylum Annelida; class Polychaeta; order Phyllodocida; family Polynoidae; genus Alentia; species Alentia gelatinosa. The sequence goes on from OX465584.1 coordinate 34,593,381, forward strand.
ATATTTGTAGCTGATAAATTGAAGTGTAGATAACTACTCTCATCTATTGATGTACCACAGTCTATTCAACAGTACGACAGGAACTACATAGCATGACCATCAGCAACAATAGGTTATATAAATCTCTTAGAAAATAATGTACATTGCATTTTAGAACCATAAACGACGACTCATGTGTAGTACTCTCAACTTTAACCTCCAACCTTTTATTAAGATTCTTCTTTTTTTTTTGGAGGGGGGTGAAGTTACCGCAGAAGAAATAAATCTGAGCGGAAACTTCATCATCTGTACTCTACTCACCGGTTTGGGGCATTGTGCTCCTCGGAGGAAATGACTGCAATACTTGGTGGTTCCCAGGGATGCCTTGAGCGTTCGGCCGTCTACGTAAATGTTGTTGACGGCCTGGATAGCCCGCAACGCGTCCTCAGGCTTGTGGTACGTCACGTAGGCACTCGCACTCGGTCCCTGGAAACCAAAATGCCTTGTGAAGCAACAGGGGGCACTGATCTCGTCAAGAGCCGGGAGCTCATTGGTTCATTTCCCCCCTGACTTGCTTCGTGAAAAAATGCGTGTCTAATCTGTAAACCTATTTCAATAAATATATTTCTAATGCTTTTTTGATACTTTCTTCCCCCTTCTATCTGTAGCCGAATGAGGACTTTCGTGTGAGTTGTTCTCGAGCATCATTAGGTATTTCCAATGGTGACACCCTGTCTAAGAATGATATATCTAGATTATTCAAGAATGTGCCATATTTTCTCCCCATATTTTCTCTCAGGTTGTCTACAATATGTTATTTTTTTTATTTGGCAGTCACCTATTCCTAATTATACCCCTTATATGTGCCACCTATTTCTGTAGTGCACCTAGGTGTTTGGTCCTTCAGATTAAAAAAAAATTGTTCCCCTCAGATTCAGAAAGTTCCACAATATTAACACCAACATATGCTGCTCTCAAATTTATGAAACACAAATATCTCGAAAAAATATTAACCGAATGTGGCCAACACCATCTTCTCAACCACTAATCTAGGGTGGACATCCTTCTGTGCACCCTCCACTCATAACACCTTTACCACTCCTGATTCTCTTCCGAACTAGTGCAGCCATCAGTCCTCCTGGTGCCGTCTGGCGGGAGCACTAGGAACCGCGCCGACACTATGCTAATGCCACTGGCGACGACACCTCGGGTGTCTGTCACCATGGCAACAAGTCATTACAACCACCACCAGTCCTCCCCCTTTCCCGAAGACTCCACCGACTGGTAGTCGGAGGAGTGTCGATGGTTCGGTTAGACGGCGGCAGGTGGGGCGGCGGAGGCAGGGCGGCGGAGGCAGCGTCCACGGATATAGGTCTAGACGGGCGCCTGAACCAAATATATAAACGGGGCTGCGACTGGGTGGCTGCTCGTGCTGCTGCAGGTGGGAAGAGACACCCACCGCCACCCCTCCCTGCCTTGGGTGGTGCAGGTGAGGAGCTACTTCCGCTCGCTGCCAGTCGCCCACGTCATGCCTACATCACGGTGACGAGATAATTACCATGACGTGCCCAGGAGACGCGGCACCGCTGCCTTCAATGGTTAATCAAGGCCGGGGTAGTTTTGATATGCGCAAGTATGTAGAGCGAGGCGTTTCTATCTAGTCACTCCTGAACTACTAACCTCCATCGACGAGTTTATTTAAAAGTCATACTACATAGATTCATTAAAAGGATATAATTAAGTTATCCACTATTTTCCAGTGCATTCGATGGCGGTACAGTCGGGTGTCACAGTTATCCAAGTCTGACCGGTTTGTACTACTTCACTACCGGTTTTCAGCACTTGACTTCCAGCACTGCTGATTACAGTATCCGTTCATAGTACTATTTTACAGTGTCGAGAGTACGTGGCATTGGTTTTCCATCTCAGTATATCCATGTATATATATGATTATTTCCCGGATATGCCAACCTGTCATCTAAAGCTTACCCCCGAATCACTTTTAATCCACAACTACTTGCATTTCACCAATTCCTAGGCAAACCAAGAAAATAAAGACCATTACAGATGTGTGGGGATAGAATTACAGACAGCTATACCCAGAGGAATATTAATTTGAGGGAGGGAGAAATGTGGATGGTATACAATGTATGAGTTTGTCAGTGGTTGTTGGCTTTGGGTGACTTGTTAATTTCAATTTACAGTTTTATTGTGAAAAGTACCTCCAGCTGATAATACCCGATGAAAAGAAGGAACAAAATTATCCAATCCAAGATGCTGGGTTAGGTCCATAGACTGAACACTTATAGAGCATTCTTGTCATCGCAAGTCAGAGAACAAAATAGCAATACAATTATCTTAGCCACAAACAAATGTTCATTCCTCAAAAATTCAAATTGCAGCTGGTTCCTGTTCAGATTATCACTATACGTTGCACGCAGTTTACTTCCAATATCAAAGTTCGAGAGTGAATTTAATTGTTATTGAGTTGAGGTTAGGGTTTGTAGTAAAAGCATCTTATTTAATTAATGATACAAAGGTCTTTTAGATAGGTTGAGAGGAAAGGACGAATAACTCACTTATGCGTAATGATAACATTTAAAATCAGTTTTCACACAGCCCCACCTTCTAAACTATTAATTTTGAATGTTGTTTTACGAAAGAAAAAATCCACTATAATATATACAAAGATACGTCGTGATTACTTGAAAAGATAAAAAGAATTACTGGTGGAAACTATCAATGTGATAATATTACTCAAGGAATGTATTATTGTTGAACTAGAACTACGAACTGCGGCGGTCAGGTGAAGACCAGTCGTTTTACTCTTTGCACGGCATGGCTTGGAATGGTCCACGCTGCTCCCTCATTACAGAGGGGGTAGCGTCGAGGAGCTCTTATCAAGTTCAGGGCGTGTGTGTCTGAAGGTGCCGTAACCAGAAAACGGGGGTAAGCCATGCAGACTTCAAGACACACTTTCTATACGAGGCTAAAAAACGAAGCTTGCAATGATCATGGAAGGATTGTCAGAAATGGAGAACATAGGGAACCTGGTTTTGTTTCCCTTATTTGGCTATATAAATTTTCAGGTTTTTTTTGTTTTCTTTTCTTCATGTTTCTTTTTTTCGTGTATTCTTGGTCAAAAAATGCTTGAGTGTTTTGGGCTATTGTATATATTTTTTTCAATTGCCGTTTTGTCTATTGTGTGGCAATGTAAGTGAATTTGAAGACCAGGTGGGTGCTTTGTTTTTTTGGGATTTTTTTTCTTCTTTTGAGACCCTTATACCACACAGGTACTTAATCATTGAGTAGATGGCGGCGGTAGCACTTCCGGCTCCGGTCTCGGGGAAGTCTCACGCCGCCGATGAGAAAGGGCGAGACCGGGCAAGAACCGGCTCAGTGTCAGACTCTAGCCACAAGGGGGCGCCATGCATCATGCAGAACGGAGCAAACCAAGCGCGGGCGTTCACCTTGACCTTCACAGTGCGTCACGGCGCCTCACACACAGACCGTCAGGGCGGGGCAAAATCAAAAACCCTCTCCTCCAAAAATAACCCCAAAAATGTGGATAAATTCTGTTTAAATAATCAAATCCTGAACCATTAAATCCAAAGAGCAAATTACTTGAGGAAGTAATATGAAAGGAATTCATACTTATTACACAATATGTTGGTTTCAAGTCAAAATCAAAGTTTGAAAAGTCAAATCAAGACGTTATTTGGATATTCGTCGTACTAAAAGTCAGTACATATATATAGAATTGTGTCACCCCAGAAGAGTCTTTCTTGTTCTGAGTTAAAACAACTAAGTGAAATGAAATCAGGGCTGCCGAAAATTGTAATCCATACGAGAATTGACATGATAAAGATGATCTCCCCCATCTGATCTTTGCGTTGGGGGGAGGGGGAGGGGGGGGGGGGGGGCGGTGCGTAAGGGCATACACTGGTCAGTTGGCCCGGTGTGTGTGTGAGGAGTGACAGGTGTTGAGAAGAGGCAGTAAGGCGGGGATACGGACCGTACGCACCTGGGCGCCCGCGTACGACGTGCTGTGGTTGATCACAACCTTGTGGATCTTGCCGAACTTTCCGAAGTACTCATGCTTCTTGAGCACCTCGGGATCGGCAAGCCGTTGTGAGAGTCCAACCACGAACACGAGGTTCCTTTGTACAACCCTGCAACGAGTCGAGAGATGCAAAATTCTAAAAATAGCGTCGACGCTGAACAACTCAAATGATTTACCTTTATTAATATACTTGTAATCTTATATAATCTAGGCACGTTTACCTCTTTCTCGAAAATCAATATTCTAAAATTAATTAATAATACATCGTGTCAGGAAGAGATGAAAATCAATAATTAATCAGCACCACGAAGTGAATTGTCAAATACTATTCCATAAAAATCATCCTCTCATGTGTAAAGGTTATCATTTCATTTAAAGAGAGATATCGTTCTTGTACCCCGAGATAATATCGGCAAACAACGTCTCAACGAGACCCTCCAAGGAGGAACATCTAGATCTGGATCAAGGACATCCCTGATGATCAAGAGTCTAACAAACACAGACTAAACTGAGTGCATCTTGGAGGGCACTCTGCAAAGTATAAGTTTTAATTCGTCACTATTTACTTTTATGGTGAATCAGCCCATGCTTCTTCTGATCAAATGAACTTGTCAAAAACTGGGTCAAAAGGCTTTCGATAAGAGATAAATCGCTACTCAATGTACATAAAACTAAAACGAGATATTATACTGATCTTATTTGACAAGTTTTTCACAATCAAGGTAAATGGATATCATTTGTCTCGACGCTCTCTGTCCAGACAAGAACACTTCTATCAAATGCGTCATCCTTCCATTTTTAATGGTTAAATAAGGGAGAAAATCCCCCAGACAACTAATAACGCCTTTAATCTCTAGTAGGTACTGGTCCTGAAACACTCATTAGATGTCGAATCGTCTGATAAAGGAAAGAGTACAGCGAGTTGTTATTTTGAAGGGGTCTCCTCCTTGCAAGACTATCTTAGACTAATATTATCTAGGACACTTTTACCGAATAAAAGAGAAATGATTTCAAACCCCCGCACGGTCGGTAGTATCGATTTTCGACAGGGCCACACAATAAAAGGCAAGGTTGAGCTGGACACTGACCGGACATTTGCCAAATGTTTTCTATTTTCTGCGGCTTTCTGTTTCCGCTGGAGATCCTTCTGGCGTCTCTCCTTCTTGATCCTCTGTAACCTGTAGAAACAGAAAAAGAAATAACAGCGTCACTCAAATACTCAAGACGACAGTCCCTGCCTGTCTGAATGCAAGAGTAGTTCGGACTAAAAACCCAATCACGTCACTTCAGATCGGAGCTGAAAATCTGCAACGCAGTGCGAGTTGGTGACAGTGGCATCCCTTTGATTGGTTTAAACCTCGTTACAATCAGCATTAAGACTTTTTAAGCGGTTCATTCATAACAGACAGGATCTGACGCTTAACCACTTACTTCTCTAAGAATACAAATGACGACGTTATCCCTAACTCACTTATCCAGTACAATCTCCAAGCAGTTCTCAATGTCATGCTACCTCTTTTATGGACTTCCATCAAATATTTCGATAAATCAACATCGCGAATAGGTAATCATATCGTGATTATCTTGGATAAGTCGCGGTATCTAATATAAATATCTCAAATTGAGGAATATAAATTCCTAGGGCCAAGCGAAGGGTCATTAAAATGATAACACCTATAGAGATGTGTCAGCGGCGTTTGCATTCCGGTTATCTGTAGATCAACATACTAAAAGCATTGTACCAGAACGGTGCCTGACAGTGACAGATATCTAGCCAGTCATAGCTGAAGCACGTCGAGTACACAGGCACTTACATGGCTTGCACACACACACACTCACTCTCTGTTTAAGGTGATTTCCTAGCCAAATATGGACGTTCTCCATGCGTGACTAACTGACAGTGCAGTGAGACCACTACGTGAGGTCCAGCCACGTGATCAAAATGCTGACGCCCTACCAACACTAACCTCGTACCAGGATAAGTTTGAGGGTAAAAATGTTCACCTCAACCTATCGTCAGAACTGGCCACCTGTATTAATACATACCGTAACCAGTGATTTAGAAGTCACATCCGCTTAAACCCTTAGTTACTAAAGACTATTATAAAGTAAGCTCGCCCAAGATCCATAGCCTATCCATAATGCTCTAATAGCAAATTGCGGTCACACCTACTGAATCACACAGCGGAATAGAAGGTGGATCCGGGGTAGTATGTTTATACATGCAGACGTGCAGGTGATATCGACAAGGCCCGACGCCCACTCTATGTGAGTACCACGCCCAGCTGGCAGTCTATCTCTACAGATGCACATAAAGCCATAGGTTCTCACACCCCGGCCTCACAACACTGCCATGTCAAAGCGGCACATTAAGTCATGCTGCTAAAAGTCTGATCTGAAACATACCCTAAACACGTATTATTAGCCATTCACTCCCACCCGATACAAAATTACATTGTAAGAAAACAAAAATAGCACACTCAAAATGTAAATCAAGCCATGCAGGGAAGTGGATAAGGAAATGTGGGCGGGGTGTCCCATTCTAATTCCCGAGGGTACTTCACCAAAATAACCCATAATATGGCAGGCTATTTCCATCCTATGTTGACCACGATAGAACTGCGTAGAGAATAGTCCTCTATCTGTCAACACAAACACACACACTCAGACATCGTCTTCAGTCTTCATACCGTAGTTGGAAGGCCGACTGTGACAGCATGGTGCTGAGAACGGCACCAGGGCGTGAATGTGCCCTATGAGGTGAGACTATAATAGGTAAGGTCTGGTCGATCTGTCTCCAGTCCTGCTGATCTTTCTACTGATCTTTGACTGGTGTTTCACAACTGGCTGGTAAAGTTGCACAATATCACAAGAGTTTCTCGCTTTGCAATCTCTCTGCAATCACGTGAAGGTAGTTGGTGCCAAGGCCACTGTTATCCATTTTACTCTACCTTGTTTCTACCTTGACCAATCTAAACTTACTTTATTCAATTACCTGCCTCTCTAACATGGTCACTATATTGTTATAATCATAACCGTCTCTAGTTTTCGGTCAAGGTAGCCAGGTCATACTACAAGATTACAGACAATTGTTTCTCTTGACAAGCTGTAGTCTAGAATACCTGAATATTGCCCTGAAAAGCACGAAGGATAATTTTTGATAACTCCAAACTCTGACGACTCTGTCCTTGTCGCTCTATACGCGGGGATATATTCAACTAGACCCTGATCTCGACCACGTCCTCTCCAGTTTAACCTTGTAGCTCACCCCTCGCCCTGCTCCTCGGTGCCCGGTAAATAAGTGAACAGGCGGGTCTCCCAGGATCCGCCTGATCACTCATATACCCACAGTCAGCGCCACACACGCCCATAGACAATACAAGACAAACAAACAGACGGCTACTGCTGGCACCGTGCTCGCGGTACCGAGGATGTAGGCTGGCGGGCCGTAACGACGACGACGGCGCGGCAGATGTCCGCGGCGCAGGGCCCTTACACGCGTCATGTTTCCCCGGGCCGACTATTTCTGACGGCGGGCGTGAGACACACGATGGCGGATCGCCAGCTGAAGCTGATCCCGCTCGCCGTAATCGCCTTACACCTGGCCAAGGCCGGCGCACCGCAAGGAGGGCGTCGCATGTGCGTCGGTCTGAGAACGGCACCGGCCGCCTGTGAGTACCGAGCGCGTTGTGGTAGTGTGGGTGGCAGGTAGCACAGGAGACCAGTGGTGGGTGGCAGTTTCGCACCTCTGGACTGTAGAGGCGGCGGTAGAAAGAGCAGTGAGGGGTGTGAAGGTTACACTCACAGACTACACATCTTGTTCATTATGACATGGGGCTTCTCATCTGTCTAGACTGCTATGATGATCTCAAAACTTTGATTTTGTTGTTGTTATTCTTTTACAATATCCTAAAGTAAATCGAGTAAAGTTTGGGGCAAAGTGGTGCTAGAAACTATCTTGAATTTAGAAGCATATCCATAAAGTAAATGTGCGATTTCAGCACTTACACCACTTTTCATATGGATTAATCACTGCCTACCAATTTAGCTGATGGGAAATGAAACACAGACACATTAAGTAGAGCCCTATTATTTCTGGCATGCTCTGTTGTGTGGAGGTGATATATTCCCATGTATTTGTCAATGACTGAATAACTCATTGAATTAGATGCCTTCCAAATTGCATTAGATCTTGGTTCTCGTTCATAGAGATATCAGCTTAGCATATAGTGTATGAAATATAATGGTAAAAACCGGTCCGACCATCATTTTATTCATTCACTTTTTAAATACAGTGGGACCATTATGTTGGAGAATTGCGAACTTAAGTTTTTAATTCCTACCCGCGGTATTCATAGCGCGCCGTTCTGAAGGGAACTCTCCATACAGATCACCCGCGTTGTCCCGCACATCTGTGCTGTAACAAGTCACGCGTTATCCGCTTGGAGTTGTAAAGAGTTGTACCGGAAGAGAGGTGCCCACTTGTGCCAACCCGCAGCTGGCGTCGCTGCCAGGTGGCGCCACCGTAAATCAGAAGGCACACTCTCCAAGCACACACGGGTGGCCCTCCAGAGTGTGTGTAGCGAGCGGAGAAGAGTGTTTGACGACGGCCGTCTCAGTCCAGGAGGACATGGATAGATGAGACAACGGAGACAATTCTTGAATAAACGCTGCGTCAACGTCCTAAAAAACAGAGTGCACCATGTGGCAGCAGATCAAACACTCACTCACCGCAATGTCCCTCGGCTATTTTCCCCAGTCAGGAAGAAAAATACGAGACTGCCTCCTTAGATTGGCGGCACGGTCATGTTTTCAGAGTCACCTGATGCTTCATTGGGAGGAAATTTCTCTGAAGGCTTCCTCTTTTTTATTTATGATGAACATTAAAAAGACAGAATGAATTTATTTTATCACGTAACTTCAGAATAGAATCAGTACAGGTAGATTTCTAGTCATCTTAAGCTGACAGGTTATTGAGCATCACGCAGCGTGTTAAAGCGTACTATTTTGATACCAAAGGATGTCCATGTCGTGACATAAGCCATCCGTCCTGACGTCGTTCTTAACGTGGTGTCGTGGATATCTTAAGCCTATAAGACATCGACCCGACGGCTGTGCCCGATTCTACATTTGCCCGACGGATCCATCGGGTCTGTGACAATCTGCGTCAATCGAGTCGATGTAGGCACTTCACCGACCCTATTTCATTACCTTTCCCGACGCGTCGGGCATTACTACCATGTCAGACTGACTCTCCCCGAACTTAAGCTTTCGATGTAGGCACTTTTACCGACTGTTCCCGATTCTGAGTAGGCCACTTAATAGTGATACTTTGAATCCCTCCATTCTATACCCAAGTATTTTATGCCAATTTGTAGAAGAGACAGAGGTAATTAAAATTTGAAAACCGTCTTCTGGTATCTTTAATAGAACAGAAGTTATTAAAGTTTGCATTATGTCTACACTGTCCTCCCTCCCAGCCTGGGGCCCATCCAGGTCCGGCCCCCGTCCGCACTCTTTGATCTCAATTGGATCGTTTTACGAGGTTATGAAGGTGGTAGCTGTGATCGTGAAAGGTCTTGTTGATGTCTTATAGGTATAAGACATCGAAATTTATTCCAGACTCTCACCGAGCCGATGGTCGGGATGAATCGGGAACAAATGTCGATGTCTTATAGGCTTTATGATGCGTTGATGACACCACACAAGTTAGAAGGTAAAGGAGTGGACACATTAATAGTTGGGGTTTCACAGCGTAGCATCTACCGGGTGTGTCATATCAAAGTAGGTTTCAGTTTCGACAATGAGAGTGCCGTAGAGATTCTAAGATTTGAAGGCGGCTTGGGTATCCTTCTGTCTTATCACCGGGACAATGGCTCTATTCTTTATAATGATTGTGAGCCGTGTAGACATCTTAAAATATAAATACACCTAATTACGACTCATACTATGAGCGCCGTAAACGAAGGAGCCGACTAGGCGGATGAGTGATAATAGCTCGAATCTACTTTTGGTTTTCTCTATCATTGGTTCCACATATCAGCTATCCAACATAAGCCCCTTCCTCCATGGCATGGGTAAATAAAGAAATATTTGCTTGTGTTATAATTAACGCCAAGGACAACCATGGACTTGTATAGATTGGGCACACACACGCCCGAATTCTGACATGCTCAGACACAACTGTTGCTCGAAAGCAGGGTGTTAAGGTAGAGACCTTGACTGGGGCAGCGAGGCGCGGAGTACAATCTCTATGACTGTCTCCCTAATGCTTAAATCCATCCCCGCGACTAAAGTCAGACATATTCCGGGGCCTAATGTCGACAGCTATTCCAGATCCCAGCCATGACTGTCTCGCGACTGGTAGTACGGAACAGGGCGGAAGTATAGCTTCTTCTCAAACAGCACCCACCCACTCTTTCTTTCTGCTCCTCCTTCTCTCCCAATTCTCTCCGTCAGCACTTTTGGCTTGGGTACGACAAGGGCTGCCGCAACGTCGCTGACGATGCCACTGCCCTCTCGTAGGCGCCGCAGTAACTAGATATTGATCCTGACTGGTGCCCATCGGGCCGCCCACTGCAGTTGGACCGACCAGCCAGTACCAGCTTCAGTCGTACAGCGAGCTGGTAGCCGGCAGGGGCTAGAGGCGGTAATTCCTCCTCAGAGGCTCCTTTCCGACCCGGCTCTCGCGTCTTCATGAAGGACTATTCTGACCCTTTTAATGACGCCTGTTGCCGCCTACCCAGATGAACTTGAATATAGACCGGCCGGTCAGCCTGAAGCGTGATCCCCCGATGCCACGCTGCAGCCCACCCACTGCCCAATCATGGCATATGACATTTTACAAACAATTATGACAAAAAAAACACCAAAAAAAACATGGTTCAAAACTGACAGGAAACTGTCACTTTCAAGGTAGCATCGGCTTGTCTGAGAGGTGTTCTAGCCACGTCTTCATAACAACAACAAACAATCATGACGACTGTGAACTGCTTACAGGAATGTAGGTAAAGCAGGATTAGCAAAATGGAAATAGGGTTCATGTTGGGAAAGGAGAGTGAAATATCAAAAATAAGCATTCTAGTATATTCTCTCAATTCCATATTGGAATATAGTGTCAAAGCAGAATTCCTTTACTGGAATCCAGTCTCTGATGATAGATAACACGACCATGTCTGAGGTGTACCCTGCCAACTGACCTGGTCGTGGTATAGTGTCAGCTCTGGTCGAGAATGGCCGGCGAAGAATGGGGATAAGTAACGGCGGTAATTATGTGTGCACCGTCGCGAGCAGCCCCCACCCACTGACTGACAGTTTTGACAGGTAACAGCCGGAGGAAGACCCCCTACACCCAAGGAGGCAGTTACCAAGCTGGGTCTCCTTCTACTCAGGCTGTCGGTGTTCTCATCCATACAAAGTATTCAAGGTTCATTACTGAACAAGGCATTACGACAGGTTCTCCTAAATTGAACGCGTGGAAACCATTCAGAGGCAACATGAGAAATATGTAGTCATTTCCTGTTTTAGCAATATAAAATCAACAGATGACCATTACTAAATACAGCAGCACTGGATTCATTATTGTATTTCGATCTACAACTGGATAAGCCAATTACAGTGCAAGGACATTACTGAAAATATGCGATTTGTCAATCTTTAATTAAGCACATGATACCTACAAAAGCCTCAATGAAATACTAGGTACGTGACTTTTTGGTACAATTGTTACCATTGTAGAGTCTAATACCAGGAAAACTCTTAAAATTCCTTGGTGATCAATGCACTCGACGGTACAGAGAATGAACCAAGGACACGATTCAAATAACTTTTGGTAAAGCAGGCTGCATGTTTATAAGTCGGTCACTGAAACCTCATATCTACCGATCCTTGAATAATAGCACTGAGATCCAGCATCCTGGTAAATCCTCACATAGCTCATACTAAATGCGGCATTAAGCCCTCTCCTCCTGCCTATGCTCCATTACCCGGGAGCACTGTCTTCGTCCTCAGCAGATTACACACCTCCTGACACAACTGTTCAGCCGAGGTTTCGGGTTTCCCCCCTGGAGCGGATTATGGGGTATGGACATGGGGTTACAGGTGTAACATGAGGAAGGTAGGCGGTAGGAGGTTACAGTTGCAGTCTTGTAGGTTGGAGTAGGTGGGTGTTAAATGCTAGTCTTCAGCTACGTATATATACACACACACACACATATATATATATACATAGACAGCAGCTATATATATGGACAGCAGCTGTACAATTATAGTTTGAACAAGAGGAACCACAGGATCAAGTTCCCATTAGATAATTAACTCAGATTCTACTACTTCCTTTCCTGACTAGTATTCTCTACTACATTATATTACACTTTCGAAATTTCCAACTGTAAGGAATAATCATTGAGAATTTTTCACATACACACACACACAAACCCTTACTTCCGCCTGAAGACATTGTTAATGCAGAACTGCTTCTTTACACTATTTAAAAATTGATCCAGGATCGATCATCCTATCCATGATCTAAAACCTTCTTGTTCGTAAGCGTATCATACGGTACTGGGGTGATATAACAGAAAAAGACTGGTTTTGTTTGTTGTTGTTATTTGGGTAGTTTAACATCCAATATGGTCTATTAGACTTACTTTGAGTTTGATGGTGATGGAATCTATGAGATGGTTTAATTCAGCAGAAATCATTTTAATTTCAAAACATCCCGGATCAAAGAAATGCCGAAATTTTCTCCCTAATGACGTGTCTAATAAATCCAATTAGTTGAATCACTGCATTGCAGACATGACAATGACGGGAGAAATCATGACCCATAAAATTGTCTTTGACCCGTGGCAGGATGTGGAAGGCTGAGGAACATATGAAATAGATCTTTACTGTCAGGTGATCACACCTGAACTATGTCAGTATGTGGAAACGAAAAGGTTGAGACCCCTAGAAAGTACAGCTCTAGTGAAGGGCACTCACACTCACAACATGTGTCGGTATGTGGAAACAATAACGTTGCGGACCTTAGAAAGTACAGCTCTATTGAAAAGCACGCACACTTCAGTAAGTATGTAGAAATGGTGAGGTTGGGGATCAAACAAATAAAAGCTTTAACAATGGGAGTCACACTTTAAGTTTATAACCTGTGTCTGCATGTGGAAATGGTAAGGTTGAGGACCACATAGAGAGATCTAATGACAGGTAGTCACACTGTAGTTCTTTGACTTGTGTCGGTAGTCACACTGTTTATTCTTACATGTGCTGTATATTCAGGGACTAAGGACCAGTCAGTGAGTGAGTGTATTCAAACACTACGGGTGTGAATAAATATTCTCCTCCACTTCTAAAGCCGTTTCATAATTGCAATGCCCTCTAGGCGTACTAAATGCCTCAGCTAAATACTAGCTGGCAGTCTCTACCTGCCGGTTGTTGTTACTCCAGCTTTAGTGTGCTAAGACACACACGCACTGCCTTAAATCAGACTGTGCATGCGGTGAAGAATGTTAATGCTACAAAATCCCTACACATATAAGCTTCTCGATCAAAATACGCACCATAAATAGTACGCCTGCCCAAACTAGGAAGTGTCTGAAGATGTTCATGAGACAATAAGGAAAGAAGCTGCCTCCTTCCATGCCGAAACGTTAGACCTGACAATGATCTTATAAAGCCAGATAACATGGGTACTTGTACATGTGTCTCCTGGATAACCAGGGCATGCAGCATATGAAGGAGGATAGGGCTTGGATAATGTGTCACTGCAGCTAGCCTCGGTCTACCAGAGGACAAGCAAAATTGGGCCTACCGAAGCAGATGGGACTCGAGATAGGTTCGCCCTGGAGGAAAAAAGAGGGATATAAGGCTGGGATTTAGTAGGTCGGCATGCTGAGTGTGAGTGAGTCCCGACACAGAAGGCCTCTGACAACACACCAACACCGTATCCAGTCCCCGTCTCAGTGGTTACGTAGGCCAGGAATGTCAAATATGTTTCTCTACCTGCCGCAGCCACTCAACAATTAAATTGTTGGTTCTTTTTATGCTTTTCCGACCACATCGCAATTTCCATACTGAACACGTCAGATCCTATGGTAAGGACGAATTGATACTATCTCAGTGAAAATCAGCCTTCATAAAAACAAGGGTGTCTTCTTTTTTTCTTTTTTTTTTAAGAAGAAGATAATACTGTAAACTTTTTTAGTAGGTTGGGTGGCTAGTTGGTATTTACTTTTAATCATTGGAAAGAACCACACCGCGTCAACTTACTGTGGATTAGGATCAGACCCTAAAGAGTATGCTACCTTGTCAGAGTGTGGACACACTAGCGTTCCGAAGACGAGACGATATACTGAAAGCCAGCCACCGCGATATAGACCATTCTGTACAGGTAAAGGTATAAAACTGTATGTGAAACAGACATTCCTCTTTCACCGACTAGCAAGCATGCGGCAAATCTGATTTATGTAGGTGCGATCAAATATTTGTATGCCCCTTTTTTGGGGGGTGACAGTAAACGTACTACATGGTCTTGGCAGTTAAAATCACAGACGAAACTGCTTACTCTTTTTTTATATCACGGCTACCCTGTTGTTAATATTGAACTTTTCTTTATCGTGTTCACAAGGTCATCGGAGAATCTTCCAGAAATCATCAACTCAGAACTAGAGATCATAATGTCACTTTACTCATGGCAATGATCACATTTAATACGATACATAGTGCATAAGGCGCGTACGGCTCCCCTCCCTCAATGTCAACCTGAGGAGAGACTCAAGGGGTATGGCGTGGAGCGTGTCTGATCAGGATGGGGGTTGGGGAAGAAAAAAAAGGATAGAGGGAAACAGTTTTTTCCTCCAGTTTTGATTGCCTTTATTGATTTCGTTGTCGTCAGAGACACGCGGAAACTCCATTTCACCAAGGTTTCAGGGGCGGGCTTAACCCTGCACAGTCTGCGCCCAGTGTGCACACACACAGTCATGGCGGCCTGAGATTTGGAGGCAAGGCGCTAGGCAAACATACGGTCTGCACTAGTTATCGATGTTGTGGTTCGGAACAAGTGTCTGACTGGGCACTTTTATGGAACATGCTTCAAGACTACTGTGTGCATCGAAAGTAGAGCGATACATACCCCTCCTCCCTTCCCTCTATATAATCATATCTTTAAATTGAAAATCACCGTCTCAGAAAGTACCAATAAAAAGGCAGTAGAAGTTTTGACGCCAGAAGGGTGGATGTAATGTGTATTCCACTTGACAACCAAGCCTACTTGAATACCCCTGCCGTTGGGGATGGGGTTAACAAGGTGTGACATCACGTGACTTGTTGCCGTGCCGTGTACGAGCCCTGCCTGCCACTACCACCTCTGCATCACATCACCAGCCACAGGCCGAGACACGTGAGTACGGCATGGTGACGAGAAATGATTCCCTTGTCTGCAACAGCAGTCACTGATAAAAATAGGACATATTCACCATTAATCAGGGCTTATAGCAATTTTTCTATGATTCTGAAAAGGTCGCAAGTGGGAATCAAAACGCATAGCCTTAGTCATATAGTCAGAAAGGGATTGATTTCCTGTTATTCATGTAAATACCTCGTACATTCGTGAAAATTATACACAACATGACGACTACATACGTACAGAATTACTATTGGTACCAAATTAGGAATGTCAATCAAACAGCTATAAATGAATTATCTACATTATCAGTGTTTCGTCAAACGTGGGTTGGAAAGTTGTTTGCACAGTGAATATATGCACATTTAAAGGGATGCAAGAACAGTGAACTGGAATGAAAACTGAAAAGTGCGGAAAAACCTGTGCCGGCAGAATGACTTCCCAAACAAAGTTATGACGAAGGCAGGGCAGCTGGTTTGTTTTACGTATATAAATATGTAGTGATGTTTGATGCACTCCCGTTATGTGCACAGCACAAGGCAGTCATCTGACGACAGGTTGTCCATCTCCTTAGATCCTGTCGACAGCGACTCTATCTGCTGTAAGACTGTTTAATCAGGGAGGTCTCATTAAGCCCACCTTACAGGTGAGACACAACTTCAAATCAATCACAGGTCAGGGACATTACGGTTGCTCTGGTTACTTGGCTCATTAGTAACCTACCCCATTTGGTCGATAACTAGCGCGGACTGTCTCTTCCAGACTGGGAGATGTACATCAAAACCGGTAAAAACATTTCTAGACATTTATGCATGTGAAAGTGAGGCGATGACAACGAAATCTCTATAGCATTATGTTCGTGCATCTACAAGAATGAAAATCGCACCGTTTCGTATCGTGCTCAATTATACTGCAATAGAAAGTTGTCCGTCTGTAAACATGTTTACTGCAAAAAGTCTTCTCTGAAGAATGCAGAGTAACTAACTTTCTTAAACCAATGTTCAGTCGTTCATGCTTTGTGAAATTTAGACAGGAATGCCGGGCAGCCAAGACATCCAATTTGAACCAGGGTTTAAATCGTTGGTGGGTATATTGCGATGGTGGTGGAGGCGGTTAATCTCTGGGCTTGTTTGTACCAGGTGTGCTCAGCCCCAACACGTGGTCAGGTCGTGTGCATGTAAGGTACATCACGCCAGGTGTGCACAGACATGACGGACACGACCACAGTCACCATGTTGGACGGCATACACCAACTAGTAGACGCACCATCTCCGCATGAATATCACCCGGCAATGGCACATGAATAACAGTCATGTACTTGGCTGTTAAAATAATCGTAATCAGTAGGACCTGATACAGAAGTGCTAAATTAGACTTGATTGTGACATTTTGTATTCAGCACCTCTAAGTAAATTCTACACAATGGTTCGTGGTCATTGCTACACAAAATAGCTTTCACAGGCAGAAAGAAACAAACGCACTTTTCATTCATGTATACAGAAAATAAACGTGTTTAAGATTCGTCTTGTTGTCAATGGTCCTCTTGTAAGACCTCTTATAAGTGATCTATTCGTTGATTCCATTACACAACGGGCCCAGTGCTGCCACCAAGATTAAGACCATAACGCGGCCACTTAAGCCCATGGATACACGGACGCTAAGCTCAAGACAGGGCTTATTTATATAGCCTTGACTTGTCTGTAACCTCTGTGTATAATGCTTGCTCTGTCTTGTCTTCAACTGTATTGCTAAGGATTTCAAACATGTTTGAAATCTAGATCGGACAGATAGCATCTTTTCTGGATTGCCCTACCTCGTCCATAGCAACTGACCAATCAGCATAGGTTAGAATATTTCACATCAGGATTTTCCTATAGAAATATATATTGGCAGAACTCGTGTATCAAACCTCTGAGAACATCCATGTTTAATAGAGTTTTTGTGAGAAAGCTGTTGTAAGCTGGACTAAAACCCTCTAAGACCACGGGCGTGTACGACCTATCGATGGACAAAATCCGTACTAACACGGAAGATCAAGCGAGATAAGTGATTATCACGAGTGAAGGCCTGGAAACTGACCCTCACATTGTCATAATTGAGTACAATCGTCACTATCTGTTATCAGCGACACCAGGTGACGTGTGGGTATGGCAGGCGGTTATATCTCGACGTCGGCCCAAAGACCTTATACTGGGTGATTGGTTGACCCCTGGCCTACATACCAGAACACAATCACCCCGACATGCATCCCACGATTCCTCAAACTCATATTATGAATATATCAAAAAAATTCAGAGTAAGGTGAGCAAGTACAACTCAACAACTTCCCAAATTTGGTTTGGTGATTGGCTTTATTGGTGCAGCTGGTACAACCTTTCGGCGAGGAATTGACTTTGTCAAAAAAAGAAAACACTTTAAGCCTCGTTTCCTAGACTTAATATGAGTGTGTTCTGCACGGAGTTTCAGACTAAGACGTTCCACTGCTGGTGGTGAAATCCTACTCTGGACAGTAAAATGAAAGTGGAAATAGGAACACGAGAAGATCAGATAGCACTAAAATAGATCATTTGGAAGAAACTTTACTCAGCTGACAGGGGCTACTATGTTCACTTCTCGAGAGGATCTCGAGGCTGATTCTTGCAACTTGCTCTGGTTCCCAAATTGTTGCTCTAACACTGACGACCCTGACACAGGGTGTTGTTTTGGTACTGGTGCTATGCACAGAAGCCTCGAAGTATGCGGTGTAATGTGGGGGACGCGGGTTGAGGGGGGGGGGGGCGTATAGGTACCAGAGGCTGACTTGTGCCGTCTGATTCCTGCCTGTGGGAAGCGGAAAGAAGGGCTGCGGTGGCGCCTGGCTACCTGCTCTATCCCAAACAATAATATCAGACCTGTGCCACTCACCAGTTATCACCATCCGCCAGACTCAGCACAGCCGGCCTGACCTGAGGGCAATCACGCTAAAACATAGCTTCCCCCACCAGCGTGACTAATCACAAAAATGTCGGTAATCCTACACGTCCAGATATAACGGCAGACATTCACCCACCCGTCTAGTCCCAACATTCGCTGTTAGCAGGGGTCTTCCCACCTGGGCCTTTGCAACCGAGCTTTGACTCGCTGTTATCAATATAGCGATAGTAAGGATTTATTCAATAAGATTTGAAGAGGGAGTTGGGAGTTAATACGTTCCACCAGAAGCGCCCTAGGTTAGTTGCTCGGTTCTCAATAGATATGCCTGTAACTGGATCAGTTTGAAAGATCGATTTTGTTAACTAGGGAATTTAAGACCATTACTTCCTTCTTCAAGGTAATACTCATATATAATACGTAATAGAATATATAGTGTGTAAAACGCATATAACATCACAGAAATGATAAAAAAGAAAGCTGTATACAGCAGAATGGATAAGGCGACATATCTTGAATATCAAAGTGACATATCTATTTGTCATCTACACCAGCTAGGAAACAGACTGTGTCGCCTACTCCGATCTGCAGTAAGTGAACCCACCCAGACCTTGTACCACATGCAGCTAGTCCAGCCAGGATCAATGCGCCACTAACACCGTCAATACTGCCAGCTTTGGGACCTCTCCCGATTTGATCCTATGGCCAAATACAGCCTTTACAAATCCACGACGCATATGAAGTCTAATATAGCACCGACACAGATCCATGTTGATAATGCATACATACTATCCCTGATTGCTGCGTGATGCATCTAATGTAATGAGTGTCTTTTTATCTATCAATTGATGTGTTTAATGTACTGTGTGCCAGTCACAACACAGTGGTGAACTCACTCCACTCGCTGGTGTCTAATGAGTAGACCTGTTCCCGACTCATCAGTTGGAGCCAGACTTAAACTGACTCAGTAGAGACGGGGAAAGCCGTTCTGAGTCATCAGCACGAGACACACTGAATGACCCAGCTCGGACCGGCTCACCAACGAGCAGCTCAAGGCAGGGTACGAGCGGATCAGCCATCAAAAATAGTTACCTGGCAATATAATCTGTGAGCATCTCAGTCAGTCAGAAGGGTATGCACACTTCCAACCTTGGTCAAGTAGCTGACATGCACTACTAATTTTCTGTCGCAGATCCCAGTTCAGACCCAGGTCAGATTTCTGATTTGTTAGCATAGGAAGATTAAAAATCACACAACAAAGACAGAATTTTCATAAATGTACCATGTTTCAATCTTGTTCCTAGGACCTTCTCAGTGAATGTGCTATATTGCTGGCTTCATCACCGAGGGCCACTAACGATAGAGCATACCTCAGGTTTTACCAGCTGGTAAGCATTGTCGGTCTTGGCGACCTGCCACTGCCTCCTACCTCACCCAATCGTCCACAACTCAGCTTCTCCCCCCCACCACAGGCTGTACCTCTCCTCAGTACCTCTCGGAAAACCCATTTGTTGCTGGTGGCGCCCTCTGGTGGCTGGGGGGTCAGCGTGTAACCTGCCAGCTGCGGCCAGTGTTTCCGGTTCCCGGGCCCAGACAAATAAATCGCCATTGGTCAATCCTGACCTACCTGACCTCCAACCAGCGAACCGTAGTGGTTTACGAACAGCCGCTCGTGTTCGGAACCGGAGCCAGATTAATGTCTTTAAGAATTACCCCGACTACAAGAATGATTAATTCACGTCAGGGCGAATATCAGAGCTCCCAATTATCATAATTGAGTTTACAAAGGACCTTCAGTTCCCGGTTTTGAACTATAAGATGGCTGGATGTACGAACGCCCCTAATGGCTTCTACCAGACGACTGCAGTTTCTGAATGGTATCCCATCTCTTTGTCGTTTACGATCGATCTCCGAGCACCAGACCGCGAGTCGCCAGACAGGGGTGGCCATCTTAACGACCCCTAAGAGCGTTGAGCTGGAGGCAGCTGTGCGTGCCGCTCTCCAGACAGCTGCATCAAGCGCGGCATCATTGTGCTGGTACTTTGTCGTGTGTGGCGGGCCTCTATACTTTAACCTACGTTTCACAAACACATCGAGTCAATGGGGGCACCTCAGACGGGCCGGTCTACCGACTACCGTCTGTCACCACGGCATATGACGGCCATCAGAAGACGAGCGGTGGATGAGATTAACTCTCTAAGGGGGAGGCGGATGAGCTATACAGTCTGGCCGCTTTTGAGGGGACTTGGGGGGGGGGGGGGGGGGGGGGGGGGGGCTGGGGTGTTGTTCAGGCATGCTCTCCAAAGCAGTGCAATACCCAGCACTCCGCACGTGAACGCAATCATGTCACGCCACCAGCGCGTTTCCAGGCGTTGCTAGGCGACCGCCGGACGTTTCTATCTCGCGAGACCTCGCCCCTTTCGACGCGACCTTCGGTGCGAGGCGACCTTGGCCTCTATGCAGGAGCCGGTTTTTCTGTTTGCCAAACACTCTCCAAGCAGAATCAATGTAGTTCCAGGCATAGCCTGTGCATGGAGGGAGAGAGTGCGGGATGAATATCGACCCAGACTCTGTGTGGAGAGTGATTCCCCCAACCGAAGTAGGGGCCCGCCCCGTTTCCCCTTCCGCCCACCGGGTTGGCCCCGTCCTGGCCTCGTGCCGAGGCTGGGGGCGGTCGGGGAAGGCCTGTAGCTGGAGCCAGATTGGTCCCGCTCGCACGAAGCCGTGGGGGCGAGGTGGGCGTGGCATCACTGGTCGCTTAGGGAAAGACGACTCCTCACTCCACATGTCAAGATGTTACCCGTCCACGTCAAGATCAGGACACTCGGAAGGGCACCATAGCACTATCCCTTCTGACAACAATGTGTACTCAAAAGATGTACACCAGAATTCCAGAACAGAACTCTATCCCTGTCTCTCCCCTCTCTCGACCCACACATGGCTTACTCTTGTTCCATCAACCAACGCCCATCCTTTACGACAACACACACCAACACATGTTTTCTCTGCAACCTGGAAACACTCAATTATTCTCTTCCTGCATTCCTTTGAATCTGATTTATATTTATCTCTTTTCATTCACCGATATAATATTAGTCCTTTACACAATAACCATACAAGAGCTGTGGGAGTCCTCGGTATAATGGGAAAGTTGTATGTAAGATAATACATGTATATACACTTCACCAATCAACTATAATGCTGGAGGTCGGTTATTGTACCTTGTGTAATAAACGGATGTGCATGGCGCAGCAATGAAGTACAATATGGAAGAGGGATATTCTCGTCGCTCAGGCTTATCTTTCTTTCTCCACTGCACTCGGAGATTTATGGAAGATACATGTACGAGTACTCCAGCAAGTCTAATCTGTTTATAGCATTAACACTCTCACTGTTCTCGTCTCAAAGTATACATCAACGAATCAGCAGTTTATTTCAGACCATCATTCCTTGTGAACTTTCCGAACCCATGTACTAAATACACCCAGACTAAACCCAAACTAAACATATCTGCAATGGAGTAAAGATTTCGGCAACAGAGTTCAAATAGCAGACTCGGTATGTGGAGTATGTGCAAGAATATACACGCTTTTCTGAATGGCTCAATGGTGGTGGGTAGTGATGGCGACGGGCGACAGGCGACCACTACTCGTCCAGCTTTATCTCGGAGGTTAAACGTCTGGTGACCCTTGGCTTTCAGTCTAGCCGCGCGGTCAAGTCTGGTTGTAAAAGGTCCAGCCGCAGGTATGCATTTATTTTGAAACGGACAGGTGTGATCCCATAGGTATGCTTAGGGCTTAATGGTCAGTGGTTAGTGTCGGCAATGGCTAAATAAGCGGCTTCCCACATGCGGTCTTTTCTAGGTCCATCAAAATTCATGTTTGTTGATATGTTCTACATATTTTTTATTCAAAAAACAAAAACAAAAAGACTAACAAAACTAACAACAAGAATGACAAGAAAATGTTACTTATAACATATTCTACGACGCTGGAGCTGTGTTCTTAATACCTTTATACATATGCAGTATAAAGCCTCTTTTGGAATATCGATACGGAAGAGGTCTGTATGCAGCACACAAGAGGAAACTGCCTTAGGAATTACACAGTAATTGCATACACGGTTACACTCAATGTACATGATTATGTAGTCTGCATCGCGTGTCTGATCATGAACGGCTTAATCGAATTCCAGAATGAAAGAGCATTTCACATATGTCACGTTTGCCTATGTCTGACCATGTATAAACCACCCTGCCAAAGCAATTTTCACCGGGAAGTGGGTCATGTGGGTAGGGAGTGGACATTGATTCGGTTTGATAGCGGCCCGTGTACGATTCATAGCCCGGTCAAATCTATATATACGTCTGTTGAGTGCGGTAGATGTACTCAACAAGCTCAATACGTCAATATCACATTTCTGAGTTCTATATTCACACTTTACAATTAGTCCTTGTCATTGAATCGCATATATTCATTATTTATTTTATTCAACGGAGAACGTCTTAATGTATAAACAATACTGGAAGCAAATATAAAGGCATGGTTGCCAATAAACACCCCACCTCCCCCAATCCTCTCATTATGGCTTACTCTTCGTCTCACTATATATGTATTACATTATGATATAATTGTTGTTTGTTTGTGTAGTTTTACGTATCGGTAGGCTAGTTAAACACCAGTATCAATATATCCATAGGGAATCCGATATCAGACCAACACGATTACATGTCCATTAATCAAACATATCTGCTAAAGTCATAATTCAGTCGTAAGTTCCATTGTATAAATTTTTCATGGACGATGTCCTTCAACACGAAGGACCACAGATTCCACGAGATTCCACCGTGACATAGACAGACAGACAGACAGATAGACAGACTGACAAGTGAAATACGCGTAACCTACGAAACGATCCCAGTAACCTGCGCATAACCCGAGTTGATAATAAAACGTGTACTCACTCATCTTCTGTTAGTGGTTTGAACTCTGCCGGGTCCTCTGGATATTGCTGCAATGAAAAAAAGAGAAAAACTCCGGTGAGCAAGACAGATTTGACCAAAACATTGGTGAATTAAAAAAGGACGTAGGTGTAGTTTTCTTGTTCATCTTATCGTAAATACGCAACGAAAAGTGGTACATTTAAGCAGCCTGGCTTATCTCAGAAAGCCTCAGGGTTCACAGAAGAATGAGGACAACGGAAACATGTCTCTGGGCGACCTTCATGTCGCACATTTATTTCTTGCAGCGATAAAAATACCCTTCAATGTCCTATACATCTAAATAGGACTTAATCCCGCCTAAGAATACTGTGTTCCGGGGTCATACCAGGGTGAGTACGGGATCGAAATGGTCCTAATTCCTATGGGGATTAGTGGTGGGATGTGGGGATATTAACAATACGGGCAGGGGCAGTTTGGCGTTAGTTGTGTGTGAGGTATCGAGAATGGAATCTGTCTGTCGTGGCATGGTGGCCCAAGGATTCCCCACTCACGTGAGACCGTGGGGCTTCCGTCTTTCGAGAGTCACCACCATCAATAAGCTGTGCATATCTCAGAGATTCATCCACTGACAGTACTGTCAGTCCACACGAAGAACCCACTGACTGGGCGACACCAGCCCCCTTCATCTGATGGAAAACCGAAACGGGTGGTGGTGCATATCCCGTTCAGCAACAAAATACTTTAATTCTTCTCGTTATATTATTTTCCCTCTTTACTTCTCAATCTCTCTGTACTGGCTATCATGTAATATATACATCTTATTAGACGTCATATAGTCATAATAATTAGACTATTAAGTAAGACTCATTTAATCAGTCACCATGATCACCGAGTTATTAGTTGTCGTCACGCTATAAAGCATGTCAACTGATTCTAATATGTGCAGTTATATGTACTGCATTTCATATATATATAACTATATATATATATATATGAATCAGACTGGACTTAAAATATGCATTTTAAGATTTTCATGTTGTAGTCAATCTGAAATAATTGTGGATGAAAAATGGAAACTGTTCCTTTATGAATTCAATATTTACTTTCTGATTTTACCTGTTTTAAAACCAGGTTTAAATCATCTAGCGAACACGCAAGAGCTGGATTGTTTTTTTAAGTGAGACAGGCATACGTTTCAATTCCATTCCATTTAAAAAACAGACCAATGTACTCCCTTCTTTAAAATATCGATATTAGTCACGAAATCCAGTCAATAGATCTATACGTTTGAATCTCTGCATAGCTATAAAACTGAAGTTTTAGAACTTGTAGGAAGAACGGAGGCGTATATCAACGGATTTATAACATCTCTTGCGTATTTTCTAATGGAAAGTATAAAATCTAAAATGACGGTGAAATCAGCGAAGCACATCTATGTTCACCATAACTCTTGTTTGGCCGACTGTCTCTCGCGTTCCCGTTTTTCTGATCAATTTCAGTCACGGATGAAACCCTATACGAGCCCTAGCCAACGATTTTCCAAGGTAACCTTCAGGTGTCTTCATGTTACTTCAAAGGTTGACTCTTACACTAGACAAAAAAAACCATCTCTCAAAGTGTATCCATTGTGTTGCCCCCTCCCCTTTCGCTTGATAGAAGCCCATTCTGGTAGATGAGTGCAATCTGGTAGATATAATAATATTAATATAACAGCTCTTTTTCTAAATGACGTCTATGTGTGGTCAAGTCATCATTTACGTTGAGATATCAATATGGTTAGAGTAACTCGTGAGGCAAACTGTACTGGACTAAATCCTGACAACTAATCAGGAACACACAGGTAGATCCACTAGGAGGTTCCCACGATAATCCACTCTGTCAGATAATCCAGCAGGAGTACACGCAATATATTAGGGCATCACAGTGCCACAAGAAATGGGTGGATGACTGATAATATAGATAAGGAAGAGAGGCTCTCTTCTGATTGATACAAAGCTCGATGTTCACTGTTTGCGTAACACCTAAATACATTAGGTAAATTAGCCCATCCAGTTTTAAACATTACACATATGGTATATATGAGTTAGGCAAAACAATTAGGGTCCTCTATATTTGTTATTTTATAACTTGGGGGTCCTTGCACAGTTCTCCTTTCCCCAGGTCTTACTGCTGCATTCGAGCTGAGGCGTAAACCAACATTCATTTATATATCGAGTACTTTTACATTTCACTTCCCCCTTGAAAAACTGCATAACGAGATAAACTGACAGACGTACTGAGAAAGCCCCAAGTCTCGCTGCGCTGAATTGACGATGGATTGATTTGTATTGTGCTAGCTTTGTCCGCCGTCGGGACGTCGTCGGGATACACGGCTCAGGTAGCGGGGGAAGATGAAGTAAGGGGCGTTTTAGCGAGTCTGCTAAATGATGTAGGGTTGAGAGTTCAGCTAAGGACGCCTACCCCGCCCCCTGCTCACCATGGACTAACACCAGACGTCTGCACTTATACCCACACCCGGCATCCTCAGTTGAGCTCAACCTGCCTCAATGAGCCATAGACTCCAAAATTACTCTCTCTCTCTCACATTAAATCTCAGAATAAATCATTAATGAAAAAGTATGGTACAGATTGCTCACATTGTAGCATTTTCTAATAATACGGAGTAATACCAGAGGTCAGGACACAGTCTTTACAGGGAGTTGGTCATGGATAATGTAATAGGTCCTCTTGGACGAATTGGCCTGCAATGTTACAGCTCAATAGCTTAACGATACCAGTCGCCGCATTGAACATGATTAAACAGACCAACTTACGCACCATCAAGCAGTGCACATAGCGCATCTAACGGTACCATCGTCAACAAAGATGGGGTCCCTGCTTGGAGAGTGTCGCGTCCTAGTTTGTCGGCCGACACCTAGAGTCGCTCTCGGCGATTAGGGCGCGTCGGGCTGGGAGCAGCTCGTGCAGAAGGCACAAGGTGGTGTGGGTGAAAACACAACAGTTGGTACGGTTACACTGGAACATGGACAATCTAAATCTATCCACGTTCCCGAGATTCCATCCCACGCAGGGGGCCTGACCGCGACAAGACCTTTTAGCTTGGCGCATTACATCGAACCCTCCAGATTCAAGTACATGTACAAATGTAGCGTGAAACATGTTACTATTACGTGGCGTGCAACAGTATCACTACTCCATCCAGCACCTTCGCGCACCTCCTGACGTCCAACCACATTTCTTTTTCTCTATCAATTTAGAATCTGTAGTGAAACGCCTCATTCTGAATTAACATACGTATCATCTCCCCATGGACTTAAACAATCACTGATTTATATTAAAAACACGTGCTACCTAGCGGGAAACATCTTGTTTGACCTCCGGCGTACGGAGAGTACAGTTACGGTTGCCTATAGGATGTGGCAGTTCAACAACTTTATAGATTACATATTACTTAGTCCTGAAGGATTTGATGAGTCTGTGGCTCTAGATATTCACGAAGGTCTGACATGATCATCAAAGTGAGCGCACTAGAAAACAAGCATTAGACACGACTTAAACAGACCCTCACCGACTTAAAGTTGTTCAGTAATACTCGATACTGTAGAAACAGGAGGGGAACATGGAATATGAGAGGGGTTTGGTTCAGGTCGGTACCTATAATATCATAATTAGCATTCTACTTACACAGCCATACTTCCGGTATAACTACATCTCATGCGCCGATAATAGAAGAAAGTCTCAATATATATGTACATGTTGAGCAAACTCTTTCTTTTGGGTGGGATTAGGAAACCACTTAAACATGACGCGGTTACACTTGACGCATAGTCTTATAAGGAAGAGTGAAATCAAATTCCTAGTCCAGCATGATGACTATCACTGCCGAGAAAAGTATCGTATTGTGACTTGTACAATGACCCAGAGTTGATGGAAAATACCATCACTGGTTAAATTACATCATGTACTCCCTCTGGCTTTCGATGACATACAGGAACATGTAAACTCTATCAGTCAAGAGGCGTCATCATTCGTTCAACACCACCAACCCGTCGCTTCCACCAGACCAACAAACCTGCGGTGTGTGACAACATGGAGTTATAGTATGAGAACTCGTGTATGAATTATGATGTTTTAGACTTACATGTAATTCATCCCACCTCAGTCACCTGGGAAGTAACAGTAAATACCCATTGAACTGACTGTTGCCACATCACAATCACCCTAACCAATAATTCCACGACATAAATGATCCTCTTACTATAATAGTTACCATTAACACGACAACTCTTTCACACTTCCCAAAGCCACTCCCTAACCAAATTTCCAACTACCGCATAACTGACCCACACCTTTCTCCAACTCTCTCATTAAACTGATTAATCCATCCCCTCATTGACACTCCCGCCCCCCGCCCCCCCGCCCCCATCGATCTTACTCAGACCCACCTTGTCTCATTCAGACCCAAGTCCGATTCATTCAGAAATTTCTACAAGTCATTAAATGAACCAAAACCGTTGTTCGCACGTGGAACCGCCGAGTTACTTGGATCACGAAGATTTGTGAGCAGTCACTGACTGAGGACTATTCCTGAAGTCCTTTAACAAATGACACGAACGTCCATGAATAAGGAGGCTCGGAGCGGACTGGCTTCTTTATAAACCTACTTTTAACAACAAACCAAATCACCTGTGAATATCACGACCTTATAACTTGCGCCCATGTTGCTTGATGTCGAAATAGATCACGTATACACTTTCAAAGTTACCAACCGTGAGTTCCATTTTTGTACCATTTTTCTTTCAGAGTTGATACAAGTGTGGCGCCGATCACGCTATTGTATTCGGCAAAGTAAAACCGCTGTGGTGATCCCCACCCCCTACCAAGCAAATCACACATACTCCACGGTTGGTTTATAATACCTACCAGAATAGCTACTTTTCACATAGGCTAATTAACATTATAAGTCGCCTTTGCTTTCTCCAATTAAAAAAAAAGATCCTTGATTTATCTACTTCAATAAACACGTACCAAGTTCCAGTGGTAGTTCCAACTTAGAATATCCATGGCCTCCAGCGGTCACTGTACAGCTGTACAAAACACTGTGACTGACCGGAAGTTAGCTCTTTAGCAAGTGCTGCCACCTAGTCTAGACGTGCGACATCGCTGATCTCGGTGGTATGGCTCGGTCGCCTGTCTGTAACCAGTCGTTAACCTGGCTGCGTGCAGGGGACCAGTGTATGCGTCTTGGCAACCTGTTAAGGCATTCATGTAGTCAAATCCACTTTCCATGCGGGCTGAGCATACATTGGGCGGGTTGCAATAAACAGGGGCCCCTCCCCCCCCCCCCCCCCCCCCCCCACAAGCTTATAGCTCAGGTGGGACATGAATCACCATGGAAGGCGGACTTGTCCGTGAGTCATTTGTCCCTCGTGTTATTTGTATGATGGACACATGATAAGGAACCTACACCATGCTATGTTTCCACTGTGCTGTAAACCTATCTATCGTAATCTAATGTTTACAACATTTTTATGACAAACTTAGCGCACTGTTTTATTTACTGCTCACAATTCATCTTCGCCTAAATTTCTCATGAAAAAGTTGAACACAGTTTTTCCAAGACTTGCTATCTGCTTTCAACGCCTATTCAAACTTAATTCAAAATATATAGCTCTTTCATGGCTGTTCTGCTAAAACTTGTTGTTGGGCTCGTCTCTTTAACTATAATCTACAGAGGATAAAACATGATGTTTCCTTATATACTATATACAAATATACATATTCACATAAGCGAGATAGCAGGCTCTGGTGCGGCGGTCTATAACCACATATTCTACTAATCTAGACTGAACTAACCAACATGTCTCAAACTTTGTACCGCCATATCGTGTGCATGTTTGCGCAATGTTCATACGGTATGGCTTTTATTTATGTTAACATCATCAGGCCCTTGTGTTCCTCAATCGTAAAACTCAAGATCTCAACATCAGTGGTCAGCAAGCTTGGGGAGCCACATAGGAATACCAGGCCTGTGTATCGACTGGTGCTGAATAGAGATGCACACAATAGCGGCTCCTACATGAATGTGTGGCTCTCTGGACTCTATGGTGGTACCAGCATTGAGGCACGGGCGTCGGACGGGCGTACTATACAGAGGACAAGTGTCCATGGCAGAGAGAGGTCGGTCTGCCACGACCTTGCTGGTGGTGCTCTGTGCTGGCTGACGGTGAGTTATTACATAAGTTGATCGCTGTGCAGAGTTGGTGACAGGCGGAGGGCCAGCCATGTGTGCACAAACTATGGTGCAACATAGAACATGTCAACCGTAAAACCAGATATATTCAGAAACGTATGAAAGGTAACTAACTCATGGCCATACTACCTCTCATAACTTGTAATAACATAATAATAACATCATTTCTCTAGACAATATTTCAAATTAAATACTGAATGGCAATTTGTGTTTATATTTTTTTTCTTTCTGTTTTATACTATTTCCCTTTGAACTGCCGTTATCTGTGGTGAAGTTCCATAACTTTTCGAAACAGATGGTGTTTTCGATGTTACAACTAAGTAATACATTTAATCCTTCTATCGGTTTCGGACTCATTGTGTAAGTGTTAGGCTGATATCCACAAATGTATTACATGTGTTTGCAATTTATTCTTCCTCTTCTTATTCAAAAAATTATTTGCATGTTTGGTGGATATATTCTTTATGGTTTCAGAAGAAGAACCTTTCGGAGAGCTGACTAAAATCGAGGAGATAACGGTATAACGTTTACAATCTTCTATATCTTCGCCGTTTCAGAGGTTAAGGCTTAGAGGACGATGTAATCTATACACACACAATACATGCATGTGGATATAGAAACACACTGATCAGTTAAAGGTATTTGTTGAGTTAACTGTTGCAAGTTTGATTGGATACGGCTGGTGCGTTCCCACAACTAGTCGTCGATCTGCTGACATACTGACCCGCCCTCTTCCACCCACTCACTTTATGAGGCCGGGCCATGGAGCTTCAAACAACACGTATCTACACATGTATGCAATAGACATACACATGCCACCATGACCATCTGGGATCAGTTGTATTAAATCAGGTCTCATGAAGAACTATTGGTACTGCCACACAAGTCATGAAAGGTAATACAAAGAGACACACGACTAAGAATCGACGTACATCTATCATATTAACTTATAGGGAGTATAAAAGGTTCAGAGTATTGACTATTCCTAATAAAACTCACTTTAACAGACTCTTGCGATCAACAAAATAATAGTAATTGTACTATTTTACGTCCAGCAGAATACGTTATAAGCAACGCTTCTAATAAATTCAGTAACGCTTTTGTGGGCTTTCCCAAAATCTACATATAATTCCATTCCACTGCGTTCACCGCAGGCTAGATGTTAATAAATATACATATATAAATAATATATATGTATTACTGTTTATGTACATGTATACATACATACAATAAATGGTGGTATGTCGCTTAACCACATTATGTAGCATATGGATATTTCAAAGTAATCACTTAATGGTTAAAATGGGGTTATCCTTACCATTTAAATCTTCCTCTCCTTGCTCTAAACAATCACTGATTTAAAAAATTATATTACAAAGGGAGCTATAAGCACATCACGTCATATGAATATTGACGGTACATATAGAGGTTATCGAATAAATGATGGTACATGTACATACTTTCCATGAAAGCAGTCTATATTGAACCCCACTCATCTTCCTACACAGTGTTTGCAACATGGTCATTGTTAATTCACTATAGGCTGGGCTTTCTCAATTCCAGACGCCGCTAGTTGTAGTGGCCACGACGTATGTCAGAGCTCCATTGAGCCCGTACAGTGCCTGAGGCGTATAACACCTCAAACACCACATTTACCCTTCCTCTCAGTACTAGCAGCCACTGTCCCTCGCTGACAGCTGACCCAGACAGCCACTCCCCACCATTATAATCTCCCTCCACCACAACTCGCTCCAACCCCGATCAGGAGCTTTCTGTTGGATCTCTGCGGGGTTGGCCATCCGGGTGCTTTATTAGTAGACAGTGGGGGTAACTAGCGGTGAACTTTAGCTGTCTGTGCTCATGAGTCACAACCACCCAACCTTCACACACACATCCCTCTACTGCCTGCCAACGTGATGAGCTCAGGCGACGACTGCATAATGATACTGTGATATTGTAGAGTGTGGCCACACCTCGCTCTCCCATTGGCACCCTCCCACACTACCCACAGGTGCCGGTACTGGCAAGGTAGCGGGTCGTACACAGAGAAACGAGCAACAAGTCGAGCTGCCAGTGTACTATGGATGTTATATATTAGCTAATTATCAGTCTGCCCTATGCTTAAAAAAAAGGGTCTGTAACGCCACCTATTATTGACCAACTCTTATCACATGTTCAGGACAGAATAGAGGGAGAAATTATTCACATCAAGAATTTTTTTCTTTGTGTCCCGATTTTTCAGAGAACTGGTTATTTCCTTCTCTCATATACCTTTTTTTCCCCTTCTCTTTTTTTAATATTAACACCAGACAGTTCTACTCCTGGTAGATCTTCCACTGTCGTCGGTTGCAATCATGAGTACATGTATTCACATTACATATCACCGAGTCATAAAACATTGTACATTCTCACCTCTACCGTGCAGGCAGACCTTTGCCTTTGCAAATTGAGAGTAACTTTGGGAGAAAATCACAATGTCACATTCTGGGTGAAATAGGTGTCCTGGAGGTGGCTTGCGTGGCTAGTGGGACACAGGACATACTGTTCAGCGCTGGAGTGCTTTATCGGATGGGAGTACAGCTGACTAAAGGTCCTTCACTTTTGTAATACGTTTTAGAGAAGGGCCGTTAAGAGCGGATCGGAACGCACCCTACCGAGTTGAGGCATGTCAAATATCAAGGATCACATAGCCTTATTAATGTAATAGGGATTATCCTCCCATAGCTATAAGACCGGGTTAGATATCTACTATTCAGCTATACCCCATAGCCTATACTTATCAAGCCCACCTGCCACTAAGTGAGAACCGAAAGCATTAGTCTTTTCAAAACAAGTTCTATCATCATATCACGACACTATAATAATAATCTCTATGTGAAATGTGAGATTCATTAGACTAGTATAGCTTTTATATTTATTCAACATATGCACGTATACATGTGTGATAAAATGTCATTTTGTGTATGAAATGAAAGAAAGGGACATATTGAGTGATGTAGCGTATCTACTACAGATACAAAAACCATGCCGACAGCTTGTTACTAATGTGGTACACATATGTACGTGCATAATGTAACAAGGTCAGTCACATTGTAACATTCCTTATAAGCCTGATGGATATAAGGTGTGTATGAGTATTGGAGGAGTTTGTTTATAGGAGTGAACACCCTTATTAAGGATGATTCAATTATTAGAGCAAAAGCGAGACAGTGGATATCTTCTCCAAAATAAACACTATGATACATATGCAAGGTCCCATCCCGAGCGTCTTGTTTTCTGTGACAGTCAGGTGACCTGCTGTTGGAAACGATAGCACGCAAACAGCGAGATGCGGCATAGTTTGGGCGCCTACCTGTCTCCACTCTCCTCTGACTAAGAGGTTGGTGGGGTTTGATCTCATACGGTCTCGGTGGTCTGCAGAAATTCTTAATAGAAATATTCCTAGGTTATCTCATGGAACTATTATACAAGAGAAAATAGTAACGCGAAAAGTGGATTTGAGGGAATGAAAGATGGGGTGGGGTCATGGCAGGTTCAAGTGGGGGTGGAAGCAAGTGACAGGGCCTAAAAATAGCGACGTTCTATACCCACTGGAATGACATCAGATACCCGTTACAAAGTAATGCCAAGGCCACTGTTGATGGTACTCCACCACAGCTAACGTGCAAGTAGCAAGTGTTTGCTCTGGTGGCCAGTGTAGATGCGGCAGAGCCCAATCAAAGCCTTACGAGCCTTCTACCGACCCTGACCACAGGTAGGCCTGGCTGTGCCCTCCAGTACCCTGTTGAGCTTGGCGTACGTAGTGGATTGGACCGGAAAGCACAGGGGGTAATGCGGTCTGGATGAGCCACAAGAAGGGAAGACAAGAAAAGACACAATAAGAATCACACAATGATGTCACACCGACCAGTGTACATAGTTACGGTGGTTAGGTACAGTTCCATAACTGTCATTCAAGGTAGCATCAGCATAGGGAACGGACGTCGCCTCGTCCTATTTCTAAAAGACACAATAAGGGCGACGGTGGTTGTGCATGGGACGCCAAATGACTTTTATTCGTGTTGGGTTTTAACGCCATAGCAACAGCCAGGGTTATTTTCTCTTGATATCCAAACTGATAGAGATATCAGGTGACAAAGGAAACAATGTGGTAGAGCTCAACTGGAGGACAACGCCATGATAATCCATCCAATACACCACATTTAGGAGATTTACCTTGAGGGGTTGAACTTAAAAGTGAGACTTTACAGAGAACACATACGTAGTGTTGTATTATAAGAGCGTGGGGGGGGGGGGGGGGGGGGAGTTCTATGAAGAATTTCGGATCGGCCTAACTAACCGTTACGAGACCTGAATCTAATCAACAAAAGCATATTGCTGTTTCAAAGGGTCATTTACGAGTTTGCCTTTGGGCTTTTAAAATCAGAGGAAGTGGATATTTTCAAATGGAAAAGTGTGCCAATGCGACAATAGTCCTGACCAAAACCAAACAGTTGGTTTGAGAGCGAGCGAGAGAGGGAGAGGGTACCGACACTAACATTACACACATGCTGTAGTCGTGTTGTTACTAGTGATTTGTGTTCTCCACCGACAAAAGTCACAAGGTGCCCCGCGGACGGTAAATGACCTTGTAGCCGTCTGCATTCAGTCGGTCAGGCGCCACATTAACGTGTGCTATGTCTGAATGTTATCATCAGTAGTTTACATGTAGAGATGGGGCGACAAGGCAGCGTGTCTATCCATATAGAATACTGTGAGCGTAACTAATTGATATGTAGGGACAGTCTGCTTTATAGGGCATGTAAGTAATCTAAGGATATGAACTGGCGAATGCTTAATGTGCTATGAACGTAAATCATTTGTATACTTAATGGTGATATCCTATTCCAATATGAAGAGCAATTTAAGCCTCGCTGCATTTACATCGACCTATGATGTAACGAGATCTCCCAGTACATACTCCATTACAGCGGAAACGTTATGGTGCAAATCACCTAAAAGCCATATTTATCCTTTGAAACAAGCAGGGTTCAAGTTCCTAGGTTCCAGGTTTCAAAATGTATACATTACTGACGTACATGTACTAATACTGATATCCTTTGATGCAACTCTGACTAAATAGCTTGACGCCCACTGAACTTGAAGCGTGGGAGCAGACCGAGACCTGCGTTGTGGTGGTGGTAGAGGGAAGGTCGCTGCCCATGTGGTCAGCGAAAGACGAAGCAGAGCTGCTCTCAGGAGAGGGGCTCACTGACACGGCACAAGTTGCAGGCGCAAAAAAGGTAAAAACACACCCATACCGAGATGGGTGGACATAAAAAACTACACTCCTGACTCACCATCCTGCTATTCCGTGAGAAAGCGCCATGTCTAGGTCAGCATCTCCCACCCTACTGGAGACAGAAAGGGGCTGCAAAAACACAGGAGTGTATGTGGGGGAAGGGGTAAATAAAATAATCCTAGAAAGCAGGCGTCGTTGGGATAAAAACTGTGAACATGTGAAACAGGAACCCTGGGATCTACTGCTGATGGGAGACGGGTAATTGTTGAGTCGCCGTCACAGAGATACATCAAGACCTCCAGGGCCCCCGGATTCATCTTCACCAGAATACGCTGGGCCCATTCATTTTACTCCTCCTCCAGCCTGCCATGCTTCGCGTGCACACGACCTACTCCCCATTCAGTAAGTGCGAGGCTCAAACACATGAACCACCACTGGAGAAGAAATGAAGCTAGAATACCTTGAACATTCTCAATTACAATATCCAAAGTGTTTTGGGTTTTTTTTTCTATCTTTCTAGCTCCTCCCACCCCATTTCTAACAGCGGCTCTGTCTATTAGAAATTCAGCTTCATGTGTGTTGACTGCGGTGGTGTATATATGGTGTCAAATGGTCCATGGCTAGCAGGCTAAGGGTACACTAGTAAATGTTATTATATACTAAAGCCTCTGCATAAGCAGTGCTGTATGAAGTGGTACTTTCGCTCGGACGTTGATAGCAGTGCCTGTTACAGTAGTAACGAGTAATTACGGGCCCAGTCCGGGTCAGTCGGGCCCATGTACACTAATTCTCTTTGTACAGTGTCAGAAAGTCCGTGTGGCATATGGCATTCATGTTGCTCATGTCACATTAGTGTAATTCACCGGATCTCATTGATGCGAGGTGATCTTCACCACACCCCGTCCTACATGTAATGCACCTCCTATCCTCAGTGTCCTACTTACCTCGTAACTACATCCTCTGTAGACAGAGGATAAAAATCCACCGGTCAAGTCCCACCACAAAGTCAACCTGTAGCAGGCAATATGTTCTGTAAAGCAAGACAGACACTGTGATGTGGTGTACTATAATAATCTTTAGATGAGCCATCAGCATTTCTAGTGCATTTCAGTATAATAAATTATCTTTCTCTAATTGCTGCACAGTACGTAGTAACTCATTCAGGACAGTCTACATTCAAAGCATATCATCACCCTACTATATTGCATCGATAACTACTATGCGTCAGCCGATTCTGGATTTTCCAGATCCAGATGGCTTGATCTAGAGATAAAAAGAATAAATACCATCTAGTATAGATCTCTATCTGGTTTTAAATTCAACAACCGTCTGGGATGGAGGTAACTACACACTAAGTTTTTTTCGAATCCATATAAACCAACCCCATTATTGTATGGATACAACATCCAAGTGTGAATAACCTAATTTCATAATCATAACACGCCAGCCTAAATAGGCATCAAATTAGACCGATCTGAAATATTTTCCTGTGATAAAAACGAAATGAGCCACACATAAGTCTTCTTTTTCTCTTTAGTTACTATCTTTTGGTGGATGAGAGGCTGTGTCAATTACACGATATACAGACTAACCTCCGACAAATAAAAACACAGCGAACATTTTATGCGTTTCTTCACTGCCGAGCAGGATCGGGCAGAGTAACCCAATGTGTGTGGATGATACCCGACCATATGGGCGATGGGGTAGGGTTCCACTATAGTTGACGGAGCTATAGTCGTTTGGGAGAGCCCTGCCTGCCTACAGTGTGCGTATGATGACACTGAGGGACTACGGAAAAGAGTGGTAGGGGGATGCGGCTGCGGTATTCGTGGGGGAGCGGGGTGGTTAACATGGACGACATAGAAGGATCAAACTCGGAGGCAGAGGTTTATCAGAATATGAGGGCACACACCACACTTATAGCGTGAGATAGGGGGCGGGGAGGGGATCTTCGAGCTAGGACTCGGGTGATGCATTCCATCCGGCCCCGCCCACCTATAAACATTACCCTCGACCTTGTAACCTACTCAGGATGGTCTAGGGTAACACAGAAGGGGGAGGGGGGTGTTTCAAGGTCACCAGCACGGTGACGTGAACTATTTACATACAACATCATTCACATCACGAGTGACTGACATGCCACAAGTGTAACTGGCAAAATATGAGTAGGAGAGGAGACCGTCTGCATCTCTGATCCTCCTCAACGATCATACTTTAGTCCTACTCAAGAATCCTTCCCATATACTTGACACAGTCTCTCCTCCCTGTGTGTATAAGCAAAACTCGATACCTCGACTAGAAAACTATCATGAAAATAACCTGACCCTGCTAGTCGGGAAGGCAAGACAGGCAAATAGTCAGCTCACTCCCACCGCCGCCAGCACCACCACCACCACTACAGGGCCGGGACGTGCCTGCCGCAGCAAGGCGCACACATTCCTCCGTGGTGGAGGACAGAAGCCTACCAGAATAAACCACCGGGCCGGCCCACCTTGAGTGAGCAGGAGGGTAGTAGTGTCTGCGGTCGCTACTTTTCACGCACATGCTGCATTGTGGGTTATAAACCGTCGACATGAGGGTTCTTACCCAGTTTAAACCGCCGTATGGAGAATACTGAAACCCAGACCAAAATACCAGCCCTGATACCTACCTTCATTTCCTATCTCCAAACCACCCGCCTCGTCCAAGTGACCCAGATGATCTAAGTAAAACCCCGCCTACTTCCTCCCATATCATCTCTCAGTTACACAGCACACCTGGTCCTCCTAATACTCCAGCACTGAGGTGTCTATATATACAAGTACGTGTGTGTATGCACTGGTGTGTGCTGTTCACGTCAGAGGGCAGATACAGACGTGCTATATTGCCACATGACCCGACACCATATGATATGTCACACACAAACAGACAATAATAGGCCGAGTACGAGGCAAGGTAGTATGCCGAATCCTAGATATTTTCCGATAAAACTTTATGAGGCCATACACTAATGCCATGTTGCATCATATGCCAAGCGAGACATCTTATCTCAAATTCTGATACCACAAGCAGAATTGTCTAGCTGGCCACCCCATATACCGATAATCTCATGCAGTACTCTGAAGCATGTAATGGGTGTACAAAGGGTATTGTATGTAGCACGACAACAGCATGTAACTATCCCATATGGCATGGTGCAGGCTTTGAGAATACCCATTTTAGGATACGTAGGTATAGGACCACTGAATCTAGAGTGATACTATCTGTCTGCCTAATTTAGGATCATGGTCTCATCTCTTATGTCTAACTTTCTGATGTGGACTTAAAACCAACGCACTACTAATAGTAATTGTACGGCCATCTCTTATTCGACTTCAGCTCATCTTGTATTTGAACAATTGCATAGCTGAAAAAATAGAGTACCACAATATTCTGTCATGTAGTTCACAGATAAAAGCGTAGGTTATAACGTACTCAAAAATTCCGTTCTCTCCTCTACCACAGCTTGCCCTACCATTCAGACGCGACCAGCCACAAATGTCCCTTGGGCCTGTTGCCGGTCGCCTCCTGTAGTTCAGGGTCAACGGCGGGCTGTGAGATGCTGCAAAATCATGCACCATCACGCGTCTCCAACATGTCGCTACTAGGGCAAGCCCAAGCTTTATGGGATTTCAAGCACCATGTTTATTAGTAGACATCACTAACATCAGCACACGTAGGCGTAATCAGGATATTATAGATTCAAGTCCATGTATTATAGAAATACATCAGCTCACAGTACCGGACAAAAACTGTACCCTCAAAGGTCCAACCAGCATAACTGAAAATAATCTAGGCCCATTTGGCATATCAATTGACTATCTGAATTCCATTCAAAGACTTTACAACTGTCAGTAATCCGGGTTTCTGACACGAGGCACCCCACGAAGGCCAAATTCACTCACAGACTGGATCAGACGTCAGCTAAGCTGGGTTCAGACAGATAGCTCATCGATTTTGTCTATCATCAGGGCGAGCAGCAGGTGTGAGAGCAGTACGCTCACTAACGTGACGTAGGGCACAGGAAACCAGGACGGACTCTACATTAGAGTCAGCAGTACATTAGCTTCAGCTATACCCCACATAATATATGTTCAATGAAACACTAGGCCTTTTTCGCGAGTACTTGGTGATCTTTCGAATAGTTTGATGATAAACTACTTTCTAAAAATTACTTGAAATTCATGGAGGGTAAAAAGATGCAGCTTGATTGAATGTTGACACTGATAATACAATGTTTTTGTGTGTGTATGTCATTACTGTGGTATAGTATCAATAATACCTGGTTAGATCTAGGACTTACACTGGGAAAACAGCAGCTTTGGTATCGTAGAAAGATATCTAAAATATGTGGATCATGTATGGGTATGTCGTCTAAACAGATGAAAAAGGAATATGTTAGATATTCATATCACTAAGCAAAAACAATATCATATTTTGCTAATGACAACCAGTACGAAACATGATATTTTCTCTTTGGTAGATGGATAACACTAGTCCTCATATATGCCCAGACGGAACAAGCATAGACTAGAATAACATGTTGGTGATGGGCATTCGGGGAAATTGAATTGTGCCACTCTCACAGCGTGGAGTGGTTCGGACCACAACTCGCCACATGCTGTACTGTTTAAACAGAGGAGTGTCACTGGGACTTCAGGACTAACTGTGACGCCGACACGGGGTCACCTTGTCAAGGACGTCTGACAGCCGTCAAAATCACGAAGTCCCAATTTCCACAACATGACAAATTACACTTGTAAATAAGGCATATCACACATAGTTAAGTACACAGTTTACAGCTGTAGCTTGTGTCCGAGTGGGCCCAGTTGACAGTCACGTGTGACCTTTCACATGCTATTTTACCATCATCCCACACATGCATGTTCACACCCACTAACACCAGGGTAGGCATGTTCGATTTCCTTTCGCCTTCATGGGTGTTACTCTAACGATCGTACATCTACACTGGGTGGAATGTAAGTTTCAGCAACGAATTTTGGATGGGAGACAACCTCAGGAGTGCCGCCTCAAAAAGCTAGTATTCCTCTATAAATTGGTATCATCAAATCTATAATAATCTTATACCTAAGTTATACTAGATAGAACTCAATACCCAAGTCTAAGTACACATGTACATAATGTATGTCGCCATCCCCCACCCATGTGCACTGTGTAATTAGTGTATTGGAATGTGACAGGCATGGTGTTGGTTTCTTACGTGATTGTATTTATCTCTGCAGGTTAGATGCGACAGACACAACTCTCAGAAGGTACTAGAATGAATATGTACAATTGTCTCATGTTGCTGTCAAATGTAGAGAGGCACACACAGGAAAACGTACGCTGGGGTCGACTACCACCGACCACCAAAGTACCCAGGTCACCTGACTCACACGCCCTATACAACCGGAGGCGGTCGCCGTGGTATATGGAGGAGTGATGGGCTCTCTGGGGGAGGAGCGTACAGTAGGTCGCGGCGTTCTGTACAGGCGTGTCTAGAGTGGGTAGTGAACACAAAAAAAAAGGTTGGGGGGAGGGGGGAGAGGCTTGGTAACGGGTTACATCTGCAGTAAAGTGTGCGTGTGTGTTGGGTGTGGGGTTGGCAGCCGGAGGTCTCTGATCGATACACTACAGTGCAGGGGCCGGCGGAGAGGATATTTAGGAGCCAGTTGTCCGGCGCCGGTGTGGGCGGGGCATGCATGGTGGGATGATCAGGGCAGGGGTGAAGGCTCTATGCTGTACTGCGGGGAGGGTCTACCCGGAACAGGCTAGGGTGAGGGGTGTGGAGGTGTACACGTAGGGCGGGCAGGGCCCGGGGCCGGGGTGCGGGTCGGGCGGGTTCATCACAGAGGCTGTAACGTGATCCGGCCAGTAGTGCAGGGAGTGGGGCGCCGGGCGCATGGCTGCTGGGCCGCTCCCCTTATATGTGTGTCGAGAGACGTGCGTCTGGCCACCCGCTCACAGTCTCGATACCAGTCACTCACCGACTCTCTCACCCACACACTCTCACTGGTACCATCACCACACATTTACAGGATCACAGCATCCAGGCACACCCACCTTTCTGGTCCCAGTGATTTTGAACATGTTGATAGCGAGCATTGCTGGCCCCTGTGGTAATGATCACAAACTGTTGCACGACGAGGGCTGGATCTCGTCAATGACGTGCATGTGGTATGATGACTCTGATAATAAGAATAACTTCAATACTAATGCTATAATAATACTCTGTCGGTCTGTTTCAATGATGATCACAATACTGTCGGTCTGTGCGCTGCAGTTATATGTGTAATAATGTAGTTCTGTATGGTGTAACCCGACAGCGGTCACTCAGTGA
Source organism: Alentia gelatinosa (assembly GCA_950022655.1). Classification (NCBI taxonomy): domain Eukaryota; kingdom Metazoa; phylum Annelida; class Polychaeta; order Phyllodocida; family Polynoidae; genus Alentia; species Alentia gelatinosa. Next base: position 34,634,565 of record OX465584.1, read on the forward strand.
CACTGGCACTGTCTGGCGGCTGGAAGAAGACATCAGCAGAAGAGTCCTTGCACTAGGCGAGTGGTTCGCCGGCGACATGCCAAGGCCAATCCTCGATCACTCTCCACCATAGCGGGTATCCCATGCGCACCACGCATCTGTCCGCCAGTTCTCCTGCTGCAAGGTGCACACACGCACACCACCGGCGCCCGCCCAGCCAAAGTGCTGGAGGGAGGGAAGGAGTCCAGTGCGTCTGCAACACTGGGGGAACGTAAGCACGCAGGTATAATCGCACGCACACGCCTGTGTGTGTCCAGGGTTGGGTAACTCCTTAGTGCACGGCTGTCAGGCCAACTGTCAGGTAGCCGGTCTGGTATCGGGAAGCCCAACCTTGGAGGAGACGGAGGAGGAGGAGTAGGAGCAGGAGGAGGTGTGGCGCTGGGTCTGACAGAGACTCACGCCCGCTGGTACACAGAGGTCGGCGTGTATCCGGGAGGAGGTGAGACAATCTGCGGGTCGTCGTTGTCATAGGTGGTGGGTGGGCTTGGGAAGGTGTCAGTGTCACGGTGGTGTAGAGTGGTGTCAATATGGGATGTGTGCCCGGTGAACAGACAGCACTGACTGTGGGTTTTTACTCTGAGGTATGCCGGTATCGTGGTCGTTATCACTGACAGCCAGACTGACTGGCCCCTCTCCTCTACGACTGTCAAGTGTCAATGACAGTTCCAGTGTCAGTGCCAGGCCCTTCCTCCTTCTCCTGTCCCCTCCACCTCCCAGTGGTAACGGCGGTGCTGGTCGACGCTGGAGGAAGGAGCTTACCACTGCCGACTGACTGTCTGTCCTGCCCTGCCCACCACTCCTCCTGGCAGAGCTAACAGCTCACCGGGGGATGTGATAACCAGACACAATATGGTGGACTGCTGCTGCTGCTGCTGCTGCTGCTGCTGCTGCTGTTTCTACTGCTGCAGCTGCTGCTGTTTCTGCTGCTGCAGCTGCGGCTACTCCTGGGTGGGGTATACGTGTACTGGAGGCAGCTGGTGTCGGTGAGTGTGAGGGTCGGGCGGCCCGCCAGCTGCTGCCGTCACTGGCACACCGGTCTTCCGATGTGGTGAGTCGGCTTCTCGAACTAGCTAACCAGGGGGCGGGGCGCGCAGGCGGGAGGAGCGGGCGGGCGGGTGGCGGGTGGGGGTCTGGATCCCCCGGATCCTAAAGCCTTAGCTCACACACCAACCATCCAAACAACCAACGCTGTGTCGGTCTGGGTCCGCCCACCCCGTGTGTGTGCGTGTGGGTGGGTGGTTTGGTGTTCAGTGACTGCAGCACGTAGTCGGCCGGCGACGGTTAGTCAGTGAGTAGGGGGACTTGAAGGGGGGACGGGCCCGCTAACACTCAACTTGGTCCTGTTAGCATCCAACCCGGCTACTGTCAGTTCCAGACCAGCCTTCTGCTCCTATTCCCCTGAGCTGGTCTCCCACCACTCTCCGAACTCTAAGACTGACACAGTCGACTGCTCACTCCGGGCAGAGGTGAACCTCCTGCCAGCGATCTCCAATCCTGAAGCTCACCGCCCGGCCTCTCAACGTTCCGTTCCTACCCCCCTGCACAGCCAATACCACCACCTCCAACAACCACCGCCGCTACCACCCACAGCACCAGCACCGCCGCCAACCAGCCCCACTTCAGTCAAGTCGGTCGGCAACCGGTGTCCTTGTAGCCGAGCGCCGCAGCCACATTCCCAGTCGGCGAGCAGGCGGCCCCGCGCCGGCGCGACGCACAGACAGACACCGGCCCCGCCCCCCTCCCTTCAGACCTACCTGTGCCGCCACCACGTGGCAAACTGGGGAAGTTAGGCAGGCTTATCAGGCGACCCGATTCTGTGCTAGTTCTCGAATTGTTTCCTATTTTGACTCAGTAATTCCAGCGAATTTGGATGTATCTATTATACTGCTAGTAGGTGATCTGAGGAGGTATTGCATCAAGTTTCAGGATGTTTTTCCCTCAAACGTATCAATCTGTTAAATAACGATGCGATATCATTATGTTGGGCTTACACGATAATGTGCCAATCATGGACTGAATCGGAACCAAAACATATGTCATAATACCACGCTAATTTACAACCACAGCAATCACTTCATGAACACAATAAATACCTCGGATGTTTCAAGCTTTTCGGTCTAGTTACCAACAAAATGGACATTAAATAGTACTTACACAAAACGCCGTGACACATTACTCTAATTGGGGGCGGGGCATAAATGGTCCCTGATACAGGAGGTAAATTGTATAACACATGCAATAGAACTCCAAAGATAAAGAGATGGATGGACATGGAAATAGAAATAAGCTTTGGTAAATATACTGTACTATACTACTATTCTAACATTATTATCTTTATGAACACCACCCAGTCCTCTCTCCGTCCTTGCAGTGGTACCAACTGCCAGTACAACTCCTATACACATTAAGATCATTACAATATCACTCAACTCAAACCGTAAACTATCACAATTGTTTCCAGGAGTATTCCCCATTGTCCTTGACTTTGAACACTGAGTCCCTGTTAAAATCAAGGAAAAAGGGGAAACAATTCTGGAAACAATTATAATAGTTTACGGTTCGAGTTGAGCTATACTATAATGATCTGGCCTAGGTACAAACTATCGTCTTTCTGACCTATACACTACGACCCGGAGTCACTGTGAGTCATATGGACATCCTCCTCCATGCAGTGTCGTTACTCAATACTTGTTGCTTTCAGGTCTACATGAGTGACCTGCATTGGTTCCGAGCCGGCTTCCACAGTCTAATCAGTTCACTTATATGAATTATTTTCTCAAGACCTCCAAACATAAGTGATATACCGAGGAATTCAATTAAGTGTTAGTATCGGAAATATCCTATTATTATATACCTATCAGCGACGTAACTTACTCATGTACCTAAGTGTTTCATATGATATATGTGGCGAATTTTATAGTTTGTGCAGCGGGTCTACGTTTGAATAGCAGGTAGCTGGTTCCAGACCGTTCATGTACAATGAACAAAGCGTAGCGGTTAAAACAAAACTTCATAATGGTAGCCACACATCACTTCAAAAGTCGGAAGGCCTAATGGTGCCATTCTATGTATGGTGGCACATAAATATGAATTGTTCTACCTATATTATCAAGAAACGTCACAAAATTTCATATGATCATTTATATGGCGTGAGTTGTCTTCTCGGAATGATATCACGAAGCGGAGCTGAGTGATATCTGTAGCAGAAGAAAACGAATGCCGTATAAACAATTATATGAATTTGAGTGATGTTTAGATCTTATCCTACCCTGTCACATGTTTTTAATTGCATATATCACCGTGGCATATAAATATTTCATGGCATAACTGTGGCATACAATCACACCATGTGAAGTCTATGGAGATTTATATGAGGGGTAGGATAAACATGGTTATACTATCGATACAATATCGGTCTTTGCCTTTGAGACGAATGTCTCGATGTTTAGGCTACATAATGAAACGCATCGTCCACCCTAACCCAGATTTCTTTTCAAACCGAAGTAGAGTAAGTGCTCTTTGAATTAAGCATAGATGCTGCCACCGTTCAAAATTCAGGACAAAAACATGGGTAAAATTCATATAGGAACGTTAATGAAATTAAAATATTTTCACAGAATCCACAATATGATGTAGTGAGCAAGCACATATAATACAACTGCATATAAAACTGAACCAATCTAACATATGCCCCTTGCTTAATGTCAGGCGATCATAGGTTGTGCAAGGAAAGACCCTACTTAAGTTGGGTAAACTCATGAGTACGTTATAATTAACTCAACAGTATTATTTGCTTTCCGTAAATACTATAATCTTTTGGATGTGGCCCAATATTCCAATGATATACGTTCATAATAAGAGGTCAATTCATCTTTCATAGTAACAGTTGTATTCATAATGAACTAACGTGTTATCATCAATGCTGTATCTCCTGTGATGGAGGTGGTTGGGCCTGAAAATCGTAAATTAAGGACACAGGAGCAGTATGAAACAGTTACATGCATAAACATAACTTGCAAGTTATATGATCACGGTTGCATGCTCGGCTAGCATTTTGTCATTGAACCCCCCCCCCCCCCCCCTCTTTTAAGTATACAATGAAAAATTGCATTGAATATGTATGTTTCGTATAGACATCACACATTAGTTAATAGAGGCACAACAGTTAATACTGAATGGGGTTATTTCTCTCGTTCATGCAATCCAGTTGTCCTCGATGCTCAGAATTGCCTATATTTGGACACGCGTCGAAATCCCAGTGGACACCACAAGAATCGGTCGCACCGAACCGGCACTGCCCAGGCCCCGCCCACACATCACGTCACGTGGATGTCGACGCTGGTGACCCTTGAGTGATGCCCAGCCACTGTATTGACTACTGGTCACCAGCCGTCTGTGGAAACGTAATGTGAAATGTCACGATAGCCATCACGCGCTGGGTGGCAATGACCCGGTATTTCTCTGACGCCTTGGCTACACAATGTTTGTTCACTACTCTGGGGTTATGTCTTATCTACTGAAATTCCGTGTGAGGCTGGTATGTTTAGGTTCTGCCGTTATTTGGCAGGGTCCAAGGAGAAGTTAAGTGTATCTCTTGACAACACATTGTGTAAATGGATCGAAAATATGTATTACTGCCAACTCTGGTGATTAAGCTGACCACGTCAAATGTGGGAATCATGTCAGCTTTTTATTTCAGAAGTCTTACACAATTCAAGGTTTATACACTGAAAAGAACCGGGTGCGAATAAAAAAAATTGTTCAATGATAAGAACTTGCCTTACATTCTGACGTAGAAACCTTAATAATAATAACCACCACTACCATTCACTCTTACTCTTTTTATCTATATTGTGCTAATGTGTGATTTTGTGTAGCATTGTAATCTGTCTCATTTAATACATGTTAATTATGTTCTATGAAATGGGACCATAAACTAGTTAATCTACATGTAATCTGAAATGAATACACAAAAAGAAATTTGGAATGTTCGCTTTCGACGCATCGTGGAAGACCATTGTCTGTACGATGAACTAAGTCAATTTAAAAGAAAAAACCGTGCCAAAAGATAGAGATGGAGCTTGCTAACTCGAGGTTTTCACTGTGAAATACCACAAGTCGCAGAATACTAACGGCCATGGGGAAGTGCCACTGTGGTGGGTAGGTTGGAGAGTGGTATCCAAAACAAGCCTTATCTGTAACTTAACAAAGCGCAGACTTTTTGGCATCCTCCAGGATAACATAACTTTTTCCTAAGCGCATCGCTCTTCACCAACACCAAGGCTTGTGCTGCAGAGGTGCTTCCCCCAACGGTACAGACATGACCTATGTCGCGCTCGGTCCCGCCGCCTGGTGCGAGGCACGGGAACAACAGTATAGTGTCAATTTCGCGCTGCCGATACGGCTTGAGCCTTGCTCAGTATTTGACGCCTTCAATTTTGACGGTCAGCCGATGGGCATGGGGATTTTTTATATTGATCTTGATGACATTGCTCTCAATGGGGTAGCAGATTTCCACTTCCTTTTTCATTGCGATAATGAACATTGTGGATTATTTATCCGGTCACATATTTACCTAATTAACTTATATGAAAATAGGTTACTCGCTACTGTAGTTAAGGTAATTATTAGCCGAAAAATACCATGTATTGTCAAGTTAACAGATATGTTCATATATACTTATATGGCGTATCGAACACGATTCCAATGGGGGAGTGTGTAGGGAAAAACATACGTCGTTGCTAGGCGTTCAGGACAAGTGTGAAGAAGATCCACACTACCAGGTTGTGCCAGCTCCCCTGCGAAGGACGGTTGGCTCAAGTGAGGTACACTCTTGCTACGTCTTATAATTTCTTTGGTCATACATATTCTATATCCAGATTTTCTTGGAAACACTGACTACGACACCTGTAACCTATCTTCCATGCTACCACTCAAGAGGGCTAGTTATTTGTTAATTGAGCTTGCTCCTAGTGAATGGTAATTTATCGGAGGTTATTCACGTCTCCTAGCGGCTCTCATCCACTGTCCTTATCTCCTGTCCATCATCCATTTCTCTTACATACCTTCCCTCTCTTTGCACCTTTAACCCCTCCCTCCTTGTGCCCGCCCGGGGCCTGCAATACCTCAACTTTGTCTGGCGACCGTCCCGAAATGAAAGGGAACGACTGGCTCTTCGGATCAATGCCAGACCCGAGGATACCTGTGTCAGGGTACATGGTGTATTAGTCTCATCTCCTGCTGCTGGTGAGGCGTACCTTCTATACACAATACTATTAGAGAACAATGGCGTATGGTTTGATGTGCTATATTTCTTTTATCGGTTATCTCCCTTTCATTCTAAGCTTCATCCTATCATAGGATTGTGGAGAGACATTTATGCGAGTACTGATTGATGTTTTGTTAATATTACTCAGCTGCGTAACTCATTAATTAATGTAGTCTTCTGGCGTAGAGTGGGCAGACCTTCATTGGTAATTGCTTGTCAATGAATTGTACTATAATTCACTTTGAAATCCTAATCTATTTATGATTGCATGTGTATACCATATTGTGACGATTCCATTCTGTAATATACTCAATATGATGATCCTATATGAATTCTTCAGATATAAAATCATGACGACAAAAATCTTCTCATTACTGAGTGTAGGGAGCTCTGACACCATTCAATAAGGTAAACATTCATGAAAACCGTGCAACATCTCTTGGTACAAAGGCATATTGACCCCATCTTTTCCTTGACCCTATCTTTTCCGATACTCAATACGAAAAGCAGTGGTGTCTGGGGGTCTGTCGTTGATTGAGCATGGCGCATGCTGGTCCCATCTTTTTAGTTACCCAATTTGAAAAGCAGTGACATCTGGGGTCTGGCAGTGCATAGTGTAACCCGTTGTCTTGGACCCTGCAATTTTGTACAAGGTAGCCAGCAGGCGTGCAGCACCGACGGGCGCCCGCCGGGGTACGTATAAAAACAGAAGGCGGATAGCGACCAGTGGAGGCACAGGTCTCTGAGCCTTGGGGCCTCGGCCAGTCAATCCAGAGGGATGAGAGGGGGAGCGGAAGGGGTGAGGGTGATATACGAACCCCTCCGAGTACAGCGGCGACCGGAGGACGGGGATCAGGCTAGCACTAAAAACATAACACATCGCCAACACAACACGCTAGCCACCAGACAGTGCGCCTGTCATCATCAGCGACCGCGGGCACAGCGACCACGGCGGTGGTGGTGCGAGTGGAAGCGGTCGGAGGTGGTGCTGATGTGGGTGGTTGTGCCGGTACAGCGGCTGCTATATTAACCCACTGGCCTAGAGCGGCGGGTGATAGGAGTGAGCGAGGTGAGGAGGACGAGGGCCGAACAAATACCGCATCGAGCAGCTCGCTGGAGACTCAAACGTCGAACAGCTCAAGCCGCTCTATGATGCTGGTGCCCATCAGTGACGCCAACCTCGATCTAGGCGGAGCAGGGGACCGACAGCGGCTTAAATATCTCGGCGACACACCAGCGAGGTCTATTGAACACCTCTAAAAACATATCACTTGTCCGTATAGGATTTTCCGCGTGTAAGAAACGGAATTGGGAACCATGGTGACAGAAACCAGAAATATTCACACCTTAGGTGGCGAAGATCGGCGAAGAATTACACGTCCACTTGCTGGCCCTAACTGACATTACTCCCCATTCATAATATTCGTTGGCATACGTAGACCACCTTGTATTTGTATAAAGCGAGATAAAAACAATTACGACTATAATCTGTTACAATTCGAAGCCATTGTATCAGACAATCATGGTCTATTCAAGTCTTGTTCTATACTTATCCAATTATTTGGATAAAAACTAGGAGATGACAGGTCATTCTATCTTACAACTATTTTCCCGAGTAATCTAACGCACATTAACTGGATAAAGCTCAAGTCAGTCTGAGTGAGGCTATATTGCTGAATCAGCTGATAGGATGACATGCCTAAAACTTGATAAATAGGAATAATATTTGAATGTGAGTAAACTATTAACCGACTGATCACAAACGATCAATCTACCAGCATAAACGAGACTGGAACATAAAACGAGAGCTTCTTTTTTGTCCGATCATAAGTCCCAATAAGGCCAATACAATGAGCTACTCATTTTATACGCTATGCGAGTATCCATATTGTTTCTATCTGTAAGCAATATCATATGCTACTTTATTGATATTTACAGACATAGGAGCAAATGCTTAAAACAGTCTTTAGGTCTCTTGGTGCAGAATTCTGTTTACGTACCACACTATTTCTTATGACTTTGTCTTTTTTACCATTGTTTCTGTACTTCTTGTAGAGTAAATGGCATGTTATTTTTAAACATTGCATTTCATGAAGTACAACTAGTCTGTGCTGTAATAAGGGTAGTATATCGAATCGAAAGTTATCGATTTACACAAATTTCTGTAATTTCAGACAATCTACCTCTGAATCTGTACACACAATTAGAACAAGGCCCTAAACTGTGTTCTTGATATCAAATAGCTTCCTCAATTTTCATCCGATAGTCTAAAGAGTTTGACGACTGGGCTTTCCATTCAGTGCCGAAAGCTATTTACATCTTGGTACTCAAAGTGGGATAGCACGCACTCTGCCGCGAACAATCTATCACATGTTATATTGTAGCACAATAAGCAGGGTACTGATAATGTCATGGACAAGACACCATCTCCAGGTACCTCAACGCCATGATAATCACCGTTATTAACCTAAACACAGCAGTGCAAGATCAAGAGATCTGGAACATTTACCAACAGGCTACGCTATTCACGACAGGAAACTGACAACTATGCATTAAGGAAAACACAGTGTTCAACGTTTACATATCTATATTAACAAATGTAGGAATGTGTTTCTAATCTAAGGAACAGGATGGGGAACTAATATCAGTATCCTTTTTTGAAGACATTTTAATCCATCTGTTCTGAGGAAACGCAGAATCAATCATTTGGCATCATGCTGCATCATGTATTTGTAACTCTTTATCACTGGAATCTTCTTGAAAACGAATGGGGCCGTCCATAAAGTACGTAGGGAGGGGGGCGTAAAAAAAACCCCAGAAATCTTGAGTATGTTCCTTCTTGGCTCTATTGCGTACAAGATCGGGAGGTAGAGGGGACCCAAAATTTCAGAAATCCTGCGCACATACTTTATGGAAAGCCTCTGTTTACTATGTGGATATGTATAAAGTAGGAAACTTACCTTCCTGCAGGCTGGACACAAACCATTTTCGTCTGTCCGTATCCGGTGCCAACAAAATCTGCATATCTGAAACAAATATTTAATCTGGTTAGTCTTAGGACAACTAGGCGTGAAAAAGTATTCATGGCACCGTGAAAAGGTTTTTCCCGACATACTATTTAGGCAATAGGGTGAATGGACATTACTGCACTACCCTATAGGGCGTTGTGACAGAATTTAATAGTCGATGGCGTGACCATCGATTGGGGATAAAAGAAATGCAAAAGGACAATTTCAGGGGCTTCTAGCTCCATTTCCCAACATCTAGATTAGATCAAAAGGTATGGACTATGGATATTATTGTGTGGTACCTAATTCGGAATAATGTTGCGATCCATTTAATGGAGATGCCCATTATTTGGCCCCAAATAATGCTGCTCACTCTAAATCGGTCATCTAATAATGAGAGGGTAGTGGATGCCACTGTTGTAATGCAAGTTATGTTAGTGATCGGGGGTTGACATGACCCACATAGATCTATCTGTCATACTTGTATCTGGATAGTAGTATGGCAGATGTACAAGCTTCAAAGTGACCGATGACTCCTCGGAGTTAAACAGGATCGATAACGGCCCATGGATGCAAACGGGTCGTTTGTCTCGTCCCCTTCCGTAGTCTGACTATGGATTTGCTGTGGCCCACGTCATGGATTACCCATCGAGACCTCTCCAGTATGGCATTAAATACGACAGATTTGGCTTGATTATGCAGATGTGTGTACTAATCACTACACACTCTACAGCACGGTCTGTTGTATGCACTTATATATTGTACAATGTAAATATACAAATTAGCAGTATGTCTATGCAAAGAATGATGTCCTTGTCAGGTCAGGTCAGCATATGTAATATCCAAGTGTTGACGTGGACCCAGTAAAATTGTATATACTTAGAAAATACTTCTTTGATTTGCTATTATCGTAGGGCGTCATGTATTTATAATCGAAGGTCGAGATGCCAATGTTTATGTTACTTCTATAAGGGAACAAGACCTGGTTAAATCAAAATGGCCTGACAAAAATATGATAAATATACACCTTTTTCCAATGTTTTCTTTCAGTAGTAATAAAAACGAAATATTCAAATCAACAGACATAAACATAGTAAAAATGTCAAGGAAGAATGGTGTGCTTATTTTTAGTGTTATATTTTTCAAAACACATTTCATCAATATTTCATCGAAGCTTATTTGCCGTACATCTAACATTATGAGTCATCACAAGGAAAATCATTACAGAGGTCGAGAAGTAAAAGTAGCCAACCCCTCACGTTGATAATGAGAGGAAAAATGCAGAATATGTGGCGGAACTTTGCTAAATGGATCTTGTTCGAAATGGACAACCTACACACATGGCCTGATGTTGTACTTGTAAGGGCAGCAAGGAGTCCTTTGTATAGGTCAAAGTGTCAGCGCACGAAACAATACCACATACCTAAAGCAGTGGGTAGCAGGCGGTCCACAGGTATAAAGGTCGTCTAAAAACCTGTGGGTACCATCGTGTCTCTTGCTTTGGTTTCGGAGATATTGGTGACGTCTATATATAGCTAAATAACGTTGCACTCCAAACTGGGTATCGTTTATCTTTAAGGCACCTGCAAACCGCTTCAGAGCTCAATACGGAGGGGGAGAAAAGGAATCTCGGCCATTTACATTCTAGGCCAACAAGACATTCCATAAGAATGTAACTTGTCGTTATTATTAGGTAGCTACTAACATGGATATCTGATCTAGATGTCATGTAATTGCCACAATGGAAAACCATCCCTGTGATGTATTGTGAGCAATAAGAAGAAAAAAGAAAAAGAAAAGACAGGGGAAAAAAAAAGAAAAAAAAAGAGAAGGACATAACTTGGGCTATCTGTCCTAAGATATTACGCTTGAAATGGACTAGTAACCCAGAGTTCATCTGTATTAATGAAATTAATTGATTAATTGGTCTTCATACTTTCTGAATTGTTGGATACAATTTTTAACACTCATAAATCACTAAAATAGGACAATGACATATTTTGACATACTGGTGACACAAAATAAATTCAATTCAGGCAGGAAATCCACAAACCAAATACATGAAATCATCGCATATGTATAAACTAGTATATCGCCAAAGTTTACTGTAAATATATACATGTACAATAAAACAGTAAAATACGACCGAGGGGTACACCCAGCTATTGTGTCTTTTAAATCTACAAAGCTACAATATATTGGCACATATGGATTATTGGTTAAAATATGATATTTAATGGGCGATATTGTGAACTAAAAATCGTACTTTAGAGTGAGTGCACAGTCACCAGGAAGGACTGACGACCAAGGGAATTTGCTTAACAGTGTTGGGCAATCATAGGTCACGAGTTTGACCTAGTTGACACGTAGTACTGACCCAATAACTATAACAAGCGGTGGACAGTGGTCAACATGTCCATGTCTGACCCCGTCTGACCCTCCACTAACCCGGGGTCACAGTGCTTGGCCAACTCTCTAGAATTCCCCGCTTCTATACTTCATACAGGACACAGAAGAGATAAAGCTAACAGTATAATGCAGATTTTAAACACAACTACATATAAAGATAAACCATTACAAATTCCAATATGAAGCAAAAGATGGAAATACTCGATGAATGAGTTTCAACTCTCACCCACTCTAAAATTCCTATGATACTATTACGACGTGACCTTTGCTGTAGTCAATTTCATTCATAGTTTTCATTTACCAGGAGGTATATTTTGCTTATTTGCTGGTTTGTTGGCCAATATCCTTTGCACGATCAGCACTGTTGGCCTCATCTCAGGGTTAAAGTCCGCTCATTTCCCTAGTACGTGTCCACAAGAGGGGATGTTCCAAAGCTACGAAATGTATAACCACTGTAAACAAATCTGATCTCTTCATGTCCAAAAAACCAAACTACTGTACAGTATGTGCCAATCTACAGAACAGTAAAGAGCAGAATAGATAGTATCAAGACCAGTGCGTATTTGTATAAACATACTCCAAACCCAAGCAACCAATGCCTCGGTATAGAGACGCAAATGCTGAGTAAAGACCAGAACTGCTGAAGAAAGGGTATCTTCCTTTCGCGACGACGCTGATTTCCGACGTTTCTAGATATTTATTACCCATCTAATAGAAAGTCGCCATAGGAAATATATAGAACACCCGGAATTTGCTACCCGGAGATTCAAAAAGAAATAGTCCCTTCCATAATGATGTCAAATTGTAATGTACTTCAAAATAAGTTTCTTAAGTCTTGATTCAATATCAATCATTCATAATCAGTCATAATAATCTCATTTACCATCAGAAATCATTTGTTTCATACTAAAAATACAGAAAAATAGCGAACAATAAAACTAGCTTAAGTATACACCAAATTGCGATCATGCTTGACAGTGCTGTGGCCTTATGGAATGTATAGTCATCCTATATATTGGTACCCGGTCCATTCTTGTTATTAATCTTGTAGGTGGGTAATAATTACAATAAAAACTGGTTTTGTATATGAGTGACCGGAATCTCCTCGTATTTGACCACGTAATATCCACGCTGTCGGTCGGATATTACTACGCGTAAGCTACTCGGAGATTCCGGCCACCTGCCACAAATCCAGTCATTATTGTGTATGTGATCTTTGAGTCAAAAGATGCAGCAACACTTCCTCCATCGCAGACGCTACCTTGATGTTGCCAAGACATTCATGATACAAACCTGTTGCAATGTATACTTTTAGTAACCGTTGTGAAAAGAATCAACAATGTTGGAACTAGAACCCCTGTGTTCCCAGTGTATTATTCATTTATAGGTGTTCACAATAGAGAAAATAGGGTAGACTCAAATATCAGGTCTAAACACAAACTAAAACTAGAAGTAAGATATTATTCTTGCGGCGTAAAAAAAAATAGAAAAAAATAAAACAAGATTTGAACCAGAACCAATGGTTGCTATAGCAAGCAATGAATCCAGCAAGGACAATTCAATCATGTACTTTAGATCACATATTTCAAATAGGATAGATAATATTTGAAATCATTGATATAATAATAAATGAGCAGGTATGGGACTGGGAAATCGCAACAACAAAAATCCGGAAACAAATGGCCACCTAGCGATCAAGGAACAGAGCCCAAGGTGGTGGCCCATGTGGCGCAGCCCCCGGAATCTCCTGCATCTGGAGATGACCATGGCTGGTTCACTGCTTAAACTGGTACGCATGAATTTTGCTGAGCCTCTTGTGGATGACCAGGAACCCTGACTACGTATACAGAACCCACATGCAGCACTAAAATGTGAGTAGGGATGTTAATTCAGCATTACTTACAATTCGTAGATCATACAAGCTGTATCAAGGATCTTGTTTGAGGGATGGGGGTCTCACACCTGAGGCTATCTAGGAATTTTACCAGGGGTCCAGGGGTCAAAACCCCCGGGAGAATTTGAATTTGATACAAGCCGTACAGAGGATTTTGGAGGCAGGCAACAAACCTGAGATTAACTGGGAATATTGTGAGGTGTCCAGCAGCAAAGCCCCTGCTGGGGTCCAGGGGGCAGAGTCCCTGGAAATATTTCGATTTTATAGATTAAACAAGCTGCACCTGGAATTTTGTTATAGGGAGAGGGAGCCTACACCTGAGAGGCTTGCCAGGGGTCTTGCAGCAAAGCCCCAGCTGTGGTTCCAGGATTTTGTAGATTACATAATTGATGGAGGGATCAAGTGAAAAATCTCTGTGGGGTCCAGGGGGTGAAGCCTGAGGAAGCATTTAACTTTTATGGATGAAGCTGTTCCCAAGATTTTAGTTTGCACAGAGGGGTTACACACCTGAGACAACCTGGGAAGACATGTGGTGGTCTAGAAGCTAAGACCCTCCTGGGTGTCCAGGGGGCAAAGCCAATGAAAGAAATTTGGATTTCATAGATTATACAAGATGTTCCCAGGATTTTGTTTCAAGTAAGGGGGGCTACACACCTGGAGAAATCAGCAGGGGTCCAAGCAACAAAGCTCCTCCTGGGAGTCCAGGGGATGAAGTCCCTGGAAGCAGTTGGATATCTAGATTGCTAGGGGTCTTGTGGCATAACCCCTTTTGGGGCTGCAGGGGGGCCCCAGGATTTAATTGGTGGGGGGGGGGGGGGGGGGGGGGGTCACACACCTGAGGCTATCTGGGAAGGTTGCCAGGGGTCCAACAGCAAAGCCAGTCCTGGGGGTCCAGGGGGCAAAGCCCATGGAAGCATCTGCATTTTACCAATTCTCTTTAGGGGAAGAGTCTCTACACAGTGAAAAACTACATGGATTGCTAGAGGTTCAATTGTAGTTTTTCCATTCACCACTGTGGTGCGGTGAGTTGTTTAGGCCATGGCTCGGACAAACACCAGTCAGTTTCGCTTCATGGCTATGCAAAGTGAATGCATTCACACCCAGACTGTAGAGGGTGGGTGTGGGTGGAAGGTTATTATTTCACACAGGATACGACTGTTGAAACATACTAGAGCATTGTAATAATGAGTCTTGGCTGTCTAAACTTCTGAGTTGACAATTGTTTTGTCTTTTTCCAGAGGAAGATAAGCCTATAATGGCCAGGCCTGTACCAGTGTAACTCTACTATCCATGTGCATCGTTCCTATGTTGTCTTAACCATATTTCAAGGATTACTGAGACAATATTCATGTATAACCCACCAAAATTGAGCTGGAATATCATAGAATACGATAGCATCGCTGTTCATTCTCTGGAAATAATCTAAACAGGTATCATAAATGTATTACGCTCATATACTCAGTTATCCAATACTTAAGAATACGTTGTCAGGTGTTTGTTTGGCTGCAGGTTTTGCGTAACCAAGTAGATAAGGTGCAACACCAGCCTATGGAAAAAGGTCTATTTCAAAACCTATCTAAAGGTCTATTTCAAAACCTATCTGTGGGGTCCAAGGCACAGAACCCATGGAAGCACTTCCATTTTTTTTTTACATCATACAAGCTATTCCCAGGGGTTTATATCAGCGAGATGAATTACATATCTGAGACTACCTGGGAAGATCAGTGGGTCTCCAGTGGCAAAGCTTCACCTACCCCTGGAGATCCAGGAGGCAAAGCTCACTTGGCTTTTATACATTATACAGGCTGTCTTTAGGATTTTGTTTCAATGTAATTTGGAACAATGACCATTGGGAACACTCGGTAGCTCACCACTATCCTAAAAATACAGCATAAAACTTGTACATATCGTCAATTTGTATCGTTATCTGATAACTTTATAATTTGGAATGTGTGATTCTGTTCACAGTGGGTCTTTACATTGGGAATACAATCTCATGTGAAGCTAGTGTAGTAAGTGTTTAAAACTGACGCCAGAAACCGATCTCAGGCACATTAGCAATAGCCTAAACTCTTACTACCTAGTGTTTAACGTTATAGATTTAATTACTAAAATGTAATAAGCAACTTGATTGGGTATCACAGTCATTGTACCTTTACTTGATTTTCCGTGTTCATCCATTATTACTGAACGCCTTGTCACTTCATCTACAGGTCCTTCGCACTCAAGCACCTAATCTTAAGTTTTATGCATTTACTGTTCATCAAAATGGTTTGTTTGTTTGGGTCGTTTAACATCCAATTTGTTCAGTTAGACTTACTTTGGATTTGACCAAATCTATGAGGTGAATGTAGGTAGAAATCCTACCCCTACACATTTACAGAGATGGGAGTTCTTTTTATTTCCCACACCACATAGACATGGTATGACCACATAGACATGGTATGAGAAGGATTGGTCTTTGATATAGCAGTAAATCTACCTCTGCTGGGGGTGAAGAAGAAAAGTGGCTGCAGTGGGACTGAAATCAACGAAGTCCAACAACCTTGGGATTACAATTCCAGTGGTCTTTACCATTTAGCCAACTCCCTACCCCACTCGCTTTAGTTATGCTAGTGTACAGGCATATCCAGTCTGCACCATGGGGAGGCAAGGCGACCAATAGGGTGAACAGATTGGGATTTGCTGTCCATCCCAGCAAACCCATCAAAATGGTATTTGAATACCAAAAGGTGAGGAGGTAGACCAAAATCATTTTTACAGATTTGTATGTTGAAAACATAACGTCCATAGAGTCCTAAATAATTACTTATTTTTGATTATCGTTTTATAAAACTGTCAGTATGGCAGAAATCAATGTGTTTAACAGAAACACGATACCAAAACTACAGTCTGTTCGTAGTGTGTTTAACCAAGATGACCCAAAAGCGAGACTTATCACATTCAAGATGCAATGAGTAGTGGGGAATAAAATAAAGTTATACTGTCAATATCAATTAGCCTTTAGATTTGACCTATGGGTTGCTTTCCACGTCGTAAACAAGGAATCGGTCTCTCTTTGGAATCCCTATGCTACCTATTTATAGAAATATGATGAGGGAAAATCGGATCCGAGATGTTTACTTTAATAAATTCATATCTCTACGTAATATGCAGCGGCTTGAGAACGACATGTGGTGCCAGTACATCAGGCTTCGAAGTTCACACGAGGGTGATAATACAAATGTTTGCAACATATTCATGAAGACAAATACATGTACTAAAACTACCAAGAGAACTGACAGCATCACACACAGCTGTGTTTGTGCAACACCGGTGCCGAAATTATCAATCTTTAATGTTAGGCTAGATAACTGTGCTAAAGTTCATTGAATATCCCCAAACAAAATGTGTATAATGCACAAATCACACATCACTCCTTCCATGTTATGCTGGCAAATGTAACATGATTAGAACGTCATCTCTGACAGACCAGTTGGGGTGTTTTTTAATGTTCTTACCTGGTAGCCACAGGTGCATGGGAAGAAATTGATATCATCCATTTCTAAGGGTTCCATGCACAGAGGGCACTGCAAAAAAACAAGAAAACACGTAATATAGCGTCTTATATTTGGTTTCAGCAAATATGTTAAACGATAGCATGGTCTATCGCATTTATTTCATCAGAATGTATTGATAGTACAGCCATCGCATCTCCATTTCTCGTCCATTGTTATGAATTTAGTTTGTATACTATGGATTTAGCTTAAACCTTTTACTCGCCTTCAGTTCCACTAAAAATATATAAGAAATAGCTGAGGCAAGGCAAATATGTCAGTTATCACCAACCAAGACGCATAATAATAACGTTAAAGATCACGTAGTACATTAAATTGTATTTCAATACATCTTCCAACTTTTTCTTAATAAAGTACATGCATCTATAAACAATACATAATGTCAAGATTCCCTCCACACCGTTCATTACAGGCCTGTGTTAAAATTCAAAGACAAATGTAGGATCGGAATAAAAGCATTCCTGTACATATTGCACCAATATGATTCCTTACATTATGAGATAGTTCAGCAAAGACATACCTCGGTTTGTTCTTCTCCAACAGACATGATGATCACAGATCGGGGAAGTTACAAGCTGCAAAATAAAGAAATATTGCGATGGATAACGATATGCTTTGCTACTTTTGTATGATGCACATGTATTTGACCATTCAAAGAAACGACAGAAAGATTCTGTTCTGTTCATAGATCCACCTTATGTTTATCCAGTCACGTCTTAAAGACCAAAACATTAGTGGCATCCTAGTTAGCTTTGCTTGTGGGACAAGTCAAACACCCCCTGACATAAAACGATCCCAACATTTGAGTAATTGACTGGCTTATCGTATTTCACTATCGTAGCAAAACTATTATAATGGTAAGCACTCCTTACATGAAAAGATGTCTCATGATCTTTTTTATTGTTTCATTCGACATCCAGTCAACCATTACAGGTCCTTTCTAGTTTTTTTTCTCACAAAGTAACAAGTGGGAATGTATGGGGACTAGCTACTATTTCTATGTTGATAGAAACCATAACCATTGGTTCCAGATTTGAACCCATTGATTACGGCCTGGAAGCCATTGACTACGGGAAAACAGTCCCCTTTTGCTGAAAGGCAATGAAATACTCCTGTAATATGTAAATTCCTGGTTTAATTTTATTGGTCGAGATGGATAATAAAATACAAGAAACGATGGTTTTGTGGACAGGCGTCTTCTTTTAAACCACTCAAGGTTGACTTTGTACGGGAGGATACTACATGTACAGTAAAACCCCGCTTAAGGGGCCACCCTCCATTCCGAGCACAGTGCCCCCTAAAGCGGGGTGGCCTTTTAGCGGGGTTTTCAGTCTGCGAATGGTTTTGCTATGTCATATACTATATAATACCTTCATACAGGTGATACCATGACTTAGAGACACTGTTTTAACATAAAAAATCAAACAGACTCCTACCTAACGTCTACAGGAGCATACGCAGGCTGTTGCCGGTGTCTGATTGTCTAGACACCAGTCTACTCGTCTCACACACATACCATAAACAAGCAATCAAGATAATCTGGAGTGTTGTCCCCATACCGTCCCGTTATATTTGATCAGGTGTCCCTCCAAAGTGTCCCTATAAGTGGGGTTGAGAAGAATTCTGTACTGAATTTTTTTTTTAATTATCTATTACCGGATTGCTGATGTTCTTCTCGAAACTTCCCCATTACCTATAAATTATAGGGCTGGGTTTGTTTTCTTTTGTACATAGGGGTGAAAGCATTGACATTCCCCTTTCAAGACTGTCAAGACTGTTACTATAGTCTCTTTTATCCTGTTCATTATCATGAACTGGTGTGGACCCTGAAACAATTATTTCAGGGTTCAAAATGTGATGGTCACACGCCTTGCCCTAGACAAACCCTAAAATGCCTGATGAGTCCGAACCAGATGAAACCTTGTTCCTCCAACCCCCCTGAAATCTATTCATAGGCTAAAACCAATGAATCTCTTGGGGTTTTTTTCATTTCTCCAAACCATATCTGTGTTTTGAGAGTGTGGATTGGATCTATGATCCATTTCCATGATTGGATCATATGTTGTCTAACCCAGAACAATGGCTGACCTGGAGACACTATAGTAACTTGGTGTAAACTGACAGGAAGTTGTCATTAACAAGGTAGCACATCGGCTTGATACAGAGGTTTCTATTGCCACATCTAGAATATGAAATAACTGTCCCCTGAAGCAGGTTGGTCCCTTAAGCGTGGTGTTCCCTTGATCGAGGTTAAAATAAACTTTTTATAGAGGGAACAATTTTCGTTCTGAGCAAATTGCCCCCTTAAGCGAGGTGTTCCCATAAGTGGGGTTTTACTGTACTATGTGTATTACTATGTGTCAGCCTCTTATGGTTTATGGCCGCATGACCACAAAACCATTGATTACTGTCTATGTATTATCCATGGTGTACAAAGTGTTCATTGAAAATGTATGGGGACCATTATATGAAAACTGTCCGATAAAATAACTGTGGTATAGGGCCTCAAAACCATGGTACGCGGAAAAAATTGTCTTTTTCTGCTATAGAGTTTCTATAGTTTATAGTATTAATTACAGGGTTCAATCTATTCAAAAAGATGAATAACGAATGCAATAAACAATAGATTTGTGGAGAGGCAGCTCTTTTAAACAACTCATTGTCATGTTGTGGTTGATGTCATGATACACTGGCTATTGCTCATATATCACTACACGTCTACCTCTCATCCTGCCTGTCCACAAATCCATTGTTTATTTCTATCTAAACCACAAGGGTGATGATCAAATCTATGTGGTAAATTCAGGTTAAAATCTCACCCCTACATATTTACCAAGGTGAGACTCCACACACTACATTTACATGGTATGAGGAGGATGGGCCCTTGATGTAGAAGTAAATCTCCATTGCTGGGGATGACAGAGAAAAATGGCTGCAGTAGGACTCAAACATACATGTCCGACAACCTTGGGACTAAGAGTTCAATGCTGCCAACCACTGAACCAATTCTCCACCCCCCCCCCCCCTTTTCTCATTATTTTCTAGTATGTACATGATTTTCACAACTTATCCATGTTCCCTCAAAATGAGCCCATGTGACCGCTATTGTCACTACCCCCCTTAACAAAACTGCATAATTTTATGTCAGCGAACCATTACGTACAAAAGTCTGGTATTCTCTTAAATAGGGTAAGGATACTAAAGACAAAATCTGCAAATTTAAAGAAAGGAAATTGCCTAAGAACTGTGTATAGTTTGTAATATCATTTCATCTGGGCAAAGGTAAAATTTCACATTCCAATAATCCTAGCAAGAAGTATTATTAAATGAAAGGTAGTGTGGAAAAAATAGGGTTATGTTTCTGCATTATCGATTAATTCGTGATGTAAAATAAAAACCAATGTATCCCATAAGTTATCAAAATTATGAGAAACAAGATGAATTATCAAAGAAATGACAGTGTGGAAATAATATGGTTATGTTTATGCATTATACAAAATCTTACTTCTTGAGGTGAAATAAAAACCCAAGTCTCCCATACGTCATTAAAATAGAAACTTCAAATGAGCACGAGTATAACCACTTGTACAAATTACTATATACTATTTTTAACTGAAATTTCATAGGAATAATTTAGGTCTTGGATTCTTTTCTCTTGTAGGTAATGATTATAAGTATAACCAATGGAAATGGTATCACTATGTCTATGACTCGACGGGTTGACTACACTACCGAATCCCTTACCTCAAGTTACGATGTTATTGTATTTACATATTGGGGTAAATACGACGCATTTGCTAAATTAAGAAACATATCGAGATGGATGTCAGGGGGCACATGAAGTAATAACCATGGTACCTTGGAATCGAGCCTCAATACTAGGGTTACACTTAATTTTGTGGGAGTGGGCATTTCCATTCGTGACTGGTTCTGGTACTGAGGTAGCTAACGTTTACTGTCACTGTCAGATACCGTGTTCCACTATCAACAATGGTTGACCCACTATGCGATGTAAACAAAACGTTTGATTCATGGAGAGTCATGTATTACAGTCATATTTGGGTTCTACTTCGATCCTTACATTATATTGTGATTCTACTTTGGCTTTCGTTCCATGGTTGACAACTGGAACTTGTTCCAAAATAGGAGTGTAAGTGGCCAAACGAAAAGTGGGTTATCGCGCAGGCTAGGCCCAGTCTATGGCGACAACTACGTCATAGATACCGGCCATGTTTCTTTTCACAATGGAGCCAAATCGGGCTGTAACAGACATATATACTTATCCAAGATATGTCTACTATATCTGTCACTTGAGGATAATTTTGGATGATAACATTATTGTGTTTTGGCTAAAATCCAAGCGAAGGGTTGTCTATAACTGAAGGTGACCTTAGATTCGGGTTTCAAGTGGAATTTTATATAGATTTCAAATGGAAAGTGATCTTTATGTAGGCTTGTGGAATTGCTTGACATGTTAACTACAACTTCAAACCGGAATGGACTCTCTTAGTTATTGTCATTACTTAAATTTTACTTACGAACTGGACAAGTCTCCTGTCGGGATTGACCAACTTGATATTTGACGACAAATGTGGGTGTCTGCGCACAATTTTCGCGCAGGTTACCCGGATGTGCCAGGTATTTCTTCTGTTTACATACAGCAGGCAATTATTTATAATCATGTGTATACCACCGATTTTAATAAAGCATCATCGATAATTCCAGTTATGTTAACACAAAAAAAAACGAGAAAAATCAAACACACATTATAATCTCATGGACACGATAACTTCATTCAAGATGGCCGCTACCGAATTACAATAACTTCCGGTCAAGCGACAACCTGTTTTCTGATGTAGGCATGTCGTTCAAGCGCGATGGAAATGATGACCAGTGGCTATCCAGGTTAACCGTAGGTGTCTGAATTTCCGTCTATGACAATGATACCATTATGAAGGTTATCAATTGTATTGAATATCATCAGAATAATACAGGTCACGATTAGCATGTCACGATGGGGACCAGGCAAAGTACCGAAGGCAAAGTTGAAAGTGGTACCACCCTCTGCTGTGGTTGGCATCGGGAGGTGCAGTTCGTTCGAATCAGCTATTCCCAGCCTAATCGATTAATATCAAAGGAGGGGAATATCAAAGGAGGGGGGGGGGGGGCGGATCTCAACTCTCACAAGACAAGTGACACACGCGTAAACAGTGTGACAGTTGTCTCACCGGTCAGGAATGCTAGTCAACTCGTGCCTTAGTAAACTCGTACCTTAGTCAATTCGGGTTTTTCGTCCTTTTGCTGGTCAACTCGTCCTTTTTCATTAAACATGGAGTAATCCTGGATGTATATACATCAAAATGTTCGGAAACATGCGCTGAACACAAATAGAGCTTTTATTCATTCATACTACTAAGTATTAGCGCGTTCCGTTAGCTAGAAGTTGCCGCGAAATATATGAAATGAAATTGGAATGTACTCATATGTTTATGAAATGAAAATGGAATGTACGCATAGTCATACTAATATCAAATTCAGGTAGACAATTGTTATCTAACATCATATAGTTGTTATCTATTATATAATTCAGTTATATATAGGTGTAAGACAATTGGAAAACAAAAAGGACGAGTTGACTAGGGAAAAGGACGAGTTGACCAAAAAAGCACGAGTTGACTAAGGGACGAGGTGACTAAGGGACGAGTTGACCAGTCACCCCGGTCAGTTGTCTCAGTTGTGACACACTGTTTTCACGTTCGTCTTGAGTCAAGTTGAAGTTGAGAAGAATTCGGTCAGTTGTCCCGCCCCCGTTGAAAGCCTTTTTCCTTTCATAAAAACAATTACGCATAACTGGACGGCCTTTATTGCTTTAATATGGTAACTTGTTGTCAATTTCGGCACAATATCAAGTGACTTAGCAGAGAACGTTACAAGGTGTACGCCTCCAACGTGGGTTGTGAAATTGAACTTTAGTAAACTTGAAAGCGACTACCTGTCGGTCACCGGCCGCTAGATACTAACTTTAATAGTATCTAGCGGCCGGTGACTATGTTTTATTTTTATGCATTGTTTATATCTTCGTTTCAATAAACCGGCATGTAAAAACCTGATCTAGTAACTTCCACATTGCTAGGTAAAGTATTCACCCCTGATCTCCATTCAGGGGTGAACAGCTGTTCTATGTAAATAGGTGAGGCTCTTTGCAGTTAGGGAACCAGCTCGGAAGACTGAACAAAATGGCAGGATTTAAGAACCAGCCAAGATCTAACGGAAATTACCTCTAAAACACAGTTATAAAGTTATAAAGTAAGCGACAGCTATTTTGAAGGTTGGCGAAGACAAATGGGTATATAATTATTGATTCAATTTTTTTTCATATACATGTATGTCAGACTGCGGCCAGTCTTGAATGACAAGGCAGGGTTGGGGTGTATGGAGTCAGCACCCAGCCCTGTTTGAGGACCGGGTCGGGTATACTGGCTACCACATTGCTAGCTACAAGACAGTTCTTATTAGGAGTTTCTAATGTTCTTGTTAAGACTATTATTTATACTAGTGAGCGCTCAGTTTAGTGACTGGTCTCAACGGACCACTAGTTTACACCACAATGGAATTACAGAGAGAATCCTTTTCATATGATCCGCCGCATATGCGCATATACTTCAATTGTAGACAGAGTTCTGAAATAGAATTAAAGAGGAGGTTTGACAAGGCGTGGCGTCTGCCGGACACCCCCCCGCCCCACCCCCCGGAATAACATGCTTGCGTCATCCCATCTAGAACATGTCATTCAATATCTCGTTATGTCATGCCTGCTATCCAATGCATAACATGCCATGCCTCCCATGCTATGACTTCCATGCCATGCCATCCCTGCCAGATAATTACGTTTACAGGAATATCGTTTTATTACTCTATGCTATGTAATATTGATAAACAAAGCCAAGTGGTTTGCCTTGGCCTGATTTTGCAATAGGTATGTCAGGTATCTCTACACAGGGAATTGGTATGTTTATACAGTATTTTCCTGAAGTTGATTATCATTTGCTTTTTGCAGAAACGCCGTGTGTCAGAACTACTAGCAGATGACATCCCGGAAGAGGAAGCTTTCATCATGAAGAATGGAAGGTATGTGACCAGTGACATCATAGACGTAACACGGTTTCTATGTCTTCTCTCTCTCCTTAGATATAACGGACCTCAGACATCAACCATTTTTCACTGACTTATATCGGATACTCTGAACAAGTTGACGACATGAATGTTGTTGGACAATACCCTCTCAAGTGGAAAAGGGAGTACTCTGAACAAGGCAACAGTCGGTATTGTGTGGCCAGGAATGTCAGACAACTGACCGAAATCTCAACTGACACACTCCTAGGTCGGACAACTGACACACCGGCTGAGACAACTGACACAATGTCGCGCTCGCGGGACACTCCGTAACTAAAAACGGGAAATTCGCATTTTATGTTTCGTATATCAAAATGTAAACTTATTTACAGTTTCACACATGTATCCAGCTATTTATTAGTCGTTATCTGGTGTTTCTACACTAAATATTCACAGAGTTATGACCTAAGATGTGTCCGATGTGTACACGGCCGCCCTGGGCGCCTGTGTATCATTCAAACTTCGATACTTTCGATGACAAAATAGGATATTTCTGATAGAAAAACATAATGAAATTAAAAGATATTTGAGGATATTATTTCTATGTGTATGATATGCATATTCACCAAGTTTCATAGTCTTATTACGCTTGTTTGCTTTAGATTTTGCCATATAAAAGGACTGACACAAGGGTGAGACAACTGACCAGTGAGACAACTGACACACTGTTTTTGCGTATGTCACTTGTCTTGTGTCAGTTGAGATTTTGGTCAGTTGTCCCGCCCCCGTGGCCAGCAACACGACTACAGTTGAACACGCTCGATCATTTCCGACAGGCCGCTAATTCGTCGAGTCAGCCTGGAAGTAGGTGGCGCTGCGAACCGGGCTTTTGACAGGGGAACGGCCATCTTGGAGAAGCAACTACGCAATGCTAGGCCTATGGAGTGTTCAAACGTTCATTTACAATACTATCTAGGTTCCCTGAAAATTTCAGATCAAATGAGAATGTGATAGCCATGGTTTAGACTGTTGATGCGATGTCAACAAATCATCGAAACAACCGGTTTTTTTTAAGTTGGCACTTTCAAATCATTTCTGGATATTGTAACTAATCCTATTTAAATGATTACATGTAAAGATTGCACATACGAATGTCGGAAACAATATTTTTTCGGCATTTAACACTCTGACAGCGCTTTGTGGTCTTCAGCAATATGGCGGACTGAGTCCGTTGTCAGGGAAATTTGCATAACTTGGAGGATATTTTAAACCGGAAGTCACCAGATGACTCAGAGAATGATGATAAACGAAATCAAGTCTTAAAGTGCATCCAGTGATAAGAATGAAGCATGGTATTGGTGGTATTGGTAGCTGATATGAATGTCTTATAACTGTAAAATACAGGATTCTCTCAATCAGTGTTTATTGAAGGTCATAGTTGGACATTCGCATCTTTTCCTTGACACATGTATATACGTGTCAAGGAAGAGATGCGAATGTCCAATTATGACCCTCCAATAATAACTGATTGAGAGACTCTGTAGTGACTATCTACAGGTTTGGGGATTGGCCATTATTAAACAGCAGGTTACAGAATTTCATCCATTTCGCCTTTGTCAAGTTTGAAAAAGTTGGTTGATTTATGTAATCATTAAATGCGAGGTGTAAAGCCAACAAACCACGCATCATACATAAATTGTTGTCCAATTTTTAATGTCGACACTACTTGTTACATAAGTCAATTTGTATTGTTTGTGATAAATGTCGTCTCGTACGCGACGTATCGGCCGGGGTGTAGCCTTCTTCAGGGCTGGATCATCATTAAGTAATTCTCGAACCTTGATTATCTTAACTAGACAAGATCATTTCAAAAGTCATTTCAATAATCAATAGGATATATACCTTGATTGATTTCCAAAACATTTAAGTTCTTGTGAAAATGACCTACTCCGGATATTACCATTTTAAAGTCTATTAAGTGCATATATGTTGTTGATATATCCCATATAATGATTATACATAGAATACACTTTATTTTTGCAGATTGTGCTGCAAAGTCTGTCATCATCGTCCCACGTTTGACACTCTGGAAATGCTCAGCTTACATCGTAAGGGAAGAAAACACGAAACAAGTAAGGATTGCCATGGTCGAGTTAAACTATAACATCTACATCTCGTATGGATGCTCGCCAAGCATATATCTTGTAACATGCACTAAGTTATACCTAGAGAGATTGCGGCATTGTCTGAACGTGGCCAGCACCCTACTCAAGGTTTATAAGCTGGAAACCATTTCTGATGAGCAATTTGTCTGGGTTGGACAATGGGAGCCGTGAATAGTATCTGGCCAAACAAGTCTACAAACCTCAAAATAATGGGGTTAGTAACAGTTTTTTGTTCAACACAATGTACTCTATATACTCTATCACTTGTAGAAATGTACATGTTGGTCCTAACCATTGCAAATTTGATTGGGAAGACAGACGAGAGGGCATTGTGCCATTACAGTCATGTTCTAAGTTATTGTGTGCATAATTTGAGGGCAATGAGTCCGTCTCTGTGTCCTTCTCTGTCATTAGTCAATGTCAGAATAAAAATGTTCCTGAGAGTTATTATGAAATAGGTGTCTGCACTACAGAGACAGTGATAGGCATTTTCAGGTGACTTAAAATCAAATGAATCTTACCATTGCAATTTTGAACTATGAATGATAGAAACAAAATTGTTAAAAGTGTGTTTACCGAATTTTTAATCAAACTAGACCATCTCCGAAAAAATCTAGGCATGGGTGGGGGTGGTGTCGGATCCTGTCCCCGTGCCCCCTAATTACACCCGTATGCATAATTTTGTACTACATGTATATCTAAGCTTTGTGGTATGACGTCATAGAATTAGCTGAGGAGTAAACCATAAAATGACCAGGTACGCCAGTTATCAGTGGACTCACCAGGCTGTCAAAAAAAGAGAAACAATCGATATTTACAGCTAATTTTCCGCATATACTACTACGGAATCATATTGTAATCATCACTTTCACTATAGTATAATGACCCGAATTTTATACACTCTTTATATAGATTGGCTTCCTTTTCTAAGTCCCACCACTGGTGAGTGGTGTACCCTATTAAGAAGCAGGTAGAAATACATATGAGCCATCAAGTGGAACAAATACTACGACATGCACTGAGTTTAAGATTCTTAGAAAAAGAACACTACTAGAGACTGTTCTCACACTGCAGAACTAACAACTGACTTTCGTTCAAACATATGACCAGCTACCCAAATGAGATTCGTGAATATCAACATTGAAGGAACTAAAACTGAAAATGTGAAAGACTATTGATGTGTTCTTTACCTTTCAAACACAAGGGCAAGAATGGGCAACTGGTGTATGCTACACTGACGGCAAACTCGTTTTATCGTATATAACAACGCAACAACCAGTATTACCAACTTTGTAAAACTTCTACTAATCAATAAAGAAATTCTAAAAAACACAGTGAGTGCCCTAACAGAGTAGGGACCTCCTGATATAACCGTTCTCAGGCATTCGCGGTGTTTGGACAGGTGACCACTGACCACTCTGAACTGTGTAAGGGGCGGGTCTGATCTTTTGTCAGCGGGGATGATTACTGAATGACGGCTTTAGGCATTAGGGCTACCTCCAGCTGGATGCTTACTTTGATGCTTGCTCGTCATGACATCATTAGTAATGACTTTTTCATGAATTCCAGGGACTCTCAGGAAATGGGACCGACTGTTCTATTTTAAGCAGGGTGAAAATGTTTTTTTTTCATTAGGCATCATTAAAAAGGGGAACAAATCTAAGCTAATTAAGAATAGAATTATCTCGGTGTATTCTACCAGAGATGAAAAATTTTGTAATTCAAATATCTATGCAGGTACCTTATAGTAGCAACATAAGAAAAAAAATATATTGAGAATACATTAATAAAACAAGACCAAGTTAAGATGCTGTATATATTTCCAGACGCAGTTGTATTCTATGAGCAACAGACGGAACTTCTTCAGCTGCGAGAAAAAGCAATTCATCTGGGCGGCTCACCTGTACGTATAACTTGTGTTTCAACGGGTCATTTAAATACGTTCTGTTCAATGCCCCAGTATCTTGTAATTAGTGTTTTAAGGATCACAGTCAGCTGAAGAAGAAATAGTCCACATATATTTCTGCCAACAATGCTATTCTGCGGCTTGTGTCGCTAGAGATAGAATAAATTGTTCGAGAGGACAGCTGAAGACCATGTGATCAGACATATCTAGCCCCGCAATTTTCAACTTAAGGTTCCTAGGCCACCTTGATATTTTCGTCTTTTTATACAAGTTTCCATCATTAATTTTATGATGATACATGATATTTTGAGGATTGAACTTGTGCTTTCAAACGTATGTACTGGTTTATAGAAATAATCGCTGAGTTATCTTGAACACGCATGTATTTACATGTACATAGGAATACAAATCAATCACGTTCTCCTTTGCATAGCCATCAAATTTGGTAAGAGTATGATGGCGAGACCATGATAACATTCACTGGTATGTGAATCGATTTAGTCTCCTTTCTTTTATAAACTCTAGGACAGGAGGTTGACAGTAAATTACTGCTGGTACTTTATGCCATTGTAAAATAGCATTGTGGGAAAACGTCTGGCATAATCTTGAATGAATACCAATTGACGGCAAATATTTAACCCGATGCCGTTAGAGGGAGGGGGGTACTTTCGAGACTGTAAGTGAGTATTCATTCACAAATGAAATGCCCGGTCAATTTTCCCTTTATAATACACCTTGAAATATTTCAAATTCATAATATTTTACTTTATATTGCCATTCAAAGTCAAATTTGGGCATGCAGCGCTGGTCCATTCATGCTGGTACGACACTGCTATGTTTCCTCTCTGTTGACACCTGTGCACAGTTGTATGATGAATAATTAAATGTAAAATACAATTTTCTTGGTAAAAAAAACCCCCACATTTTACTCGTTATTTTATCCAGCTCTGATACACTATTTCTCTTTTGTTACCCAGAACGTGAGAGTATTGGGTGCAGCAGGTAGCAGCGGTAGCTTCCTAAAATCACAGCCTTATAATCCACAACTGAAAAGGAAACGTCTGAAACCAAACGAGCGGAGACAGCAGGTGCAGCTATCAGGATCTCCGCTGACAGAAGAGGCAGAGGTGACAACAACTAAACTTTCATGTCTACCTGGACATCAGGGAACAAATGATCGTCACCACACACTTGGAACTAGTGCCCGGAGCTTCTCATCTGACGCAACAAAAGCAAATTCCAGCGATAGGCCATGTTCAGGAGATTCCAGACCCAATGTGATAGGAGCATTAAGCCCTGGGCCTAATCAGAAACTCCCGCAGACTATTTCAGAATATATCAAACTAAGTAAAGCAGTGAATAAGAAACCTGTTTCAGTGAAACCTTACATGAGAAAAGACTATCCATCTCACAACACTGACACGCAAATGATGGACACACAGAATGTGTCACTTCCAAAGACTACTGCAATTATAACTCATGGTGGTGCTATTAGTCAGGGGTCTGCAGGGGATAAAGCGAACAAAAAAACGCGATTGCCCTCAACAACTACACCAAACGTCACAGCTGTGGATGAAATTAAGAAACATGCTGCACAGAAATACTTACAGGCAACTAGGTATGTTTTCTCATCTGTCGATAGAGCATAGATGAAAAACTCTTTTCAAACGGTTTGTTCTCAACCTTATTTACCTGTTCTTTAAGAAATGCTAGTATGAACAATTGATATTATCCCACCCCTAATATAAAATCCCATAGGTTTAACATTGAGATTCTGTATGCCACGCTGACTGGCATACAGAGTTTTATATGCCACTAGTGGAATACAGTATTATTATCACGTAATATTCCAAAATCGAGGAGACCGGGTAGGATAAAATCAAAACCTGATTCGTTTTAATCTTGGCCACCGCATGCCACTCCTGGAATTTTGACTCCAGACTTCACTCGGCTTCGCCTCATGGAGTCACTTTGCCAAACTCCAGTCATGGCATACGGTGGCTAAGATTAAAACTCATCCAGTTTTACGATAGTACCTGTGCGGTTCAAACTCTTTACACTCATTTACTCTAGATATTGAAGCGGTATATGTTGTGAATTCTTTTAATATACATAACTGATAATGAGGAAGGTATCCTTTTATTTAAGATGCAATGTTTCTATGGACTGACGTCACTCTTTGTGAAACGTATTTCATTGGATAGTGGTGCAGCACCAAATGAACTTAGTATTAAATTTTGACGTAAATGTGTTTATATATCGTTATACGGGGAGTGTGGAATCTTTAGATACCTAAATTCGGATGAATCTGATGCTAGTTGAGAACCTAAGAATTTTAAAATAATAAAATATTTGTATACACAAATTATGTAAAAATCCACAGTGGATGGTGCGGTGGTTATGCTAATCCATTTGGATAAAATTGCAAGTTATTGCATCCTTTGTTTCTCATAAATCTTTTTTGTTCATCAGCTCTGGATGGAAACTTGACTGGACGAGGCAAAAGTGGGTGAAAGATGAAGACGCAGAGTTCGATTCAGATGAGGAGCCTCCAGAACTACCATCATGACAAGACTGCACGTTTCTCTATCCCAAGCTATACTTTCTTGTTCTTGATAATGACATTAAAATCTACTTTGTGATACCTGGTATAAAAGCAATTCCATTTTCAATTTGTTAAGTTTATCATTGATCGCTGTAGACATCCTCTGATTTTGATAGTATTTCAAATTCGCCTCTGATTTAAGAGCTTTTGGGGCTGGGATAGCTAGCTGTAAAAAATAGAGATATTTTGCCTCGTCAGAAGTGAACGCACAGTTCTGTACTGAAATAGGGTTATGGCAGGGATATCAGTTCGGGTAAGGACAAAAAAAGTGGAAATATATTTCATGATGAATTTACTGCCTCAGAGACGCATGGAATACCTCAACATCAAGACAGCAGGTTCCCATTGAACAGCTATAAGTAGGTTGCCAAGAAGTTGAGCCCCACCCTCATACAGTTTGGACATCCAAACAAGGGTACGACATTCTAGTGCTCAGAGAGCTAACAAATAAGAGGTCCAACAGGGGCCATACTCTGAGCTTGTGTAACTCTTATCTATATGTAGGTTGAATTAAACGATGCTCTTACCTCACTGGTCACAACCACTGACTAAAAGTCTAACATTATCCCGTCAGTTTCGCGTTTCCTGGCCTTTACCCTGCTACGCGCTTACCTATTGGTCAGTTTCCCTACTGTGATGTCGGCTGTTCTGTGGTTGGTTTCATTCATTTGGTGGGGACGGTTGCAGCTGTGTGTGTAGGTCTCTGGCGTACTGGTGCACTGGATAGCAGTGGGTTCACTTTGTGTCTGCCAGCGGCCTTTTTGGTGAATGAATTATTTTGTCTTTTTTATTCTACCTGACTGTATGTACAATGGGTAGTGGTTCTTCTTTTGAGCTGACTTTGATCAGTTATGGTATATATACTTGGATTGCAGATTTTACACTTGGAAGAGAGCGTCTGGATTTGCAAGCTGGTCTCTCTTTGTGGTGTTTGTTTGTTTCTTTGTTTGTTCTGGTCTGTTTGTTTTGGGGAAACTTCACGAGGGGAAATTTTGGGTGATTCCTTTTCTTTTTTTTCATTAAGTGGTTTCTACAGTCCTCATTAGGTGAGGTCACTGGTTCTTCGGTAAATTTTTCCCAACACTATTTAAGGAGACAGAAATGTTTTTTTACCATCTAATCTGTATGTACCCCGACTGCCCACATACGATCACGGGGTATCTTTAAAGTGCAAGTTAGACAGCAGTGTTGGCATGACTTCGAGATGCACCATAGTATATACGTGTTTCACCCCCGCTCGTTTTATTCCATCATGCAATTCCACACCCCACCCCTCATTAACATCTATTTTGCTTCTCTGCTGTACCTGAAAATGTTATGGAGCTTGTCATGTTTGTTGTTTTAGAAATCTATAATGACATGGTGCCACATAAGAATTGTGTAGCTGTACTAGGTCGGCCTGTTCACCAGATTAAAAAACGGAAGTCAAATATTTATGAGAATTTAGAAGTTAAGCGCAGATGAATTGGAGATCACGCTGAAAAATTCACTATGACGAAGCCTTTCTCCTTAGTACTAGCGACTTCGTCTATTTGTAGTTGGCTGCATGTGGCGTGTCAGTGCCTTCAGGACTGCTCTGGTGGCCAGTGTAAGTCTACTCTCTCAGGTGCAGTTCCAACTAAATATATCAAGACTACTATCAGCAAAACGTTGTGATTTAAAAACTACAGGACTAAACTACACTTTGGTTGTGACATGGCTCGAGATAAATCATAAGAGAAAAAGCATATCTGTATAACGGTCTACAAAAAAGATGAGGAGGTTAAAGTTTTTCTCTCCACGAGATTTTCACTCTTGTGGCTTTTGGTTCTCCAAGCCTAGGTCTGGATCACTCTGTCTTTATGTGCGGGAGAAGCTCCAAGCGGAACCAACCAGAATTTACAAGTTTTATATGTGGTAGGTAAAAAAGAAGTTTGGGAATACCAGAACCTCTTGAATCTGACTTTAGGAATCACCTAATCTCTGCTTTTGCTGAATATAAATGGTACTTCATCAAATTATCTTTTATGGAAACCATCTTTACTACACAAGATTTAGGGAAACGTGGCTAATACACTTCTGTCATCAACCGATGCTACCTTGAAAGTGACAATTACTCATCAAATCCAAACCGTTGCTATGCGATCTCCACGAGTGCGGTGTCACAAAGAACACCGTGCATAACAACCACCCTTCACAATAGTGACATCACACTATTGTGGGCGCCCTCTGTGGCTATATTTAGACAAATGGGCGTGCTTGCTAACCCAGTAGTCTACAGGTTAGGGGAACTGTCAGGAATAAGACAGAGGGGGCGGGGGGTCAAGGTTTCATCCGAATCGGACTCTTCAGGCATCTTAAAGTTTGGCTGTGTCAAGGCATGTGACTTTATCACACTTGGGGGAAGAACTCAGTGAGTGAGTCCCCTAACTTTATTAAAGTTTAATAAAGTTAAAAATGGAGAAAAGGCAACACCAACAGAGAACAAATCTAAGTTAAACTAATTGGTCTGGGGGTCCCGGGGGGGGGGGGGGGGGGGCTGGAAAAAAACAGATCACCCGTGTTGGTAGTGTCACTAGTCTGGTAACAAAAAACAAAAAAAAATCTTTACTACACAAGACCCAACCATATGGGAATGTACATATTCAGGTCCTCAACAGATATATATCCCAGATGCAAACTTGTTTACAAAATGGGGGTAGTGAGTTAGCTCAGTGGTTCAGGCACTGGACTTCTACTCCCAAGGTTGTGGGTTCAAGTCTCACTGCAGCCTCTCTTTTCTTTTATTTCATTTTTGGTTGTATTGAGGAAGTCTAGAAAGGACCTGTGATGGTTGGCTGGACGTAAAGTCATTCAAACAAACATCCCGAGCAGTGGTAGATTTACTGCTATATCAAAGGCCAATCCTGTGTAAATGTGTAGGGGTGAGATTTCTACCTAAATGCATTACATAGATTCGATTACTACCCTTGTGGTGTAAAAGAACCTTGAGAAAGTCTGGTGAGAACCTCTTACTGGACGTTAAATCAAATCAACCAACCATCTACAAATACCATATACATATAATTATGGGATAGGAATATTTATTTGACATTTCCATTTTTCCATACATGATGAAGAGTATGTGTATATTTACAAAATGATATAAAGGTGAGTGTCCCATGATAGATTACAACATAACAGGCTAACAACATAACCAAACAACGTCTCACTATTGACATTTCCTCGAACGGGATCAAAGCTATACCAATAAATATCACAGATCGAATTTTAGATGTGACTTACAGTTTTGTCTACACTCCGCTCTATCCGTCTTTCTTTACTTTGATTTATTTTTCTTCTTAATTCATGATTTGAAGACTAAATGTCATAAGTTCACTTTGGACATAATAGAGCACAAAAGCAATGCAGATGCAATGTAACACAGAGTTTTATGGTGGAATAACGTTGTCGAACGTCCAAAATGATAGATTTAGAAATGGGTTACTAGGTAGAAAGTCCAGGGGAAAAGACATTCTTCGGTTTTTCAAGGTGCCCACGTCACCACCTTGACTGCGATTGAAGCGGCTTTCACGACAGCAGGTATGCTGTCCTCTAGGTGGGCTTTGATCTGTAAGTTTTAGAGAGATACAATGTGTTATTCCATGTTAGCGTAGAATAAAATGAACTCTACATTAACAAACACTGGTAATAAGTACTGACGGGATCTACAAGAAATGCAAACACTCTCCTTCTTTGAATACAGAATGTTAAAGCAAAGCAATACCAATACATCCTTTATCTGGACTAACTTTACCAAGTCTGTGACATACTGACGATTCACTGAATTGCAGGGATAGGTTTTATTATATCATATTACGCTTTGGATAATACTAAAATATCAAACTATTTCGTATTGAGGAAGAACCGCCTTTAATAATGATAAGGATAAAACCTACCTTGTCGACGTTTTCCAACAACATTTTCCGCCCTTCCGGGGCTTCAGATAGGCAAGTGAGGGCCTGAAAATTACGAAATCAACATGCATATTACACTAGACCATGCCCAAAACACTGTTAAATGGAAGCTTTATACCTGTAACCTTTGCTATTTTAAGATTAGAATAAAGCGAAAATTTATGATTTTTTTAAATAAGTGTACATCTAAGCATAAGCATGAAAAAGATATGGGAAAAGGGTTCACATTTTCCATCCATATACATACATCACATGTTATCATTTGGGAAGTAAAATGGTATTCTGTATGTTTTAAGTACCTTTAATGCATTTAGTCGCACTTCGCTTACTGGGTCATCTACTAAAGAAACCAGAGGTTCTATAGCTTCGGCTTCCAGGGCTGTATATTTTCCTTTCGTGGTGATTGTGATTCTGTAAAATTTAAATCGAACTTCTTTATAGTTACAGTATTTCTTCACATTACTTTCTACTAAAAACATAGATTATGGAATATAATGGGATAGGATTAAACGTCCAAGAAGGATTATGGTTTCGATATTTATCTTTTTGCAATAACTGAATTTCAATATATGTGATTTTAACACATTGTAGTTCGATAACGTATGCAAAACCTTACATTAATTTTACCTCCTTTTTTTTGTCACAAATTATTGATTGTATGGATAAAGGTAATCAAAATTTATGTTAAATAAAGAGACTTACGTCATAAGCGCCCCAGCTGCATTTGCACGAACATCAGATTCAGAGTCCTTGAGCAAATCTACTAAAACGGGCACGCACTTTACTTCTACTGCTTTGTCTTTTCCAGCCAACGGAACACTGAAATGGAAGAAAGCGATCATATTAACTTGCCTGCTAAGTGCACAGTTTACATTCCTATCGTATTCTATGACAAAATATATCCAGGTTTTAAATGTTAACAGGACATTGATGATTAAAATTAAAGAATATAAATAGTGATGGAGGAATTTTGTAACATATACAATGGCTTGAAAACTATAAGCTGGTTTATAATAACATGTGAGAGTTCAAAACTTCTATGATATGCCCTAATTACCTGAGGTCCATGATATCTCTGGCCGCTTTGGCACGAATGACCGGGGAGCTATGCGACAGAAGGCTGGTGAAAACCTCCATGGCTTGGTTTCCTAGGGCATGTTTTGTGTCCACACGCATACAGAAATGCAATGTGTCGAGGATGAGTTCCTACAAACAAATAAAAAGTTTAAAGTGAAGAAAAATTGACAAAAGCTTTGTGAAAAGTAATATATCATTCAAATGCAAAACAGTGGTAAAATTTTGTTCAAACATGTGTAATTGATTAAGAAGCTGTTCCCTTGGACAAGGGGTGGCCCTGAAGGCTGACGTCACACGGTAGCCGTGTAGGCTACTTTATTCGGCATCTGACAAAAGCTAATTTATTAGGTTTATGAGCAATTGCCCATTACACTGCTGTGTTGCGGCTACAGATGAGCATGTTGTCTCCTTCATTACACCGATTGCTGTAATCACCTGCTAACTGGCCGCTGGACTGCCGCCGTATAATGCTCTTTTGTGGTCGTGGAGTCAGCCCAATGGGACACCCCCTTTATATGGGAATCAAAATCTATAAATGCTCTTATTTTCGAGGTTATCAAAAGTAAATAGATTCATTAATTTACTGGCACTTAAGTTTGAATGAAGGTTACCTTAAAAATGATTACACCAATTTTAAGCCCAGGAGGACGTGGCTAGATCAGGTGTGCATCTTTAGGGTAGCAAACGAGGAGTGTACTTATTTTTAATAAGAGTAATCATTTGCAATCTGCTCTTGCTATTTTAAATGCATTTTGCCAATCGCGGTCTTCTTACCTTTATCTCATCATGTTCACTTTTTAGTTTTTGGACGAGTTTTGGGACTAGCTCTGCTTGAACGATACCCTCTGCACCTATTTAAAATATTAAAAATTCAATCGTACACAGTTAGCTATGTAAACTTTTTTCAATGAAACTAAATTGTTTATATATGTGCATGGCCTTTAACCGTACATTCTTTAAAGATCCTGAATGATGATAATACTATTGTTTTTATCATATCAAAAAACAGGTTATTGTAAATCCCTCATTATCTATGCCATTATTATTCTGATATTAGTCATTTTAGTGTTATTGTGTCTATCTTTTTTTGTATACCTGATGGGGTCTCAGAAATCATCTCTGTTGCTTTGTGTGCATTCTTCCGAACAATATCCTCAGAATCGTCGAACAACTTGGAAAGTGGTGGAATGACACCTCCATCGAGGAAGGCGTCGCGCCCAATTGCATGTCCTGTTCAGGTGAAAAAAGATTAATCGCTCGTCAGAATAACGTTAATTGGGACAGGTCTCGAAATATTGAGGGAGTGTTGAAAGAAACCTCAAGCGTAAATAGCTGATGCATAGTCCATCTATTCTAGTCCAAGGACGTTTATTATAAGATTTGTCCTCCATCTGATATATATTAGTTTTTCTTAGTTTACAACAGTAGATTTAATCCAAAATAAATGTAGTTAATACCCACAAACTCACAATAAAGAAGAGTCAATATATAATTATAATAGTGGATAAATATCACAGAAAAATGGGAGAAGGTAGATTCAGAAAAAAGATACATCGGCATATGTGATATGAAATAAAACCTCAGCATGCTATGTAAATATACATACAAATACTCTACCCTGTGCATGAACTGCATGCACTAACGAGATAGCCCAATTCATTTAAGCTACTTACCACCAATTACATAAAAACATTCTGTGCTTTTTTGTCGTACAGACACATCTTTGTCTACCAGGAGCTTCTTTAAACTTTCTGCAATACCTACAAAGCAAATATTTCAGAAAAATAATGTATCACAGTCAGGTACTCCGTATGTGTTAGAGTTAAGAAGGAACACAAAACATGCAAAGTTGAAATAGTTGGTTACTGTTGTACCCTTTGAATCGAAACCTTGATTCTAGATATCTGCCAAGTTTATTTCCCGTCAATTTAAGACTGCCATGCAAACTTTAGTTACAGGTGAGTATTTAACATATCAGTTATCACCCCATATGTCGGTTTTCAATAACATTTCTTTATGATAGAGTAGCTACTGAACTGAATTTAAAAGAACATACATTTCAGAATGCTGCACTATCGACTCCCCAGTTAGCAGTCTAAGATAATTTATGGAATGATAATAATGATGAAAAAAAGAAGATTGATTAGTTAACGAAGATGCCGACAGGCGACGCCATTATAATGATAATAGAAATATAATTGGCCTTTAATATCAACATTATGGAAACAGATACCTTACCTTCTCTGAGAGCTTCTGCAATATGCTCTGGGTCATGAAGATAATCACACAGAGACATGACTGCCCTCTGCCGTGTGAGGAGGTTTGAGTCGTTCAGTTCTCGATTCTGAAAAGCACCCCAATAAATGTAACTTTAATAACATGAATCAAACACTTGCAAGTTGCAGTAGAAGTACTAGAACCCCGTGTAAGCAGACACCCTCCGTTCCGGGCCAAAGTGTCCGCTTACACAGGGTTTTCAGTCTGTCGATGGTTAGGCTATGTATTATATGATACCTTTACCTCAAATGGGTGATATTGTGTCATAAAGACACTGTTAGAACCATACAGATATCCCATAGACGCCCACGCAATTATTTACTTTTTAAACAGGCAAGATAACACTGACAGCTGGTGAAACTCAAAGATATATAGTACCAATTAAAAATAGTATTGATATCAAACTCACCAGACGAGGCAGAGCACGATCTCCATATGCCAAAGGTGTCCTGGTGGGATCCACCAAAGGTGGATACTTCGCAGAGATTACAGTCAGCGCCATCCTTCAAGCAGTCTCTACAACTAGTGAAATGGCAATGAATCCACGGTCCAGAGGTTTCCGCGCCTTTCCCTTCCCGACCTCAGCCTGGGTGTTTTCCGCTGATAGGCCTGTAAAACATTAGTCTCGTGTAATAAGGAAGTTTCAGAGTAGAAATGTGATTGATGATAGATTTTTTTGGGAGCTATCAATTAGAACATATCCACAATTTCATTAAAAAACTAACCTGTACTGGGGAACACACAAGGTAAACAATCAAATGAACCGGATGTGTGAGTGGTTGCTACAGCGTTACTGCGCTTGCGTCACTCTCCTAGCATTGATCCTTCGCTCTACTCCCTGTGGCGCCGCAAAAAGATCTGCTTGAAGAGTGCGCACACTGTATCGCTCGAGTAATGTAGGAAAACAAAAAACTGGAGCGGCGCAGTGTGTATGACTCAAGTTAGTTTGCTTCCACGTCCCGAATGACGCCGTCTGGTGAATGTTGGCTGTACTAGAGGCTAGTTTGCTATCACTCTCGTATTATAGTTCATAGTTGCGAAATAAAATCTATAGAGCATAATATTAATCTGTATAAATGGAAACGATATAACCAAACATATATGTCGTCTTCTATTTTTTTTTATATATAAAAAAAAGTACATACGAAAATTAATTCACATATTACTGATAAAATGGAAGGCGCCGTTTTCAGACAGCGTTTTGCCATCGACTAATGTGGGAGCACTGATGCGACTATGGTTACTTCAGTTTAAATCATCCATTTAGATGTCCAGGTAAGTTTTATTCCTTGTAGAATGGCAAGACAAATATCCTCCATATGAAGAGCAAAGACCAAATCTGACGGTGGTGGATTATTGAAGATTTACGTTTTTACTCAGCTATTGCTTCACACTTTCAAGTTTCATCAGAGTCGAAAGTTCTCTGCTATAATTAGTATAAAGTCAAGTAACCTAGTAATATCAAGAGACGTCATAAGTTTCATAAACAACACTTTATGTCACACCTGTTAAGCCTGTATTCCACCAACAAGACAAAAACGTTGTACAGCGCCCATATGGCGGTTACTGGCAGATCTGCTCTATTTTATTCATCTGTCGGGCTGGTGGAAGCACACACCAGCCGTTTCAGCAGGCGTCGGCTCTCCTGCCATACGTTTCAACAGACGTCTGCTCTAAGTTTTGACGTCTGTTGGAGGATATTGGGGGTCGTTGGAGTGTCACTCCACGGTTGCTGATCGTCTGGCAGAAGAGCCAGTGGAAATGTGCTTCCACCAACCAGATATTTTCAGGCAATATCCCAACCGATACTCCAATAAACCTCCATGAGACAGAATTTGCCTATCTGGCGAAAAACTGATTGATTAGGTTTTTATCGGCTGGAATTGACCATCTGGCCGCTGCATTTGAAGAGTACGACACACGCCCGCGGGTTCTGCAGGGAGTTGCCAACATAGTGTGAGCGATACCCAAAGCCGCGAACAGACATCGAAAATTCCGACACTTTCGATATTTTCGGCAGAATTCTAGCACCATAGCGTGCCATACACATTCATAACATCCATCCTTATCTTTATTTACCTTCATTTTTCGACTAAATGTGTAATTCCTCGGTTATTTGACGTTTTCTGACCGTCCCCGTACAAATCCCAACACACCGACACACTGCTCCACTCGATATGCGGGTTCGGAGCGTCGTAGTGTATCGCCGCATGCCGCG
Organism: Alentia gelatinosa; assembly: GCA_950022655.1. Lineage (NCBI taxonomy): Eukaryota > Metazoa > Annelida > Polychaeta > Phyllodocida > Polynoidae > Alentia > Alentia gelatinosa. Next base: position 34,675,036 of record OX465584.1, read on the forward strand.
CCGCCTATAGGGGAACTCAATCACTATGTAAAATGCGGCTAACGTCCACCAGTCCGCGCCTCGGCTGGGGCGTCGGCTAGGATCTGCTGGAACTTCGAACCCACCAGACGCTCGTATGGCGACCACATGAGCGTCTGTTGGGGGTTCGGTAGAGCTGTGACACATTTTGAGGCCATTTTTTCCAGATGTTTCAACCGACGTCGGCTGAAAGGTCGGCTAGAACGCCTGTTGATGTTGAAAAAGCGGTTGTTTGGTGGAATACAGACTATATTTAACTCTTCGACCCTATACTTAGTGTTGATATGAGGAAAAAGGGTTTTGTCATTTTCGTGCACCCTAGCTTTCTGCTATTATCGCCCGACCAGCATAACGTAAATCGATGTTTGAACTGTATGTACATGAATGATATACGTAATAAAAGGTAGTTTGAACTTTGATGTGAATATTTATGCACTTTTGAGCAAGGTTCTGCCTGTTTCTCAAGTTTTTGACTTTTTTGAAAGATTTTTCATATATGAACTCCATATTCCATTAGGAATCTCACAGTACGGGTGGCCTCTGCTGGCTGGCGCAGTTTCAACGGGGTAGATACCAGGGGTATCACCATCGGCTGAATCTGGGCCTGGCTTCCTTGGGTCTCTGAGGCTTTTGCCTTGGTCTCCTGAGCAACCTTTAGGGTGTAATCACACACTCATACTCCGTGAGTTGTTGTATGCCGCCCCTAAACTTGTTCATGTTTGTGACAACCTGGTTGTCTAAATGATTCAGGTACCTTGACATGTGCTGCAGTTCCCAGTTTCCTACCCTATTGGTGCTAGTGTAGGTCTCGTTAGTGTCTTGGAATACACATCCCTTAATGCGGGTGCAACTGTAGCAGTGGAAGCCACCAGTGCAGGCTGCGGTTCCTTCTGCTTCGGTGCCGCCTTGGGGGCAAGACCAGCTGGAGAGAGAAGAGAAGGAAAATCCTCCTCCATCACGGCCCCACCAGTCCCTTTGGCATCTGTGCCTTCCTCTTTTGGTCTGGCACCAGCAGTGCTTGTCTTTGCCGAAGCTTCAGACGAGACTGCTGCCTTTTCAGGTTCCTTAGAGGATTTCTCCCCCTTTGAAGTGCCAGAGCTCTTGTGGTCAGGCTTCACCTTCACTGTTCCTGTCCAAAGTTACACTACTTGGTGTCTGGCTCCTGTCTGACTGACCAGACCACGAGTTGTCCTCTGAGTCACTGGACTTAAAGGAACCCTTGGTCTTCTTTAGAGCAGGCTTTTTCTGTGGGCACAGCGGGAATGGGATTTGGCGGGGATTGCCAATGCAGAGCTGAAGAGTTTGGTAGATGGTTGGGTCATGAGCCTGATGGCTGCTTCTACCGGTCCTGTGGTAACACCTTCCCCAGGTCAAACCCAGGCTGGAATTGGGACTGGACTGCGACTTCTCAGCGCAGGCCACTTTGTCTGCCACAGCTTTCGCCTCAGCAGCTTCCCTGGCTGCGGAGTTATGTGTTTTCTCTGACGGGACACAGTCTCAGACTGGGATGTTTGAGCCTGATCTGAGGAGGTAGGTTTAGCCGGCTGTGAGGCTGGTTTATCACCCTTCTCCTTTCGCTTTTGGCTTCACCCTTTTTTCCGAGGAAGCAGGGGCAACTACCACCTTGTCGGTAGAGGGACCCTCTACTGACAAGGTCTACATCCATGGCAGTTTCTACCTCTGCAGGTGCGCCACCGCCACCATCTGCTGACCCCTTAAGGCCTGGGTTTCACTCGGAGAAGGTGTTACCACAGGACCAGTAGAAGCAGGCGTCTGGCTCATGACCCAACCATCTACCAAACTCTTCAGCTCTGCATTGGCCATCCCCGCCAACTCCCATTCCCACTGTGCCCACAGAAAAAGCCTGCTCTGAAGAAGACCAAGGGTTCCTCTAAGTCCAGTGACTCAGAGTATGACTCGTGGTCTGGTCGGTCAGACAGAAGCCGGACACCAAGTAGTGTAACTTTGAGGGATGTTTTACATTCATCGAAGGCAGGAACAGCGAAGGTGAAGCCTGACCACAAGAGCTCTGGCACTTCCAAGGGGGAGAAATCCTCTAAGGAACCTGAAAAGGCAGCAGTCTCGTCTGAAGCTTCGGCAAAGACAAGCACTGTTGGTGCCAGACCAAAAGAGGAAGGCACAGATGCCAAAGGGACTGGTGGGGCCGCGATGGAGGAGGATTTCCCTTCTCTTCCCTCTCCAGCTGGGCTTGCCCCAAGGCGGCACCGAAGCAGAAGGAACCGCAGCCTGCACTGGTGGCTTCCAGTGCTACAGTTGCACCCGCATTAAGGGATGTGTATTCCAAGACACTAACGAGACCTACACTAGCACCAATAGGGTAGGAAACTGGGAACTGCAGCACATGTCAAGGTACCTGAATCATTTAGACAACCAGGTTGTCACAAACATGAACAAGTTTAGGGGCGGCATACAACAACTCACGGAGTATGAGTGTGTGATTACACCCTAAAGGTTGCTCAGGAGACCAAGGCAAAAGCCTCAGAGACCCAAGGAAGCCAGGCCCAGATTCAGCCGATGGTGATACCCCTGGTATCTACCCCGTTGAATCTGAGCCAGCCAGCAGAGGCCACCCGTACTGTGAGATTCCTAATGGAATATGGAGTTCATATATGAAAAATCTTTTCAATCGGTCAAAAACTTGAGAAACAGGCAGAACATGTATCAAAGGCCCCTTTCATGATAAATTCACCGAAAAACATTGGTGCATTAACTTCAGGTGACTGGTCTGGTGCGTCTAGGATAGTGCTTTGGTACCTGATTTTGAGGGTCACTATGGCAACCAAAGAAAGTAAAACCCTTACAGATTGTTAACTCTATTTCTTGAAAAATATATTGATGGATTTTCCCCTGAAAGTTTGATGACCGACCACTGTAAATTCATGTTATTCAAGAAATTTCTGTCAAAAATGCAATTTTCCCTGACAAAAAGAAGGAACGGTTGCCATGGCAACCAAAATTGGAATAAACTACAACCGCAGCCTGCACTGGTGGCTTCCACTGCTACAGTTGCACCCACACTAAGGGATGTGTATTCCAAGACACTAACGAGACCTACACTAGCACCAATACGGTAGGAAACTGGGAACTGCAGCACATGTCAAGGTACCTGAATCATTTAGACAACCAGGTTGTCACAAACATGAACAAGTTTAGGAGCGGCATACAACAACTCACGGAGTATGAGTGTGTGATTACACCCTAAAGGTTGCTCAGGAGACCAAGGCAAAAGCCTCAGAGACCCAAGGAAGCCAGGCCCAGATTCAGCCGATGGTGATACCCCTGGTATCTACCCCGTTGAAACTGCGCCAGCCAGCAGAGGCCACCCGTACTGTGAGATTCCTAATGGAATATGGAGCTCATATATGAAAAATCTTTCAAAAAAGTCAAAAACTTGAGAAACAGGCAGAACATGTATCAAAGGCCCCTTTCATGATAAATTCATCTAAAAACATTGGTGCATTACCTTCCGTTGACTGGTCAGGTTTGTCGATGACAGTGCCTTGGTACCTGATTTTGAGGGTCACTATGGCAACCAAAGAAAGTAAAACCCTTCCAGATTGTTAACTCTATTTACCGAAAAATATATTGATGGATTTTCCCCTCAAAGATTGATGACTAACCACTGTAAATTCATGTTATTCAAGAAATTTCTGTCAAAAATGCAATTTTCCCTGACAAAAAGAAGGAACGGTTGCCATGGCAAACAAAATTGGAATAAACTACAACAATTACAGAATCCCAATGGAATATGGAGTTCATATATGAAAAATCTTTCAACCAGTCAAAAACTTGAGAAACAGGCAGAACATGTATCAAAAGCCCTTTTCATGATAAATTCACCTAAAAACATTGGTGCATTACCTTCACATGTCTAGTCAGGTGCATCTAGGATAGTGCCTTCGTACCCGATTTTGAGGGTCACTATGGCAACCAAAGAAAGTAAAACCCTTCCAGATTGTTAACTCTATTTCTTGAAAAATATATTGATGGATTTTCCCCTCAAAGATTGATGACTAACCACTGTAAATTCATGTTATTCAAGAAATTTCTGTCAAAAATGCAATTTTCCCTGACAAAAAGAAGGAACGGTTGCCATGGCAACCAAAATTGGAATAAACTACAACAGTTACAGAATCCTAATGGAATATGGAGTTCATTTATGAAAAATCTTTTCAACCAGGCAAAAACTTGAGAAACAGGCATGACATGTATCAAAGGCCCTTTTCGTGATAAATTCACCTAAAAACTTTGGTGCATTACCTTCACATTGTATCTTATTCTGTGTTATGTATTATACCGTCATAGAGATTTGTTATTTCGTTAGTTGTTCGTTAATCACTATATTATAAGAGCCTAAATGGGCATTGGATCGATGATACCTGCTTAATAGCACAATCTCTTATTTTTGAGTTAAAAGCTGCCTGTGAGTAGCAAGCAAACATAAGTCCTGTCTTCTGGTATATCGTCTTACATTGTTAATATGTTTGTTGTATTACTTCATAACAGGAAGGTGGTAGACCGCAACAATACTGTAGCGAACTTGACTGTATAAATAAAAAAAAACAAAAAAAAAAACATGACTGGTCAGGTGCCTCTATGATAGAGCCTTCGTACCCAATTTTGAGGGTCACTACGGCAACCAAAGAAAGTAAAACCCTTCCAGATTGTTAACTCTATTTACCAAAAGATATATTGATGGATTTTTCCCCTCAGAGTTTGATGACTAACCACTTTTAAGTCATGTTATTCAATAAATTTCTGCAAAACATTGCAATTTTCTCTGAAAAATAGAAGGAACGGTTGCCATGGTAACCAAAATTGGAATAAACTACAACAGTTACAGAATCCTTATGGAATATGAAGTTCATATATAAAAAATCTTTTCAATCACTTGAAAAGTCTTCAAATGACTTTATATAATGAATATATAACCTATTTTTTTAGTGTGAAGTTGCTCTCAGGAGCGTGGGACTGAAAGGGTTATGCCAAGAGCGATGCCAAGAGCAAGGTGGTGATCCGCATTGACCGCTCGCCCACATATACCGTGACACACACCATCAACATGGAAAAGGCAGCCACTGCAATGCGCTGACCATGAGCAGAGACCGAAAATTCTGACAATATCGGCACTCAGTGAATAGAGAACTGGGAGCTGTTTCAAAAGCCGAGTGAAGTCTCGCCAGTAGCAGATCACATTTCAAAGCAAGACGCCGCAATAGCAACCCTCCCATCTCCCGGTGCGCAGTGATTGTCGAGGTTGCCACATAAATTAGCGGAGGCGTGGGGGGGAAAGTACACTGGCCACCAATGCAGCATTTGCTACAACGAAATTCAAACGCCGGTATCGGCGGATCGGTGCAGCCGTCTTCTTCATATTTGGCACGATTATAGGATATATGTATCCCTTACTCGGGTAGAAATTTCATAGCTTAATTCCTACAGGAAGTGGGTGAAAACTTTCTATATACGTAACCAATGATTGGGTCGACCGTCTCGCCCACAGCAGCACCACAGAGGCACTAACAGCGAGAGCCACTTCACTGATGAAACGGGTGCTGCCACTGTTGGTGCCGCTTGTGTCCCAAGTGTCATTCACGCTTGAGTGCACCTACTAATGAAACGCACACTACCGCTGTGGTGCCACTGTTAGAAACGAGACTTAGTAATGCGGATGAACTAGATATAAGGGGAGATAACGACGAGGTACTGAAACGACGAGGTACTAAAGATGCTTCTATTCATAAATCCAGCATATTGGTGGAACAGCTTAAAAATGGGTTATTAGCCCTGGCTGGCGGTCGTTGACCATGAACAGATCAGCTGATGCTTGCCGGCGATTGGGTTTTGTAGGCACAGGGATGGCCAATGGTGGGTGGGGCCGGCCATGTAGAAGCTACTCAATGTTATGAGCTATTCGATCAATCAGATTATAGCCGCCGGTGCAAGATTTGGGCCAGCTATTGCCGCCAAAGGCCAATAGGCGACCACAAGGCACCCGGTCGGGCCTTGTGCTGGTTTGGTTTGGTGGAATAGCCACTTATGGTGATCTCAGCTTGATCTCAGATTGCCAATACTGAAATCTCTCCTACCCCCATATGACAAGTATCAAACGGTCCCCCATTGTGATCGTTTGGGCGATCATTTCACCTACGATCATTAGCGATCATCACAAGAAAATAACACCCATATCCAGCAAAATGGATGGCTATGATGCTGCCATCCCTAAAGATTGTCATGTCTTGATTGTCATGTCTGAAAAACACTTTGCCCTTCAAACGATCGCTGTTAACGGTCGTCACTGCTGAGAAACACCCTCAAGAATCTGGTGGGATGGGGGGGGGGGGGGGGGTGGCTGTTCCCCTGAAGCAGCAACTAGTACCACAGCAGAAGAAGTTTGTTAATTTTGAGCTGGACTTCATGGTATGTAATCTAGCATTCTCGAGTGTATGCCTCATCCTCGGCATTGGTGAAGTCGGAGGACCCCAGAGGGGATAACGTTGGTCGTATCGCTTGCTTCACTGGACACGTTGGTGGAGCTACAAAGCAGTGCCAGTGATAGCAGTGATAGATTGGCAGCTTATATAAATGAGGAATTGTAGACGGAGCCTCAGGCTGAATTACGCTATTCTAGACTTATTACTGTTTATGATTTACATTTATTACACATTAGAATGTGAACTTGAATCATTTGACGTTTTAAATACCATGATTGATCAATGTTTGTACACTGTAATTCTTCTTTTTCTTCTTTTTCTAATTTGCATGCTTGTTACATTTTATATACTTGACAATTCCTTATGGTGATTCTTGGCAGTAAAACGTATTCAGCCCAAATCTACCAGGGTAATAAGTAATCAAATATGAGAAGGATATAGGGGCACGATCAGTTTACTTTGAATACTCGACCCACGTTCATTTCGGTGCTCCGTTCGTTATGGTGCCGAAACTTGTGAAACTTTCAGACTGAGTCATTGAGTATGTAAAAATAGAGTTTCGGAGATTTGTCTAAATTAAAAAAAAATTGCTTTAAAGTATACAATCTATTCTTAGACAAACAAACGCTAGATTGGTTTGGAATGGTAAAAGAAAGTGGGGCGCAAGTCCCCCGTGCAAAGCGGCGGAAGACAAAGGCGGAGAGAGATCGGCAATATGGCTCTACTGCTGCCAATTCAAGAGTTGAATCAAGAAACCAAAGAGGGGTAAAAAGCAAGGGCAAGCAAATTCGAAGTACGGAAGATGTCCAGGGCGAACCCTGCCCTAATGTATCGGTAAGTTCAGATAAAATATTAATTCTTTATTATGAAAAATGGTATCTTGTTTGAATTGCAATATCGTTCCTATTTAAGCAATTAACAGTCAATCAATACACTTTGATTGCATGAAAATATATTCAAACACATTGGCAACCTGTAAAGTTTGGAGGACTCCGAATCGTTTCCAATATGACTTGAGAAAGGCTACTTAAAGGCATATTAGACAATTAACCTTGAAAATCGAAGGCTATGTCATATTCCTGGAATTCCAATATTATGATCCAAAAGTGGAGTAGAACACATTTCTAATTGAAAAATCACCATCCCAGTTTTTCAATCAGACATTAATATAGTAATATTTAATACTATAGAATATATAGAAATTCTATAAAATTCGATTTCAAAAAGTAAAACCATGTCATTTTCTTCAAATTCTCACAGAATACAGTAAATGTATACTACTAGTAACTACACATTTAGATTTCAAAAATCATTAGATTAGCCATTGAGTATTGGGTACACGAACCTCACGGCCGGAAGTACGAGTTCCTAATGTTAAGCATATGGAGAAAAATACTGGGGTGAGATAATAGGTTATATGTATCCCTTACTCGTTTTAAAGTTTCATTGCTTAATTCCTACGGGAAGTGAAGTTCTGCATTTGGTACAACGTGTCCATAGTTGTCTTTATAATAGACCTACAACACCTTTGGCGACATTTTACGCTTCACTGGCCACCAACTGTTGTGACTATAGCACACCTCACGCCATCCTACATGTTGTAGATCCATGACATTTGGCGGATCCTCTAAGATCTTAGCTCTATAGGACACTGACTGCTGAAACATGTCGCCCATAACGATTGTAGCAAGGAATTGTAGAAGAAGGGATAGCAACGATGACTTGGAGCGACCATATGGGCCAATATCTATGTCTCCCTATTGTTCTCCTGGGACCTGTTTCAGTAGGCGAACACGGCCGTCGCGCTCCAGTGATCACACCTTTGCTCCCTTGGTGGGCGGGTCACTGCTAATGTCCCTCACTCCCTCCTTCCCTCCTTCCTTCCCTCCCTCCTTCCCTCCCGCCTTCCTTCCCTCCCGCCCTCCTTCCCTTCCTCCCTCCCCCTCCTCCCTTCCCTCCCTCCTTCCTTCCCTCCCTTCCTCCTTCCCTCCCTCCTTCTTCCCTCCCTCCTTCCCTCCCTCCCTCCTTCCCTTCTTCCCTCCCTCCTTCCCTTCTTCCCTCCCCCCTTCTCTCCCTCCCTCCTTCTCTCCCTCCTTCTTCCCTCCCTGCATCCTTCTCTCCCTCCATCTTCCCTCCTTCCTTCCCTCCCTCCTTCCTTTCCTCCCTCCTTCTTCCCTCCCTCCTTCTCTCCCTCCTTCTCTCCCTCCCTCCCTCCTTTCTTCCCTCCCTCCTTACCTCCCTGCATCCTTCTCTCCCTCCATCTTCCCCCCTTCCTTCCCTCCCTCCTTCCTTCCCTCCCTTCCTCCTTCCCTTCCTCCTTCCCTCCCTCCTTCCCTCCCTCCTTCCCTTCTTCCCTCCCTCCTTACTTCTTCCCTCCCTCCTTCCCTTCTTCCCTCCCTCCTTCCCTTCTTCTCTCCCTCCATCTTCCCTCCTTCCTCCCTCCCTCCCTCGTTCCTTCCCTCCCTCCTTACCTCCCTCCTTCCTTCCCTCCCTCCTTCCCTCCTACCCTCCCTCCTCCCTTCCCTCCCTCCTTCCTGCCCATCCGCCCGCCCCCCCCCCCCTCCCTCCCCAGGTCCACTGGTTCACTAATCAACCCACTGATCTCAATCTCAACCCTCCATCTCCATACCCGTTTTCCATGAAAATTGACTTAATTCTATATTTTCTCACATAAATAATATATAATATAACTCCCAAGTTAGTGTTTTATACTTTTAAATGACCTGAATTAACCCAGTCTCCAAATTTCAAAGTTTGTGTGCATTGTCAATGCCGGTCACTGAGCCTCCGTCAGCCACACACACACCCACCCACCCCTCCCCCCCTCCGATACAAATATGGTGCTAATTGTTTTGAGACAACCACATACCCTACATACATGTTCTATATATCGTTAGAAAGGCCTGAAACTGTACTACAGGAAACATTTTAGATCATTTGGATAGATTGTTTCGTTAGTTCTCAGCTGGCAGCTCAAAAGTATGTTGTTTGATTTTGAGCTGCAGGTACATATAAGGGGTACATATAAACTATAATCGTAACAAATATGAAGAAGAACGGCCATATCGTTCCGAAAATATCGGCGTTTGAATTTCGTCATAGCAAATACGAGCACTTCCCGTCGGCCTCCAGGGGGAGACAGAAAGAACAGCCAAAACTCCACCACACTACAGAGGGAGTGAAAAAGAACAGCGACCAACGCAAACACACAGGGAGTGAAAAAGTCAAACGCTGATATCTTCGGAACGATCTGTCCAATCTTCTTGATATTTGGTACGATTAAATGTCATTGCTTAATTCTCACGGGAAGTGGGTGAGAATATTCCATATGTACGTAACCAACGAGAGGGTCAACCCTCTCACTTACAGCGGCTCCACAGTGGCACTAACAGCAAGAGCCATTTGACTGATGAAATGGGTTCTGCCACTGTTGGTGCCGCTCATGTCCCATGCGCCGTTCACGCTTGACTGCACCTTCTAATGAAACGCAAACTGCCACTGTTGCCAACAGCGAGACTTATAGCTCCTAGTGAAACAGCCCCCTGGTGTACATGGAGAATAGTACATGTATGATGCAATTTAAATACTGAAGGGTCTGCATCACTGTTTCCTTTATAAGAACAACAATCATTGAATATTATTTTCAGTAATTGTTACAAAGAAAAGAAAAACTAGGTTTTCTCTGAATGCAGAAGAAAAATTAATCAATTAATAATTCACATGCAGATGTGTATATCTCTTCGAGTGCTAACTATATTTTTGGAATTTTTTTTCTTACTTATGAAAAGTCACATGTCTCATGTTCCTTAGCCAATTTTGGTATTATTTTTGTGGCATTGTTATAATAATTCATTGATTGCAAAGCAGACATGTCGAATCTTTCTTTGTTCCATCTTTTCATTAGGAAGATAGGACTTCCCTGGTGTTATATATGTTACTCAGCTAAGAAAACATTTCAAATCATGTTTGTAACTTTATTCAAACCCAAATTAGGGTATTTCATGAAATTCAGGCAGCCATATTGGATTTACACTAATGTACATGTACACTGTGACTAGGTATTCTTTGGTGGTTGAAATGAATTCACCACCTCAGAAAACATTCATCTGGCATTTTAAATCACGTTTTTACCTCAATACAAACCAGAATTATGAAGTTTCATATATTTGAGTGGTCATTTTGGATTTATGCTAATTTGACCTACTTCCTCCACTTTTCAATTTTCATTCTGGCAATATGTAGGGTATTCTGAGGACAATGCCACTGAATAAGATCTATTGCTTTTTGTGGCCGGTCAAACCTTATTTTGACTGGAATATTGGTTAGAGGGGTTTTAGGTAAAGGACATTCAAGGGTAGCATTGCACAGCTGATCAGACATGACATTGCATTCATAACATGATATAAAAATGTTCAGGTTATTTAGTTGTTTTTGTTAACAGATGAAGCAGTGCGACGCTGGTTCCAGTGCCATGACAGCGAATAGGTTGACAGTAAGTATGAAAGTACCTCTGATTGTTTGGATGCCCTTCCACGATCCACTCAGGCACTCTCAGAGTCTGCTCAACTCTGTCGGCACCTATGATCTGCTTGGTGAAAGAGCAAAAAAGGTATTTACAGCTGTCCCCACTGACTACCGGCCTATCTCCAAAACCACGTCGTTGGGAAGCATTGGCTGGCCTGTTTGTTGTCGTTCCCAACCACCGGCCAGCCCACACTGAAGCAGTAGGCCGTTTTCAGATCTAAATTGTTCCAAGCCGACTGCAAAGCGTCGCTTGCCAAAATCTATTTGAAGAGAGAACTTTTTGTAAATGTGAATTCAGTAATATACGAAAACTGGCTTACTGTCTTTGCACATCAAAAATGAGTGGGTATTCAAGCCGGTGCTAGCCCCAGCCGCGCGCTTTGTGGTTGCCTGTTGGTCGTTGGGAGCAGTTCCCGACCCAAATCTCATGTCGGCGGTGATGATCAGCTCAATGAAAGAGCAAAAAAGGTATTCACGGTCAGCCGCATTGAGGGAATGCTGTCAGCAAAATGAATGGTCAACACCCGCAATGCACTCAGCCATGGGCATAAACATTCTATTTTAAAGCATGCCATACACATTCATGACATCAAAGCTTATCTTTATTCAACTTCATTGTTTGATTAACGGCATTATTCCGCGGATATTTGATGGTCTATAAGCTTTTCTGTACATTTCCCAACATGGCGGCACAGTGCTCCACTCAATAACTGGGTTTTGCGCAGCCTCAGCAGCGCAGTGTATGGATGTGCATTCGACCCGCCACCTATTGGACGAACAGGCCGGATGTTTCAACCAAGGTCTACTGGAAGGTCTGCGCCATGGAATGTCTATTGCAAAAATTTTACCTAGTCACATGATCATGTACCCTGTACGTCACAGTGTACCCTAGATACATCATTGGTAGCAGCGAGCAGTATGTATAGGTATGATGTATAGGTAAGATACGACCATAGGTATATGATAAATTGGTATACGATATATGTATTCGATTTAACATGCTCTAGGACATTCTTATACATTACATTATTCAGTATATTGGTAATTCTTATTTAAAATTTCAGGTCAAATTAGGGATATTCAATAAAGGAAAGGCCTCTACTAAAATACAGAGAGGTTTGTATACTTATTACATACCGTTTTCATGATGTTTTCGATAAGAAATTATCCAAGTTATATTGGTCTTCCAAGTGCATTAATTTTCTGATTTTGATTCCTTAATCTATTCAGACAAAGCCGTAAGTGTATTAATGTCTTTTTAGAACCACTGGTGGTTCCGAGCCGTATACAGGAGAGAACTGATGATGACATCAAACGTATTCTGGATATATCCAATGGAAGCCTTTCCAGCAAGTATGCACCTTTAGTATTTGTTCAAATATAAAGCCCAAGTTCATTTATTGATTGAGAATGTGCTTATTTACCAGTACTTATAAATGAACGGTACAGTTGGCCGCCCAACAGGACTCGAATGTAGAAAAGAAGCGGAAACTCACCCCCAGCAATATTCCTTATGCGTCACCGAATGGCTCAGCAACGGATTTAACTGTTTGATTTCCGAGTCGACCATCCACTGTGTTAGTCTTATACAAAACCTTACGCAAGCTACAAAAAGGAATACTAAGAGGCGAACACAACATGGAAATACTCGATAACAATACCACCAAGGGTACTATGCCGAGGGGGCTTCAGCCCAATATGAACCCACAAATCCCAAATTTACAGGTAGAGTTTTTACTAAAATGGGACACGCTGCTAGCTCAATTCGCAGAAAAAGCTTAGGAATTACTGGCATGACAGAAGAATTACACTTACAGCAAAGCGCACTAATCTGTATGACAGCCTAAAATCAAAATGCACGGACACCCAACTCACTCAGATTCAGGAGGATCTAGCTCGTCTGACACAGGAGCAATCAGCACCATGTCAAGCTCATCGATCAGCTGTCGCACATCGAAAACCCGATGCTTTAAAAAGCACAACCTTATACTTTTGTATAAGGGACTCTCATTTGTACCCACCCCACATGATACACATCCGTGCCACATCCTATGGGATGGCCTGCTCTTTTGCCGCAGACTCGAATTGAAACACCATTTCATGCTAACACCCGCTAGGGAACCCTGAGAGGATAACCCACAGTATGGACCCCACCATCAGGCAAAGATATATTCCTGGACAGCTTTGTGGGCCTTACTACTATTATTATATACCTGTGGTAGTATATCCTACACATACTGCCCTCTCCTACCTATGGCGTATTTATACCCGTACGCCACACTGTGACGTACGGGGTATGTGATCACGTGACCAAGTAAAATTTCGCCATTCTTAAGTATATAATAATACGAAAATAGGCTGACTGTCTTCGTATGTCAAAATACTTGGTAAAACTGTTGATCACATACATCCCTCTGCCTACGGCATCGGGCTGTATGTGATCAACAGTTTCACCGCGTATTTTTGACGTACGAAGACAGTAAGCCAGTTTCCGTATAATATGTGCTTCGATGCTGCATCCAGCAGATTCAAATCAAATCTCATTGGAAAAAATCTCCCGTCAGTCCGCATTGCCTCTCCCTCATGGAGGTGTGTGGTGTGTGGCTTTTTGGGGGAAAAAGCCACACACAAATTAAATCTCACTGAAGCTGAGCAAGGTGCACTTATTGACCTCATTAATGACACTATTGTGAAACCGACAAGGGATACATATAACCAATAATCGTACCATATATGAAGAAGATCGGCTGCACCGATCCGCCGATATCGGCGTTTGGATTTCGTCGTAGCAAATGCTGCACTGGTGGCCAGTGTACTCTCCCATTTCCCAGACCATGCGAGCACGCCTCCACTAATTTATGCGGCGACCTTGACCCTCTGCAGCTGTCACGTGACAAACATAGCTGGTTCTCAGCTAAATGATCACAACCTGAGATCCCCCTGTGACCCGCTATGGCGCCCTGAGACCATGACTGAAAAACACCTGCAGCCATTGATCTCCCAAATGGTCTCAGGATCGCTCACAGATCTCAGCAGATCTCAGCTAGCGATCGTCCCGACTGAAAAACAGGGCCCTGGATAACGCCGGTCTTCTCCACCAAGCAAGTAGCACAAGCTCCACCCTAGCTCAGGCTGAACTAGCCCTGGGAGCTGTTTCAAAGGTCGGCAGGGTGCTAAACGAGAGTACTCACCGCCAAAGCGAGAGCTAACAATGGCACTTGAAGCATCGCTGTCGAGGTGGAGGTGCCGCTCGCTATTGGGTATTGGTAGCGGTTTTGCTGCTGCTTTGATTCAGAGTGCCGCTCGCTGTTGCGGCCTCTCGCTTAGAAATGTGACGTGCCGCTGGTGAGACTTCACTCGACTTTTGAAACAGCTCCCTGGTTCGTATTCTATCATGGCTGAGGTGGCCCCCAACAAATTTGGAAAATGAGCTGCCAAAAGACATTACCCAGTGACATTTACTTGTTTATTAAAGGCAGTGGTTTCTTTATTATAATTTTTCCATAATTGGTGCCATGCATAAACTGTAACATTTGTAGTCTATGTTTCAAATGCTTTACTTCAAAGGAGACTACACACATTTGATGACAATGAAAATTACTCTGAATGAACTTTAATATGTTGAAACTTTCACCACAGATTTCGTTAACTAGTATAAATAGCCAGGTGCTCTGTGCTTTTGTTTGCTACTGTATTTAATGCCCAGATGAAGGAACAAGAATTCCGAAGCATTGGCTATTAATTTAAATACACAGTCTACATGGGACTTGAAATCATTTATCAGTCTTATCTTGTCTATTAGTCAAGTTTGAGTTTTTTTCTGGATTATCACTTATAAATGAACAGTATACGAATGTATCAACATTAATAAACAATAAATATATTCTCATAAAATAGAATATTAATGATTCAGTGTCTCGTTTTCCCAGCTTTCGTCAACTTATTGAACTAATTGAATGTATGCATTTTTCAGATCAAAGGGAGATGATGTATCATACCAGTCAGTTGGCGGTGGAGATGGTTATTTCGCTCATCCCCTATCAGCTAAAAGTTCCTACTCGTTGCAGTAACTACATTTTCTTATTCAATCATTCAACCCAATGTGCATTTCTGTCTCAGGCCAGGAATATTAAGTAAAAAGTCATGACGCCAATACTCACATACTTATTGAGGTTTAGCCGATGAAAACGTTGAGAACGAGTATCGGGCATCGCCCTCTGTCTGATGTAAGGCTAATTCTGTCTATGAATTGTTGATGACATACGGCAGAACTTGGCAATGTTGAGCATGAGTGAACTTGTCATCAATATCTAACCTATTTAAACTGTATTTCGTGAATGCCCCATGTTAGATACCTGAAATTCTAGTTATCATGCATCCTTATTCATTATGAGTAGTGTGAAAAAAATCTCCGATGTCACAAAGCCATGGTAGTACGTGTTGCCAAAACCATCTTGCCATTCAACCGCTGCAGACATTGGAGAGTGAACTTGTTGACATCGTTTCATTTCGTATATTTAAGTTACCTAAACTGTATAATGCGAATGCCTCAATATTTGGTAAATATGCATGTTAACTCGCTTTAGTGCATTTATAAAACGTCTCCCAACGCACAAAGAGGTGGCGTCTGCCATTATAAAATCTTCCGCCCAGACGTGTGCTTTCAGCCTCTCAGCCAATCAGAATGCGTTATATCTTCAAAGCATGTAATATGTAGTTCAAAGCATGCAATATGTAGTTCAAAGCACGCAGTATGTATATGGTACAAAGGTACACGGCGTACTATGCAGTATATACAGAATTAGTACACCCCCAGCAGCAGTGTGTATTTACACTAAGTTTGTGCATAGGAATACTTAGGACAGGTTTATTCATGAATTAGGTGAATAACAAATATCAGAATAGTTTATAGCAAGATACAACATCCTTGCTTTTCTTTGGATTCTGAAATCAAAAGAAATCCAGACATCATTTCTCCAGCGAGGTCATATTAAACAAGATTATGTAGTTTTTGTCCAAGGAAAGAAAGCAATTCTACTGTCATTAAAAGTAAGTAAGAGTCACCATGAAAAATGGTACGTGTTTAGGCCTTGCCGAGGCTACTACTTTGCGACGCCAGCAAAGATTCACAAAGCTAGTTTCACCTAAATCTTCAGACCGAAGGTGATGAAATTAGATGTTTGTTAGTGATAAGTTGTTTGTACAACCAGGCAGTGCTGGGCTAGTCACTGTTAGCTATTTTGATTTCTTTTGTATAAATAATGACATAATTGGAAGCAACGGATATGTCAAAAATGTTGCCTTCTCTTATAACTGGAACGAACTTCTTTTATCGTGATATCATTTGTTGGATACATAACATCTAATGGTAATTCTCCCCATTGACTTTCTTTCCCCCAGAACACCAGACAATGTTTCTATTGTTGAAACAGTTCCTTCGTCTCCTCCCAAAATTCAGAAAATATCACAATCACTACCACAGGTAATAACAGATTTACTTCCTAAATAGCTATGTTTGTGTAGAATTTAAATATGTTGGTGTAGACCTGTTTAGAAGGTTTGTCTTAAAAAAAAAAAAAAATTGCTTATTTTAGTATAAAATTAACATTGCTTTGTATTAGACATTCTAATTTCTTTCTTACATTTTCTAATTGAAAACGTTCTTGCACATTACAGTCCCCAGATCTGGAAAAAATAGCGACAAAACTTGTCTCTATCATTCAACCTTCTAAAGTCTTTCCGAATCGAAGTAAGTTGCATGATATACACTTGATAATTTTTCAACGCAGATCGATATGTCACACACTTGGAAGAAGTGAGGCCAGCATTCAATTTCTAATAAAGATGTTAACGAGAAAGCCTTTATGACACTATATTGGATTTGTAATTCATTTTAATCTGACACTAATCATCTCTGAACTTTCAAGATTCCAAGATTCTTTGGTTATTACATCATTTGGATATGGTCTCTACTAAGCAATCTAAGTGATAGGATTATGTTTGTTCAATAAAACAGCATTGTCCTGCACAATTGAATTACTTTACACTTCCAGCGTACTTTGAAGAAGTACGAGATGACCTACGTCGACTATACAGAGACAAGTGAGTATGGCAAATTCACTTAAATAAAAGCAGTAATAAATGAAAAAACAATAATCAATGAAACATAACGAAACATTGGATAATGTAAATGAATCTCCACAAAATATTATTAGGCAGTTGGAAAGTTAACTACTCACCTCTACATTTTCACAGTATTTATTCAAAGTTACTTGTTAGGGGATAGTATGTAGAACAGTTCGTATTTATAACATTTAAGCAATTATAAAACAATTGTAACGAATATTCTGTAGAATGTCCACATTTACAGGAATGATTGAGGGAATGGCAGCCATGGCAACCAAATATGGAATTAGATTTCCTGAAATATCTAATGGAATGTGTTACTGCTATGTGAAATTTCATAAAAACAAAAACGCATGAAACAGACATAACATATTTAAGGTTGTTTTCGATTTTACTCACCAGCTTGCAATCTTCAAAACTTTAAAACTTGGTTGTTAACTTGATAGTCCAGGAATGGCAAATCAAAACTTAAATTTCAAAGCAAACTTCAAAACGCCCTAGAATGGGGCGACTCAGATAATTTGGACTGAATACCTTATTCCTGATACTACTTATGCTCTAAAAGTGGACATTCTGTGTAAATTCAGGGCCCTTCATTAGGAACTACACGAATTAACATTTTTGGGCTTAAATTAATGTTAAACTGAACATTTATATGCAGATGGTGTCAAAATGTCGTTTTCTGTAGCTATATCAATGATGTATGTTGATTTCAATAATTTCAATCACCTGACTCATGAAAAGGTTTTGCATAGTTACCATGGCAACAAACCACTAAAATGGGCCATCTGATCCATAGAGACATTTTCTTAATATTCCGTGCCATAGATTGTGCACAGATTGATGACCATATCTCTGTATCACATTTAGGATTCCGCAATTTCAAAATGGAACATGAAGAAATCATCATGGCAGTTCAAACGTAGCCATTTTTTGCCACAATATTGAGCAATAATGCAAAAAAATCGTACACCTAGTCCTGCTTTTCACCGATAGTACCTATCTAAATATCATATTTTTTTCTAATGCACTTAATGTGCGATTGGCTGCATCAAACAGATCGTTACCATGTCCAGTTTGACATTGAATTTAGACTCAAAAGTTACTCTATCAATATTCTTTTTATATAATG
Organism: Alentia gelatinosa; assembly: GCA_950022655.1. Taxonomy (NCBI): domain Eukaryota; kingdom Metazoa; phylum Annelida; class Polychaeta; order Phyllodocida; family Polynoidae; genus Alentia; species Alentia gelatinosa. Next base: position 34,693,291 of record OX465584.1, read on the forward strand.
CCCAGAGCACCTCACTACCGGCCTTTGGGACTGGAAGGGTTATATATATACGTACAAGAAACTTTTCATTTTGTAAATTCTTAAAATGTTTCTTAGATTTGTAAATATATTAATTCATATCAACTGATGATATGAAAATAGACAAACTGATCAAATTCTTAAAATCATCCAGAAGCCGCATGCTATCTCTATGCTCATTCAAATGATGAATTATGATGCAGAAACATAGCAAGACTGATCTCATCTAGTGAAGGATCCTCGCCCATAGCCCTTATATACCTGATGGCTGTTGGTGGACGGCAGGTGGCGGAAACACACAGAACTTTTCTGGCCACTTGACATAGTACTGGATAAGTGTCGGTCCTCATTGACCACCACGATAGAGCACAAGTGACTCCTTTGGCGTCCTGCTCACTTCTGTATCGCTGGATCTCATCTTTTACTTGTTCATCTGGTGTTAACTTGTTTCCTGCTTCTTCTGGCCCACTGAGTACATCAGCCAGAAAGCTAAGATCATCACCTGATATATCAGTACTGATTTTGTTTGATGAGTTGCATCTGTCCCTTTGTTCCCCTGGTTCGGGTTTGATGTTCAGCAAGCGCTCCATTGTCGTTAAGGTGTTAACAGCTTCTCTGTGCAGACTCATGTATGCTGCTTTCTTAGCATCATCATCCATCCAATCAAGAGATTTCAGCCTTGGGTCTATAACAGTGGCTGTATATAGTAGTTCCTTGGTGTCGTTGTCTGCATAGATCAATTGGAGCTCTTTTTTCAGTTTTGATTTCATTCTCTTAATGATGGCACTTTCTGTATTGGCCGATGTCAATTGACGGTTCACCAACTTAAAAAGAGTCGGTAGAATTAGAGAAGCAGTTGCATTGCGGGATGAGGTCAACATATCCAATGCTGTGTGAAATGATGTCAGTATTGTCACTACACCAGGAATTATTTCACAATCATCAGGGTTTTCAGCAATATGTCCTAATCCTACGTTGTCATACAGGTTCAACAACTTCAGTAATATAACCCATTGATCCGCCTGGTAGAATCCATTTGCCAAGCTTTGTAGGACACGCAAAGAACATATTTCCAGCACTTTCTCTTGATTTTCATCTACATGATCTAGGAGACCTTTCAAATGTGTTGTAATGAGATCTTGAATTTCACTCTGATGTAAACATTTGGTAATAGCTGCATTAACGGTTGCTTCAAAGCAAATTAATGTCCTTGTCTTTGAACTGGCTTCAGAATGGGATGATGACTGCACGACAACTGGTACTTTTAAGTGCCATGATTCAAAGATGATCTCCAGTTCAGAAATGGAACTATTCTCAGCGACTGTTTGGATGACATTACTTTTTAGCTTGAAGTCTTCTGTAATGTATGACGCTATCAAGGTCCAGTATTCTTTACCTGTTGGAGAGCGGAGTGTTGGGTTGGGTATAGACCAAGGATGTACTATGACTGTGTGCTGAGGAGCCTGCAAGAAGCCCTCAACTTCTAGTTTTGTCCTAGTTTCCTCTAAATACCGTTGAAAGATGGTGTTCTTAAAGTACTCAGCAGATGGCATCCGGTACATTGGTTCCAAAACCTGAATGAGATTAACCAAGCTCCGACTTCCAATTTGAGAGGCTGGTAGTAGCTCGCGGATGAAATACCTGGACAGGGCATTTGTTATTGTTCCCAAACGTTCAGTACTGATACTCATTCGGTCTGTGCCAAAAGAGGGAATTCTTCTCCTACTGCTTACCTCTGATGTGGTAGTTGTTACATGATCAGGGGTACTAGCGTATATGGTTGCTGTGCCTAGTAAGTTGGTGTTGGAGATCCCAGTGTTTTGAACACCAGGAGATACGGGCAAACCTCCAGAGGGGTCCAGTGTAGGCTTTCTTTCTCTTTGCTGTACCTCCACTGCTGCCTGTAGGATCTGGTTCACGCGTTCCATGCAATCACTAGACGCAGCTTGAGAAAGCTCAGGGTCATGAGAAGTCAGTATCCCATCAATACCGTGGTAGCGGGATAAGTGATTCGCCAGGTTAGTTGTATTGCCGTTATACTTCATAGTACTCTGACATAATCTACACACCGTCTCAGCTTTGTCTAAATACTGGCCATCTGCCGTTGCATAAAATCCGAAGTAGTCCCAAACAACGCTGCGCTTACTTTTACTCCAGTGCTCAACCATGGTCACATCAGTCCGTGGCAGTTTTGCAGGAGGTTCCTGGGGACAGTTTGAACTCATGGTCAACTCGGTGGGTTCAGATGGAGTTTTTGGGGATGCATTATTTGGCAGGCCTATACCGTGGTGGCGTAGGTGGTGGGCCAGGTTGGTCGTGTTCCCTGTATATTTGACGTTCTGATAGCACACCCGGCAGATAGCACAATTGTGGTTTTTATACTTGCCATTCTCATCCGCATCAAATCCAAAGTACTTCCATACAAAGCTGGTGGCGCGTTTTCCCCAGAAGTTCAGCAACTCGGTCTGGTTGGAGTCAGCCATGATTATATGAAGTCAGTATTAGTCGATGGAATACTGAAATAATCCACTTCTGGAATTATGCTCGCGCCTCAGTATAAACACCGTCACAACCAAAATGCTAAAGCCTGATATAGAGGGCTGAACCACAATATCGCCTCTGTATGGATTATTTGACGGTTCTTGTATAGCTCCTTATTGAAAACATGTCGCAGTCACTCTCATATATGTGCAACACATGAGACCTACACCAGTAGAGAACGTGTGCTTATTGTGCATAGATCAATATAAAGTGTATTCACAGAATCGCTTTCGCCATGCTGTCCTCGCTCAATCTGCCTGTGTATCCGAGTCCAGAGAATCCGGTGCACTCCCCCGAGATGTGCTATATCCCTATTCAATACTGCTAGCGGCTGTATGAGCAATATCCAGCGGCTGGTATAGTCCCTGACACGTTCTGTTTCAATATAAACGTGCTCCCTAAAACTGCATCATGAAGGACGTGAAATATCGTCCCTGCTTGCATGCCCCCGCGGCCACTTCTCCGATGCTCGGGCGCCGATGCTCGCCAACACCAAACAGCACTCCGACAACAGCGAATCGATTCACCAGCCAGCAGTCCCCTCCGTAACAAGCCACGCGATTGGCTGACTGCTCTATCCCCACACTGCAGTGCGCATGTGTCATCCTGCTATTTTTAGCTCGCCGATTATCGGCATTATCAATCACTATCAGTCGATACGGCTTCCCGGACACCAGCACTGTGCGGTAATCGATCGAGCACCGCCTGGCGACCGGGCGCGGTATTGATCCTGCTGTGCCACGTATTGGCCCGGCTTAATGGCGTCCGATCGATGACACTCCGCTCAATAAACCGGCATTCTTTGCGATCAATAGCAATGTGTTGGCAAATAAAGCGTCAATCCCCTTAGCACCGCTAGTAATATATTCTCTACATAATGACCTCAAAATCATCATAAAATATGTAACCTTGCCAATAAAACTCTGATTTAATTTACACCAACAGTCTCCTCCGCATCGTATAAACTAATGTTCAATATAAAATGAGATAGACTACATTGATACGTTCAGGTGGTTGATGTTGTTTAACGTTAGAGAAACAGCCAACTCATATAAGTTATAACGGCGAGGTTGAAACGTTCGTATACATACACATAGTAATATCCTCGCGATTTGCGTATAGTATCAACTACATGGAGAATATAATCATGCAGATCACAATCATGCTAATGATGTATTCATTATTCATCAATCCAAATATAAGTTCTCAAAGAAAAGAAAAATAGGCGCCGATATTCTGACGCACTATTTTGTATTCTACTGAGTAGAATATGGCTTTCCGCATTCTAGTCAATAGCGATCTGTAGGCTCCATAGGTTTAATACTGAGATAGCGTATCAGGTGGATGATAAATGTACCTCTATCTAGGTTGGCTGGGTGTTATATATGCGGTGATATCTGCATTAAGGAAGGAAGTCTGATAGGACACATTGGACGCTAACCTACTCAAACAAACAAACAAAAATGTAAAGAATTAGAAAAAAAAAGATGGTGCAAACTAGCATACTTTTTTCTCTTTATGAATAGGTAAAAAAAAATACCGTGGACGTTAATGTTTCCCAGAAGCAGATAACATATAACCTGTCATTTTACTTTCAGCAACCAGATGGAGCAAAGTGTACCGATACATCAGGAAATAGACCAGAAGAATGACCTCCGGATGATGGTGACATCTGGTGCAGATGATCAGAACCACCCGCCACTCCTTGCCTCGATAGATCGTCAACTCCGAGAAACTCGTGAGTAATCCGTCAGAGCAAAACTTGTTCTCACCTCGGTAAATGTGCAGGGGTGAAATTTCTACCTACATTCACCTCATAGATTTGGTCAAACCCAAAGTAAGTGTAATTGAACAAATTGGACTTTAAACTATCCAAACAAACAAACGAACAAACAAACAGACAAACAAACAGGCATCACCATGAAGATAGTGGAGGCATCACTATAGAGGTGTCAACAGACCAGCATAACCGGATGCATCTCTTTTATTTTATTCAATCGTTTATGAGCCATGTAGAGAGGTAGCTACTGGGGTTAAAGAGCAATGCACCGCGCTCCCTTACCACAAGGGCTCGTATAAGTCACTATCCATCCTTTGAAGAAACATGCGTCAAACGTCATGTAACATGTAGCTATACGGGAGCGTTCATTTTTACTGCGGGGGGTTGTGGTTAATATGAGGGTATTTGCCTGGGGGGGGGGGGAGGGGAGATTTTATTTTGAGGTATTTGCCTTTGGGGGGGGGGGGGGGGGGGGCAATTTCAACGATTCACATTTTTCAATTGACCCACACAAGAGGTTCTGGAACTGTGTTTTTGCTCACCGTTGCTGCCCCTGGCGGGCGCCGGGTCCTGATGTATGGGCGCCGTGTGGCCATCAGCTGGCTAGAATAGGTGGGTTGGTGGAATAGCGCGGTAAAACAAGAAAGCATTTTCGGCTGGCCGGAGAGCAGGCACTGATAGAATGCCTAGTTGGTGGAATACCCCCTTAAGTCAGTCAAAGATGCACATAGAGACGTCAAATAAGAATTGAAATATGGGGAAAGACACAAGGAATGCTCGGAGGGTCATTAAAGATGGACATTCGGCAGTTTTTGTGGTTTGCAGTTTTTGTGGTACTCCATTCGCTGTCCCACGAGGTGTCCCAGAAGCGGGGTTTTACTGTATATATATATCTGTAATCCAACCCATATTCTTCAGCGCTTGGAGAATAACGGTGCTACGGTGATATTTTCTTCTGATGCCGGTATTTGTATTAGCCCACATGAAATGCACTTGCTGAAGTGCCTTCATCAGGGATACAAGTTTTTAGACAAATGACGGAATTTCGACATTTTATATACACCGGCAACACTAAAATATGTATTAATTGGTAGCCCTTCTGATACAAAATAATGTTATAACCAAAACTGTTCTAATAATGCCTACCATCAAACCAAGTGGAAAGCAGTTGAGTTGTACTTGTCGACCAATTCATCTAATGTTATAAATGTTTATTTTTTCATAAGTGTTTTAAATTTCCGATATTTTTCTGTCTCGACTTTCATCACTGAACTTCATGAGGTGTCATTATTATATATATATATCTAGCCCGCTGTATTTAAATCGAAAGGTAACAAGGAGTATTGATAAATATCTACACCATCTATAAATTTGATACTCTTGAATGTTCAATTATCTCCGAAATACACCATGAAATCCACTCTACTTTCCTCTTTGAGTCTAATTATATGTACCGTGCAGTGGCAGTGAGTCACCGTCCTGGAATGAGTACACACCAGATTACACATAACTTTATAGCAGCCGTTCGTAAAACAACCACTTAGAGCGGTGATGTGGCACAAACTGGCCGAACAGACGTTTAGCTTCCCATTCACTACACATCTCTCCGACAGCTTTTGTGTATTTGAATATGAACTAAAGTATATCCAGATTTAATCCATAACCAGGAGCTTTCATCCTTTAGGTTTAACTATCTTTTCCTATGGCCATGAAGGGAAACCCAAGTCAAGATTAAAAAGATATTGATACCGATCGCGATGTATTATAGTTAAGAGTTTATCGCAGACGTTCAGACGAGGTTCCACTTAGGCCTACTTGTTTGTTCAGGATAATGTACTGAGGGCCCAGTTGAGGGCCCATCTGTATACCAGGAAGTTACACTGCCCTAGTTTTGCTGACGGTGACTGCATTAGTTTTAGTGAATCTTGGCTCATACGAACATGTCAGGCTCACGTCAAGCAAATATTTACAGATAATAAGTATTGCCATTTTAGCCTTACTTTTGTTGTGAACAGCAGAATTACAGAAATTATCTGTTATTTTCTTGTATCGGTGTTGCAGGATAGATCCAGTGGTCTATTCAACTTCTTAAAACTAGATCAAGAAGGTTGAATTATTATATACAATATACATGTACACCACAGGGATGTCCTATGAATGAACTGCTGAGTCTATGTAGATGGATGTACCACCTGGTGGACTTTGGCTGCAGTTCCCTGTTCATTAAATAGACGCACCAAAATTGCCTCCCGGCCGCACAGTTCCAGCGACCAAAAACTGATAAATCAGTTTTTGCCGGGTTGGAGAAATCCCAACAGGCCAGCAAGAATATGCAGTGGTGCCGGCTTGAAACCTAGCTGGTGGAACAGCATGGGATGACTATTTCTGCTGGCCGGTCACCCAGAACCCCAGCAACCACTCAGCAACCTCGAGGCGACGTGCTAACAAACACCAACAGGCATTGATTTCACCTTGCAACTAAGATCCGGCACCTGGTGGAACTACTGACAAACTCTTCCACCAAGCAGCCTGATAGCTCATCAAGGCCAGGTCTGCTGGCAAACGCTGTATAGTTGGTGTGTGGTTGCTGTACCATAGTTTTGCCTGGTTGGTGGAACATGCGCTTTATTATAACAAATCTATCAATACCAGTGTAATTCCAGATAAACAAGTTTCTGAAAAGTTGTCATGGCATACTTTACTGGAGGGTTTGATATGACAATTTTTCTACAAGTTAAATGATTTTCCAACTGAATGTAGCATAGGCATTACAGTTTTTGGACATTCTCGCGACCACTTTAGTATTGAATTATCTTTATACAATAACACCTAGCCTGGAGAAAGATGCACTATTTTTAGACATTTCTCGAACATATCCTCCCAGTCTTTCAAGATCTAGAACACATGATCCTACAAATGTACCATCAAGAATGAAATGGAGATGCATGTATTTTATGTCGGGAAGGTTACCGCAATCCTAGAACGACTAGATTCCTTCTGGGTGACGTTTTCTCTATTTACATATGTATACATTTATTAATAAATTGTTCATAGGATCTGGTCGACTCGTATGCGTAGTTTGTTTCGTCTACTTGTTCCAGTAAAACATTCAGTCGGGATAGTTTTTTCCACAACAGAGGCAGTACAGTTACCGACATATTAGTATAATTCTCCATATTACCTGTAATGCCAGTGCCCACGGCCATAGTTGATCTGAGTATTTCATCGACTGGATCTACATGTAAGGGGGCTGTCCATAAAGGATATCATGCTATTTCTAACCATTTTTGACCAACAGGCAGGCCACTGACAGGCAGTCTTCTGAAAGAGGTCTGCTGGGGTGGACAGTAATTACCAATCTGTTCACTCTCTTAGTCGCCTCACCTCCTCATGGTGCAGACTAGATATGCAAGCGTAACGAAAGCGGGTGGGGTGGGGAGTTAGCTCAGTGGTAAAGAGCACTGGACTTGTAATCCCAAGGTTGTTGGACTTTGTTGGTTTGAGTGCCATTGCAGCCACTTTCCTCCTTCACCCCCAGCAGTGGTAGATTTACTGCTATATCAAAGGCCAGTCCTTCTCATACCATGTCTATATGATGTGGGAAGTAAAAGAACACTCACCTTAGTAAATGTGTAGGGGTGAGATTTCTGACTACATTCATCTCATAGATTCAGTCAAATCCAAAGTAAGTCTAATTGAACAAATTGGACGTTAAATTACCCAAACAAACAAACAAACTTCTGACAGGCAGGCTGCTGGTAGGTAGCCCATTGATAGGCAGATCTCATGCAGGTAGGCAACTAACAGGCAGATAAGTGACAGACAATCCCTGACCAGCAGTCTTCTGACTGGTCAGCTACGGTTAGGCTGGCCAATGACGGCCACAGGCAGGACACGAGCAGACAGTCTTTGGTCTTGCAGACCACTGACAGGCAGATCATTCACAGGGTGACCAATGATGCACTGGCCACTGACTTGCTGACCAATGAGAGGCAACACCCTTATATGTGGGCATGCTTGCTAGTGGGTAGGCTGTTCGATGGATGGGAATTTGGTAGGTGAGATGCTCAATGGATATATCTTTTGTTGGTCAGGTTGGTGGTTAGGCAGTTTAATGGGCTGCTAGGTTGATATGCCGTTTTTGATTGTCAGGTAGGTAGGCAGATTTGCGTGGGTAAAGCAAGTACTCCACCAACCAGGGGCTAGCTTCGGCCGGTATCTGTATGGTTGTTGCTGGCAGATTTGGCGCATCGCTGGCAACGTCTGCTCGGTGGAGGATCTGCGAGCTCATGCGATAATTTTACCGATAGTAACGCGGGACGATAAGCCGTCCCTATTAGGTTAACTAGTTTCTCTAATGTATTCAGATTAATCAAAAGTATTTATTTCTATTCTGATATTACTTTTTATAAACATTTGCAGATGTAAAAACCCTACATAGTTGTTAAATGGGAAACTTGTTTTTAGCTGTCTTAAATATGATGTTATCACAATAACTCTGCTTGACTGTTGCAGAGGAGCATTCTGAGAGGTCTAAGGCAGCAAATGAGGATTATCAGTGCAGTCCAACTAATGGTGATGCAGCACCTGAGAAGATGGAGGTGCAGAAGCCTCCCGAACAGGCCAATGCAAAATGGCAAACACAAGACGGTGACATCAAGACATCACTCACACAAAGTGATGACATTCTTGGTGAAAACCTAGAATCTGGTGTGCCAATGGACGCAAAAAGTATGCTGGAATGCAATGAGAAGGCGATGATAATGCTACAGAAGCAACAGCAACATCAAACAGAAAGGATGGTCACTGATTCACACCACCACCCTGGTCATGAAATTGTAGGCTGCCAAGCTCACGTGGGATGTGGGTCTTTAGGGTGGCAAGAGCCAGGTGGATATAGTTCCATATCTGCAGCTCCAGAACAGGAATATGGAATACATACTGATTCCCACGGACATGCACCTAGGCATTGCACAGCGACGACAACTCGGGAACATTCACGGGGCGTCAGGAATGCTTACTCAGCTCTAGCCGCTCAGTCCAGGACATGTGTGTTTGCTGGGAGTTGTGGATCCGTCAGTCATGACCACAGCTACCTGCCCATCACACACCAAGATAATTTGCCGTCCCATTGCAACAGAGTGTCGTCAGGGAATGTAAGTTCTTTGATTAATTCTTTTCTGATTTGATACTTGATGTTTAGTTTAAGATACCTATATTTTGCAATTAATTTGAATTGATTCAGTTATTCACTGGTAAACAATTCATTTGTAAAAGTGTATTCAATTGTTAGATTCGATCATATTTTTCCTAAATGAGATCAATAACGATAGATTCTCTAGCTATGCATGCAGATAATGTTCCCGTAATGTTGATTACAATTATGTTTTCATAAACCACTGTCCCACATGTATGTCCATTAGAATATAAACCAAGTTCTGCTTTACAACATCGAATCTGAAACAGGCCATTGTCATGCATTCGTCTTAATCACCCTAGATTAGGTATATAACTCCACATCTATCTCACAATTGAAATAACCTTTGCTACCAACTCTATTGCCCACCCAAGAGCCCAAACATATTTCATAAGCTCGATACGAATTGTGCACGTTAACGTTGTTTAGGAAACCTTCAAATAAACCCATCTTTTTTAAAACCTCGCCAAAGAACAGATCAAGGAAACTGGTACCTCAGAGGTCACTTAGGCAATAACAATATGTGAAATCTAATTCAGTCAAGTCTCATAGATAAGTGAGTATTCAGAGGTGAAAGTAAAATGTAACCACAATAAAGATAATATAGGAAAACAACGGATCTGGTGATGTTGACAATGGTGATCTACCACGGGCATAGATATTGCACTGACAAGATCAATGCACTGATGTTATTTGCCCATCGATAGGTGGACCAGGAAGTATCAGATAAGAAGAATCTCGCCACCGATAAAGCTAATGCATTATCAATAATCGCCATAGCACACCTCGACATTGATGCAGGCAATTCAAAAGAAGTGCCGATTGAATTATTTACGATTTACATAGCTGTATATGTTGTTTGACTGATTAAAAAAGCATACCTCTAGTATAAAACGTTACATCTTTCTCAGAAGCACCATATGGTATTCTCATTCGACCCATTTATTAAGGGAATTTCATTAGCTACTAATCTACATACATTTGATAAAGTATCCCTTTTTATCGCAGACCAATTTAATTTTAGTTGCTGTATGGGATCTAAAGGGTATATTTTAGAATCCATCATTGGACGTGCGCAGATGTTGGGCACACACAGAGGTAGAATTCTGCCCCATCTTCTATATTTCACTTTTGTAGTAGTTTAAAAACATGGGGACTCATAAGTTTCCTCTACAAATACAGGCTGCAGTGATAACTGAATACAACTACGGTGTTGCGAACATGAGTCCGCAGAAACATCCCCACATGGCATACCAGAAACCCAGGAATCAACATAGAGTATGTAAACGTGTTTAATATGTTGTCAGTAAAGCAAAAGGCTCCCCGCATCATAGTGACAATGCTAGTTGAAGTCAGTTATATTGCATTGTATTGAATTGTATGTTAGATTCATGAATTTACAGACCTAGGTGTCTTGTCCCACCTTAGCACAGCCAGAATCATATTAGTGCCAACTACCTTATATTGATTATCACAAATTTTGGTTTACTGATATGATAAAGGAGTTGATAATGCTTCCATTTTTGCAGGACTCAATCCCACTTGACCTCCTCGACATGTTGGACCACGAACCAGGACGAGGCCTGTTGTCTGGAGCACATGATCGCCTATACCTTTCGCAACATCCACTACCAGATATGCCTTTACACACGGGGCTTCGGCTGGAGCCCCATGAATCCGATGACTCCCCGTGCTGGGTGCCGAGGCCCTTGACCCGTCCTTTACCCATTAATAATTCAGCAGAAAGCTGTTTGAGTTGTGGGCAGCATTCTTTTCGGCCTCGCAAAACCTTACCAAACTTGTATTTCTGAGATAGTAACAACATATTGTTTTTGTAAATTTCGAACTATAACTATAAGGAGCACCGTGTTTGGCGACTCTACCTTTTGTTTGTTTTTATAGTGACCATTTGCCATTATAGGATTTTCTGCTTGTGGTAATGGGAGTAGGCGACAATCAAAGCAAGTCAGTGACTCGTTATCATACATTTTAACTTTATAAATTTATACTACATGAAGCATACATTTATACGACAAGGAATACAGGTAAATGTGAGATTCATATTATCAAATCAATACTTTTAGATAATAGGTTATAAAGGCTACTTGTTATGAAGAACAATTGCCATACTCAACCAAAGGGCTTCTAATATAAGAATAATTCATAATTGCGTTTCCAATTCTCAGCAACGCATCCTATCATTTACGGAAGTGATGCTCGGTAATGCGCAAGCTGTTCAAGTCTAAGAAGGATGGTATTTGTAAGAAGGATGGTATTTGTTTGATATGTATTTTTATCGGTTCCTCCTATTTGTTTAGTCGTATATCGGGGTGTGGTATCGGCGTTGTAAATATATATGTATCTGAAACATGAATTGCTTAAACAAGATGATTGCTAACAACTAGTGGACAGATCTATTTCGTATACACCTTCAAATTAATTGTGCCAACGCTAGTTTCATATATGATCTTGTGATTTATACTAAATGTTAATCTATGATAACATGGATACGATGCAGTAATTTTGTTAAGATTAAACTTGATGTGCAACCGAAGACTTGTAAATTTTATCCTGGATTGTCCTCGATTTCCTGAGGTAGATTATGATCGGCACGCCGGTTGTTCCCGATCACTCCTCTTCCCGATGAATTTGTCGGGTCAATGACAGTCGGTGTAATTTTGTCGATGTTCGCATTTAAACCCAATTTTATTGCTCTCCAGACGACCGCTTTGGCAGTACTGGCACAATGGTAGGCTAATTATCGATTTTTTGCCCGACCCTAAAATTGTCTATGTTCGCACTTTCCCCGAGTTGAGCCATTTCTGAGTGGGCCGTTTAATTAGTAATGGCTCGTACATGGCCGACAAAGGCGATCATATATTTGGAAAACGTTTCCCAGTGTCTTAATACATCGACAAGAATTTCACCAATCCATTCTGACCATCGGCTCGTTGAGAATCTCTGACATGTAGAAGTTGTATAGGCTCAATTATAAGAATGTGTTCGTTTCAGAGATGATATCTTTAAAATGAAATGTTTTCAAACAAAAACAAGAAATGTATTTATCCTACTTGGCAATGAAATCAAGAAAGACACAACATACAGATGGTTTTATACAATGTTAATAATTGTCTAGTATAAGAAACCTATTAATAGTATGCTTTACATGACTGATATGCTTTTGTTATTGGTTATACGTAAAAAGACGGGTTTATGGGCCAGGCTCAATTGCAAGGGGGCATCAGCAGATGTACCCATCGCACGAGGAATTTCTATCAGCGCCCTAGTCAGATATGGTCTGTTCCTTTATCATCTGTTATCCATTGTCTATATATTGGGATACAAATATGCCGAATGTTCTTGTTATTCTATGTGCGGCCAGTAAACTGTCGAATAATGCACACAGATACGGCCTACCGTTGTCTGAATATTTTTGATTTTATCTGCTTCATACGCCACTGCTTCATACGCCAAAGCGTACTTTATTTTGGTGTTATAGTCAATGCAGCCATGACTCAAGTACATTTCATGCACATGACATCAAGCAACCTTCTTTGCATTAGCTATAGTATATATGATGTGATTTTCAAGGAATTCAAACTAAAAGTAACACTGTAAAAATCAAGAGAAATTAGAACCAATATGACAATCCTCTTGCAACAAATATATCGTTCTTTTAAGTTTTTGCTTTCCTATCCTTTTTGCTCTGGCCTAATTTTCATCTCTGCATCTTTTATCCTTTGACAGAGAAGAGTTTTTCAAAATAGTTCAGATACAAACACCCGTATTAGGATATGAAGATAATTAAACTCTTAACACTAATAGATTAGTAGAACTAGTAGATTTAAATTACTCTCATCTCTTTTGTATTGAAATCAATAGAATACACATATCTTATCCAGATATATCTTTCCTTTTAACAGAAACTGACACTATTGTGGATGCAAACAGAGATCAACAGCTGTCATAAATTTCTCCATATCTTCCCATATAAATGCCATTCACTACACGACATCATAGGGCGTTACATCAGGGGGTAACTACCCCCAACTATTTGCTGCTGCAAAGATGTGATCAGTTGCTTGAAGTATTGTCCAAACATGAGCATTCATGGTATCAAGAGTGCTGAAATTCTGTTGCAGCTGCAGGTACCGTTATCAAGCTGCTATGGTGAAGGCCCTTCGTTGCGCGCAGCATGCAGTTGGCTCTTCTTTTTTTCTCTTTCTTCCTCTCCAAATTGAATACCTCCAGTCATCGGGTTTCTAGTCAGACTAAACACCCAATATACATTGTGGTGTCATTTTATTGGTAATAGCAAGAATACACTCTGTCACGATTAGACGATAGAAAGGCAATCGGCAACCAATTTTCGAACCTACAGAAACGCTGCTGACTTGTTAATGCTACCTCCACAAATTTACCCTGAAGTCAAGGTAGTATTAATAGACAACAATCGATGGTTTTGTAAACAGGCGGCCGTAAACCACGACGTCAACTTCGAGTGGTTTACAGAACCGCCTCTCCACAAAACCATCGTTTGTTGTTTTTATTATCCATCTTGTCCAAGATATTAAACACAGGTATTAGCATATCAAAGGATATATCACTAGAGACTATGTTTTAGCTATATAGAACAAAGGGACTATTTTTCCGTATACCATGGCTTTGAGGCCGTATGTAATGGTTTTTAATACGTATACCATAGTTATCGTATCTGTTTTTAAACAATGGATAGTGGTTTACTGATTCCCAATGGTGACTTTGTATACCATAGTTATCGTATCTGTTTTTAAACAATGGGTAGTGGTTTACTGATTCCCCATACATTCCCAATGGTTACTTTGTATACCATGGATAATAGTACACGATGATAGGCTATTATAGCATACAGTGAATGAAGAGACGGACTATTATTAGGCCTACATATAGATATAGGCGCCTATTGATTCTATATCAACTCATGATATCAAACATCGGCCCATACAGCATATTAATTTGCTTCTCATTTCAAATTACGCAGATTCCGACTGGTTGGAATATCATGTACATACACAAGTAAATCATTCAGTTCTACTTTTGTTGATTAGTATGCCTACACATTCAACCTTTTAACCATAGAGCATCCCATTAGTGTAATTTAAAGGGATTCAGTTTTCCCGACAAATGACGGAATTCCAAAGTTTCCTAAACACTGGTAGCACAGCCATGTTAGATTGAAATTTCCTGTTGAATTTGACATTTATCTATCTTCAAATACTAACAGTGTAACCAAGAGAAATTAAAGGATATATATATCGATGCATAGCCACTAAGTTCCAAAATAATGTTATTAATTCTCCCAAGTCTGGACTTTCATCCCTGAATTTATAATAGCTGCTCAGTCTCAGAGATGACAATTGCCCCCTTTCCCAAAGCGAAGTGTTATGTATGTTTTCTCAGTCTCTTTGAGGCAGTAGATCCTACATGAAAATATTTCCAATTTTGTTCATGACCACAACTGACATCTTTAATCTCCAACAAAGCATAGTGGAACGAGGCCAAAATAGAGTCTAGTCTATTTTTTGTTTGGAAAAATCTTTCCTAGTATCTCACATTCCTCTTCCTCATGGAGGTGTGGGGGATGTTCTGATGTAGAAAAAAATCACACGTCTAAAAGATTCTAGTCTATTTTTTGTATGTACTTTGTAAGTGTAAAGAAGTGTAGATTTAACTGTTAGTGATCTTAAGTAAATAACAATGTTGGTGAAGAAGGTTCCTTGCGTTTTACAGCTCATTGTGGAATAGAAACAATGAAAACCTTAATGCTCAATTGAAGATGTATAATTCGCTGTAAAAAGAATATAGCAAGGCTAGCCTTGGTGAACGAAATTTTCACCGCAGGTCCATTCCATGTAGCAGCGATAACTGCAGAAGAAACCCATGAGAGTGTCTAGGGTTGGCCAATACACCATGGATTTGATATTGCAGTGATTTCACGAGACGACACACGAGCGAAATTATGAAACAATCAGACGACGGTTTGTCTTTGTTCCTCACTAATTCAGCCTTGTAGGAATCTGTCAATCTATGGTGTGGCGTATGTCACATACACATTGTTGTCATTTTTATCACCGGTCGTATATTCGCGAATCTCTCTGTGTTTTGTTTAATGTTCTTCATGATGCTCTCGGGTTCAAGCATCATGTACAATATGTTCTGCCAATCTTCACGCCAGCGGAAAGGCACAGTACTTTGCATCCACATTGGGATGTCATTGTTTGAAGCCCCGGGAAAGAGAACTGGTCGAAACCGGGTATTCCGTGAGTTGAGATTGACGAATTCATTCTGCATCATCCGATATATATACCGACAGCACCTACAACATGCAAGAATTTGATATACCTCATATCTTAACAGTTTTGTACTTCTAATTGCGATTCACACAACACATAGCATGTTACTTTCATTCGATTGTATATTACATTGCCTGCTTGTTGTACACCACACAATGGACGGGATAATTGAGTACCGAATTGATACTTTCTACATAGGACGTCAATGGGTCCTCCTTTCATTCATTTACTTTGGAAATATAGGTATTTATTTTGTAAAATATATAATACATATTTATTCTGGATCGGGTTCTCGGGGCATATATATGTCATAATTTGGCCTTTCATTCATCCACGTATTTGACAATCTTTTCCCCTTTCTTTCCCATGTCTATAAGATGCTCGACCGGAAGGATCAGGGAAACAGGAGGGAGATCGAAGGGCATCGGAAAAGCAAAATAGGTACATGTACATATGGTTTAAGAAACCGTGCAGATTAAAGCGATAACATGACGAGACTGAAAAGTATTAGTTAAAACAGATGGATGGACAAACTATTTAACCTATCCAAATCATACCTTTTACAATGATGCTATTGTTAGGAGTGGGTTTGCTGTAAAAGCCTTCGGAAGACCTCAATTTTTGGCTCTTCCATTGCATGTTTTACTATTCTGGCGGCTCAAATGAGAAAGGAACAAATCTTCCTTTGAGAAATACCAGTCTGTGTAAGGTGTGTATTGATGACCGGCATGAGCAACCTGAGTATGGGCCTGCTGGGGTGAGTAGCAAATCTCCTTACCGTCTTGGTCACCATGCCTCCTTGTGTGACATGCTGGATATGCATGCATACACAACTAAAGTATCCTCCTTTAAATAAGGTACGATCTAGGATTATGAGTTCCCTATGATCTATGATCTATGTTTAAAAAAATGAGGAAGTCTGCAAAAAAATCCTGTAATGGGTTGGCTGGACATATAATCAAATAAACAAAACTGTTTTCGCTTCGTTTGGTTGAGTCAGAAATAAAAACCCAATCTTAAAGGTCTTGTTTTGGGGCCATCCATAAAGAATGTACACAATTTCAAATGACCTAATACACCAACCTCAATCCGGTATGCAAAATATTAAAGAAAGCATACCTACAAAATCTCTCAGTTATAGTTTGTTTTTCACTGGTAGAATGAAGATTAAAACCAACCTGGCCTGTGTATTTTGCGCTCTTGTTGAATGGTCGCCACCGGAATGATCCACGTCAATTTTGTATTGTGGTGTAATGCACACCAGAACAAAATCAGCCTCAAAGTAAAACAGAAAAAAACGAGAATTTAAATAATGACGACTATGACATCCTAGTTTTGCTGCCTCGCCCGCTGACTGTAATCAAGCTATCTAGGTTAAAACAAAAGTATATAGATTATCCCGAATTTACAGGAATTCTGCATTTTTTCATTCTTAAGATCAATGTAAATCCGAGGAGAAAATAAAAAGGCCACATCAGCTCTCACCTGAGACCAGAAATTTAGTTAGATAAACTGAAAATGCTGCTCCCCCTACACCCCTGGCATACATTTTTTTCATTCATCTTTTTTAGATTTCTATATCCCATCCTTATATGTATATGAGAGGCGATCTTTGAGGAATGAAGTGAATTACTTTTACGTTGAGAACTCCAACCTCAAAACATAAATTTAGAATTTTCTAAAAACCTCTACTGGAGACATTTTTACATCTACATTCTAAAGTGAATCAGATAAACATAATTAGATGGTTCGTTGATTACCTGCTGAAATTTCGTATCCATCCACTGATACATATCACGGGAGAACTCCTTGATTTCAGCCAAGTCCAGACTTGGTAGAAATCCATTCTTCTTTAGGCAGTTGTACAGGACAATCAATTCTTTTTTATTACTTCTCGAAGAGTTCCCATTTAATGTGTAGGTTATCAAGACCTTGATGGGGTTCTTTCCTGTGGGAAACACAAAAATGTCATAATTGTTCTTCTTTAGGGAGATGGTGACAATCCTGACAAAATTGATTACCTTTTTCTATTGAAATGTAAAAGATATGATCAGACTGTATAAAAGATGCACATTTGGGGCAAATTGGGTATGAATAAATAATGCATACCAGTATGGTTCAGAAGCAAAATGCTCTATATACCGTACATGATATTGGTTGTACGTTTTTGAAATATATACAACATGGTTTAAGTAATAAAAGTTGCCCAATGAGATTCAGGATATGGGTCAATTCTCGCAGCTATGAATTATCAATATCAATAATCGCATGCTTAGGCCTACTAATCAATCAATGCAGTGACATCACAGAATAAGAATACTATCGAGGTATTGCTATGTTCTCATTAATAGGGAGATCCTGACTGTCACACTAATAAACATTTACATAAGACTTTTTTCGGATGGCTTTAGAAACAGGAATATGCTTACCCTCAAAAGGATTCTGTCTGTAATTTTTGTCAACGGAAAAACTGAACCGCTTCGGGAAAGGTTCCTTACGTAGGTGCGAGAGCTCGTCTTTTCTTTGTTTAAGGTCTTGACTGGACAGTGGCCACGTGTATCGTTTAGGGCTGGCTAGTGGTCAGAACGAAGTAAATCAGGGCTTTATAAAACAGTTGTTCAATTTCAGAAAACGTCATTCATATGGAAATCGTATAGAATTTTTATTTTAAAGACAGCTAAACCGTCATAAAGTTAGCGGATTTCAAAGCAGCGTCTAAATGAATTTGCTAATTTGGAAGATTGCCAGGTCCGTTGTTGAATTATACAGCCTATTCAATAATTTAAAGTATCGAATATCTATGTTTAAATCCAGGAATCGTGATTTTCTTGTTAAATTATATTTTACAAAAGAAGTATTTCAGGGACATCGTCTTTGGCTCATGACGATTTCATTGCCTCCCTTTTGGATATTTTTTTTTTGCTTTATTTTTTTAAAAGAAACAACTATTCCAATAGAATAGACGGTGATAACTTATAAAGATGAACTGAATCTGATGAAGTTGGCTGAGAATCTGACTCATCTAATTTATAAATATGTATTTCATACGCAAATTTAGAAATATTACTTCGATCGACTCTTATAATTATATTCCCATAGAATGAGAAGAAGTCAATCAATAATCCAGTGGAAAGATTATTAGATTGCACGATAACGGCCAGGTATATAGTTGCCAATAACATCAAATCATTACTAACTGAAGAAACAAATTGTACCGGTACTCTATCCGATTCCTTCATACATTTCCCTGATAATGATGTCTGCTGTCATTTCAAGCCCGATACTTTTTATTTTCCCATCCAAGTTCTCCATGTATACAGCTCTAGATCAAAATACACGTGTCCTACTCTTGTTACCTTTTCTTACAGTAGGCCCTATACCACATGTTCAGGAAGGTGTTGACATGAATTTGAAGGAGTGTCTGACTGCAGATACCTTTTATTTCAGGGCTGCAACTGATACCATAACTTAATGTTACCGGACAAAGATATACTCCAATAAGCTATATGGGGTTGGATGGGACAATAGTAATCAAATTAAACATTCTTTATACACTCTCTCAATGAAAGTATATTTCTTCACTGAGTTCATTTGAGAAACACAACATATTCACCTTTTACTTTTTCAGAGGGGAACTCGGGACAGGATCGTATTTGGTGTTCCTCTTCAACCTCTTCCTTATCGTGTGCGGGGAATTCAGTCTGTGAAGGATCACCTGGGGAGACTGTTGGCAATGAATTGCACTGTGGGCCCACGTGGATAACCGTGTCTCGTAATTGATGCACAGGTTGCTGTATGGCTGTGATTGAGGGAGGAGCTGATGTGTCCATGGGGCTAATGCTAACAGCCTCCTCACGTTTGATGACAATTTCACAGTTCTGACTGGCCTCAACACCAGACATATCAATTTGACGGGGAGAGTGGGCAGCAAAGCATTTGGGCACATTGCTTTGTTCTAGAGCTTCCAACATTGGCTGAGACAACGATGCGAGATTTCCCTGCCCACGCATTAAGACCTCTGTGAATTCTGCAGGGCGGTCTACCTGACATGGTTGATGGAGACTTTGTTGAATCCAACTATCATTCCGATTCAAGAGAGAATCCTGCTGGTATTGTGGCTCCATGCTGTCATTGGCGTCCAAAGAGTTTCTTAGTTGGCGGCCAAATCCTGGCACAAAATCCTCATCTGTTCGTTTATTGAGAAAGGGAAAGGCCCCTCTGGCGCCAGACAGTGGCTTGGGATATGCGCATGGCTTCTTTAAGTTTATCGGTTCCTTCTGGTGATGGGTCTGGTATTGCTGAAATGTCGTTGGTGTCTGCCATGCCATTGGAGGAGCACCATTTTGATCAGGCACGAGGCGTTGCAAAAGATGATGCGGTAAGTTTTGACGTTGTTTATCAGTTGGCACATATACAACTTGGTTGTGGTGTGATGCTGTAGGATATCCTGGCATAGCAGTCCTACCTGAGTAGTCCCACTGTTGGCTTGGCTGTGGATGATACTGTCCTAGCGTAGGTCTCTCCTGAGGTGCGGGGATGAACATCGATTCTGGACCGTATTCCCGCCTGTTTCGCTCTTTTATACCTAGATGTATTATGGTAGAAGATTTTCAAACATTAATGATCTCATATTCCACAATACCTCTCAGGATGAATACAGTGTTTGTTCCTCACACAATATGACCTATGTGATATAATTTGCCATGATAATGTTCCATATTCTAGCTTAGAATTTGCAGGGATTTCAGGGAATATGCTGGGATGTCGACAAGGGAACGCTTGAAATCAGGGATCTTTATAAAACACGAAAATATCGTCCCCAGTATTCAAAAGCTTTGATAGAACCTATGTGTCAACCCAAAATTATTTTTAGAGCCCCATAATCCCTGTTCTCCCTGTAAATATGTGCATTATTACTTCCATGATCTTGTGGGTTTCCCCTGACAAGTTGCCAATACATAAACCATTGGGTATCTACCATACAAACTACTTTAAATGCATAGCTAACACCAGGAACCAGCTTCATACTAGACTCTCCCATGCAGATATTTGGTAGAACATCAATAGGGCATAATAAGAGATAGTTCTCATTGGAGAGCACAGACAACGTAGTAATATACCCACTCACCAGGGGCTACAGTTACCATCGTTTTTGAGTCCCAGTAAGAGTCATATTAGGTGGTGGTGGGGGGGGGGGGGGGGGGGGATCATCACCGCAAATTGCCAGGGACTTTCTTCAAGAGCTGCTGACATGCCTGAATGTTTTATTATTCAACTTATTTTATGTCGATTGAAACTAAATATATGTTTAGATTAAAAAAAAAAAAAATCAGTCACATTTCTTAATGAATTCAAGATCTAATGGTGAAGAGAAATGGATTCTTACGCTCATATTTTTTCTGCAAAATATCTAAGACATCTAATCTTCGGATTTTACTAAGGACATCCATGACTTGGTCCAGGTCTCCTCCATCAGTACGTTGTATATACTTTTCAAACATGATAATTGTGTTGCTGCCAGATTCATGTCTTAGACACTTTATATGCTGTAAAAGAAATATACATCATTCAATGTCATAAGTGTGTGACTTGTATGAGGGAATTATAAACTTTATCCATCCTACTTCAGGGCCTAGAAAAATATATCGGTGGCCATGTTACTAAATTACTGATTATACTCATAATTCAGACCAACGGCAGACACAACTTGGATTTTATTTGCTGTGTTGCTGATATATAGAACAATACTCTCTCTAGCATACGGAGAGTATACGGGATTAAAAGATAAGTATTAGACAACACCTCTCATACACCTGAAATATGTAACGATATATATACACAATGTATAATTACTTTAATTTCATTCAATTTGAAGTCCAGATTCTCCGCCACTGCTTCCCAGTTGTCGAATCTGGTGACATAAGGTAAGTCTAGCAACTGAGCCAGCTCAATCCAAAATGGCTTAGCGGATTCAAAACGGATGCGATTATCCATCGTATTGTTGACACTGAAAAAAAAATCACTGCCATTAATGTTTATTGATATGAAAAGAGTTACTGGAAAGGGATTATCATCCTATGAATTAAACTATTCTGTGTTTATGTGGCTCTGTAAGCTTTTGTCTCAAGAGTGTTTCACTTTCCACACAGCATCAAGGGCAGCTCATCCATAAGCAGGTATTTCACCAACTAGGCGTTCTTTTGAAGCTAGGCCTGCCTCTCAGCCAGGCGTGCTCTCCAGCAGGCCCAAAACCCTGGTTTCTTTACCCAGTTCTTCCACCAACCCACCTATTATAGCCTGCTGATGGCCACGTGGTGCTCATACATGCATGCAGTACCAAAATGGAAACTTCTGGAAACATCTACTAGTAGCTAGTGCGACAAGAACCACATTTACACCATAGAAGTGGCATAATTGTTCTTAATTGATAGAATGATATAATGTAAATGGTGACAATCATCATTCTTTCTTGTCCAACATTAACATGTGAAAATACAGTCATGTTTCTAGATCGCAGAAATCAGCCTTTCACTTAGCTAAAGGATATGTTCCACCAACTAGGCAAAATTGCTGTACACCAACCTCACAGCGTTTGCCAGCAGATCTGGCCTGTAGCAGGCGATGACCTAGTCTGTGGAACACCTCGGCAGCTGTTTACACCATCTCCTTCCAGTCGCTGACTGCAGGTTGTTGAGCATTGGCAGCAGGTTGTGGAGTGTCGGCCATGGCTCTGAGCCACCAGCCGGCTCAAATATGATTTTTGTTGGTCTTTCACCAGCCAGGGCATGCCACTGGCATCATAGACAGGCTCAAACTACCTTAAGTATTTGCATAGTCTCGCCGGCCTACCATCGTGGTTCTCCGAAAATAATAATAAAACAGTTTTTGCCACCTCAGAGTTATGGCCAGCTGGTAGATCTGATGCGAGTACGGCTGCCGCATTCACTGCTCCCCATCTATAATGCAACGGAGGCGGTCGGCATGTACCTCCACGAGTGGAAAACTTTTCATTAGTTTGGCCAGAATTTTAGAACCAGGGTATGCTATACACTTTCATAACATCAATGTTTATCTTTATTTACCTTCATTATTCAGTTAACTGCAGTATTTAGCAGATATTTGATGAGCTGTCATCACATCACGTAAATCCCAACACGGAAGACATGTGTGTGCATTCAATCTGCCCCCTATCGAGTGAATGGAGAACTCGCTTAGAATGTTGATGCGGCCAAATACCACCAGACAATGTGACAGTCTGCTCACCTCTTTTGCATCTGGCAGGTACCTAGCCGCTGGCTAGGTTGGTATATGGGCGCAGTGTGATCGTAAGCCAGCTAGAATAAGGTGGATTGCGGGAAGAGTACATAAAGATTGGCCACTTTTGGCCAGCTGGTCGCCCTGTGCAGATCAGCAGAGAGACTGGCCTGGCATCAAAACAATGCCTAGTTGGTGGAACATACCCTTAAGCACAAACCTGGGACCTGTTTCACTAGTTCTGTGACACTACCCAAAGTTAGACAGAAATAATGGCAGCAACAGTGGAAAAGGTTATGTCTTGTTTCAAAAGCAATGTCTAAGTTGCTCTCCTTGTTTGGGTCACCAAACTCACGCCTTCTCTCATGATAAACAACATGATTTTCAGTGCTCTCAGCAAACGTCTGCTCTGGTGGCCAGTGTACTTCTCAGTGTGCCCTGTGCTACTCAAACGATGTTTCAAGTTCCAAACGCGAATGTCGGCTGATCAGAGCGGCTGATCTTCTTCGTATTACCTATATTCACTTCTTGAAGTGATTATAGGTAATATCCTTGCCTTACTCGTGTTAAAGTTTTGTAGCTTAATTCTAACAGGAAGTTACCTAAACTAGTGCGTTAGACCCAGTGACACAACAGCAGGAGTAACAAGGCAATGCCTAATACTTTTGAAACAGGACACACCGTGTAAGGGGTATGTCTTGTCCTAAATGCCAGTACTTGTCCTAAGTACCACGAAACTAGATCTGTCCGTATGGTGTGACAGACGGCATCTAGACCTGTCACGAAACTACTGAAACGGGTCCCTGGTAGCCTTGATATAGGGGGGATTCTACCATGTTTACAACAATATTGCATCACATTTTAATTTATATTCTGACTCCATAGAATTTGAAAAGTGCAATATAAGAGATTTACACACAAACACCATACATATGGCATTGTGTGACAATTGTATACATATCTACCTCATAGTAATCGATGACATTGTAATGGATCAGTTTATAATAGAATGGTAATAGCCATATATATATATATATAGTGATATCAAACTCTCCTCAGACTAGACCTATCTAGGTGGAGTATGCTTGACTCATTCAATAACCGCTCCCTGCTGAGATAATGCGAACAAGATGTTTTGATTTGTATCTCTCTACTGTTTATAAGATAGTGTTTTGAAACTTACCTTCTCCGAAACACCTTAATAAGCAAAACACGATACGTATGAAAGAAGTGACATGTTCAGCTAGGCAGCTCCCATGCGATGTCAGCAAAAGTAGCCATTACGCCGTACTGTGGCTGTTTGCACTTTTGTATATACTGACAAACTGAACTGTATTATTTGCCGTTAAATAGGTCCTGTTGCCTAGTTCCCGGACAGTGTTGAGGTCCGTAGAATAAACTTGCCGTTGGATCCTAGTAGCACAACACCAAAGGTGTCATTCGTCACTTCCCTGACTGTAGGTTAGGGTCTGTTTCAGGTTTCAGCTACTGCCAACCAGTAGTGCCATTACAATTTAAGTTGACGGTAGAGTGAAGAAGATTCTACCTAGCTATAAACGTAGAGCTGGAGCCGTGTTCCGCTCTATAAATGGTAGCGGCTTCAAGGTAGATATATATACATATCCATACACAGCGTATTCAGCGTGTGACGTCTGTACAGAGTACAGAGTCGTGCCATGACCTACTCTACCATGGTCGTGGCTGTAGTGTTAGTGGATGTGATGGACCTGCGGTGGTGGTGGTGGTGGAGGAGGAGCCAGGGCGAGTGGGAGGTTTTGTTTGACAGTCAGATACCATGATGGGCGAAGTCCGCTTGGGCATGTTCGGAAAGTAGCGTTCCTACGTCACTCGAAGGGATTGCTATATACTTCCTGTTTGTGCAGCTTTATAACAGACACACCATTTACAAAGATAACAAATCTAGTTGCGTTATCAAAACAGGCACAGAGGTATATTCAGCTAGTGGATAATATTAAGTATGAAGTAATAAGACTAAAATATCATATCACTGAATATAACTAAAGTATTTTAAAAGCTATTACGACATGTAGGGATATGAAAAAACATACTGTTATGTAAAAAGTTAATACTATCCCTGTTACCTTGAAAGGTTGAGAGATGGGATGCGCTTGGTTGGTCATTCATGACTTCTATTTGGGAGCCTATAGTCGCATGTGCATGGTTAAAACTGGATACAACCTTTGCCATAGTAATGTCAAGACGGGCCTACGTGGCAGGCAAATCGAGATTGTGCGAATTAAAGTAAATTGTGTACTCCACCTAGTGGTGTCAGAATAGAGGTAGGCCCCTAAAAGGTCAGCAGCCTTAGATTTTACTGAAACAGGTGGTAAAAACTTAAACTTTTAGTAGAATTCAAACCCAAACTACTATCTTCTTTTGCAAAATGTAAAGGGCCCTCTATTCCTGTACCAGAAAACAGATAAGATGGCATAGCAGGCTACTTTGTGAAATGTAAGAATGCCAAAGTTGAAATTCTTCTAGTGTGTAACAATGGCAAAGCCTGAACAAATATCAAAATCTGACTTTTTAGCATGCAACAATGACAAAGTTTGACTTTTCAGCCTGTACGAATGCCAAATATTTGAATTGATTTGAATAATTAAGATTATCTAGAAAGAAAAGAAAATGATATTTTACTTCTTTGAAAAAGGTGTGCTATTCAACGAGTAAGTACAGAAAACCTATCCTTCAGAATTTTGCTAGAGAGATGCTCGGTAGCTGATGATTTATGTGTATTTATTTGATTAACTAATGTTGACACTTCTTTTTCACTTACTTCGAACTTTGTTGCCATTTCAGGTATATTTCCCAGAGTGTTTTCCACTCATCTTGGAATTTCGTGCCAAGTTTGGCTCCAATATCTGTGAAGAATGTATTTATCAGATGGAATTCGTTCTCTTTTTCTCAGTGTCATCATGTTTTCTTTGGATGGGATTAGGTTTTTCATTTTCCGCCCAAACATTCTAGGTTAATCGTCTACATTTCCCATTATATAGTTTCTTTTTGCATAGATTATACTTTGTTTGCAGTCGTTTCTTATTTTACAATAAATTTCCTTACATAAATTAGCATCACTCATATCATTTTGGTACCGGTATGTCATCTATGCTCTAACTGTATCTACTATTTTTTCTGTCATTTCATAGTTAATCCATGGGTTGTCTCGACAGCTATATTGTAGATTATTAAAAAGACATATTTTGTTTATATTTCTTCTGATTATATTCAACATTATATTTGGGCAATCACAGTTATAATTACAAGGAGGCAAAATTGGACTTAAATTGTTTATTCAATTTAACGAGTTAATTTTCGTAGTTGAAAATTGACATATTGATAACAATTTATGAACATACAATTGTAATTTCCAGGGCTGAAAATTACCAATTTTGTTGATAATGTCCAGTAGATTAACATACGAAATTTATATCCCTGAAAAGGAGAACAATTCTCAATAATGAAATGCTACGAGATCCTTACGAATGCTACCGTTCTCGGAGTTCCTCCTGGAGTTTGGGTCCGGATATCACTACGTCAAACTCCAGTCGTCGCATAAGGGAGCCCAGATTAAAACTCATCCGGTTTTACGATAGTATGTATACTGATAAAGAAAATAAAAAAGGTTCCCCACCCGACCACCGTGTCTCCTCCCCTTCAATTTCTAACCACTGACCACTTGGTAGGGAAGCCCTGCCCCCTCCCCAACTCCCCTCCAAGGCTCCCCAAGGAAACAAAATAATGCTGGGTTCATTATGTGTAATTAATCAACTGATACCCAATCAGGTTTTAGAAAAGTTTATAAAATAAATATAACATGGACTTGGATGGTTAATGGCAAATGCAATAAAAGCAACAGTGGTGTCCCCCAGATGCAGAGATCCGAATTATTGAACAATGGCGTAAATGTAACAGAATCAGGTGTATATATGACATATATATGACTGCAACATTTACACTTATGTACGTCTGAAGATGAAGCGTATACACGATGGAAAATAGGACCAACTTATTTACGCAAAATCATAGCTATATATACGCTGGACGTACACATATGTATATTAGGGTTATCTGCGCTGGTTATAGATCAAGGTCAAGCATCTTGATAACGGAGATGGGACATTTAAGTAAGTGTACTGTCATGGTCAGTACTTCCATCAGAGTATTTGATAAGAATCTTTGGCTTTTCTTCCTTGGATTTTCTAACCTGCTTCCTAATGAAGCATGTTAGAATGATGCAGAGGTTACTGATCCAATACCTCATTAGAAAGACTTCAGATGATTCTGGAATCTTAGACTTCAGAAAGAGTGTTAGCGATGTTTTGTGTCTCATCTGAGACTTCAGGCAAGGAACATGATGGCAATAGCAATTCCGTACCGCGCAAGTGGAAGCTGCCGTTTCTGACTCTCCCAGGTTTCTTATCACAGAAAAATAGCATATAATTACAGAATTTCTTTTTTTATACCTTTATTTATACTGGAGGGTCTACTAGGGTAGCGCTCCGTTTTCAGTAGGCTCCAGTGGCCAATCATGATTCAAGTACCATTGAGTATTTTACCTAACGTATTTACAGGTAAGTTCAATACAGATTCAGTTGTGAATTAGGACGTAGCTCCATGACTCTCCTGCTATTTTCTTTCATTGACAAGTTAAATAGGTAAGTTAGTTGTTAAGCCTTGTGGTCACTTTGTTAGTGATGTGATCCATTGAGGTAAAGGCAAGGTCAATTGTGTTTTCATTTCTCGTGCTACCCTGTATGTATTGTTTTAGGCCTAATGTGGTTTCTAGTTGTTTTAGGACTTGTGTCTGGGGTTCGTTTGTTTTCTGGTAATGTACATTGAAATTGCCTATGAGCACCGTCTATGCATTTGGGTATGACTCTTATATCTGAATGGATGCGTCTATGAGGTATTCGGTGGCAGCTCTTACACACCCATCGGGTGGCTTATAGATGGTACCTAATATCATCTTCTTTTGGTTAACCGGTTCGAGCAGTAGCCATAGGCATTCAATGTCTTCCGAACTGATATTGTGTGCTTCGAGAGCCATCATTTTATTGCATTTTTGATATTGACACAAACTCTTCCCCCTATTTTTGGTCCACCCCGCTCATTCAACCAGGTCCTGTCCACCCTTTTTATATAGTAACCATAAATATGTATGAGCTCATTCGGGTAGTCTTCCGTTAGTCACGTTTCAGAGAGTGAGAAAATGTTTGCGTTTTGACAACATAACGAGTGTTTTTATTAAGTCTGGTTTGCTTTTTATCCTGCAAGTGATTTGATGCACAATATGCGGTCCTCGTCCAGGTACTTTTAGTTCATTAGTCATTTGATATGTTTAGTGCCCCATTGATTGCCTTTAAAGTCCAACAACATCCCTTTAATCTGTCTTTAATGAATGATTAAAATTAATAGAGAGCAGCCACAAGGGTGAAGACCATAGCCCTAGACTACAGGACTACGGTTTCACTCAGTGTGACAGTTAATGCCGTTGATCAAGCTCTAGAAAATTCTTTTTCCATGTATCCTAATGAGAAAAGGGAATGTAAGTCTAGATCTGAGCTTAATTAATTCATGGATAGATGTTTAGTTCTCTTATAGTCCTTGAATTATGATGTATTCGACTACATTCAGCGCAAGGGTACATTTTCGGGGAACAGGGTACATTGGTCAATGGGGGTCAATAAGCTTAAATATATATACCAATACCTAGGCATGGAATTTGTCATGATTAGTGCAATCAATTCATCATGTGTTAGGCCACATAGCCGTAGAAGTGTCCGGGTGCCAGATCTTTGTGAGTGCAATTACCCGGCGCATGTTAGACCATGCAACCTATAATAAATAATGTCACAATTTATAATCTCATCACCGCTCGGCTCATTCTTATACACAGTTTCCTGTGTTAAATCACAGATTTTAGTGTAGTAGGTCCATGTTCGTAGACAATAATGTCAAGGTAAAAAGAAAATAATAGAAAAAAGAAATGAAGTAGAAAAAAGTACAGGGGGAGGGCTGGTTAGTTGGATTAGTTACAGGTATTATGAATGTTGTCATAGAAGGTATACGTTAAGTTCCTAGCAAACTTCAACTTGGTATCTCTGCTAAAGTGTATCCATCTGTGGTAGTCGATTAGGGACACTCAATTACATATTTTAATATGTGACCAAAACAGCAACTTGAAATTATAATCTCTCTAAAAAAAGACAGAAATAATTAATTGTTCTCCGCAAAAAAAGGTCTTTACGCAAATCTTAGATTCAGAGTCCATATTTTTCAGAACATTTTTCAATTTTTGCAATAAGTCACGTGACGCATACTCTGGTGAAGCAGAAACAAGTAAATTTATAGGTAGGGTAAGGTTTTACAAGGTAGGTGGAGGGGGGAGAGGTAACCAAAAACACATCTTTTCTTCTAGGGGGGAGGGGGGCATACCATGATTATCTACCCCATGCTTAATAGTGATCTTAGTATAAACAAATACCTTCTTTAATAAAATACTGCCAATGCACTAGCCTCAGTATCACAATGGGTCCATGAGATAGGTATATATACTTCTTCTTTTATCACAACTGCCTAATCACATTACTCCTGATTCAATGGAACTTACTGCATTACTATGATGCAAGTGTGGATATTTAGATGTATTATGTGCTGAAATAAAAGTTGCTTATACAAAAAGAAACACAAATACCTGGAATCTCATTTTGGCAAACAGACATGTCATGAAACAAAACTTTGGAAATATCACAAGGATTAAGATTTTATTTCAAATATCACAGAGGTTCTGCTACTGTTGTACCATATGTATACTCCGAGGCATTCTAAGTGAGAAGACCAAGCTACCCTTTCCTATTGAGAAGGGCAGTTGCTCATGGCGAATGAATTTCATTCCCATATGACGGAACTTATTTCCCAGAGTCATTTCAATTGTATAAGGTTTGGTTTCCATGTCATGGAGGAAGAAGAGGTTCTCACCAGCCATGACCTGTAAACTGTCGACAGTAAGATCTGAGAATCCTTCGTTTATCCATAGTGTGTTCCATGTATCGTCATCAGGTCTGTACATATCAAATGAGAGAACATCCTCTTCAACACCACAATGGAGTATCTGTCGTCCATAAACAAATGACTTTGAGTTTTCTAAAGAAAGAAAGTTTGTGCCCAAAGACTTTTCTACCCAGCTTTGCTTCTTTTGGTTGTAGAGGTAGCATGCGAGAGGTGAATTAGGTGCTTTGATGCCAAAAATGTATATATTCTCCTGACAGTTACAGACCGAATATTTAAGGAACTTTGGCCGCATATATCCGTGGTGTTCCCACGAGTTTGTCATAAAGCTATATTTCAGTATTTCCTTTGCCTGATCATCTTTCTCTTTGAGGAACACAAAGAGTTCATCTTGGCAAGCAACGGCAGCTTCTGTTTGTTGACCTTCAGCCACCTCATAACTTGCCAATTCAAACCATTTTAAGAGTCTTGGATCAAATGTAAAGGCAGTTAACTGGTAATCAGTATTAGCTGTTGGTTGAACGACTAGAACAATTAGAAATCCGTTCATCTCTAGTGTATAGCACTGCTCGAAGCCTCCTCCCAGCTGAAAGTTAAACGGAGGGAACACAGGAACCGACATCCATTTCGTTCTGTGTGGATCTTCACATGCTGTATGATGGGGGCTTAATACGAACGCCTCCATGTTATCAGGGTGAAGCGATGAAAGGAGAATAAGACTCTCACGGTTACGCACCTTTGTGTTCTTCGACTGGACTGTCATTCGGTGATGAATAGGTTTGTTGTGGTATGCATGAGCATCATCAACAAGGTTCTGGCAACCAGGATGAGTCGGCACACATGGGAAGTTCGTGACAAATTCTTCCAGCTCGTCTGGGGAGAGGAGTGGGAAGCGAACAGCCTCCATCACCTGTTCCACGTATGCTATACGTTTTCCCTGATCAAACCTGAGCCACTCTACCGCTGCAGATAACGCTGACATCTCTGTATCTATTTCTACAATATCTTCTCCTTCATGTTCACCGTCAATGAAATAGAGAAAGTCACTTAGTTTCAAACGGCAGTGGTGTTTACATTTAAGAATTCCCTGAAAATTCTTCTTGATGAAATCAACCGCCGAATATTCTAGGTTCTCCAGCGAATACATCTGGGCAATATTTAAGACATCTACACAGTTATCTACATCGATGTATTTTTCCATGAACTGAGCACAGAATCGAACTGCTGGTAAAACTTGAAGCTGGTCAGCAGCTACTAATACTTCAGCCACATCTGCTGGATTGAAGCAAAGTTCTCCCATGTAAATATAATGCAAGAGGTGTTGTAAGCCTGTAGCAGCAAGACCTTTAAGTTCCACCATATTACTCTGACTTGTTTCAGTCCATCCCCCAGTGAACATTGCCATGAAAAAGGGACTTGCAGTGGCAAGAATGACCCGGTGCGCTGGGAATGATATCCCATCGGCCACTAGGGTAATATCGCTGAGAATACCACTTGTCCATAGCTGCTTCATGCCATCGTGAATGATCTCCCTCATTTCAAGATCAGATGACACTTCCACAAAGTTTAATCTATGCAATAAAGAGAAAAGACATTTATTTAATATGTGCTCACGGTGTAGTATCATAAGTACCGTTATGTTACATAATATGTATATCGACGGCATATAAGTTTTTAATTACACACCTCCGTTTCTCTAATGTATCACAGTAAAATTTTACAGTTAACCAAACATAGCGAAATCCGTTGCATAGCTTTCAACTGGATTATTTGCGTTATGAGACGGCCTGTTCTGAATCCAAAAGCACATGTAGTGGGGAAGTAGATCCACACCCTGATCTACTACACCACAGACAGAATTGATACATGTAAGCTCTCCTAGCAGGTCTTCCCAGGCGCTAGCGCTTGTAAACAAGCGGCCACAGGAAGTGGAGTGCAGAATCTCTGCTAGGAGAGTGAGACGACGATGGCTCTCTGTGCTACACTTTACTATGGAACCTTCCAGCATATTTCAACGCATTATTCAAGATGTTCAATCATATCGTATACTAGTACCTTATATCCTCAGAACCAGAGACATTACCCCCATGACGTGACTCCATCTTTACTGAGATAGAGACACCATACAGCAGAATAGAGGGTGCACGTCGGCCTTCGCCAACCGGTCTGTTTACTTCAGTCGTCAGGAGAACTTCCGGAACGGTCGCCCCCTCGCGCAAATTTGCAGAACTAATCGCTGTGTTACCCCTCGCGGGAATTGATTAAACTACAGATTGCGGCAGGTGTTAACTTTTTATTCCAGATCATGACGAGTCTTTTGTCTTCAAGCTTACAAAGGTCTCGGTTACATTCTACAAAATTCTACAGTGAATATATGGGTCAGTTAGACCCATATGGACTGACCCATATGGTAAACAAATATGATATTCAAACATTTTATTGATGCTGACTAGAATGAATGTAAACACATATTTTGAAGGTCAGGCACATATCTCATTAGTAGGCTACTTCACCATTTCTCAGCTATTATCTTAATTCATGGGGCGTCCAGGACTTAATGCTTTGTTACGACCTACTATTGAATTACGTACTTACATTAAGTTCAAAACTATTCACATCTCTGCAGATTAGAGGAGGGTAAATATCTGGCAGTGTCATGAGGGCCTATCTGTTTAGATCTAGAGTGTTTTCTCGTGCCTACCAGCTTCTGTGATGGCAGCATAGAATATGTATTTAACTAAAACTTGTTAAAAACCTGTGCCTTGGCCATTATACCATACTTTCAATCCACTGCTCAAGCATTCCATTAAAATCGGTATAGAAGACTTCCTCCATCCGATTACACTTACAAGGACCGATTTGGTAATGTCGATGGAAGATTATTCAATTCCAATTCATACAGATGTAACTATATCAATTTGATAAGTTATTGGAAGCGAAAAATCTCGGAACTGAAGCTAGGTTCTGTGCCGAATTATCTGTAATTATAGAATATTAAAAAGGGACAAGAACCTACAATTCCGTAGACTACTATGTATCACTCGACCATATTATTATCAATATCCTGTAACCGCTTCTATGCCTCTAGTTAGGCCTACAATTAAAAAAGTTCCGTGAATGCTTTATCAGGTTTACAACATCTTGTTCTTTAATAGTAATGATGCAGATTTTATATAATCTTATCGGGAATCGTCACTCATAACCATATTAGTTATAACAGTCTCACAATTATATAAGCATATCCAATAGGCCTTTTTCTGTAGTCTGGTGTTGCACCTTATCTGCTCAGTTACGCCATGGATGAAACCAAACATCCACCTGGCAACCTATTCTTTAGCATTGGATCACTGGGTGTATGAGCGTAATACGTTCATAATAACTGTCTACATTATCTCCAGAGAAATAAACATGATTGCATCATATTCTGTGGTATTCTAGCTCAAATGTGGTACGGTATGTCATACATGCATATTGCCTCAATGATACAGATTAGGCTAATACATTGGCAGGCCTAGCTATCATATACTTATCTTACTCCAAGTTAAAACCAAAACAATTATCAACTACAAAGTTTAGATAGTCCAGACTCATTGATACAATGCTTGTTCTAGCAGTCCAATCTGTCCAAATCGAACACTCCTGCAATCACACCCACCGTTCATATACTCTAGCTGTGAATCCTGTATCTCCATATGAATGTGGACGGACTCGGTTGTGTTTGTCCGAGCGCCGGCCTAACGAAGGAACTCACTATGAGGTCGTGTTTAATGGAACCACCTGTATTATGGCTCCCTACACTACCGGTACTGTAAATATCATTAATGCCATCCAGAATTGTAAAGGTAATACTTCATAGTGTATCTTCATTGAAAAAATCTAGTTTTAGTCGGCATATCGTCTGTTAATAACATTTGTTGTCCATCCATTATGGAGACTCCATACTAAATCTATATAAGGACTGTAACTCACTGGGCGGAGATTACGGGTGATCGTAATCTCAGCCCTACACAGAACGGAGATTTCGGGAAAAAAGTACCTTGCATGCAAAGTAGTGCGTGAGAAGATCGATGGTCATTTTGTCTCTTCTTTGATAACTTTAATGTGCAATGCTGAATATCAAATACAATAATATCCTCGGAGTTAACTCTACGCAAAATCCTCACATTCTCTCGGATATTACTACAC
Organism: Alentia gelatinosa; assembly: GCA_950022655.1. Taxonomy (NCBI): domain Eukaryota; kingdom Metazoa; phylum Annelida; class Polychaeta; order Phyllodocida; family Polynoidae; genus Alentia; species Alentia gelatinosa. Next base: position 34,727,627 of record OX465584.1, read on the forward strand.
GGCAACTCCTCGGAGAACACGGCCACTATTATCCGAAACCAGTTAATATTGTGTATTAATCACACATGACTCAGAATCATGTGTGCGAAAGAAAACAAACCAAACAAACTTAGCATAGATATCCCTGTTGACAACTCATTACACTATCCTGGTCATTAATGACCTCGGAACATTCTCAGCATATATTGCTAACATGTGTTACACATGTACATACAAAAAACTGAATCCCCATGAAAGGATGCACAATATGAATAAAGCTTGGTACTTCAATAGGCTAGTACAGTTTTCTTTTACAATATATGGGGTCATGTGCTGGTTACATTAAGAACATGTACATATACAGTAGAACCCCGCGTAAGCGGACACCCTCCGTTCCGGACCAAAGTGTCCGCTTACGCGGGGTGTCCGCTTACGCGAGGTTAAAATAAACATCTAATAGAGGGAACCGTTCCGAGCAAAGGTGTCCGTTAACGCGGGGTCTCCGCTTACGCGGGTGTCCGTTAGGCGGGGTTCTACTGTATATATGAGTATACATTTGAAAAATCTTAAAGTAGCTTTAGACATGAAAATACAGAATATCTTTTCAAGCACTATCCGATTTCAAATTGTTGACAGCGATTTTCGACTTTTTGACTATTGATTAACAATGATAGACAAAAATACAGTGTCTTGCAGAGATTCTAGAGCATAGGTTCTATTTTATCCGTGGTCGCATAGCGGTGGGTGAAGACGGTGCTCAGCTACGCCTCGTGTAACAAGATAGGTTCTATTGTATGTCACAGTTCATACATTGGTGGAATGCAATTCTTATAGAATCAACCATTGAAATTTTATCAAAACATCTGTTTGGGATCTGTTCGGCGATCCATCTAGTCCCAAACCTTCAAATCTTTCACTGACTTTTTATCGTATCTTACCACACTCTTTTTTGTCATATATCAACTTCTTAACAAGTTCCTGCAGAACTCCTCGGTTATTCAAATCCAAGATGGCATCAGATAGTGGCTTCAGAAGTCGCGCCCCCTTTCGTACAATGAAGCCGTAGTCGAATCGGTCATTCGTCAGCTCGAGAGTTTTCAACTCACATGGTCTCTGATATATAAATACAAAAGTTTATTAGTATTTTGGAATAGCTTTAGTGGCCATAATTATGTGCAGGGTAATAAATCTTTTAATATGAAGGATTATGCGGGAAAAGGGGATTGACCCAACGCGAAATCTAATTTCTTTGTACGGATTTGCCTCTTTATCAGTGGTTATACGTTTTAGTTATTTCCCACTGGGTAAATGGATAAGAATTGTAAGAATGAACCCAGTTCTTTGGAAAATTTAAGACATATTATCATCTTTTCACGAGATGATGTTGTCAAAATAATGTTTTGCTTGCATCATCTGAATGAACTGAGCTGCAGTGAACAGCACATTTATCTTTTGCTGCCTCGATATCCCTATATATCATATACCTACCTCACTGTTTACGAAAAGTAACAATTTCATAAGCCTATAAGACATGGGCATTTTGTTCCCTATTCATCCCGACCATCGACTTGGGCCTTAAATAGAATGGGCATGCCTATACCACCTCGAAATTTCGACTCTTCCCGTCTACACCTATCCCCTTTATACCCTCTTACAGTGACACAATTTATATCAAGTACTACCTGGGGGTGGGTGGGGGCTGGGTCACGGGCCGCGTCGGGCCGCGTCGTAGGCTTTTATAAACGATAATGCAAAGTTTTATAACTTTTAATTATGATATTTGATGGCCGATTAGCTCAGTTCGTTAGAGCGTCGTGAACACTCCAGTGGATCGTCGAATATGCTAGTGTCGTCCGCGACGAGAAAGATAACGACATATTGAAAGAAAGATGATGATATGGACAATTATGAGCTGAAGCACAGTCTGTACATACGAGAGTTCCTATTCACCGCGTCATATATATATATTTTTTTAAATATGTTTATTGACGGAAAGTTCACATTACATTAAACGCGATATTCAACTTTTCTCGTCAGACAAGATTGCAATAGTAGATATGACATTTACAGCAACACAATTGACAGTCAGACACAGGACTAGGACAAAAATAGTATGGGTACAAACAACAGCAATAAGACAAAGGACATAGCAGACCAGGGAGTCCTGGTACAGGACACCCATGCTACCAACAGAAGGCTCCCCATCCCCAGATGGCCATCTACCACCACAACTACTAATGCTCAACTGCACTTCACTTCATATACATGAAGTGTGTTTGTTATAACCAATTTCATTTACAATAATAAATTAATCTTCCTAAATATTTAGTATATTGTTTTTTCTGATTCTACCATTTTGTATTTGTGACATTTTATGACATGATTCTTATCTTACCTGTGAGGCGATATACTTTGCCATGACGGTATCCAAAATGAACACGTAGTTTCTGTGGCGGGCTCGCTCCACTCCCTCCAGCACTGTATGCACGAGGTTGTCATCCTTTCGCAGAAGTGCACTGAGGATCTCCTGTGTGGTGAAATTATGTCACATGAGACAAAAGATGACAAAAAAAACATGTTTTAGATGGAAACCTGGGCAGATGGAAACATCTCCTGAGATTTTTATAATCCTGAAAATTAAGAATAAGAAATACTAATGAAATAGCAATTTATCTGCTGCCTTTATTTCAATTAGCATTTCTGGATTAAATATATCTGGATTAAACATTGTGTTCAATACTTAGATGTCACATGAAAAGACAAAAATTATTTTTTTGCATATCTAATTCTAGTTGGGGAAAATTATATTAATTGACATGTGTCATGAGAGGGAGACATTGTCCCCTATTAGTACAGTTCCTCCATGAGGACAAAGACAATTAGTCCCATGTGTGAAATTAGATTAGAAATTTACATGCATTATTTTGCATTATTTTACGTTGACTCTATATCTCTCCTTACACTGAAAAGATTCAGTAAAATATATTGGGTACTATTAGGAAACGCCTTGTGGGCGAAACTTTATTGTTCGAGGTCAATTACGGAAAATATATCTTATATTTTCTTTAACATCTTAGAAAATTATTAAATTATAATGCGTCATGTCTGTTACTATTTTCTGTTCGTGATTTCTTTTATTTATGCCATTGTCCTTGATGACAGGGTTTGTTTACGTTTTCCGACATATGGCTATGCTTCGACTGTTGGAAAGTCACGCATTTTGCACGTTTTCATGACGTTATTCACACATTTCTCTGACTGAATATTTTTTTACTAACATTGATATTTATCTCAGGCATTTTACGATTGAATAGTCATGTTTCTTACATCTTACGCATTATCAAATTTTTGAAGTGACTCGAGCGATCCGCCATTTTGTTTTTGACGTCACATAACGTCTTATGACGTTATTGCCATAATCAAGGTCTAATATGGGCACACAGAGCTGGTCTTCCATGTTGATACAGCCGTGCTACGACTATGTAGTCATTCTTTTTTTGTCATATCTCTTTTCCCACCCGTTTAAAATAAAATGGATACCGTAGATATATTCATAAAATATTGCGTCATTGCCTATATGATTTAATCCTACATCGTCCTTCAGTTTCTCTGTTTTTTCTTGCTTACGTTTGGTCCAGACACGCAGTGGCAAAGCATGCTGTACATGTCATACTAGGTCGTACATCATATCTTTTTACCACTGTAAAACATGAATTGTTTACTATATACTGAACATAGATCAGTCAGCACAGTACGCCAAGTTTGCGTGATATATACGCCCAAGCGTCAATACTCGGAAAATATGAATTCAAGTTTCCCGTATTTATATGTATGCCACTTTGTCAAGAAGAGGAAACTATGTCGTGATGTGTCAGGTTCTGTACGCCGCCGCATTAAGTAATAGGACTGTCTTAAGATAAGAGCCATATATTCGGCCTTGGTGTAAATAAATAGCTTTTAGTGTACCATATTCAAATAACTCTGCTACAGCCTCAGGATATTGCTCATGAGTAAGTAGTTGCCTCAGCTTACTCTGCGCAAGGCCTTTCTCAGAACAATCACATTGTTCTGATGATATTGTGTCTTTGTCCAGTACTATGTTGTTGTTATGGTTTTCTCACCTAGAGTAAGACATATGCATTTGATATAGAATGTTACTGTACCTTTTTGTTTACCAAAAGCTCCTAGAGCACCAAAAAAAACAGCAGCATATTGTAATTATGCCTCTCACAACTTAGTACATACACTGTATGTTGTTGCATATATGTTCTTGGTTACTTTGTCTTGACACCGTTGTTGTGTAACATGATCATGTAGTAAAATTTTAAATTGAAATAAAAGCTGCTTTATAAAAAAAAAATCACAAGACTGATTTTAGAAGCCATGATGTGATCTGATGATTGGCGGCGCTGCAATTATGTTAGTGGAAGGTTGGTAAGATAAGAAAGCAATTGTTAATTATATAGACGCATAAAGTACCTGTATGACGGTGTCAGTAGAATCACCGAGTACGTCGGTCACAGCGCTGTGGTTGAGGGTCCCAAGGTGAAAACCACTGGAGAGCAGCTCCTTGGGCTCGCGAATCACTCCGCGGTTGCTATGATAGAGAGCTGACAGTGTGCTGGTCAGAAAAGGCTCGGTGAAGCTCACCACCTGCTCACGACAGGATGTCCTCGTCAGCAGTGTGGCACCTACGTCGATCTCCTGTGATTAAGGATACCAGTATTGTTTCATATCATTTGAATGTTTTTACATATAACACTGGCATCGCTCTTCTATATTGCCCATCTTCTGCATTGGAAATGTATAGAGCGCCTGGAATTCACTACCCAGAGATCCCGGAAAAATTGTCACTATAGATTTTGGGGTCACCTAAAATTAAACTCAACAACAATGTCCGGAAAGTTATTTTCATATTGATTAATTGATATTAATAATATTGTTCTTATTTATTATCATGAATCAAAGGTTTCATATTGTTTTGCATGTTTAAGACACAGAGTATTGAGGTACTATATATCCTCTGCGTTAGTATACATCAAATTACTGTCATGCTTGACAGTGCTGTGCTCGTAGTTGACGACGTAATACTACTACATGTCAACTACTTGGAGATTACGGCCACTTGTATACAAAACCAGTCATTATTGTGTATTTATTCTATTTCTATATAGACCATGCTGAGTTCATCTAGCGCCTAATCTGGGTGGTTTGTTGGGTCGTTGGCTGGAGGATGTCTCTCCATTATTCACACATACATCCATTGTGTAACATAAATCTCATGTTCTTTTTATAGGGGGCATGGGTATTCCTTCTTTTCAAGAGATATTACTGCCAGGTCTCACCGTTGCTCTGGCGGTGGTAATATAGGTGAACCCGTGGATGGAAGTACCATGGGTTCGTCAATATTATATTAGCTTTTAAATATATATGGAGATACCATGGTCAGAGCAACCAACGTTGTGATCAGGAATCAGAATTAGAATTTAATCACATGTTATGATATTTCATCCTGAATATTTTGTTTGATTTTAGTAATTATCATAGATATGATGTTATATCTACATTATGTGAATATTTCATGAATATTGATCCATTATTTACTTTTCAAAACAATCATCCTTCCAGACCCTAAAAATGTGCGTGGATATTTGATAAACATTTGTTATTGAAATGTTGCCTTTGTTCAATTATCTTCTAGTGATATACTTCAGCTGAAAAACATTTATTATCCTACCCCTAATAAAAAACGCCCTAGGTTTAACATTGACTCAATGTATTTGACGGAGCGTTGAATAAAGTGTTATTTATGCACCGAGGTGAATAAAAAAAACGGACCAATCAGGGACCAGATAACGAAAGTAGATCCGGCAGTGTCAAAACGCTACTATCATGGATAATTACAAAATTTTCTCTGTATATCGGTGAGATGGGGTAGGATAAATACAAAACCGAACTCGAGTTAGCCTTGTCAATGTTTATGCCACTCTGGTCAGGTCTGCTACTCACTAAACTCGGCTAACGCCTCGTGTAGTAATACACAACCTGCCCATCGTGGCATAAACATTGACAAGGCTGACTCTCATTTGGTTTCTACTAATTATTCCTAGTTGAACAGACCATTGGGCGTAAGTAAAACTGTGGGGTGGAAAGTCCGCTCAATTATTGAATACGATCATGACTATAACCAAGGCTGACACCCGAACACTTCCAAGAAACCTCTTTCTTTAAAACCCGGAAATACTCGAAAATAGGAAACGTTGCATACAGATATAAAGATCTAGGCGTTCTTGATTGAAAATGTTTTAATCACTGAACCTGTGTATCATTTCTCTTATGACTCATAAAATACAAATCGTATATTATGTATTCTTGTGTCACTTTCCAGGATGGTTTTTCACAAAATTAGATTATAATCATTTAGGGCCTTACTGCACAAGAACATTTAAAACATGGTATCTTATTTAGATATGAAGCATATGTGTATCATTATTAGATACGGGTCTGTGCCCGTATATCCTACGAATGCTGCCCACTTCTAACCATGTATTTATGGCCGTACAACACGTGCATGACGCACGGGTTATATTTTCACATGATCAGAATATAAAGATCAGAATGGGCAATCTACTAACGCACAAAACTGAAAATGGCCGCCACTACAGTCACATCGGAACCACATTGGGAAACGATAACAAACGTTTTCTCCAGTAGGAGCAGACATTTTACAAATAAAACAAGTGAATACCACACTTGTGGCAAGGTATGGAGTGTCCAAGGTCAAAACACCATATGCACTTGACAAGGCAGCCGACCAACTTCACTTAAAGGAATAATTTCACAATTTTAAGGTGCACAATAACACGAAAGCAGGCATGCTGACTCTTAATATGATAAATACTCGATAAAATTGACGATAAAACGGAGCTCTGCCTGCGGTAATAGTTCATTTTATTTCCAATTTTACCAGATATTTATCATATAGTTGGCATTGTGCTGTTGGACCAGGCCGTTCCATTGCTCCTTGCCCCTTCTGGTGTCAATTTCCATCTACCTCACAATAAATACTCATGTACACATCCTCTATCGGTAAACCTATCAAATATTCTTTCCCACAATTCCTCACCGCTCTCCAAATATCATACACATCAATATACTAATTGTATCATTTATTTGACAAAACTACTTTATTATTTTATCATGAAATGCATCCATTATATTCAATAAATTCTATTTACCCATCTCTCTTGTCTATCTTCCTTTCACCGGGGGGGGGGGGGTCAGGTATATATAGATATATAATGATATACATAATGTACCTGGACCCTTCCAACTGCAAAATAAACATATTTTCATCGGGATATAGTTTCTTTGACACTAGCTTTTGACAGCAAAAGCTGTAATTTAAGATATTGTTCTTGTTCGTTTACCTTACACGATTTAATGACTTACCCCATTGGCCACGGTATGCACGAGGTTATCCCAGGCACCGGTAATGTTGCCGCTGTAGCTGACAATACGATGACGCAGACCCAGGTGTGCAGCAACGTTCTCAGTCAGATTGCGTACGAATCCCTCTCCGTACTGAGAGTACAATGGATCCATCTGGTGAAAATAAATCCGCAGTTCTTACAATTGTTTGGGATGATGGGTTTCTTTCGATTTCATATTAACTGGCTGCTGAAACAGATGCAAGACTTTGTCTTATTCAGAAAAAATATGATCTCCTGTTGTACTCGAAAGCTTTTGATACCTACTATTATTACTTGTTCTGCTCCCAGTGTCATTTTGACTTCTATTCTTTTTTTCAGGGAAAACAAATACACAGGCAGTCTGCAATCAGCAGGGTTTGTATGCCCAGCAATGATCTGGATTACATATAGTGTACGGAAACAATTGCGGTCTAACACAAAATATATTACACATACAATTAGTGAAATTTGGTATGACGCGATGAGATGAGATGAATTCAAATACCAAAAATACCAATATCCTATATATTTTGGGCAATTTGCCAAGCCGTACATTTCGATTTTGCATAATTTATGAAGTTATACATCGAGGTTCTGTCCTGTATTACCTGTGGCAGATCATTCCACAATAACATGCCTTCATAAAGAGGATTTCTTCTGAAAAAGCTAGTTCTTGGTCTTTTTAATTTTACGTTTCTCTTTCCCTGCCCCCTTGTTCTTGGATATTCGTCCTTCTCTATAGTCTTAGCGTATCTTTGCATATTCACCATTTTCAAGTACGTGTGTCTCGAACTCCATGTATCTATGTTTCACCTGGAATATAGGTCCTCGATGCTAATTTCCCGTATATGTGTGTTGGTACAAATATGCAAAGCCCTGTTTTGCAATTTTGCATTCGATTATAGGTGGTATGTGTTGCCTTTTTGCAATAATGGCCCTATGGTCGCTTAATAGATTAGAATCAAGTTTAACCTCAGATATACTTTTACTCTCACTTAAGAAATGGTCGATGCATGTATTGCCCTCAGGCCTAGTTACTTCGGTGATGTAACTCTTAAGATTATTTTCCTTTATAAATGCCGCTATTTTCCTACCTTCCAACTCGTTTCGGTGTTTTATATTGGCATTATCATCCCCAATAAATTTTTTCTCTTAATGTTCATTTATCTTCTCTAGGTATATCAAGAACTTGTCTAGGTCACCGCTTGGGGGTCTATAATAGAAAATCCATAACATACGTAGACCTGTTGTTTGGTTTTTCTAATCTTAGGACAATAACTTCAAAATCCTCATTTGACGTTGTCCACTCGGTCTCGTTACTACAATACTTTAGATGCTTGTTTTTCAGGTAGCAGCATATCCCCCGCCTGTTTTAGTGGTTCTGTCTGGTCATATCAGGGTATAGCCATCAATGTTTCACTGAATTCCATTTTAGTCCATTTTCTTGTATAATAGTCTTATCTGGTCCAAATGCTTATACAGGCTATGGCATTTAGATACCTTATCAAAAGTGCGGGCCTATCCATTCCGAGTGTAGTCAGTGAAATCCAACGACCAAATAGCCCAGGTAGTACCATTGATAACATTAGTGATAGTGAGATGAAATATTATGAAGGATGCATTTGCAATCCAGCAAGCATATCTATCTAGCTGGGAGCAAGACATCGCTTTTAGGATTTTAGGTAGGGACCTCCTCTAGTCATGTTCAATGATTTACATATTTCTGGAAAACACCGGGTGGTTCCCCTTCGATGATCGGAGATACTTTTCTTTGAGAAATCTTTCCTCCGCTTCCAGTTTATTTAGACATGCACAGTATTAATCTTGTAACACAGCTTCCCCATTGCATAACAGATAGGCTTAAGAGAGGTGGTAGAAAGTATTTTTGCATAAGATGTATTAGCATACTTTACTATGGCTTACCAAAAGTATCACTACAATAGCACCATAGATGTTTCATATACAGTTAGGCTTTCCTTGCCTGAATCTATAAGATGAGATATAGATTCAGATTTTAAGAATGAATGCTCCATACTACGAAATACCTAATATAAAAAGGAAGATCCAAATTGGATTTCCTTTTTTATTTTTCTCAAAGGACAGCTGTCTAATTTTCTTACGCATACAATACAACAAATCCTGTATTGTTCAGTGACCTCTCTGGAGATGGATATATAATAAATCACATGGAACTCAATGTTGAACTCAATAGGAAGCCAATACTAGTCAGAGTCTTAACCTTACTAACGATATGAATTCCCTCGAAATAATCTTCAAAAGTAGTATTTTCAAACATAGGCAGAAACAATTAACACTTATCATATTGTTTATGAAATTACACATTCTACTAAAATAGGTCAAAGACTGTCAAATTTGAAATATGAGTTGGAACTGAATCTATGAAATACCATTGAAAAGGCATTACCGTGCCTCATCCACCGTAATTACCATCACATCCGTCCAAAGTAATTCACTCACCTGTATCGTTCCAAAAGTGTAAATCCTGTTTCCGAGACGAGAGTCATTATCTGCAACAAAATCCTTATTCAATTTCGTTCACAAATAGTACCAATGATTAATTACTGTTTCTTTATGGCTGAAATATATGAGACTCCAGTGCTCAGGCATAGATATTGCAATCCAGGGTACAAATTGATATCTCAAAATGCACAACTATCTTCTCTAGCTTTAGAATGGGCAGTATTTCACAAGGTAAAAAGAGAAGGGTGTATAACAATTATTTATAAATGTATTTCAAGATGTATAAATATTCTATATTTTTGCGGTTTGCGGTCTTCGTGGTTTGGGCACGATCCATCTCCAAATTGTCACTAAATATCTGGTACAAAGATAGGCTTATAGTCGATAATTACTCATATGTAATTATATCTTGTTGATTATAGATATTTGCAGATATAGGTCTATGTAAAACCAGTAAAAATTATTTATCAATATCATTTTTAAAACCTAAGCATCAACCTTAGTGTTCAATGACTTTGTAAGTACACCATCTTAAGCTAGATTAAATATCTCTTCTGATTATTACCCTCATTAACAGGATTAAACTAGATTCCAGACTATGGAAGTTCTGTATTTATATCACGTGGTTTTAAGACCACTCCAGTATCAGGGAGTAGCAAATGGTTAGGAAAAAATGCCACTGAGCGATGCACTTGTTTTTTCTGCTAAACATCCCACTGAGGCACTGATCGGGAGTGATATCTGGAGACGGAGGCAGACAGGCAGTCAATTGACCATATATCAGACGGCACATAGGCGGCACATAGGCAGACGTAGTCTCGAGAAATCTAATATCAACAAATATGACTAAAACTTGCTATCGTTATATATACACTACAATGGAAAATTTATGTGACAATTACAATGGCAAATCATAATCGCTATATACCCAATTGGATAGCACATTTCATTGACTTCGATGAATGCACTATCATCTGCTGTTGAGTCAACCAATCATTGTACCATGTGGAAATGTCATAGAGCTAGGAAAGGTACCATGCAGAATTATAACGACCCACTTCAAGCACTGCTACTATATCAAATGGATATGATACCATTGTAACAGTAAGAAGAAATCATGATGATCAGGTGTCTCTACCAAGAGGGGTAATGAAGACAGACTATTTTGTGTGTAAAATAAGATTTGGTTACTGCTTTCCTTTTAAAAAGAAATCGAGAAGTGCTAATATGATATTACCATACTGCACAAGGATACACAATACTTGTCTTCAGATGAACCAGATAACCCGTTTTGCACCCATGAATATTGGTAATCTTTTACGGTAGTCTCTCGTAGAATCTGAATCAAATCTTATACCTTTTCCACAGGAACTTTTCAAATGTATCAGAATAATCCTGGTAAAGTTTACATTTATAAAGAAACTATACAATCAATTTAAGTTGATCGACGTACTACTCTTCAATTTAGAAATAGTTATTCTGCTTAATCATATAGGCGATAAAACAGAACCTACCATCAGTGGGTATGCCTTTAAAAAAATAAATGATACCTATGATCACTTACCCACTATGTTAGTAATAGTATTCTGTATTTATGGTATTCAAAAACATTTGTGCATCTGAACCTCTGCTTTGGATTGCACTCTAGAATCGGTGATTTCTTCCGGGAGATATATTCTCAACTATGGATATAATTTTGTTAGAGCCGGGCGTGCTAGAATACAGACAAATGCTGCAGTGTGTAGAATAAGACTAACCTGCTGACGCTTCTGTAGTACCGCTGACCAGTAAACAGGTGAGGAGGCTAAACATTGAACACCTCACCAAAGCCGTGACAACCCCCATCGTTCTTTTTACGCTGACGTTGACCACTACGACCGCTGGACTTGCTGCAGGTGGTATTAACGTAGATCGGTGGATCCGCCACCACCACGGCCGGCGGAGGTGGAGCAAAGATCGACTATAGACGTGGATCCAAGTGCGTACTGAGTCACACCCTGCTACTCTCGTGGGAACATCCGTAGATCTGGTCACAGCGCGTGTGGGCGGGCGGGCGGTAGAGGCAGGCGGCGAGACTCTGATCGTGGGGCGTCGCTATGTACATTGAAGGGTTGGCCAGAGACGGGGCGCTATAGATCATAGTACGCACACGGAGAGAGCATATAGCGGCAAAAATGAATGTTCCGTATAGTTCAGAGCAGCTCTGTCTAGTAGGTCAGTGGGTTGGTAGTGCTCATGTTGTGTGAATCCATATTTGTTCTCACATTTTCCCCTGGGTGGGGGACAAGGGTCACCGCTGTGGACAAAGCAGGTCGGCTAGATGGGGGAAATCTCAGCCATCATTGCCATTCATGAACGTCTACAGAAATATATATCTACTATGCCTTAGGAAGCCTTAGAATAATAGCAAAATGAAACAAAACTATATATCAAGGATATATATTTTTAGGAAAAGATAGGTATAAAGAGCACCAGATCTCTTCTCTGATTTATGTATGACGAAGAGGCCTGAATTAATTTTTTTTCAAAATGTATTTCTTAAAAAAAAATAAAACAACATAAAGGCGTTTTATGTATTTTTCTTTGATTTCATTAGATAAAGCCACACATAAACAAAAAATACCCCGTGGCCTTAAAGCCTTTTGCAATATTCTACATGGCAGGCAAGGCGGGCTGGGAGCTTTGGACTAGGCGCATGGTGTTTGTAAAACGAGCTGCTCCCAGGTGCTCGTTAATGTGCTCGCGAGCTCATCTAGTTTGGGCGAGCTGCTCGTTTACACCTTACGGCAGCCCAATATGCTCATCAATATTTAACATCGCTGTCCCCGGCGAGTCTTGATTACTGTCGCTGTCTCCTCTATTTCAAGTGTAGCGAGCCCCGACGTCACAAGTACATGCGCACCCAAGAGGCCATCCGGGTGTACGGCCGTGTATGTATTATGAGTCCCAGTTGGCAGCAGCACAAACGCCTTTTTAGACTTATTGTATTGCCCCTTTAGCAATCTCCATGACCTTAAACCCCATGAAAGCAATATCTTATGCACCTAGTGTAGCGCTAATTCGTTTATCAGAAGTCGGCCAGGGTAATGTAGGAGTAGCTACAGGAGTAAAAGACCTACAATTGTAGGTCTAGCATCATACAACACATACATGTATAGATACATCTACATTAAATACACACTAACACAATATATACACATATACACATGTAGATCCGGGTATATAGATAGCAATTTATAACATAGCGCTAGTCTATGTGATTTACATTATCATCTTGTCCTGTTTTGGACCAATATATATATGTTATACATATATACTTATCACATATCCTCTCATTCGCTCAGATATTACTACAGGTCTAGTTCTCGGAGATTACAGCCGCCCGATTTGAAAACAGTTATCATTTTGTATGTATTTGGTGCAAAACAGTTATCATTTTGTATGTATTTGGTGCAAATATCTATGTTCATACAATTCAAGGATTCAAGGATTGTTCTGACGTTTTATAACGTTTCTATGATGTGACACATTTCAATCAATGAGAGGGCGAGTTTACCAAAACTAGGGGCAAATCATATGTTCATCATGGGTGAATGAGCATGCAATAATAAATGAATGACAATTAAAAGGTTTGGGCTACATTCAGTCAGCGGATAGTCTTCTGTAACCCACTTGCACCCAGTAAACTTGCCATTTCTGCAACTGCCTATCTTGGATCCAAACATATCAAGCACCAGTGTGTCTTGAGGTATTTTGGTCTTGAGTGATTCGTAATGGTTAGTTGGGTATGTCTCTAAGACCCTGAGACACTGACTCCCTGCTCTGTTCTCTATCACAGTGGATAGCATGCAGATAGTGAAGGGATAATTTGCTGGAAGCATGCTGGAAGTTCAATGTGACCACTCTAACCTTTAGGTGATGTATAAAGCGCGTTTAAGCACGCTCTAATAGCCATACCCTCTTCATGTATATAAAGAGGGTATGACGCGATTGTTGCACACGTCTTATATGCCCATTGACGCCCGATCAAAGGGATTTATGACACCAGTTGCGATGGAGTCATCGCCTCAATCGCAAAAAAAGTTCATAGGTATGTCCTCTGATGCGACAAAATCGGCCAATACCTGGGCACCACCTATGGACATGTGTACTACATGCATTATACTTCAATTCATTCAATGGTTCATATATAACAATAAAAAGGGCAGCATCAAGTCAAAGCATCTTAGTTTCACAGCTTGCTTTGCCATCAGACATCCTGGGACCTTGCCCCTGATTGGAGGGTGTGGGCATTTGGGGCAAAATGTAAAACACTCAACTACCATGGATATACATTACAGTATAACCTATTGCATCCTCTATATATATATGTGTGTGTGTATGATGACTGCAACAATAGCTTTATCATAAGAAAGTGCATTATACCTAGTGGTAGTGTTGGGGATTGACCTATAAAACTTGCTGTCTACACTGAAATCTCCAAGCCAGTTCAAAGCACCCCCTGCCCCCTCTCTTCCCTATCATGGGTCCCCAGCTAAGTTAAGCAGCCTTGTATAGAAAATTGGCCAAATATGAGTACTAAACTGTATACTGTATGTTAGCATGATATACTACGGAGAAGTTATTGTGTTTTCTCATGTATGGTTTCCCACTGGACTATATGGGCCTGGTATCAGACACTAGGTCAATAGATAATCACCCCAGTACCACACACCAGCCCCAGCATATAGTGGCATTCATGGAAAAGGGGATGAGAGTAGGTCGTCTTATAGGCCTATTCGACTCCATCCTTTTTTACTTATGAGCCCAGTTTTTCCCTGGCAACTGGGGTGCCAGGGAAACACCGTAAATTTTACGGATGACTGAAATATATATCTGAACGTAATCCTATCTGTTATCTATTTTTGTTAATGGTTCAAACCCGTAATATGTTTCTGAACGTGAATCTTGACTGCAATAAAATATATTTTGATAATGGTTCAAACCTGTAAATATGAAATACAGGGATATACAGGGATGCAAATTTTCCTACGACAGAATTGCGACATTTCATATGCACCGGTAACACTGGCATTGTCAGAATATATATTGATTCACAACCATTTTGTCCTAAAATAATGAAATGAATGATTCTTTTGTTATATGCGTTTCCTCAGTCCAGACTTTCTTCCCTGTATGTATATGGCGCATTAATATAGATATCCAATATCTTGTTAATGCAGGTCTCTAGAACTGTTTTACCTAGGAAATATTTAATATATGAGTACAGTTGTGAATACTTTGTGATGGCTCCCATCATGCATTTCTTAGCAGCACATTGGCTTAACAATATCATTAACCATCATTATCAATGATATTTTACCATCTAAGTTATCAGTGCGGACTATACCACAGGAATACGCATCAGAATCTGATAGCGAAGCTGCATTAGATACGGTTGTATGAAGACAATCCTACTTGTGTTTTAGAAATCTCCTATGAAAATGTTGTTTAATCCTTTGAATAATATGAATGTCATTAAAACTTGGGAATGAATGTGACTTAAATGGCAGAAACCTTGCAGGAGATTGATGAAAATCTATTACACATTTTGATGAAGGTAACTTCTAGATTTTATTCACTACTTTGATTTGTTGCCGATACTGGAGTTATTCTATGTGTATCTAATGTATTCATATTTACATTTTCGTCCTGTAGATTTACTGTAGATTAAATGGTTAACAGTACTGAATACGTTTACAGTTAAATACCGTTTCGTGATACTAATTACAAAGTATTTAACTGTAGATAATATTACGGTACTACCACGTTTATGGTGGTATCCTGTATATTTCACTGACATTATTTTACAGCGTTCCCATCGAAAGTTTTTGATACAGGACGTACATCTTTAACTGTACCGCGATGGGGAATGTGAAATCGCACAGCCTCCCCACCACTGAGGCTTTTGCTAAAAACCTGGTTGCTACCCAAAAAGGGGATTACATGAGTATCCTGAATAACGCCCATGTATATAAATATTTATGTACGAACCCCCTCGACTTTCCCCTCCTCCTTATTAGTTGAGAGAGCAAGTTCTATGTTGATACAGTGTTCACATTTAGATCCAGAGCATCCTCCAGCCATACACAGAGAATGACAAATTCCATTGTCCCTATGCTTAAAAGCATATATCGGAATACAGGCACGCATGTATATACAATCTAATTGGACTGCCCTTTTCCAGAGTGCGAACATGTCAGAACCTCGGATTGACAATTACCCGAGCACGCATGTTGATAAGTGAGGTGTGTATATCGACTCCATGGACATCACCATCTCCATACCAAGCAGAAGTGGCCAGTTCAATTTCCATGTCCAAGATACAGGTCGAGAGCATGCTCAGTGCGCTACCCCACATCGCAATATGTATGGTGCTGTCAATGCTGTTTGCGGTCGCCTGCTGAAGGCCTGAAGTGCGTAACCCGGCATTTACACTGTACGATTATAGGCGGCGATTCTTGGATTTTCACCACTTGACGACTTTTAGATGTCCATGGCTAGACATCGGTACATCTAATAATGTCCATGGCTATACATCTAAAAAGGTGTAAAGGCTCGAATTTCTTGGGTTGATGACTTTTGCGGCCGATATTGAGTAACCGAGCACTACCTGACGACGGCTAGACAATCTACAGTCGACACGTTTTAGTCGTCTAGTGTAAACGCCGGGAGAGGGCTACAATCTAAACGTTGCTGCATCTACGCCGATATATGCATGCAGCGGCGCCATTGGCAACGTGATGGACGGCGGCATAGACAAAATCTCTCATGTAGAGGCAACCAACATCGTGGTCACCCTCCACTCCCTAGTCAACGAGGCAGACGTTGGCGATCGTCTCAGGATTTACTTCGACTACAAGGCCAAAGTTACTGTCTTCTGCATTTACCCACTGTTGCCAACCACTGCCAGGGCAGCCTTGATGGTCCGCATTCTATTCAACACCAATAAATCCTATGTCTATCACATAATGAGGTGACTGATGCGTGGAGCAGGGTCCCTATATTGAATAAACATTTTAATTAAGTCACTCATATGTTCTCTTCTGGCATAACCTAGTCCTTCCTCTTGTATCCAGATACGGAGTTGCCATCAATGCTGTTGATGGTGGTAGCAAGGCACGAGATGTCCTGAGCGACATCCAGAAATGCGACGCGATGAGAGTGTCAGAGCCTGTCTGGCTGTATGTTCCTTCTGGAGGCCGTACCCGGCATGTCTCCCATCACCAGCACGTGTGTGTGGTGCTGGGGTGGTAGTCCAACAAGGGCATACCTCCAGCTACCACCAAGAACAAGCCGGCACACATCGGAAGTTACCTTGCCCTCATGGGCATACAGGACTACGTATTCAACAATCAGCGCATGCTTCAGGTGATAGAACAGATAGAAATGGCCAAGAGGCGTTCATCACACATGTGAAAGCACTGGCATCATCCGCTCTATACTGAATTCTGTACTCTTGCTGAATTCTTGTTGGAGTCTCCAACGGACATACTTGTGTGGGCAGTGCTCCTTATCATATGTACAGCTGCAGGGAGGGAATGGCGAAAGCCATAAGGCTGGCAACAAATTAAAGAAATACAACCAGCTTAACGAGGTTACCAGACCTGTAGGTCATTTGCCCAGTCACAGCCACGTGAAGGGCAATTGCCTTAGTCCCCTCCCCCCCCCCCCCCCCCAATACCATATGTTACAGGCCTAGCTTCCGGTAGAGACATACTACTGCAGGTGTTCATATTAACAATATATCAGTTTTTATATGGTATTGTCTTACCATAGTGACTGCTTGCAAGAATCATAATTGATATAGCTCTAGATTTACCTCCCGTTAATCCATATAGCTAGTGTAGATCTAGCGTCACAGCACCGTTGGAAATAGTTAGTGGATGGGTAATATTCTCTCTCTGCATTATCGTCGTCCACTGCTATGTCCAGTCACTCCCTATATTTCACGACCTCATTATTTACCACGCAGCGAGCGCCTCTCCTATCCTCGTATAATGGCCAGATGCGATCATAAATCTAGGAGACGCCCGGGAATATGGCTTGCAAATCACCTCTTTGCAGCCTTCAAGATGTCTTTATATGGGTTCAGTGATGTATTGTAGATCTGGATCCGCGCCCTAATCAAACCCCAAATGATGTTTTTGGGATATATGATGAAACCTTCCATAACCTGAAAATAATGCGTAACACTATGGGACTGTTGTGTAGGTACCGATCTGTCACCAGTTGCTAGTCAATTTGCCGAAGCCTATGTATGAGCTAAGTATTATACATGGCATTTACATCCCTCATCTACCGATGGGCATTAGGGTTGTGAAATGTCAAAACATAGAGCCCTTTCCCATCATCGTATTTCTTTCTTCTTTTTTTGTTGTTGTTTTCCTTCTTTTTTTTTTTTTTTTTTTTTTTTGGGGGGGGGGGGGGGGGGGCAGGGGAACTACAATCATGGCATAATAATTAATAGGATGTGGTTCTGGTTACCTCACCCAAAATCCTAGGTAAGGGGGGGGGGGGGGGTTCTTTTTCATCCCTTCAGTTAGCATCAACATTGAAATTATATAGATAGCGTAAAATTGTCTTAGTTCCTAATTCTGCCATTCTGGTTATAGTTGACTTTAAACAGGGATGAAAGTTTGCCGACAAATGACAGAATTCTACATTTCCTACATACTGACAACAATATTATTTTGAAATTCATTTCTCCTCAAACCCATTAAACTCAAGGGCCATTATGTTCTAAAATAAAGTTATGAATGTATAGGGATTTCAACTTCCGATTCTTTTTTCGGTCCAAACTGTCACCTCTCTGTAAACATTTTAAACACACTCCAGAAGAAGAAGGATGTGGAGAATAACCCATAATCATAGAAGATGATAGGGACTGTAGTAGGTGGTACTCTAGTGCAGGGATTCTAGTAGGTGGTACCCTAGTCTTTGCTGAAAGGCGAAACCTCTCCTACTTTTTATCATTCAAGTGACCCTGATCATTAGTTAGGACAAAACGCACATTAAAACTTGCCGGATGACACTGAACAATAATTTCCAATCTGCAGGTTGCATCATATAGTAGTATTTTTGTTAACTAGATTTGTCATTTATAATCATATATGAATCTGATGAAATAAAAAAAAGATGGACAATTATGATAACTTTATCATCATATTTTACATGTGATAATATCATTCATCATTTTTCTATCAATTATAAATAGCATGTCATACTTACATTCTGTGAAGGTCTCATACAAGTTGATCAATTATTTCCGATCTAATTACTGAATGAGCTAATGATTTTCTAGATCTTACAAAATGATGCCTCAATGCATCATCTGATCACCCAAACTGTGTATTAATGCATAAAGGCATCACCTGCCGCAATTAGATTGATGTATTACATACGGAATGGAGAGTGGGGGTGGTGGGGCGACCCCTTAAGCACGGTTTTCAGTCTGATGATGGTTAGGCTATGTAGTACATAATGTATATGATGACTGTATACAGGTGATACTATGGCATGGAGACACTGTTATAACCACACAGACACCCCAGAGATGCCTACCTTATGCCTACAGAGGCTATTGCCTCGAGGGCTCTATTTTGTTGGTTGCCGACGGTTCGAATGAGACCTGTCCATAACCAGCGTATTATCATCGCACTGCCTCACTCGAGGAATATTTGCAGTCAAGAACCTGGAGTGGTGCAGATTTATTCATATTTGGTCAATTTATATACATTTCACCTTGAAATATTCAGGTTTAATTTCATTTCACATTTTGTTTACATTGTATCGATGTTTACAGCTTTGTTGACGTTTATAACGGTTCTTTTACATATTGCAAGCTGACTGTCGGCCATGTATGGTGGCATGGCATGCCTTTTTTAATAACATTTTTAACCTTGTAACTCAATGTTTTATATCTATTAATGTATTTATGTACCACTTTCACTGGTCTCTATGTATATTCACGGTCGATACATATGCATCGCCTTCGGTTTTTTCCACTGGCTCATACGTGTGATATACGGTGAGGAACAAGCTATGTACGGCCCTTACATGCACCCGGTGCCCTTACACTGAATTTCGGCATGTATATGGTATCCGAACATTACTTCCATACAGTATAGGCGTCAGTTTCATGCACGGGTATACAATAATAATAGATGCAGCCCCATACTGTGACCCCTACATGTATTCTCTCAAAAATACCTTGATTGATAACCATTTATTGATATTTAATCATTTATTTCTTTAGCAATGTTGAGTGTATAAACAAATTAACAAGTAAAAGTCACCTTTTCTAAATTCTAAAACCTTGTATACTTCCCAGAATCAGAGTATATTTCTTTATCCAAATGTTTTCGGGAAGAACCAACTAAAAAGTAAAAACTAGATAATTAAGATTTATATTTGTATCATAATATGGACAAATTATGCAACATAGAATCGTATCCCTATCTAGGTATCACTATAGATGCAAGTCTCAACTTTGAGAAACAAGCTAGAACAATTATTAAAAGGGTCAACCAAAAAATTTTTTTCTTTAATCGCATGCGGCATCTGATGTCCACGCCTGTGGCTATAAAGCTATAGAAACAAACGATAATGCCCATCTTTGATTACTCTGCGATCTTTCTTGAAATTTGTCTTAACAAAATACAGTAGAACCCCGCTTTTGGGACACCCCACCTTTAGAAAAGGACACCCTGCTTACAGGGACAATTTGCTCAAAAAAGAATGTTTTCCCTTTATTAAGAGTGTATCTTAACCCCTATGATTGGTTTTTGTATATGCAAATCGACTAGAAGGAATATTTCTACGGAACAACTGATTGTCAATGATTGTATCACTAAAATCAATACCTCGATTATAGCTAAAAAGCACCCTGATTTGAGCTTCCCATGGATCCAAAATAGAATCGATCAACGTAGGAGAGGCAATGTAAAACATAACTATGCTCAATAAAGATGGAGACCGCCCTTCTGACCTCTTACTGGAAATGTGGGCAAGAGATAACCAAATATAATCAAATTAATATTGGCTCTTATACGTATTCTAAATTCATTACCAAAAGGCATCTTATTCTACTATCTGTAAAGGAAGCATTCGTTGAATTTAACCTACATAAACGGAAAAGAGTAAGACGCATTCATAAAGTATCGACTTGATAAACTGTTATTCGCCAATCTCGAAAGCTACTCTACTGACTGAGACCCGGACGATGTAGTTAGGTACTGATAAGCTACCTACAAATGCTAAGAGATATGATTAATCTATGATTTCACGTATATAGCAATGTCTCGGTTTACATTAGTCAAAAATTGTTTAGCTTATAGTTTATGAAATTTTATTTTATGTATTTGATATTCGTATATATGATCCTGAGAGATGAATGCCTGGATGAAAACAACAAATACTACTGGTCCTGACAGCCAGCAGGGGTGGATATTCATTTTTGTAATAGTTAACAGTTCTGTCAATGAATATAAATTGTAGAGAATTACAGATGAAATTTCCCTCTTATTATATGCAAGTCAAAACCGTTGCAAAATATTTTCCATACAGGTCCCCTTTACATTTTCTGATATAGATTTTGTGAAATGGTTATAAATCTTCAGGGATGGTCCTGTCAAACCTGCGCGCCACCTCGACGCGTTTACGTAGCTGTCCACCAGATGGCATCAGGGTCGCCGATGCCCCGTGTAGACAGGTGGTGGAACCCCGTGTGTATCAGAAGGAGGAACGAGAGAAGGAAGAAGAAGACAGCCAAACGACGACAAGACGACCAGCATTGTTTCAACATCTAATTGGAGGCAGTGTTTCCCTAGCTCCTCACCAGGCAGCGCCCACGTCGGGGGTCGCGATGGGGGCCAGTAGGCTTGTTTGAACACCAACTGAACAAATACTGGCGCCTCCTCCTGGCAACCGGCGGGGTTAGGGGTGCGCGCGCAGGCGGTTGGGCGTCCCTACCATCTGATAATTAGCACGTGTACAAATGGGCGTCTCTACGCTAACGTCTCGCTTCTTATCGCGAGACGGACAGTGAAGGTGCGGAGATGTCATTATTTACCCTGGGTTTAAGGTGGGAACGAGCTTAGGAAATAAAAATTACTAAGAAAATGGGTAAAACGTCTGCGCTTGGGACCACCAACAGACATTGTTATTGGGATAACCCACAAATAATTCTGCATCCTCGAAATATTCGCATCTTTCTATGTATAATGTCTATGCATAATTATTCTTATTTCTGTATCTATAACATCTTATTTCTTCAAGAGGTTTCTTCTTGCTTCAGATTGAGATCGTCCATATAGAAAAAAGTTAATCTTAAGATTTTGTTTTTGATTGTGATAAGTTGCATTCACTTACTTTTTCTGTATTTTTCTTGATCTTTACTTTAATTTCTGTTTCTATCTAAATCATCACTAATTTTAACAACATTAGTACTTTTTTCTTGCAATATTACTACCCATTTCCATTATTTGCTTCATACCTGCACGCTCCAGAATCCGCCTCGACCACCAACAACCAAATCCTACCCGTTTCAACGTACTCCAGCCCCACAAGGTTAATACTGTGCAGTCCGTAATAGTTAGCGGGTGACGTTTTTCGCCCATGTCTCTGGCCAGAGGATGTGTGGTCGGGCCACGTGGGTAAACCTTCGGGTCCCGCTACACAAAATCCTCAACCCTCTGGTGTGCATTTAGGAGGCATTGACAGACAACAAAACAGATCATACGACTTGCTTTTCTGTCGAGTATCCACCTAATGCTTCCAATGATCCAACACACTGGGTATTGACATAGGAACCTCGCCGGTTTATGGTAAACATCCCTACTCACACCGCAACCAAAATAACCACCAGAAATTTGACAAAACGCCCTCTGTTTTCATTTCTATTTTTTCTACAGTAGCCAAATTTTTCATGTTGACATAACCCCGTGTATCCAAGAGTGCAGTGTTGGGATTAGGAGAGGGGGGCTCTTGATATGTTTGTATTTTCTCCTGGGCTTGGCAAAGTGCCCGAATGAAAACACGGGTTGTTCCTATTGGAGTTCTACTTATCACACCGGCCTAACGCCCATCGAGCTGACACATATTCTAGAAGGCTATATCTAGATCGACAATGTATATATCCGTATTATGTTCAATTCAATTAACTCACCTATACCACGTAAAAGTGGTTATAACCTCTATGCTGAATTTAGTAAGGTATCCGGAGTACACCATGCAACACGGAGGAGCTATATTCGGCAAGCACGCTACTGAACAATACATTTATGATCTCATAAGTGATGAAAAATGCTCCTCTTGGACATTCAGTCGGCTGTGGGATGGAAGTCTGAATAATACTTCTTCTGATAATTGTCATATGCTCCAGACATTATGTAAAGTTCAAAGGCGTTCTTTCACTTGACTGCAACATGACCTAAGGTATCTTAGCAGCCATGAGGACACCTAGTTACTGAGCCGATAGTTATGTTACTTACTTGCGATATATACTCTATAATAGGAGAATACCTCACTTTCCACTGTTTGTGTTATACATTATTGATATATACCTCAGATAAGAGAAATACATACCACCTACATACCACACCCCTTATCATTCTGCGAAAAAAACTTCAAAATCGCAGAATCCTATTCATTCCCCAGACCATCATTTGATCCCCGCATCCCCGGCCGCTTCACGACCCCTGACTTCCATCCACTTCTCAACATGCAACTGCATGTCCATACAATTGTATCTTCGACCACGAAGTGCTTCTACCGAACACTTCATAAAGAACAGGAAGCATTTTCCTTAGAGGTGTACATCTAAGTCCATGCTGCTACCAAGCCTTTTTTTCTTAAAGATGTCTTGTTTGATATGCATTGTACGCAAGGGAGCTCAAACAAGAAATGGTAGCATAGTGTTGGGATGTAGGGTGTGGCAAGGCAGGACCATAGTGGGAGAGTGAACGAGGTAGAGAGAATATATTTTGAGGTCAGAGCTGGACAAGGGCTAGGGAGGGGGGGGGGGGGGGTCTATATGTTGGTGGGTAGAGGTAATATAGGGTACAGCAAAGAAGACATATCATGACAGTTTGTATTGTGCATTAGTATATTTCTACGTTAAGTCGAATCAAGAAATACATATGCATGTCATAATGTGTGACACAGTGCTGTATCATATTACATCCTAACCCTTATATGAATCTTCTTTGACTTAACATGGTGTGACTGTATGTCATAAAATATCCATATGCCACACGTGACATATGACGTTAAAACACAGAGAATTATGAACCTGGGACTGGTGCACTTCACACACCTTTTCCTGAGTGCAGAACAATCCTCCTTCGATACAAAATTCTCATGGCAAAGTGCTTTGGCCAGTTTCAAGAAACAAATGACAAATTTAATTCACATGGAAGGACACACCTGACATAGTCCCAGTGACTCACCCAGGGACTCAATTATGTAACCTTGAGTATAGGGGTGTGACAAATATGTGATCATGCTTACTGGCCTCCTATTGGCTAGGTTGGGTACTTCGTCAACAGAGTTGTTGGTTTGTGAATATTACAATACAATTTTTAAACAAAGGAAAACTTTGGACGAACATGCATAATAAAGTGGGTCTTAACCTTCTCCTTTTAAAAGAATTCAAGCAAATGTCAGACTACTCCGTTGAACTGATTTTTGTTCTCTGACGGTTGATGTATACATTTATATTGTAGCTGCCTTCAGAGATCCTCAGTACAACACATTACGACCATACGACGGTCCGCTTCCCGATACAGAAATATTCATAAAGTTGTAACAAAACCACCTAACTTTTATTATATTTTGAAACAATGCCAGATGATCTAGTATTGTAATTGAGACCATAACGGTTCACATACCATTGAAGACATCAAGGAAGCATGCAGCGACGCTTATATATTCCCCTAGGAATCGCCGGATGTTGTATGCCCCCACCCATGTAACAGCGTCCCCTGGCGACTGGCGTCCTACTGGCGCCTGTTGCAAGGAACCAGCATCTGGCAGCCGCCCTCGGGTGGGGGTGGGGGGGGGGGGGGGGGGTTGGAGGGTAAGGGGTGTTGGAGGTTGTGGAGGGTAGAAGAGGGAGGAAGCTGTTGGTGCCGCACCTTCCCGTAGAGGTTTATAAACACTAGACCATTAGCCTCACGTAGACATCTGCTCCTTGCGGGACCCGCAGTAGGGAGGAGGGCTTCACCCCCCCCCCCCCCCCCCCCCCAACACACACGCTACCAGCAAACGGAAGACCCCGACCCTACCATCAGACAATACACACCCTGCCGACAGGCGCAGCAGCACGGCTTGGATCATAATCCACACTGCTCATTTGTACAAATCCACTAGGACTTCCACGCATCCAGGATCTCTACACAACTTTGATAAATGCCAAGCGTCTCCCCCATTTCCGCCTGTGGTGCCAGAACAACCAGGATTCTCGTTTTCGGGAGATTTCCCCCCCCATGCAGTACTTTGGGAAAGTGATTGGTGTCGATAACACAAGGATGCCCTGCAGCGGTAAGTGGTGTTAATTGATTATTTCATCTAGTCATTCATAGATCATAATGTGTCATTTTCTTGAACATTTTCTCGTATCAATTCAGCATACATTTGATAATACACCCAGGAAAAATAATCATGTGAAAATATTAAATGAAAGAAAAACCACTGGAACTCTATTTGTGATGTATATCTGTTGTTCTCAGTTCTCCCTGCAATAAGATAGTCGGAGGTTCTGCCAATGGTTCAGATTCTGTGATTTTCCTAGGTCCTGTGGGCATGTGGTAAACATGCTCCTGTCAATATGTTGGACTTTAAAATGTAAACCAAAACGAGTAAACAACATAACGTGCACAATATGAACCTGCATGGTAAAAGTGTTATGTTATAGCTCTGTGTATAGCTAGTAATGCTCGTTCAACTCCGACGCTGTTCAAAATACACATAAATATATAATTATAATTAATAATCGTTATATAATGTTAGATAATACGATTTACTAATATAAGATGATGAGGTCTGTCATCCTATGACACTCCTGGGACAACGATAACCGTACAGAACACAAGTGGTCAGAAGGGGTTCTTTGTAGGCGCAGGGGTAGAGGAGAAACGAGTGGCTAGGTGGAGGTGGGGGGTCGATGTTTTGATGTTAACGTGTGTTGCATCTTCTACAAACATCAAACACTTTAAAAAACATCGGAGTTTTTTTCCCTCATACTCCTTAAACATGATCCATTTGAGAGTGCACAAGTACTGCCAAGGAAAAACTTACCCATGCCACATTTGTTTACGATGATATAATAAACTAGCTATGTTGGTTTGAATTCCCTACATGTTTCAGCTGAGAAGACGTGCTCATTTATAACTGAGTAAGACTGTGCGCAGATTCTTCTTATCCCTTCTCGAATTTAAGTTTTTTCTCAGTTTTTTTTCAGTCATGATACATTTTGAATTAAGCAGTGACATTAGAAAGTGAATTATGAACATATAGCCCTGAAAATATAGAATTATTCATATGCTATTATCGTTGCTGTCAACAACAACGCCTTGACTTCCTGTATCGCGGTCAGAGAGCAGTACATGCAAGAGGGAGCAATTCATGAGCAAATTGAGGTCAGCGGAGAAGAGCAAGTGTAACCACATGTGGCCACGAGGTGTCGCCGTCATATTTCCTCCGTTGTCAGAGCCGCTACCACAGCTAGGGTGAGCATCCAGTTCCGCGGTCCAAGCGAGCCACTCGCCGGCCTTCTCTCGCTCTATTCCCGGGTCGAGCAGGTGCCAGCTGCTCGGAGACAGGAAGAGAAGGGAGGGACGTCGGCTGGTAGCGTGAAATAAGCGGAAAATGGAGCCGGCTCCTTGGTATTGACGCGTGACGACCTGCGCGCGCAGCAGGTGCGCCCTTCCACTTCCGACGTCTGGTTATTATCGCCCACACAGAGAGAGTTGTCCTCTGGGGTTAATTTCATATACATAGGCGCCTTATTTCAAGCTTATCGAATTTTAGGACTCATTAGCCTTAGTACCAATAAATTATAGTAGGCCAGAATATTCTACTGCGGTATGACAATGTTGATCTCTAGTTTATTCTATGACTATTCGGTTGGTATCCTCTGCCTTTTTTGCAAATCACACCAGGAGAAAACCGTTTTGCTAAAAAAAACTACAATGTATTTTGCTACATTGAGCTGAATTTGCTTTTTGATTTGAAACCAGTCCTTCCAGTCCTTTTCCGAACTGTCATCAAACTTAATGTTCTCTTTCTAAAGGCATCCGGTCTCTATGCACTTTTTTTACTTTAAAAGGCCAATACACTATTCAAGGCTCCCAAAACGATCTTTTGCGATTTTGACACCAAAGGGCAATACAGTCAACCTGCCGAAAGCCTGGAACAGCTTCGAGTGTATCTTTATCAATATGAATTAGAAAATAATTGCAAAGTTCTCATAAAAGGCATAGGTATTATTTTTGCTCAAATGGTAGTAAATCTTGTCGATATATACAACAGTTCAGTGTTCTTTTTTAATTATTGGCAATGGTGAATGTCAATATGCAATCTTGCCTCACGGGAAACTTACATACCACATGTATCACATACAACACATTCAACAAAATAGGACATAGGTTATCGGTAAGTATTAAATATATACCCACATTATGACAAAATGTAATATATATCCATGCTATAAGTAAGTGTTATATATACCCATGTTATAACATGGTGTTGTATATCTTACTCCCTCTCATATCTACACCCAAAGTCGAGGTGAGGGGCCGTTGACAGGCGCGCGCCTGGCCTTATCGAAGCCGTCCTCCCCGCCTATCAGGTCTCCTCCAGGGTCTGATAAGGCTGCCTGGAAGCTGGTCGCCACGTGTGGACGCGTGGAGCAGCTCGTAAAGGAGCTCGGGCTCGGACACAGACTGGCGAGACCAGCCCTTCACTACAGCTCATCGTGAGACGTGCTATCTGCTCGGTAATGCACGGTCAGACACACCTTTAACGACTGGTACCGCCCAGGATGAAATTTTGAACTAATAATCGGTCGGCGACGACCCCCATTTCTAACACTATCTTTCTAGGGGCGAATGTATATATTTCCCATACATAAAGTGGCAAGGTTCCTTTGTGTGTTTATAGAGGTAAGATAAATTCACAACTTTACATAATGGAAATCGCTAGAAATTTTTGTAAGTGAAGAAAGTGCCCTCCTTTTCGTGGGTAATGGAACCGAGCGATCATTGGTTTGATGTTTTATCTACAACCAATTATTCGTACCGACAGACATTTCATAGGTTCGCCTAGAAATCGGTTGGTGGCGGCATATAGGGCAATGTTGGCGACAGAAATCGCTCTAATATTTTCTCCTGTTCTAAATGCCAATAATTTTACTAAAGGCAAATAATCGGTCAGTCGTGCTGAATGTTATAATCGATGGCAATAATCGGCAGTTGGAAACCCCACAATATATGTGCCTGATTTTATGGAATCTTGCTTCAGCATGCCATGGTGTATAAATAGGCCTATAGATATACGTCTAGTGATGGTTAATGCCAAAATTAGGGGACTTTCTTGTAGGCTATGAATACTTTATTACATTTTTAGACAGCAACAATCTTAAACAGCATCCAAACAGTATCCCTAAGTATTGTCCACTATTCATCTATATATCAAGAGATTTGTAAACGGGCTTTACTGTTCGTTGAGGAACACTCTAAAAGTATAAGAATAATGGTTAGCGAACACATGTGCACGTACGTGTGGGGTGTATGTATTGATAACGTGCACAAAGAGCGATGGTATTGGTGCAAATATGGAAACAGCCAGCGTCAAATTAGAAAAAAATTAGATATGTAATATGAGGACGAAAGAAATGCATTATGGCGCACAAGATGATTACATATAAGCCTACCAATGTAGGGGGTTCATTTTTTCACAGAATGAATTCGGTAGCATATTATAACTCTGTTATCTCTACAACATTTCTATTCCCATGAGAGAAATCTGCACACTGCCTGACAACTCACGCTGACAGCCAAGGATTGGCGGCTACTTTAAAGCCTCTTGATGGACGTTTTTCGATTATTTGTTCTACGCTGAGCCTCTTCCCGCCCTGGCGGTGAGCAGGGGCGAGAAACCCAATAGCTACCGGACCATGTATGTTCTGTACACCGATATTGTTATTGTTCAATCGCCAGCCCTGTACGCCTCTGGAAATCAACTCCTTGTGACAGCCGTTCCGGCACTCCTGCCGAATGATAGCGGCTGCTTTTGGAGGGAAACTGACACTAGAGACAGACTTCGGTTTGATATGGAGAGCTTCCGATGACTTCTAGGTGTATTTGGTGAGAAGTATGGTGTTTACAGTGGACAGTGTTTTTCTTCCAACGACTGCAAGACCACGCTGGTTGCAATTGCATGATACATCACTGCGATAAACCCATGCATTAGATATGAAAGAATCACGAGCAGCACGAAAAGGATCCCTCTTTATCAGGATTTGTTTGACATTCTTTTCATTTACTTTTGACAATTCAGCGGGGATGGCTACGTAACGTTTCCAGACTTATGGGAGATGGGGACAATCCCCATATTTTTGTTCATATTTTGGATAACTTAATCTAATTCGGAATATCGAAAAATAATCACAAATGTCACCAATTGTACCAGATCATGATGCTGTAAAACATCACCCTTGTCTTTGGGAAACCATCTACAAGCGGTGTTTCGTCATTGCTTATAAAGAACTAAATCCAAACCACAAAGCTGATGCATATAAGGTCCAAACCTATATCAATTGGTCTCATATACTGAGGGGTTCACCTATGTTTCTGCTATAACGAAGTTAGTGCTACATGTACGGTGGTCTCCGGCCATGGTTGCCCATGCTTGGTTAGGCTTGTGGTAGCTGGAGAGCGGACGGCTGCTCTGACTGGCAGATAAACATTCCCTGCTCAGTGGGGGCTTGAATAAACGAGGGGAGCGGATTGCTGCTGCCAACTGCGCGGGGCCGCTGCCGACAGCCCAATGTCGATGTTCTAATTAAATCGTTATAGAACATATTTCTCGCAGCGTTGGAAGTGTTACCTAATTATCTATGAAAATTCCAGAATGTCGGTTTTCTGTTTTAGTCTTCGACCCCAAAAAAGGAGAAAATAAATTGCCTGTTATCTGAAATATGTTTATGTATTTTGATATTCACTTAGTGAATCATTACATGTAACACTGGGGCTAATTTGATGAAGAAGCTGGGATATTGCAGCTCTAGGATTTCGAAGCATCTTTATTAATGGGTAGAATGCATTCTTCAATACAATGCGATTCATTGAGAGAATATACAAAACTGCATTTAGAAAAGTGGATGCCTCCAGTTTCTAACGCACGGAGTCTTTTGCCTTTTACCTGAAGTGCACACTTCCCAGCAGGTATCTTTGTTTCGGGTACTCCCGTGCTTAGGTTTCCACGCGCAGACTAGATGCAGATCGTTAAAAGTCACGAAAATATAGTGGAAAACACATGACAATAGATACGTTTTTATAAAGATTACATACTCGCAACAGAAAGACAGAGAACAAACAATAAAGACGGAATTTACACGAATTCAGTTTCCTCCTCCCAGGTCTCTTACTTCCATTATCATCTAAACACTGATAGCTGAAGACGTGCTGATTTTATTACAAGAGAAAAAGCAGAGCGAGCTGCAAGTCCATTCACGCTCCGCCAGTAAACTGAGTAATAGTCGCAGTAGGCGCAGGTTGGAGGCAGCTCAACATGTCGAGCACGTCCCACGATGATGTGGCGTTTCCACTTGCCGACGAAAAGGCCGCCGATTATATGCACCCTGTATAAAAGTCAGCTATTGGTTCTATTTGAGAAATGATCGATGCGCATAAGCGGTGACGGTAAACACAAATGCTGACCGTGTTTTGCCACTTAAATTCAATACAAAAAGTCGGTCGGGGGTGCTATGTCATGTTGTATTTGAGAAAAAAAATCGTTGCCTCTTTTTATTTTCACTTGACGATTATTGCACCAAAAGTCTCCCATAATCGGTCGGAGGTCCTAAATGCCATACTCTGTGGTCATAATCGGTAGGTGCCTGAAAACGCCGCAACACTGTGCCACGGTCATGGAGGCGAATTTTCTGTCCCCTCAGCGTCCCATCAGTGTCCATTGAACGTCGATTCATACTGAAAACAGCAGGTTCAAAAGCTAACAGAACGTGGGTACCGGTCATATCAAATCACATCCGCGTCCCACCGGAGATTCTTCCTATGAACTCTGGTTGCATCCTTTCTATTATATCGGTTGGCTTTCCAGTAATTCTTAATGACAGAAGGATCTCTGCAACCACACCTGCTTTTGCTTGAACTACGGCTCAGATGTTTTGCCCTCAGAGCATGTACTCGCCTGCTCGGTCAGAGGTGGGAACCTGGATGTGTGCTGGAGCGGAGTCCCCGAGACGCCCTGAAATCTCGGCGGGGATCACATTTCGAGAGACACTTAGTAGCAATCTTCCGGGTCAGCAGACGCAGCGACATGCGCCTCGCGGAGAGGGCGGGCGGGGAAGGCCGCGCCGCCTAATCGGCAAATAAACATGCCAAACGGAGTGACAGGAAATATGCGCCTCCCGGCAGCGTTTAAATGTGACTCTGCGTATGCTTC
The DNA here is from genome assembly GCA_950022655.1 of Alentia gelatinosa. NCBI lineage: Eukaryota > Metazoa > Annelida > Polychaeta > Phyllodocida > Polynoidae > Alentia > Alentia gelatinosa. Next base: position 34,759,285 of record OX465584.1, read on the forward strand.
ATTGGCGGGATTAATCCCATCATGTGCCGGACCGCCCCGAGGGGTTTTAACTGACGTCCGTCGGCTGGTGGAGGCGGGGTGGAGTACGGCAGTGCCGGCGGAACGTCGCGAGTGCCATAGTAGTTTGGAAAAAGGTATATCACAGGAAAAACAGGTTTATTTCCACAGTTATGGGTAAGTCGAGCAGGATGATAATGGAAATTTGCAAAATCCATATTCCATCTTGTTAATAGGAGACTGTATTAGACAAGATAGGGATATCTTGTCAATATTTAGACAAGCAGTTGGAAAATGACATCACGTTGGCAATCATCAAAAGACCCATCGTGAAAGGGGTGCATTGTCTACAAGGCAGCGTGCCGATGGGGTTAAATTGGAAGAGAAATATTTTTTAAGTAGATGGGGAGAATCAAGGCATGTACATAAAAAATATGGATGGACACATTTAAGACATGACGCGCACATTTGATAGCGGAGCTTACTAGAACGGTAAATCGTGCAGGTATCTGTATTAACTATGATACATGGAATATGACTGGGCATTTAATACTGTTTATCTATTCAGAAAGGGGGATCGCAGTACAATCGGACGCTCCTCCCTGTATAGGTATAAAAATATGACATTTCGACAAACAATACATTACAGGAACAGGTATGAAATTCCACAATAGTAAGCGAAGCGATTGACCTCCACATCTACAGTGGCGCCATCTATATGGGAACTCCCTAAATTTTCTAGCGGAAGCACAGGATGAACATTTGGGTTTATTATAACTTACACAATGGTGTATGTATATGTTCATATGGGCGGTATCTATTGATTTGTATATGTTTGACGTGTATCTCTATGCGCGTAATGGCTGCATTGGGCGTCTGGCATAGACAGCACATCAATGTGATGTCTATGCCGGCGTCATGTCAGCTGTATTAATAAGTTGTCCATAAATTTTGATAAGACAAAAACTTTGATATTAGGCACTCACCAATGACTAGAAAAGCGAAAACCCCTACCACTTACCATTGAAGGTATTGATTAAAAACGGGATACAAGTTATGAATATTTAGGAGTATCTTTAGATCCGTCATTATCGTATCACTATAGATTAACATACATCATATTACATTAACAAAAAAGTGACTCATAGACTGTATCAATTGCAACAAATGAAACCTTATATAACGAGAAACATTGCTTTAAAGGTGTACAAGTCCACCTATCTTCCATATGTAGACTATGGAGATGTTTTGTATCACGATGTATCAAAAAACTTATTGACGAAAATTCAAAATTTCCAAAATTGTTGTCTCAAGGCAACTCTACAGGTTAATAGGCGGACAAATACAGATACAATCCATGCAATGACCTAAGTGCCCATTCTTTTTCATAGAAGGCGTGCCCATGTATTGAAACTTGCCTACCGAAGGGCCCAACACTGAAAAATTGGATGAATAACTGGTCAAACTGGTCTGCTGGCTCTGTGCCATGTAGGGAATCTGTCCCATCAGATTCCGATTATTAGTAGAAGAGGTAAGTGAGTAGTTGTGGGTGTGGGGGTGGAGTGGGCAGGGGGAGTTGGTCTGTGGTCACTGTGTGTCCCATCAGATATCAGTGTGCTCAGAATATCATTGTGTCTGAATAAAGTGTATTTAGGTCTGTCCCATCTGATTTGAAAATGTAAGTACCTCATTTAGTCATTATCATCATCTGATAGTTTCCTATTCCGGTAGCAGATAACAGTATCAATAACTAAGTGACATGGGTTTTAGTTTTTAAGGTAAGTTGTCTGATATGCCTTTAAGACAAAATGTCTGCAAATAGTTGTATCGCGCTTTAGATACTTTAGAAGTACAGCGCTCATCCATTTTGAATGGAAATATCATTAGCCCCTAGTTACCTAATCTTATAGACTAACTGACATAATGACAAGAATAGAAATTTTGGAATAACTTGTAGAAGACAGGTAACCATATACAGATATGTATTTAGAACATATACAATAACAAAATGTACAGGTAAATAACAATACTCGACAACATACAATCACATTCACTTCTGTGGAGTTCATATGATATGAGTCCTCTTGGTTAATGTTGAAGCTTTACTTGTAGTCTCCTCCAGTGCTGGGATGATAGTACCTTGTGGAGGATTCCTACCCTTATGGAACTTACAAACGCCTTTAATCAGAAACACAGAGACCTTCAAGGCCTTTAAATCGCTGACTAAGACCAAGTTACTAGAGAGTCTGAATAACATATAAATGGTTGGTTGCCCAGAGAATGGGCAAGCCCTGGTTTGTGTATGGATTTTGCTATTGCTTTCTGATTATTGCTCTTTCTCTTTTCTTTCTTTTGGGATGCTCTCTTGCTTTGCTCGCAATACAACTATTAGCTTGGTTATACATGTTTGTCTAAGAATTGGTTGTTTCTTTCTTATTACTAGGTGATGGTCATGATAGAAAATCTATCGTGTAATCTGTTGATTTTCATTTTATGCGAAAATCATGAGTACTTATAATTACCTTGTGACTTTGTAGTATCTTACTTTTCACTCAATGGCTATATAAATACTTATCAATGCAAATACTGGGACCAGGAGAGGCTATGAAAATCAACTAATGTTAGTTGAAGCCTCATCCTAACTATTGATCTTCTGATACTGTAATATTTATTGCACAAAAGTGGAAAACATCAAAATGTAAGACTACATGTGATGACTCAATAAAGAAGATAAAAAAAACATTAAAAAAACCCCTCAGTATGGGCCTCTATTCACTGTAATGGTGGTAATGCTCACCTGGGCCATAGCCAGTATCCAGAGCACCTACCTGTTCCGGAGCACCCTGTGTCAATCTCAATACCATGTCACACACTAGACTAGTAATTCTAGAGTAATGGAATCACAAGGTAATGGATTCGAGACCCACTGCAGCTACCATTCTCCTTCATCCCTGGCAGTAGCAGACTCACTGCTATATCAAAGGCCAGTCCTTCTGATAACGTGTAGGTGAAAATGCGTAGACCTGTGATTTGTAGGTAATCAGTTATTAAGTTTTGAAATGGGAGTTATTTATGTGAATCAACAACAGACAAATACAATATTATCAATTCATGTTTGACGGGTGGTGTACATATATCTTCCTGCAACATAAATGCTTCTAACTTGAAACAACATTTAGAGTTCGGTACATGGGGACACCAGTTAAAAGAGTTATACCACCAAAAGCCAGTTCTAAGTTGGGTATGTGGCCTAGGGTCTTTGAAAACTTGGTCCAGTAAGGGGCATACGTAGTCGAAATGACCACAAGATGGGCTGCGGAGACCTTCAGCGTTGCCAGTCGGGCAGCTGGCCTGTAAAGCCTATTTGCACAGGGTCCAGAATCACCAGTATCTATAGCCAAGTCCACTAAGAGCTACTCTGGGGCCACTCCACCACTAATTCAGTTAGCTTAAGCGGTCTGTCAGCACGCGTTTTTATCTAAGCGTATACAAAACAACATTTTGAAACGGTAGGGGGTTTGGGTAAAGGGTTCAGTGGAGGGGTGAAGTACTATTAGCCTCAAGTCGAGGTCTCATTCACTACAGTGAGGGTATAGGTGGGATTATATCACCTACCGATGTACACATACAGATATGCATTCATATAGTATGTCTAGTCTTAGGATATCTTTCTTTCCCAGATTTTATAAACACAATAACAATTATCTAAAGTTATTTACCATTTCTTAACTAGATTGGTCACACTTTTATGTAATCGTGACTCTCCTTTTCTTTCTGGTTGATACTTCTAAAGTTCTACTTTAAACGATGACATAAATTGAGTAGCTTAAAATTGTTGACAAAGATATACGCATACTCGCAAGAACCGTCCTGCACAAGAAATAGAAACATAGTTTTTGAGATGCTATCATTTCGGGGATATCAACAAGGTTTCATCGGCTATGTATATCCTCCACTATTTTGATATTCGAAAATTATGCAAAAAAATAATTGTATATGAGGGCAACAAAGACTGACAAGCAAATCATACAATAGGAGAGGAGATGAGATGACGCATGGAAAAATATAAATGTACGTATGCCGTCAGCTTCCCGACCCAGTCAAAGCGGGGTTTATTATGGCTGACAGAAACCTCAATGATTTCTGTTTCCTTCCTGTCAGAAATTCGTCAGTGGGGGTCCCTAAGTTGGTATACTTTGGCAGTAATAATGGACATGGGTGATCTTTTTTCGTTCAGCAACCAATGGTTAGCTATTCCATATTAAATTTGATCACGACATAGTGGTTTGTAGGATCGGCAGAACCGATCATATAATGTCACATGGGTCAAACACAAATCATTGTAGGAGATATCCCTGTTTCCACTTAAGACAGGGGTGGACTGCGTACGATTTACCCATATCATCAACGGTTATGCTGCATTCCATTGTTGTTATATATCTCTGGCAAAAATCGGCCAGTGGGAACCCCGATATCATTATACATAGACCAGTGGCCCGAAGGCCAAAGTTAAGTGGCCGAAACGTATCGGTGATTGGGAAAGATCTTTCTATGAAATGGAATTATATCTACAGGTATATATCTTTATATGTGCACGTCAGATGTATGGAAAGGCCTACATAGGTTTTCTGTATATGTAACCGAAGAATATGCATACATATTCCTAAGTTTTGTAAAGTCAACTACCCCGCACCCATGTTCTGAAGGTAAATTCTAAGTTACCATTAACTACATAACTGAACTCCATGTCAGAATAATATTTAGATATTTTCCCCAAAGCGGGGCTACTTACATAACCTACTACTTTGATCTTCCTGGCAACCGTGGTTGCTAGGGACAACAGCATGACAACATCCTACCTTACGTCTCCCCGATTTTAGGGAGCAGGGTATACTTGGATGACAACATGATATCTATGGACCTGTTTTAGGGGACGCCTGATTAGTGATATCTGAAACAGGGAAGAGAATATAGACATATAGGATTGACAACATTATAGGCCTAGTTCTAACTACGCTCCTATTCGCCTGACTTATCGAACAAACTTGTTCCGTCACCGACGCATAAAGCCTACCTTGTGCGGAAGCTCCCGACATTAGTTTCCATACCATTAGTGTTCCGGTCGCCAATCACTTGACGCGGAGATGTCATGTCCGACAGGCGTCGATAACAACATAATTGGCTGAATTACTCAGAAAGAACAGAGGGATCGAAAGTAAGACATTGTCGGTGAGACAAACTTCAAATACATCTACGCCTCTTTTTCTATCAAGTAAAAAAAAAAGAAAAAATCCCCTTTATTTCAACACATTAAACATGCGGAATTCGTGTGCTCATCAAAGATATCAAAGAGGTCTTTTCCGTATTGAATAGATAGCAATTAATTTACTCTCTTTAAAGGAGGTGTTCCATTATACCAACAACACCGTCATGACTGTTGGGCTTGTTCCGGCAGCGTCAGCAACACTCTTTTTCTGATATCTCTTAAATTCTGGTGAAAACGGGCCTAAGAGGACCACCCTGGCAGCATCGGGACGATTTCTAAAAGGTCAGCCTTGTCAGACACCAACGAATCCCACCCGAATTCCGACAGTTTTTGACCTGTAGACTATGATATGACAAGATTACAGTTAGAATGTTTTCAAGATAATCACGGTACACAGATTTATTCACGCCAAATCATCACCTGCCTCTGAATAATCACTTCGAGTAGATATGCCAGGGTTAAGTCAATGGTGCTCTGAGGCTGTCGGCGGCTGACAAAAGGGGGAACCAACTGTTCAGACAATTATAATGACAAATGCACGGGATAGACTATTTTATGATCGGATTGGGTCACCCAAGCTCGGCCAGGTTTGGTGGAAATGCCCGATCTCAGAAGTGGAACTGTTTCATCATGTCAATGCTTCCAGAATAGTTAGCCAAACACTCTCCGATTTTAGTCATATGCTAAAAAGTGGTTTGGGAACCATTTTCCGGTTGAAATTGATTCCAATATAATTCCTCCTGAAGGACACAGAACATTCTCCTGTATAAAGGAGGACAGGGCTGATTACATGTGCGGAAGGCCGGCCAGGTTTCTATTCCTGTCGGTCTCAGAACGCCGACACACCCTGAGGGGTTGGTCCAGGATTGAGGCAGTTGTTGATATCAGCAAAGTACAGGGTCAAGTAGGTTGCCAGCTGGATTATTAACAAGCACAGAAAAGAATCATGGACAAATATGTTGGCGACTTAATCTGTCGATGCCTTTGAGATTGAGTGGTCGGCATCAATGTAAATATCGTGAATGATGTCAGTGTTACAAATTACTATTCATGTAGATGTTCGTCTATTGATTATAGCATATAATGGTTCACGGGATTGAATGATCTTTAATATACTCCACTCATATCAAAATGAATTAGGACTTGAATATCAGACTGTTCACTACACCCTAAACGTTCTAAGTTAAGAACAGTTCGCTACCATCATCATTAAATTTTGCGCTCAACTGATGCTGATTTTTTCCTTTCGCGCCATTTACTTCCACTGTTGAAAAGTCGTCTGCATCTGCCGACAGGCGCCTGTCTAAACCCGTATTGAGTTTCCCATCGGGGAAATAGAAGAGCGGCAATGACCTTTAATCTAAAGTGCATAGGACCTCAATTATAAACACTACAGATACGGATGTGATGTATTGAATTTCGGTGTATGGTCTCTTTAAGAATAAAACCTTACCACAAGAGAATATGTGTCTGAGAACATTATTAATAGCGATGATATGGTCTATTGATGTAAATTACTATTTGCCTGGAAATAATGACTTATATCTAAGGTTCAAGACAAGGCTCAACAGGTGGGCTAGCTTTGGTTGGCTCCCTCAAAATTTTGCGGAGTGAGGAAACAATTGCTTTGGTTGTTAGCATACGTAGAAGAGAAATGGAGTCATCGGTGGTGGTGGGTCCCGACAGCTACCTCGTCTACATGACGGCGGCGAGCTTCCTCCAGCATCAGCGCCCCGCTACGGCCACACCCAGCAGGGACCCGGGAGGCGAGGGCAGGGATCGGCCACTCCTCCTCCACCCCCCTCACCATCCCCACCCTCACCACCCACAGCACAGTCCGGGAGGCGTCGCCACGGCGGCGGGAGTCGGAGGCGCGGCGGAAGAGCCTGGAGTAGTACAGCACTCAGCCGGGAGGAAGGGAGCTGACCACGGGAACGGCGGAGTACTACAAGGATTAAGTCACTCCATGGTCACCATTGCCTTGGGATTTTGAGACTGCAGGACCCACTGTTACCACTGGTGATAGCGGATATAGGTAGGAGAGTAGCACCATGGAGGATGTGAATTCATACACGAGGAGCGCCTATAGTCATGGTGGGTACATCACAGGTAGAGGCGACCCACTGGAGCATGGACACAACCCTGGAGTATTAACCACAGGAGGCGCTATACTTGGACACAATGGATGCACGAGTGTCAATCACCACTCCATAGACCTTATTCTGGGCAATAGCAGATCCTCCCAGAAACATCATGTCGAAAAGGGTAAGCAGAAGACCAAGATGAGAAGCTTGAGTCCAATATGTATGTCTGCTATCTAGATCGTACCCTAATCCTACTAGGGACAAGCCGTCCTCTATGATATATATCTGAGGGCACTTATTAATCTCTGGTATCACGTACTTGCTTCGACAGTACATATACTAAAAAAAGACAGTGGTATCACATGAAATATATTTTCGAAATGGTCTATCTTATTCATTACAGGCACGTTGAGATAACCAGTAGGAACTAAAAGGCTATTTGATTTAAGATTTGGACTTCAATTACCACCGGGTTTATAATATAAAAGTCTCGACCACCGAGAGGATAGTCTACTATAATATTCATAATGAGCATAAAGAACGGCTGCAAAGAATTCAGAAATTTCTTGTATTATATTTTCTGTTAAACATTTGTTGCCATACTTGTAAATTTGTTCCATTATACGCAAAATATCTCCACCAAAACCCCGTCCGTGTCCGGTGGATGTGGTTCACATCTGTTTGCCCTTAGATACTTTATATGGTCCTGGGATTCTTTCTGTTTCATTGCATTCTTAGAGGTCCTTGGGAGCTTTTTGTGAACCAGATAAAACATCATTACTTGACGATTCCCAACGTGTGACAAAGCTATGGGTCTCCTGTTTTGTATAGAAAACCGTGGGAAAGTTGCTGGAATATAGAAAAAACAAGATCAATAATTATTAAAGATGACTTCTTACAGAGGTTTCTGGTATACGTATATACATGTGCAATGTACATGGGTATAGATGCGATTATGAAATGCATTGTAAGCAAATATGTATATGCTTAACGGGGATAACATCCGATTACTCAAGAAAGAGCCAAAATGAAAATAAAATCATAATACGTTCTATTTGATTAGGGACAACTTTAGTTCATATTCATGAGCCTCATGAAGTACTATATACCACACAGATTACACAGACCCATCAATGTATTGCTTTCATATAAGAGAAGGCAGGATATGTGTCTCTGTGTAAAGAATATGTTTCCACTATATTCAAGCATTCCAGTGTCCAGCGACGCTATGAAGCATCATGAAGAATCAGACATGACATGCGTTCTTATCCCGGTCTCACAGTGAAAAGCTACAATACTAAATCCACTCTGACGCATCAGCCCTCTCGAAGCCTCTAAAAATGGGCGTGATCATGGAACCACAGACGTTGAATGGCCATTCGTCCTTCCTGGCCCAGCATTGGTTTGCACAGATATATATGTGTGCCTATTATCCTGAAACAAAGTAAATCCAGAGGAAATATGTAGGCTCATATATGTATACCACGAAGACAACCTTCCTTAAGGGATATCAGTTTGAGATGTTGTATTGAATCCAGGGTTCACATGTTGAACATCCGCACAGTGTGATCATATAAATCATATCCTCCAGTGTAGTGTACGGCTACCGCGTACTAATCCACCACATCATCTGCGAGAGTAGAGAACGTGAGCTTTGCCTTATTGAAGTCTGAAATGACCAACATTCCGGTAACGTTGGATGTACCTGTGCCGTGCCTAAATTAGTGTGCACAATTTATCGCGGGGTCGCACTCCTTCCATGCCCTGTGAGCCGTTGTATAGCGGTGAGCAGCTCACGACGACAAGAAGTGCTCTGACGGCCGCTTGAGCTGCTCATCCCGTTTAAATCCCTCTCTCGGCCCCGTTCTACCCCCAGGCGCTCCTCGCCCACATTTGTTGCCTATCACCTCGGAATTAAAGAGTAAATTACTTTATGAAACGCACAGTGGTTGGCGAGGGCCACTGTAACTGGCCTAAGGGGGAGCAGCTGGAAGGCGGCCCGCTCGATTATTTACGCTTATTAGTGGTAGGGACGAGCTGCTCGTCGAGCCGCTCTGAGGGTATATGGTACCCACCCCAAGCTGCTCGCCTTGTTGGAGGGCTAGCATATAGAAAATAACGCTTAACTGTAGATTATCAGGGTTACTGCTTCCCAAATTATATCTTTATCTGCAATTGATATATTGAACATAACAAGTGACAAACGCATCGTTTTAAGATTATATATATATATACATATATGATAATGCTTCTAAAAGCACACCCAGCTCTGCTCTTATTTCATACGTAGGCCAAGTCTATATCCGTGTGATATCCCAGTAATAGAAAGTTCTTAGTTATGAATTATGTAGGCCTTTATTCAAGTAGGATCCAATTTCTCTAAAGGGAGTGTTCATACACAATATAACCATGATTTTTATCGTAGTTAATAATTGAAATGTACAAGGAGAATACGACTACACAGATCAAAATCATGGTAATGTATTTGTTACTCATCTTTAGAGTAATTATTAGAAACAAACTTGTAAATGATTAGAAACTAGAAGTAAGCTCCGTATTAGGTGGGTAATAAATGTGAAGCATCAGCTATTTAACAGAGTTTATATTTTACAAGAAGAGTGAACAGCCTAATAATAGAGAGGAAATGTAAAAGTGAGAAATTCATATATGAAGTAGTATTTTGGTCACTGTGGAAATTTGACTATAAAAATGATTATAACGGTTAAGAATCTTTCTTCACTCATTATGCAGGTCAATATTATTTGTTGAAATTGCTATCTAAACCTTCATTATCACACTAGGTAAGACCCCTGTCGGTTCTAACCTGATTCCGAATTATCTTTATCTTAGAAAGGACCAATGAGTAGGCTTTATTTTTCTCCTGATAATTTATTCTACCTTCTTTATGTACTTATGACTAACCCAAGTTCACCTCTCAACAAATTCATCCTGCCATCTAGCGTTCATCAATGTCGATATTAAAAACTAACGCCACATATCACCCCATGAATGATGTATTCAAATTATAAAATAGCTGTTTTTTTTCCTCCATACTGTAGCCCACTCGGACGATTCCGGCCTGTCGAGCCAGTGCGCTGCCGACCATCCGGCAGCCTCGCCGGTCAACAGTCCTCCGGAGTCTCCTCTGGTGGAGGCCGGCGGGGATGATCCCAAAGCCCCATGCCCGCGGATCTCCGGCCTGCAGCGGCCCGAGCAGCTCACCCATACGCGACATGAGGAGTACGGCGCACGTCGCGGCCCTTCGCCGAGCAGCTCACCGTCTGCGTCCCCGGCTCAGCCGCCGCTATCCCCGGCGCGCACAGGGTCGCCGGGCGCCGACTCCGGAGACGCCGACGCGACGCGCAGCGGCGGCGGTGGCGGCGGCGGCGTCGGCGGCGATGACGGGAAGCGGAAGAAACGGCGGAACCGGACAACGTTCACGAGCTTCCAGTTAGAGGAGATGGAGCGGGTTTTTCAGAAGACACACTACCCAGACGTGTATGCGCGTGAACAGCTCGCTCTCCGCTGTAACCTCACCGAGGCGAGAGTGCAGGTGGGTGTGAAGAATTATATATTTTAGTTTGTAACAGTTATTATTGACACGCATTTCAAATCTACATTTATCCTCTATTTTCAGTGGCGTATTCTAATTCAAAACCTATGTGGCGTATTTTCGCGCCCTCTGGTTATAATGCTGCTTCACTTTTGTTCTATTCACAAGCATTGTTTCATATTCATATTTCTAGGGAAAATGTCCATTGACAAAAATTATATCAGATATAGTTAGACCCAGGATCCTTCAGAACTCTCATGTCTTAGATTGAAAAAGTTAGAGATTTAACGTAAACTGACACACACACATATGTATATGTACCAGAACAACATATAATATCTCGAACGGAGGGGAGGGTTATATATTTATGACATGGATAAATATGCTATCAGTTAAACAATCAAATAATGTGTTTTGAAAAGTCTCACGACTGCATAAATCAAATGTTGTATACGATCAGTTGTATGAACAATAGAGTCATATCGAAATTTACAATGTAAAACATTTTGCGTATATTTTACGCTATTCAATGGCAACTGAGGTGCCCAGCAGAATCTTTACGGGTGACTGGATATACGTTTCTGATGATAATACTTACTCTAGAACACGATATTTTGAAAAAATGGATACCCGTAAATTCCAAAGACCAGAATTGTCAAAATATATCATAACTGCCACAACCATGAATGTTTAAATACAGGTTACATAGGTTCAAGAAAAGTAATGACCAACGTAAGGACTTAAGATACAAAAGATTTTATTTTATTTTAAAGGGAGGCAAGTCTCCAACAGTTACAAGACAAATACAGATATAAATAGTTATTGAGAGCATTCCAATAAAGCGGAAATCCATAATGTGAGAAAAGCAGTCCATAGTTCCCGCTACTCACTAGCAGTGACTATTATATTCGTCTAAGAGTAGCAGATAGACAGGGATCTAATTTTAAAGACAAGTTAGACAATAAGAGAGTCTTGTTCATTGTTAAATGTGAAATAATTAAACTTGAACAATTGGATATCGAACATGATGCCATAGTCAATGGATTGGTGGAAAAAGGTTTTCAAAAAAGGTTCGATGGCGCCTGGTGAAGTGGATGCCGGAAAATGTGCGGGATGTTATTGCGTGGTATCCGCTTTGAGAGCTATTACTTCTAGTGCAGCATTTTAGATAATTACACACATTCGTCATATTGTCATAACATCAGGAAAACAAATGTGATTTAAGTGATAGAACCTTTCCACAAAGACAAGTGAATATATTTAACACATTTTGGTCGATTAATCAGCCAATTTCACTCAACAATTCAACAGTACTGAGTACACACAGTTTAAGTCTCTTCATCATCGGCCGAAAGACTGAGTGCAAGGTTCATGTATGCTCTGTCTGAACTGACGGCCAGATTTATGAACTGAGGATGAGTTGATACATTCAGTACAAAGCTCAGGTATTCAGTTTGAACTGAAGGATCCCCTCAGTAGAAGGCTCATGTACTAAGTCTCAAGTGAAGGACTCACACCAAGGATCATTTTTCCGTAGTCGGATGTAAAACTGGGAAGAAACTCCCCCGTACTCAGTCTGAGCCCAAGGACCTGTGCCCTGTAAAAGTGCCCGTAGTATTTTTCGTATTGGAGATAATCTTCGTAATTCCTTGTAATCATTGTAACAGATAAATTTCCAAGATCCTCTTTTAGGATGTATGTACACAAACCTGAAAATCTGATCTTGAAGTCATCGATGAACCCAAGTTTACCAATATCAAAAATGTCTACTCCAGGTATGCCTATACCATATCTAACAACAGAATACGTTGTTCTCTGCTCTGGGCAGGAAAGCTTCCTGGGCAGGTTGAATCTGAACACAGTAGTAGTCATTAGGTTGTATCTGAAGGAAAGAAACCAACATGCACGCTATTGAATGCACCTGTCATGGTCAAACCAGTACTTTCAGAACGTGCTTAGGTGAACATGTGGTCAACAGCAGTTTGTCTAGGGGAGGGAGGAATGGGTGCATAGCTAGCTGATAAGAGGACCAATGGTCAACATGCCAGCCTGGCCCCGAGAGGCGGAGAGAGCTCATTAAACTGACCGATCCCATCTTCATCACCAGACTGCTTTTCTCTCCACCCGCTCCATGTTAGAATATTTACACATTAAGAAGCAGGATAAATCGTAAACAAAAAATGCACACAAAATCAGAAATTACATATAAAAGGCAGAACAGGTGATTCTGTATTTGGGGACTGTTGGTTGATCTGAGAATATATTGGATCTTTTCTATTGGCACAGAGGACGTATATATTTCTACATCTTTACTGGTTGAGTTAAGATTTTATTGCTGCTCCAACACCATCATACCTGCCCCTATCTTGTGAGCATTTTCCCCGGGTTATTCCTGCTGGTCGGCGATAATGTGTTCCTTGAGTCTACCAAATTTTATCTTGTGCCCACCAGCTGGATCCTTTTAAGTTATGATTTGGTTTCTATATTGCTCACAGCAATTTACAGTGTAACGATAAATGATCCACCACGCTCCGAACAAGGTCTTGCTATTGGTGGATATGAATTTTCATGGGGAAGGCATGTGACTAACAAATTATAAATTACGCTGTAAAAAAAATTCCTGTGAATTTCTACGGTTTTTCCCTGGCAACTGGAGTGCCAGGGAAATACCGTAAATTTTACGGGCGACCGTAATATTTTTCTGACTGCATTTCCTAACTGTAACAAAACGTATTTTGACTACATGTATATAGAATTGCACGCCTCTCATGAAATATCACACTCTCTAAGTCGTATTCTTTATCCTACCCCTCATATAAATCTCCATAGACTCAACATGGAGTGACTGTATGCCACGATTATGCCATATAACATTTATATGCCACAGGTGAAATATGAAGTTAAAAACATGTTACCAGGTAGGATAAAATCTAAACGTCACTTAATTTCATACTATTGTTTACATGGCGTTCGTTGTCTTCTGCTACAGATATCACTCAGCTCCGCTTCGTGATATCATTCCGCGAATACAACTCATGCCATATAAACAATTGTATGAAATTTTGTGACGTTTCTTGATAGTACTCTCACTACACTCTATGGAGAAGAATTCTTAACGAACTAGGCTTAGAGCCTTGAGAATCCACTGGCCTCCCTCCTATGCTAAAGACGTACATCAATGCAACCAAAGATTCCTATAATCTCAATGATGCTTGAGATTCTCAAGGCTCTAAGCCTATTTCGTTAAGAATTCTTCTCCCATAGAGCGCAGTGAGAACCTTGTACGGATTACGACTTAGAGAGTGTGAGATCTTATGAGAGGGGTGCACCAGATATACTATACAAATGGCCCATTGATGTGCATACTCCATAAACTGCGGGTCTCTAGAATCTTTCTGATGTAAAATTCATCTAGTATCTTGATAAAGTAGTGATTAGCTTATCAACATCACTGATCATTGCAATCATTGTGATCAATGTTATTTCAAGATCTACGTTTTTTTCAACTCTGCCATTGTCAGTGCAGACTATATATCATAGGAGTAGTTATTAGAATCTTGACAAGGTTCCATTTTATTTGATAGGATTAAGTCAATTCGACTTTAGAAATGTCCCATAAAAGTGATGTTTAATCCTCTGAATGCAATAATGTCATCTAAACGTGAGAACTAATAAGTTTTAAATGGCAGACACTTAACAGATGATAAATGAATATCTGTGTAGTAAATTTTTCTCTTTTTCCTTGTTGTGGAAAAAGTTTTTCCTATCACCTTGTGGGGTATATAGAGGTGAAAACTCTTGTGTGGGAGAGAAAAATTGCTCGATAGTCGCGAAGCCGCCACGTCCACCCACCGATAAATGAATATCTGTTACATATTTTCATGAAGTTATCATCTGGATTTTCATCTCTACTTAGACTTTTTGCTGATGCTAGAATTATTCTAAGTGTATCCAATGTATCCCCATTTACTGTTTCATACTGTAGACTGACCGTAGATACAATTATTGCACAATGCCGTCTTCTGATACCAAATATACGGTATGAAACTGTAGATATGATTACAATAATATGTTTACGGTAGTATCCCGTATATTTTACTTTATATCAAATTAGAAATGTTTTCAGCATAATTGTTTAGCTATATAGCGACAATAAACTAGTATTGACTTGGATATCTTAGATGGCCTACTATATATGATACATTGGATGATCTGGATTATTAGTAGCCTACTCATGAATTCAATGATCTCCTATAATTTATGCCATGAAAACAATGTCCATTGGTAACAACATGAACAGTGTAGCTAAATGGAAACCTCTTTTATAATGCATTTGTACAATCCGTTCGTCTATTTGTAAATGAAAAGAGTTCCACAGATATATGCAGGCAGCGATTTATTTATGTTTTCTGCGTTAGTCTAGCACCTGCCTGGCCCATGTATTGTCAGCCTTATCCTCCACCATAAGACTCCTGTATCTGCTGCTGCAATTACCTGGCTGAATCCGAGAGAAAACAATATTTTCACTGCCCACTTTTACCCCTGGCCGGTCATCACGGCAGAAACCAGCGAGTTCGGTTTCCTCGACTCGGAGGATTCTGTTTCCACCGGGCACCAGCGCGCTTCCGGTGCCGGGCCTCGGTGTGCTGACGGGCGTCGGGACCCGTATGTAGTCTGCGTCTTGTTAGCGCGGGACGTCATCTGGGCTGAATTTGCTTCCACGGGCTCAGGCTTACAAAATAACAAGACGTGCAAATTTGAGTAAACGAGGTAAAGAGCCTGCGCCATTCGTTTTCACTTTTTCGTCTGCCCTCTTCCTGCGGCGCCAGTTCGTCTGTCGGCCGCGTGGAGGCGTCGGTGGCGGCGTCTGATGTGCCAATTACTCCCCCCGACGATTGATGTCAAAGCGAGAAACGCAGCAACTCCCACCGGACCCCTAGCGGCTAAAACATGGCCCCTACATGCTGTAACGAAGCTCTTTAGTTCCGAATTACACGCTCAATGGACGGAAGGACATGGGGTGATTGGACATCAAATAGTGCCCACCGACCCACCTACAAATAGTCCCGTGCCCTAGCGCTGTCGGCACAAATGGATGGGGTGGAAATATTTGGTCTAGTTCAGCGGGGCTCCGACAGATGGGGTGGTGAGATAGCGTTGGAGGTGGGGGCAAGACGGGCGGGTGGCAGGGCACCTGTCACTCTTTGTTCAGGCCCGCGGGTAATAGATGGAACGCTCCCCTATGAGTCGGAGATAACAGCAAAGAACAGACAACAGGTGAAATGGTTTTCCTTTCACCTAGAAAGACCCAACTCATTTTTGTTATCTACAGCGGCTGTCATCGAACACATGTAATTTCTGTATGTTTACCTCCTCGTTTTCTCTGCTCTCATTCTTGGTATCATTCTATTCCCTATTGCTCTTACTTTTATATTACTTATATTATTCTGCTTCTTCTTCCCCCTGTTGATATTACCCATTACCTTTCTTTTATTCATACCCAGATTAACTTCCTTCTTTCCATTCCTGTCCAATACCCCTCCCTTTTCTATGTCTTCTTCTTCTCCTCCTACTCTTCCATTCTATGCCACTATTGCATCATTAATTCCATTCACTGTATAGCAGTCAACTTCCATCAAACACTACATACACCCGTGCGTTGCGGACTGGTATATAACTTAAGTGTGGTAGGAGTCCTGTGGCTTCTGGCGACAGAGGGATCTAATTCAATATGCAAGAGAAATAAACTACGTCAACAAGCCAACCGCCAATAATTGGATAATCCCAGACCGGCACCCTTATCTGTCTCAAGGCCCAGCCTTTGGCGCAAATAAATGCAGGCGATAATGTAGACAAGGAGGAGCGCAGTGAGTAACTCAGTGCCACTCAAAGCCCAAGGTCCATATTGGCGTCGGGTAAAGTCTATGTAGCACTGACGATATGTGGAAGGGACGTGCTTCAAGGGAACCGATTTATTCTACAATAACTCATACTATATATTTTGCCCATAGCCTTAATATGTGAAAAGAGCAGAACGTGGAAGAGTTGAATTTTACAAGTTTTACACGCTTGTTGGCACTCTATACGATAATATCTTGCTTATACAAGAAGTGCGACCGTGTGTTTTATGATCTATCCACTTGTATAATGTACATATAGCATAAGGTAGAACGAAAGATGTCTTAAATGTAATAATTCCCTCCACCTTGATTCTGTAAAGAGGAATCCGTATGATGACAGCTCGATGGTAGGTTGTTATCATACCAGCTGGCCTAAGGGACACTCACTGACAGGGCGATTTTGTAGCATTTATTAATTTTCAGTCCGGAAGTATAGAGTGAGAAAAACGCAATAACATTAGTACTTCCTGCAGCAATAAGTATTGCCTAATCTTTATCACTACGGAGTGTCACGCGATCCGGCCAACGTCACTTCACTTCACTTCCGGAGCCGGGAACATGTCGTGTTTACGGTCCTTACGTCGCACGCGCCATTCCTAATCAAATTA
Source organism: Alentia gelatinosa (assembly GCA_950022655.1). NCBI lineage: Eukaryota > Metazoa > Annelida > Polychaeta > Phyllodocida > Polynoidae > Alentia > Alentia gelatinosa. Next base: position 34,776,693 of record OX465584.1, read on the forward strand.
TGGCCACGTGGGGGAGCCACAAGGCTCTACGGTGCCCCATGTGTGTTTACATTACTCCATCCATATTGCTTTCCCCAGGGAGTATAGAGAGAAAGGACGACATAACCGTTCCATTCACCAATGTATGTTTGGATGTTTATTAATAATCCTGCACATCCTATCTATTAAAAACAGACTGAAGTATTTTCCCATGGGCCAAGGTGTTATGTTCATGGCGGCTACATTTCCGATCACTTGATTCATATACTTTGAATATACTGCTATGGTCCGTGGGATTTACATTGCTGAACTATCTAGTGATGCATATTTTTATGTGATCATTTCATGAAGTTGCAAATTAAACTTGTTGTCGGAGTGGGGCAAGAAGTATCTAATGGTGGTATTTACCTGAATATTGTGGTGACTTTGAAATCACTTTCTTAGAGGCTTTAATACTGATATCATCAAATCAAATTCAGATTATATGACAGATTATCATATTCAGATTATATGACAGGTAGACTCCTTAAAGTTACACAGGTGATTATGAAGCAGGACCGACCATCATGTATTTCAGCAAACAGGCATATATCAGTCTTATTATGTTCGCTATGTTTTTTGGACTTCCATAGGCATAAATTCTGGAGAGGGCTATGAGGGGATCCCTGTGGTGCAGGGGCATGTGGTAAGCAGTCACGCCAACCTAGCGGGGGAGAGAAGACGGCTATTGTAAGTGCGGACACAGGAGGCACACTGGAGGCTATGACCCCTTTGGTAAAACCATCCTCTCTCCAGCACTTTGTTGACAACTTCCGTGCTCTTGGGGTCCCGCAAAAACAGACAGCTATTCAATGCCGCTGCCCGTTGTTCCAATACACTTCCTGGTAGTAACGCGCTCTGCTGTTGTGTCTAATCGTAATTTCAGCAACGCATCACAGCCCAACTCATACTTTAATGCAGGTTTTGTGGTTTCCCTAGAATGAAGTGAAAATGGCCTCGTGGTAGCAGGGAGAAAGGGAGCGCGGACAAAATGCAGTCTACAATTGGTTAAACAAAACATTGCTGGCATCGTCGTGTGTGGCGCGCCACGAGCGCCACGAGAGGGCGCACGTGGTCTGCATGTCGGAACAGGCAGCGCTTGAGAAAAACCCGTGTAGTCCATATTGCGGTCTGATCAGCAGTCAATTGGGTGAACCACGACAGAACGATAAAGAGGGCACATACTGACATGCTAACGTTATAGGAAATGGTCCAATAGATTATCATGGCTAACAACCGTAATGACAGTGAATGAGATTATTTCACAGAATTAACAGTGAATATTGGTTATGGTACAACTATGTCGATGTTGTGTGAAGGTGAAGGTGGAGGTGAGACAACAGCATCCAGAAGGAAGCAGTATGTGCGCATGCGCTGGTCCGGTGAGGTGTATACACACGTGGCCCACCAGGTTCGCTGTCAGAGGCCTGAAGATCCAGTGTTTATGGCGGCTCCATTAAAGCCTCCTAACAGAAAAGCGCCGTCTGTTGTTATACTAGACGTACAAATGGGCGGTCTGCAGGCTGGAGGAGGTAAACAACCCGTGTCCAAGCATAAATAAATGAAAGGCAATAACACTCCGGAGCTCAACGTGCAGGCCGGTCGCAGGTGTCCTCCCCATTGACAAGCTTCTCTTGGCCGGAATAAAAAAGATCCACTTCTCTGATCACACATAGAGTTCATTCTCTTGAAGTCCAGCTAGGAATAAAACTAGAGTAAACATTTAGGGAGGACAGAACCTCGGATCTATCACTATTCAAATAATCCTCGCAGCCAGGTCGGGTTCCGACAACAAATAAGACCACATTGCATCGAGTATTGTTGGTTTTTGCTTATGATATCCTGGCTTGGGTTTTAAAGAAGTGCAAAAATATATGATCTTGGTGTGAGGACGGCCAGAGGATAGGGAAAAGAAGATGAGAGATTTAAAACGACATTATTGTCACCACACCGCTCATTGGACACTATGTAGTATAACAAAGGGCCTCTTAACCAGGCAACAGAAACTAGATGCCCCCTGTCATGCACGAATTGGTTCTTGAAATATTGTACCTGTTTTGCGTGGTAAGTTATTTTAATTTCAATTTCTGTCGTTGCCTTTGCTAACCTAGCTTTCAAAGTTCAGTAAAGGTTGTGCTTACGTATTAGCTTGTTAGCCTCATATTATACATTCGATCTCGACGTAGAAGCCTGCTGCCAGGAATTAAAACCCATCCCCCGACAACCATCTGACAGCATATGAAATTCATATATGCAGGTGTGATGATGGCATTACTACCAGAAAACCAGTAAATACAGTAGGATATATAAACTCTTAGTAATTTGGTTCCATTTCCTGACAAGATATTATCATGAAACATTACAAAATTTCATATGATTGTTTATATTGCATGAGTTGTCTTCGTGGAATGATATCACGAAGCGGAGCTTCGTGATACCAGTAGCGGAAGACAATGAATGGCATATAAACAATTATATGAAATTGAGTGATGGTTTGATTTTATCCTATCCTGTTACATGTTTTTAACTTCATATGTCACTAGTGGCATATAAATATTTTTTTGCATAACCGTGGCATACAGGCCCACCTTGTTGAGTATATGGAGATTTATATGAGGGGTAGGATAAATACAGCATAGTAATGTCTAACATGTTTTTGGATATTACTGTTATTCTGTTATTTTCATTATAGGTTACATATAGTAATATGTTATACTGAATTACGATCTAGCTAAGAAGGAAAAAGACATCCTCAAGACATCGCCCAAGAGTAATCTGTGTACTCACATGAATGCATACCTTTTGCGGGGTTGGATTAGATATCGTGGTTATAAGAACTCCAGTGGAAGAACTACACAGTTGTAGGACTGGTGGCTTTACGATAGATAAAAAAGGATTTGGATAACAAGACAGTTTTAGGGTAACATTACTGTTGATGGATTCTCATCCTTAAGAAATAAAGGAAAGAGAAAAAAATCTGTTTCAAAGTACGAATTTCGCATTCTAAAATACCAAAGAACGCATCGGGAAAAAACCATTCACAATTTCATTTAGATCTACTCGCATGCCAAATTCCTCCATCTTACCACTATTCCTGACTTTCACAGAAAAGAAATCACATTTTACCGTTACGGTGAAGGGCAGCCTCCTTTAAACTGCTTGCACCCCCTGGTGAGGACATTGTAATGACAAGCAAAATGGCCGCCATGGGCCACTTTTGAAGTGTTGCATGTGTAAACGTGGAGAGGGGAAGTGTAAATAATCACTGCGTGACCATATGGTGGGTGGACTGAGAACCCCACACCACCCTCCAAGAGACATACATACCTCCGTGGCACTCCTTTGACAAGAGAAATGTATAGTAACATCTCCAATGGCTCCGGCTCTCCGGACTTCTTGGGTCATGGGAAGTCGCCGGAGAGGAGATACAACCAGGCGTACACTGGAACTATCCCATATGTACAATAGTTGACAGGTGGAGTGCCACGGATGAGTGTGTGTGAAGCGGACTTAGAAAAGGGTGTGAGCCGCGCCTTCAGGCATGCGAGTAATATAGAGTAAATACTTTTTGTGTTTTTCTTGATAACAAATTTACTTTCACAGATCTTGAATTACATTAATACCGCTGTCGAAGCTGCAAATCAACATGCTTACCATTCCTTAATTGTGGTTGGGGTGACTACATTATTTTTATCCAATACTTTATACAATTTTAGGAAAGACGTATGAAGGGCATGGACTGGGTAGCAATGCATCTTTCTCTCTTGACACATGAATATCAAGATACAGTGGGAGGGTTTTGAACCGACAGGCACGAGGAAGCATCTAGAACAACAGAGCAGGACAGGGCGGTGTGAGGCGAGGCGTCGTCCCCGGCCTCCCGGAACCCCCGTGGGCGGCTTAATCAGGCCCCGATGGTACGAAAACAATGGCGGGAAACTTGAGACGTGAGAACAAACATTGTGGAGGTGAATAATTGGCCGACAGCGGCGGTCAGCCGCGGGATCTACCACGCATGCGCGCTGTCTGGAGTTGACGGAGGAGCAGAGGTCGTCATAATGATGTTTGTAATTTGTTAATTGGCAACCCTTGTGTCCACTTAAATTCTTGATAGAAGATTATCGTCTGCGCGTGACAGAACGGTCCTGACCAGACTGTTTATTTGGTGATAACTAAGCGATCAGAGTAAGCCATGCGAAAAAACTTGAACATGAGATTAACACTTCAGTGTTATTTCCGTTAATATATAATTTCGTTCATGTTACCTTACTCCAAAATATTTAAAATCACTTCATATGTAATTCTTTGCACTCCTCACCACCCCTTTGATATCAAATGCTAGACCGCCAGGGACGTGAAGGCAGGTGTTTTGAATCAAATATCCATGAGAGGGCGCCACACAGCGTCCGTCTCTGCGGCCGACACATGGCCGACTCCTATCACTATCCGCGTATTTGGAAAACAAATAAACTGCCGCTTACTTTCAATTTTCCGTGAAAAAGTAGTGTTTTTGTTTACATTTTCCGCCATGTTGGACAGGGTCGGGCACAGTTCTCACGGTAAGTCAAGGGGGCACGTTAGATAACGAGACCTACTGGTTCCGGAGGTATGTCCGTTAAGAAGACCCAAATAGTACAGCAAAGAAAATACAAAAGTGGGCTTTCTGTCATGTAAAGCACACTATACACCCGAATTGGAAAATTATTAACAAAATTGGTCTCGCCATACTGAAAGAAATCCTACAGAATGAAACCAATGGGTGTAGTATTAGTTGGTAACAGATGTGCAAATAAAGTAATGTATTCAAATGCCACTTTTCACGCATTAACGCATTACGAGCTCCATCATTGAAACACCAATGGATTTACCAAAGCACTGCCTAAACGCACATAGGCAATGATGAGTCCTGGCAAAAGAGCAAATGCTGCAATACTCACAGCGATGAGACTTAGCCCACTGAGTGTCTGTTACGTGTCCGAGGCCGAGTTTGTTTGAAAGTCAGTAATTTGATTATTTTGCGTTTATTAATCAATTAACTCAGCGCCTTTCCCTAATAAACCACTGCTTCAACCCATCCCACCAGGTGGCTCTGACGGTCTTCTGGATCCCCCATTGTTTATCTGACTACAAAGTCTCACGGCGGCCACTGATGCTGTGCTCATGACGTCATCAGGGCGTCACCATGGCGACGTTTATACTTGGCATCGCGGGCGGAACAGGTCTCGTTACGTCACCTGCGTCACGTGGCCGTCTGGCGTGACGACAGAAGCTGGCTGCCTGTTTTCGTTGCGGTCCTGATAAGATGTCGTAAAAAGATTAGCGTTTGCAGCATATGATGAAAGGCGACCCGGCCGCTTGGGGCTCATTTCGGGGCTAGAATCACCTTGGTTACGTGAAGCCCTTAGGGCGGAGTGGCGGCCCGAGTATCTGAGAAATGCACACTGTATTGCACTGTTTATCTAGGGAATTCTCTCCCACGCTGGTAGACCATGGCGTCGTACTCTTCGGATACGTGAGCATTCCCAGTTTCAGAAACCGTACTGTTCACATTCATTTGTGGTGTTTTTAGCCCCCCCCCCCCCCACCCCTCCACAGTCAGGAAATTTTATCTAGTTTTAAGGTGGACATAATGTTGTCGACAAGAGACCCTGGAACATTGATTAGGAAATGCCGACACAGAACCGAGAACGTGGTATCCCTGGAAATTATACACAAGGGTACATAAATTAGAAAAACTACGTAATTGTGGGAACAGGGTGGAAGAATACTTATACTCTCTTATGTGAATCTTTATTCCATAAAAGTCGGAGGAAAAAGCTGTTTTTATAAGCTACTAGCGACTTCGTCGCGTCGTATCCCCCCCCTCCCTTAGTCTGTTCAAGGTACGTTCCCTGCTAGTGCTGCCCCCCTAAAGATAGGGGGACAGCACTAAGTGGTGCCCCCTACTATTAATACCTGGAACTATCATTTAGTTCCCGACCATCATTTCATGTGACACCGATTTTACCGACTAAGAAAAGTAGATCAGAAAACTACAGTACTAAACTTTGATTTCGGCATGGTTCAAAGTGAATCATAAGAGAAAACGCATGTCTGTATATAGAAATACAAAAAAAGAGTAGCTGCTTACAGTTTAAAACTGGACGAGAATCTCACTCTCGTGGCCCTTCAATCTCCAAGCCCAGGTCGGGTTCACTATGTCTCTATGTACGGGAGCAACTTCAAGCGGATTCGACGAAATTCTACCGTTTTAGATATAGTAGGTAACTAGTTCTACACAGTAAGCAACAATAGCAGCATAGTTAATTACCCGAGGTACTTACCTAGTACTGAAGGGGAATTGATGTTCCTACGAGCCTTGGACACTATAATGGTGCCCTAGGATAGCAGGGAAACTGTAAACACAAACCGAATGGTACTTAACCTAATGCCGTACACCCTTGACCACTACACCGATTTCAGTTTTACTGACGAAAATATAAAAACATGTATTTTCATTTTCTTATTAGGTGTGGTTTCAAAATCGTCGCGCCAAATGGCGGAAGCGGGAGCGGTATGGTCAGCTACAGACGATGCGGGCAATGGTTGCCGGTCCCGGATACGACATGCCCCTCACAGCCCGACCAGATGTCTACCCACCCGCCACCTACGGCCAGGTCAGGATCTAGATTTTACACTCTGTAATGTTGCAAATACCTCTTGTCACTTATTCTCACTCTATCTTTACAGAGGCTTATTTCCTTAATTAGAATCCTTCCTATATTGTTGGTACTGGTTTTGTCATCATCCAGAATTCCTAGCTGGCATTTATTTCCTATTATTATTATCATTATTGTTATTCCTTGCTCCGAAAATATCAACTCAAACTGGTAGACCTCTGAAGCATAGTTATCTTGTAATGAGAAAGACGAGGGCCTTTTTAAGTAAACCCATTGTGGTTATACTGTATTAATGCAACTCGCATCAGCCGTGTGGAAATCTAGCAATATACATCTACAAAGAATGCATTGCGACCATACTATTCTTCTTATACCTTGTGCGGATGGATGATGCCTCAATGCATCTATCAATAAACTAGAAATTTGCAGGGACATAGGTCTAGCATATTAAGATTTTCATACAAAACAAAAAAGAATATTAAGGATGATGTATTATCCTACCCCTAATAAAACGGTACATAGGCATAACATGGGTAAATCTTATGCGGCATGCCATGATATAAAGTGCGATTTATGTCTTTATTGGCATAAAAAAAATCGACCAATCTGGTCAGGTCTGTTCCTCACTACGCTCAACTAACGCTTCGCGTAGTAATACGCGTAGGGTGTTTATGCCACGACCTTCCCGTCGTGGCATAGATACTGACAACTCTAACTTTCGTTCAGTTTCTACTAATTATGTCACGTGACGAACTTTCAAATTCGAGTTCAGATGAGAATATCCCCATCTCCTAGAAGTAAACACTGACACTAGTATCCGGACATGAAAGCGGCTATATTTGTTATGATCCACTAGACCTGCCTTAATAGTAGGCTACCCTTAACGGTTTAATGTATGTATATGGCAGGTCTCATATCGTCTCTACGGTTTGTAAGTTCATCTTATGAGTGTCGATTCCTTTTCTCTCACCAGATGGCGTCGTGTGTGTGGGCGGGGGCAGCGGCGGGAGCGCAGTATAACCAAGTGGACGCGGGATCATGCATGATGCCGCAGTCAACTATGCCCAACTTCATGAACGTACCCTCTCACCACCAACAGTTCCAGACGCAGCTTTCCGCACAATGCCAGCAAGCAGCGCCCTCAGCGCAGCACGCCCATGCGCACATGACCCACACCATGGCTGCTGCGCATGCGTCGCAGGCACCTATGGACCACGTGTTTCCGGAGACGGAGCGGCGCAGCTCGAGTATCGCCGCACTGCGGCTGAAAGCACGAGAACACAGCGCAGCGATGGGCATTCTCAGCGTTTACGGGAAATAGGACGATGGTCACCTACATTATCCAATATCTTTGGAAAAAAACCTACCTACAGCAATCTGATATGACGGAGCAGTTCCATGATATGGAAGTTTTAGAAAAGACAGGTAGACATAGGCCTAACTGGTCTGAAGCATTCTAGCCTTAGTCTGACCGACCGCGTCTCGTGGTTATAGAGACTGTTGTTTTGGGTGGTCTCATGAGGTCTGATCTAATCTCTAGTTTCAAACAGTAGACTGTCAGTCTGATTGCATCTGGAATGCATCTGACCCAAACCGATAAAAAGCTCAATCAAGGACAAGAACGGACTCTGAAGCCAATAGTCATCCCACTGGTTCCACGTCGAAGTTCCCCAAGTAGCATCTCCTGCTACCTTCAAATGTGAAGGGAATTGAAGATCAGCTGGTCACTCCCCGATTCCTCAGTGCTTGTAGTGTCTGGAAACCGAAATATGTCTACGTTAATAAAACACTGGGGAAATCAATCAGAATAAAAGAAACTATCATACTGAGGGCTACATCGAAAGGTGTGCTAATTTGCCTCTCCGAATGACAGTAATAGTTTCAGAAAAGAATGAGAATACTTGCATATGAACAATTGCATATGTGACTCTAAAAAGGCAATCTCTTTATGGCCTAATCTACCATATATTTTAAACGCTAAAGAAACGGTTTGAATCAGTAGCGGATTCTAAGTGTATCATATGTCAGTATTGCTATATCTTTTACGTTGCTGGAATAACTGATGTGAAATTAATTCTAATCGACGATTCATTGTCATCGCGGTTTAATGTTTGATTTATTATTTACGAGTTTTGCGAAGGTGATAACACTAATATGGGTAATTTATAGCTACATTGACATGAGAAGGGTACGGACCGACGTTATGAATTATTTAAAATTATATATCCTGACTTTCCGGGTAGATGTCAAAAGACCCCGAGGTAAAGTCTCTCGCACCTTTCCCTTTCAAACAAGGGCCTCTAGGTGATTTGATATAAGCGTGGCTGCTCAAAATGGAGAATACATTGTAGCAAAAGCAATTTTTTTTTCTCAAAAATATGTCGTCGGATGTTCCAAATATAGAACATGTGCTGGACTTCATTGTGCATTGTTTCTCTTTCTGATCCCTATGGGCCAGTTGATGAAATTCAAACAAAGTGCATTGGTACGTAAGAAATAGTATGTCAAATGTCAGTCCTTCCGTCCCGGAACAGGAATCTCCACATGACCTAAGAGTGTGTTTGTCCATATATATATTATATACTATATAACTACAAATCTGTATATATTTATAAACATGTAAGTTCCCGACGAGTGCCTTTGCAATTGGTGCTAAGTGAGTGTAATAATTTGAAATCTGTAAATTGGTATCTGCTAGTGCACCTTTGACTAGTAAGAATATGGAATACCGAGAGATATTAGGTGTGCTCAATTGTTGAATACATATTTTAATAAACATTATTGATATATCTAGGTGTTTGGGTTTTATTTTGCAGTAGCTTTAAGGGATGGACATTATCTCCACCATGCCTTGGGTATACAAAACCAAAATCCTGGTGACGTTATGTAGTGCGTCGGGCATTACGTCACATCTTGTCGTTTAACAATTGTATCTACCAAGAACTGACCAAAACAACAAATTTCTTTTGTCGAGACTTTTATTAGCGATATTTACAGAATTATATAACTAATGTTTCGGTGGGTTTTGCATTGGTCAGGCTTGCGACAAATATAACATATAACGACTTTATCGCATATATATACAAAAGTACATGTGGAAGAAGACTAAACTGCAACATGATGCCTCCAGGCATTCCCCTGGCTACAGCAGCATGATGCCTCCAGGCATTCCCCTGGCTACAGCAGCATGATGCTTCTAGGCATCATAGAGGCATCATTGATACTTATATATAAATTCAATAAATAAAAAAATAATTGTTTGAATTGAAAGAGATCTTGACATAGTAAAAACGCCATATTGACCCTTGATTTGGTACAACAAAATGTCATCATCTACCAAGGTAAACTACTCAAATCACATGACACATCATGTGACATTGCTATTTTCCAAAAAAAGACGCCTGCCGTAGCAGGGTCGTTTATGCTGGCAATGCCTGCCGCGTAATGCTAAGGAGGGGAACTGGGTGCTGCAGGGAAAGGGTTAATGGAACCAGAAAACAGCATTACAAAAAGAATGACCCATATGCAAGCGATACTTCCTCCATTCAATATAAATGTAGTCATTATATAGACTTCGTTTTGTCTAACAGATTTGATTAATTACCAATGGACTGTGCAATTGCTATTGTCTCTTCAAGATCCTGCTTCACCAATGTGTTTGGCACACGACCGCTTATCTACATACACTTGAAGCTTCCATGAAGGCTAAAGTAACTCCCATCATATTATGTTTCGAAATTTGAATATCAAAAACGAGAAATAAACAGTGATTTTAATTTCTTTGTGGAACTTTTGAAAAATAGATATATTGAACCAAACAATGTTTCAGAAATTCCTCATCGAAATTGAATTCTCTCACTCCGTTACTGGGTATTAGCAACTTTATCTTCCACACTTGAATTACATTTTCAAAATTCTATTTCAAGATTGGAACTACAATACTTTTAAATACATGTACATAGGTTGCTATCTTTTCACCAGAGACTTTGTCTCATGGACAGTAGGATCCCCACGACATCGACCTTTGATCTATTTTACTTTCCTCAGCAGTTGGATTCCCACCTTTTCGATATTAAGAGGTAAAACCCACCCACGACGGTTTATACCAACGCGCTAGACCTACCGATGTACTACGACGATAAATAGCCCACATCGTAGTGCGTTGGGAGGTCCAAATCGTAGCGCGTCGGTGTGCGTCGCAACGTGTCTGGCGGGGGAAAAAGGGTGATCAAGGTTCGCGATGCAACCACTGCAACATTATAAAGCTCTTTATATTGAAATTCATAATTCATTATAAATCAGGAAAAAATGCATGGTTATAATTGATTTTTGACAGTATACACGAAACTATATCATTTTTTCAAATATTAAAAAAAGCAATTCCAATGTAAACTATAAAATGAATGATTTCAGCCTCATAGCCTTAATCAAATGTCACAAAACTTGCAGGGCAGTAAATTGATTACATGGCCAGGACATCAGTAAATCTCATAACTTTCATAGGATCAACGTTTGGGTTTACGTATGTAAAACTCTGCGTAGATGTGTCACCTATTGGGTAACATTTTAATTAATAACAAGAAGAAATCCATCATTATTCAGTTTGTAATAGTTTTTACGTTCAATATATCTTTTTTTGGTTCTATTCATTTCTATTCATTTTGCCAAAGGCAGGTTTTCCATGAATAGACCCTTGTTCTGTGGGCTTTAGCCTACACTTGTTTATAAAGCACAAGCTGTCATCGATTATGTAGGGATACTGATAGGCAGAGAGTTGTGGACAGAAGGGGCCAGGTGACGACGGGGACACTATGGACATATGAAAATATATATATATATATATATATATATATATATATATATATATATATATATATATATATATATATATATATATATATATATATAACGTTATATTAGACACCTTTTATGATCGTCCACGTCATAGTGTAAATATTGATAAATCTACACGATTTGAGCCACGATTCCGGTACGAAATCGATTTGCGCGTCGGGAGCTACGTCATAACGTCTATTGTTACGGGTCAGGACCTCCAAATTGGAGCCAATTCAAATATTGGCTCCGAATTTGTCACCCGATGATTGAATATTTGGAACTGACCACTATTGGTTTTGCCAGAACCTCATGCTAGTTCTTTCAACAACGAAGATCTCAACTGGACTGTGCTTCTAATGTCAAATGACTGATAAATACACTAGTCTTCGAGAGGCTCAAAAGACTCCCATGAGAACGAAAATTTAAATATCCAAGGTAACAAGGTCAATGAGTGAGATATCCCTCTTTTATAGCATGCTAAGAAAATTGAGGGCTGGCCAGACACTGGCCTAGAGGTGACTTAATGGGCATCCTATTCAGCTTATCTGCAATTGACTCAATCGGATTTGTGGTCATCAGAAATGGTGGGAGCGATATCTATTCGATTCTTAGCTTAAACTATGGGGAGAAACTCTTGTTGCCAGTTATAACCATAATCCCCATTCCGATGACATTTCACTCTCTATGTAATGGCAGCGTTATTTATCTAGAACACCAATTAAGAAGCCATGATTAAAGTTTACTGTAGTTTCGTGCCTAACAGGACACTGAGCAAGCAGATAAAATACAAATGCATCTGTGTCCGTGAAATGAATTCTGTGCGCAAAGTAGGTTTACGCTGGCCCATTGTAATAGCGGTTGTTTGTCTACAAAGACACCCGCAAAGATAACAGACGACATTGTGCTGGTAGCTAGGGAAGCACCGGCGACACCTTGTGTTTACACCATCGCCCTCCCGTTAGAAATCCATTAAGAGCGCCACCTAGCGTTCCCGCCATTCCATGCGTTCTGTCGTCTGCTCCGCGCGCGCCTCAGCAAACACCTCTAGTTTTCCAAGCACATGTTCCCTTGAAGAAGCCAAGTTTATCACCCGGCCACACGGACATCGAATCTGTTGGGAGAGCGAACAATCGGCGGAAGAGGAGGCCAATGGCGGGGAATTCTAGGGGAATGCTAATGGCCGCTGTCGTTTTTTACGTCTGCCTGGCCGGGGTGCTGACGATATCTTGTTTCGGAGATAATGGCGCGAGAGTCGAGGAGGATGGGCCGTAGACCGGAGAGTGATTACTCATTGGGCCGAGCTCTCAGGTGTAGACGCAGATAAGCACGAATCGCCGCCTGAGTGTCCATTTCAAAGCGGCCAGAAGCACCACGTGACCTTGTCATGAGGCGGGAAACGAGAAGCAGACAAATGGTGAACAAGTTTCCTTTTCGTTGTGAGGACAAAGCTGATAAGTTGACTTTGAAGCTGAGAGGTGTTGACAAACCGCGTCATTTTTCGGTGGAAACTTTAGAGTTGTGAAGCTGTATCTATGTGATATATCGTCGCCGGGCAAGTGCCATACACTCCACAGCGAGGTTATGCTAGCTACACAGGAATACTTATGATTCTACTGATAACGTCTATAGGCAATTATCCCTACAAATAGACGAGGAATGATTTCTCTATCAATCTTACAGTCCAACTCTCTTGGAACATACATGTATCTTTCACATGGACTATTTGAAAATTGAATTGTATATTTCTTCCAAACTCTATAGGTAACGCCGTCATTAGTGAGAGGGTATGTATAAAACAATCATGCAAGTAGATCCGGCTATCATCATTTTAGAATATTTGGTTGGGAGCCTGATGAGGGAAATGCTCATATCGTTTAACGCCAGGTAGAAGGGGTATTGGGTTCAGTTTCCAGTCGAAGGTAAGCATCTTTTTATACTGGAAGAAGTGCGTACTTAAGCACGGTTTTTGTACTTTAGTAAGTCATCTTAGGTTTTAGACAATTCCCTTACATTAAAATAATAATGAAGGACCGAAATGCATTACGGCCAGGGGGTAAACCTTTCGATAATATATCAGCTTTGTAATCTTCTAAGGTATTTCCTCCTATGTCAGCTCTAACTCATTATGAAGACCAAATAAGTAATTATTTGTGGAGGAATGAATTTGAGTTGGCATTGAGTTGGTTTAATTGAAAAGTCAAATTTCAAACTGCAGCTATTCAGCAGTCAATCAATATAGTGAGGTGGTTAAGAGCCACTCTTAACCGAATTGTACAAATGGCGATATAAGCACAGGATTTTGCACAGTGATTCTCTTCGGCGCACTAATATGTCTGTCCGGAGAGGGACTTGAGAAAGCAGCCGATGTTCATGATGGCCGCCAAAGTACACCGGACCCGCTAAAAATGATAATCCTCATAGAAATACATTCACTTGGCAGACTTGAGCGATCTTGGTGACAATTCCTATATATAGGGATACTAAATCCATTCCTTTTAGTTTTCACAGGCCAATATCAATCTTACGTTTGGTCAATATCTCAATTTTATTTCATTGCTTGGTCATTGGTGTTACTACAAAGATCCATAGCCGCTGGTGCATGGGGTATTGAGTTTCGTTGGAGCACCTTTTTTGATAAAGAAAAAAACCATTGACTGTTCAAAACTCACCAGTTCTGGCGTTTTTCTTCTCTTCTTCTGGCCAGGTTATATTCATAATTTGTTTGCTGAGCTTTACCTTATGCTTCTGTCTCCTCTGTACATTTTCCTGTAATGAACCTTTATTTCTGTTGTCAACAAAAACTATCCAGAGGGAATTTGTGTGCTGGTGCTCACCACTTGTCCAACTATTACCTATGATTCTAATAAAAGTTGTCTGTGCATGACAACGGCCTCACCCCGGGAGCCTACGAGGGCTCACAGGATAAACAATGTGAGGCAAGCACACAGATAGTGCAGGCTATGTGAGGGAGGGTGTCTAGCTCCAATTCTAAGCGGTTAACGTCAACAGAAGTGACCTGTATGTTCATGGTCGACATCAGGGGCTCGAAGTTTCTTTTATATCGCCACTTATAATTGTATTCAATGAAACTTAGTAACAAAAAAGACAATATCACAAACTCTATAATGATTGTTTTGATTTATTGCATTCTCAGTGAATTGAATTGATATCTGCAGATTCTGGATTAAACCATAGCCTTATTTTGATGTTCAGATATGTACATATCTGCGTCCTGCACTAGCCTCTATAATCAAACAGAATTTAATTCATGTAGAATAATCAATATTTCGTGCATGTATATACATGGGACAGACAGTGTCTATTTACACTGAGGTATTGGAAATGACAGAACTTGGATCATGAGTATACCATTTGAATCAATATTGTTCCTTTTTTTAAAATAAAGAATGATAATAACATGAACATGGGATTTGCCGACTACATGTCTATACAGTTTAGAAACTGCTCTATTCGAATCATATGAAAACAAACACTGTGATATGCATCAACTGAATCTGTAAAACTAACCGGATGATAAACTATGACCTTGACATTGAGTATCACACCGATCCGTCATCCTAGCGCCTATCGTTTCATTTTTAGTGGTAAATCTTTCTGTTACATTATATTTGAGTAAATGAGAACTATGATGTTGCGGATCAATGTTGCTACCTTCACTAGGAAAGTCTGCTATATATAAAGAATGAAGTGAGAGATGACAACCTGCTAAACAGAAAAAGGTGTTCGATTCGAATTCATACAGAAATATAAAACGGCACACTTTAAATCCCATGATACACGGGGTCTTTTTGCATGAGCCAGACGCGAACAGGGAGGTCCATTTTCGTCCGATCCGGCCGGCTTTTCGTGGATTATATTAGTGGAGCCGGGTCGAGGCTAAACATAGTTAGTAATTTTGAAGCTGAGCAGATGATATAGTCGAATTTGGTCGAAATTCCATGTCTAGAGTGTGCAGGGAGTGGTCCTGTGACAGAATGGCCAAACTTCAAAAAGAAGGAACGCGTTTGTCTCAATCACTACTGGTAGATCACATTCGCAGTTCACTCCTTTTCCACTAGTGTTCAAAACTAAACCGGATTTGTCGAATTTTGCCTTGATATCTTATCCCTTAAGATAACAGCAGGCAAATACAGACTTGTCCAATTGCATCGGGTCTGCAGAAAAACTCACTTCAAATCGTCGACTGAAATAAGTCAGTGCTAGTTCATAAGAGCAGGTGGCTGAGCGCCGGGCGGTAATGGCGGAAGAGCGATGCCCGCGCGAGAAACTGGCGGCCGAGTGGGTTCACTGCGAAAAGAGAAACGCGACGGTGTGGCGAAGGACATGCTGCTGTAGGCAGTGTTCGCCTTGGGCTGAGCTGGCACACCCTGCAGCCAGTTTCGCTGTGGTGCCTTCACTTTCTTGGAAATCGCCCGAATCAGGTCACGGGCGTGTTTCAGGCTGTATGCTGCAATGCAAAGGTACATCCAGGTGAAAAAAGTCATACTTTTCAGAAAATTCATTTTAAGGTCTAGGGGGTTAAGCTGGGTTGGGTTTTTTTCCGGGAAGAACCGAGGGATTCAGAAGTTTACTGTAATAGAGGATCTAGAATTCGAAGTTACCCATGTTTTAATTCGGGAATGTCCATATTTGTATATACACATTGTTGTTGGTATAAATACAGGTACACATGCATAAATGTCTTAATGATATCTAAAGGAAATATCAATGTAAATGCTGGTTTGTCATAGAGCATGGCACGCCTGCATAACATCCATCCATGACGACAGTAGCGCCGCACTGGAGTACCCATGCCTGGGTCTTGTCTGTCATTACCTTTCAGCCTGGCGCGAATCTCGTCGGAGAAGTAACCACTCTCGATCCACTCGTCGTAGTCCATGATAAAGTCGAAGGCGGTGAGGCCCTGTGCGTTTCGGGCGCGCACGTTGGCGTTCTGGCTGAGCAGGATGCTGGCGGCGAACTGATTGTTACACTGACAGGCGAAGAAGAGCGGAGTGGCGTGCTCCTCATTGGGTGCGTCCAGATCTGCTCCATAGGCGATGAGCAGCTCAAGAACATCCGTAGGCCCGCTCATGCTAGCCGCGTAGTGCAGCGCACTGCAGTAACATGGTACACGAGTCAATGTTTATATCAATATGTGTATAATTCTGTTATTCCCGGCTTGGAGCATCTCAACCAATGGTTGATGGAATGATCATTCCATGTTAGTGGAGAAAAAATTGTCCGATAGTTGTGGTAGCAGCCTCGTGATTTACCAATGTTTATACTATCATTGTTCATGTATATGCAGCAGGTTTATTTAGTGTAATCTGGATTTATTGAGTTATAATTCGAACAAATTCTTTACACATATGTGTTATAATGCTCGTCCCAAATGTTGAGCAGAGGCATGAGGAGTGCCAGAGACCCTGCATAGATCAACAGCGACATGTCATATCATTCACATCTATCTTTCCCAGTTACTGAAAAACTCACTCTTGGTGAACATGAGTTTTCATGATGAATTCTTATGATATTTAGTTTAGTGCTGCATATAAGAGTTATTTGATACAATTTCACAATTTCTTTATCTATGGTTACTTCTGCATTACATGTACTTGTTTGCTCTAAGTTTCGCTATTCTAACTAATTACTGATATGGTGGTTACTCACGTATTGCCCCCGGGGTACTTGATGGTTGCCGAGGCGCCCTGATCAAGAAGAAAGTTGACAGCGTCGGACCGATTTTGCCTGCAGCAGCCAATACAAAAACGGTCGTTATCAAAACACATCCAATCACGAAAATCACACTAAGAAAAGGTGAAGCGGTGTTCCTGAAACAATTTTATATCTTCTTAAATATTGATGACTTATAGATACATATGTTGCTATCGCGCACTATAGATTTATATGTAGAATAATGATCTGATTTTGAGAAGAAGGTCAGTTGATCAAAGTGGTAGATTCTTACATTTTGATTTGTTCTGAAAGTATCCGTTGCAAGAGCACGTCTTGTTCACCCTCTTTGAAGTTGAAACCAGATTCCACCAACCTGAAAAGATAAAATCAGTATCTATGTAACAAAAGATATGGATATCAATAAAGTTGATCAATTGATTGTGAATATTGGGAAAAGAAACCTTGATTGCGGTTAATTGCCTCTAATTCATTGCGAGAACTTCTAGTCATAAGGTGTTGCATAGTCCTTAGGTCATATTGACAGTTATGAAAAACGGCTGGATATGAAAGGAGGGTATGGAACATGTTTAGAAAAATCTTCTTCGACATTCAAAACCCTGATATAAGATGAACTATACACATTTTTATATTGCATACTTCAAACTCTGTACCCCTTGGCAGGCTACCGGATTACGGCCTGTATTGTATAGTAGCTGTGGAAATGCCAGTAACAGGCTATCGCAATGGCGTATGCTCCTCAAACTGAGTACGCGGCTGTTTACCCACCAAAGCGCGCAGTCGACGAAGTCGTTGGAGAGAGCAAGGTAGGGCAGGCTGGGCGGGGTCCGGGACCGCTCCAGGTCCAGAGCATTGCGAATGTCATCAAGGCGATCGTTCTGCAGCAACATGCGTATGACATCCACGCGACCCTGCATTGCAGCGCAGTGAGCCGGCAGCAGTCCCTGTGTTAGGTAAGGATTAGCTGAATTAGAATTGTGAAAATGGCTGTATTATGATGAGTTAACTCCATTTCGGGGAATACATACAGATTAGTCACCCTTAAATGATAAATTTGAATGAAAGGGGCCATCCATAAAGTATGTACGCAGAATTTCTGAAATTTTGGCCCCCCCCCCCCCACCCCCCATCCCAATCTTGTACGCAATAGAACAAAGAGGGAGCATACGCAAAATTTCCAAAATGTTTTACTCCCCACATCCTCTCAGTGCGTACGTACTTTATGGGTGGCCCCAAGGTTCCCTTTCCTATCACCTACCGATCTGTTTCCTTTCCACACTGCAAATATGGCCTATAGTACCCATGGCGAAGGGATATAGCTGATAACAACCTACTTTTGAACCGTATGGCTATGTATTTGTTACTAACCTTCGACCATTCGAGACTCCAGATTTTCCAGGTTGACCGACGGTAAACAAGTGGCATTGTAGAGAGCAATCGATTGTCAAAAGGGACATAGATGTGTATTTATAATTTAGAAAAAAGAGGCATACCCCACTGTTGAAAAAATGGTCAATGTAGAATAGCACCCCAAATATCTGATTCATACGTACTCGCTGGTTCCTAATGGCCACCTTGGCTCCCATTGCGAGCAGCAGGGCCACGGCGCCGGTCTCGGACTGCTTCCCAGTCTCCCCGTAACACTTAACGTGCAGCGGCGTGTTCCCCTCAGAATCCTCCACGTTAGGACGAGCACCAGCCTCCATCAGCACCTGCCAGAAGGGTGTGAGGGAATGTAGATGACCGCGATTAATGATTAGTGATGGTCTCCTTATCTATTGGATTCTGTGGTTATTTATATCAAACTACCTCTGGTTTCAGGAAAAAAATTTCCTGTGCCTCAGTATTATTGATCTGAGTATAGATGGAGGTGAGATTTGGCATCATTGATTATTGCAATTCTTACATCATGGTTTAGGATTCAGTATGGTTATAGCTTACAGACGATGGAATAAACTAGCGAAACGATATTCATGAATAAACCGATTAGACATGAGAAGAAGAAATATACCTGGGCTAGTTGATGTCTCAAAACATCATTTGTCCTTAAAGAGTTAATTGCTCCCTTTTGAAATTCCAGGACGCTCAGTCATCAAAACTGAACACTTAATTTGTTCCTAGTTCATAAGGCACTGACCTTCATGGTCTCTATGTCCTTGGCACGGTGGAGCGGGGTCGCACCCTTGTAGTCGAGCAAGTTGACGTCCAACTGTAACTTGAGCAGTTCACGTATGACGGGGATGGCGTCGAAGTAGGACGCCGTGTGTAGGAGCGTGCTTCCGTTAATGCACCTGTTGTAGACCACATGGGAATTTATTACTAATCAAGTCGGACTGATATTTCGGATAGCGTTTATCATGAGCTCAGGAGAACCTTCTCCGGAAAATGAAAGTGACAATCAAAATGAACTGAGGGGATATACTATTTGGTAGTTTACTTTGATTTTCGCCAACCCTACTGATATGTTTTCATTTTGAGAGGAAAAATAATAATTACCTTGAGTGGTCTATATTTGACCTTTATAAGTAAAGCACGAGGCTAGTTCAGAGCCCCTTGATATCACAGATTGATAGCACCGTTGATATCACACGGAAGCCTTCGTCAGACTGCGAGCGGTATAGAGGGACTTAAATTGCCTAAAGTTAGTTCAGGTTCTCTACCATTGATAAATTCGATGGTTCTAAAAATGTTGGGTTACAAAAACTACTCTGTGTCTCTGAAATAGGAATATTTTAATAAAGGTTATGATATATCTACAAAGACAAAGAAATGTACTGAAACTATATAATCTGAGATTTTCTTTACCAAGTCTATATGTATATAGATGCTGCTTTAATTCAAACTTGCTTTCTATGTGATCAGATCAATAAAAGTGAATTTTGAAGACCACCTTCAGACTCAATATGTAATTATTTTCTTAGAAGAAAACAAATACTTAGCTAAGTAAATACACTGAGATACCACCAGTCTTAAATCCTCCTCCACCTAAGAATTTATGTTATACATTCAATGGGTATATGGGATCGTTATCTGTGTAGAACGAGTAACCTTTCAGAACTGTAATCCTATAACGATTTTAAGATGGGATAACGAGTGTTTCCAAGTGCATGTCAGGAATTGCATTCTACTCTGTGCCATATACATCAGGGTGTGTGCCACGCTACATTTGTGCTGCCAGCTTTGTGATATCTCATGAGCGTCCGCGTCATTTTATTTCTAGTATTTCCTTATATTGATCTAAGAATCTGCAGGTTTCATTCTCAAATGATCCAAATGTAAATGATCTACTGCATCACGATGACAAAAGATAGGGATAACCAGAAAAAAGCTAGCCAATTTCCCCATACCAACCGTGCCAAAGTTTCGTCCCATTATAGATATATTCATATATTCAATAGAAGAGTAGACATACTTCTTTTGAACATCTTACATAAAATGTGGGGTAGATTTACATTTGCACAGAAGAAAGAATGACCAGAGAACTGAAAAATCTAGAATCTATTTCGAGCATATTTTCTAGCAATAATGTCTCTGTAACCGAGCATGGTGATAACGATACCTGCTTTGCAGCTTACATATTACGTAAGCACATGAACAGCCTTTTGTTCTATCATCTACTTGCAGACATCTCCTAAATCTGTATCTTTTGTACAATCAGAGGGAAAACATAATAGATTAATCGTTTGGTTAGAAAGCTAAGGTCAGTAAAACAAAAATATCAGGAAGCAAATAAAACGAATGTATAATACATTATACTGAGCCAGTACTAAATATGGCTATTGAGTGACGACAAATACAATGCAGAACACATAAGATATTAAAGGAAATATATCCATATACATGTGAATCGTAGGTAGGACATGGCCAAGACATTTGACACACCCTAGTAACCTGTTCATATATCATTCAGGTCGCGGGTATGAATTTGGCATTCCTCAATGACAACATAGATGTCTAATTAGGTCACATATCACTATAGTGCAAAGTCGAAAGACATATAATCTGTTTTCAGATATCGAGGGGAGGTTAAGATTAGTGTGTCTGCACATAGTACATCAAGATAGAGAGGTGCTCCTCGTTGACTATGAGGGCCGTAAACACCTGCTCCTGAGGTCGCACAGCTGGTGGAGGCCTGTCTGGTGGTTGTGAACAATCTGTGACAATAGGTCCACGTCTCCATCCATGATGTGCGGTACGACTGTCGAATAGTGCTCGTAGATACCTAAGAAAACATCATCTCCCATCAGATTGCCGTTTTTAACAAGGGTATTAAGATTGACATACTTTTGAGGATATGCTACTATGCAATTGTTACGAATTGGTAATTGAATGTCAAATAAAGCAGAGAGTTTATCACCATGAGGATCAATTAGGACAAAGATCCTGTCATTAAGGTTAAAAGTTAGTAATTGAAATTTACTAAATGATATGAGATAGAATATAAATGATGAAATATCAAATTGGAGCCATCCAAAAACGACGTACGTAAAATCTCTGAAAAATCATAAGTGCCCCACCCCATCTTTGTATAGCATCAAAATCAAGCTAGATTTAATAAAGTTCAGTATTACTACAAGTATGCTAAATGATATAAAAGGAAAATAATGTCAGTAGTTTGGTAAAATATTGAATATCACACAGATATCTACCGATGCCAATATCAACAATGTACCTTTTCACATAGAGTGTGGTTTATAGACTGCTCACGACGGCAGGCGTTAGTCTTAAAGTCGATGATAATACACCAAATGCGCAGCTAAGTGTGTGCATACTACTGTGTTGTCTGATGGCAAAGCCAATGCTTAATAGAATATGATGGATTTCAATAACTTTTGGTGGTTAGGAAAAGACCATCACTCAATAGTCCTGAAAATATTCTTTCACCACTGATGTCCGTTCCTTTGACCAATGATTAGTCAATGGATATGAGCATTTCAGAGATGTGAGAAAATATTTGTGCGGCGATCGTGACGCAATATGGCGCTGTTGAGCAGCATCTTCCCCGGCTCAAAAACACCAGACCGCTTTTGATTTCGCCAGTTACCGTCTCGGACACTCTGACAATAATCGGTGAGTTGGCACCTAACCGTGTGAATGGAGAGTGGAGACCTGCCAATTACCCTCAACAATAAACCGCCCCCGAACAACTTTTTACAATTCTCAAATATTCAGTGAGACTCTTGTCGACTCCCGGGGTACACGCTTTTGGTCATTCTCGCCGCTGGGTTTTGCATCAAAGAGGATCTGTCTCGATATCACCGGTATACTCACCTATTAAGTGATCTCTGAATTCATCATTTTTTATCGTTTCAAATGCCGTTTGTGCTCTTGGTCCTTTCACGTGGACATCACAACCCCACTCTATCAAGAGCTGGAAATGAGAAGAAGTTTTTAAATCAGTAGGACAGGAGTACAATATGATTACTCCATTCAGTATCCATTTAAACAAAAGGAATCACAGAACGCATTGAAAGGGACCTATCTAATTTCACAGCAAACGTACTTTCAGAATTAGCGTAACAACTATACAGCCATGTAGTTATCAGGCTTGGCTGGAGAACCTCTCATTTTGAAGTAAATTCTATTGATGAATTAAAGTTGTGTACAGCATCAAAATCAAGCTAGATTAATTTCGCTATTATATGGATCTGATCATTTGTAGAATTGTTGCTTTACAGTGGCGGTGATTCAGGTATGAAGTATTGTATTGCTGACGTCCACATACTCAAAAGACGGAATTTTGTCTGATCAGTGAATCATTTCTCCAGGAGGATATAATCAAAAGTGATTCGCAAATGACATATAGTATTATGTAAGAACTAAATGCCTCGATCACCATGAATATGATCGTGGCTATTATAAGCTAGCAGGGGGAGCTCTATACTTCATTTTTCGCTATGACACTATACCGTTCCCATGATTTGTCAGTATACATTTAGTTAGGTTGAATAAAGGAAGAGATATATAACGGCAAAATTCTCTTTCAATGTATGTAAAACTACCTTCTCTATTGGCGCTATTACTGGGGGAAAACGTACTGTTAAAAAGTTCATTTTGGGCATCAAAACGGAAATCTACCAGCGGGGAAAGATTCATCCAAAAATTAAGAGGAGCAACAAGGTTAAAACCATTTTGACTGCAAAACAAACAATGAAAATATCAGAGCATATCAAAATGACCCATAACCTGGAGGGTGTAATGGAGTAGCCGGTGAGGTAATTATCTGGGCGCCATGGGTGATTAGAAATTGCGGTACCTTTTTAAATTAGTTACCTGCTATAACTATTTGCCTAAATATCCCGCTCTATATCTAAACTTACCTTCAGTATAGGCATTGATAATGCCATATCTTTGCCCTGCATAATACAGTTATGTAAGTTGAAACGGAGAAGAGGGGTGAATAGAAGACTGTATTGGTAATGATTAAAGGTAAAGACAATACCATGATATTGAGTCGTGTTGTTGGCATAGCATTTCTTGATGAACTTTATAATATATCTGAATATATATGAAAACATAGCTATACGTCACCTCTTTACCCTTTATAACTATTCATAAATATAATCATGATTAAGTTAACGTTTCCATGTGACTTTTACCTCAAATGGTAAAATTCTCTGGATTCTCTTTATCAATTAGCAGATTTATATTCAGTTATATAGATATTGATGGTTGATGACAGAGCACATTTCTGAATACATTGAACATTTTCGGCCTTCGCTAAAGACTAAATTTGAATACCATTGCCAGAGCATCCTGTTTCCCTGTATTGATGGCAGACTTTGAAAAAAAATCACGGAAAGTTTAAGAGATCTCAAATACAGATAATAAAATGCATGAGAGACTTTATGTGATGGTGAGCAGCTCGGGTGTAGTGGTACTCACGTGAGCAGTGCTTCTGTGGAGCCCCTCACATGCAGCGAACAGGGGGGTCTGTTTATGGTTGTTTTTCTGGTCCACGTTTGCTCCATTCTCCAGCAGACACAATGCAATCTCCTATTGTTTAGGGAGAGTATGGAAAATGATACATGAAGGTTTCACAATATATAGAGTAAGAAGCCTGAAAGAATCGGCAGAATTACTTGTTTCTCTATGATTATAAACTTAAGCTACTACAGCATGCCTGAATAACAAAATTCAATCATGTTATATTTAATCAACAATGTATTAGTCTATGAGTAATTACAATTTCTTTTGAATTTTTCCATGATTCCATCAGCAGATGGTAAAAAGCGTCAATAGTGTGGACAAAAACACAGGGTATTTCAGTGAATTGCCTATTGGTGCTGCCACCTTTAGCCGAACAGCTCACTCACTCCCGTGACCTACTGGACAACTCTGCAATTAAATGTTTACCATCGCCGAGAGCTGGGGACAGGTTCAGGTAGAAAACTGTAATCACACTACACACTGTTACCTCTTAACTTCTTGTAAGTAGGACATCAATGAGCTACTCACAAAGTGACCCATCCTGCAGGCAGCGTAGAGCGGAGAGTTGCCAGTTAAGGGCTCTTTACTGTTGATGAAAGCTGACTCGTTCCGGAAGAAGGTCACAATCCGCTGCACAGCCTTTATCTCATTGTCCCGGATTCCCTTCAAGGTGTATATATATCAATGACAATTCAATCGACCGTGACATCTAGATGTCCAGTCTAGGTGTGTGGACACCTCAGGACGGAAGGGACTGCATGGTACGCGATGATCAACTCAGACATACCTAATTGTTGAATATTTTATGACGTTTTGTCGTTGCACGTAAATGACAAAGTAAAGATATACAAATCCTATATATTATTACATATTTTTTTAGATTTTCCATCCAGATACTATCTTTTTGATAAACTGTACGGATCATCTCATGACATGTGAAAGACGTTTTGTTGGACCAAAAGCGTTCAGTGACATTTCAAAGGGATTGGGAGATTCTGACTGTATTGAATGAACACAGCTGATAAATCAATATCTCCTATGAGAATAAATTCCGACTAGCCGACGCACTCCTTAGTACTTTCCTATATGGCTGCTGATATATTGAAGTAGTACGTGTGTATTACTATATACCGGTGCACGAATGTCTCACTTTTACACAATAGGAGAAAAGATTCCGTTCGGCCGCACCATGGCGTAAAATATTTTTATGCCACACTGTACCATGTGATCTGTTGACATTATCGGAAAAGAAATAAACAAACAAAATGGCGGCCGTTCCCCTCGATTCGTATCGATAACGGTCCCTATTCTCCGATCCGGACTGGAAGTAGGTGGCGCTACGAACCGCCTTGGCGGCCATTTTGGAGACACACCTCCGCAGTGCTAAGCCTATGAGCCGTTTGGACGTCCATTTATGATACTTTTTAAAGTGTGAGGATGTTTTAAGTACCACTGAAGAATTTCTCCTGACAAAATCAGACTTCACTCGTAATTTCAGATCAAATGACTATGTGGTAGCTCCAGTTAGACTACAAACGCGATGTCAACAAATCGTCGAAACAAGCGATTTTCTACGAGTTGGCACGTTTAAATTATGTCTGAATAATGTAAATAATCCTATTTCAGCTATTACATGTACAGAATGAACAAGAAAAGATCGATTAATACAGTTTTTCGCAATTTTAGACTCTGACAGCGCTTTGTATTCACCAGGCAAGATGGCGGATCGATCCGTTGTCAGGTGAATTTACATATTTTGGAGGGTATTTTGAACCGGAAGTGTCCATCCGGATCGGAGAATAAGCAAAGTAAGATTGCCCAGCCCTACACACCCACCCAAAATCCATTAAGAATAAACAAACAAATAGTAACCATCGCAAATACATACCCAATGAAGACATTTTCACGTTAGAATATATGAAAAAAACAACCCGCCCGTACACTTGAATTCGCAGCAAAAGTTACTATATGACGTTATTACTACCGCTCACTCTCCCAGCAGATCTTTCGTGGTGCTAGCGCTTACTTTAATCTCTGCTACAAGCCCATGCTGCTATAACTCTCCATAACAACGTTCTGACGTCATCGCACCGGTGAACTATCCATCAGGGTGAATGTTCGGGGGTTCATACATGCCTTACTTATTTCGGAGGCTGAAATACGTTGATAATGTGAGTACCAAAATGGCATTTAAATCGAATATCGGTATATAGTAATAAAAAGACATAGTGAGTGTGGCCGAATGGAATCTGTTCAGAGATATTTTGGTCAGAAATACTCACCTCAGTCTACGCTAACCATGTCTTTCTATATTAATGTATGCTTTACCATATTTCTACTAATCATGTTCTATGATGATACATTGTCGATGTTTGCTGATTAACATTACTAGAAACCTATATGCAAGCAATTGACTGTTGCAAAAATCTGAATCTCTAAACATTTAAGTTTCGATCACCATTAGATTAACATCAATAGATTTGATTTTATCAACTTCTGAAGTAACATCATACTATGAGAAATGAGGTATGTGAATTACCTTCATGAGGATTTTCTGCCATGTTGCATGTGATCCAGGAAATACCTGGTAGAGGAAGACCATATCAACCTTCAGTGTCTTGTTCCTTGAATGCGCTTCTAGGAATATCTATAAACATGGGATAGATATAGGCATTAAAGTTTCACATGTTTATGTAAACATAATATAGCAGAAGAAGTAATTGGCAACATACAAGGCTCTCGAGAAAATTTAGCATTAGTTAGCGAAACTGTGCCAATACATAGAGTAGACCAAGAAAGCTAGTGGAACTTCCCTAGATCTACCTGCTTGACTAGGATCCACATATTAAACACAAAACTGAAGTGAATATTAGAGACCTGAAAACTATTAATAGATATATTTGTGGTAGAAGTTATAGGACTCTGGTTCACTTCTCTTGGGAAAATAAAAATATATCGCTCAATGCATTACGGGACACATTCCTCTCGTGCTTACCTCATATTTACGGTAGTGTTTTGTGTTGATATCTACGGTCACTTTCGGTGGCAGGTGAAGCATCTTTCGACAGAGATCTGTATTTATAAAAGAGTTTACAATGTTACAGTATTATAAATGAGAAAGGACCCATTCAAATGAATATATTTTAGTCTATATCTTACATGTACATCTAGTATTGAGCTAACCAATTGTCTTAGAGGTCTCAGCAGGTATTAAAGAAGAAACCAACAAGTTTTGGTCAAAGTCGTCGTTCTCCACGAGTTTGATGCGGTGTGATATGAAGGAGGCGACAGCCGAGTGAATATCACATAGCATTCAAACGAGTTGGAGAATGACTTCTTTGACCAAAATGAGTTGCTTTCAGTATTTATCTCACTCCTGTACACACTGAAAGAATGGGCAACAAAGAGGATATAGACCATGGAGAACGGACTGCAATAATTGAAGGGGCATGGAGAACGAGATCCCAATGTTAAGTCTATGGACATTTATTCCAGGGGTGAGATGAAGAACACATACAATTAATATTGTTTAGCTTATCGTTAAAAATGAAAATGCAGGTTAACATACAATATCTTTCAATAATCTCTAAAGCTGTTCGTATACTATGACAAGTGTATAACGATATGTTTTCGAATGTTGAAATATAGTTTTACAGTACCCCTGTCTTTGGTTGTGAAGTCATCAAAGAACTCTCCGGTTTCCCTGTCACGAATCACGATCTTTCTTCCCTCACCAAGCACTTCCTTGCCCTCCGCCAAGTAAAAGCCGCTCCCATTGGTCAATGCCTATGTAATAATAAAAGTCAATATTTATCGATATTTATGTCAGTAAAATCCGTGATACAGTAAATATTCAATCACGAAGATGTCACTGTTGCTAATTTTTGCCGCAATTATAGGGGGCCTGCAATGAATTGTAAGAGAAATGAAAACATGGAGGTAACATTGTCATTGAGAATGTATGACAGTATATATAGCCTAGAAACTTATCAATAATAGATGGATTCTTTAATAAAGGAATAATACTGAAACGTTAAAATAACAAACTGATACCGACAAGAGGCTAGCTTTATGAAATAAAGTGATGCAACAATATAGGGGGTATTAGCAGTAGGTAAGCACTAAAGAAGAAACCAACAAGTTTTGGTCAAAGACTTCTTTGACCAAAATCAAGTTGGTTTCTGTATTTATCTCACCCCTGTACACACTAAAAGAATGGACAACACACAGGCTATATACCATAGAGAACGGACTGCAATACTTGTAGGGGCATGGAGAACGAGTTCCTCATGTTAAGCCTATGGACATTTATTCCTGGGGTGAGATAAAGCACCAAACATAAATTGGTACGTCCCATCTGCGGAAGGGGGCACCACTGACGCAGTAAGGAGCAGATTTGAGCAGCCGCTGCAAGTTTTCGCTGTTATCTCTGTATGACTTGCTTAGCACTATTTTTGAGTACCTCTACCAACATTCGTTCCTCTTTCTCTCAATTCATTTATCAACAAGCATATATTCATGTATGCATTTAAATACTCACCAGGTTGATAACCAAGGACAAGCAGAGGTCATTAATGGTGATATTTCGTGGTACTTGAATCGTTTCAAACCGGAGTTTAATTTTCTGGTGGATGGTTTGGTGAATCTTTAAATAGAAATCAATACAATTGTATGTAAGCCTCATATTTGTAAAAATACATGTACATCACTAGATCTCTGTATTATTCACGAAATCACAGTCGATTTAAAAATGTATCAAGAAGCTTACCTCCTTTACACAGCTGCTAACATGATCCATCCATTTATAGCAAAATTCGAAATCAAATTTATTTTCCAAGTCTTCCATCACTGAAAATAATGGTCCAATGCTTTTTATCACCATGGTAATATACAGGTAAATTGAGAAATATTGCGGTGAATGACAGAAGGGAATTTACCTCGTATCTATTAGTCTAATAATCGCAAACCATTTGGGAACCATATGTAGCCCTATCTGAAATATTGATTGAGAGATATTTTGTACCATGGTTCCCGTTCCAGTGAAGAAAATTACGTTTCATTGCAAGGCCACTCAAAATGTTATATAGCGATTAGAAACTCACGAATTGTGTGAGATTTTAAAGCATCGAAATCTTAGTACCGGGTATCAGTTTTAGAACAAATCGTGCGGGAAAATGTTTCACCGTCTTATCCCATCTTAATGAATATTCTGCCGAGATCACTAATCAGGGCTTACTTGAGGTGAGTTTTTCTATCCTAGTTTTGAGGTCCTTTCGTTGTTGCAGTTCTTGTTGACTAGACGCAATTGCCGGAAACTGGTCAAGGTCATTTTTTAGATCTTGTGTCGTCCTTTGTAGATATTCCTAAAAATATGGTTTAATCTCAACAATGAAATTGTGAATTGAGTTCCTTGTTGCATATTATCATGGCAATTTAGTCTAGAAAGTAGTATATCAAAAAAGGGACACAATAGCAGTACCAAACATATAATGACGGACAGCAATGGAAAGCGAATTTCCAATTAATACCAGTCCATGTAGTCCATCATACCTATAGGCGAAAGTTTTACTTTATTGGCCGGAGTACAGATTCCGTTCGCTTCTGAGTGATGAAATGTTTAACTTTACGTCCCTCCGCACCACGCGAGTTGCAGACAATAGCAGAGGACATTTCCCTAATTCAGAGGTTACTTACATGATATTATCGCCCAGCACTACGCACTTGTACCCGGTACCCAATAAGGACATCATCACTCTGATCATCACCCTAGAATATGTATGAAAGAACGCCCCACCCAACGTACGATTGGCTGGTTCTCGCCTGTGTACGCCGCTAGCTACTAAATTGCGCCGAGCCCCTAGCGGATGACCGGGTAACCAGCGTAAACGTACGATAGCGCACCAAAAGTTACTGTATGACATCATCGCTACCGTACACTCTCCCAGCAGATCTTTCGTGGTGCTTGAACTAGATAATCTCTACTCCAACCTAGGTTTCAATCTCCACAACGACATTGTGACGTCATCGCGGAGCAGCCACCTAGCAGATCATAAGTGAATCATCGATCAAGTTGAATGTTCGGGGATTCATACGTGCCTCACTGTAGAGGGAGACAATGAGACACTGAGTTGTAAAATGGCATGTCTAATGCTTTCCCGGTATATATAATAATAAAGAGCCATAGTGAGTGTGACTGAAATACATCTGTTCCTCGAAATATTGGTCAGAAACACTATAAACAATCTCTAAACAGATTCCATGCAGTCACACTAGCCATATCTTTATATATTACTGGCTACTTAAATGTTATGTAATGTATGTAATGTCAAATTAAAATAACAGGAGTTATACTTCTAGTATAGTTCTATAAGTTCATACCTTTCTGTTGATGGCAGCACAGCACTGTCTGTATTTAAAAGCGACCATGAAGAAGACACAGAAGTAAGAACACACCGCCATGGGGTCCGCCTGTTGAATAAGAGGTTTCATTATTTTATCAGATTAACCATTCATTACTCAAACAATATTTATAAGCACTCTATGCCTCTAGCACTATTATGTTAAACTGACAGCCACCGATCTATCTAAAGATACGGGGCTCTGTGATATTTCGCGGGCACGGTTAAAAAGGTGCAGTAATCATGTAACCGACATATCTTTTGTCAGTGAAGTGAGGTATTCAATGCGTTCACACACAAAGAATAAAGGTGGTTCGGATCATACCTCTACTAAATCCTCTGAGTCTACTGGACTACTGGTATAAAACATTTGTTCCGTCATGCGAAGCACCAAGTTGATGGTCCATCTGCCAAGAAAAATATATTATAATCATACTGTGAAATATTCATGAATTTCATATGCCTACCCTTCTTTAATCATATTAATGGAACTCTTTCAAAGGTACTTGATTTTTTTTTCATTTTGTAGCATCACTTTTCTTTCATGAAACATGTTATGACCCTTATTCTTATCAATAAATCATAACTTTCTGAATAAGATGATTACCCTCAAAGCTCCGATACATAAATGTAAATTCTTCAGTTTTTTCACTTACCTATCATTAAGGAGAACCTCTGTTGTGTAACAGTTGGGCACAAAAGAATTTACAAGTGCACAGAGTACCCGACTATCTACTAGATCATCTATTGTCTGAAAACAAAGGAAAATATATTGCATATCATCATGATAAAGCGCATTCCAATAACTGACATAGCATTCCTTCATTCATTTTATCTCCAGAATGAGTGAATATCAGGAAACTGAAAGGTAGCTCTGTTGTGTTACCACTATACTATAATCTTTGATTTTTGTCAAATAGTACTTTCCTAAAATGATTCAAATTATATACTACAAATTACAATATTAAACATCGACCAAATGAATACTTACTGAGACACGGAGCTTCTTCCCTTCATGGACCTCCTGTGAAAGTGCAGCAAAAGGGACACAAATCAGAACACTCAGATCATAATCATAATCAACCTAGAAGGACATACATTTCAGATAAGTATTGGAATCTATTAAAGAAACAACACTACAATTGAGAAATAACAGCACACACATTTTGATATTCTCTTGCATACCCCCACATTAGAATTATCTAAAGATCGGTAAAATCCCACGGAAAAAAAGAAGAAAGTATATTTGTCCAAAAAACTTCAAAATGAACTATTTTCTATTTTGTTTTGCGTGATAGAGACTTCCGTATATCATTTTACCAATCAGACAGTACCGTATGTTGATATTTCAGAAAATCTGTATTTCAAAATGGTGTAATGACTAATGTGGAGAAACATGCACTTTGGATATACTTTATATTTCAATTTGTGAGTTGATCACATCAAGGAACACTTACAGGAATGAGAATTCATATGAAAGTTGTAGTAAAGGGAAACTTGAAATAACATAGAGGTTTAACATGTGTTATGTAATTAAAAGTGTATATAGTTCATACATAATCTTCAGAGTAGAAGTTTCTTTATTAGTAGGTTGGGCGAAAACTTTTCGATTGGTTCAAAAGCAGTTGGAGGGATGTCGCGACGTCCGACCATCTGGTTGGACCTGTTTCCCACCATGCATTATATCTAACCTTGCTAGATTTCATGCGCAAAATAATAACCTACATATATATACGTGTACATGAGAATCACTGCACTTTACATGAATGATAAGACATAGATGATATAAGTATGCCTTTTACTAATATTAATGTGAATGTACCTTATGTGAGTAAGGAGACAATGATAACATGAGTATACATGTACCTTAATCTGTGAATTGACGATCTCCAGAATACACGTCGGCGGTGCCGGGTATTCAGACCGATCCCGTTTGTCTGGCTTGAAGTTCTTCATGAAATCACTCCCTGGGAAAGCTTCGTAACCCGCCGGAGGGCCTTCTGCCTGTCCTTCTGACTGAATACAGTTCCCATATTTGTCAAATCTTATTATGGTGTTCATACACGGTGGAAGCTAGATACATTGTTCAGACGACTGGCTTTTATAAGATTCTCTACCACATTCCCAAAAATACAGATACTCTCAAATGTATAAGGAAGTAAGCTAGGATGATGTCTGGTATTGCATGCTGAATGTATGAATACATAAACCTAGATACAAATATATTGATCTATAAGTATGTTAAATTTTTTTTCTCTAAACACACTGCGCTTACCGAGAATGAAGGTTTCATATCAAGGTTGACCATTTGACATGTGTTTAGCCAATTAGAGACCTTGCTATTGCAGTCCACATAGTGAAGCATAAACAAAATTCAAATATAATATAACAATTTCCATTCTAATACATAAATAAATATACATACATTTTGTTCTTACTGTGAGTTGATACTTACGTCTTCCTCTATTTTGTCAGTTATGATAGACGAAGCGCCAAACCCTAAGAGTAGTGACTGCTTCTTGTTTGTCTTGCGTTTTGTCTTCTTCTCAGGTGGTTGCTCAGGAACCCACTACATTTACAAACAAATGCATTAGGCAAAAAAGAAGGTGTTTCTTTTTTTGTTACACAGAACACAAAATCTAGGTAGGGAGGGGGGTATTTATTTATATTTTGATAGGTACGTGATATGTAGATTCTGTGAAATATATTGATTGCGGTCTTACCTTGAAGGGCACCTCAGTGAGGACTGAGTCATCATCTTGTTGTAGATATTGAAGTCTTTCCCACACGAACCAGATATCGTGGCCCACCAGACGCCACAACAGCAGGAAAATCTGCAGGTCATCAAGTTTCAGGGGCTATGTCAGTTTGAACTCTAAACCTAAGAGATCTTACAAGGGTAGAGTTTAAAGCTCTTTTTTCTGAATTACCGAACACACATAAGACAATCAGTGCGGAGTTGGGGGAATGGGAGGGACCGCGAACTTTAAGGTGGAGGAAAATAGGGGAAAATGAGTGAGAGAGGAAAGGAAGACAGAAACAGAGATAGTGGGGAGAGAGGAAAGAGTGGGAGAGATTGGGAGAAATGATTGAGAGAGGAGAAAAGTAAAAGAGAGTGGTAGAGAGAGAAGAAAGACTGAGAGGAATTGGAAGAGAGGAAAAGTGAGAGAGTGGATAAGAGACAATAGGGTAAGAGACAGAGTGTCAGAAAGGAAGGCGGGAGTGGGTAAGACAGTGAATGGGATAATGGATCAGAATGACAGAACACGTGAGGCAAAATAGGGCAGCGATAAATCATTTTATGAAAAACATAAAAGAAGAAATTACTGCCGAGATTAGGAAACAACCAAAGTACTATCTAGGCAACATCCAGGATTTTATTTGAGGGTCTGGGAATTCTGGGACCGCTTCTAATATTCTTATCAAACTTCGCTACTTACTTTCAGACCAGATTATTTTCTGTAGTTTAAGATATGCTCTAGATATTGATCTTAACGATATGCTCATACGTTCCAATTTCACATAAACAATAGTAGATATATACATGTACATAGTGCAGTACATCGATGTATCAGCAGGCAGTCCGCAGCTGGCCGCCATTGCAGTAACACCAGCAATAAAGCTTGTAACGGGAACGTATTCTCGGACCTTTTTCATTTAGATTACTGTCACACCTCTCAGATGATAACAATATGTTTTTGTGTAAATTTATTGTATCTTCAATCAGTGGGCTTTAAGTTGAAGAAGAAATTGTGCATACTTTTTATGAATCCACAAAAAGGTACATATGTATGTACATTCAATTGTCCGCAATTTGTCATGTAATTCCGGTAAGTAGATGTATACATAACAGTGAAAGCCTGACGCTGACGTGTTTTTATCGCACCCTGAGAGGTTAATCACTTTGGCGAGTCTCGTTGACAGCAAAGTGCGATTCAATGGAATAATTGGCAACACGCCTGGCACAAATAACCAGCCTCAACACAATCTGCGCATTTATGGGGTTCGAGCTGTCAATTAACTACACCGGGGAAAACGAAATGTTGCAGGGCTTCAAACGAATATATCTGTGTTATAAGGAAAATCTGTGCCTTGAAACCATTGCAAGTATACTATATCAACCAGAAACCGATTAGATTTATCTAAACCGCATTTCCAATGTGAGTAGACTGATATAGTGCATTTCATAATTGGCACCGCATGCGATAAATGCTAGGGTCAACACATGTATATGTAATCATTAGATCGAAGAAATACATTACTGCCCTTACAGGGATAGGATTGTTGATTATCTCCACTATTTATATAACCGGTGACATATAACTACGTACTATTCACGGAGTAAAGGTAACTGAAACACTAACTTGACACACTTGAAAAGTTAAGAACATATATATACCTCCTGACATGGTGCTAAGAATGTAAAATGAGTGTTCCAAAGAAAAGGACAGAGACAGATCTATCCTTTGTTTTAACATGTAGAATGTTATACCAATGGAAAATGGTTGTTTTTGAACAAGATCTGGTCCCTAAGATTGGGTTAGGAAGCATCGGGAGGTCTAAAATTTGCGTCGGCGTTGATGGGTAGACAAAAAGATGCGTCCGGTTTACAATAATGAGCACAGGCGCGTCTTCAATTCTCTACGGGTCTATTCGTATATCTCAAACATGGTTTTTTATGTAACAGACTATGCTGAAAGGAAAGGTAAAGGTGAACTTACGTGATCAGCGCTTCTCATGGCAAACATCCGGGAATCCACGAAGGTGTCATCAGGTACAACTTTCCTGGAAAATCATCAGCAACCAGTTGAATATCGCGCGTCTAATACATAAACCAAATAGATCGCCGAAATATACCCCATTCTTTGTAAATTCTTATATATTGAAAAAGGCTACACTTTTGCCGAAACGTTGTATAAAGCTGTGACACCGAATAAAGACACCAATCAAAACCAAATTGGGCAGCTGTTGAGTTGTACTTGTTTAAAACCTTTTGGAATTCTTATACATATTCTTCTTTTCTAATTGAACCTTTTTTGTCTAGTGGAATTCGTCCCATAAATCAGAAAGACCTATCCACACAAGTACAAATAAGAAACACGTCTTTACCATTTTTTCAGCTCGTCCAGAACCCACTCCACCCTTGTTATCTTCTGTTGCTGCGTCATTCTACAAGAAACCAATACAAGATCAACTCTGGTCATGAACGGAAGGAAAACATTTACAAAACTATTTAGCCTTATCATATAATGTCCATTTTACTATGTCTTGTCGTTAGCATAAGAGAGCATATGAAACATAGTTGCATGAATAATCACAAAACCTTCAAACCCATATATATATATAGATAGATCTAGAAACATGGACACTTTTATCGCCGACGTGACACAATCAACTTGGTAAAACACTGAAACTCGGTTTCCACCCGTGTCATAGTATACATGTTGTTGCTCGGTAACTTATAATGCTACATTTACACTTTGTTCCAGGCGGTCCCGACAGGACACAAATCTTTACCAATCTCCAGTTATTACTAGTTATCAAGACATTTATGAAAACTCGAGGAGACTAGAGGCAACTTTTATCCTGGTGGTAGACAAAGTATCCAAGTCTTGTTCTTTAAGCTATCTTGTATGATGTTGAGAGTAACCTGAAAGGCGAGGCATGTTTTCAAAAATACCTCTTAAACTGGAGACGCCTAGAGGCTAGTAAAGACTCCCGGAGGCTCAGATTTTCCGAGTTTGGTAAAATAAGACGCATTGCATCGCATCCCCTGAAATTGACTCATGTGTTGCATGTTTTGGGAACAAAAGCATTACCCTAGCTATGTAGAAACACGTCTTTGCATTTGAAAACATTACACATTCGTTCCAATATCAACATAAAACAACTGGGCCCTGAGCATGTATAAATTCGTATAATTGGCAATCTTCGCAGCACGAGCACACTTAACCTCAGAGTTACCCGTGTCGTGGTGCACTTCAAAGCTGGCTACTAGCACAAGAGCGTATCCTTCAAAAATCATATTCCAAACTTCTTGCCTTGACAAATATCCGTCATTGCTCTGACAAATATTTAATGTATTGAATATATTGATATAGCGAAATAAGATCACAAAAGTACAAATCACATATTTGAAAGGAGATATTTATTTCTCACGTCTATTCATCTAAAGGTTCTTAAATCATTCAAGTTACCATTGGCAATAAACTATTTACTAATTTTCATAGTCACCAAATACGATGAGTGGTTAATCTCGAAAAATCCCCACGATTTTTCCAATTTATTAGAAATAATCAAAACTGTTTAGAAAGATTATGTAAGCAATGCACTGTTCTGTTTGCGAGTATATTGTGAGTGTGATGAAATATAGCAGTTCATTGGCTTAGCATACAAGAGCATGCTTTTGGACGAATCGCACTAGGTAGGTAGATATCCTTCATTTATATAAAACCGAATGCAATTACAAATCAATTCCGATTCAATTACTGTGTAATGAAATAAGTGATAAACAGGAAAGAATTAGTAAATAGTCTTACCCATCGAGGTTCTGTAGCTTTTTAAACTCGCGTCCTGTGAGGCTCTGAATGAGCATCTTCATGTTGGTGCCGCTGAGCAGATCCATCACAACATTGTTCATCAGGTGGTCGTAGGGCCGCAGTCTGAGGTTCACCCAGGCTGTCAGCCCGTTAATTCTTGTCCGCAACGACATCTTTTTACCTCTTTCAACTTTAGTGGGTATTTATCTGTATGTGTCTGTGAGACACGAGGACCAAGTGTGCGTTTGTATTTAGCAAGTCTACAACGTCATGGTTGATATGTCATTGTGTGGAAATCCATTTAATACACACGTATTTATAAAAGGTTTATGAGAAGTCGTAATATATTCTCTGAAACAAATTTACAAGGATTCCGGATAGGTTCCTCTTTGATCCTGTGGGATGTAGAGCTGGTATTACTTTTTCCCAGCTACATGGTGCCGTTCTGTCACAAGGCCTACGGAAGTTTGTTGTGTACCTGGAAATAGGGAATGTATTATTAAGTTGATAATCTAGAATATTCTAGAAACTAACCGAACCATCCATAACATTAGCCTCAACACAGTAACAAAATTCAATTACCTATGTTTTATACTCGACCACACCATGTGTTTCGACCGACATATAAATTCAATGGTTTGCAAATCCTCTCATAAAACCCACATGTTGTCCCATATCTGCAAACACTTATAAAGGAAACAACAAGCTATCTTTCATTTACAGAAAAAAACCTCTGTGTCTCTCTTTTCAACAATAGATTGTGTTCATTGGTCTTTGAGCTGAGGTACACCTTCAATGAACTCGGGTATATGAGTTGCACATTTCAGGTGTACTGTCTCTCAGAGCTTGCACGGTCCTCTGGCAACATTTCGAAGGCACAGTCTTAGATTTTACCTTACCCTCTCTGCAGGATTTCACCAGCTTTCTCCCGGAATAGACTCTTCTCCTTCGTATAAATCAAGATAATGCTTCTTTATCATGCAGCTAGGGTATTGAAGGTAATGTACCCAGTACTCAATGGCTAATTTGGTGAGTTATTTCATTAATAAATGATGTTATACGGGGTGAGATGAACATAAATTTGGTCTGCACTCCACCTCGTTTGACCGCTACTTAATTTACTCAGCTTCGCTCAGTGCATTACTCTGCAGTCAAACTCGGTGGAGTATCGACCAAGTTATTTTCATCCGTGAGTTTATACTAAGGACTGTATACACATACTCTAAGAAGACTGATAATGTCATGGGGTATGAATATTCCCATATTCCCTTAATCTGGAGATTGAAAACAAGCGTGGAATAGGAAAATGTATTCTGGTAGTGTTCAGGTCTGGGCGTAATCATATAGTGGTCTATATTATCACATATGACTCGTTCACGTATATATATATATATATATATATATATATATATATATATATATATATATATATATATATATATATATATATATATATATCCACGGACGGACCTCGACGTTACAGAATACTAGATTGATATTCTTTACTCGATTTGTGTAGAACAGCAGGGGTCACTGTTTGACAAACATGACCAGTGGCTAACACATGGGTGTCGGACTCGAGTCAGCCAACACTACCGACCAGCAATGTTAGCAAGCTGCCAGATCAATCCGTCATAAACAGCGGGAAGGCGCAGACGATATCTCAACCAAGTTTCACCTGACCGTTGCTAGGTTGTTTTCTCGGCTTTCCGCTCAAAATATAAAACGCACGTGCAACCAAAGCTGTAAATATGTGCTCTGTGCATTAGAAGTATACTCACTGATTGGTGTGTTGGTTTCGATTGGAGTATAAATCACAGCACACGTTAGTCCACTACCCGTGCGGTGCGTCCCACCTGTGGCTGCACGCCATTTGTAAACAAACTTTTCCGGGCATGCGCACACGGGTCACAGAGATTAACCTGCGACGCCACCAGCAGTATAGGCCCCAAAGCGATCCACTGTCGAGGGCAAAGGCTAATCCATACATTTGTATACTTATTCCTAATTTTATTTGTCCAAAGGAATACGTTTTTGTTACTATTCATATTTGTGATATACAAGCTATGCTGGTGGAATTGTGCTTGATATTCCAAACTTCTAAAATATATTCGTATATATAAATTCCCAATGTATAACTTGTATTATATTATAATTATTCGTCACTCTTTTATATTTCTGTTCAACACATCATATGTATGAAAGCTTCACTGCGTGTTTTTTTTTCATTATCAATATTTCAATTACGTCTATATTGTAGATACGATATAGTAGGATCAGAAGTCGCAGCCTTATTTGATACACTGAGGGAACTATATTCCTATACTTCGCCCTATTCAGATAATACATGGGCTACGAGTTGTGTAGAGAAACTCCAAATTTAGACATGTCAGAAAACTCCACTGTGCAGTGGTCAAGAGAACTTGTATTGTTTCACCAAGAGTCTTTACGAATGACGCCATGTCACGTACAGTAACTAGGGCCTAATCTTCTAGACTAGCTAACAAGTAAAGGGAAGTTGGATTATATTTAATTAGTGTTTATTATTGTTTTCTGAATTATGCAACTCAGTTCTTCCAATGAACAAAATCGTCTATTATCAACCCTTTAAGGACGGCCGCCTATGGCAGAAAGTTCTACACACTTGGGAACAGCTATTAGTGACTATGTACAGTCCTAGGAGACGGGGGCATTGTTCTCTGAACTCAAAATTCGAAGGTTTATCACGTGATGTAGAATGTTATCCTTTATACTTTTATTCTTATTATTTATAATTCAAAAATATAATGTTACACCTACGCTCTGTGCAAATTTCAAGTTTGGTATTAGAATATTTCCCTTTCAAAAACAATTTCATAAATATCCAGCAAATGATGCCTTAAGTTATCATCCGCCATCGTCCGGTTGATGCCTTAAGGCATCGGGGGTGAGAAAAGGTTTTCAATTTTTCTAAAATACTTATAAAACATAAAGAAGCACAATTCAAAGTTTTCCATAACGGCTTGTAATACTTGATTCATGGGGTATACATCATGAGCCTGGGTCATTTTTAAGATTATGAAACCAGGGACATCTTTAATGATTTATCCAAAGATGAGTTAACAATGAGCCTACAATTTTAAGTGTTCTGGAACGTCTATTTCACTTCTAACCATTGATATGGAACATATAAAGCTTGGATATTTTGATTTTCATGATTTTTGAGCCTGAGCCACCCTCTGCGATGGTGTTAGTCTGCAATCGCAAAAAGTTAACTTTTTTAAACCCTTAGAATAGAGATAAGGTCACAACTCAAAGGGTTATAGAAAAGTCTATTTTAGCTCTAATAATTGATACACGCTAAAGTTTACAATGCTCGGACATTTTTCAAATGTTCAAATCATGGTGCAAATTCTCATTATTTATGGCTCTGTGTCACTATCTAAGATGATGTGAATCCATATTTGCTATGCCCCTATTATCAACCTATTTGAATGTGAACACGTTATTCACATTTCAATGATGTGTTATATCAACTTGCAGTTGTGCCTAATAGATAAACATAAATAACATTGCTAGAATAGCTGCACTGCTAATACTACTGCACTACCACCTCCCAACACCTCGGGGAACTAAGTGCATGGCTTGTGCCTCCTAGTGGCTTCGCAGTGAAGTAGTTCTTATCTCTGTGACACACATTACTCTGGCCACCAGAGCACA
The DNA here is from genome assembly GCA_950022655.1 of Alentia gelatinosa. Lineage (NCBI taxonomy): Eukaryota > Metazoa > Annelida > Polychaeta > Phyllodocida > Polynoidae > Alentia > Alentia gelatinosa. The sequence goes on from OX465584.1 coordinate 34,817,469, forward strand.
CTGGCGTTAGCCTGAAAGCCTGTAGACTCTAGTACAGTCTGTTGTCGCCAGGGCCAGGGCGTACAGGCTCAAACTCATACTGTTATGGGGTGCCATTTTGAGGCAGAGCTTCCTGCCTCCGCTGGTATTTAGCTGGCCTGTGTGATCTGCCAGTAACAAGTGGCTTGGGTTTGCGATAAAATTAGCACAGCTAATCACGAAAGTCCTTTCTACCATGAGGCAGGGGGAACTGGCCAATGCGAGCCATGCTCTGTTAGACCCTTACGGACCATAAGCCTGAGGCACCGCAGTCTGTAAACGGACTAGAAAGCCTATCCACTCACATTATAGGTCAGGGCACCGTTTAATACGTTTTGGTCCTAGGAGAAGAATCCTCCTAGGATCATGCCAGCAATCTAAGACATATCTTAGGGCGAAAGATCTTTCCTGTTTAACAAGTGGTGTCCCCCATAGAGAGAAAATTCCTGCATAATTAATCTCCTAGGACTGAATTCGGTCTCAGGCTGGGACAAAACAGGCTGTAAGACAGTTGTGGGATCCCTGTGAAGGAGAATTCCTAAGAACTGTAGGTAGTGCCACATAGTGGGGGTTGTGGTAACTAATTTCATCATTTTTAATTCAACTGAATATTTGAAATATTTCTCCTCTAACACTGCCGTTTTGTATTACATACCATACTATACATATTTTCTCTAGTTAAATTGATAAATAAGGTTGTTATTTGTGATTTTAATCCTCTAAGACAGCTATATAGGTATCCCCCATCTAGGACCCTTTTGGGTATGTGGAGGACAGTTTGTAAGATGTGGGTCAAACTTGTTAAACACTTTTGGACAATCTGGCTAATGTCCTTGGCAAAGACAGTCTCTCGCTAAGATTGTCTTACTAGTTAAACGCAAACTGTCCTAGGACCTCTCCTACAGGCATAACTCTCCTAGGACAACATTGTTAAACTCCTCCCAGATAACGTCAGCCATTTTTTGGTGCAATATGGGTAACGCCTCCATTTTCTTTACTCTCCTAGCAGAGATCCTTCCCTCTACTTCTGCAAAAGATCTGCTGGGAGAGAGCCACCTTGGCAGACCCTGGTAGAGCCTAGACTGGCATCAGTACCTATATCCTATCCCTCCCCACCTACCGCGATGGGGAGGGGTAGGGGGGTTACAGGGAATCTAATCAATCTGCAAAGATTGTCTTAATAATCCACCTTAACTACCATTTGGACTGAAAATATCTATAAGCTCATTCTAAATCCATTCATCTTATCTCCTATCACCCATTACTCATTAATCTCAATGGTACTGTTAACTTTTAAATTGACATATTTTTGTTATGATCTAGCCTGGATTGAAAACCAAATGTAATGTTCACCTGATAAAAAATTAAAGGGAAAAAAACTTGAGCAAGTCTATGTAGAGCCAAGACAGCTGGCGTGACTGTCAGTTTTATGTCTTTCTCTAGTATTATGTAAGAAGTAGTTACCAGTCCCTTATTTCATTTGAGCAGGGAACCAGTCTACCACTGGCGTGAGCTCGGGTGGAGTCCAAGGGTGGAGTCCAATCTGCACCACCTTAACTGTAAGCTAACAATGTCCTGTAGTAAGCGTTCATAATTTATATTTTTATATATCCAAAATTGTACTCAGCTTTGCGATATTTGTATCAAGCTCTTTGGTCTAAAAGTGATTGGACCAGACTAACCTCTAAGTCGGAGACATAGGTGGTGGCCAATCTATGGCACACATCATTTAGAGGGCAATTGCCATCAATCAGGGCAGTTGGCTAACGGCAAATTATTCCATGACCAATTCCTTTGTTACCTTATCCTTATGCCCTGTGATAGTAAATTGATGGTTTGTATCAGATATATACATTCTCTAAAGGAATTCCCCGTCATACCATGGTGTCTTTATACATATGCTGACTGTAGTGCCTTACAGGGGCTACAGATTTGAATTTAACAATGAGTAGAACACTTGCGATCTGAAAGATACGTTAGCTATTAACACAGTTACAGACCTCTTATCGCAGAGAAATTCGATTAACATAGTCTTCTTCCATTTCGGCCGAACAAAAAAGAACGAATCTGTTTGCCAATTGACCCAAGATCAATGCACCACTGTATCATTCGATATCTAGATATCATTTCTATTTTATCAGGTTGTAAGACTGAGTCAAGCAAACTCCGCCCTTAGGTCATACGACATATGCCTCTCTCCACCCCTTAGATAGTAGATACAGTGGCACATGTAATTCACTTTGCACGTGTAAGATATAGAAAACATCTTCTCCAATCGTAGGAGTAGGACATTTATGTGGAGAAGGTAGGTAATGAATGAACCAGTGTTCTGTTTACCTGTTAGTTTTATTCTAGTAGTATTTTGCTTACGTTGATTTTCCTAAAAGGTTAGTGGTATTATTAGAGCGTGCTTGCACGCGCTAAATACATCATCTAGAGGTTAGAGTGGTCACATTCAACTTTCAGTTTGCTTCCAGAAAACTTTACTATCTACATGCTGTTCACTGTGATAGTGAGAACAGAGCAGAGAGCCAGTGTCTCAGGGTCTTATAACCATGCCCAGCTGACCATCACCAATCACTCAAGACCAAAATACCTCAAGACCAACTGGTGCTTGATCTGTTTAGATCATAGATAGGCAGTTGCAGAAATGGCAAGTTGACTGGGTGCAAGTGGGTTACAGAAAACTACCCCTTGACTGAATCTAACCCAAACCTTTTATTGTTATTCATTCATGATTGCACGCTCATTCATCTATGATGAACATCCTATTTGCTCCTAGTTTCCAGAATTTGCAAAGTTGAAAAAAATGATAGTTTCATCTGCGCCAAAATGCTTGATCCCACCACTGAAAATAGAAACAAATATACCATCTTTAGAGCAGCTGATTGTCAATCAATACGCGGAGATAATGTAAGCAATTAATCAATGTATCAAACATGTTTGGAATCACCAAGAATTTGCTTGTATCTAAATCTATTTCAGGGGAACTCGTAACTTCGATGAACATAAATACATATTGAGAAACTATATGACAATGGGATCGGAAAGATGGTGGGGCATATGCCTAACACTGTTGCATCTAGCTTCATTCTTACAGAGTAAGTGCACCTTTCATGGGTTGTTATCCAGTATAACTAAACGTGATTAGTCTTTTACCACAAGGTAAGATTCTAGAGTGAGCTGATTGACACCCTATAATCTACGATATGGTTTTGTGTTTCAGTGTCAAATCAAATGTCAACGACAGCTCCACACAATGCCTCTACATGTAGCCCTGAGCTCAGTGGAGGCGCAATCCTAGGCATCGTCATCGGGAGCACTTTTGGTGTATGCATCTTGATTTGCATACTAATTACCGTATTCGTCGTCAAAAAAAGGAACACTATAGGCAGACCTCCGCAGACAAACCCACTCCTAGGTCCTGATAATATGACAAGTGGTTTCGCCACTGTTATGATGTGTGCTGAATGTTGTCGCCGATAGTGTTGATTCGCGAATGGCGTGATTTTGTTTTCAGTATTGGAAAAAGAAATCTTGTTTCGATTATTCAAGTATTTTTTATATTGTTCCAGTCCTTCCTTCCCTAGGTGAAGTAGGACTGAGACTCATAGTCGTACTCATAGTCGACGCTTACGTTCGTAATTGCTATTGTTGAGATAGGTGAAAGTCTCTGATGACAAATGGGTGGGGTGTAAGGGTAAAGTTGTAAACATTATGGGTCATGGAATTGTATGTACTTGCAGTCGCAAACTCTTTTGCCACGTCCACCGAAAACTGATCATATTACTCGTACATTGGTACATTGCAATGCAAATTGGGTTCTAAATAACTGTACACCCCGACTCCTAGTTCCCCAACACAATACATCTGCAACACAATGGGCTCCTGTAGATATATACTCCTAAATTCCTTTTCATGGGGAATTCTAGTCTTGCATTCGAGGAGGCCTAAGCTGATCAGATTCTGAGAATATTTCCACATAATACTTTTTCTTTTCACCTTGTGTTGCCGTACTCCAAGTTACAATCAATATGTATATCTGCCAATCACTCTCTCATATCAAGGTCATCAATGATAACGGTACGAACGCCACTCGGCAACCTTTGCAATTTCATGATAACCGCAACATTTCTACTATCAAACAAAAATGTGCAATATCCAAGAGGAGAATGAATATATAGTGGAAAACATAGTTTTTACGATGCCATTTAGGTGGGTTCACTTTGGTGCAATGTAAAAATGTAATACACGTCAATGAAGAGAGTGATGTATTTTACGGAGATGGCACTAAGCTCGACACCATGAGAGTCAATATATGAGGTCCGCGTTGAACCCCGCGTTATTCGAATATATACTCGCTAATTGGTAGTCCTATCTCCGTAAGATAATTCAATCTATAGACACCGAATAAAGGTGCAATTTCACAAAGGCAATTGCTATTTTTTTCATTGCCTTATAAAATGGCAATTTATTTGTGGAAGTTATCATTTTTCAAAGATATCTAGGTGCTAGGTTCGAATGATATGAAGCTCATTTAATAGTGCAAATCAATATCTAAATTTGTAGTGTCTACAGTCAATATCGAGTCTGTAGATTTGAATTGCCATATCTGTTGAATATATTATTCATTAGAAAATAAAAACAATCCTTTATTCCCAGACTATTCGACAGAGATGGAATTTACTGATCACCCTCTCCCATATCTCAGGTAGCGTTTTCATCGTAATAAGCAAAGCGACTACCATTGAATAAATGACGTAAAGGGTAGAGGTCTGAAATAGGAGCGTGTGCAATACGTATATAACTGATGCTAATATTGGTACTGCCGGAGTGGTAGAGAAAAAGTCAGCAAACCAAGTTTGAAACGTTTACATATCATACATGAATAAATTTATTTCAAGACACCGTACTACCGAGGAAAAGAGCTATGCAATTTATTGCATGAACATGTACACTTTTTATATCATTTATACGCACTATTCCTCTGTCGTAGCAATTTGTTTGTGCAACTTGTGCTGGCACTTTTGTATCTGAAAACCTCAAATGTAATGTTGAGACATGCAATGAATATAACTAAAAATCTATGTACAAAGCATGCAAGCGAAACTAATAAATGATAGACTCTGCTCATGAATTGGTACTATAATGTAATTGCTGTCTATTATCCTTAACTCTTGCTCTAATTTCCTTAGTGTAAAGTACAATGCTCCTCTTCTATTTTATTGTCCCGTAGATCGTTCAACTGCAAGCATAGCGAGATTACTATTTTCATTTTAATAAATGACCGCACATACATACCTCTTTGTACATGCGTTATAGGTTACCAAATTCGGTGAGTCTACCCTACGGAACATATATTCTTCTAGAGGGAGGTATCGCGAAGTGTAAACATATAATGAGCGGCACACCAGAGTCTCTAGACATGCTTTAGTCTTTGATTATGGACATTATTAAGAAATAAAACTACTTTGCAACATTTGGACCTCCTTTAAAGCCTGACAGGCCCAGGTTTCCCTGCTAGGAGGGGTGAGGTAGGTGGAGGGGTAGCCATAGGATGCAGGGACTTGAGGCAGTCTACAGAGTATCGTCTTTGATGGCACAAGATCATTGATACAGTAGATGGTCACGTTTCAGACCTAAATAGCCTGGGACTCAAGTGCTCGGCTATGAGCATCAAGCTACCCTGCCATCTATAGGAGAAACTACAAACTACTGTTCGTTGCCGAGGAGGCTGCAAAACAGACCGAAACTTGCATGGCTAATGCGTATCAAAGATTCCCAAATTGATGTTGAATCCATAGGTGCCTTTGCCTAAAGGTGGAACATGTGCCTTTAGTTAAAGGTACATGTCCAGCTGTGCCATCAAAGCTAGCCTTTAACGGGTTGTTTTAATTCTGATGTTATATCTAGTAAATCGACTTTGATTTTTATGGAGGTCCCACTCATAAACTCTTGATTGAAAATATTTGTCTCCTGATCCAGAGATGCGTGCTCTCCTACATTGAGGAGTATAGCAAGTGTGTTTGTATATGTAAACGCATAATATTGTATGATATACTATACAGTGGCTTAATATTGCCAGCTTAGATGCATAGCAACCACAATAGAAGGTGCTGCCTCAGGTAGTGAGACTGAGAACTGCCATCCAATATCAATATCGACCCAAAAGTGTATACATAATCTTATTGCCTGTGATGGCATTATGAGTTCGGCTCATAGAGTATTTGCAATGAGGGTTTCATCACAAATGATGTGTGGCAAATGAACATTTGGTTGGTTCAGTAATAGGGTGTTCATTACAGCTGCCTCACAGTCACTCATTCTGTCTTAATGAAGCTATCAAATTTATTGATTCAGTCTGACTTTGCAGGGTTTTTCTCCTAGATTTATAGAGGCAACATCAGTGTATGATGAATGTACATGTGTATTAGCTGGTGCATCTTTACACGCTATTCATAAATATATGAATACATATATATCCAGAAATATATACATGTATACATAGCATATATGTATAAATCAACTGCTTTCATTGATATGAGGAAATCGTTCAACGACCAGTCTTTCTTGTCACAGAAACTTGAAGAGGGGTCCTGAATGGAAATTAAAAATAATCAGAAAGATAGGTATCAACAAACAAAAGCAAATAACAAGATGTTTGATCCGCATAGAGCGGTCTGCGGATCAATATAGACCTAACGCTATTTTTTATTTATGGATATAGTATAATAAAAAACCCTTTGCACAACGAGAGAGAAAACAAGGAGAAAGTGATTGCTTTTGACGAATTTGTTTTATATTGAAACAACAATTGGTTGTTTATCCAGGCTTTATGCCTCCATATATACAAAAGACTTTTGGTGCTTGCGCATAGGTCTGCTCTCTGGGGTTGGGTGAGGTGAGTGTGAGGCCATTCTGCTACCGTGTTCCTGTTTGCTTCAACTCTTGCTAGGGGTCCTCTCATCTGATCTGATCCCCCACTCCACTTTCTCTGGTGTTGGCGGCCTATATCTCAATAAGCTTTCCTGGCGTCTCTTTTTATTAGACATATATAGTAACAAATTCTTCATTGAAGTTGTTTGCGCATGATACAATATTGGATTATGGGACAAATACTATTATGGAAATTGAAAAAGAACTACAACCTGCTTTGAGTATTTCATCCACTGGTGTGACATTAACAAACACATTGTTAACTCGCACAAAACAATACAATGATCTTTGGCACACATGATTGGTAAACAGACAATACCCAATGAAATTGAAGATTAAGGAAAGTACATTGAAAGAAAGGTCTCATACTAACGCACTATGGTTTGCTATTTTATTGCATATATGTTATGGTAATCTGTAATTGTAAATGGAGTAAACACGGTTTAGTAAACGAACACTGATCTATGGCATCAACAGTTTCTAAAAGAATACTATGAATACGGCAATGCTACTTTAGCACTCGCTGACATCAAAATTACATTGGAGGAATAAAGTCGGTAACAAGGCATATAAGGCATATCAGTCTATACTATGTATCAACCATGGCCGAAGTAATAGACTATATGGATTTAATTGACGAAAAGAACATCATCATTACTATTTGTACTATTATTAATTCTTACTATTATCATATATAGCATTGTAATTATCATCCAAACAAATTATGTTGCCTTGTTTGTGAATCGTCACGTTGTACCAAAAAATGCGAGGAAGAATAAGGGTTCTCAACTACAAATGCCTGAGAATAATCCTTGATTCCACATTTTCATTCTCATTAAAAATTAAAAAAAATATGGAAAATTCAACACCTAATATATCAATTGTATCACAGGAGACGTTTCCTCACAGAATCAGTGCCTTTATCACTCAAAACAGTTATTATAACTGACAGAGATGTTCTGTATTATTTCTCATCACCTAAACTCCGGGATAAACTACATGTCCATCAGAATAGGTGTCTTCATATGAACCTACAATTATATAATACAAACACAAGGTGTATACATTTTCGAAATGGTATACCATAATTAACAAATGGGAGAGAGTCACACATACTGAAGCAATCTATCAAAGGACCATAGATATGACAAATATACCGTGTTGCGATCAACTGGAACTCGGTAGTTTTCGGAAACGGTGGTGACAGTGAAGGGGCCAAGCACGCATATATATATATATATATATATATATATATATATATATATATATTTATATATATGAATGGTTTTGAGCACATGGGTGCAACGAAATGAATCAATCTGTTGCCAAAAATATGCCTACCGCCAAGTTAAAAAATACTTTAAGTATCTTGCAAAGAATGTTAGATTCGATATACCAAATAGCTGAAAGTATTGACAACGGCCATTATTATCCCCGCCATATGGGTGTGGTTGGTATGATAGATGTCTTTACATCTGACACTACAGGTATAATGGTCCGTCGGGACTCCGATATCAAATATCCGCTGGCGGTATACGCCCTCTTAATTTATCGTGGAATGTAATAACAAATTAATACCAGGCAATGTTATATCAATTGGGATGAATAACAAACTTTTCTCGGTATGTCTAAAATGTGTTGTCACTCAATTCGCCGTGGAAGGACATCTCGACATCAACAGCTCATTTTCTTAATATCCTTAGCCAAGAATGTGGTATCATCATATATACAATCTGTACCAAAACTGGCATAGCGAAGAATGAGTCACCATACTTCCTAATGTATCCATTAAATACGGCAATATGCAAAGCAATTCGTGGATCCGCTATTAACCGTGGACGATGGGAGTTGATTCCTGAGTAACTCCAAAATGAATGAAGTTAAAGTTCATTTCTATCACCGGTTTCCTCTCACTTTCATAAGACAGTCCCCTATAGGAATGTCCCCTGATGTGTGTTGCCTTTAAGAAGCTTTATTGGCGGGACGGAACACATAAAGATGAACATTGCTGACGAATCAGGTTCAGCAGCTAAATCTGCAAACTACAAAAGAACGGCAACACAGAGGGTGCGTTTAGGAATAGGACCGTGTCCTTGGATTTGAAAGTTAATCCCAGTGTGACCAAGACACGTCAGTCTTCAGTAAAGTATCTTCCCCGTTCTTAACTCGTAGTGGCACTCTAATCTAAACTCACTCTACGCCCAGCGACGCGCTTCAAAAGATCCTTTATTTACCCACACTATGTTACCTTTTAGTGAGCTGGAGCGACGTGGGGACTTGGGAATGATAATACTCGAGTGAGGGCCGCTCTTTTATTTGGTTATATCTCCGCTGGCGGCGTGACTGGCCGACTAAATAAACATTGTTGGTGGATTAATTGCAGCAGACAAGCCTTTCAAGATCTGGTCAAAATCGCGCTTCAGCCGGTGGCCACCAGAGGTCAGGCTTAGCAGCTCGGACGCTGACACAAATACAATGGTGATCACGTGACGCCAAGCGCAAATTCCGCCAACTCTCGTGAGTCTCTTGATAACCAGTCCGGTGGCCATTATGGACGCTGCAAACAGCAGTCGACAGTTGGTAAATCTGAGGGCCTGCGAAAACAAAGCTTGCGGGAAACAGACGTTTACCCGTGGTAGGCAAATGGAGGCCGAGAAATGCCTCGAGCATATGTTCACGAGGGATGTGCATTTGCTACTTACTTAGGACACATTCAGTATCAGTAAATATCTCTTAAAGCATTTTTAATATGCACTGAAAACGATAGTTTAATGACCAATTTGACCTTACATTCAAAATCATATTCATATGCTCACGAATGTTCTAAACCGACGGTTAAGTCTACGTCCTAGACCGCAGACCAAGAACAGGAACCGTTTACTGCCCTCTTCAATACAGAGTCGGTATGTGAACCTTGTACTCACTCATTCAGTTCAGATTGAGTATATCAATAAAGAAGAAAGATTTCGTTCCAAGCAAATGTGGCCCGTGTTGCCGCGAGCCTTGTTTCAGTGGGTATAGTTCACCGGTGGCGCCGGGCCAAGTCGCAAGGCTCCATGCTGAATCTGGCTATGTCTTAGAAAATTTGAAATGTAAAAGATCTTTTATGTGTGAAGCACTTCATGTGTGAAGTACATCAGAAATATTTATGAAAAGCGGGATAGCGGTGCAGTGTCAGTAGTTGTAACTACCTTTGGTGAAATAATTCTCATTTTTAGAAGCACATAACAGTTTGATGCAAATATCCTTTAGTCAAGACATGTTTCAGTGTTTGAAAATCAAAGATTACAAATGTTGACAGAGTCAGACCTTCCGGGGGCCAACACATCCCGAAATGTACAGATTCCAAACATTCTGAGACTTCCGAAAATCTGTTACCAGCTAAGAAGGTATCCCACCAACCAGGTGCTAGCCCAGGCCACCCCCTGTATACCAACCCCACAGCGTTTGCAAGCAGTGGGTCCTGAGTGGACCTCTGCTGCTTATATACCCTCTTGGCCGTCCAAACAGTTTGGCCTTAACCACTCTCTGGAGCAAGGACCTGTTAGGAAGCACCCTGTTTTATTCTTAATATATATATGTCACAGTCGGTGTGCTGGTGGAATTACCGTGGTGTCCCACAACTGCTAATACTGAGTACATGAACTTTCTCGGGAGTCCTTGAGTTCAAACTTCGATCTTCTGTCCCGAACAATGAGTTATGAAATTTGAATCAAAATATCATACAACTCTTACTTCTTTAAACAGATAACAGTTATTCTCTGACGTAGACAACAATTACTTCACCATTCCTATATCAAACCCAAATAAGATAAGTGTGCCAGTTTCGCTTCTCTCTCATTATTTGTTAGGGATTCTTCACCTAACTAGACCCACTGCCCGCCGCCTGGCCGTTTCCCACAGAAGGCTGCCACGTCCACGACAAGTGTCAGGCCACGTTCGTGTCAACTCATCATTAACACGGCTGCCCTCTGCCGATGTCATGCAGACCTCTTCGGCCCATTGGTGACGTAGGCGGTACCTCTTGTGTCATCTTTCACTGCCGATGAAGAGCGGTGTATCTTTAGCAACTGGGCCTCAGAAAGCTTAAAATGCATTTAGTTCAAGGTTTAGCGTTACTAAATTCTGGAGACATACAGACATCACGGAACCCCATTACATTTGGCAGTAAGCTATACCACTGTGCTATCGAAAAGAGGGCTGAGGTGTGAATTTCCATTACTACTCGTGACTAGCCGCTACATCACATGTGAGTAGTCCCGGAAGCCAAAAGTCTGGCTGGAGTAATACATGTATTAGTTTCCTAAACTTTATCTTATTTACAGATTGAAAAACTCGTAAAGGATTAAAAGAAAATTCATAAGAAAAGACGTCTTTGAATGATTTTTAAAACATATCGAGAATGATGTATTTGTCGTATATATACATACATATTATCGTATTTTAACAGGAAGGCATGGGTCGTGAGGGACTTAGGCATACTTCCTTATAACACCTGATATACCAGAGCAACACACAAAGCAATGGGCATAGATTTTGCCCTGGCACTTAATTCTAAATAGCTTCAATTAATGCTAGACAAGGTTCCGTTGTTAGTGCTAGTTTATGGAATGTACACTTACTTTGAAATACCGGACATAATTCATTTGTGGAGGAAACATTGCTTGGTCAATAAATAACGAGAATATCCTGACAACGCTTATCACAGCCGGACATAACTGGAATCCTACTTTACAAAAATGAATCACAATTAAATGTCCTATTAATTGTAGTACAGTTTCCACAGGTTAGGTCTTGCAACAATTTGGATCTGGTTATATCAATGGACACAGGGCTGTTAATATGAATGAAATCAAGACGGTTCTTTCAAAGAACCATTAAGGGACATAGTCTAGTTAGGTGAATGTACGAATAATGTATATATGTAACACTGAATGTCAAATGAATATCTTGTAAACAGATTTTAGTATCTGGTGGCCATTCTATAACCCAACATTCTATAACCCAACACATACCACACTGCTGCCTCGTGGCATACATTCACACCACCGTCTTCTTCACCACACCATCTTTCACTCTGCCATCCTTCCACACTCACCTCACACACAATATAATTTCACGCTTAGTGATGAACATCAAATATTAAGATATCACATTTTAAGATATCATTTCAACATGCAATCATTTCATTCCTCCTTTATTTTTTATCATATAACTATTATCCATTTCAACAATGTATCTTACTCAACTATTCTATTATCATTTTTATCAAAAATATTTTATCATCTATATAATACATGTTAATTCCCATGCCTGCCTTACTAGTCTTCTCTTGAAACATGTAAACTGAAGTTGTCTCCTGTGATCGACTGACAACTTGCTCTAGAGTGAATTGCATCCTGAAATAAAACAATATTATGTATTGGGTATTATACAAGTTTCCTCACATCACGGACTTAGAAGACCAATATATTGGCCTGTGCTCACATGTAAACATGATGTTCAGGTGCGGATGTCAGGATGGATTCACAGAGGTCAAACATAGAACGAACTCTAGAGTATTTTTTGTATTTAGTTTCTCCGTAAACACGGCCCGTGAGCGGAAATATAAACAAACGTATTGGACGTCGCATTTCCGTGCCTTTCCGCTAGTGCCTTGTGAACCCAGTTCATATTTACGCCACTGTCCGCTAGTTCCAATATCTTCACATAGGCGACACCACTATACTTTTGTCACTTGTCAGTTCATGGAGTTTTGATTGTGAAGCCTTTATAAAATGCGAATAGCTTTTTAAATAGGGATTTACCCTTAGAGCGCCTAACTAGTGCTGTGAACTTGAATTACGCCACATACGATGTACAATTTCTCCATAGTATATCCAGAGACCCCGTCATATTTACGCCACATGCGTAGAGGGGTGGGGTTGAGGGGAGAGAGAGGCGGATGGATACAGGACCAGTAGGACTTAGGCAGACAGTGGGGACGCACATAAAGCAAACAGAAAGAGTCGGGGGAGGAGTATCTATCTTTTTAAAATATTATGCTAATCCCACACAAATAATACAATAATGAAAGACAGTAACACAGGCACCAAGATAATGTATATTATGAGTAATGGTTGTTAAATTCCTTTTCGGGCGTTCCCAGAAAAAAATATTATGAGTAATGCACGGAACAAAGCAAAACCTCGATTTACAAATTCAATGAAGTGAAAAACTGTTTTTGTCTTGGAAAAAAAATTATGATGATATTCATGCTAATGTCTATATCATATTTACACACTACGGGAAGCAGAGCCATTCAATTATCATGAAAAGTGTAATTGACGTCGCAGACGCCAGCCATCAATATAAAAGGGAATGTGATAGAATTCGAATTGACAGCCTTTAGTTCTGCGCACGAATAATAACCTGAGAAAACTTCAAATTTCATCGTGTGCAAGTTACATATACAAATATGTTGAAATTTTGCATTGAATATAGAAGAGTACTATATAGACTATTGAAGAATAAAGTCCTCCAAAGCCCACTACTTTCTGTACATTTTCGTCCACAATAAATGTATGGTGTTTGCAAAGTTATTAAACTGATGCTACCCCACCTTGTCCTTATTACGGAGTACGAATTTGCTTCCATAATGAAAAAAATACAACACTTTATCAATACTGTGAATTACATCGGTAAAGTGACTGATTTGACCGTAGCCCCAGTAGCTGTAGATCTACGTGTCATTTACCTTCTTATTGCCATTCTTTCATTTATTTTATGTTCTCTTCAACAGGTATACTTAACCGAAACTCAGATATCAAAATGAACAACTACTCGTTGCTCAGCCGCAGGGTTTATTGCATAGTACATGTAATGATAATTGTCATTTCAGCTTATTTGATATTATTGGAGTGTTTGCTCATTTAAAGAACATCACAGAGCTATCACTTTGTTGGTCTAATTGTTAAAGATTTCACGTCTTGGTTATATACATATTAATTATCGGTCAGAGCTGCTAGTTTATTACTTATAGATTCATGGTTATTTGCTTTGGATTGATTATTTACAGCATCGGCTCCTAAACGCAAGAGCTGAGGGCCATCCTCTATGTCAAGGCGTTATGGGTTTAGCAGTTTTCGCTTGAAGGCTTGGGGCCTACTTCTTTTTACATAGCTTGAAGTTAAAAAAGACAGGGGAATATTACCTCCAATCACCCAAGGACAAATTGCCCCGGATATGGTATCACTTTATAGCAAAAAAGATAGATGACTCGGTTTCGCTGATGGTCAGTGGTGTTTCATCCTCTGGTAAAATCCTTTGAAATGGGCCACATGCTTCACCTATTATCAATAGTGGATACAAAGTACTATCCCATTTCCGCCTTTCAATCCTTCCTTTTTCTAAACCTCATATCTTGTAATTATCATTCCATCAATGTTTCATGAACAAAAATTATGTCCCCAAGTCTGCTTCAATTTTCTATAATTTAATGAAGGTGAAAGGTAATGATTGGGAATGCGAAAGGAAAGAGGATCAGTTGTCTTTATGCGCAGCTCCAATCTAAAGAGCTGCACATGCAGATCCTAAAGAGCTGCACATATGACAGTTTAAAAAGGAGCCAAAATGGGTTTCCGTATAGGCATCTCTGGGAGGTCTAAAATCGATGCATTCCGTATAGAGGCGGCATTTCCTCTCACATCTTTTCAATATTCCTTCCCTGCTGAGAGGCGTGTGCCTTCCCTATCCCTATCCCTGCTCCCTTCTTCAGGTGTCATACTGCCGCCACCACAATTGCTATTCAATACCAGCTGTAACATCCCTGCCGACTGCTGGGATCCAGCCAATCAGACTCACTCTCCAGTCATAGGTTCAGTATTCAGTGAGCTTAAGCTTTTAGCTTCCATTGGCTTGGAGAGTATGTTTACAGGGGCACCTTCCTTTTTGAGAGGTCAGCTTTTATGTGATCCTTTGGCATCAATCACACAGATAATCGGCAAGCTGCCCCCGACACTGCCACCATCCCGCAAATGGGTGAGGGGTTGGACATATGGTATTATGTAATACAGGTAGGCACAAGAGATTAGCGCATTTCCTGTAGCCTTCAACTTAGAAAACCCTTCCTCCCCGAGATACAAGTTGGAAGAAGTAGCAGAGGGAGAGTGGGGGAGGAAGAGGCTCCCAGCAGGTGTGTTACTTCAGAAATTAAGTAACGATATAGTGTCGCAAAAGAGCAGCCCCTCCTCACCAGAATATATATGTTTATTACCTAATCTTTGGGTTCAGTGCCGACATGATGTGTGGGTGTCAATTAGACACATTAAACAGATCACACGACTCCTCATCGCCAGGATCTAGCCACGGAGAGTTGTGTCTTTTTAATAAGTAGAGTTTACCACCTATTTCAAACCTATTTCAACAAGTTAGCTGCACTTATCCGTCCTAGAATGATAATCTGCTCCTTGTTTAATATAGATGCACTGCTGTCGACAGAGACGTCGACTGGTGTGATCGGAGGGTAGGGGACTGCAGTCAGGAAGTACGTATGGCAAGAGAGCAGAGGGGGTGAGTATGGCGTGCCAACCTATTTAGATAAGCCTAATCTTCACACCCAGTAAACACAGGACGCATAGATAGCAGCAACTGAAGACGAGGTTAGGGTGACTACGTGGGTGGCTTGGTAGCTGAGGTCTGTTTATGCTTAATGTGGTCTGTGCTCTTTTTTTTAAATCCAAATTGATCATCTTTCTTCCCTCCCACATAATCTATGGGGCCAAGATAAAGATAGCGATGTCTGAGTCAACATTACATTATTACCATAATCTGAGGTGGCCGAGGCTTTTTCCCTTAAGTGGGCTGTGGGTTGTCTGCCGGAAAGGTAGACCTGGGTTCATGCAGCATAATTGATGTTTCCCCAAGGCCGATTTTAGTATTACCTCCATCATATGTGAGCCAATGATCTTACCGATAGAAGGCATGCCAGTGGGTATCTGATATGATTAACCCACAGGACTTTCTTCGCCGGGTTAGATATTTTCTTCTTCACAAGTGAATTGTCAATGCATCGCAATCACATTATATTTCCATTTTCTATTGTTACAAGTCTTTTATACAGGAGCTGTATACATGACATTACTATATTCCTTTACACATTTCTTCATTTAAGCAGCGTTTCTCATCATTGATACATAGGATTCAATCTATATTGTGATCAGTATTCGAATGCTTCCAACTATCAGAAAAGAAAAATTATCAAAGTATGTAAATGACATAAATTGGGAAGTGTATGAGAACATTTTTTTATTGAAAGAATTAACGATTTGGGGCAGAAATTGTCCGAGCAGGGACTTAAATGTCAAGACTACTGACGACCCCTGGATGTCTGGAGAACTTGCCATACTATTAAGGGAACAAAATTAATACAGAGAGTAGAAAAGGATAAAAATGATAATAGAAATAATAATTATAATAATAATGAAGGTTTGTCAGCAGTAAGACCACTCAGAAATGAAGCCAATAAGTCGGTTAGAGATCCAAGAAGGGAATACCTGAAAAATCAAACTGAGGTTTATAAAGATGACCAAAAACAATTTTGGAGACATGTAAAAAGTATTCTCCCGGGAACAAGTGAAACTGTAAACATGAATACACCAATAGAAGACAAAGAATTAGGACGGCAAATTGTAAATGACCTGACCCCAAATTTTGTAAATTCTTGTTTCAATACAAGCAAGAATACTAAGTGCCACAACTTCAAGGTTTTTTCTCAAAAACAATTTATTAGATACATAAGCTGACCACAAGGCAGACATCAAGCGACTGGACCTGTCGTCGACGTTTCGATCTGTAAACCTTCTTCAGGATTAATCCTTATTTCACTAGGATTGGGCCGAAGCTAGCCAGAATTACTCATGCTCCATGGAGACTTTGTAAAAGGATTTTTATTGACCGTGAAATTCCATAGCCATGGAAACATGCAATGGTAACACCCATACATAAAGGGAGCAATCCCACAGACTGTGTAAACTATAGACCAATCTTGATGTTACCTCTTAAGCAAAATTCTTTGAGAAAATGATGAATAAGAAGTTACTTGATATTATTGATAAACAACAATGTTTGACACCAATGCAAGGAACTTTCCACAAAGGGTTTTCAACTCTAAAAACGGTAGCGTATTTTACCAACCAGATCTTAAAAGATGTATATATTGGTGTAGCTACTGGGACTGTCTTTATAGATCTTAAAAGGCCTTTAAAGCCATAGACCACTCCATTCTATTATCAAAATTAGAATAGTATGGTATTAGGAGTAAAATGTTACAACTATTAGAGAATTACTTGTTAAATCGTAGCCAAAGAACTAAAGTCAATGGTATGATTTCGGACTCGAATGGAGTGGTTTGTAGTGTCTCTCAAGGCTCCAATCTTAGGCCCACTTTTTTGTATTTGTAAATGATTTAGCTACCTATATTCCAGAGATTTCCATCAGACTTTATGCGGATGATATGATCATATACACTAGAGGCACAAAAATGGATGAAATAAATGCCAATTTACAAAATGCACTTTAATTGGATGTATAGATACATTGTAAACGAACAAATGTGTATGAAGAAATGGAAGATGATATAGTACCCAATAAAAGTTAAAAAAGAGAAAAAAAACTTTTCTCCCCCCTCCCCACCCATTGAAATAGAATGAAAAGAGGAGGATCGGGAGCAATATAATTTTATAATGTAACTTGTAGACAAATGATATTTGAAATTTTCAATTATTCAAATATCTTATAATATATGTTTAAATCAATAAATGGAGAAAAGTTTAATGTGACTTTGTGTCGGGGAAAACATAGTTATGGCATCAAGATGTATTAGGATTGCAAGAAGAGGAAGTAGGATTGTGGGGAATTATGAGAATTGGAGTGCCATGAGGTAGAGATGGTACTTTGGATATGTGCATATTATATTGTAGAAATGTCACTAGTTATCGGTGAGTGAGCAGCAAGAGACTCCACCATGGTACTATAGATACGGTGTCACCACGAGATGGTACCTCCCACATCATGAGTTCAAAATATCTAGCATCTCAGTGAAACTAGTCATACGAAAAAGTAAACTAGTAGCATGAAGAAGGAAATAAACATCGTTACACAGTATCTACGATAATTACAGTTGGCCCAGTTGAAAACTCAGTGGGAACCATGCACAAAGGAATGAAAAGGCGGTATTGATTTAAGCGAATCAAGTCTCCTAATAAACATTTATATTGCTGACACATTTACCATTTTTGTACTTATTGTCTGCATTCGCTTTAAAGGGAAACCCAATTTCGTCCTACATGTATAGTTAAGTGAAGCATTTTGGAGCCTCAGTCATAAAGGATCCATGATTCTGAGACCTAGTATTCATAAATCTGCTTGGAGGCCATAAAACGTGTATGCTGCACGAGAACTCACGCTGAGTAGTGCATATAAAGAGGTCGGTATAATGGTCAAAGTTTTCCTATATTCCATCTTCCAAGTATTTACACCCAATGCTTTCGATTCCTTAGTCTACTCATATGTCAATTTACCTGACATGGAAATATATTGACCATACATAATGATAACCAATAACCCTATGAGCTCCAGTGATGCTTGGAGGCATTCCCACACGGTACTTAATAATCACAGGACAGCGCAGACAGTTCTGCCGGAAAATATTAAAAGAGTTGTGAACTGTTGTTTGAGGAATGCTTTAACTATTACTGTAAGAAATACGAAATGCATGTGGTTTGCTTCTAGTTATAACCTTTGTGCAGTAGATAATTTGGAAATCGATGGGAATACAAAGATGATAGGAACTCTACTTAGTCTCGGCTATTTGGAGACACTCTTGATTTGGAGCTCACCTGGTCGCACACTGTGAAACTTATCAGCAAGCTCTTTCACAATCGGCACTACAAGCTCAGTAAGTTGCGGTCTGCCTTGACATTCTAGGCAGCCAGGCAAACAAAGATTTCGACTATTCTTGTCCTAATGGACTACCGAAACACTGATCTTCAGTCGCTACACCATAGAGGTCTGTAAGATCAAGTCTATAGGAAAGTTGTGGCTGTGGTGACGGAGTAAAGCTCAATGTTGTACACACAAGAAGTACTTTCATCTAGTGAGGCATTATAAGACAGGGTATCAAGTCATGGAATTCCCTTCCACCCCTAGTACAACGAATTAATTTCCTGGAGCATTTAAATGAGAAGATACAATCTAAAATGCGAAATGTAAGCACAGAATCATCAAACCCATCATTATTGTCCATCATCCAAATCCCAGGTAATCCACCTCATAAATTGAGGTTGATTGTGAAATTATGTCTAATGTTGGGGCAACAACTCAACCACCCCCTCCATCAGATACTGTAGAAGCAACACCATACCATCTGATGGATATAACGACCTTACATTATACACCACAGCATCTACTCTGATTCAGGGCGCAGCATGGGAAAAAGACGTTGTCTCCCAAAATAATGCTGCCACCCATTTCCTGGTGCCGAGCAACCTTCTTAAAAGAAAGGTAAAGGACAAAACTGCAGCACCAGTGATGAGAGGCTGTCACAAAGCCCCTAGCTTCTATAGACTTAAGATTCAAGCAGCTCGAGAGTATGTGTGACCGTCTGGTGGCTGCCATTACCAGCCTCTAGGACAACTGTTAGCTCACTCTCCCCCCAGATCTTTCACGGTACTAGCGCTGGCTTAATCTCTGCCCCAACCCAAAGCCAGTTCTCTGGGTATCCATCAAAGACAGGGGAGACCAGCGAACATTTCGGATTCAAAACAACGCAACTGCCATGAGTTATACAAGTCAAACAACTCACATATCATAAGTATCCGGTTGTTTCTTTCCCATTTCATAATGGGAATCCACAGTTGATTAGACTGCCCTATCAGAGGAGCACATGGGCAAAACCAAACCCTGCAACACATGAGTTGCTTTCCACTGTAGAAGGTAATCACAGAGACTGTGTCTGGTTTGAAATAAATAATAGCAGAAATGAGGGTATTTCATTTACTATATAAATATGTTTATCTCTATTTACAAGTCGAACACAAAATACCCCAAAAACCCTCAGAACTTAGGATATTTCAAAAACTGGCGTAGGGGCCAGATTTTTGCCCAAACAGGCAGGTTGGGGCAGAGATACAAGCGACCAAAGGAAGTAGAGCGCAGGATCTCTGCTGTGAGAGTGCTGTTACCTCCCTACATGTTGTTGACCGACGATCGTTGGCCGATCCTCTATCTCATGTCTATAGGACACTGACGGCTTAAACATGTCATTATGAACGATTGTTATGACTGAAAAACAGGGCCCAGATTCTCACCTCCCCTTTGTCATTTAACCTTGTAATGAGTGTGTAGAATTTATGTCATACTCTTAATTTTCTGTGATAGTTTAAATTAGTTACTTCTCAGGGTACTTCCTGAGAAAGATAGTGTGTAGGAAATAGTTCATAATTAGACCGACATATTACCAAGAAGAACTCCTGTAGGAGAAACGGCAATAAAAATAATCTAAGGAGAAAAAAAAGATGCCTTATAACTTTAGTTTCACCTGTGTTCTTTTTAGTATTATTTATCAAGTACCGTTCATTGATCTGGAATGAGAGATATATATAGTACGCCGGTAGATAAATCGTGTTCTATTTCGTTTACAGGAAAATAGCCAATTGAAGGGTGCCATATTCCCCCTACTCAAGCGGTATTGGACTAAATTAGCGTATTCGTACATAGACATCGTAGCCGTATAGATCAATAGTCCAACCTTAACCTCCAAATAGGATCCCCATTTAACCAAATTGTTATAAACATTATTGGTTGTGATTATGTAAGTCAAATCTGCCAAGAGAATCCCAAAATGGTAGACATTCATTTCAGTGATCCGTTCTTCCGTTTGGGCAAAATGATTACGATATTTGTATATAATGTACGTCCAGGCATTACGAGTTCCTCATATCTGAAGTATCCCATGGACGGAAGGGCACTACATGAGCTAAACACGCCCACATGTTTCCCTCACATAATCAACCAATGAGCAGAACGTGGTCGATATAGAAACGGAAGAATCTCTGAATAACCCTGGTCACATCGGTGTGATTTAATGGTGCTACAACGGAAAGCATTTAAAAGCGGAGTCAGTATCAATTCAGGCCTATAACCAAAGACTCAGTTCTATGTAGGCGTCAGTGCATTGAGATAGAACAATGCCAATTTGGTCAACGTCACGTTACGACAGGCTAAATCTGCGTACGCTTTGATATTCAGAAATGTGTCGGGGCATTCATCTAATAGTTCCCATCCCATGAATGACGGTTAGGACTTATTGTTAGGAAAAGCCAAACGATCTTAGAATGGTCACCTGCCGATACAGTCATATCGAAATCTACAAATTGTAATAGAAAAAAAAACGAATTGCAATGCATTCTATGTAAATATCCGAGGCGTTCTGCGTTGTATTCCATCTTTATCTTGGCAAACCAAAACTAAAAGTCCATCGTTATAGCACAGTTGAAAAAAATATTAGAAAAGTTATCTAAGGGGTTTTATAAAAAGTGGAGCTTTGCTCTCTTTATTTTTAGTATTTCTTTTCCTTATCAATTTTGTGAACATGTAGATCTTTCCCTTGTAGTTTCCATGTAACAAGCCCTCGCAGATTACATCTAGAGGTTGCAAATTCCTTACGCGAAAACGTCATATATCGGAGCTGTTATCTATCTCATAATGCGATTTGAAAAGAGTACAATTTATTCCCTTTATGTAGCATGGTTGTGATAAGAAACATATTCGTTCATGATTAAGTTTCATGTTAAAAACAGAAGTACGTTCATGTTAAACTGTTGTAATGTACATTACACAGAGTAGTAGAGGAACACCGAAACTCTGTTGATACCGATCCCTGGAAAGAAATATAAGAATATTGCTCCCCACTGGCTATCACCAATAGCAGAGAGAGGTCAAGTCTCGTTTTAGTGTCTGAGTGGGGCATTAACCAAACGTCAATCCGAAATAACCTGATACCACTGCAGTACCTTACTGGTGATAGCATTGCTTGCCTTGTTTTAGCAGGCGCACACCAGAGAGACAAGGCCCACTGAGCAGCTCATTGAGCAGCTGATATATAGATTGATGACCCCTATTTGGTATCAACATCCTATGTCTTTAGGTAAGTTACCAGAGGGCTGGATAAGGGACCTTCCACAATATAACCTGGTAGGTTAGACACATCAATGGGGTCGCTAAATGATGAACACTAGGTCATTTATCATGCACTTCAGGTTTTTGATTGAGAACAAGAGATCTGCTATTTGGATCGGGAAGTGAAGTGACACCTCTCATTCAGTTGTCGACCTTTAAGTAGTAGTAAATTGAACTCTTATTTTAAGCATTGACTTTTCATTGTAACATCTGCATTCACTTTGGACTGTTTATATGTTTCATTCAGACTTCAACGTGTAGGGATAGCTGGCCGACGATTTACCATAAACAAATAATAAGCGTGTATGATTATCATTATGTTCATGTTCCAAATACTACATGGAATTTCACAGATGGTAGATACAAACAACGCTAGTGTCTATAGCAGGTTGCTTTATTTGACAACCTGGATGGGGACCGGAATCCAGTCTATTGTCATAAACTATCATTGTCCGCATCACTTTGGTGTTTCTTAAAACAAAATCCTTTGCTCAAATCTTGTGACACCTATTTCTTTTTTGATATTGTCATATTTGGGTAAGCTAGCTGAGAGAGTCCACAGTCATACATCTGCCTAGTCCATAATATGAAAACATATATACTTGGATCATATTTCACTCTTTCATATTTGTGTATCCACGGAATAATTTAAATAGATATGCCTCTTACATGGTCGACTGTGCGGATTTCCGGCACAAAGACCTAGGGCAGGCGTCATTTATTTACGCCGATTGTATATATCATCGCAGTCAGTTTGCCAAAGACCACCGCCCCAGCCTCTTCCGTTCTTACCCCGGCACTATCCACACTACTCGCTCTGCTACTTCCGGCTGCCTCGGCCTGCGCGCGCATTGTTTCCGCCCAACGGTAACGCCATCTGGCGTGCGCCGTCTGAACCATGGCCTGGGGTTACTTATTATTATCCCGACCGCTAGGTTGAGTATGAGACGCTGAAAAGCCCCTTTAATGAATGTTAATATGATGGCTGGTGGCCGGTGGTCGGCAGCTCGCAGCTTTATGCCGCTGGGCGCACCAACCCAGAACCAGCAGTGTTCTCTATGCAAATGATGCTGCGTGCGCACACCGGAACCGACGGTCAGGGATCAGGACTGCCGTCAGCTCTCCCGCGTGGCCACCGTCGACATATATGGCGCGTCAAAACCAGCGTCCGCCCCCGTTTTCATCTTGATAAATCAGGGCGTCGTTTCTCTAATGGACCTTTCCGGGCACGGGACAGACGCCGCAGCCGCTCGGTGTGACGTCATCTCCGCCTGTTTACGGTTCCCGCCAGGCGGCGAGGCGCTCAATGTCCGCGGTCGGGTTGTCGCCGGGGTTTGGTGGTCCTTGTCGCATCACACTCAGCAAAGAGATTCTACCCTCTTTGCAATCACAGGCTATCTAAATCACACCTAAACAAATCCTCACTGGTTTAGACGAGGCAGGTGCGTCGAACTAAAATACTAGATAATCAAAGTGCACTTCCTAAAGTTTACGTACCCCACTGGGGACGTTTCGGCCATTTGTGTATAAACCGCTATGACACCTTGAACAAGGCGTTCGTTCTGCTAGTTTCCACTGGTTGACGTATTTACATAAACATTAGGCGGAATAATAAGTTACGACATCCTCTGTCCCCAATTGACAATATAGATACGGATACTCTTTAAGGAAATCAAATCGAATAATTCATTTACTATCCTAGATCAATTTATAGAGATGTCACGTTCTACTCAAAACCCTGGGTCTCGGGCCTTTATACATCACTCCCAGCGAACCCAGAATGATCATTCACCCGAAGAAAGAGAAGTACAGGGGCTTATTTCCTCTAGTAGTAATATTCTGTGATTCAAAGATTGAATCTATTTTCACTGATAGTCAAAATATATAATAGGATGCAATTGGTGAGTTGTGGGACAAAAACTACCTGAATGGAAGGCACAATATTTTGATGCTATTTATGAGATCTTCTGCATCAGACCCCCTCCTCACTTATACACACGAACAGTAAGCATGGTAACTAGGATAGACTATGTATCTCAGTGCTATGCGTTACAGTAACACATTACCCGATCTATTGATTATTGAATAGAATTGAAATGAAAGAAGGTAAATATCCCATTTAACATCATGATAAGGTGGTGGCTAGGAAGACATGTCCGGAGAGGAAATGACAGAAAAGTGCTCCGAAAGAAAAAGAGAAAAAACAGTAGCCTAGTTCCTCAGATTCTAGAGGTAGTGCAGGAAAAAGAAATTTCATAGATCTATGGCCAAAAGGTGTAATGTAATCAAGAGCAAGGCAATCAAAGGAGTATGGGCCGACGCCGAATTGACACATGAGCTCCGCATGACGTGTCACTCATGCACATTGTCAGCCAGGCTCACTGTTCTAGCAGATTTTCAGCCTTTCATCTCCATGGGTCAGTGGCAGAGCCCAGTGAGTAGGGACAGGTATGAGCCCCATTGTATACTGCTATGAGACGGGCCGATTGCTATATGAACTCATATTCCATGGTTTCATAACGTCATATGGCATACTATCCTTGATATTACTATTTGTTTGCCAAACAATGTTAGATATGATATTGTGCCTATACCCTGTGTAAGTTTCATGTTTATTGATACAGCATTTCCTAATGCACAGACTTCCCGACACCCTGCACTAAGATAATGTCGCTCTTAATGAAAGATGAAACCACATGCTAACCTATCTCCATACAATGCAACTGTAGAGCTTCGATTAAAGATGAACCATGGTAACTAGGCTCTATTAATGAATGCAAAATGGCTTATATATATGCCCCCTGACTGGCCCTGCTGACCTGACTGGTCGCGACCACTGCTACACATATAAAAGCCCATTCTCTCACTGTGTGAGTTGGGGAATGGGGAGGGGGGTCAGTATTCCTACTTCCGACTTCCTACACTATATCTCAACCCAAATATATACCTATTCCAACCTAGCAAATCGAATAGGTAGACGAACCCTTTGGGTATCTAAAGTGGGTAACAGTCCCCAGTCCATCAACCAACTACAGGCACATTTACATAATGGGCAAAACTCCTTTAGATACACAAAGGGTTTAGATTAGAATTTTCTTTTAAACAGCTTTTTTTTCAGACGTATACATTTCACAGTCATGTACATGTGTGTTCTTGCAATGTATCCGCCTCTTTGGTTATGAAATAAGCCAGGATAAGGTCACAGTCTGAGCAAATGCAGGAAAATATGCTCGCAGACAAACAGCATAACAAAGTGGGATTCCTAGGATTCCAGCCCTGGGGCCCGTTTAATAATCTAGGATCGTACATGAAGGCCCTTTTCTTTATACCATAGAAGTACCCAATGACAATGTTGGTCAACTTTATCCTGCACCTTTGGATGAACTTATGGACGGTTAATACTGTCTTAACGAATGGACGTAGATATTAACAAGAACCTTTGTACGAGGTATAAAAAAGGGTGATCTTGTACGAGCCTAAATTATTAAAGGGTGGATGTCGTGGGCTGTGCATTACAAGGTCCAGGGACCCATTTCAGTAGTTTCATGACAATAGGCTTAGACAGACATGAACAGCGGCACTAACAGGGCATGTAATAGCGGAAAAAGTTTTGTCGCGTTTCAAAAGGTATGTTTGGTGAATTTCTTCGTTCCGCTAGGGTCTATATTGAGATCCTTGGGTTGGAAATTTTTTTCTAAAGGTATGTCACAGTTAATGTCCAACTTGGGTCACTGTTCACGACGTCCCGGCGGATTGGAGTGGCCGATCTTCTTCATATTTAAGATGGTTATAGGTTATATGTCTCCCTAATTTGTGTTAAAGGTTCATGGCTTATTTCCAACGTTTTCCAACAATTCCGCGTTCCAGTACCGACCGATCTGTCCCTATGGTGTCACAGACATTATCTAGACATGTCACGAAACTACTGAAACGGGTCCCTGGGGCGCCCTTGACCGTGTACTGACACCTTTTGTGCCCACCTTGCTTTAGCACATGTGTCCTGGAGGGTGTAAACATTCTCATTCTTAATGAATTGACAACATCGAAGGGTTGTTCAAAGATATATAAATGCTTATAAACTATGCTTAAACCAGTTTAAACCTATGCTTCCCCGAGTTACCCAAGTCGGGTTGGCGCGTGCTCTGTTAACGGTGATGCATTTACGCCCACCTCTCACCCATGTATCCACACCCCACTGAAGTATTCTCGTCCCCACAGTGGGGCGCACTTGTGCGTTACGGCTGGTAACTGATGGGTATTCTCGGGCAGCCTGGTAACCAGCGATTATTCTCAGCCATTTCCAGCTTCTGCATGAGTTGTAGCAGGCCTTTCTCCACCGTGATACCCCACTCTCCACCTCAACGTCCTTAACCACTGACCTTCACCCAAATGACGGCTTGTCTAGGCGTGAGTGATTGACAGGCACACAATGTGTAGAGAAGTAATCACTTGAGAGTCAGCAAGTACAAGAGGAGAACCACCCACTCCCTACCGCCGCCCACCAGCTCAGCCAACCCGGCCCGCGCCTACTAACAATACTTAATACCAACGCGGAAAAGAATAAACACCAGACGGCAACCACAATAAGCTTTTTTCTACAAAGTAAGTAGGTGACAGTGTCAAATGTCAATGTCAATGTCAGAAATAAAACTGAAAGATCTTAGTTGGTTCCGTTGCCAATGTCGTTACTGGATCACTTTGCAACTCGTTGAGTACCTGTGTGCTCCATTTAAGGTAAATTCATTCCTAGTATCTCCTTATATATGGTACTAACCAATTTGTCTCTCCGCTAAACGGTCTGAATCGGGGATGGATTGAATAATCTATGCTCATGCGGTATAATGATATAGGCTACCTCTAGTGCGAGGAACGATGTTCGGGAGGAGATTAGGCTATTCCTTTTATTATCTTTGATAATTGATGTGAATGATATGTGTAATAAAATTAGACGGGCACAAATACGGCAATATGCAGCTGATTTAGTATCAAGTATGAATGGAGCAGAGGCGAAACGGTTATTGCAGGAATCATTCAATCAAGTTGTGTATTGGTGTAGTTGTAATGGTATGACCCTAAACGCGTAAAAGACGCAGACCTGCTGGATTGCTTCGGACAGACGGTATCCTCATCTACATGTGCTCTACCTAGAATGCCGAGGGATGAACCTAACAGAAGTAAGCAACAAATACCTTTGAGTGAGGATCGACTGGCAACTCAATTTCAAGCATCAAGTGCGAGACATGGTCAAAAGTAGCAACATGAGAATCTTCAAACTGTGTAAAGTTCATAATTGCATCTCAGGAGAAGTTGCTCTCAAGGTATATACTGTTATAATACTGTGCCTACCTCATTGTCGGGACAAACCTAAGTGAGATCAATCAATTGCAAAATCAAGCGTTAAAAGTAATTCAGAATAAACATATGTACCTTGAACATACAAGAGATCTGCATGACCACCAGGGAGCTGTTTCAAAACCATAGACTTAACCCACTTTTTGAAACAGCTCCCTGGGAGCTGTTTCAAAACCATAGACTTAACCCACTTTTTGAAACAGCTCCCTGGAGGTAGATTACCTCGCAACCGGCTCAAGGTACAGCTTCTCTCACAGATGTACAGGCTTTCCAAGAACACTTCCCTGTTGGACAAGGTGAGAAGGGCTACCCGCACTTCAAACAAGATAAGATTTGCTGTGTCACTAGCTAAAACCAGTTTCTAAATGTCCGCAATGTACCGCTGTCAACAAATATGGAACGCTCTCACGAGTGATGTGCACCATGCTTTAAATTTAAAGGAGTTTAAAAGGATTGTAAAGGCAAAGTACTCAGAACATGATCGGAGATAAATCTGTCTATGTCACGGTTGCATGAGCATTGTAGAAAACAACTACTCATCATCCACTCATCTACATTTACACTGTGCTTTTTAGAGCGTGCTTGCACGCGCTAAATACATCATCTAGAGTTTAGAGATGTCCATATAGACTTTCAGGGTACTGCATACATACTATCACTTCACTATCTGTGTGCTGTTCACTGTGATAATGATAAGAGAGCAGGGAACCAGTGTCACAGTCTCTTAGAGGTTTGCTCAGATATGTTTGGACCCTATGTAGGCAGTTGCAGAAATGGCAGGTTAACTGGGTGCAAGTGGGTTACAGAAAACTATCCATAGGCTGAGTTTAACTCAAACCTGTCAATTGTTATGCATATATAATTGCACGCTCATTCATCTATGATGAACATACTATTTGCTTCTAGTCTTTGTATATAATCACTGTTCATATTGTAATTCATTTATTGCGGTATCGATGGATAAATAAATAAAAAAGAAATTAGAATTTAAAAAAAACACCCTGAAACTTAAGTTATTGATATCACGTTTTACAAGCAGCAAAGCGCATATTCCCTGTTTCATATAGCTTATCCAGAGCATCTCTCGGTTCCTTGACTAAGAAAGCTAATGCAGGCGGGAAACATGGAAATCTAGAGACCTAGCTTCATATCAGAAAAATTCAAAGACAAGCATAGCTCTGGAAACTGTTTATAGGTATCTTTGATGAATTGGAATTTATTCGATTTCACATTCATATTCAGAATTACCAAACCACCATTTTACTAACGTCATAACTATTTATGAATAATAGTTTCATTATTACCCACTCCTCACTACCAAATGCCCCTCAATCTTCCCTGAATCCGCTGCAGGTTAGGCCACCTACTATTAGCACTGCCACTAGTACTGATGTCATATCCTATGCCTGCTATAACTGCCTACCTCTACTGCTACTGTCCTGCACTACCTATAATTGCCATCACTGTCCACTACCACTACTGTCTACGACTACTAACCACCTACCATGATCACCACGACCCGCTACTGCCCACCACCACTGCCCACCACCACTGCCCACCACCACTGCCCACCACCACTACCGTTACCACTTCCATCGTTACCACTACCAGCGCCACCTACCATGATCGTCTCTGAGCCGTCGCCGGAACCGGAACTAACGACGATGCTGACACCTCTGGGCGGCGTCAGGGAGTAGAAAATGAGGCGAGGCATTCTGTGATTACCATAAACACTATTCTGACCCGGGCGCGTCCCGTGAAAACCGCCTCCCATCCGTCATAATCTACGCGCTACACGGGGACAGGCGCTTCACGTGGCCACAGATAACCCACCTAAAGAGGAAATCACCCCGGGGCGTGTCCATGTATGTATACAGTGATGTGTAGGGGTGGACGAGATGGAGTGGGTTAATTTGTGAGTGGGTGAGAATTTCACTATCCAGCCTCCAAGCCACACTCTTTATCCTCCATTGGTATATAAACGCCGACACTTTATGGCAATGCTTATGTCGCTAAAAGGTGCCTCTTTAATAACCTAGGATGGCACATTAAGACCCTTTTCTGCAACTCGTACAAGGGTTATCGTTTGATAATATTTAGGTTTGTGTGAAAGACAATATTAGCCATCCATAAGGTCGTCCGTAAGAGTTGAATAGAGTTGACCCACATCGTCCCTGGGTCTTTATGGCATACAGAAAAGGGCCTACATATAAGATCCTAGATTAATTACCGGGTCCCAGTCAGGGGCCGATCCCTTAAATAGATTTCTTGTGAC
The DNA here is from genome assembly GCA_950022655.1 of Alentia gelatinosa. Lineage (NCBI taxonomy): Eukaryota > Metazoa > Annelida > Polychaeta > Phyllodocida > Polynoidae > Alentia > Alentia gelatinosa. The sequence continues at coordinate 34,847,266 of OX465584.1, forward strand.
AAACATCTGTGTAACATATGATGGTATTCTACTAAATTAGAATGTTATTACATGTGTTTATTTATCTTTGTTCTGGGAAGTGTAAATATGTATTTGCGGATAGCCGATATTTACCTAGAAAACAATTTAGTTTCTGGGCTTAGGGTGACGGATGACTCGTTAATAAGTTGGTCATTGTATGACAACTAATTTGTACTAGTTTCACGATCATCCCACTTTGGAAGTTTATATAACCCAGAACAGATAACAAGCAACTCGTAATGGACAGATCTCTCTGGTCACGGGATGGTAGGTGTCTAATGCTCTCTGATTGGCTAATTAGGAGGGCGGAGGTGACTCAGCCAGTCCACTGTCGTTGTTGCCTGCTCACTGAGACGGTCCCGACGAGTTACCCCACGAGTTACCGGCTCACCGCTTCAGTTCCGGACAGTCGCCTGTTGTGGGTTTCCTCTTGTCCCAAACAGCGGGTAAACCTGCTGTTCCCCGGGCATGGGTCACCACGTATCAGTGCCCGGCGGTCTCGTATTGCAATTCGAACAATACACAAAACATGTTGCAGTCCGTTGATGGTTATTGATGGTAAACCAAAGTGGGTCCCAATAGATGGGATAATAGATAGTCAAGATAAAATTGTCGCAAAGCGAACTTGATTCTGTGGATGTAGTTGTGAAAATACGGGGCGGATGGGAAGATGGGGGCATGATATTCTATAAACTATGAACAATTGGTATGTTCATCATTGATGGGTTTTGAAAATTAGTTCGAGTCCCAGACCTGCCTATATATGTCCGAATAAATAAATCCTTTCAGTCCCGGGCTCCTGACTGCAATCTTACATAAAAAAGATATTCCATTAGGAATCCCGGAATGTTGTGGTTTATTCTATATTTGGTTGCTAAGGCAACCATTCCTTACATTTGTCATGAAAAATTGGATTTTAAAGGAAATTTCATAAATATAGTTACCTTTTAAGGTGATAAGCTCATGTAGCTTGATGAAGAAGAATGAATAAAACATGCTGCTTAATAAAGAAGTAATATAGAAAAGGCACAACGAACAGGTGGCCTACGAAGAAGAATAAGATCGATTCCAATAACACAGGGAGTAGGGGAACAAAACAGCCCCGTATTTTATCAACAAACCAGGTGAGCAAGTACTAAATAAACCTTCGTCTCGAAGGAAGGGTAGTATAAGAAAAGGGAGGCAGAGCAAAGAGAGAGAGAGCGCAGAAACACATGCAGGCTCGGGAAATAAAATAATAAACAAGAATGATAATGATATGTCTTTGACTTCATTATAGACATATATGATTCAGTTGTAGTCCGGCTGGTAATCAAAGTCGCCTGATCCCAATTGACAATTCGGAATACTACTTACACGATATACAAAGTAAACCTCAGAAGACCAAAGGTTGTCTTCGAGAATGCAAAGCTCTTTGGCTGTGTATCTTGTGATTGGCATATTTTCCAATTAACTATAATAATAGGACGAACCTATGGCTTTACATATGTATACCTTCTATGTATATAAGGCACCATGGTGTAGATATTGCCACTCAACTTTTGATTATAAAACCTTTCTAAAACCCGATTGGGCATCATTTGATTGATTACAAATAATAAATCATTCTATTTTTAAGGTTTTTCAAATAGATATACCTTCAAAACACCATTGTTCTGTATGCATCAGCCTACAATTGTTTATATAGCACAAGCTGACATTGGATTGTTAATACGCGGGCGGACAAAGGGGGCAGGCGGGGATCGGGAGGCGGAGTCGGAAGGCAGGAGGCAGGAGGAAGCAGAGCAGACAGAAAATACAAGGCAAAAATCTAAACACTTTTCGTTGGCCAATGGAAATAGGTCCTTAACGGGACTGTGGGTATACCTTCTCAATATTTTATCTATATGTCTATGTATGTATAACCTAGGTAATATGGTGTTCTGCCGTCTACGCCGGACGCCCAAAACAGCCAATACGCCCGCATAGATACACGTTCAACATCCAACGTCCAACGTTCTACACCGTGGCGTAAATATATGAAAGTATCAGTAGATACAGCCTTTACTAGTATAAGTCACCAGTGTATATACATGTATTAATAAGCGCAAAGTTAAGAAAGAAGGCAATTGCTGTTGAGTCGGCTTCCAAATCTACGGACTTATCAATAACGTTAGGATCGTTAGCAAGAGGGAAATTACTTTAAGTTCTTCACTTTCTGGAATTTAGAGCTTACAAGAATAAAACGATAACACCCTTATAATGTTAAGGGAATGCAGAAAAAAAGAGTAATTGCAAACGATATTTTCTTATCGGGTTTTGAATAAAACATGCTGCTGATTCATTTCATGCTGGAAAATCATTTGTGCAATTAATTTTCAGTATTTCGCGTCAACATAAATTTAGGTTTGATATTCATCTGTGCCTCGGAAACACCGCCATTGTTATCTAGGGACTGTGTAGATGATGGCGGGGCGTATTATCAGGCTCTACGAGAAATAATAATAATGCGAGATTTTGCAGTATATCTGACGAGAATGTACGCAACAAAAAGCTTCTGTTAGTGTTGATCCTCACTAGAATGTCTCACCTTTGTTAAAGGCTTATGGTTGTGTTACTATAAGTGCAGACTGTTGGTGGGGTGTGTGTCTTAACGGGTGAAAATTGGGCATTTCACGGCTTAACAACTTAACTGGCCTGCTCAAATGAATGACGCATGAAACTATTCTCTTGAAATATTTACAGCTTTCGCGAAGAAGTCCAGGTCATTGTCGCCTTTGATTCAATAGTTTTTTTCTGTTTAGGATATTAAGAGAATAATGCATTTAAATTCTCTTAAGATCAATAATCATACGCATTGTAACCCCAGATGATTTGATCAGTTCCTGCAATAAAAATTCCCCCACTAATAGAGATTTGATTTCGTTGTTCCGATTCATGGAAATTCTCATGTTTTTATTTGACAGCTGCAACTTTCCATTTTTAGATCAGACGTTCGTCAGATTTAATTATCACGCTTAGTGTAGTTGCGTACTATACGGAAACAGGGTTACTGTGACTGTAGGTCACAAATACGTGGTGAAATTGACGATCGGATGAATTGATCCCGATGGCAGAGGTTCATCTGATTGACAATTATAGCAAGTATTCATCACGTACAGATACAGTACCCCTGTTTTCGTATCTTTATGTACCTTAAAATATCCTCTTTTTTACCTTTGCTTCTGGACGATTTGTTGGGTTTCGCTGCCATTCATACTCTATACGCCTGGTACATACCCCGAACGCCAACTACATGTTTTAAGGCATTAAAGACGCCATGTTGAGGAGAGGACAGTATACGTAGGACATACGACCTCAGGTATAATGTATTATCCTACCCCTAATATAAAATCCCATAGGCTTAACATTGAGTTTCCGTATGCCACGCTGACAGGCATATGGAGTTTTATATGCCACTAGTGGCATACAGAATTGTAATCACGTAATATTCCAAAACCGAGGAGATGGAGTAAGATAAAATCAAAACCTGATTCGTTTTATTCTTGGTCACTGCATGCCACTCCTGGAGTTTTGGCTCCGAACTTCACTCGGCTTCGCCTCATGAAGTCACTATGCCAAACTCCAGTCATGGCATACGGTGGCCAAGATTAAAACTCATCCAGTTTTACGATAATACCATCTCTTTGCTTTCTAATGTGCCTTATGCAACTAGAGAAATAATTATCCCTTTTCTATTAGTTTATCAAAGTTTATTAAAACAGAGGCATTGTGACGCTAATAACGTACTTGAGAACAAATCCTTTAATACACTTTAAGCTCGTATCATTTCATGCAAACATAGTATAACTTAGTACTAAACAATGTGCAACAATAGGAGGATACATCGATCGTAATGATCATACTGTCAGTTGAAATGTCTCGATCTATAGGGGGTGGGGGGGGGGGGGTAGAACGAAATTATTACTTTCTGTCTGTTAAATTGATTCCTCTTAAACTAATTGTTGTCATTATGCTAGAATATTGCCCAAGGCCTGAGTATGGTTTAAGTGTGGGAAGATGTTTTTCTACATTTGACATTCTTACAAGGCAGTCAGTCGAGTAGCCACTGAAGCTACAGTTAATCGTGTGGTTGTATGCTCATAGCACTTTCCTGACTATGCATTTTGTTTCCACATTTAAGGACATTTCTCTGGGCAGAAATATATATCATGAAATTATATTCTCAAATGTAACCTCCCACCTTTTCATAAACATCAATCACATTAACATTACCTTGATATCATCACATGTATCTATCTACTATGTTATAATTACGTAAAGGCTTGGCAAAAGTATTCTGTAAATTAAGACTATATATATTGTAAAATAAAGAGACACTACAGACCTAATATTTCTCAGCGCTTACATACAATATTTCGAAAAACTGCTAATACAAGAAGCTTTACAGCAATTCGTCTTTTCCCACTTCAGGGATTCATTTTCATAAAATTTCTTTGCAGAGAAATTCAGAGACTTGTGATTTGTTTCCTTTGCTGTTGATACCTTTGACCTTTAAGTGAAGGCATTGCTCCTAATTGTGGAGGGAACCGCCATCCTTGGAAAAAAATCCTTTTTGTGTGACTTACTGAATGACAGCACCGTTGAATTCTGAGTGCTTTGAAGTTCACTTAAAAGTGGTATAACGCTGTATTCTATATCGTCAGTTTCTTTGTGTGTAAAGGCGCCCTTTCTCTATGAATCAGACACTTAGACGGCATCAACCATATCTCTACGTCCTCGTCTTTCAACGAGACATACACCCGTACGTGTAATGATTCCTTGAAAGGATGAATTCCATAAAAGTACGACAGAAGATATAAGAAGAAATACGTTATGAAATCAGTGTCAATTGACATAGGCCATTGCTTGGCCTACAACAAGAAACAATGAGCACAAGGAGAGGGGGTTTGCAAGGCGAACGATTTATTATGAGTCTTTTGGAGACAGTGACCACACTTGAACAGACGTAAACAAGTTCGTCTGAAAACATGGCAAACATTGAGGAGAAATGTCAGATGAACTCAAGGGTGGTGAGGATAGTAGGGGAAGGAACCAGATCTGTGTTGAAAGTCCTTGAAGCCCCTTGAGGTGTAAACACAGGTAGACAATGGTAACCAACAATTACAATGTTTGTCAGGCATTAGTTAGGTGACCGATAGTGGCTTTCTATGTAGGAAAAAGAATGGGATCCAGCGGGTGCACCCGATCTACAAGATCCCCGAGCTTCTCAGGTCGTTGGAAGCCCTCTGAAGCCCAGTAGTTATGAAGTGCAGGCATGAAGCGTCGTCGACGTGGAGACGTGCAGGCATGAAGCCGAAGCATAAAGTGCAGGCATCATGCAACATTGAAGCGCACACAAGATTTCTTCTGAAGAGGGGACCAAAAAAACCCGAACATACAAAACTTAATCCGGTCACAGACTTTGAATGGAGTCGTTCTTTTTTTTTTTTAAACATAATTCATGTATACGCTACCCTTTATTCTCAACGTGCATCTCTCCTCTCTCGGCCCTTTCACCAACCAGCAAGTAAGATCTACTTCCACCCACTTTTTTTTTCTGAAAATACCATACAAAGCATAGTCCGATTGAATAAGTACACAATATTACCATTATTTGGATCTACGTGGTCATATTCTCGGCGTAGTTGACGAGTATTGCGTCATGTCAACTACAAGCAGAAAACGGCCACATAGATCGAAATTATGGTAATGTTGTATTTATTACTCTGTCAAAAATCACGAAATGGCAGCAAATGGACTATTGAATATTTCTAAAAATCCTTTTTGGGGAATAGTTTGAATAGATTTTGATCTATAAGGGCATTAAAGGGCACAGTCAAGAACCTTAAAATGATACTTTACTCCAATGTTTAGACAAATTATGCCTGAAAACATGAGGGAGTCAAATTACGACATCAATATAGAATCACAAATAAATCAGAATTAAAGATATGAGGCAGAATCAAATAGGTTTCGCAATTAATAACGACTCACATATATGCATCTTCCCACAATAAAATTATAGGCCTACATGGCTTTCTTCCTACTGAACTCAATTTGTGCTATTTTGGTCTAGTTTAGGCAGTCACGTTATGACACCCCTTCAACTATTTTTATCTTTACCTCCCTTTAATATTAGTGGTGGTTCTTTTGTAGCATTAAAGGATGGATATATATGCCTACAAAATGGCGAAAGAATGAAGTCTTTATCTTTACTAGGAAAAAAGTAATGACCCTTGAGATATTTTTTCGTCATATTTCGACCCCATCACGTTATGACCCCGTCTTGTTACGACCCTGTCACATTAACACCCGCAGTGGGCCATTCGGGGTCAGGAAAAGGGTAGAAATAGTGTTTATTTGTCGGGTAGATATGTACTTTCAAATTGCCGAAAGAATGTAGTCTTTATCTTCACTATAAAAACGTTATCCGCCCCTACATACGTTTGCATCACGTTACGACCCCCATCCCGTTACGACCCCCAGTGGATATAAGGTCAAGCAAAGCTAGAAACAATAGAAATGCAATTTCAAGTTATGTTTTTATTTATACATATTGTCAAACTGTATAACAAAATATTAAAGACAAAGAAATAACACAATTTCAAGAGGGGGTCGTAATATGATGTTCATATCTATATATTAACACTGTGCTAAAGCTTTTTATGGTAGTCAGTGTTCCCAATTTTGCACATGAGTCCTCTAATATATAGAGGTTATATTTGCAAAAGGAATTGATGTTCTTCTCAGATTTGATTTTTTTTGGCATTTGCTGCTATTTCTTGATTTTATAAAAAATCTTGTAAATAATTAGAAATTCGTTTATAAAAAATGTTTCCTATAGTGCCCGTCAGGTGTCAGAAAAGCCGTATTCTACTGAGTAAATTCTGGCTTTCCGGGATCTACTCAGTAAAGAAATGCAGACTAAATAGGATTAGTATGAAGATGGGTGGGTATATGACCTTTTTCACATGTCTCACATATCTAATATCTTTACTGCATGCAGAATCTCACGATTTACATCGCCTGAAGTTCGAAACGTACTTGAATTCTTAATATTTGTTGTCACTTATCATCAGTTACGATGGGGGTTATTTACATAATCATATTAGCCACGATGCCTTCGGATAATCCCTTATGGATCGCCTCCGGTCGTGACAGAGTGATTTGTGAGGAAAAAAGACAATGTTAGTGCTTCATTTACTGATGCTTGGTCTTATTAGTCGCTCATTGCTGAGTTTTATGTTCTAAGGTCATGCAAGTGCACGGAGCTTTGATCTAGATACACCGATTGGTACGAAAGTCACATGTTTGACTATCTTTCGCATGCATCTTGCGTGTTGGTTCTTTTAGCATTTTTTGCCGGAGAAAATTGCACTGATCAAAACGTTAGAGGCTACCATATCTAAACAACGATTTTCCCTCTCGAATTTTTGCTATTTTGTTCTTTCATGACCATATTAGAAATGCACTTTTTTTTTATAGATTCTTTATTTTCATAGAGACAATCTTCAGTGGTTAGCTGGTATGAATGTGTCTCCCAGCATGGACGATTTACCTTCTTTAAAAAACTATAGGGACATATCTTATCCAGCTCAATGTACCTTTTTTGATGTTTTCGTTTAATAAGGTCTTTTCCCGGCTCCTGTTATATCAGAAAACATATTTTCTTGGACACTAAGGTCGTGTCACGTACCCACAGGCTTACTCCCCCTCCACAACGTTTACAGATTTCACATCTCAGGTGTCATAGAGGATGCAAAAGAATTTCGCATGTCAGGGTCTTCTCTGAGGAGGTAATATCAAAGAGGAGACAAAAATCCAAATAGCTAGGATTGGCATGGCTTATCCATTTTCTACATGCTGTGCAATGTGCAAAATGTAAGCAGCAGCAAACTGCATTCATAAACATCAGGATATCCGCAAGACACCATGCCGGGTACTCAACTATCTGCCTATCAGAAGATCGAGGATCAGCTTATTTCTGCTGAAGATGTGGTTTATTGTCGTATTAACCTGGGTCTTGAACACAGACAAGATAAATCTGCCTGTCTTGGTAGTAAGAAGGCAGATTCCGATCTTCCCCACACCCTGAGAACAGTAGGCCAGCTTCTCCTTGCCAACCGAGTGACTAGTTTATCTTTGGAAAGGTTATAGTTTGCAACGTGGGCACTGTTCAATATTTGGGGACAGTGAGAAGGATTAGGACGATGGTAGGAGAGTTCCTGGGTGGACAATGACCATAATGGGAGAGTCATTGCATTAAATAAGTGTTGTCCATATGTGAATGTCCTTCTCCTGACCTCAATCCATCAGAAGGACATCCTGTTGTAAAGTCATCTTTTTCAAAATGAATCATTAGTCGACAAACCCATTCACATACAAGGTGTTATCCTACAAGGGAGGCGTGTAAGCACACTGCGTGGTTTCTATGTACATGTGTACAATGACCTTAATGTGAATCTTTTCACACAACAACCAATCTAGCAAAACAACACCGAAACCCGGTCTTCGACATGGTAATTGTATCCACAACATATTCCTTGTGGACATGGTGGCTAATATACCACAGCGTGCAGCTGTGCGCTTTCGCTGCTCAGAGCTACCTTCAACTTTTATGTCAGCCTGTTGCACCCGTTGTACTCGTACACTGTTGCACTGGCCGATATCTGCACTTCTGTGCTACTGACCCGCCGTATACACTGGACGACTAAAACGTAACGACTGTAGATCGTCTAGGCAAAAGTCGTCATGTGGTGCCCGATTACGCAATATCGGCCGCAATAGACATAAGCCAAAGAATTACCTCAAGCGCTTACACTTTTTACAAATACCGATGTCTAGCCATTAACAGCCGAAAATTGTCAAGTGGTGCAAAATTCAAGAACCGCCGCCTATAATCATCTGGTGTAAACGCCGGGACGCTGCTCTGGTACACACAGTCGCATTTTTCTGGCAGTTTCATGAGAGCTGCTTGCCTGCATCCAGATCTCCGGATAACAGTATTATCGGAGCAATATCGAGGGTCACTTTAAGGCGACCCTTCCCCCATCGGTTAGCTATTCGTCTAAAGTGGGATTCACACGATGGGATTAATGCACCTCACAAGGTGTTTGTCTGAGACAAATCCTGCTGAGATTGTGTACTGGAACATAATCTCCTCGTTTGAGACAAGTTATTTTCTTTGCGACAATTAGCCCTAACCAGGTACAGAATCTTATGAGATTTTGATTTTAAACATTTATTTAGCAAGATTTAACAAAATTTAGAGACGCATTTTGGTGAGACAAATGGACCTGCTGTGACTAAGTACCTGCCCTAGCCAATAGGAGGCCAGCAAGCATGATTACATGTTTGTAATACCCTTCACCACAAGGGTACTTGATTCCCAGGGTGATTGTTCAATGTCACTATGTCGAGATTATGTACCATGTGAATCAAATTCGCCATTTTTCCTTGAGTCTGATGAAAGCACTTGGCCATGATAATTTTGTACTTACCGAGAATTGTCTGAGAGTAGGGGAAAGGTGTGAAGTACAGCAGTCTCGGGTACGTGGGTCTCTACATGTGAATCCCACCTAAGACACTATATCCTCCTTGCTCTTTCTCCCAGTGATAAAGTGTAATTCACACGGTGGGATTTATATACCTTACAGGGTTCGAAATCTCATGAGATTCTGTTCCTTTTCAGGGGTAAATTTAGCCTTTAGCACCAGATGTCACAGTAATCAGTGCACGTGTCCCAGATCTCGGTAAAGGTATACTAGTGTCATGATATCTACAAATACTTTTACCCTTTTTTTTAGCACAATCGTTTCTTATACAGATGCCCTCTTCCCTGTACATGTCAAAACGACAAAAAAAATCTGACAGGAAGGAAATGGTCCATTTAGAATGTATCAATTTATATGGCTTCCTGTATAAAATAGAATTCTGGCGTTTCTGACCGTTCACCTGACACAGTTCATAAGATGTTGTTATCATATAGTTATCGGGTCATCAGCCTACCAGTGCATATAGAAAAGCAAATTGGAAGCACGGAGCTGTACTAGCGATCCAGCACTTGCTTTGGCAGCTAGGTTCACACTATCTATCAAACCATCTTTTTCTAATGCGGAAGGACACATGTCAGCAGATAAGAACTGGGGGCATTGACCTATTTCACACTCACGCCATCTTGTAATGGCGTCCAGTATGTCACACCAGAACGAGGCGTGATCCTTGATTGTGACTTCTGCACAATGCATGAAGCACCTAGACTTATATAAAATGTTTGTTCACACTAACCGAAAATATTCCATTTGAGTCTATCATATAAAGAGGAATTTACAACATCTCCTAGATATAAATTATTTCCATAATATGTTATCATTATCTATTCCATGAGCATTTTCCCCCAAACTGACAACTAGCTATGTCTATGTTTTAACCAAAATGGTTATATCTTGGACTCTCACAACTGCAGAACTGTCAGTATAAAGCATATACGTAGTGGTTATTAAATATTACGCAATCCTTGAGGACCTTTTCTCACCTACTTCTCTCCATCTAGTTGCCACTGCAGGCTAGAGTAGCTCGCCGGCTGGTCGGCCTCTGTCCGTGTGTCAATCCGATTAACTCGGCTCTGCCATAAAATGAGCTAAATCTCGTACATCATCACGTGACACGGACGAGATCTTCGCGTGACCGATGCACCATGGGAAGTGGCGTCACGTGGCCCTCCGTCGGCCGGAAGTAGTAGCCTATTCTTCATGGATACTCCTCCTAGGGTGACAGATGGAGAAAAGCGTTGTTCTACTGAACAGGTACCTTTTGTCTTCAATGAACTTTTTTCAGACGTTCCATTTGCTGTGCTTACTGGGAAACCAACCCAAGGAATTTGAGATCAGGGAGAGTATTGAGAGCTGGGATGTTTTTCGTGTCACTGTCTCGCCGTTTAGTTAAGTTAAGGCTGGTCCAAGGAAATCCGTGACATGTGCAGATTCCTTTACATAGTACAATAATTTTAGGTCATCTTGACCATCACCTTTGCGAATGAAGTCTGTAGGATAATTGTTGGTAGAAATGCTTGTAAAGGCTGCATCTACTAATCAGATTCATTCAATATTTCCAAAATAATAGTTTGTTTCAATATTAAAACTCTGCCTGAGGTCTACATTGATACACGGATTTAATCGTGAGCAGGATTTATGCTTTTAGCCCTCCAAAACCATTCCGGCGGTCTACGATTTAGACCCATGTTCACGATTCGAATTATCGGGGACCTCCAGGGTATCGTTACATGAAGGGTCTACAATCATCGTACGATCTTATAAAAGGTCGTACGATGGTCCTATAGGGCGATTGTCGTTACATACTATCGTAAAACCGGATGAGTTTTAATCTTGGCTCCCGAATGCCACGACCGGAGTTTGGCGTAGTGATATCACGAGGCGGAGCAGAGTGGTATCTGGAACCAAACTCCAGGAGTGGTATGCGGGAGCCAAGATTAAAACGAATCAGGTTTTGATTTTATCCTACCCCTCTATACAATATTTTAATATTAGAATTATGAATGGAAATCATCAAATTCCGTATGCCCCTAGTAGCATACAAACGTCCGTATGCCAGTCAGCGTGGCATACGGAATCTCAATGCTAAGCCTATGGGATTTTATATTAGGGGTAGGATAAAACTTGCAGTCGTACAGCTACAACCTTCGTACGATAAGATGAAATGGCAGGCCTATTCCCGTTACATAAATGGTGAGTGCAGCAAATATGCAGTGCGGCAAAAATGGTAATTGCGCACTCAGAAATATCTTTAAAAAAAAGTATAATTGACATCGCAGATGTCAGTGGACAACATGAACGAATATGACTGAGATGAACTGAGATGAAAACCTGAAAAAAGACTCCCAAGCTCGTAGCTGACTATATATAATCCAATGTTCTTGTCGACCCTCTCACCTAGAGACGAGCCTAGCCCAATCCTCAGTGTAGTGGTGATCGTAAGTTTCAACAAGGTGAAATTTAGTTTGTTTTTTTATTTTGGGATTTTACAAGCCTTAAGTTGCTAGTAGTATAATGCATGTTTGTCTTCTACAAGGTCAGTAAACCAGAAAGATACGTATTGAATAATTCAGCATGTTGACGAGCTATGAGGGGATTCAAGCATGTCTATTCAGCACAACATTTGCGCGATAACATCAGCGGCTTAGCGAACTATATTCTCGCGCCTTGTAGGCTGTACAACGACTGCAGAGACCACAGATATGCTATGCGCCCTGGGGGGTGTTTCACTCGTTATGTACGATACGATGGCTGGACGATGCGACCTATCGAACGATGTACGACCTCGCAGACGATCCATGGCCATGATCGTTACATAAATGAGATCGTAGGGAGACCCATGAATCGTTCGTACAAATCGTTGTATGTTTGACATACATCCTACGAGGCAATAGGTTTACTATGTGTAAGCTATGTACCCCCCCCACACACACACACCAATGCATGACGTACGATCATTAACTCTTTCTGTCCTAGCCTCAGGGGACGAGACTATCACCGCAATGGCGTCTGTTTGTCATATGTTTGTCACTTAGTGACCTTTAGATACAAGTTACTATAGTTACTTATCAAATGCCCAAAGAGTATAATGATGAACATAGTATTCTTTATTTATTGTGAAAAATGGTGTAAATCTATTCATTATTTACCATAAAACATAAAGTTTGTATTGATGACACATAAACATAAATATATTTTCAAACAATGCCTGGAGGCATTCCTCGTCCCCTGGGTGGGAATGCCTGGAGGCAGTTTCAGTTCTGAATGAATGAAATTAATACACAACTACAGTACAAGCTACACCCACGACACCCCCTAGAGGTGTCGTACATTACGATAATTTGGGACAACCTAAGACGATTTGGACGATCTAGGTCACCATTCATGTAACGAGAATTAGGCCTGAAATTATATCTTATCGTACAAATCTCGTAGCTCAAAGATACGATGGTCCCTGTAACGACAATCGCCCTACGACCATCGTGGGACTTTTTATGTGATCCTACGATGATCGTACGATCCTTGTGTAACAGGGCCCTGGTCTTACTAAGGGCGACAAGTACCGTATCAACAAGATGACAAGATGGTGATTTACGCATTGATAACTGGATTTCAGAGATTGTCCACTTATTTCCTGATATTCTAGATTTTAGCGTAAATGTCATCAATATTACTGTATTCAACTAACAGGAATGTCTTCTTAATGTTGTGACTATATGCCATGGAGACGACATACAGTGATGCATATGCCACTAGTGGTGTATGAGACATTGAACATGTCGTAAAGTTCATGTCTATACATCCTTATCATGGCCAAGTAATATTGGTTTCTATGAGAAGAAAGTAATCATCAAGATTGTCCGTAGTTATTAGTGAACAAATTGACTGAATTGGAGCAGTCACCATCTTGGATTATTCTCCTCCTCCCTGATGTTTACAATTCGGCTGCCAAGCTCTGAATGGCATATTTACCCCCATTATCGCTCAGCTCTAGTTCCTAACCTGTCCACATAGGGGCAGGACACTAATAATGGCACTCTGAGTTGTTAGTGCCAGGAGCTACTACCAAAATAGGGGGCTGGTGCTTCAACTCAAGTGTTTTGTAGCATGATACAGAATATTATGAAGTCATAATGTACTAAAAGAGCAAAACGTTGAAGATGGTAAGCTGATATAATAGATATGTTATGATAAAGAACAATTTTCCATGGCTGGAAATTTGTCTCTTTTCCCCTTACACCTCAAGGTGAAGGAGGTGAAGAGCAAAATCCACAGTAATGTGGGTAAACATTTAAAATTTCATGTTATGATAATGCTCATGTTGAGGTATAACAGCGTTAGATAGTCACATGTTCCTCGTTGGAGGTTCACATGTACTTCGGTGGATTGTCACAGGTACACGAGATTCAATCACAAAGTTAATTATAGATTTTATGAATTATGTGCCTGTCCCCTAAACCGCCTTTAAGGGAGTAGCTTGGCCGCAGGCACCCGTGTTGTCCGCTTTTCTTGGCTAACTAAGCCGACACGAACCGTTACGCTGATGTCACGCTGACTTCAGCGTCCGGTATCGTGATACTGATGACCTTTCAGTGTGACAGGATATTTGTTTATCAGTTAAAAACGTCCAATCCTATTTGAAAGTTTCTATAAATCTACATGTACTCTTTATTTTAACACATGCCTTTTGATATCAAAATGAGATATCATAACCGGTTTGCGAATTCCCCTGTAACAGAGAGCGCCAGTCTGTAGATCATCGGTGTAAAAAGGAGCTAAGCTTAGCTCGAGAAATGAAATTTAGCGATTTATGCAACTATCCCATTTTCTCAAATGCCATTATTATATTAAGAATATTTGTACACTAAAGGAATTCAAGTCATAATCACATTCTTCGCCATTTTGTCGATTGTGTGTTGACAATAGCATTGACGAGGTATAGCCAGTGATCTACCAAGTGAAAGTTAGGGCTGGACGACGTCCGTGCGGATAGAATGTGGACGTCGGCCGCTGCCGCCTCTCGTCGGTTCAAGCCGGTTGGGACAATCACCTTGGTGGATCAGCAAATAATGTTAACTCGGCTAGAGCTGGCCGCATTCGCCTCTCGTCTCCTCTCGTGGCCTCTCGTCGTCCGGACATCGTCAGTGGCCGTCTGGGCGTCGTCCGGTCGTCCCCTCACTTAAATGTCACTGTTCTGCTGATCCACCAAATATTAAAATCTATAGCCGTGTGGAGTCGGCTGGAAACTCCCTACCCGACGCTAGCCGACCCTAGCCAACGCAAAGCTGATTCATTTGATTTGCCCACAAGCTTTGCCGGGCTCCATGGCGAGGGATCGCCGCCAACACGGCGCGGCCGACACGGTGATACCCGAAGCCGCGAACGGACATCGACACTTTTGGTATTTTTGGCAGAATTCTAGCACTTAATCGTGCCATACACATTCATACCATCGATCCTTATCTTTATTTACCTTCATTGTTCGATTTAACGTGTATTTCCACGGTTATTTGATGTTTTCTGACCGTTCCCGTACAAATTCCCGCACGCCGACACACTGCTCCGCTCGATAAGCGGCTTTCGCGGGTTCAGAGCATCAAAGTGTATCGCCGCACGCGGCGCCGCCTATCGGGGAACTCGATTACTACGTAAAATACCATGCATGCCGCCTATCGGACCAATGGAGAACTCGGCTGGCCCATCCACGCGAGCGCCGTGTGGACGTCGGCCGGCTGGAAATAAGTATTTTGGTGGACCAGCACGGAGAATTTAGAGAATTCGAGAAGGCCGGACGGCCGGCCTAGGCGATTATAGCAGAAATGGCCGTCGTCCAAAGCCGGCTGGACATCACCTCTGCAGTTCTTGGTGGATCTCCGGCTTTACCTGTTTACACTATTTGGCTTGGCATCCCATCAGATTATCAACACAGCACAAACGTTGGGCTTGAAAAAGGCCACTAAGTGCCGAAACGTTTTGTATTGTTCTTAATAAAGCCTACATCAAACCTATTTGGGCAGCAGTTGAGTTATACTTGTTTTCACTACCAAAGGAGTTTATCAATCTTAACACCATCACATAGACGCATAGATAGGCCGTATATACTAATGTTTCCATATAAATACGTCCTGAGTCTCCGCTTATAGGGATACTATCTGTGGGGCTGTCCACTCCATGTTGACGGTGTGTGTCACGGTATCTGCGGGTGAGCGGGCAACGTGAACCCCAGGAAAGCTCACGGCCTCGTCGGCTGTAAATCAAATGAATCAGTTTTCTCTAACTGACAGAAATTACAGCGAACACTCCATGAGAAGCACGATATATGCTAATTAGGTTGGGCCGATGCTTAAAAAATGATGATCTGCCGGCCAGACGGATCAGCAAAACAAGGGCATTTGGAGCCAACAGACAGTCACCGATGACCAAAAGACCAGCCAACACTTGTCGGTGATGGGGTTTGGGAGACACAACGGTGGGCCCATAATCGGCATCAACTGTCATGGCTGTTTTATTTGCTGATCCACCAGTGAGATAATTCCAGGCGACATGCATTTTGGGCGGACAACTGTCGCCGACTACCACATGGGGACCACATTGCCATCGGTCGGCTCTGGCTGAGGCTTGGTGGATCAGCCGCCTAAGGCAGTATTCTCGTATCATTTCCTTAGAGTAAAGGCGTCACTTTCGCGCAATGGTATATAATAATTTTTTTATGCAGGTGTATATATATATACACACAGACATATAGATACAATATTAAAAAAGGTTTACCTGCACTCCGCCACGCCATTGGGCTGCATTTTGTCGACACACAAGATTGTTGATGTCACTCGGATCTGTATTTTGGTGAGTTTGCACACGTTTTCCGATATCTTAAAGGTTAGATCAGCGGCCTGTGTAAATATTTCTGATATAATGATGGCATTTAGGACTGGGTGAGTTGTATAAATTGTTCAGAATACTTCACGTCATGTTGCGTCATGTTGCGTCTAAGGAGATTTATATTAGGTGTAGATTAATGGCTTAACGTTAAGCGTGCTATGTAAACTCATTACATTTTCATTTTTCAATCTGCAATTTACCCTATGGGGCGTTGTACTCGACTACCCCCTGTGGATAAATTTTCCAAGTTATAGAGTTTTCTCGCCTGTCAAACATTATAATCCGGTGTTTATGCCAGTTCGAAACTAGTCGACAAAAGATACAGGGCAAAAATTTGTTTATGAAAAGGAAATACAGATTTAGTGTAAACAAGTAGATTTCCTACAGATAGAATTAAAATCTGCATACAGCATACTGTCCCATTTCCATTAACTTGTAATCAGCAACCTGTTAAGGGGGTCACAACAATCCACCCCCAAAGGCTGTGTAACAAATGTACAAATGATTTGATAAAATCTGATAAGGGAGTACACATTAATAACCACAATCCCGACATCTACACATATTGCTCCGGATGGGCTCCAAAATGTCCCCAATGCATCGGCCGCTTCCGGTCCCCACCGCAATGAATGCCTCATTTTACGACCTACCGGAAAACGGCGCGGATGTCGTCCACGGGCCGGTTTCTGATCAAACAATGGCGGCCAGTCAGCAGGACGCCCGGGGGCCTGTCCTTGCTCGCTACAGTGTTCGCGACTTAGGCCGTTCTTTGACAACCGAGAGCTCTCCATTGATTCTATTAGAATTGACAAGGAAACACACCCAACAGCACTTTCCCGCCTTCCCGCTTTTCCCGGCACTGTGCTGTGCGCTTTCCTGCTCCGGCAGACGACTATCAGAAAGCGGAGCGTCGTGGTTGCGCGATCTCCGCGAGCCGTCAGCTGTTAGCTTCACTGGGTAGGCCATTTCTCTGCAAAGGCAATGAGATTATTTTTGTCCGATAGTTTGGCTTTAGGTGTCCTGTATACACAGATAAGTTTTTGATGACGCTCGAGAGGTCGGTTGGGTCCACGAAAGAGAATCAATACCAGAACAATTCCTTTCTACTATGTCCAGATCGAGCGTACCTCAGTGGGTTTCTTTTGATTCAGTGTGACAATAGATTACTGCGCCGAGGTACACAAAACAATGCAGCGATAGAATATATTTTTTTCATCTCAATCATTGACCTGTCATGCGTTTCCAGAAGAAGCGGATGAGTATCTCCTCCCGGGGTGAATATTTCCAGTTCATATTCTTTTCAATCTTCAAGCCATTTTTTTCACATGACTACAGGACTTGTTTGCACGTTCTACCAACACAGTGTTGTACAAAAAGGTGTGAGCATATCGCACCAGCATGTGATAAAGGAGAAGGTTAATATCCCCAGAATCACTATGATCAACGCCGAGTAACCGTTTCTCTGATCCAAGCCAATTAAATCAGGTTTAAACCGGTTCTAACTCGACGGGTTCTGAATGGTAGCACGGCCAATGTAAACATACCACCCAATCTAAGCAGGAAAGACCAAGATGATGTAGGGGTACTAACAGTAACACACTATGCCCCTGCCGCCTTAAATTCCCATTTGGCAAGGTGACTGGGAACTATAGTGGGTTTAGCCTACTCCCGACTCCCTTCACTTACAGTCACATAGTGTGTATGTGTGTATGTTCTAACTTTTCCAGAGGACAGAGGTTAACGACAAGAGTTTCTGCAACTATCCAAATACTAAATGTTTTAGATTGCAGATGTGGGCAGTCTTTCAGTTTCTTTTCAAAAATACTCTACACAAACTTCCTTTATCCTACCCTGGTTTACCCTCTAGTTCCTGTTCCCAGCTTCTTCGTTTTCTCTTTCCCTCTTATTCCCCGGCCATCTTCCCTGTTTTGATCTTCATATCCTCCCTTCTTGGCCATACTACCCTTACCTTCCAGCTTCGTCCATCCCCTTTTGCTAACTTTCTCCTTTCCCCTGACAGGGCCACTACACACACAAACACGAAATTTGTACGCCACAGAATGATGGCGTGACCTAACGTGGTAAATTTATAGTTTGACCAACACCAGAGGACGGCCAATCAAGAGGGCCGCTTCATTTTAGGTGCCTTGGTGGCGTGCCACAAATTGGTGATCAACGGAGGCAAATGATTCTCGCGATCAAACTGTCACCTCTTGTCTCACTAAACATTCCTCCAGTTGGTCGTAATTCTGCCCCGTGGCTCGCTTGCCCTGTTTGTGTATGTGCCTTAGTTGCCGGTAGATCGCCTCGTCACTCACGATTCACCAGTGATGACAAAAACTGTTTGAATATCTGTTCTAATTTTCCTATAAGATTTTGTATTGGGTACATTTAAATCAAGTAATGATAGTTGGTAAAATTATGTGTTATCAAACCTCTCGAATACAGTTTTAGAAGATCCGAACTCTTCATATCCTTACTCGTGTGTGAAAAAGATATTTCCTATTATCGACATCAATTTAGCCATTGGATACCAGAGGTATATTGGACAAAACGTTGTAGTTCAATCTACGATTTTAAAAGAACTATCAACATGGTCATCATATATTCAAGATTGATTCAGACAGAAATAATGTTTGCAAACACACATTCTTTTATGTTGCATGTACCTATTTACAGGGAACGTATTGCTTATGCCGCAGGTTTATTCAACCTAGCATTTCTGTTCTCTTCTAATGAAACATATAGCTTAAGAATACCGATCATTCCTCAGACCGACAAATTAACAAGGTGTGCGGTACAGAAATTAGAAGGCTTAAAACTGTCTATACATGTACTTGTTTACCTATGAGTCACCCAATACGTTGGCTTTGATGTCGCATACATCTTGCTAAGCCTTCAACTCATTTCTCGGGCCATCAACGACGGATCCCTTTTTATAGCTGCTAAAGAAGCTGGCACATGATACGGGGAACAGTTATCACCTCAGTAAACCCAAGTCTGTCTCCTAAAAGCTCCCGGAGTCCAGGACTGACTGAAAACAGTATTTTCATTGTCGAAATCGTCACCTCGTATACGATGTACTAGTGGTAGTATGTATATGCATGTAAAAATAGATGTACGGCCTCAAAATACGTATATGGCCATAATATCATTTCTCTCACTCTTATACGTATCTAGGTCGGGTAAACTATGTAAGACCATGGTATGGGGATGGGGAAAGGGGGCTATTTGAGATCGATCTGTATTGTATGAGGCACGATAAGGTATCAGGACCGTATTACGAGTAGTGCAGGAAAAGGTCGCAGAGTAGACGCAGACCTTAAATCAGATATCGGTTTTGGTGGGCAGATACCAGAAGCGATACAGCGGTTAATGATTTCTACTTTGGCCGACGCCGAAGAATGTTTCCCATTTCTCCTCACGAATACATTTTTAAACATATGCACTAGAACAGGAGCACATATTCCTAGTAATTGAAACCATGAAGGGTGACAAGTTAAGATACCTGATACGGTAATTGCTTATCTATGATAGTCGATTATTCATGACATGTCTTTTTTACCTCTCTGTATCCGAGATGCGTTGGAAAATGGCAGAGATGTTTGGTTGAGCACTCGTTTCCTGAATGCTGTAACCTGATCGGTGATAAACTCCAAGATGACAAGCTTATATTATGTGTTGCCTCTGAATTTTGCCGATTAAAGATATTAGACTGACCCGGCGTTTACATTAGACGATTCTGTATCCGAGATGCGTTGACAAGCTTATATTATGTGTTGCCTCTGAATTTTGCCGATTAAAGATATTAGACTGACCCGGCGTTTACATTAGACGATTCTGGATGGCAATTCTTGCATTTTGCACATCCGTACGACTTTCAGCAGTAAAATGATAGAAATCGTCTAATGTAAACGCAAGGCTTGTGGCGACTGAAGATCGTGTGATTATGTCAGATTATTCGCCCGAGACTATTTCTAACGAGCTTGAATTAGTCGTTTATACAGGCGGCGATTCTGTGAAAACTTAGTCGTCAGTGTAAAGACTCGAGTACATTCTGGGATTGACGACTTTTGCAGTGGACATTGCCACCACTTGACGACTCCTCGCTTGACGATCTACAGTTGCCACATATTTTGTCATCTAATGCAAACACTGGGTCAGGTCGACTTTATTAGTAATAGACTAGCTTCCAGTATATATTGCTGCTAAAAGTAACAGCTTATATGAGTTAAACAAAGGCCGTCCTTCTTTATTATGCCCCTAATGCTTTCCACCTGACGATTCTGGCCACCGATTCTGACTTTGAGCACCATTGTCATTATGTTGTTTAGTGAGTACCAAAATGGTATTTTTGATAGTTTTTAGTTACATAACAATATAGAGACATAGTGAGTGTGACTGAATTACATATTTTCCTTGTTGTTTTGGAACAGATTCCATTCAGTCACACGAACCATGTCTCCATATATCAGTATGGATCCTGTTTCAATGACTACTACCTTTATGTGGACAAATGCAGGTCACGAAAGTTGTAATCTTGAAATGTTTTTTTAATTCTAAGCGATCTTATGAAAACGAGAAAGATGACATTCAAATATAGAAAATCTACTGGTGATTTGAGACATATCACGGCCGTTCCCTGAAATTGCATCCTCTTCGCTGTGTTCGGTTCCATTGCACTCCCCATCTGGAGCCGAAAGGAGACTTAACAAAATGGCCAATTCTATATATATAAGAGATATACTTTTAAAAAAAACGTTTGTTATGGTCTTGGAAATAACTGCCGAATCTGAAGGAATATTCTTGTATTCTGTCTTCTTCTTTTTTTTTTTTTTTTATTAATTCTTACTTCGTAGCACATGCCGAGCGATATTATTATATATCTGTGCACCAGTTTCTATGAAATACTACCCGATACTAGGCATGATATTTATAGATAGTGTTTGGCCCGCAATCAATAATATTCGTCCCACTTACGAATGGGCTTCGTATGTGAATAAAATGGCGTTATTGGATGTCTTTCATCCCGTAAATTCATACGGCCCTTCGACGACAGAGTCCAGCTCTCTTTACGGGACAAAAAACCTGGAAGGGCCATCACTCCAGCCTCAGTGACTATCTTTTCTCATCTCAGTTTTTCAAACTATTCACATGTAAGTCTTATTTTAGGAACACCGTTTGACCCATACTCCAGTGGTAAATCAGATCTATTGTTATAGAGATAATCATAGTAGCCCCTCACCAAAGTACGGATATTCACTTCACTCTGCGACTTCTTTTTATACAACTCGGCATGCGCGACGATCAAAACCAAACCTCTGTAGGAGGGTATAAACTGGTCCGTGACCAGCTGGACCTTGCTGGGAAACCTGACGGGCGTTTAAAAACGTCTGGTCTTAGCGGAAGAATAAACCCGGGGCTCAATTAATAATCAAGACCCTCTTCTGTATGCCAAGAAGATGGAGGGACGATGTGGGCCAACTTTATTCAACACTAATGGACGACTTTATGAATGGCTAATACTGTCTTAGTAAACAGACCTTTTTTTATCTATTCAAATCCAAATTCTATTACACGTACAGTTCTTCCATTTGGAATGTGCAAGTGTGAAATCACAATAATACTAGAGAGGAATACATATACATACTGAAGAATCGACTTGTGCGAGATAGGAGAGGGGAGGGGGTGTGTGAAATGATTTTAAATTAAGGGAAACTGAGAATAAATAGCCCTAGAGTTAAGAGTACTGATCACTACCAGAGTTATGTTAAAATTTTGGAAAAGCAAGAAGCAATATGAAATCTCAGAAATATTCAGGTGATTTAAGCCATACTCATTATAATCAATTAGGGTCTACAACTCCTGGTATGGCTCTGCCCAATAGTCGCTTGATATTGAATCCAGTTTCTGCTAATTGGGAGAGTATCCCAGAGTTGTAGTCCTCTAAAATCAGTGATTTTTCGTAACTAATCCTTTGATGTTAATGGCTCACAAAGCGAATTTTGTCTGAAGATCTAGTACGGGCTTCCCTCACGTCTAGTAACTTGGGTTTCTTGGATAATTTGAACATGATTTTGGCTAATTGACGATCTCTCCTATCACACAAAAACTCAACACCCATGGATTCATGCAAATCTATAGATGTTGAGTTTTTATGTGATTAAATATTATCAAACGACAACCCTTGTACGAGGTACAGAAAATGGCTTTCATGTACAATCCTAGATTATCAAACATGCCCCAAGGATGGATCGAGCCGCCGATAAATGAGCTATCTGAGGAGAAGGCACAATTCACCTTTAATAAGTCCTATCGTCCATAGGAAGGGAAATCTTGTACGATTACAGTCTCCAAAAAGTGAATTTCATCCTCAGCTAGGCCAAATGGGCTGTCAGACAGGTTTGGGTCTCATTGAGGAGGGCTACTTATAAATGCTGGTAGTGCCACAAACAAGTATACATTTAGGTGCCACATAGTAGTGTTTTGGTGACTAATGTCATCATTTATAGTTATCAATGAAACTAACTAAATATTTGAGATATTCTCCCTCTCACACTGTCTTTTCGTTTTGGAGATCATAATAAATATATTTCCGTTGATTTGATTGATAAATAAGGTTGCTCTTGCTAGTGTGATTCACCTATGACACCTTTTACGATTTGGACAGGATGGAAAATATGGGTGACTTTTGTTAAAGACTTTTTGAGGTGCGTCGTCCACAGGGACTGTCCCCGCAAGGATTGCCTTTAATTTTCAATGATAGGCCTCCCAGGACCTCTCTTACAGGTATATACATACTCTCGTTGTCCAGAGTAGTTAAATCCCCCCCCCCCCCTGGGGCCTGTTCAGTGATGTTAAAAAATGTTTGATTTCTCTGAGGTTTCTTCTCGTTGCATGGTTTAACTGTTTTGATGGGTTTCTTTTCGTTTTATTGTTGTTCTTGGTGTTGGTGGGTTTTTTGGGTTTTTTTTTTACAAAGTATATCATCTTCTTATCCAGCAGATTCGTTTCCATGACAAAGAGAAGGGCAGATCCCATGTGAGAAACTGAGATGGGCAATCATGGTCGGCCTCGCCAGGATGGATCACGGGCGAGCTGTTTGAACACAGCTCTAGACAGGAAAGAAGGAAGTCTGACATAAGAACTAATTTTTGTGTTGTTGCGATAGGTTAGCTGCTGAGATATATTCCACTGAATGAACCCAATAGCCAACGCGAGATTTTGAAGTATTGCAGTGCTTAATATGTGTCAGTACCTGCCAATAAAAAAATATTCTCGTATAATTTGTTGGTATCCTTTCGGCAGTTATTTAGATTTCATTCTACTTTAGTGCATCTTTTTATGGCCATATAGCTTTACAGGTGCGCTACTAAATGTTCTTTACATTCTATTCATGCCTTCGTGCTGTGGCTGGTTCGAATTGAATTCCTTTATTTTGTTTGGTGTGGTCTTGAAAGAATACCGATTCATCCTCTTGTATCTACAACATATCGTCATCTAACTGCATGAAGTTTGTTTTTACTTAATATTTCCTTTCAAGTACGAGAAACTACTTTTCCAATATAGGTCGATTTTACGTTGTTTTTAAATTCCAATCAAATTTAATGAACCAAATAGAAAAACTTCGCAACAGGCATCTAGCAAATATATTTCTTTTATTAAAGAAACAACCGTAAATAGAGTTACTTTGCATCGTCTATTTAATAAACTAGCCTTGTGGGAAGAATTACATCTCAACGTGTATGCACATGACAATATACGCCGTTAGAACAAAATGAGGAAATTTTAAGACTTTATTAATCACTCACTCCACAAAAACATGGAATTTCCACGGCGAGTGTATTTTACAATGACATTCAATGTGATCTACTAATAACGAACTTTGTTCAGGCTGCGACATTTGTGTGAATATTACTTTATACAGTGGTCATGCCCTTTTCGTTTCGCGGTTTCTTCAGTATCAGGTATCAGACGGTCTCGATTATCGTACTGAAACATAGTGCATGAATATATGCAAATTGTCTTTTATTCTAGTTAAAATGTCGTCTGCTACCTGTCCACATACCGCGATGGCTTTGAAATGCCATTCTAAGATATCTATACCATGTGATTCTCTAGTTTCGGTTAGGTATGCTATTGTAAATACTCCCACCACCGCGCTCTCCCCAAAAACTTGAAATATTCAAATAGTTCTAGCGAATATGGTTCAGTATAGTGGCCAAAGAGGTCATTGCGGTGCCCAGGAATCCGTCGTTTTCTGTAGTGTCCGGAAGTTAGAAGGAACCTTCCATGTACCAACGGTCGACGCCATCTTGAAGAAGTAACGTGGCCTGCCGCCGCCATCTTTGACGTAGTTTAGACGTCGCCATTCTGTTTTGTGGTGAACCCCGAGATGAAGGACTATATCACAGTGGGCAGGACTGAGTCTGTCGAAATGAAAAAGAAGCAAGTTATCAACCATCGAGGACAAAACAAAATATAAGCTATACTGGACTGAACAGAGTACATGTATATACGATAGACACATCCTTCATTATCATGCATCTGTACGATCAGTTGCTTCCAATCAGCAATAGGTTTACTGTAAGACAAAGGATCATATTAATTCATTGTACCCAAAAATGATTCGTTATTATCCGTGGTTGGTTCCGGTCGGATAAAGGGTAGAAGTCGGATCTGAGCTTTAGATGAACGACTTAACAGAAAAAAGATGCTTGATGTGTTCAGATGGCCTCCTTGAGGTGCATATCTGCAAAGTAAATTTAGATTTGATAATAGACATGTAATCTCGCTCTACCTGTACATCTTCTCTGAATCCATTAATCTTCCTGGCTTCACTCAAAACGATATGATATTCATGGAAAGAGTAATCGATTACACAATGCACAATTACACTTCTCAATAGCTTTGTAATGTCACCAGATACTCAAACGAATTCTTTGGGAATGGAAATACTGATTCAGCAAATAAACACACGATAACAGGAAAAAGGCATATCTCTCTGCCATGAAAGCGATGCATATTCAAACCAGGGATTAAAAGGCAAAGACGGATGTTTTGGGAATGTCAGCAAGCCTGGCTGCTG
The DNA here is from genome assembly GCA_950022655.1 of Alentia gelatinosa. Lineage (NCBI taxonomy): Eukaryota > Metazoa > Annelida > Polychaeta > Phyllodocida > Polynoidae > Alentia > Alentia gelatinosa. Next base: position 34,872,826 of record OX465584.1, read on the forward strand.
TAAATACAAACATAAGTGGTAATCATGAATATGAGCCGGCTAATTAAGTATGGTAATTTGTGCGTAATTATCCCGTACTGATTCCCCAAGTATTCAAATGTCAACCATGAAAGGATGTCTCAAAGAAGATAATTCACTCTTTAATATACGAGGTTCAATTTGTTAACCCTGCTTGAGCTTAAACTCCATGGATAAGCTTAAGCCAGAATCAATTAGCTTTTATGGAACACAATACAAGATCTTGAAACTTCAAGCAGTGAAATTATCGTTCGCAAAGCAGAGTCAGATAATGCTGAATTGCCTGATTTTCTCATTCTAATCTGTATCTAACAGATGCGAAATGAAGTTGTTTGAATCATATACATATATAAACGTGTATATATATAAACATATATATCCAAAATACACATATCAAAGGTTGTGCTTGTCATACTTAATAATGAATTTAGAGATTTCGGATTTTTGTAGGCTCTGATATCATGTAGGTAGTAATTCAAATGCTTCACCACATTGCTTTATTGTGTATGAATCTAATGTTATTCCAAATATAATAATCTTGTACATAACCAGATTTTGACGAATGTATGAGATAGTCATGTACATGCTGTTAAGTTCAGGAACTAAAAGTTAGCTTATTGATTCACAGTTGAAAAGTACACTCATAATCTCTCCGTAGCACACTCTGATCATTACATGCTGTGCTGTTACAAAGGAAGCCATCCGAAAGAGATAACACGCTGGAAGAAAATGCCAATGTAAGAGATAGAGAAAGACAAATATTAATACAAAAAAAGTTGTTTGCTAGCGATTATTTCATCTTGTGTGCCACATTGTAACAAATCCAGCCTAGGTTTCTTGGGGAAATACTCGAAGAATATCAGCGTCAATCTTTCGGCGGGAAACGGTGCAGACGACATTTGATGAAATGCACACAGCACCATGTTTGAGTCGCTGGTCCCCGGTGTGTGCCACCCGTTTGATGGACGGGTGCCTGGGGAACTGCTTGGGACAAGCTGGATACAGGCGGCAAGCGCACCCCAGCGTCCATATCTAAACTGGATGTTGAAAGCAAAGATGATATCAATATGGAGGGCCCGGTGTATTGTGATAGGACGTTTATTTCGTCAGTTTGAGTCAGGGCACGTGTGATACGACACGCCGTCACTTACGGGGAACTAAGAATACCACAAGGTCGGGCCTCTCGAGGCAGTTTCTCTACACTATGTTTGGATTGAGTGTACATGCATTGCTGCGATATCCTAGCACCGTATATAAACCCAAATCGTGCAATGAACCGTCTGAATTAAAACCCTAGCGTGGACCAATCACTTTGAGTGACACAAGCGTGAACGACTTGTGGACGGCGCCTTGATTTGTTGTTAAACTTGCAGAGAAAAGGCCATTGTTTCCAAACAGCTGTCAATAACAAGAAAACAACGGAAGAAAACAGTTGTGAGAAATAGGAATATTTGAATCCCAACTACAAAGGAGTTGGTAAATAAGAAAAATGATTGCGCGTTAGAAAGCAATTAAAATTAATTCTCTATGAAATACTAAGGCGGGATGAGTAGATTAACATAAATGGCCATGTTGCTTGACGAAGCTGTGATCTTTAAATGCTGTAATTGAGTCTTTATTCCATAGACTGTAAATTGAATTGAAATTCTGATTACATCTTTTTAAAGAAGACGAAATAACAAACTCACCATTATGTTTCGTGTGTGATAGATGTTATCTTCCTACTCCCCTGTCTTCTCGCTGTCCTCTGCTAGTGCCTTATCTTGTGCTTTGCTGAGTTCTATATCGTCACCCAAGTCTCTTTTCCCCATGCGCAACATACCCATTGCTTTCTTACCCATGCGCAGCATGCCCATAGTGCGTTTCTCCTTCTCTGCCTCGTCCATTGCGCGGCCCATGCGGAGCATACCCATGGCTCTGCCCATCCTGAGCATACCCATAGCACGCTTGCTTGCCTGTTCATCTTCATCCATGGCGCGTTTGCCCATACGAAGCATGCCCATTGTACGCTTGCCCATACGCAGCATGCTCATTCCACGCTTTTGCTGTTCGTCAACATCAGATGCACCTTCAGATCTGCCCATCCGCAACATACCCATGGCACGCTTGCCCATGCGGAGCATACTCATGGAACGCTTCTCTTCGGCAGGTTGTTCACTCTCATCAAGTTCTCGCTTGCCCATGCGGAGCATTCCCATGGCACGCTTTCCCATTCGCAACATACCCATAGCACGCTTTCCCATACGCAGCATGCCCATTGCACGTTTTTCTTGTGGATCTGCTTGGTCGGACCTGCCCATTCTGAGCATACCCATGGCCTTCTTCTCATCGACGTCGCGCACGCCAAGCCGTGGTAGCGGCACTGCACGTTCCTCTTCGTCGCGCAGGCCGAGACGGGGTAGTGGGACGGCGCGCTCTTCCGGGTCCACAATGTTGCTATCCACAAGGTCGTCATAATCAAGCTGTCCGTCAGTGTCGGCGTCGCGGTAACCTAGGCGAGGTAGCGGGGCCGCCCGCTCGGCCAGATGATCCAGCAATTCACGGTAACCCATACCCTGGAACGCACTGTCGTCGTCGTCGGCAGAACGCGCGTACCGTTCCTCCTCCATGCCCAGGCGCGGCAGTGGTGGCGTCCGCGACTGCCGGAAGGTGTAGCCATCGAGATCTTTGCCCATACGCGGTATATGGGCGAGCTGGCGTTCGCTGAAGTCGTTCGTGCTGTCGTAAGTGGGTTCCAGTGGCACCGAGCGGCCCATACGCAGTAGATTCAGGGACCGTTTGCCCATGCGGAGCATGCGGATATCGCGCCGTTCCCGAGCCAGCGTGTCGGTCCCCAAGCTGCTGCCGAGCGCTGAAAAATATAAATCATGTACATATATATTACATGTTATTTCAATGTAAGAGCACATGTAAACTGAAACGTTGAATAGAAATAGAAGAGGTTCATCCTCTAGAAATAATATGTATAAATATACTTCTATAGTCATTCTCATCAGGACGGGATACCTAGATTGAAAATACTTGTCATGCATTTTCTGAATAGAGATGCTCTGCAACGTTCTTGGATAATCACCTGCCGGATTTAAAACTCTGTTTACGTTGCATGTTGATAATATATGTACCTCTACTTTCCGTATAACAAACACATTTGGCTATTCGGTAGTGTCAGTCCTGAAAATTATCATTACTTCCCCTCGCTGGCACACTCGCACTCGAACATTCAGTGGTGACTCCGTTGAGACGACGTTGGTAGTCACACTTTTCCTATTTCCTCACCCCATAGAAGTAATAGAGAGCTCAGGTAAGCGGGGAAGTATATCTTCTCAAGCGACGTATCTTATAATGACTCCTGTGTACTTGGGACGCGCCAAAGCCGTTCTGTGTAATGATCTATGACTTACTGATTTGCAAGGTACGAATAGTCCTGTGAAAGCAGGTTTCTTTTCTCCTGAGAAGATGGAAGGTTTTCAGCTTTAGGAAATAACTTTACTTGATATGAGGGAGAGTAGATCGCCTATGTTAAGTAATTGGAGGATATTCCAAAATTTGCATGAATTATTTTATGAACAGAAAGTGTGCATTATCATAGATTTGCATATGTCAAGGTCCTAAATGAAGGATGTACAAGACTATAGATGAAACATGTTTCTGGTGTTGCTAAAGTGCTTTAGGTAGCATTTCACTGTCCTTTAACACAACAATGCAAATACAGGAGTCTAAAATAGGCTACCAGAGGGGTGAGGGGTGAGGGAAAAGGGTAAGTTGCAAAGCAAGATAAAAACCAGGTATGGCGGAAAATGGTGAAAGAGGAATGTAGGTGCAGTAGAACATGGAAGACTACTGGTATTAAGTCCAATTCACACCAGGCGATTTCGGAACATCCATGTGCCTTTGTCGGCTTCAATGGAACAGTACTTTGTCTTGGGCAAGGCATTCTAACGTAGTGGGCCCTAGTCGGTAGATGTGGCACTGCTAGATAAGGGTGTCCCTGCGATTAGTGAATGCCTACTACAGAGATGTTCTTTTGTCACCGACGAGTTGTCGGCCGATGTTCCGAAATAGTTTACCAAAGTTTATCAACATGTTGATAAATTCTATCAGCGATAACAGAACATTGGAAATTCTCCCATTGCGGTAACTGACAGGGGCCGACAGGGACCAACGGACAGGGGCCGACATAGTACCTTCACTAAGCTACGCTTGGTGAGGCCTGTAGGGGATGCCACACACAGTCTGCGTGGTTTTTGCGCTCCCCCAGCGATTAGTGGCCCGGAGACCGATTTTTGTACCCTCACATACATGTGTTATATTTGTATATTATAATTGTATCTCTCTCAGTTAGCGTAGACCAATGTTCTTAGGACTAAAGCCCTTAAGACATCAACATGTCTTCCCCATTCATCTCGACCATCGGCTCGGTGAGAGTCGGTGAAGGTGCGTACATCGACAATCGTTAGGTCGGGGACAGTCGGCCATTACCCTCACCCTAATAATGCATGACGCGATAAAGGCAATTAAATTGAATCGATAGTGAAGTGCGTACATCGACCTGAATGCAGATTCCCACCGACCCGACGGGTCCGTCGGGCAAAGGTGAAATCGGGCAGAGTCGTCATGTTCACCGCCTGCAACATGTTCACCGACAACTATTCAATTTTGAACTAATCATTCAATCCCGAATCGGTTGGTGTGAATTAGACTTTAGTGACGTTAATGGTAACTTCATTACAAATGGCGCTTATTTCCGATATGATAGCGCACGGCAAGTACATTGCTTAGATGCAATTGCTTTGCTTTGGACAAGCGTTCTATTCAATGAAACTGTAACTAATTTGTATCTGTAAAAAAAACATAAGGAAATTAATTAAAGGCAAATCAAACATGTCTCTTCCTGAGCTACCGGCACGTGAAATTTTATGTCCGAGCAGACAATCAGTGGAAAGGCAAATAGACATATTGTAAATGAACCATCCGCATTGCAATAGTTTTAGGCTGTCAGATGCCTGAGATTTAGGTTTGATTACCGCTAATAAGCCTAATACCCCCAGCAGTGGGTAGCGCCACGGACGCCCCCTGAAGGTGTCCAACAGAAGCTGATCACGTGATCACGCCAAATACCGACAACCAATAAGCAGCGGGCGCCGCGGTCATGTGGGCAGGTGTCACGTGGTCGTCAGCAACCAATAAGCGACGCCATTGTTGGTCCTTCTGACAGATCTCGGCGGGAGCCGGCGAGAGTCGCAGTGCCCTATTCATCTGACCGGCTACCAGCGGCCGCTTGAGTGTTATTGTCACTCGTCAACTAATCACGACGCCCCCTGCTGGTAGCAGCCGGAAACACACGCCGCCTGCGCATTTAGCGGCGCTTAAAGTGGCCGCCAGGGGCGGGAGTATCGGCGGGGGCAGCTCCGAACATTACCTATTGACTGTGTTAATCAACTGGCGGCCGAAAGCAGTGGGGATCTAGTGGTACTGAAAAACGACGCGTCGTTCATGGTATTTATTTGATGGCATACTTAGTGCATTGGGTTCGCGTATGCACCGTATGGCCTGACACACCTTGCCGGTACGCACTAGGCCTATAGTGATGTTGTAAACAGTATGCACATGTTGTAAGATTCGAAACCGTGCTGCATTATAGCCTTATTTTAAAAAGTTTCAATCCTGATAATTAAATCCATTCTATACTCTCGGTTGTGATTGCCTATCGTTCCCGCTCACCTCGTTAACCAAACAATAAGGACAGAAAAGCGACGACAACAGGCTATATAGTATATAATACCTTTATACCGGTAATTGTATGGTAAAGGGACACTGTTAAAACCATACAGACATCCCACAGACGCCCATCGGACGCCTACAGGAGTCTACGCATGCCGTTGCTTGATGTCTGATTGTCTAGGCAACAGTATATCTGCCTCACACAAACATCACAAACAATCAAGATAATTCGGAGTTTTGTCCCTACACTGTCCAATCAGATTTGATAAGGTATCCCTCCAAAGTGTCCCCTGAACTGGGGTTAAGAAACATTCCGTACCGAAAAACTTTCCCTTCAGCGGGGTGTTCCCGTAAGAGGGGTGACCCTCTTAATCGGGGTTAAAACAAACTCTTAATAGAGGAACAAATTTCCGTTCCTTGTAAATTGTCTCATTAAGCAAGGTTTCTCCTTAAGCGTAGTGTCCCAGCTTTACAGCAAATGACCCAGTGACTGGGATAAAACCGAAACTTTTGAATTGGAGGCTTAACCATGTTACTTACCATTAATGGTTACTATCTATCTCAACCGAGAAAATAAAACGTAATTTCTCTCCGAATTATTCACTTTTGGAATTCCATGATCATTAATCAAAGGTGAACAAACCATTTATTTTTAGTATTTGAATTACCAGCATCACCTGCTTAGTAGAAGAGTAACGGGGTTAGATAGCAGTGGACTGAAATGATTCTGTAACATGGAATTGTATGATTGCATAGCTAGCAGCGTAGATTGTAGACCAGATATCTCTTAACGCTCTAGGCGGTCATCCAAGCTAAGGGGTCTGGGCAGAATCCAGGCATTCCGCTTGTGAGCAGCTACAACAAAGTAGTACCACGGAATGAAGTCATGGTCACGCGTGTCAGAGATCAGGTCAGTGCAATTTGCAGTCATCAATCGATGGACTCAATCAGGTGTATAAAGAATACCTAACGGTAACAGCAGAGCCACTTTCCCACACTTCCAGGCGAACAGTCTCTGAGGAAGTATAGAAATCTTAGTGCAACCCTTTTACACAGTTATAAGTTATACATGCACTCAGTTTTGAAGAGATTAAGTGTATATCTTAATCAAAACAGTAGGTATCCATAGATTCACTATATTGATTTATGGCGGGTTTCCGAATTATCTAAAACTAGAATCTATAACCGTGACAGACATCTTGTATAAAACTTGGGGCAATTATTGAAAGAGGATAGGAAATGTATAACTGATCTTTACAGCTATGCGAAGAGGAAATTCTCAATCAGGCCAATGTACAAAATGTAGCTAATATAAGAGAAGAACAGGAATTGTTTTTGAACAAGAACATAACAAAAGGTAAAATCATAGCAACATAGTTTTTAAAAAATCATCTATCATCCGGGCCTTACACAACCTAGTTGTATGTCTTTTGCATGGCTACAACACTAGATATGTAAAATGGTTATTTGTGTTTCACACATCTAATTGATTCATCTTTCTTGTTGAGAATATGGCATTTAGGTCCTCTGGTTTGTAGGTGGTGGAAAAAAAACCTACTAACATTAGCAGCGATCGTCAGTAATGAAAATGAGAAGTGTGGAGGATGCAATGCAGGATGAAAAAAACCCGGAGATTGTACTGTGCGATATTCACTGGGTATTATATTCTTAGAAATAGAACTTTGGGAGCTATACCAAGGTCCACTACTGCCGGTCATTGTAAGAGAGGAAATGTGTTTCCATCTTGGCATGTTGTACTGGAAAAAATGGAATCATGGGAGAAAACGATAATAGACAGCGGACGCTGTCAGAGAAAGGACCGTAAAGAAGAGTATGAGTGGACAGTTGTGTTGGCCACACCGACTCACCATGTCTTGACAAGTCACTCAGCCTGGAGAAGGTCGTGGTTGGCCGTGAACGGGTGGGGGAGGGGGAGGGGATGATAGGATGGGGGGGGGGGGTACTTGCAAGTATCACCCTCTCGAGGTCAGCAGGGAGTAGTCCAATGTTCACAGACTCCTGGACCTTGTCAGTACACGCTGTCGTCTAAAGGGAGTGTCTAAATGCTGACTCACTGTAGGTCTCTGCGGTGTCCGGCACCACATACCGGCAGCCTACCTCCCCTACACATCCCTCTTTAACAACCCCTTCCCACCCCACACCCCGAAACACACACACACACAGATCACTTGGCCACCCACGGCTATACGCTGACCTCACAGAGAAAGTGAAGCCAGTGTATTCTATTACCCTCCACATCCTGTCCAACCGAGATAAGACCTCAAAGTTCCACCTGTGTTCTCCTCCTCACGTTTCACCTCAACTGCCCCGCATCACCCGCCCACCTGCGATCCCCTTCACCCGCCCACCCGCTCGTCAAGTGAGTGGTTCGGAGTCGCTTCACCGGGCCCAAAGATCGGCCATTTCGTGGTGCTTGTAGCCTGTCCGATCTTTTCCCGTTTCCTTCGTCTGACCGGAAGCTGTGGACAGTAACCGTCCCCTAGCGGGAGTGCCCGGCTGCAGCGCGACATGGAGAATTACCTGTGCCCTGTTCTCTCTGCATGTTTGTTGGCTGTCGCAAAAGCCAGGTTCATAACATAGCGCTATAGAATTTGTTGGGGTGGATGATGAAAAAATAAGGAAGCGGTGCCACATTTCTTTTCTCAAAATCAGCTTAGCCCTCTTTATCTAGCTTAGCGGCTGTATAGGTGACCATCTATCGAAAATACTTGTTTGGGCAATGACTCATATTCATTTCTGTAATTATGCATCACTTTTCACAACTTTGGTTTTATGAAATAATCATCTGTTGTGTTGAGTCTTGGTAAAATCTGAGGCTTGTCCTCTTTCTGTAGTGTTCTTTCATTGTGTTGACCCTAGCATTGTATTCAAATACAGCATTTCCAAACACTTTAGATAAAGTATTGAGAGACTCGCCGTTATCTTAAATGTAGTAGTGTATTTTGTAAAGGGCAATTATGTAGGCCTATGCCACAGGATATCCTATTCTGTGATGGATCCTTGATACATAAACTAATCCGGCAAAGACTCTGCGCCACTGGACAAATAGAGATGGTGATTCTTCACGACCCAGACCAAAGAGATGTCATTTGTTAAATCCAAGTTATCAGGAAGGTCTTCAAGTGAACGTCTGCTGCAATGATCGCTTCTACCTTACATCGATTAGAAAACAAACCGCTGAGTCATTGGTACGGTGGCTCCCGTGTTAGCACAACATTACCTCGTTAGCGTTCGGCGTTCACTACCTCTACTCCAACCCTACTTATTCTCCAATAATCGACAACAAAGTTTTGATTTAATGGTGGTAGCCTTAATCTGTTTTAGCCGCTGCAAGCCGTGAACTTCTCGACCACCCCAGCGACAATCCAGAGGGGAGAACGAGGCAGAGGAAGTCGGAGGGCGGGCAGCGGGAGGGGGTGGCCGGGAGGCGGCGCAGAACACCGGGGTGACAGGTCGAAGCGGCCACCGCCAGTCCAATAAATTGATTGAAGAGCCAATGAAGGCCTGATGACCCAATGAAACAGAGGTAAATAATGTTAGCGCCCTTAAAGGTCAGCCTGCAGATTTGGGATAGAAGCGCTAGAGAACTATAGGATGGACAGATGGAGGAACGGGTAGAAGACCAGCAGCAGGGAGGCATACTATGGGAACGACAAAGGAAGCTAAAAGACAAGATAAATAAATGCTATCGGAATGGCGTCAGCTACCGTAAGGGCCATGACATATCGGGTGGGGGTGGGGGTGGGATAGTAAATGATCAGCAGCATAAAGGAACGTAGAGGAAGAAATGGTGTTCACTTGATTTCGGTGACGAATATTTTTTAAATTCTAGATATAGAGGGAAAAGGCAGTGAGAGACGAAAGGGGGAGGATGACAGAATGCAGGAAGTGGTCGGAGGAACTGTTGTCAGGAACAGAAGAGGCATCGTGATTGTGGGAAAGTAAGGGAAGAGACAGGAGGGGAGGAGTGATTGTACTGTTGTCAACAGCTGTGCCCTTACTGCCCCAACAGAAAAATGGTGCTTCCATCGCGAACCTCGTCACAATAACCCCTGCCCTCTCTATGTCGTGGTGGTCATTTATACTCCATAAGAAGCCAGTCAGTAATACTGATTCATTGTACTTCCGGACGTAGGCGGTCACTTCGCTTCCTTCCGGCAGGGAGACAGACCTTGCCATTCATGAGAGTCCATTCACGAGGCGGATTACAAAGTCCGTATGTGAATTGCAGTCTGTCCCCCAGGATTGTGTTACTATAACTGCGGAAGGGTAGGCTAGGTAGGGTTGACGGGTTTTATGCTGTAGAAGCTAGATGAGTAGTAGTGTTACAGAGATGATTTTAAAAGGGGATTGGAAAGCTCAACGCAGTATTGCTCAGGTGTCCTCGGCTGCCCCCAATAACTTGTGTGGTAACTAAAAGAAACGATATTTAAGGTACTGCATGTTTTCGGACTAAAATACAGTATAAAAAAAACAGGTATAGTGGCAACCTTGAATAGTGCACAGCTCGCCATCTCAGTTCCAATTTTGTTCACTAGACTGGGTTTAGACTTTGTTTAAAATGGTGATTGCCGCAGAAGCCTTGGGTGCGACTCTATCAGAAGAAATGAAAAGGGCAAAAACGAAGGGAAAAGTGATGGATCTAGTGTGTAAGGAACGTGTCGTGCTGTACTATATATCTATATATCAACTAATGTATGGAAGATAGCCAAAATGCAGGTTGACTGCAATTACCTTTATTTTATGAAAAACGTTCATGCTGGTTTATTCATAGATGTAGTGGTCACTATGTCAGCGGCGTTACTAGAAATTGTGCAACCATGTCCTAGCCTATTTAAAACTGTAAATATCCAGAGATTTATAACCGAGGCCATTTTGATGGAACAAGACAGCAAAGATGCACGGTGATGCATTATTTCATAAATTCAACAAGTGTAATTCGTGCAAAAATGTTCATTTTCTCTAAGGACCACTTCACTCTCTTTCGGGCCGTTCTCTCAGTAAAGACATACTAACTGACACATTTTGTTTTATTGTACAATTGTCTGCCCCACGAGATATCCGCCGATATCCGCCTTTCGAATGCAAATGGGTGTTTCTGTATTTTTCTACTGACATTAACTATGTATAGCTATCTTTCACAGACGTATTTCACAGCAGCAGTGACTTACAACTATAATTCCGCCTGCCTAACCCGTTAAGCTATCATCCAGTGAGTATTTGAAATCGTTTTACACTTTTACACTCGGTCACGCTGAAAATTGGCCTGTAGCAGACGACGTTTTCTTAGTCATGGTCCCACTTTTCCAGATGGCACTCTGTTGATTGCATTCTTATTGAATGATAATGTAGAGGCTTGTTCGTAAAGGCATGGCCTGCTCACGTGCATCATTAACACAACGCTGGTTCATTACTTCTCTAGTAATTACTTTCCTAAGACAAACACGGCAGCATCCTTTCAAACTATTTTTACCTGACGAGCACATCACGTGGGCCTTTTAAAGCTTGTGATTGGTCTCTTCAGCCTACCGACTCAGGCGTGTGATTTTGTGATATAACGGGGTCTATGTGACTTTGTTTCCAGTACCAAATCCACCGAGACAATGTCTATAGATATATGGGAGCTCAAAGGCGGTGTAAAACAAAATTCCACTATAATCGGGATAAAGATCAGCAAGACCGACTGCGCTGACCTTGTCCCTTGCAAGAATTCCTGACCTGTTGTATCAAGGGCATTTACTTAACTACCCTTTGTTAACATCTTACGACCGTTTGATTTTACCAGACCTGTGGTGCCTGCTAAACAGATGTTCACGTTTAGCTGTAAGAAAGGAAAAGAGCCGCCTCATTATGCATGCAATGGTGTTGGAATTGGCTGGTGTTTCGCCCGATAAATTAGAGATAATTTTGCCCAATTTTACCAAGATCAGATGAAGTCTTGATGACCAACTAGCAATTGGGATAATTAGGTTCTCACCGTCTATGGTCACAGCCTGCCAGAACTGTTTCGCTACATGCTTGAAGGTCAAAATGTCGAATTGGAAGAAAGACCGCTATTTTATACTGAATATTTTTTTCGAACGGGAAGCATTATAAAGATAATAAACAGTCAATGCAGCACCAATCAAGTATCTTGATAATGAACCGCTGATTTGTAAAGGGGATATCCTCGTTATAACCTGAAGCGGGGGGAAAGTGTTGATCGACTAATTGGGAATTATTGACCTGTTTCTCTGAGTAAAATGATGTGGGAATACCTTCTTAATCACAAAGGTAATTTCCAATTTATTCGGTCGATTGATTCCCTTTTTGGTGTCGTTAAATTGGAACTGTGGGCTCCAATCCCCAACCAGTTAAGCTCGATTTTCCTCCCCAGAGACAAAATAGTTCCCAGCCTAATAGCCTCTCGCGACGTCAGATTGGATTGGGGGAAAGCGCAAGGAAACCCCTCGACTTAACAAGTGTAGAGGATGTTTGGTGACAATCGACGGCACTTGTTGCGTAGGCTTATTGGCACACAACGTCGAGGCGGTGAGGAGGATCACTTCCCGTTGCCGCGGAGTAATATAAGTGCAGACGACACTTGGGCGTGTTCTGCTGAATTTCGACCACACAGCAAACAGTGTGCTGTTGGTAGTACCTTACCGTTGCTCCCAAGATGCTGAATCTACATCTGATTGGAAATTAATTCTAATAATATTGCTGTCAGGATGAATGAAAACAGTCAAGATTAATACAACGGTGGTGGCAAATCACATAAGATAAGATATCGTAAATCTACCAGATTTTCCGTTAAGGGTCATTCAGAAATGTTGTAAGTAGGCATATGTTCTCTAACACCACGAGGCACGCCTTTTCATTTGTCACTAATGAGATATTAGGAAAAAGCGTGAAACTACTGCTAGATCCTTAAAAAAGGAATCGCTAAAATGGAGTCACCTTTGGAATCCTTAGAATTCTATGACAACATTTTTCGAGAGCCTACAAAATAATTGCAAAGAAACCTCCACCGCTTAATGATGATTCCACCATATAGGTAAGTCGATATAAAAAAATACCTGGTTTATATTGATAACAGGAATTTTCGTAAGAGACTTGTCATCTATGGCAGGGCAGCTCTGTAATAAGGCCTTTCCTGTTTTTAGCTTGTTATCAGGGCTGCCATTAAAGCAGGAACAAGAACCCTGATACAGGATATCCGTCGCCTGAGTACCGTCGAGACATACCCATTGACCCGAAACATCCGGTTTGGGGTTAACTCACCTCAATCACAAAGTTATGATTCTGTGGTCATCACATATATTTACATGCCACCATAAGAATTATAACCTTTTGCCATTGGCCTTGTTTCCATGTGAGACGTAAATCAATACCATATTCTTCCAATGTCTGGACCACTGTATTTCTCTTAAAGGGGCCTTATCACTTTGGTGACAATGATGAGGACGTGATATTGGTCAAGAGCATCTGACTAAATACATCCGACACCTTCTCTCCCATCCACCACGCATATAGCGTGAACAAGTATTATATCAATGTGTATCTACGTAACACTGTTGTCCTTTCTAAGACAAATATAAGTCAACTTGTTGATCAACGTGAGTGATTCTGTCTATTATCATAGCAGCAGAGAAATAAATTAACCATTTTCTCTTTAGATTATATTCAGATAAATTTCTCTGCTTATTACACATGAATTCAAGAGTTATGTCTTACTTCCGAAAATTGGTAAGTATTATATATTCGTAAGTAATATCTATTATCTTCGCGCAAGGGAAACTGAACGTGTTTTATAATGATTGATATACTTTTTCTTAAGGGGACGATGATACGTTCATATGTTACATTGACATGTCAATCGGGCCCCAAAGAATCTCACACGTATATAAACGATCATTGGAATTTCTCCCAAATTGCCATTTAACAAGACTCAATGGGCTAAATGGATACGCAGTATTCTACGTTGGTCCACAACGGATCTGCTATCAAACGGACACGTATAGGAGTGTGAACGGGTGAGGTCGAGGGCTGTTCGTTCGGCAAGGACACAGCTCGTCTGAGTGGATCGCCTTGTAAACCGGACTACCCTTCTCTGGTAGGGATCAATGAACATGAACCTATCGCCCGCACTCTTACAACTCTCCCGCCTTACCCTCAGTCTGGTTGTCCTGTCCTTTCTTCTTTGTTTCTCACTATTCCCAATTCAGTGTCCTTTTAACCTCCCTTTATACTCACCACCTTATCCATGTAACCTCAAATAATATCTCCATATAAGCTATCCTCGTCAGGTGTATACGGGCAGATGTGCCCTTCCCGTGCTACTCATGCGACGTTTCCACATGCCGACCAAAATCCCATCGATTATATTCACGCTGTACAAAATTCGGTCGGTGGTTCTACACACACGTGGTATGCACCATATTCAGTGATTTATAAATGGCATCAGTCCCCAACTGCGATAAGTATTCCAATAGTCTGCGATTAAACTACGACAAGAAACTCCCCGACAAATCACGATTGTCTGTGACACAGTTCTTATCGTAGTCTCTAATCAGGGTTGAATTGGAACTCGAAAAGGTTTATGAATGTATCCAAAAGGCTTAAATCAACCTAATTCATGAACATTCTATAGCATTCACAAACGTTGCTTTTCATCCAGTTCAGTCATATTGATTTTATAGTAAATATATATATATATATATATATATATATATATATATATATATGTATATATATATATATATGTATCTATATTCTAAATATAGTATATATATGTATATATATATACTACATATGTATGTATAGGAGGGCCGCGGCGACCCGCGCCCCTCCCCTGGGTACGCCACTTGGCGCCCGGTGAGACTGACCCGCGCGGACCCCGGAGTCCCGTCAAATGCTCTGTAAACGACTAGAAAATGGTCATCTCTTAACCCACCAGCCTACCCAGAGCCGCGAACACTTCTCACCTAACTATCCTCGCAGCAACGTCGGCATTGGAGACCGATCGATGACGTCACAACGTCCTTAACACTACCACCGCCCTCACGGACACGTGATCCGCCCGCGAGAACGATAACGAGAAGAGCAGGTGCTGGTGGCCGCCATGTTTGACCATGGACAGCCATTACAATATACCGGAAGTGTCTTTTATGTTACCGGAAGAGCCTCTTATACTGCACTTTCTCGCTGTTAGGGGCGTTTTCGTTGCCGCTAGGTGGTGTGGCACGCGCCGCGTCCTATATCAACTTCCGGTACTTCTGAAATGGCTGCGTCGGTGCAAGGCAGTGATAACCAGGGCCAAGATGTGGGGTATGTAAGAGCTAATTGAAATGTCGGCATGTCGATCATATTTGACAAGCGTGATGGAGAATGTATGAAATAGGCAGCAGTGTATGTGTCATGTCGAAGGATAGCCACTAAACAGAAACTACTTTGTATTTCTCATATGATAACATACTTCACTGAAAGTACCATTAGCTGATCATTAAAGGAATGAAGAGGCAAGCTTTTAAGCGTGTTTTCATTTAAATAAAGTGTATGTTCCGAAGTGCCGTTTATACAGTATATGACTACTCGTCATGTATACTTCTTAACTTTTTAAAAGCTCTTATCTGATTTTGAAAGAAGTTCATATATTCGGCTGGTAAATAAACACCCTCTCTTACATAACCAGCATATAAATCTTCAATTCCCTTTTGACATTTACTTTGATGAATTATTCATAACACCGTAGCTCTTGTTTTTAGTACCCTATACTCTGATGTCCATGTCAAAGTCTGTGCTTCCATTAACATCGGTATTGCGCAGTGTGCACCATGAACATTGGTGTCACGACCACCGAAACGCTATCCCTCATTGTCGCCCTGTCAAACAGACTGACGTCCAGGATATCTTTAGGCGAAACAGTAGTCAGCAGAAATGCTGTCGCCATATATTACTCCCGGTTTGTAAATTCAACTTGAAGAGGCATCTATGCCAACCTGCGGTTGTAGTCTGTAGTTTTTTTTATATTAGTCGATGGACTGGTGTTAAACATGCTTTGGGGTCGGTTCTGCGGCAGAGAGGTGGTGTTTGCTAAAGTGGGATTTATACGTAGAGTCTAATGTACCTAAGACTGGTGTACTTTACATCTTTCCACTAGTCTCAGACAAATCTCCTTTGGTACAAAATGTTTCGTGGCAAAGTGCTTTTAACAGTATCAAGGAAAAATGGCGAATTTGATTCACATGGAAGGACATACCTGGTACATAATCTCAGACATAGTCATAGTGAATACTCACCCTGGGACTCAAGTACCCTTGAGGTGAGGGTGTTACAAACAAGTAATCATGCTTGCTGGCCTCCTATTGGCTAGGGCAGGTACTTAGTCGGCGACTCCACCGCAGGTACATTTTTTTCTCACCAAAATGACCCTATAGATTTTAAATATGTTTAAAATCAAAATCTCATGGGATTCTGTACCTTGTTAGGAGTAATTGTCACTAACAATTAAAGGGGAAAATATTTGTCTCCGGGAAACCGAACCCTACAGCTCAGACGAGGAGATTGTGTTCTATCACAGAATATCAGTAGGATTTGTCTCAGACAAACACCCTGTGAGGTACGTGAATCCTACCTTGTGAATCCCACTTAAGCATGTTTAAACAAGTGGGCTCGCTGTAGTCCTCATTATTTATGTGTTTCCCTCGAAAGTCATTATATGCACAATAACCTGTGATTTTAGCGTACAAAGTGTGTTATGACAGTCATTTCTGATGGTAAAAACGATTGCTATGATTGATTCTAAATAATTAACATTGAATGAACATTAAAAAAACTTGTTTCGAAGTGCATTTTTCCGGAATCTCCTGCAGGAGATTCTAACATGCCAGAATCTCCGGGTAGCTAATTCCAGGTGCCCTATACATTTCCTATGGAGACTCCGTAAGAGGTGGGTTATAAAGCTTTCGTTGCATTCCGTGCCGATTTAATATAGCCTAAACGTATTCGTGGACCTTGCGACTGACCACGGGAGAAGGCCTTAGGTGGTCATCTACGAGCACGCACCACGCATGCCGTGTGGATGGTCTGTGGCACGTTACAGTAGGCTCTCTTCGTTATCTGACAGGCAAGATGACAGCTCTTAGCACAGCATGCATAGCCATGATACACTGTTCATCAAGCTTTGGATTTCTGCTACCAGACTCGTGCATGAAAGCAGATAGGGGTCATGATTCAAGTACCTCATCGATATTTCTTTTTTAGCGGATACATGCATCATGTGACATGCAATGCTTGTGGTATTTCTCGGGAAGACCATGATTTAAAATTCATGAGGCTTATCTCTAAGAAAAGAGAATGAATCCCCCACAAAGCAAAATTGATCAATTATATAGGTTCTATGCTAGATAGAACTTCATTTGTTCTTCTGCGAATCTATTTCCATCCATTTTACTAATGATTTACCGAACGAATCTAGAGTATGATTATATATTGGTCGCCACGAAGTACCTACGTTTTACATCATTTTAATGCACAATACAAATCAAAGAAGATTCCCAATACATTCACTAACGTTAGAATTCCGGATACAAATCCCACTTTTCATGCACTACTTATGGTACGAGGCGCACAAACTTTTTGATACAATTGATTTCTTTGTCTGTACCACTTCTCCCTCTCTTCAGCTGAAATGCTTGGAGACGTGTAAGCATACAACGAACGGAGATGTCAACATGTGATAGTGCTAGAAAAAGCTTTTCCTGATGGGAAAGGGAGTATCGCATGTATGAAATTGAGCTCTGGCGTGTCATGTTTTTAAAAACTGAATTTATTGTCACATCTAAAGAGCCCGATTCTCTCCATTTTCTTTTATACTTTTTACCAATGGCGGTCTTATGTGTACTGCCATCCCCTTCCCTCTACTGGCCCACCTCCTGATGCCCTTCACATGCGGACTACAGTAACCATCTACCTGTGTCATACGCTCCACATTTTTTCATAGTGGGTGCATAGGGGACAGATAAATACGCGACTTCCCAATGGTACTTCCCGCTCCTGTGGCTGCACCACTCCCACACGCACGTCTATCCACAGAGAAACCAAGGAACGGGAGCGTCAGGCCGGATGATGCGGTTGTAACGGGTAGGGGGAGGCTCGGAGTCGGCTTTCCGTGACCCCTCCGCTGCCCCTCTCTATTGGCGCCGTAACAAGCCGTCGGGCGATTGGGACTGAATCGGGTAATCGGCGATGTGCTGACGACGTGCTAAATGCACAGAATGCGCGATTTAGAAGACATGACCGGGCGGATCAGGGACAAAGCCGCTTAGGGCGTCTGTAGCCCTTCTGACGGTCCCTGAATGAGTTCACTCTCTTAGAAAATCCCCTCCCTTCCCTACCGTCACATCCACAAGCGCTTTCGTCGCAGGCAAGATCGGCTGAGCATGAAATTTATACATGCCGTTCTTTATGGAGCGAACAGACGCAGGCTACTTCCGGTGTGCGTCTTGCGGGTCCCCCGCCACATTCATTTGATAACAGAGAAGAACACCGACAACCCCCAGGATCCCAACAGAACGAGGCTGAGATTCGGCGCTGACGTAAGTCGCCGCACGTCGCTATCATTTAACATCGTTAAAACGTTCTTAAAACGTCGGTGTGCAGACGGCAATAACAGCAGTCCAATGATCGATCGACCTTGGCTTCATTTCGGTTTTACCCCCTGAGATAAAATTGGAATTGATTCGAAACCGCTTTACTTTTCTCGCTGAAAACCACCGAAGTCCCCGCTTAGAGAAAATACTGATACTGTACGAGGCGGTGGATATTTTTGTCCTGCTCTTATTTCATGTTTAATAAATCCTTTTCCTCAATTAAAAGGTGCTGAAAAAGGTCCCGCAGTGCGATACTGCTTGCATTGTGGTGAGGTCCTTGCCAGTCAAGTCTGCCATGTGGGGACCACTTTTTCAAGATAGCGTTGCTCACTGATTGACAGGCCATTAACCCACCTCACAAACTGTCGGATTATTAATGGAATTTCTTCTTTTGTTGTGGGCGGATGATGCTTGAAGAATCCGAATCCGCTGTCCCATTCTTATAGGTCGAGGACAACTGCTGTGTTTGCTCGCCTCCATTTCGCCACAGGTGGCGATACTTGTGACAGAAATGACAGACTTTCTACTAAGAAATCCTTGAACTCAAGTGACAATGATTTATAGTTGTAAGACTGTATTCTTGCGGGTGATATCCATGCTATGGACCAAAAGGTACGCCAGCCTACCAGTCTCAACCTCTCATGTACTGAAATGGCTGAACATCGTGGCAATCTACTGGCATGCTAAGGCATACCACGTGGCGTTACCACAGAATTATTCTCTTGGAGGCCGCTTAATATATAGGGAAAGTAAAAAGGATAAGGACAATGATAAGAGAGCTTGTGTGAGGACAATGAGAAGGATATGATAGCGATCACGTTGAATAACCACTGTTCATATTTCATTTTCCTATCCCTTCTTCAATCCAAGGCCTCGTAGGACCTTTTCTGTAGGTATGTACTCTCGTTGGCCAATTAAACACCCACTGTAAATATTAAATGGCCCCCTGATTCAATACACCCTCTACCTCTGATATTTCATCACGATTCATGGTTAAGCAGAGCAAAAGTGTATCAATAACATAACCAAGACATTTTCTTGGCAAAGCCGAGACATATCGATGATTGGTATATGATTACTATGTTATAACTCTTTTTTTATATGTGTCATCTTCATATACCAATTGGTAAAACAGTCCTTGACTTTAGTGAATAATTGACTACAGCGTGTCCGTCATGAACAGATTCATTGTATTTCTTTTAGAATTCCCCTTTGAATAGAATTTATTGACGAAAATAACTCACTCGTATTGAGTGTTTTACAGCCAACGCCGTTTCATGAATCGGTATAACAATTAAGATCATGCAAAAGAAATTAATGAAGTGAGTTAATTTCTTTGTAATTCTATCATAAACTCACGTCATCATGCTTTATTGCGCTGCTGTCTCAAAAGCCCCTGTTTACCTATTTTATGATGACACTCCGTCATTTAATTTTTATGGTTAGTGTCAACAGAGCAGAAACAGTAAAACCTGCATTAAGAAACAGCTCTACATGTATTGCTCGAGGAGTGGGGCAAGTGCTTTCTGGGAGGTAATGACAAACGCTGAACCCTGTTTGTGAACATATTGAACGCATGTAGCTTTATTGATGTTCATGGTTTTGTATCAGATTGTGCTGATGATAGAAAGAGAAAATCTGTTCTTGATTAAAGACATATTTTAGGTATTCTGGTTTTTGCATCATCCGTTGTGTTGTCTTTGTATAACCACGTCATACAAATAAGGGGGAAATTACTTAAAATATCGGGACAATTACTGGCTGCAAGTTGCATAGGTCTTTGCAAAAGGCCCAGATTCCTGGCTTGCTTCAGGAAGGATCCACGGGTATTGACAATAGCTCCTAGACACTCGCCTCAGGTTGTTTGTTACCACCGGAGATAAGCATCAGAAGTATATCAAAAGGATCAATCCATAAAATGTATTGCTCTCTATAGCAGGGGCTGTTATAACAGACCTAACCCCACAAGAATATAAAACCACTCATCACAGAAGACAAGATATGCAGGTGACATTGGAATGGGTCTAGACGACAATTAGCTATGGAGGTCTTAGCTGTTCAGGTAAGTGGGTGGAATCACATCGGTTTTCGCTGCAGCTACACCACACAGATTCCATTTAATCCAATCAGATGCAGCTTTGGCTTTGGTATTTGAATCGCTTCACGGCTAGGACCCAATCTGACAAATAATCTTTGTTCCAGGAGTGGTGATTTGTAAGCAGAGCTATGCAAATTTAGTCCGCGTATTGCGCTGAGCAGACATTGTCTCTGCAAATCCTTCTTGTGTATGATTTCTAAAAACACCAGATACTGGGAACAACGCCAACCTCATCTCCAGCTTGTGAGGTGACAATTAATTACAATTCCGTTTGAAGGGAATTAGGAAACAGATTTCCAGAACCGCTATGTGAGAGCTGCTGGGAAACGATCGTGGTAAGTGCGACTTTCATTTGTTTATATAACCTTCCCTGCAGTACATGTATTTACACTTACCTACATTTTACAGGGATATTGAGATGTTCCATTGTTTCATAATTGAGAATTTGAAGACCTTCCTTTTAAGTGATATCGATATTTTTCCTGTTTTCTGTTTCCCTGCATGCTACTTCTAATACCGAAGATAGAAATAGACTAGACACCGCTAGTTAAAACTAAGATGAGACTATGATATCAAAAACCAGTTTACTGATATTTGAAGTAATACTTCGAATATTATATTTCTATGTTTCAAATACACAATTTGATGAAATACAGTAATGAAATGTCCTACAATTACTCGAGCAATCTCTTATACTGAAATCGGCATTGGTATTACATTGAAATATACAGGTATAAGCTATATCGCTGACTGATTGACAATAAATTATTGTTATATTCATAAGTCCCATAATATGGCTTTTTCCGTATTTATGAGAGCTTCTGTGTATAGAATTAGATCACAATAGGGCCAATGAAAGGAAATATTCCAGCTACCTCCCAGAAGTTGTTCCTATGTCTGTCCAATTAAATAGCCTCCTATCAGATTTAGTTAATCACTTTGTGCTGCCAATGGCTATAAGCCCCTGTCTGTTTTCACCTTTATTATTTCCCCTAAATTCTCTTTGTTTTCCGTGGTTCTGTTACTTTGACAGCCTATCGAACTTTTATAAGCCTATCACTGTATCCCTATATCTTTAGGTGTTCTTCTCATCCCTCTTCCAGCAGAACATTAGCTTTACCCTCCAGCTCCGCTACTAAAAAAACAACCAGACGACAGATATTCTGACAATTGATCTCCTCCAGTGGTGAGGGAGGGGCACTAAGAGTGAGTGCGGGGAGGGGGATTCTCCATGCCGCTGGGAAAATCTCTGCCTGTTGCTCGGGCATACAGATCCTGACTGGAACAACACGTTCAGCAGACACGGGCCTTCTATTTTTTGCGCATCTTCCCAAGATCCCGAGGCTGTCACATCATAAGAGATCCTAAGAAGCAGTTCAAAGGGCATTGATGGCGGGACGACATCCGTAGACTCACAGCCATTATGCTGAGTGTTTGCGTTTTGCCGAGTGATTGTAGGACGGTTGGGGGAGTGGGAATCGTCAGCGTGCGCCGATGTTGTTAATTCTTTACCGATTAGTACAGAGGGAGATGGAATGTGAGAGGCCAGGGTGACCAAATAGAGAATGGACATCAAAGTTGGTCTCGTTTCCATGCGTTGATAACTGATATGAGATCATTGGCATCTGGTTCTTAGCATCAGGCCCCGCACCTTCTGCTTATCGTTAATATAGCTGTTGATTCATTTTATAATTGGTACTTAGGTTGCGTCAATGTATCCACAGTTACAGAGGGAAGAAAGCACTAAAAGGGCGCCTCAGGCACCGCGAGATTTACCCTTGTGGTACGAGCCAGTCCCACCAAATTTGCAAGAACTAGATCTTACCAGATTTGAACAAAATCATTTCTGGTGAAAATCAATGATGATGTGCCTTGTTTAACGTCAACGATGCCGGTTAACCTAGGTTCTAGTTACTATTAAAGAAATAAGAATAGTGTTTTCTAACGTATGCCTGAAAGAAAGTTTATGGAAGAACGACTATGTTCGCGGACATATCAAGACATGAACATGACCGCCTGAAATTTGATACTTGATGTATCTGATAGTAGATAACTATCAATTTTGGACTAAGTTGCACTCTGCACGCATTTGCCCTCATAGAGCAGGATGGGGTATCAATATATTTACATTAAACTTAGCCATTAGTGTCAACACGGGGTGGGGCCTTTTGAGAGGCCACTACGTCTTGATATTCTCCCTCAGACCATCCGATGTTTCTGCGCCGTCATCTAGTTTTTAGGCTTTTCCGTCTCATACATTATACATAAATCTCTATAAAATGCCAGAGTCTGTCAAGCAAGGGTCCTTTAGTTGTGGGGCAGAGTGAGGGGCGTCTTGCCACATGTGATTAGGGAAGGGGATTTGTTTTGGGCTACATTTTCGGCTGAGGTAGACAGCAGAGGCTCGTTTCTTCCCTTTTTCCCCATACACACTCTTATGCCTTGTCCATTATTCCCATCTCTGTTACGAACCAGTACATCAAGTAGGTCCGAGCCCCAATAGCATACGTATCGTCGCAGAGATATCTATGTTTTATAATTGCATTATCTTTTTCCTGTCCTAACAATTGTATCTTGGATGAGGCTGCGTTTGCGAGTGTCACTGCAGATCGTATATATACAATCCTCTTTGAGTCAAACAGAGTCTATGTCAAGAAATAATCCACTTAGCGGAGTTGGATACCGCCTCGCTTCGCTCATCAATAGATATATGAAACCTGTAGTCAGAAGGCTCGCAAGACATCAAATGAAGTAATTCAGTAAGAAATGTGTTTGCTCTCTATGGAAGCCCATGGTGCAGATGGCATTGGCTTAAGTGAAAACAGCATTTGAAAAGGTATATTCGTTTTACATGACGCAAATACCTGAACTGACATTCATTTGTCGGGTTGATTTTGTCTCATGTCAAAATATTAAAGAATCAGGAGACTGTCGAAACGACTGTATTCAGACGATACCGTTTTACAGTATGCACCTTGTTCTTCTGCCACCCTTAATCAAACCAGAGACTACTGTTGTGAGGCAACTTTCATCCAGGATGAACGTAGATCCTCACCTGGCGGAGTCGGTTCACTCGATTGATCTTTTTAATCCATGCATTTTTTTCCATTGACCGATATTCAAAGATTTGCCGTTGTAAGTATGGAACTGGGTGAAATTGTAGTTGGAGGCTAAACTGAACCGTTGACCGATTTTTGCATTTGCAACTGTGACTTATTGGATCAACAACAAATTCGAAATAGATCAACTATTTGTGTGCGATTGATTTGTCAGATGTTGTCGAATTTGCCAAATTCACTAATATGAGAATCATTCCATTTTCGTCTTGAAATCATGGCCAATCACTTATATGCCTCTGATAACGCTAGGGTCTATGGTTTAACCTCATGTATATACGTTGTACAAGCATTTGGTTGTGATATTATCGGGAAGCATACAACATTGTTATTTATCATACTAGTTCTGACTTATTACTTTAAAATGGATATTTCACTTTCACTGTGAGATATGGAAGGCCGACATTATACTAGATAATCAGGCTGCCTTTTCTTAGAGTGTACTTCAAATTTGTAGTTTAGTATGTTAATCCAATATATGAATCCTTTCTCACATTTGATGATTACCTTAAAAACTTCAGAAAGTTGTAGTCAGTAAATGTCACGTTGTGCATACTGCCTTTCACTGTGAACAATTAATGAGTAAGCACCCAGACCTTTCATCAAGCATAGATATATCAAAATGTGATACATAGGCATGCATGATGCTGGGAGGTGACTTGCAAGAGAAACATATATTATGGTGCACAGGAAATAGTTCACATAATCATCGGCCCCAGCAGTTACATCCTTATGTGTAACTCCAGCATTTGAAAAACTACTTTGTAGGTGCGCACCGCATTTGAAATAAGAAAATACAATTTCCTCTACAAAGATTGCGCGTCTGATATTTACCTGCACTATCAGGAAAGGTAACCTCTTTTATACCTCATAATAAGAGAGGACAGTACTGAAAGAGTGTTTTCAGTTTCACCTAAAGCACCTACACCCCCTCCTTTGAATCCAGAAAGTGAAATGAGCGTACCATTTACACCATAGATATTGATACATCCTTCTGAAATGGCACCTTAAAGCCGTAAATCCCGTCTAGCTTAATGAAAACTACCTATTATACTAGTTGGATGGCGATCTCTGTAGGCGTGCAGAGATCACAGAAAATGGGATACAGTGCTTCTCCAGTCTACACTAAATATGGTGCCTGACACGACCAGGGGCCTTTGTGTGGCCAGCTTAGTTCGTTTCTTTAAGGCCTCTACACGCTGATTTGCGTTCCGTCATGTTATACGGCCCAGGTATCCAAAGATAGAGAAACCAGATACATGCAGCAGCATTTTGATAGAAAGAGACGACTTGAGAAGGGTGGTATTTGCGCATCACATGAATAAGTCACGTAATTGAAAAACACCAGCACCCAATTCAAAGCGGTCATGCCAGCATTATTCATTCGTTTATGCTTTTCAAAACTGATGCGTTTTCTTCAAAAACTTTAGATATCATGTATGTTTATTCAGATTTATGTACCAGTTCACAGTGGTAAGCGAACTCAATAGAGGAAACGTCATGTCAGATGGCCAAACCCTGATGAACCCATACACACTGTAAAAAGATCCAGTAAAATATACCAGATACTATCGTTAAACTGGATGAGTTTTAAGCTTGGCCACCGTATGCCACAACTGGAGTTTGGCATAGTGACTTCATGAGGCTAAGCCGAGTGAAGTCCGGAGCCAAAACTCCAGGAGTGGCATGCGGTGGCCAAGATTAAAATGAATCAGGTTTTGATTTTATCCTACCCGGTCTCCTCCGGGATTTCCCTGGCACCCCAGTTGTCGGGGAAAAACCGTAAAATCCACGGTAAATCTTTTGCAATGCAATTGAATTTAGAAATCAGAATCTTAACTTTAACTAAGGCATAGTTATACTTTATCATATTGGCGTTCTATTATTTTGAGTAAGTCGATCCGCGCCTGACTTAAGCAGCTTCTTTGAGTCTCCTGTGCCATGTCCTGGACAAAATTGGGCTCAGTGATCACAAATGCATGCCGTCCGATGTATGTTCACTTTAGTTTAGAAATGAGGAACCTTTAGGTACTATAAATGCTCGTATCACCTCCATGCAATGTATTTCATATTTGAAGTTCTGACAACAAAGCCGAGCAGAAACCATTTTGTGCTAAAAGATCGCTGAGGTAGATTACCGGCAGCCAACTCTAATGTGTTCTTCCTCTATTCCTTTATGAAAATCGCTCAGCACTCGACATTATTCTGTTAAATTCATATATTACATGGAAGAGTGATAATGCACGATAAAATGCCATAAAATGTCTTTTAAAAGGTGAGAAGATGATCTCTCTTCAAATGAATATGATTGGGCTAAATTGAATGATAGAATGTTAAATGGTATCGCTTGATCAATGTTACCAATCGGTATACCGTCCTAGGAAGTTGTATAAACATATGATTAGACCCCTTGTTAAGCTTGGAGAGCAAATTGGACAGGCATCGCTCCTACGAAGTATCGTGACTATCACAATGTCAAAGGTGTTTCCGTGACATCAATATTTCACAGGAGGAACTGCATTTTTATTTCATTCAAACGGACTTCATTTACTTACTCGTTATCTTGTCGTTGTTAACGACAAGAACCCTTCTATGACTCGGAGATGTATTCTGCAGTCGATCTATTCTAAAAATTGTTTACATTCTCCTTTGTCAAAGATGTTTATATTTTCCGTAGGCATACACGGAAGCGCTAGATCTATGACTCCTTGAAAGTAACTCTATATAACAGGAAGATCGACTGCACAGAAGAGTTCACTTGACAGACGATGCCACGCTTTTGCGAAGGTCCGCCTATCACGTTCTATCTAAACTCGTTATTTTGAACTAGGGGGGGGGGGGGCTACAGTTGTAGAAGTGACAGTTAGATGTACTGTTTTATCATATCTTTTAAATTTCTTCATGGCAATACAGGGAAGAATGTCCAATTAAGGCTAAGTTAATGCTTTTGTTGAAATGAAACCAATCTGTATATACAGACAAGCAAATAGGAGAGTTGTTGAGTCAGGAACATGCCCGATCTACAACTACTGAAATTGACTTCTGGTTATAGACTTTGGAACCGGCGGCCAATTATTACTCATTCCCGATAAAATGTTGGCAAGTGTAAACACCAAAACCCAGCCAACGATTTCCCACCTCCAAATTGAGTGATATGACCGCACCAACTAATTCAAGCCAGGTTAAATTAATTGGTGGCATAATGCGGTTTTCAAGAAAATGTGCATCTGCAATCACCCCTACATTTTGCTGAAAACAGCGGAGTACATTAACTGAAAACGATTTTTATCATAAGCCCTTTTCAAATACAGAAATTGTGTATTGGGAAATATATACATTCAGCCAATGTAAAAGCGGGTCATCCTTCAGGCGTTCGTATTAACTATATACATGTACCATGCATCCATGCATGCTCATGGATATTGATGCATATATAACTGATAGTCGGCCGGCAGGTGTAAACTCCTCAACGACTTGCAGTTTCACAGATTATCCGGACCGATATTTTTTCGGGGATCACCAGCTTTTGCTGTTCCCAATATTTTATCGGTTCATTTTGAGTCGGCAGGTGTAAACTCGACCATATTTGCTCTACGCATTAAACTACCGATTAGTACCATAACATAAAGTTACATTGTCCGGGTTCTAAGTTTTATACAGAATTTGCAGTGTTCTGATAGAAATGCTGTATTCGCTGTATGGATATTAATCATATTTCAACTTTACTTTTCTATCAGGAAAAAAGCTTTATATGGGAAGCTGAGTATATAGGTGGGGGGGGGGGGGTATATTGGCAGTAGAGTTATAGGTCAACCTCCGCAGAAAGTGGAACACAAATTACTTGGGTAATATCATAGACTGTATATAGTGCTCTTGTTGCATGCAATAGTCTTCTTTTACAAACTGGTTGTCAAACCATATTATATAGAACTTAAATGACTATGATTGGGCAAATTGGTTACATTGGACGGTTCTATAGGTGGTTGCACTTGTTTTGCAGTCCAAAAAGCAGAGGGTGGTCAGTGAAGCCTGGGCAGGGAGCAGTTGGTAGACAGTAGGTGTTGGCCGAGGGGGCGGCGGCAGCAAACACTTGGAGCAATGGAGGGCGGAAGTCAGTGGACGGTAAGTGGAGGGCGGTAGAAGGGCGTACGGGAATAGGTCTGAAAGTTGGGAGCGGTAAACGACCACAGGACGGGCAGTGTTGTCGTTGTACTGCGGACGGGAAGCGATGAGAGATGGACGGCGCGTGGTGGGCTGTGGCCGGCCGACGGGAGCGACGGGCAGTGGATAGCGGCCTGGTAAATGCGGAGTGCGGGCGTTGGGTATAGAGCGTGAGGAGGAGAAAGGGGAGGTCTGGACAGTTAGATATCGTCATTTTATCTCGCACATGGTATTTTTCCCCATAGAATTGGGAACTCGTACTCAACGCCAGGAAGTTTCTAGAAAAAAACACTCAATGGGGGATTATTTCACAAATATCAGCCGCTTAATCAATGTGAGGGGTGAAATAAATTCAGAAACCTATTTAGGTTTACGGTCATAGCTCGATCTCATCTCGTTTGAATTGCTACGTTATTAAAGCGGCTTCGCCTTGTGAATTACGCTATTTAAACTCGATGAGACACAAGTGTTACACTCTTAAACGTACTAAAAAACCCACAGATGTAACAACCTTTAAATGTAATAAAATTTTAACCATATTTGTTATAAACTCCCTTAAATGTAGTAACGCCTTCCTTAATGTAATAGCCGTGTCAAGCTCTAACCGTAAACTTTCGTAAAGGTTTTCTCTATACAACAGGGAGTAACGTCTGGGCAGAACCATTCAAGGAACGTAGAAAATAGGCCTCGTAAGGTGAACAGTATACATTGCTAAGAGCATATAAACGTCGGGGTATATGATATATATATGATACATATATAATAATCCGATGTCCCGACGATATCTTAGACAATGTAGTAAAGGACAAAAGACAGAGATGATCAATCAGAGAGAACCACAGGAGGCTACGATCCTGATTTTAAAGTTCAATAGGTTTCACCCATAATGTCTATCACTCGCTATCCGTTGTTTTAAGCCGCGAAAGAGGTGTTTTGGGCGCGATTGCCATCCGGTTCAATCACCGCGCTTTGATGGGTTTAAATGCATGAAACTAACTAAGACAGTCACCACTATCTGTCTGGAGCTGCAGCCCTCCTAAAACACATATAAAAAAATACTAGTTATCCTATTTGTGCTAGGAAACCTCTTCAGTGCTTGTTTGGCTCTTTCTGGCAATTCCAAGGTTTTTAGAGGACATCGTGATGACGAATGGCTCAGAAATCCTCGAGTTTCTATTGTGGAAGTCGCCTACTTTGGTCTGATCACTACCAGACATGCAATGGCCCTATCTCTGTCCGCGCTGTGGAATTTCCAAAGATGGATAATGCAATCGGAATTCGCAGATATGATATTGTCCAAACGATTTTCATTTAACTGAGTTTCTTTATTTAGTTTGTAGAATGAGAATAACGCGTGTGGTGGTGTAGTTTCTAATGTATACCAGGTGTGTTCCTTCATCATGGGTAAAAATTATATACGTTGGGTACGCAAATGAATAATGATTTCAGGTCTAAATGATGAGAAACTTTTTCTCAATGCGATTATAAAGAACCTATATCACAAGTACACAGGTATGATTCCTGGATACGATATGCATCTATTAATTATCACGGTATATTTGGATCTGTATCCAAAGCTTCTAACGTTCCCCGAACGACCCCGGTGACGACCATCACCTTCGCAGGCCACCTCTGCGTGGGTTGAGATTGCATCTCACCAGCACCACATGTATTCCTGCGACTGACCTTATGAGTGAGGGGAGGGGGTATACTCTGAGGTAGATACTTTGGAGATTTCCGAGGAAGAGATTTCATATAACAAATATCCATTAGAGAAATAAGTCCGGAGTCGAGGCCCAGAATAAGGTGCTCGTGGAGAATTCCGAATAATTCTGCCAAAACCTATTTTTTTGATTCTATGAATTCACAATTTGATATTTGTAATACGCTTCCATTTTAGAAAGAACTTAAACATATGTATATGTAATAAATTTCCGTGAAGATGTCAACAGATACCTACATGGTAAACTGAGGATATAAGGCAGAATTCTTAAATATATCATGTAAATCTCGCCTTAACCAAACACAACAGTTGTGAGCCAACCTTGTTACATCTGTGGCTTATTTTCATGAGCGTTCTACTATAAGTATGTGGCTGTTACGTTTGGAAACTGTTATCTAAATCATTCTTTGCAACATGTTCACATAAAGTAAACTAACCCCATAAGGAAACAGGAAAACCATCGTAATGAGCGACATTTCTTCGTTAATGAATCTGAATACTGGTATGTGTATGTACGTCACTTCTTATGAACACTCCGCCACCTGCAGCACGTGCAGCCCGCCTGATACCCGCGTCTTTTAGGAACGACGGCGGAATTCAGTCCCGAACTACCACCATCGACGACTAGTACCCGTCACTCCCACCAGCCCTTTATATGGAGCTGCCCGTAATTTGGCAAACCGGCTCTTGTGAACTGCTGAGCTGCTAGTTTCAGGCTGTTCAAAGGTATGCCCTTTGAATACTGGTATTCTTGTAGATGGAGCTGCTCTTATAGTAAGAAGCTGCTCGTATCGTGGAGAGCTGTTTTATTGGGGAGTGGTTGTTGTTATAGTAAGGAACTGCGGGTATCGTGACGAGCTGTTTTAGCGAATAGCTGTTGTTATAGTGAGGAGCTGCTGGTATCGTGGAGAGCAGTTTGAATGAGGAGCAGCTCGTAAGTACAATTGCTCGTGTGAGAAGTTTATTTAGCGAGGAGCTTTATTCACGCCTCTGAAATACACAATCTTTCTTTTTGTCTTAAATATAGGATAGACCTGCAGTAATGCAACTACAATTACAATATCTATTATCATTACTCTCACTCACAGCTCGTATCTATCAAAACCCTTGAAATTATTTGTGTACGGAGGGCACAAAATCAATTAGTCTTTGTAGAGACATCTCTAATAAAGCACAGATATCGTGCTGAGACATGTCAAAGAGCAACCTCAGAAAGCGTTGGAACTTGCATGAAGTTTCTGCGACGTTTAGTAAAGTCCTAATCAAACGACTAAAACAGGGGAGAAGCGAACGTCAGTCAGTTTAGTTAGTAAGAAGTCTCAGACAGCTGTGGGGGATTACTGTCTTGGACACTCCTAAACAAACAAGCTGAAACAGTATCCTTTCTCCCCACAGTTGTCGCATTAATGTCGATCCCTCACTATCCTATTCGCCTATCAACCATCGCCTCTCACACCCGATGGTATTTGTCATTACGAGAGAAATGAATACTCGGTAGCCATCGCTTGGTAAACAAATCAAAGGGAGCTTTCAGTGGAAACTTTGTACTCGACTGATGTCTCCTACATGTAATCCCATAGGGGCCGCTGTTTGCAAAGCGAGGTGGCGGTGTTTGGTTACTAAAAAGTATCCTCTGCTGGACTATATTTTCTCCTTTGTTTCCAGACTGATTGTTAGTTTAATCTTTTGTCTTCTGCCTCAGAGAAGTTTCATATGACCTTCACTCAACAGTGACAACTGGCATTACTTATTCAATGAGAAACAAATATTTTCATCCTATGGGCTTTGTTAGAAATCAGCAGTCTTGGCGTAATACCGTTAACATAGTCTCCACGAAGCAGTGCTTTTCATTTACAATTCATATCTAACAGAATTATCTATAGACAATTATCTCTTTTTTTCTTTTATTTTCACAAAAAAATATATATGTGTGAGATGTAAAAATCAATTGAGATACATTTTAGATGAACTACGCTGTGTTAGGGATTAACCACGAACAATACTAACCTATGATTCAATTATTTTCTAAACTCATGAAACGTAACGGAATAAAATATTTGTTTCCAACTATGAGTATCACGTCAGTTACATATGTCTAGCCCATTCTGAAATATATGACCGGTCCAATTCTGCATTTGAAATCTTTAGTTAAATATATACTATATAAATGGTAGTCCATCAATAATGATTCATGATATCGTGATATGAATTATCTGAAGCGGCGTTACCATTCACAAATTACTGCCAACAATAAGGGGATGTAAAGGGAACAACCGGCTGATTGTTCGGGACCCCCGGTAATATATCAGTACATGGAAAACTGAAAAGCATGGACCAATGCCTGTATCTATATTAAGGTAATTTGCCACCGGCAGACTAAGAATCTGAACGCATTGGTAAAATCGGAGGGCAATTCCATAGAAAATCGAGACTACACATCACCTACAACGATTCCTGGTGCGAGTATTTCATCAGCGTATACTACAAACCGATTTATATACACACTGCAAATAATCGTTGGGTCTTTGTCGGCAAATGGAAACGTTGATTATGCTCGCTCTTCATGAACGATTTCCATGGATAACTTGCGGCACCCGATGAGATCTGAGGATGACTACCAGATGGCACAAAGGTACAGACCTTGTTATGACGCTCTGCCAATATGCAATGGTGTACCTTATCAAAGGTAGGTCGTGAACCATATTTCCTATGATATGTCGTTGGCAAAACATATCCTATAGGCTGAACAGGAAATATGTTTTGGGTCGTACGATCGATAAGAGCTAAGTAGACAGTGATGTCGTTCCATATAATAGCGAGGGTTTATTGTTGTGTAATGATATGTTACGGCTGAGCAACATTGTGAGAGTCTCTATCAACTATAGTTACACGAGGCCCGTGCACATTATTTCTACAGAAGGCAAAAGTAACTATTATGTCCATATAGCAGATGGCCATTTCGGGGTTTGGTATTCACCTTAACTGAATGAGTATCTTATATGATTTGCCAAATCATTCCGAGTCTAAACTGTCCGGCACTACATCTATAACTCTAACACATGCGATATTTCGCTGGACGTCTCCCCGCATTAGCGGCAGTCGTTAATCGGTTCCCTATTCAGCCTAACAATAAGTATATATCTTGAAAATGGTTGATTTGCAGCTTAAATTGTGTTGTCTACGGTATCTAATACTCTAGGTATAGATTTATTAAGGATAAATATATTCCAGTTGTATATTGACTTGATCCTTGTTTTTTTTTATATTAGGAGATAAACAGTAAAATGTCAGCCGCATAGCAAATTATACAAGACAATTAGAACGTTGGCACAGATGGAACCCTGAAGTCTGTCGGGGGGAAGTAGAACTACATCTAAATAAAAAGAGAATTTAGACAAGAGGATATAATCACTACGTAAAGAGTGTATGGGTAACACATCCTTGTGGTAAGTGAACAACTGGTTACATTATAACCACAATGGACCCGGGCATATCTACCCACGATCTATCAATACAGGGACCTGAAACGCTCTCTTCACTAGTGAAAAGTGGCAAATGTGAAGTTTGAAGAGTAAGATACGAAAAGGCAATTTTTTTCATCTGCCCGAATTCGATGCAGATCACGGGCCCTAGTCGGGCAGATGCTTTAGCACTCATCCAAATCGGGACCGAACATGGCCCGAGTAGGATCGCGACCAATTTTAACCAAATGGAATAAATCTTTTATACTCTAGCACCAGCGCGAGGTCAAATTGCATGAGAAGATTTTTTTGCACTAGTGTCAATCAGGTATGCACAAAAAGATTGTGGATGCAAATGGAAAGGGCTTAGAATACAAATGTGGGTAAAAGTGCGAAGAACAAAAAGAACGAGTCCATAAAAAGATCAAAGGGTATAGAAATCACAGATATAAATCTGGTAGGTACAGGCTTGGTTTATTGTGAGATCAGCAGGTAAAGGACATGGAACAAGTACAGAGGTATATCTGCTTTTCAAATCAATGAAGGCCTTTGGTTGGAACAATGTGTTCGTTCTCTTTAGTCTACGTTAAAAGGGAAAGAGCGGAAGATGATGGGATTCAGTGGGTCATTGGGAAACTCCAGTACAACGCTATTTAATCTCGGTGGATGCAATTATGTCTTACAATTTAATTCCACGTCCATTAAAAGTAACGCGCAACTGCCCGGAACGTGTATCATCCAGTGTGCCTCGAGGTGAGTGTCCATTCCCAAGTTCAAATTAAAGAAACTGGTCGTAGATATCACTCGCAGATAACTAGGAGAAGATGTACGGGGGATTTATTGAGAAGGAAAAAGAGGAGAGATAATGGAGATACAACAAAAGTAGGTACTCACCAACTATGCAGGGCAGCAGCCAGAGTAGGAGACTTCCCGTCATGACCCGGTTTGTGAGGTAGAGCCGCAGGGCTCTCTGTCGTTCGAGATGGAGGCTTGCAGACGAGCGTTGTGACGGAAAAAGAAAGTGGTGGCTCTGTGATTTTCTCTCGAATCCTGCTCCTCCGTCGGCGCTGTCTCTCCCGTTCTCTCTCTAGGGATCACTGCCGCCGGAGAGGCTAGCCGCACGCTTTTATGGAAGAAGTGCCGAGCGAAGTTTGCCGGGACGCTACTCATTAATATTCATAATGCGGACGCTGACAGCAGGTGGCGTACGGGTAGCGTAGGTGGGCGAAACTCGGGCCTTGATTGGCCGAGCGGCCTTGTTGCGTCATTGGCGCTCCGGACTCTGTCCTGTTTGCTCTGTCGGTCGCTAGAGGGCGTGATCCGTTGACCGGGCCATAGGCACGGAGTGACTGACCCGGGAAACAATATGGCCGCCCGTTAGATCGGGTAATAGCGGATTCGTGTACGTGCTAACTTCATTCTACGTTGTGGGATTGGATTAGAAACGGCTTGGACATTGACCGCTGCCGTCTGACATCACCATCCTAGCTTGATTGGGGGTGGGTAGCGCATGCGCATGACCCGATGCCTAATGTCGGACACAAGAACATAGAGAGAAAGAAACATATTCCCTATGGGATCCCTACAGATTCACACTGACATCGCTCCAATGACCTTTAAGATCGGTCACTATACACTGACGATGGAGTTAACCCTATAGCAGTGGTCCATTAGAATAATGGAGTGGCTCTCTATTTGGTAATTATGAAATATACATGAAAATCCTAGTTCGGTGAGTTAATGTTTCCACTTGTTAACATCGAGTTTTGATTATAAATAGGTTTCCCTCGATATTTAAAGAAATCGAAAATAATTTCCAAAATTATAGGTAATAGATTATTGGAGAGACTAAATGGGGACGTACAAAAATAGAAAATGGGGGAAAGTTTGAAATGAAAGCAAAATAAATTATCCATACTTTAATACTTGGTAAGTGATAAAGGTCAAAAGACCTAACTTAGTTATTAGGGTCAGAAGATGTGTGGAGTACACTGTGTATAAATGTGAGGTTGAATGAGATGTCTTTTGTACTGTACTTGTACATATTGTTGTACCTGTCACATGTGACACATACATGGAAGATCGCTTGGCAACAAGTGAATGTATTGCCTGTCGTTAAATAAACTTTGAATAAAAAAAATAGATAGGACTAGGACATTATTGTCAACCTCCACCAGGCGAATCTTGAAACTGTATCAATTGTAAGTAGTATATCGAAAGCGGTGTTCATGGGATGATTTTATGAATGATCGTCACTGAATCAAATCTTTTCCGTGCTCGGCCAAATGTTCGCTCTTCGGCTCTGTCCCGCTGTATAAGATATGCAGTTGTTGTTGAAAGCGGAAAGGTAATATGAGGAACAAATATCATAATAGGTTGTACGAAGTAATGAGACGATAATGAACGATGCGGATAAGTGGACACATGTCTTCAGTTGTTTCACGTCGAAATCGTTTGTTGTGAGTATATACATTTACAAAGCCATTGCTAGGTTATTCTTAGACACAGTCAAACGATATTATAGCTGGGTGTTTTCTCAATAAAAGGTTATAAGCTTACGAAATAATCAAGACCGATTATCAGGTATATCAGATATGTTGGTGGTAGAACCAGCCCTAAATTTGCCTGTTGTATTCAGAGTAAGAAGAGATAGCAGTTACTCGACATAACAATTATTGTCAGCTAGATTACTGTTCAATTTGGAATTGACGAAATTGATTCGTTTAAATCCCGATGCGATACTATCAGCATGAACTGCTATGCAGACACAGAGGCTCTATACTTTGCTAGTAAGTGTTAATGATAAAATGAAGGTCTACTGCTTTGCACTAAAATGCGGTGGGTTTGTTACGGGAAGAACGCCAATTGGCGAATATGATATGGCATTTCCGTTTTCTTGTTGATTGAATTATAAATGAAATAAATAAATAAAAATCTTTCTAACAAACACTCTAAGGCTGCTAGAAAGGTTTCTAGAATTCCTGTGCTGGCGATTTTTTCTATCAAAATAAACTACATAATCCTCTCATGAAACTCGGGCCGCTATCGCTTTTTACTCTGATTCCCGGCTTTTAACGAGAACAGCAAAAAAGACAATCTTGATTTCAAAACAAGGGTATAAGCTTGGCACTGTGTTATTTTACTTTACAGGAAAAGCGGGATTTAACCTTTACTCGGACTTCCAGTTTTTCACAGTATTACACGTTAAGCTTTCATATGATATCGATCTGGTCGTTGCTCAAATATAATAAACAGAGAACACACCTTCATTAGAAAGGTCATAACATTCATCTATTCACCGTTTTTTCTCTTATATCTACTTCGTCTATCATCATTGAGGAGAGATGATATTGCCTTCACACATCATCAAATTGCTAACGTTACCATGGTTTATTAAAATTTACACCGTGGCATAGATGCTAGTAAATGCCGTGTCTAAGTGTACTGATGTTTTCTTATACATACACCTGCATTAGGCCCCGGTGTAGATAGCGTAGACGACATATCTTTCATGTATCCACATGTATCAGCTGTATTGGGCGTAGAGAGCCCACCAATGCGACACATACAACTGCATAGACAATGCAGTAATATAATAGATAAGCAAATAAAAATGTTTCCCCACAGTCCCCCGTTCACACATCAGATAACAGACTCCTTACACCAACACTGACCTGGGCTTGTATTTTCTGTGTACCGCTCTACCCGCCCCACCGCCCTCCGACCCCACTATCCACCCATATGTCCGCACGCCTCCAATGAAAGCTTGAGCTATATAAACAAGGCTAGGCTGAACCACATATAACATGAACAATTTTTAAAGGAACAAAATAATGATGGCTTTTGAGGTTTTCTTTTCCAAATCGAGCAAAGCTGTCTTTACCCAAGAGGGTTTTAGAAAGATTTTATAATCAAAATTGCAAATATAAGAGTGCACTTACCATGGACTGATAGATGGGAAATGACAGAAAAATAAGGGTAAATAAGCGTAAAGAAGCGTTTACAGTCTAAGTGTACATCAGCTGGCGAAGACAGAACATTCAATAGGTTGGGTATATCTACGCCCTCGGTGCCTGTCTACGCCGAAATTAGACATACAGAAATTGATTCATATGGTTGCTGAAGTACTACAATCCCGATTTGTTTACGACATCTAAGCCCCGCACCCACCAATGTCGATTCTGGTCCCTATGGGACTTGCGATGAACTTGTAGAACAAAATTCCATCGGATAGCCAGACAAAATCGTGGCGGTGTACCACACTTCTACGATTGACACACCGAGAAGCCACGATAAAAGAGGGTTTCAGATCACTGCAGTTGCCGCCATATAGTGGTGTTTTGATGATTAATTTCATCATTTATAATTATAAATGAATCTAACGAGATATTTCAGACATTCTTCAATTAACACCTCTAGTTTGTAGTTGATTTCATAACAAATATATTGTTGCTAGTTTGCATTGATGAATAAGGCAGCTCTTGTTAATTTACCGACGAGACACCTGGGGGTCGCCTGCTAGAGGTGAACGAAACTATGGACGATATAAGCCACCCCCAGGATAAACTATCGTCAACTACAACTGTTTATAAAGCCTAGAGACCTAGACTAGCTAGGTGTAGAGACCTTGAGCAAGGGAGCAAGAACTTAAACATATTGTACTAAGTATTAATCGGAGTCAAGAACGTAACTGATTTTAACGAAAGTTTTTTTCCAGCTTGTATACAGATAGCAGGTGACATCTTGCTGTAGGTTGAGTTTGCATGCTCTGTACTGTGATTGGCTGTTGACCCAACAGCCAATGAGGATTGACCAGTCTCTGTTGCACATGCCAGGAGGGATGCTCATGTCACTGACAACTCAGGTGTTATATCAACACACCCTTCCCTCGTTTGAGCAGATTGGGAAGTAGAGTGAGCAATAATGAGGGTAAGCTTGCTATTCACTACATGGCTACCATGCAGTAAACATCAAGACAGGGAGGAATTGCTAGAAAATGGCGACTGTCTTGATGCAGTCATTTTAGTACTAAAAAATATGTTTAGATGGGTTATCTCTTCACACAGAAACCAATATAATTGGTTACTCTAGGATGTAAAAACCAAACCTTTGTATCTTGTTCCAAGCGATAAATCAACCCTCGTATGAGTTGTCCCTGGACCTTATACTCGTTGGCTGAGCAAATTAAACAGGCTCCTGGTTGCCATTTAAATGTACCAGTCTAGATAATTCCCTTAATTGACAGATAAGAGGATTATGATTTATGTACTTTCTAACTAATTACAAGGCGTATTTGCCATTCTGGAGAAGGTGAGATCACTCTCCTGAATGAATGTTCTTATTCTACAAGAATGGAAATGTAAAGAAACAGACAAGACATACCGAGAGAAGCGCTTAAACTGTGGTGGGTGTAAGACCCATCGCCCAGTCTGCAATTCTGAGTTACTTGCCCATACACACATTAGTGGTAGAGACATGTATATGGTACTGACCATTCCATGCCAATCTTGGAAAACTACATCACACTCCTGATATCCATCAATTATGGTAATTGTAATAATAGAGAATAAAAATCGCAATTGATTTCTTTTATCAAGATAAAAAGTTGATTAGAAATTTTACTCCATCAAAATAATTCTGAGCATTCTAAGGAAAGGGTAATCACATTAGAGCTAGGAATTGCTTAATATTCATAACCTGAGTGTAAATATTCAACAGTTTGGGGCTTCCATAAACGATGTCACACTTTGGGGGATGGGGGGTAGATTGAAAAGCATTATGCTACGTTTACACCATCACCTTGACAGTCCTGGCAGTGAATTTTGCGCAAACCATAAGTAAATGTGGAAAGTTTATGACATTTCTATGGCTTTTCTCTGCCCGGCCTAAAGTAGGCCATCGACCTAAGCCCAATGCATTGAATTGAGGCTGCCCTAGGTCGACCTGGTCCCCAACGAGTTCACATCAATGTTTGGTCACTTAGGTCAGTCACGATTGTGGACCCGTTCACTTACGATTACTTACAATGGACAGGTTGAGTTAAGGCAACCTAAGGTTAGATACGACCGAATGTGGTCCTTCCCCTTTTTTGCATCTCGAAAGCTCAACGGCAGCTCCCAGATAGCAAACTCCAGCTTCCTATCAGTGTCTGTCAGTACGTTCATGAATCAACACCCTCATAGTATACTATCAAGAGACGTCACAAGTTCGAGTCTGAGTTTATTCATGTCATGCATTTTGTTGGCTCCATAATTTCACGAGTCGGAGATGAGTGAGAATACAGAGCCAACAAAATCAGTGACATAAATAAACTCAAACTCAAACAAGGGGCGTCTAGATTTTATCCTACCCTGTTTCCACATTTTTACAGCATTAGAAAGTAGTGACATAAACAACACTTTATGTCACACCTATGACATAAACAAATCCCATGTTAAGCCTATGGCACTTTTTTATTAAGGGTAGGATAAAGCACACGTTTTAATAATGGTGAATAAAGTTGATATGATGATTGTCTGCATGTGCACTTGCAACACTCATAGATTCTCTTATCGAGCAGCAGTAGAACAGTTTGCAGTGCTGCACAGGCTTGCAACATGGCATTGCAATTTCCCAAGGGATATGCCTCATAAACAGGTGCACTGTTTGGGTTTAAGCTTGGTTGTGCAAGTCAGGTGAATACCTTAAATGACTTTAACACTATGGAGAAGTGGATAATAGGCCTGCCACCTTTGTGTCAACTCCTTACCGATGATGGCAACGCAGACAAGTCATACTTCTTCCTCTGTGGTGATGATTTCTTGAATGGTATGATGAAGCTGCTGGGGACAAGGGCCTTGCCGAAGGAGAAGAGTATTTAAAATCCACATTGATACTACCTTTCAAGTGCTTCCGGTATTTTCCACAACCTTTGGTGTATTATGTAGCAGGCGATGAATATCAACGAGGGCATCCACAAAGGTGATGGTGACCATTACCCACTTCGGGTACACATACTATGGTACCAAGTCCTGACCTCCCTAGTGGTGTGGCCCATCTTCTTTGCTTGCTGTTCCCAAAGCTGGTCCTTGTGTTCAGTGTCGCGGAATGCAGACAACCACTTGACATCCAGTTCAGGATTCTGTTGAAGGAACAAGATCTTTCTGTTCCTTGCTGAATTTGATGAAGGTCTGGTCTGCATATCGACAATGGGGGCAAGCAGGAGGGCACAGGCCTCAGGTGCAGGGTCAGTATCTGCTGCCTGTGGATCGTCAGCAGCATTCTTTGGTGTAGTCGTTGCAGCATCTGGTGCATCTGGTGCTTGATCTTGTTGTCCAGGTGTTTCAGCAGGCATGTCAGCAGCAGCAGCAGTAGTAGCCCTCCTGGGTGTGCGTGGACAAGGAGGCCTCTTGTAGGTATGTTGAAGTCAGGATTTGTAAGGTTCAGCTGCTGAAAGTCAAATGAAGCCCTGTCTGCCATCCTGTCTTATATATACCAAACCCGGACTGCAAGTCGACAGCAATGAATCTTACCCTACATTAACTCAACTTACCAGACCTTAGGTCGACATGAACATCAAATGTAGGTCGCCTAAAGTCAACAGGCTTCATCACCCCATGGCGTGCTCATTGGCAGCATTGAACTTGACACACCATAGATCATTAGACTTCCTGCCAAGACAGGCCTCAAGTTGACGGCCTCTGTGAGAAGTCCCCAGCCGAAGCCGGTCGACTTACAGTCACAGAGCCTGTTGTCCTAAGATGAGTTGAGGTTAGTTGAGGTCTGTGGCTGAAGCCCTATCGTCTTGTGTTTTTTTTTTTTACAGAATCAAGCTTTCCCTAACAACTACCCGACAGCCAAGTCAACTTACGATTTGCAAACCCGATCACTTAAGGCGTCCTAGGACATACCAGTTGAGATACAGCGACGCTCTGCCGGGGCTGTCGGGACTTTCGGGTGATGGTGTAAATGTAGCATAACACAGCCTAAAAACAACATGGTGGGTTTCCAGAGATGTCTGACAGAACATGTGTCACCTCATATTGTTAATTCATATTTTCTGTTTCACAGTTCTTTTGTATTTAAATATCCCAATTCTGAGACCTTAGAGGCCACTTTGCTCTTGTTTGAAAGGTGTTAGGATAAGTATGATCATAAGTGATGGATGTTTATCCTTAACATAGGATTTGTTCATATGGTGGGTGTGACATGAGGTGTCATTTATGTCACTAGTGACATGGATAAATGGATTGACGTCACACACTGAGACGACCAATCAGCGACTGGATCGCCAGCTACTCTAGTAGTCCCGAGTCCTGATATTGTCGTGTTTGATACGAGAATTAGCAGAAGAAGTGATTGCAGAGGAGACAGAGCTAGCAGAAGACACAATTACCTTCGATATGGTCCCCAACGACTGGGATCTGTTCATGGAAGAAGAGAATGCCCCAGGGGACGACAGTCAAGACATGTCACAAAAGCCATCTGCTACCTGTTGTTCTGAAGTCGCCAATATAGAAGAGAATCCTCTGAAAATGAGGAGATTGATATATTAACGGACAAACAAATCAGATACTTTGCCAAGAGCAAGAGGAATATATGTACCACATCAAAAACTGACCAGGTACCTTAAATTGTGAATATGTTACAATTCTAAATGACAACAAACTGTAACTTCGACTGTCACCCCCCCCCCCCCCCCCCCCCCCCCCCCGACAGCAAACTTCGCGACATTTTCAGGCCGACGTTTTCAACCGAACAAGTTTGAGAAGTATCAAGACAGTAGGCCTATGGAGAACGTAGATGTCACACTACTGAATAATTACATCTCTAATTTTCTCCTGACTGTGAAGAAATCCAATGGTGATGACTATGAACCCGATATATTGACATCTTACCAACAGTGGTGTCCCCTAGTTGCAAAGATTTGAACTATTGGATAGTGTCGTAAAAACAACAGAATCAGGAGTATATATGACGTATATATGACCGCAACATGGACGCTTATATACATTTATAGATGAGGCGTATACACGACGGAAAATAGCAATACCTTGTATACGCAAAATCGTACCTATATACACCGCGCGTTATACATATATTTGAATATGGGTTTTCGCGCAGTGTTAGTTCCTCGTTTGGAACGAGAGGATGGCTAGAATAATAAAAGGTACAAAAGGTATGGACGCTCACCCTTCCGCCCCAAAATCTGGCCGACTGGAGACAAGAGGTGCACTGTTGCTTTGTACACACTGTATGTATGCAAGCGGCCACCGGCCACTTGCGTAGATGATTACGGGTTCTTCCTTTCAGTAAAAGTGAAATCAACTCTATGTGATTCAACCTGTTATATTTGCACTGACATGGGTATCAATCAACGAGGTATCTAATGTAGGGCATTCACCTGATACAGTTTAAATAGCTCAAATATGCGAAATCAATCGATAACTCTCCAATGACCGTGGTGGCTGGCAATACAGATAGACTGGGATACTCTCCTATCGTATCCTCTGTTCGCTCAAGGTTACCGCTACTCACAGAGACTACGATCTGGAGAGCGTGTAGCCACTGGCCGCTCTTCAAGCATACCTTCTGTTAGACGCACACTTACCGAATAGCAGAGACAATGATTAGAAGAGTGAAGATGTAATTAAGTTATTTTGGGGCCTGTGCAATGGGCACTCCTGTGCGTTGGACTATCAGTTGGCGTAACATGCGCGAGTAAACTTGTTATTGCTTGTTTTGGCTTATTTGAGCTATTTCAACTGTCTCAGGTGAATGACCATGAGATATTTGGTCCACTGTGTGAGAAAAGGAGATATTTTATATATACACCACCATACCTATATTGCTCGCCAGCATATACAGCGTACAAAACAACAGTGTATTTCCTTTTATACATTAAGGTAATGGCTGTATTTGCAGGAAAGCGTATGGAGAGAAATATTCTCTGCATGAAATGTATATGCGGGTCGTATACATGCCACGCTATCTTTTGCGACGTCTGGCATATACATGTTAAATATATAGTATATTCCAATGTCTATAGATGCTTGCATCTCTGGCGCGGGAGGAGTTTATCGATCAAAGTGGTTTCATATTAACTGGAATGGCTGCCCTTAGGTAAAAGACTACCTGGAAATCCTGGCTCTGGAACCAGCAGCCAAGCTTTACGGTAAAGACCGGAGAAATAGGAAGGTGACATTGTACTCAGACAACCAGGCAGCTGTTGCCCTGATTAAATAAGGGACAGCGAAGGATCCCAGTGTAATGGACAGCCTAGATCAAGTGTTTTGGCTATATGCAATATACATCTTTAGAGTAAGAGAAGTGTACTAAACAGGGAGGCACAATACTCTCGCAGACACAGGGAGCTGGGTAGGTGTGCCCACCGATGGAGTAGGCATGAAACAACTTGATGAAAAGGCAGAAGTGTTGAGGTTCAACTGCTTTGCAAGGAACACAAGGAGGCCAATGGCTCACACAGGAGATCATATATATCTTTCTGCAACCTTTATGGTCTAACCCCAGTTTCTGCAACCACCCAAACGCTATTTAGGTATGTGGCCTTCCTGTCAACAAGGCTTAAGTATTCCTCTATTTGACAGTATAGGAGACAAAGAGATGGGTCTCCGGGACCCACTTAAGGACGATTATAGCTAGCTACTGGTAATTAGAGGAGCAAGACGCACCTTAGGGGACCTGGTCTACAGAAAGGAGCCAGTTACTCATGACATGCTCCTGGTACTCCTCACCAAATTAGATATTTCTTCCCCCAGATGGGTATCAGTTTGGGCTGGAGCCTTGATTATGTTTTATGGGCTTTTTAGGAGGTCCAACATCTTCCCAACTTCACTGGAGACTTATGACCCCTGCAGAAACATGAGGAGACGGAATGTCAGAGTCACCACAAATGGAGTAGTGATCACAGTCAGGTGGTCGAAAGCAGACCAGTTCCACTCAAAGACTAGTGTTATCCCCCTCCCCAGGATCAATGGGCACAAGCTGTGCACTCATTGATGGA
Organism: Alentia gelatinosa; assembly: GCA_950022655.1. NCBI lineage: Eukaryota > Metazoa > Annelida > Polychaeta > Phyllodocida > Polynoidae > Alentia > Alentia gelatinosa. The sequence continues at coordinate 34,916,779 of OX465584.1, forward strand.
ACACCTACCCATCTCAAATGAGATCCTTCATGATATCACCAATGCTACGTCAGAAGACGAAGTGTGTTGCAAGCTCGCAGTTATCCACAGAGGTTGACCAAGACACATAGGTGAATGTGATCCATTAGTTCAGCAGTTTTGGCCACACTGGGATGAGTTATACATTGTTGAGGGAATGATATTTAAGGGAGAGTGCATTGTTATTCCCCCTTCACTCACGAATACCATGCTTGGAAAGCTACATGAGTCCCATCTGGGGATGGAGAAGTGCAAGGCTAGAGCGCACACAGTGATGTATTGGCCTTCATTAGCAGACGACATCAAGAAGATGGTAGCAGCATGAGGTACTTGTCTGAAATTCCAAAGGCAAAACCAAAGGGAGCCACTGCAGCTGCATCCAATGCCAGAGCTACCATGGATCAGGGTGGGCACCGATATATTTGACTTTGGAGGAAAGGCCTATCTTATCATAGTTGACTATTTCTCTAAGTACCTGGAGATCTGTCCTCTAAGGGGGAAGTCAGCAAGTGCTACGATTGAAAAGTTCAAGTCAGTCTTTGCCAGACATGGCATCCCAAAGACTTTAGTAGCCATTAACATGCTATTTGGGAGCAACGAGATGCTTCCAATATGCTCAATGCACAACAGGAGAATCCAAAATGTACTTTGACCGAGGAACCAGATCATTACCTCAGTTCAAGCCAGGAGACACTGTTCGAGTCCAGTTTGGACGTGAGTGGAAACCAGGTATTGTGTTGTCTAAATATGACACACCCAGGCCGGATATTGTGAACATTGACACCGGTGGTGTATACCGTCGTAACTGGAAGTGGATCAACAAAATGCCCGAGCCATCCCCACTCATCAGACAGGAGGATCGACAAGATGACACTGACTACCAGTCAGTGTTACCCCAACTAAGGCCAGCAATTCAAACTCAGACAGATCCTAATGTTGCTGCACAACCCACTGATCCAGCAGTGATGCCAGTGCCAGCAGCTGCCACTCAACCTAGGTAGTCACCCGTACATCTGGCTGCTCCACCAGATCAGCAGTCAGTAGTTGCCAGGACTCTACCAAGACATCCACCGTCCAGCATGATGAGAAGAACACCTACATATCTGACAAAAGACTATGTTATGTCTTAAATTATGCTTACTTCATATAGCTAAAGGAAGCCAAAGATATCTAGTCTGGTACTCATATCTGTCTAAATGAGACTATAAAGACTGGTAGTTCATATATAATATAAAGAATGGCAGTTAAAGTTTTAACCCGAGATTGGTATTCAGGTGCTCATATATATATATATCTAGACAAGACTATAAAGAGTGGTTGTCAGATGCTCATATATATCTGTACAAGACTATAAAGACTGGTAGTTCAAATATGATATGATGACTGTCAGTTAGATTTTTAGCTTCCCGTAAGGGGGGATGTCATGAATGTGTATATGAAAATACCAAACTAAAAGTTTGGACGTGAGTGGAAACCAGGATCTGTCTGAGTTAGAGTTGCTGGCCTTGGTTGGGGTAGTTAACTCATAACATAGGCAGCCTATAGTGATAAGAATAGGCCGCGGTCAGCAAATCGGCTACACCGATGCCCCGACAATCAAGTCGACCTACAATTCAAAACCTTGTAGAGATACGCCAAACTCTGAAGTAGCCGTCGAGATACGGCGACGGCATGTTTGGGCTGTCGGGACTGTTGGGGTGATGGTGTAGACCTAGCATAACACGGTGAGAGGGCAGAGCTATATTTTCTGAAATTATCATGAGGAGTAGTTCCTGTATATCAGCTTTAATATGCACATGCACTTGTTTACAAGTGATCGGTGAGGCGCATATTCGTTAAGCAGGTGGTGTTAGATTGCGCAATGTGGGGAAATAGTCGGCGTGTGGAGCTAAAAACCAGAGTTGGTGGCCAGAATCGTCAGGTGGAAACCCCGTATAAGCTAAACCCTAATCTTCAATGATAGTTCTGCGTTGAAACACAACACCTTAGTTCAGGCTGCTGTGCTATCATTATCACACTAAACATTCAATCTGCCACTATGGCAGCACTACTTGTATTCTGCCTGTTGTAATTGGTTTCTTGCAACCAGCACCGGGGTACTTAAAGCCCGTGCAGGTTGCATCGGACGTTCTGTTTTGCACCACTAATTAGTACCCCGGCATTATGTGCCACACCTCCGCTGCGTTCTGCTTTATTTCTCATTTGACTCGCCTAGAAGACAACCGGTGCTACGCTACAGTTATCGTCAAGGTTATTCTTGATCTGCCTCCATACCCAAGAGGGGAGGGTGATTCATTTGTTCCATATGAATTCTTTATTTCCTATCTTTGAAACACAGACTTTTATGAAGAAAAACTAACATTTTCCGAGAACTGATTGCAATACGGGGTGAGTCGTCTCAAGCAGACACAAAAATAAACAATGGAGTGATTATTTGGATAATGAGCGAGTAAATTCGTATAATTACTCCGTAAATTGATTCCTCAGATAAGGACAAACATTTGAAGGTGTTATTCTTGAATTCATTCTCAATAAATCTGATAATTCCTGTCGTTTTGTTGTCAATCAGAGACTTTGATCTTCATGACCCGATGGTAGATTAGCGCCAGTGAAAGTGTATTTTAGTCCATATTGCGGACTTTACAGAGTCACCGACGGCTTTACCTAGTACTACTATCGCAATAAATAGGATATTTCATTGCATATTCTATTGATAGTCGCAACAATATAAGGTAGAAAATATATGTAAATATTATTCTTGATGTAAACATATTAGCGGTATTTCATAGATTGTAATACAATCTGCAGTATGATATGTATATACTGTATGGGTATCAAAATGACCGAAAACGTGGCCTTATCAATTAGAGCAGAGGCCACCTTTATATAGGCGGGAAAGATACCTACGGAGTCTTCCTGACAAAGAATACATGATGCGCATTATATACACACCTAAATTAGAACACTTAAAAGTATCTCAAGTTTTTAACTACAACTCAGGTCACTTTATCATACTGGTAGAAACAACAAATGAGCCACAAATTGGCTACTAACGTAAACGTATCTAATTAGTCCGATTCTGTGGGATATTAACATGCATTGTCATTTACAGGGACTTTAATTTTAAAATACAATTGGAAAAATCTAAGATTAATAGGTTCACCTTTAAACATATGCGTCAATTGGCGCCTTTCCCTTGAGTGTGTTAACAATGAGAGTCCCGTTAAACACATAATTGACCTCTTGAAAACTCACCTTTTAAAGGATTCCAATCTCCAACTTAAGTCTCCCTCGTATTTATTACCTGACATGGCCTTTATTCATTCGCATATCCAAAAGCTTTACTGCGCCAGCTCGGCTCTAACAAATACGTGGTAAATGTCAGGGAATGGTTCAAAGCGGACAGTGGTAGAGAGGGAAATGTTAAATGTCGCCATGCATCTTAGATCTTAACGACGGTCAGCAAACTGACCCGGAAGCCGTGCTGGCAGTGTCATGTTTTTAACATATTAACCCGTACATCACCTAAGCCCGTACCTACGCCAACAAGGCGCAATAAAAATAAGATTCCAATGTTATTTGTGATTTCACTCTTGCTAGTTAAAGGCCAGCACGATTGGCTAGAACTGCTGATGTCAAAGGTAGGCTCTGCCAGCGAGGTTGCCACGAAGGACTTGTTATTACGGTAGCATATTTATATGGAGGAACGTGGCTTTACAATGCATGTGCCCTGGAAGCGCCACCTACATCATCTCACTCTAACTAGATGGTGGAAGAACATAGAATATTTGAAGTTATGTGTAGTTCATTCTACCCATTTTAGGTCCACAACGACTGATATGTCCTTAACTGCATCACATACGGGGAAAGTAGACCAAATAAACAGTATGTGCAGCAAGGATGTTCTAATCTTAGCACGTCTGCATTATATCATATCGGTGTGTTACACAAGATGCGCCAATTGACGCATATGTTTAAAGGTGAACATGTTGGCCCGAAACTTGTCGCACCGGGGTAGTTTTTAGCTCAGGTTACAACGTTCTGTTAGGTTCTGCCCTATAATTTAAGCTATTGCCGCTTGTGTCTTGGGCCATGGAGTGCTGGCCGGGAGTGGAGTTGCAGAAGCTACCAGGCGCGCTACCGTTTAACCCCGACCCACCACAGATAAACCTGCGTAGTGTGTCGAACTGGCACATTCTGATGCGATATCCACATTATCATTGCAGTGTGTTATGATCGTTCACATTATATCACTTTTTCACATTCTACCAAAGTCCCATTTCATTCCGACTTGGGGCTCTGCAATGAATCAAAATGTATTGTCAAGTGAATTGAGGATGAAGACTTTGTGTTTTAATGTCTCCTGGGTGCTTACATACAGTTTCTGCATCAGCAACAAACAGCTCAGATAGAAGCAGCCCAGAAAGAAGCAGCCCGGCAGCAATTGGAGGCACCTGAAGCAGCGCCAGCGAGATGGACAAAGAGGAAGGAAGGCGAAATCCATATGGGTTCGGTGATGGTTACAATGCTTACCAAAGAGCTCTGCAATGAAGATGTGACTGGTTTCCAGAACTATATGAGGATCCTGCCAGAGCTTTTTGACAACATCCTGCGGAGAATTACACCAGCCATGTGAAGAAAATTGGAATTGGACACGCGTCGAATGCCCTCTACCCACCGATGACCAGAACAAGGACATTCTTTACTTCATCTTAGGGGACAAGGCTTTTGCTCTGAGGAGGTACATGATGAAGCCATATGGAAGGAGCAGGATGGCTAAAGAAAAAATTATCTACAACACTGGATCTCATGCAGGAGACGTGTGGTGGAGAATGTGTTATCCTGGTCAAGCAATTTCGTTGCATCCTTGGAACTCTGAACTAGGCACCAGGCACTACGTAGGACATCATTGAGTCTGGGGTAGTGCTACGCAATCTCCCTTGCCCTATTGATGTCCATCTCCTTTTGGTGTGCATTTTACTATAAATCTTGACATCAGCCTCGAGTTGTAGCTATGTTTCTAATAAAACTCTAAGGTAAAAATGATAAGAGAATATCAAGTTAGGATAAGGCGTATCAGATTTCTCTAGTTGAAGCCATTTTTCTGAGAATATTGGGTTAAGATAAAGACTATAAAAAATACCGAGTTATAGTTGCGTGTATCTATCTGAAATCTTTAAAGTAAAACGATGCAATGAAATTCCATTGAGATAAAATTCATTTGAACAAACAACCAACAGGATTCTGTATTCCAATCCAAATAAAGCCACTAGGGCGCCAAGGACACAGTATTCCCGCTAGATGGCATCATTATAGGAATCTGATGTACGTGTTTAGCACGGGAGGCAGGCCAGTGGATTCTCAAGGCTCTAAGCCTAATTCGTTAAGAATTTTCTTATAGATTATAGTGAGAACCTTGTACAGAATACCACTTAGAGAGTGTGAGATCTTATGAGAGGGGTGCGGCTGGACCACTGCTGGACCATCTGTCCTTGATAGGACTAGGTAAGGTGCTTTGTAACCGGCCCGGCAAGGAAGAGAAGGATTCAGACCCCACAAACTGACTGTATGAAATGTCCTGCACATCAGAGGGTATATAGGCACTCAGGTGGGTGGATGTGGATGGCTGTGGCTGTGGCTGTGCAGGCACCTGTGGCTGAGTGCCACTGACAGATGGTGAACAGGTAAAGTTCATCCCTGGAAATTGTTGCTGCACCCAGCGACAGTCCATTGAGTGCCACACTCCAGTTTAGAGGTCACTTGCGATGGCCATTGACTTGGAGGTGGCTGCCATTGATGCGGGGGGGCAGTGCCAACCAATGTCGGCATACGTCGGCTGCTGCTGCTGATGTCTGGCCAGACGGCACTGTTATGGGTCATTTTCCTTCTGCATTTTGTGTTGGACACTCATAATGCTGTTTTCACAGTTATGGTGGATGGCTGGTGCCAGATCCCATAGAGAGTTGGCGATGTAGAACCCAAAGGCTGTTGCTGAGCTGGCAGTGTTTCAACATTCCATCAGAAACGTCTCTAGCAAACTATCAGTAGGTCAGAGTTTCCATAGACCATGGTGGCTGCAGACACTGCTGTAGACGAAGGAGTGCTAGGAGAGGCTGGGTCCTGGACATTGGTAGCGACCGGGTGTTGAGGTGGCATACAGTCCTGAGCTGGAACAAGAGCAGTAGAGGAATGTAAATCATGCTCCCCTATCAAAGGCATAGTCCTCCTAGCCATTTGCAAGATGTGCTCAATCAGAGTAAATACCTCGGCGCCTTGCCTGGACTTGGCTACCGCATTCTTCAGTTTGCCAAGGTTTGTAGGCATATTGTCATGTCATACCACATCTTGAGTTCATGTGGGGTACGGCCCATGGTTTGTGCCTGCTCGGTACAAAGATGGTCCTTGGCCTCGGTTTCCATGTAACTGGACAGCCTTTTTGCATACAGCAACAGATGATGCTGAAGGAATTTGATGACGACTTCCTTCTCTTGTTCTGAGAATTTGGCTATGACGCATGGCATCACCCGACACTGGGCATCTTATACCTCAGAAGACTCAGGTTTGGTTTCTGAAATTGCAGCAGCAGCGGCACACTCTTGTGCCGCAGCATCAGGTGTAGGTAAAGGGCCAGCTGCTTCATGTTGTTTCTGCTCCTCATCTATGGCCGCTGGTGCTGGAGCGGTAACCCATTTTCATCTCTTCTTCTTGGCTGGCATGCTAATGTGTACTCATTGATGTTTGAAATTGAATGATCCAACCTGGTGGGGCACATCCTTATATACACCCTTGCTAAATGACTATATCAAAAGGCAGGGGAACGTAGTGCCTTAATGCCCCACGAACAACAACAACCGCACATTAACACAACGTAATAGCCCACAACGATTCTCATTGACAACAGGCAAACCGGGGCCGAATTTTAAACTGTTTAGAATTCTGGGATGGCATCACCTTTAAGTGCTTTACTGACCAGGAGTACGGATTCCGTTGGGCAATGAGTGACGGAATAATATCCATACGTCCCTACGTACCACGTACCTTGTTTTAAAATGGCGTTTTCTGATCACGTCCAGTTATATAACAATAAGAAGGCATAGGGAGTGTGTCTGAACCACATCTGTTCCTTGTTGTTTCTGGTCAGAAATATTCACCGAGATCGAACTGGGTGAATATTTCCGACCAAAACAACCCGGAACAGATGTCATTCAGGCACACCAACAAAGTCTACATATATCATGATTCTGAGAAGATATTGATACAATAGGGTGTCTGCCCTTTCCATTGAAAGTATAGCTAGAAATAATTGTCACAAAATATAACGGACTCGCCAATAACATAAGCCGATTCCGATTATCACTCTCGCATTCTCTCCTTGCGAGAAGGCGAACATATCATGTTTGACCTTGTAGATGGCACATTCCTCAGAAATTATTTTCTGGTACGGACCTATGGAAAGACGCATCTCTGTCAGGCCAATAGTGTGTATTCATAGTTTCTCGTTTGATACTATGACTAGTTTATATGGTATTCAAATATTAATCGTGCCTACATGTATGCATTTATGTAAGAATGTTGGCATGTACAAGGGCTGGTTTACATAGTGAACTACTGCAACTTTTGGTGGCATATATTATATTCAACATGAAAACAAGCAATGAAATGCCCAGCTCAGAGCTGTTGTATATGAATCTCCATCATCGATATGAAAATCAATAGTTGAAGGAGTGTAAAAGTTTTACTGCTAATGAACCCGTCTCAGATGTGTGGTAACTGCCCTCTTGACCCCGGGGTCTTGGGTTCGGACTCTGGTCTTGTGTTTAATGTGACCGTGGGACCGGAATGATTATTACGCAGCCTGAATATTTTTCTACCTGGTGGTCTTTGCTTCCACCTGACACAACGCGTTAGGACTTTGCCAAGTCCGTACCTGCTACTTGATAACCTTGATGAAGAGATCAATATCAATATCATCACTTGAAACATCTTATATCACGGGGATGAATTAAGTTGCCTAAAAAATAATTTACTTATAATATTTATCTTTCACATACATCCCGATGTTCCTATAGAGAGAATGCTATACAAGTCGGGTAACTTGACGCGTTATAGTCTGTTGTAGCAGCCATCCTTTTATCCGTTTTCATAATCCTTTCCAGGAGCTTACCGGGGAGGGGTAACAGACGGTCTTATATCACTAACATATTTGGCATTATCTTTTTGGGGCAATGGTGTAATGGTGGCTTTCTTCCAGAAGTCAGGAAATTTAGAATGAAATATAGTTGAGTTCAGTAGGGTTAATAACTTTTCTGGTGCGTTTCAAAAAGTAATTTTAAAGAAAAATGATCGAATGTTCGGGACGGAAGCTGATTTTGAACAGTCAATTCTTTTAATCGCGTCCATAACTTCATCGAGGGTAAATGGATGATCAAAAAGAGATGTTTCAAACTCTTTATACGGAAAAGGAGGCTCAGTATAGTCGGGTGTAGGCAAAGTTTCAGCTAAAACAGCTCCAATCATTGCAAAATATTGATTAATGTTTGGTATATCATGTTCCGAAATAACATAATTAACTTGTTGATTTTGCATTGTAACCAAGGCAGAGGGTTTTTCTTTTGGTATATCCCTTACACATTGCCAGAATCTTTTTGGGTCTTTTCCATTCCTTTTCAGAAGATTTTTCATCTGGCATTTCTTCCCAGCTACAATCAATGGTTTTGTTCGGTTTCTATTGAACTTCACGATTCTCCAGTCATCCTGGTGATTTGAGCTCTTAGCTCTGTGATAATAGTAATCTCGATTTTTAATGCTTAACCTTACTTCATCCGTAAGCCAAGCTGGCCTATGCCTAGATACATGTAACTTACGAAGGGGAGCTATATAACTGAGTGATGTTTCAATATTCGTTAACATCATATGATCCACATATGATGTTATGAGGTATAACTAAACGTGTGTGACTAGCACTTGTCGAAATTTTCGTCGATGGAGGTATACGTCGTCCACACTATCGTCCCCCAAGAGACTTCAAAATTAAACGACCCCTGTTAAATGCGGCATAAACAACGCATGCACAGTCCCCTCACTCTTTTTTGGATACCGACGTACAGTCGTTGGCCACCACCAAACGACTTCTAGGAGGACTTAATCATTCTTTGCCCTTTTCGTCGGCCAATGGAAAATGGTTTCTAGGCACATTTGAGTTAGGCTTTGCACTTATCATTTCCTTCTAATTTATTAGTATCAGTCATTTGGGACAACATAAAACAAAATGGCCTTGTAAGTCAGAACCAACGTCCTCATTGTAGACATTCTGTCAGGAAGACAGTAATGAGGTCTAGATTTAAGACCGGAGGACGGTATGGCATAAAGTAGACCACCCATCAGTCAGTGGACAGCAGATAGGCAGCTCGCGGTCTCCGTGGGTAGATAGGTCAGCGTTGAACAGCTCACAAGTCGCAGTGCCTAGACTCATTTATCTATTTGTCGTACAGGAACATATTCCCATCAAAAGGAGTTCCTCGGCCACATTTTTCTGACATGAAAGAGCGCCAAAGAAGTGGGCGAAAACACATGATACAAAGGTCATTATGATTTTTTTCTTTTTTTTATTAACTACGGTTCTCACTGAGGTGAGATCTTCCACCGAGCATAAGGTATACATGGATTCTCATAACAAGTTATAAGCATTTTTAACCGACCCTTGAGATACAAAATGGGTAAGGTTATGATTGAAGTATGATAAAGGTGGAAAATACAGTACTTAAGTGTAACATACTAAGAATACATTCAATCTCCTTGACATTTCATTTCCAATCGTATACCAAGAAAATGGTTTTAATTTCCTTTTTAAATTCTTTAGTAGTTGTTAACGTTTGTGTGATACTCGGTAATTTATCCCATAATACATTTCCCCGATACATTGGTGATCTATAATAAGTGCTACTATTAATTTTTTCTTTATTAAATCTTATGTGATGCCTACTTCGGGTAATACGTTCTCGTGTGTCAATATTATTCATGTTGATAGATTGTTTATACATTAAATTTAATACTTGCATATTTCTTCTCGCATCTAAAAAATCGATGTTATTTATTTTATGTAAGTTTTCGATATTTTGTATCCTGGCCCAATTTGCTGTGATACACCTTAATGCCCTGTTTTGGGTTGTTTGTAACGATTTAATTTCCTTTAGATTGGAACCATCAATTAAAAAAGAGCAGTATTCTAAGGTTGGCCTAATAACCGTTATATAGATTCTCCGTGCCGTATCTTTGTCAATAAATTTTCTGATTTTGTTTAATTTAAACAATCGATAGTTTGCATTTTTATTAATATTTTTTAAATGATGTGTTAAGTTCATTACAGTGTCTAGTGTAACCCCTAAATAATTGTATTTATTTACCATACCTAATTCTTTCCCATTACAGCTTAACTTTAGAGGATTTAATAATTTCAATCTACAGTTAGAAGAAAACCACATACCTTTTGTCTTTTTTGTGTTAATCGTCATACCATTAGTATTGCACCATGTTGTAACCTTATTTAGACTATCTTGCAAATTATATATTATTTCATTTTCATTCTTTCCTACACTGTAAATTACCAAATCATCCGCATATTGCATATGACTGCTTAAAAAAACTTCATCACACATATTATTAATAAATAGATTAAATAAAATCGGCCCTAATATGGAACCCTGGGGGACTCCATAATCATTTCTTTTTAACTTTGACTGTAGGCCATTTATCTTAACACGTTGAGTCCTATTTAACAAATAATTTTTTATCTAGTCAACTATATTTTTGGGGAAGAAAAATTCATATCTAAGTTTCTTAATTAGAAGTTGGTGAGGCACTGAATCAAAAGCCTTTCTTAGGTCAACGTATACAACTGCCATAATATTACCACTATTTCTGGCCTCGTAAATATCTTTAGAGAATTGAAAAAGAGCATCGCAGGTACCCAACCCCTTCCGGAAACCAAATTGATTATTGTTCAGAGGATGATGTATTTCATTATAAGTTTCTATATATTTAGCTATAAACTTTTCAATGATTTTTGCCGGTATAGGAGTCAGGGTTTTTGGTCTCCAGTTTTCAATTCTAGACAAGTCGCCGCTTTTAGGGATAGGTACTACTGTTCCAATCTTCCATTTATTAGGTACTCTCCCCACCCGTATTGAACAATTAAACAAATGTGCAAATTCCTTCTTAAGAATAATGATTGAGTCCTTTATCACCCTAGCTGAAACATTGTCAATCCCCGAACTTTTAGATATACATATACTTTTGGCTGAATCTTCAACATCTTTTTCAGTTATAATAACATCTATATTACCCGTATTATTTCCAACCAATGAGTCGACCAATTTATAATAATCTGCGGTATTCCTTTCATGAAATAGATCTTTCCCAATGTTACAAAAATAATCATTAATGTAGTCAGGTATGTTTTCATTATCGATCCGATTATCACTTTCATCAATTAAAGAACAGTCTGTTTCCTCATTGTTATTTCCTAACAATCCCCGGATAAATCTCCAAAATTCTTGTGGTTGTTTTTTGCTATTTTCTATGATTTAGTAATTAACGCTATTAACCCTGATACCATGGGAGTAAACAGTCTTCACTTATCCACATGATATCTATTGGGTTTGGGATCGGAAGTAATTATTATTGTTGAGCTGTATAGGCTTTAACAACAACGCATTTCATACTGCCTCCATATATATAATACTGGACGGCGGTGTTCCCTGGGGTACAGATATTTTTTTCTCAGTTGCCACTTCTGCAGTGGTAGTCTCTATGGTGGGTCACCCCCACCTCTCGAAGCAACTGCCTGGTCATCTACTGTGCTGGAGAGACAACGGTGAATGGCCGTAGTATATAAGAAAAATCAGGAAATACATAAATTATGAAACTGCAATAAAAAAGTAAACTAAACATTTATTATACCACATGTATTGTAGCCTGTTAGAAGGTGGAACAGTAAAAACGGTAGAGAAAGTGGACAGAGATTTATACAAAATTTTAAGAATTACCGAGGCTCATATTGATGATAGGCCAATAGGAACGAAGGATCTGCTCAGTAAATGTGGGGTAATGAAACCGAACCAAGAACAAAAAATCCTTTTATTTTGAAATACAAATCTAAATTTAAATACAATGTCTGTTGTAACCAAAGGAACATTGTTAGGCCAGAACGTAGAAATACAAGAGCTCAAGAGAAACATAATGCCCCAGTCATACCGGCGTAAAAAACGGCGTTTTTCCGTGTACGCACGTCTACGTTCTTCTACGCATTTTGGAATCTCAAAATATGCCGCAAAACTGGCTAAATTACAAAAAGACTGATTGTCTCGTCATTTTCATATTCGATAAGGTGTGCACACGAATCATATGAGGAAAGAATGCCCTCATATATTTACATTCATGTAGAATAACCGTCAGAATATGAAACCTATTGATTTGCGATTATTACAATAATAACAGCGGTAATTGTCAAACCTGTAGCATATCTTCATGCGTTTTTCCTTTCTCTTTTTTCTCATTAAAGCATTGTAAATATACCTATAATTGGAAGGTCAGAGATATATACGAGTAATGCTCTTTGCACTAATTGGATGAACATGTCGACTTAACTATATAAGTACCAGTCATAAATAATTAATAGCAATACCTAGATGTAACTAGGATAATAATAATAATAATAATAATAATAATAATCGCCTGACCTCATGTTACATCTTGCACTTACTGCGCTCACCATGCAATTGTGTTATGAATTTGTTGGGAATTCTGCTTGAAAGAATGATATTGAATTTCAAAGGCACAAAGAAAAATCAGCTGATATTTGCGGCCCCCTGTGCTTTCAGAATGTGCAACCATAAGGCACATAGTGATGACCAAATACTACCACCCTCATACTGTCAGTCCTCCATTTTGGCATGTTTATTACCCTTCTCTATGCACCCCAAAAAAAGGCAGTCATGGATCGGGTCACTCTTGTGGGCGTCAAGTGAGCTTCAGACAGCTGCCTGACAGTAAACTAGCAAAGAAACGTCCGCCATATTTATTCATTTTCGCAAGGCGTTGGACACGGTCAACCACCTCATGTTGGTTAATACAAATTCATCCTGGCTTCAAAATTATTTAATCAACAGACGACAACATGTAAGAGTAAATGGGGCCGTGTTGGACAGCATTGTTGTAACCTGTGGAGTACCGCAAGGTTCCATATTGAGGCCTTTGCTGTTTTTAATTTACATAATGATATTACAAATATTTTGGAGAATTCAACAACATGCCTATACGCAGATGTAACAGTACTTTACAAGTCAGATCTCAACACTTTGACTGTTTACTCGGATTTACACAACTATCTTGATCGACTGACTCTAAGGTACCAGATAAACAAGTTGACAATATTTGTTAAAAAAGACAAAATCGATGGCAACATATTGGAACCCAACTGTTGAAAATGAACAACTTTTGAATGTAGCGTCTTACATTTACCTGGGGGTTAACTTGAATTCTTCATTTGATTAAAAAACTCACATGAATAGACTTTATAAGATGGTATCCCACAGATTATATCAACCCACTAAAATGAGACCCTTTATGAATGTTGATGCAGCATTAAAGGTTTATAAAACCTGTATTGAAGAGATCTACCGTCAAAATGCCTGAACACCTGTAATTGATTTTGAAAGTTTTGTTATTTAGAAAGTAATACCGACTAAATGCAACATCAATTATCTACTGACAATTTCACATAAAGATGACCATCAAAACATGAAAATTCTAAATTAGCAATCAAAGACAAGGTAGTGAGACTGTTTGCAGAAACAGAACAATGTTGATAAAATTTTGAAATATCTGCTGAATATCAGTGGTTAGGCTGGCAAAAATGATTGTTTTCAAAAACACGTGATGTTTTTAAAAGCTACACAACGAAAATACCATTGTGTGTAGTGTCCATGCACTACACCTTTGTGTATGGCCTGTGTGTTCTTGTGTTTTGTGTACGATTTTACAAGGACGAACACCATGAACTACAGGTGATTGATAATATTTTTAATGTGGAAAGTAATTAAAGAATAAAATGAAATTTGACGCATTGGTGCTGCCGATCCACGTGAGAATAGTGATTCTCTGTGAAATACTCACATGTGACCCTTTTTCCAAATAATGTTCATTCGCCCTATAAAATGAGTATGTCCTGAAAAGCGAAGTGTAATAAGTCGAAAGTATCATGATATCCTCCAACAATTGATCAGATATAATCAGAAAGGTATTCGTTAGATTTTAAAGATAGTTAATTTTGAAATATGATTTTCATATAGGGAAGAGGTGTCATCAATTCTGATATCAACAGTTATTAGACTGTGAGATTCCTATACTATAAAGCCGCCGAGCTCAGTGGGTTCATAGTTCTATCCGCCGCTAGGGACAAAATCTACGTCGCTGGGACGTGAGTTATGCCATCCCCGAAACCCCACAGGTCATCGGAAGTAGCTTGTTACTGCTGTTACTGATGGCCACCAGAGGGGTACACGTTGACTTATATTCTCATACGAGGTCAGTCCTAAGCGTAAACACATAAGGCTACCAGTGGTTAAGCTATTTTGTCTGAAACAGAAACGAACATTTCCCTAGACTTGGGCCCTTTGGTTTTAACCATACTTGAGCGTGCTATTCAGAATTCAAGGTGAAGGAAACAGAAACGAACATTTCCCTAAACTTGGGTCCTTTGGTTTTAACTCTGCTGGAATGTGCTATTCAGAATTCAAGGTGAAGGAAATGGTCTACATATGAAATTGTAGATATTTTATCTCTGCTCATGGGACTATCTGTGTCCTAACGGAATACCCTCCTCCCCCTCCCCCAGCAATCTTATTATTATTGAATCATCTTTTGTTTGTATTATCCTCACCAGTTCTTCCACACAATATAGCAAAATTTTAACTTCGCTATTCATAGGTAGAGTGCCTCTCTTTGAGAGTGATTTTAAATTCTCGTTTAATTATGGGACACTGTATTTCTTTTATTAGGCAAGTCTATAAGATGTGAGTTCTATGATAAGAAAACTTCACAGTGTAATTAAAGAAGTGAGGCCCGGCGTCCACCTACTACGACAGCAAGTTAAAACCCACCGATGCATTACAATGCATAATGTAAAAAAGAAATCATAGACAATCGGGAACATCTTTATCTTACACAAAGGTTTAGACTAGGAACATCGGCGTGCATCACAATCGACTTTGAGGTACAATGTAAGGCCTATCGTAGCCGATTCGAAGCTCAGTGGACGCCGGGCCTAAATGTTATAATATAACTTCATTCATTAACCACCTTGGCCGTTACTTTATCTCAGCTCTTCTGTCAGGATAAGACCTTTACTCCCCTTCCATAATCCTATATTTAATGTCGAGAATAGTATTTCCTAGTATTTGGTGATTGAACCCGTCGCCGTTGTTCCTTTCATATTGCAGGAATGTGAGTACTTCATAACTTAATAACTGATTTTAAGGAGATTATCACAAAGCCCCACAGGATATCATAAGTGGATTCTGTCTCCAAGCTGAAATTCATATCACGTTTTCAGCAGCCACCAGTCAAAAGTGCCATCGGAACCTTAGCGGATTAAACTTTACAAAAACATATTTCTTATTTTCAGGGCTGCGAGCAATACCTCTTAACACAGCTTATCTCTATATCCAGTTAGGTCTCGTACCGAAACATTAATGGACCACTATAGAAACTAAAAAGATATTTTCTGTTTCTTTTTATGAATCACCTTTACGGCCGGGTTCTGTTGCAGACCTATATGTCTGTAGGAATAGGTAATATTTTCGGTGTATACATATCACTTGGGAACGGGCCTATTGCCGTCTGGACTTATATGAGATTGGAAATATGGTAAATTATACCACGTCATAAGCATGGTCTGCCTTAACTTCCAGGATCTTTCCTCAACTTTCGCAAGATATCGGCGAGGGATGAGAGCATATTTAAAACAATGCTAGTGCTCATGGTAGACAATGTTGGAATTACACTTGGGACATATTGGGAAAGAGAGATATGTACTCATATCCAACATAGAAATATTCTAGGTAATATTCACTACCACTATTTCGCCTTTCTGTTGAACATTGCTGTAATCCCTTATCCGTAGCTTTGTAATATATTTCATGTCCTTATACTTCATTGTATTCCATTACATCAACTAATAAAGTTGACTTTTTGTATTATTCAAGGCAAAAGGAAGGAGGAAATGGCAAATGTCATGACAATTTTGATTGCCACTATGAAGGGTATTTCACATGAGCCCCCTATAATCAATACTAGTCACAGTTTTCACAGGTGACAGCTGTCAGACTTTACTGATTAGCTCATTAGATTTACTAACGAGAAGGCCTGATAATTCCCTTTCTGCTATGAATGATATTAAATAGGTATATTTCTAAGTCTTCACCCTAAATCTGCCCACACCTACTTTATAATTTGCTATAGAAAGATACCCGTAAAATTCAAGATGCTTATTATGCCTTTACCCTAATGGCTCAACGCGTAAAGTCAACTATGTCGCAGAGTAACATATGTGCAGTAACAACAAAAAACAAACATCAATCAAAGTAATGGAACTCCTATTTTGTAACAGTCCCATTTACCAAACCAAATCATCAACAACCAATTCAAAAATGTTTATATCATTGTTATCAACATCCAGATTTCATGTGTTGCTGTGTCGCGTACTGGCTCATCAATTCTAATTTGTCTCCGTGCCAATTATGCTGCCTCAGGCACGTTTCTATGTGGTGTACATTGTATATTATTCCAGTAAGACCACCTGCTAACAGAAATCCGGAACCAGAGGACTCATAAACCAAACATAGGATGCCAAAATAATTCCTGTATTGGCTCATTCGTTAACACAAAAATAATGTTGCTTTTTAATAGTAATACCTTTCTTGTCCTACCAAATGGGCTACCTTTTTTATTTTCAAGAATTTCACTCAAAGAAAGAGTATATCATGCAATCTGCAAGGTTGGTATGCAGATGTTAAATTCCTTTGTGTTTCTTGGTTATATGTGTGTTGTTTTAATCTGGATTTATTAGTGACAAAGGGTTTGATGCATCGGGGTAGGGGGTATACAGGTGAGGTGAGCCAGTAAAGAGGCTTTTAAATCCAATGAAACATTGGCCACAACATGCTTTACTGGTCGAATACAAAGCTGATTTCTATTGAACACATGGTTATTGAAAGTTTATTTCTTTTGAGAAACTTTAGAAAACAACAAAAGTTGGCAGAGTGTCCTTTCATTATTCTGTAGATATTTATAACTATGTGAAGTCAAATATCTATACATACCTGACCCGTCAGATTATTGTTAACGTTTCTGACCGTGTAAAACCGAGAGGTCTATAATAGTTCTCTCTTCCTCTAATGCACAATATATATGCCTTATCAAAGATTAAGCGTTGACACCTCATTAGACACCATGGGCATGAATAGGTAAAACACCAAAGCAACATCGTTTCATATAAGAATCTAAGTGACGCATATGTGAACACGAGAGACAGAAATCCTCGAAGTAATTACTTGGTCTGTCCACATCTTGTCTCCTCTTTCGTAGTGAAGTAATAGGAAGAGGCAACGTCCTGCCTTCATGAGAGGTGATGACAATTGGTAGAAATAGCACGCGAGATCAGTTACAAGTAGAGTGGACACCACTGATTCAGCCGCATCCCTGATCGTGACAAGATGGGGTCCTATACACACACAATCCTTCACATGTCATTGCCAAACAGCTTAACCCACGCGGTTTCTAGCTGTAACTTGTACTAGTCATTTTCACAATGTAATGATCTACGCATATCTTTCTTGGAGTTTGATTATTCAATATGTAGGGGGAAATGTTTAACCTTTTTTAAACATGTTTATTTTATCTCTCGTTTAGGTTTGTTATCGCTACTACATCAAATTCCATCGTCATAATCAATCACTGACATAGTCTTTGGCCTTTTAGTTCACTACCCAACAATTTATCCTATTGTCATAGTTAACAGGTACCAGTCTTCTCATATATCGCAAGCCAACAACCCACAGATATTCTAATAACATGTTACGTTACGAAGTGATCTTTATATCAGGATCGCCACGTAAATCAGCCTCAGTAGTCAGCAAACAAATGACTATATGCAGTGCTTTGGTAATTATGTACACTTAAAGAGTTGGGGATTAGCATATTTGGAGGGGTTTTTTTGTGTGTGTTTTCTTTTATTTTTGCGGTGAGCAGATTCTTATTTCATTCACAGTTTTTAATTACAGTGTTCAGTTTTGCAGTTCCGCTACATTTCTTTAGTACACATTGGTGTGTCGTTTCATACTCCAGCATACGTCTTGAGTAGTATCGTAAAACTGGATGAGTTTTAATCTTGGCCACCGTATGCCACAACTGGAGTTTGGCATGGTGATTTCACGAGGCGAAGCCGAGTGAAGTCCGGAGCCAAAACTCCAGGAGTGGAATGCGGTGGCAACGATTAAAACGAATCAGGTTTTGATTTTATCCCCCCATCTCCTCGATTTGGGAATATTACGTGATAACAATTCGGTATGCCACTAGTGGCATATAAAACTCCATATGCTTGTCAGCGTGGCATACGGAAACTCAATGTCAAGCCCATGAAATTTTATATTAGGGGTGGGATAAAGTGGTCTACTCACATTGCTCCCTTTCTTTAAGTTTCAGTTTTATCCTACCCACACCCCCCCCCCCCCACCCCCGACTAATTGTATGAGGAACACCAGGGTTTATTTCTTACCCTATCCCATCAATACCTTTGCCATCCTCATCATTAACGCAAGGACTATTATCTCATTCCACAGACGACACTTTTCAATAAAAATCACAAAGCAAGAGTGGGAGTCTGTGAAATTGATTAGGCTTAGTTGCAAATTTCCAATCTGTCCGTATGAACGTCCATCCCTGAAATGTAATTGAATTATTACTTGATAACGTGTTTACTCAATTGATTACCGACAGAAAGTTCAATCTCATGACTCTTCTTCTCCACAGCCAATAATTCCAATAATTATTTCTGCTTGTGGTAACTGTAAGTGTTCTATTCTCCTTAATTGACAATGTAGATCATATATTCAGAATCCCTTGAATATTCATGATTGTAACCGGGTCTTTGCTGCAATGTTATACCACCAATAGCTCATTGTGCTGCTTCGTAATTTATCTAGCTTTAAGCCGGGCAATCACTACTTCCAACATACTCTGAGACGCCTACGAAATTACTACGATATAATTTTCAAAATTCTAGCCCTGCATGGCTTACACAAATATGTAGTTGAAAATGCTCCCGACACACTCCCACACAGTCTGACCTCTATGACAAATCGAAAATGCTGGGTGATCAGAGGTTCCTGTCCACCAAAGCGTGGCTTTTTTCCCAGCGAAGAAATCAAGAGGGGGTGTGAATCTAGCCCATTTTCGTATAATCATATATATAGATATATATATATATATATATATATATATATATATATATATATATATATATATATATATATATAAAATGATGAAATTTCAGCTAGTCACGTGATCACATACCCTGTACGTCACAGTGTGATGTACGGATATATAGCAGAGGGCAGTATTTGAAGGTCATACGGCCATTGATACATGATAATACCTCGTCTTCATTGCAGAATGTCTCTCATAAGATATTGACAAGAGAAACAAAATATTGTTGTTGTCTCTGTCTATATGAATAACAATGGTAGGAGACAAGCCCCATCCGGATCGGATCATTCTCCTAGCAGTCCGGTAATTCTGTGGCCTAAAAATAGCAAATAAACATAACAGGCGACCTGTTATTTCTGTTATGGAAACAGACCGAACGAATGAAACTACCGTTTAATTAGATGTGGGCAAAACAGGGGAAAATTGCTTCATAGAAAAGATATAATTTTACGCATATCTGAAAGGAAGTATGTCTTTTTCATAATGCAGTTCATTTAACGAGGAAAACAACATCAGCGATACTATTACAAAAGCCCAATTCACTATCATTCTATGAGTGTTGAATCTGAATGAATATAGTAAGTTACCAATAGAAAAGGTAAAATAATGTAAGACCGGTGTCATCTAGTGTACACATGAAAACCTCGAGCGAGCTACACGATAATCCTGAGGATATAAGTCAAAGGATGCTACATTAAAAAAATGAGTTTAGTTATAGCATCTCTCATAAGTGTATGCGTTTTTCAGATACATTGATTCGGTGTACAAGATATGCGAGAATTTGGCAAACATGCGTAACACATTGATGTCAAAAGGTTTAAGATAAGTGCATGAATCAATACACTACGGTGGTGATAGATGGAAATGGGTAGTTTTACGGTCTTAGTGCTTGGGTTATGTTCATAACTCTCCTTTGATAAACTCTAACTCATTTAGGTGGTACATATAAGCTGGTAATTTTTCCCACGCTTTGCATAACCTAAAGCTTGGGTAGATACTCTTTCAAAATTTTCATCGGGTAAAATATAGATGGACTACCCTACAACGTGGAAACTATTCACACAAAAACCAAGATATTTATTCGGTTGTAATAATTCAAAATGTTTTCTTCCTTCAGTATATTCAACTGATTAGAAAGATAATCATAACAATTGAGATGGACGTTGTATCAGCATTATTGTCGAAGCCCTGGATAATACAATTCTGCTGTAAACATGGATATATAAAAGAAGCCTTCTCCTCGATTTTGTTGAAAATATCGTTTTTCCAAGTAGTTATTGTTAAAGGATTCTCGTGGACCGTCGGCAACTTTTCAATTCCCTTTCTACAAGCGCTGCATCATAAATCAGCTGAAAAGGGCGAACATTTCCGGTAGGAAAGGAATCTTTCATTCTTAATACCGAATTCATTAAACGTCGGCAAGGCTAGCGTGATATCCATATTATTCTATATATTATATAGGAAATGAATATAAGCATGTGAAAATAGGTAAATCCTACGACAATTGTACAATATTCTGTACGGGCGAAAATGCTGGCGCCCACGACCTATGCTTCCAAAGGCATTCTTAATTAATAGTTTTACTGTCTAAAATGAATTTACCCACGATCATGCCTTTTAATCTTAAATTCTAGGAAGTGGACATTGTTGATTGTGACACTACCACGCCCCCTTGTGCAGGGTCCTGGTACTACATCTTCAATGACACCACTCTTTTAGGGCAGCCCACTATGTTGGGTTATTTACGCCCGTAGCTTCCACCGCACGGGCTGGGGGAGGGTGCGCGGCGGATGTAAGGCAAAGGGTAATCCATCACGGTTATTCTTATTATCGTGCCCTTAAGCGTCCCCTGTCGCCCACTTGTTAAAATTGCACCAACACATTCTCCAAGCAGACACCCCCGGTCACGTTGTTACATGATTGCAGGAACACCGGCCATAACGAGCAGGGATCTCAAATAAATACACAACATTTACTGGTTTCTGATACTAGTGGGCGTATCCTCCGTGTAGTTGATGCGCCGCGTAAGCTACGATAGGATACCGGGATACGCCCACTAGTATATCAGAAACCATTTTTTATTGTATTTGTCATTCACCTTGAAAAAGATTCCTCGCCTAGAACTGTATTCAAGCCGTTGTTATACATTAGCGGGTGAGTTTTGCTGAGGGGAAAGCAAAAGCAAGGAAAAGTTTATACGCTTCCTCAAAATCTGCCATCAGCCCATAAGTTGGAGGTCACGGAGTTTCTTTGCTTTTACAGATGCCATTTATGGTGGGTTTTTTTTTATTGTATTGACATCATTTCCATCATAGCCTAAGTTCTCTTAGTGCAAAACTATTTTACATGATCTGAGTCCGTACGCAATCCACACTGTATGTTTTCTCTAAACAATATATGATAAACAATTTAGGTACATAGAGCATGACTGATTTATGAACACTTATTAGGCTCAGTCAAACAACTGATCAGACCTTGTCAGTGATTCTAAGATTCAGAAAATACAATTATCTGATATAACAGATTAAGAATAATAGCAGAGGGTACAAATATTGCTGATTTACAAAGCCTCACTGACATGAGAGACCAGAGATGGCTGCTGTTTATAAATTCGGATCTGAGAGTAAGTTTAGGATTGTCCATAGTAAAATGCAACATGACAGGTGACAAAAACACTCAAATGTCACCCTCCAATACTCTGAGGATCAACTAGAATAGTGTGCACACATAAGTGGTTAGATTTTTCTTTGTTTACTATGTAATTTTACATATGCCCCTTTTTTCGCCTAGGAATGTCTTGCAGACAGAATGGCGATCACTGCCCCGTGAATGCAGCCAAAAAGTGAAGTCTACAACAATCGCTGTCTGTCTACCAATGTATTGTCCTGTTCTGTCCTACCTATAAGAGCCCATTTTGAAGCTGTTCCACCAAGATGCACTGAGTAGGCTGGCTACCAGTTCTGAATTATAAAATGCCTTCGGCAAAGCATTGCCGGCAATGGCCCACCAAAAACAGCTTCAATTGATTTTTAGCAGCAGCAATGAAGATACCTGGGATATCTCTGAACATATCATCCATCACCCTCTGGTACTGATTTGATGCCAAATGGAATGCCTGTCCAGCGGAGATGACCGATTGGAGTGTTCATCATCAGCTTACTTGACTCGTAGTCGAGCTTGAGTTGTAGAAAGCAGCTCTTAGCATCCAGGACATTAAAGATCTTTGCCTTTGGGTACCTGTTGATGATTTCCTCCACTGTTGATATTGGGTAGTGCTCTCTGTGCACTGCCTTGTTCAAGTTGCTCGAGTCAAGACAGATCCTGACTTTGTCACACCTTGGTCTGACAACCATAGAGTTTACCCAGTCTGTAGGCTCAATTACCTTCACTAGGTGACCTTCCGTAATCATCTTGTTGAGTTACCGGCACATAATGGTTAAAACTCATAAGTTTGTAATTATATAATATAATATATAATCATAAATAATTTGTTTCTTTTGAATAGAAATACTAAAGATGATGTCATATCTATATTTTGTGAAGATTTCATGAATATTGCTCTAATATTTATTTTTATTTTGGCAGCACCATTTTTTCTTTTGTCTTTTCAGTCAGCTTCAAGAACTTACCCACGCACTTCTCTCAAACATGCTCATCACGGGACCTACAGGCTATAGCGTTACGCACCAGCTTTTTCTGGGTTTCCACAGTAACACCCATGCCCCTAACAAGCAGTCGTAAGTTGTAACAAAATCCATAAACTTCTCACCTGGCTGCTGCCTGTGCTGGTCGAAGACTACAGCAGCTCTGATGGGGTTCTTCTTGGACTGCACATGGGCCTCAAACTTACCCATGACACAATGGAGACACTTTTTCTCATCCCTGTTGTTAGGTTGAGCTTTGGTACCATGATTCTTGACCATGTCCCAAGTGAAAGTAAAATAGATCTCCTTTCCTTGATCTCCAGTGAATGTCATCAAATAGTTGATTTTCTGCTCTTCATCTGTGACTTTTGAGAGTAGGCCTCCAAACACAAATGTACAGTAATTGCTGAACCTCTCCCACTCTTGCTCCAAATCATGTGCTTTCCAGTTCATGGCAGGCCATGAACTTGCACTGAACTGCTTCTTCAATCCCTCAGCCATCTTTTGGTCCACTTGAACTCAGAAGAAATCACTGATTTTAGGCGGAAAAAACTTCTATGACACGATGCAATGTACCAAGTCTTAACAATCCGTGACCAGAACAAAAAAGAAGTTGTTTATTGCGTCATCGCATGTAAAGAATATCGTAGTCATGTGTCGGCTGCTAGATCGGTGTATCTGCGTGATTGTATGTATTACACCACCGACTCCTTGCTCCCGTTTCCTTTGAATTCCTTCTGTTTCCAAATAGTTACTAGTTAAATAGTACGAATGATATGTATACTATCGTCCGAGATTTACACATTAAAATTGGGAGGGTTATTTAAACAGGCAAAATATTCGGATAAAACGAATACTTGAAGCTCACAAGGCTCACATGTAACTCAGTCTATGACCACAATGTTTGCGGGAAAAGTGACAGAAAATGCTGTGGAGTTTAGCATTTGCAATTGTTAAAAATAATAGCTCATGCCATTTTATTTTCATGTTTTATTCAGCAATCTCGACGGATATACGCATATTCTTTTGAAACAAGAGTTGTAATAATACACAAAAGCTGGGCGGCATTAATCCACACTTTCTCACTTAAAAGTCATTCTCGTTATCGAGTTCTCTTCTCCTTTGCCAATTTTACTTATCCCAGATACGAAGTCCATGTAATATGTATACATTCAATCATAATTTTCTAAGCGTATTGGAAGGCGCTATATATCTAATCTATTTTATGCTCTACCAAACGAATTTAAGTGTGTAAACGATTGATGACAGGCTATCTCCCATGTGGTGCGAGATTACATTTACTTGAGGCACTGCCAACTTCTAAAACTCAAATGATATAATAGAAATCTTATGATTTCACAGCGCCAACTAATGAGCTACACATATACATATCTATTGAATTTACACACATTAAACATGCAATATGTTAGAAGTGGTTTTCTTTGAGTAATTATGATGTCTTTTTCTTGCAGCTGAACAATACTTACATATACATGTACATGTTCATGATGATTATGATCTATCAAGACTGTCGGTAGAGTCACATGTCCTAGTCATCTCATTTATTTGTTTAAATAATCAACATAAAGCGCGGAAAAGACTGCTGTGAAACTTTTTTAATAGCATGTGTGTCATATGTACAATGATGTAACAATTGTTGGACAGGTCCGAAGAAGAACGTCTACTGTTAGACGAAGGTATCAGTCCCATTATCTACCTGAATAAAAAGAAATTAAAAGACCATTGTATAGCGGTTTTCAGCTGAACCCATTTGAGACCAAATGTCCATCTACCTATATAATTATAATCTTTTTGTCTGCTTTCTATATGTATGGTAGGTTGTTTTTTCTGAACATTAGTTGTTTTCTATAAGTATCTTCACGTATATCATTAGTGTATACTTTGAATGGTTTTGGGGGTAAAGATTTACTGATTGCTCGAATGTTTACGAAGTCGTGTTAAAGATAGATGCACTCAGAAAAACATCATTCCCATATTCTCCTATATCTAATTTGTATAATGCAGTCTAGATTCATAAGTTGAAGGAAAGTAACCAATATGGCCTAAATTTGTCCAGTGGATGTTGTCACAAATCTTGTGTATAATGTGGGGATTAGGCCCTAGATCAGTGGATAACTCAGAAGCAGTCTACATTTCAAGTTCGCCAGCATTGACTGTTTATTACAATAGTACCCCAGATTCACTGTAGGGGGCGCCCTGGTGCTGGATAACGTTTTAGAGGTGCTACACAACATCTCCCTTTTTCTTCTTCAAAACTTTCTTAAACAAGAGTCTTTATGTTTCTCTCAAATAAGTCTTACTTCAGAGAGGGAGTTTTTATCTCTTACTTTTACTACTACTTTGAAATGTCTTTAGAATGTCTATATGAGTCTCAATGTTAATCAGCTGTAAGAGAATATTTATAGTAGCAACACAACATGAACAAAACATATCCTGCGAATAAGGAGTAGACTTCTCCCTTTCGCGCCTTGTCCCGGGCATTATTCTTAGCCCATGTCGGGGGACAGGACTAAGCTTCAATCTCTGGCCTCCTGATCATCCTCAGAGACCAGCGTAGCACAGGTGTTTCTGTGAGAGCTGGAGTAGGTGGACCAGCTGATGTAGCCGGATTAGGTGCGGCGACCACAGAAGGCTGATAGTGGTCAGTGGTAGGACTCTGCACTGCAGAACTTGGCTGGGAGTCTGCAGTCTCGGTTAGCTGAAGATGTCGACGATTTCTCTGGAAAATGCCTGACTCTGTCTGCACATTATATGACCTTGGAGTCTCGGCTGAGGTGGTTATCACACCTTTAGTCGTCCAAGTCTTTTCCTGGTCAGTCTTCAGCCTAACCACATCTCCTGGTTGTAGATTAGGCAGGGATTTTACACCATGACGGTTGTTGTAGTGGTGCTCATATCCTGCTTTTGTTGCTTTATCAGTGTCTCTAATGACGTCTGGGTTAGGCCACGATGGCCTAAGTCTGACACCAAGAGTTGGCAGATTCGTACGAATATGTCGGCCCATGAGGAGCTGGGATGGGCTACACCCTGTAGCGGCGATGACAGTGTCCCTGTAAATCATCAGTGCCAGCCATGGATCGTCTTGTCTCAGGATACTTTTGGCTGTTTTCACGACACGTTCTGCCTCTCCATTAGAACTTGGCAGATGGGGGCTAGAAGTGACGTGGTTGAAATCACACTTCTTCGCAAACTGTTTAAACTGTTCAGATGCAAACTGGGGCCCGTTGTCTGAGACTACTTCCTGTGGGAATCCCAGTCTGGCAAACACATCCTTCATCTTGGCTATCACTGCTGAAGATGTAGTCGTTGATAGATGAAGTATCTCAATCCACCGTGAATGATAGTCAACCATAACAAGATACTCTTGACGCTCAAACTGACACAGGTCAACTCCTATTTTCTGCCAGGGTAGATCAGGGAGCGTAGTCTTCATGAGTGGTTCCTTGTTCTGGGACGGTCTATAGGTTTGACAATGGTCACAAGTGGTCACGATACCTTTCACATCCTTGGCGATACCAGGCCACCACACAGACTCCTTTGCTCGTTCAAGGCATTTTGTGATACCCTGATGGCCTTGGTGTATCTTGTCGAGAATATCGGGTCTCATCTTTTCCGGGACGATGATCCTGTTGCCATAAGTCAGTAGACCATTACTAACTGATAGGCTCCCTCTCACATTGAAGAGCTGTTTCAGCTGGTCTGGGACGTCCTGTTCGTACTTCGGCCATCCAGCCAGGGCATACACACTTGCGGCTCAGAGGACATCATCATCGTGTGTCGCCTTCCGAAGCTCTGCCATCCGGTGGTCGGACATAGGAAGACTCTCCTTTACCATGGCCACGTGTATTGCAACCTCTGTGTCTGTCACAGTTGCATTATCCCACTTAGGGCTTTGTGAAAGCGCATCAGATATCACCATCGTCTTTCCAGGTGCATACTCAGCCTTCGCATTAAAGCGGAGCATGCGCATCAACAAACATTGACATCTCAAGGGTGCTCTGTCTAAGTCCTTCTCGTTGATCAGAGTCACCAAGAGCTTGTGGTCTGTTAAGACCTTAAAGTTCTCCAGTCCACAAAGGAAACGATCAAACTTCTCACAGGCCCAGACACTAGCAAGACATTCCTTCTCAATCTGGGCATACCGTTGTTCAGCTGACGATAGGGTCCTTGAACAGTATGCGATGGGCTTCAGCTGACCATCGTGGTCTTGAAGCAGCACACCACCTAGACCATAGCTACTCGCATCAGCGCTCACTACGGTCGGCTTGCAAACATCGTAGTAGGCAAGAGCTTGGGCTGATGATACCAGCTTTTTCATCCTATCAAAGGCCTCCTGCTGAGGTTGTCCCCATGACCACACAGTGTCACTTCGAAGCAGGTCGTTCAAAGGCTTAGTAATGTCATGAAGATTTGGGAGGTAGGCTCCGAGGTAATGTACCATCCCCATGATCTGGCGTAAAAGCGGCACGGACGTTGGTTCGGGCATCTCAATTATCGCCGATACCTTGTCGCTGTCTGGTTCAATACCACTTTTGGTGAACTTATGTCCTAAGAGCTTGAGTTCTGACTTGCTGATCACACACTTCTCCTTGTTCAGTTTTAGGTCAGATTCCTGAAGACGTTTCATGATGTTGTCTAGCCTCCGATCGTGTTCCTCTCAGGCTTTACCATAGACGAGGATGTCGTCCATGTACACGAATGTGCCCTCCAGTCCATCTAAGACCTCAACCATCTTTCTCATGAAGATTTCAGGTGCAGATGTTATCCCGAACGGGAGTCGTCTGAAACAGTATCTCCCGAAGGGCGTTATAAAGGTTGTCAGCTCACAGCACTGCTCCTCAAGCGGGATCTGGTAGAATCCACTGGTCGCGTCCAGAGAGGAGAATACTGACGCACCATTCAGCTTGGACGTTGCATCTTCTAAGGTCGGTAACACATACCTTTCACGTTTAACACTTACGTTTAGTTTCTTCAGATCTACACAAAGCCTCACTTTACCTGACTTCTTCACCACAGGTACCATTGGAGTACACCATGCCGTAGGTTTTGTAATCTTATGAATTACATCGTTGGCCTCTAGCCTCTCGAGTTCCTCTTTAACCTTTGGTAGCAGGGGAATGGGTACACGTCGTGCAACAGTCAGAGCATATGGCTGGGTATCATCGTGGAGCACAATCTTGACAGGCTCTGTCTTGAGGCATTCCAAACCCTGGAAGACCTCCACTTGATCTATCTTCTTGATCAGACCCATACGGCAGGCGACGCTGCGGCTCATCAAGCAGTCAATCAACTTTGGAACTACGATCACTCTAAAGAAGTACTTTGTTCCTTTAAAGTGTGTTCTGGCGACAAACTGTCCCAAAGGCTTGACTGCACCACCCAGACTTGACAACTCAATATTGACAGACTTGAGTTGTGGCTTATTTCTCATCCTCTTGAATGTCCCCTCTGACATAACGCTGACGTCGGCTCCAGAGTCTAGTTTCCATTTGACAAAATTTCTATTGATGTCAAGCTCTGTAAACCAAGCTGGGTCGCTGTCGGGGCAGTCAATGGCTCCAAGGAAGTACCCACTGGCTCCTCCATCGTCATCGTCATTTCGGTTGATAGTCACTTCAAGGTCTTCAACGGCTGGTTTATTTTTACAAACAGAAGCGAAATGGTTCCAACCCTTGCAGAGCACACACTTTCTTTCCCTGAGCTGGACACTTCTGGGTCCTATGCACGTAACCGCACTTTCCGCACTTTGAGCTGTCCTTCTTTGGTGGGACGCCACTTTCCTTCTTGGGTGGTCTGCTTCCACCAGCAGGTTTCTTCGGCTTTGGTTTACGTACAAAGTCCACCTTTGTCTCGTTCTGCTTTTTAACCAATTCGGAGTGTCGCGCCATCTCTACTGCCTTATCGAGCGTCAACTCGTCTTGTTCCAGCTGTAGTTTCAATGACACCTCCTTGTCAGACATTCCGCTGATTAGACGGTCTCTGATGTTTTCGGTCTCACGATCCCCGAAACGACAATTTTCTGCTAACTCGTGAAGGTTACGCACAAAACACTCAACGGATTCTCCTGCTTGTTGAGTCCGCTGGTAAAACCGTGTCCTCTCATGAATAGTATTTCTCTTAGGGACGAAATATGCGTTGAATTTATCGAGCACTACATCGTAATCATCTTTTGGGTCGAGCGGATTGGGCTGAGCTTCGGTCGCGGCTGGTGGAGGATTGAACATAAAGGACTTATAGATATTTTCTGCCTGTCTACCCATCGCGTAAATGAGTGACACAACCTGAATTTCACCGTCATCCTTGTGAAGTTTTGTGGCAATTCTAAACCTTGCAAACCTTTCCCTCCACTCTGGCCATTTAGCAGGGGCATCAAAAGTCAAAGGCTCAGGGGGGTTAAATTTGGGCATGTTGACAGTGACAGTACAGTCTTAAACTCAGATGTCAACACCACAACTTCACTCAAAATGCCACACACAGAGAGATTTCACTCAGTACTAGGATTCTACTAGTGTATAGCACTACAGTTGGAAAGGTGATTTCAAAATATTAGACAGTCTTTATCCACTCCAGTTCATCTACTCATATCTGTTCACAACAACAATGTGCTTCCTCACTTGACCACTTTGCTTTCAGAGTTATCTCCTCTGATTTCAATGACAATGTAGGTTTATACATTACCAACTTGTTCCAGGAATGTATAACCACTCAAGAAGATCCCACTAGCTGCCACCATGTCACAAATCTTGTGTATAATGTGCGGATTAGGCCCTAGATCAGTGGATAACTCAGAAGCAGTCTACATTTCAAGTTCGCCAGCATTGACTGTTTATTACAATAATACCCCAGATACACTGTAGGGGGCGCCCTGGTGCTGGATAACGTTTTAGAGGCGCTACACAACAGATGTGTCACCAGAAAAGCACAGTGCTCCTGTGTTAGTTCATTAATTGATCCAGTTGACCTTCGGATGCACAGCCCCCACCCGACCGCTAGCTATCGCTATATTGAAAAAAGAACACACCTCAAACCGAGATATACTATAGTACAACCAGCCACCCAACGTTTGCGACTACTGACAACTGGCTACTTTGCGACACGCCAGAAAACGGAAATGACGTAGCCGGTCGTGCTGAGGCTTGCGCACTGGCAGCTAATGGTACGTCACGGATAGAGGCTGAGCTAAAGGTTGCCAATTTCATGTGATGGGACAGGAAATTTGATATGCTTGCCCGCCAGTGGGCAGGAGGAGCGTGTCAGCCGAATCGTTTCGCCCGTATTCATGAGCGATTTATTGCGTAGGAGCGGGAAAAGTGGGCCGACGTCCACCAATCAGCAAACGCGCCTTTTGTCAGAGTCAATTTTAGGACACCCAGTCCCCGCGCATTTCCCGCCGCTGTTAACGCTGCCATTTTGCTCCTCATCCTCTCAACACCCGCTTTTATCTCTTTATCAACACTTGTCCTTTGTTTTGTCTGAAAATAACGAATCTCCCGACTTCCTTCTATTTAACACAGGCAGTGAACAACAGGTGCTATCTGCTGTGATTGTTATTCGGAGGAGAGTTATGTTAGTTTTTACTGAGCTAGAGGGTAGGCTTTTTATATCCAACTCCCTCATCCTTACAGAAAACAATACACAACGCATTGGCCGTAATAGCAAAAGGGAAGTGTGAGTGGGAAGTGGTGGGCTTTCTCGTGCTGGCACGGCGCCAGAGGTTTGTCCCTAGAGGAGGGACGCCCCATTGAACACAAGGCTAGTGGTGAATGCGGCAAATGAGTGGGTTCAGCACTTGACCGTTCTGTCCAACCGAAACTGATTAGGAGGTCATGCTATATAGAGTAATGCCTAATGCGTGAGCAGCATCTGTTCAGATTCTGTTCCTAGGCACACCCTTTATGTACTGCTGTACATGTCTTGGATTTTGTTATTTGAAACAATCTTTTCCATCCTGGTGTTTCTCTGTCCCTGGGAGGGGTGGAGTTTCATAATTCAGGGCCATGATATATGAGGGGTTGCACCTCTTTGGACATAGGTATGTGATAGCTGAAAGGTTAATTCATGTAGACAGGCAATACAGTCCGACATTTCATCCGACTCTTAAGTTAGTGTTCGCAAAACATTTTTAATACAGGGTTTACACGTTCTAACATGTATCAGTCTTTAAACACAAATATAATGCACGCTGTTGGAAGACAGGGCCCAGAGCCCCAATTAAGCCTTACGAATAAACGAATAGAAACTAGCATTATAAATAGAATGATTGATCCTAGAAAGCACACTGTTCATCTAGTAACTGCCGTAAAAAATCAAGGTAATTGAACAGATCTGAACAGAACGAGAAATGGAAAGATAATCTAGTGACAGCATATATGCTTCTATGCATCCAAAATTGCCTTCGATTAGCTGGAACCTAGAACATGTTTTTGGTATGTTGTCAACGACAACATTGTTCCAATATTGGAGAAGCAGTCTGACTACCTTTTGCATTGAATAAAATTAGCATCTAAGTGGTAACAAGACACATATATATGTACCATTACACTGAAACTTTACAGAAAAAAAGAATCCAGCACACTCAATTGCTATTGGGTGAGAAAAACACGGAGGTGCTGTCAATAGCCGATACCACATTGTCCTTTTCCAATTTCTCAATTTTATATACTACTTATTATAATGATATCACATGCCTGAAAAAAATCGTCCATCGTATACTACTTTCTACCAACATAATTTCAGTTGTTGCTAGTTTTCGACCATTTATCTTTTCAACCGCTGTAGAATTCCCGAACGAGCAAAATTTGAAAATAATTTAGGGGCACTCCTATTTAATCTATTTCACCCGCAAAGAGATATCTGTATAGGGTATGAGCTCTGTATTATTAACTGAAGGAACGGAGGAGCTATCAATGTGACAACGATGCGCTTTATAAATTTCTTCCTGCTGCCCTGGCATTCATTATATATAAGGCTGAACAAACATTGGATTCTTTCCTGTAATTACTTTTGTCTGTCATCCGCCATCTTTTTGGATACTAGATTTCGTTAGGTTACCAGTGGGTGTAGGTATTTATCATATACGAGATATCTAGGCCAGGATAGAGAGCAATTAACACAAGATGACAGATGTTTGTAAGCATACCATTGTATCAAACCTCATCATCTTGGCCTCCTCCCAGAACATAACAAATGAGGACACAGCGTGGGATTAATTTTCATATTTATTAATGGATTAGAGTATGATGATAGATTGATAAAAGTAATGGTTAATACCTGTTTAGTAATTGATATTAAGATTTAATACCAAAAGGATAGCGGGCAAATGATCGATTATGGAGGTCGATTATTGATATGTAATTAAGAACAACTATACGTATGACTCCACGGATATTACAACTGAAATAGAAGTGTTTACAGCAATGATCTATCTCCACAAGAAAAGATATTTGATCAATATTCATAAATCACCACCAACATCACCAGCTATTCTTTATGAGAAGCTGGAGAATATCTAAGCCTAAGTGTTAACAATGTACACGTAATCATAATTAACTCAGCGTGAGTAATTGGCATAGAAAAAGATTTATTGCTCATAAACAACATATTCACATAGGTGTAGAGTAAAGTAATGGAAAAATGGAATTTGGAAAGTCGGTATTTGGCCAATATTGCCGAAAGGGTGGAGTGCACAGAGGAAGAAGGTGTAGTAGAGACATATGCCCTAAGGCCTGACTTGGTTCTCCAGGTGCCTCTCTGGGGGCTATGGATAGAATAACGACTCGGAGCCGATATGCCAGCTTTTCCCAGACTGAGACGAATAAATGCCCATCAGCTGGCGTGAGGAAAGAGGCACTCCTGACGAGGTCAGGAAGGCTGGAGCCCAGGAAGGGGCCAGGCTTGATGTAGCAGCTCCAGGCCTGTACCGGGCATGCCTGAGTAGCGGAGAGTTCCTGCCACATCCACCAGTCGCACCAGGATGGCAACTAGGTCAGCTGTGAGTGGGGGAGCCTGAGATGTGACATAGTTGGCAAGCTGAGCTGCTCCCTGTACGACCTGTTTAATGTGTTGGTTGGCGATGACATCCGAGGCCCCATTGTGCGCCGTTATCCAGGCCCACGCACCCAAGACGTAGTTCAGGTGCGAGGTTAGTGCCACAAGGGAGTTGGCCAGGTACTGCGTGAGACCAGCCTCGTGGACCAAAGATCCAGAGATGGAGAGAGTATTCACTTGGCACCATGACGCGAAGTTAATGAACGTTCTCGCTTGCCGATCCTTGTTGTCTTGTCTTGGGCGAGGAGTGAAGCAGACTCGGATCTGTAAAGCCCATAAGACAGCGACATTTTCCACAGATTCTCACCGATCCGATCACCGATTATAATCGGGAACAAGAATGTCGCTGCCTTATACCCTCAACGATGCTTGCCGATTACACCTTTCCACTTTATGACCTTGTACAGCGACCCGATTGGGATCAAAGGGAGCTGCCGGGAGCCGAGCCGGGGTGTGCCACAGGCCGCTGGTGTGGATTCATAGAAAATAATTTAAAGTTTGATAACTTTTGATCCGATTAAGATATTGGGAAACGGTTTTCAGGTTCATCATCGCCACTGTCTTCCCTACACATCGATGGGCACTTGTAAATCGGACTAGGGGATAGGTAGCATCGCTGTTCAAATGGCCTACTCAGAATCGGGAACAGTCGGTGAAGTACACAGCGACAAGATTATGGTCGGGCAGAGTCTGTAATTACCCTCACGCTAGTAATGGCCGACCCGATTAAAATCGGGTCTGCGAAGTGCGTTCAACGACCCGATCCTGCCCGACCCGACAGATTCATCGGGGAAAGGTGTGATCGGGCACAATGGTCGGGTCGCTGTCTTATAGGCTTAAGGAAGTCACCACGAGAGCAGTAGCAACGATGATGGCACACATAAAGAGATTAAAGCAATGTTCAGTTCTTTCGTGAGGGCCAAGGCCCAGGGCCCTGTTTTTCAGTCGAGACGATCTCAAGTTGAGACCGTTTGAAAGGCAAACCGTTTTTCAGTTGAGATGATCTCTATGGATCTCAGGCTGAGACTGAGATGCGACCGTTTTGGGGGCTATGGGTGTTTCTCAGTTGTGATGATCTCAAGGGATCTCAGCTGAATTGATCTCCCAAACGGTCTCAACCTGAGACCAGTTGATACTTGTCATAACTTATATTTTCAGATGCTAAAACTTATTCAAATTTGAAAATATTGCGAGCAAAAGGTACTAATAATTCGACATTCCTATATCCCAATTTTCATTGTTTTCCTGTGGTTATTAAGACAATGATAAACGTTTGTCTGGAAATCTGAAAAATGCAGGCACTGCACCTCTAAGACAGCTTGTTTATACCTACTGTAATGCTCGATTTTATTTGAGCAGGTAGGGTCAAGGTCACTTCATATACATAAATAACAAAAATACCCATTCACAAAGTAAAATATGTCTTACTCTTGAAATATTTAATAGAAAGTTATGAAATCTTAGGATTCGATTGGATAGACATGGACAATTATTCGCTGTAAATATAGTATAATTTGAATAAATTTAAGTGTCTCAAATCGATAATTACCGATTGCAGAATCTTGTACCTGGCAGTAAATGATTGCTAGGGTTCTCAGCTAAGTGATCACAACCTAAGATCCCCCTGAGATCCGCTGTGGCGCACTGAGACCACCTCTGAAAAACACCTGCAGCCATTGATCTCCCAAACGGTCTCAGGATCACTCACAGATCTCAGCAGGTCTCAGCTTGAGATCGTCACAACTGAAAAACAGGGCCCAGGATTTTGCTGGAGCTGAGACCAAGGCTCAGGCTGCCACATAGGGAGTCAGAGCTCCTCACCCTGTGCCTGTCGCAGTTCAAGATCAATATCTTGACCTGCCATGAGGAGCCAGACTTCTCTTGCAACTGCAGGGAGGATGGGGTCCCAGGTTTTTCCTGTAGAAAGCGTAGATGATGAGGTGAGGTCTTGGGGCCACGCCAGGCCCAAAGGTCGCACCGGCCATGAGAATGGCACAGGCTTGTAGAAGAACAGGCTTTGATAAAAGGACTTTCATCTCTGGTGTTGTGAGAAGGGCACCATAATGATTGTCCGAGAGCACTGCCATGCCCCCTTTTCCTTGGATGACCTAGAGGGAGTTGATTGACCATTATTGGCAGAGGATAGCGAGTCTGTTTTGGTGGGTTTCATAGGCTGCATACCACCCGAGCTCTACTTTTGCCCTCTTTCGAGAGTTCAAAGAGAACCGGAGAGTAGCCAAGAGATTGTTAGTGAATTTGCATGCCAGAAGTACACAACACAAGATATGAACCAGTTTCCCTAATAGGGACTGAAGGTGGGGCTTTGATATGGCAACCCTTGAAGCCCATCTAGCAGAGAGTTTTTCCAGAGGAATGGTGACCTGTCCGATCACTGTATCAATATCATAGCCTATCCACTCCAGGCTCTAGGTGGGTGTGGCACACTTCTCCAACGACAGGGCGAGTCCTAGGTTGTCTGCGAGGGTGACGAAGTCATCATAGACTGCCCAGGCCTCGGACTGGCGAGGCACCCAGAGGCTTGAAGGATAGGTTGGTGGGCAGTTCCACTGGGCCGATCTCAGTAGCAGCAGGCTGGCATGCCAGCATGTGAGGGAAAGTCCCATGTGTAAAACAATCGTCAGAAAGAATAAAGAGAGTTCAAATTTAAAAAAAAGAAAGAAAAGAGAATGCCTGTCACACTAATGACCTACATTTGTCCAATTAGTATTCTAGGGCTACCGAAAAAAGTTGTGAATAATAAACTAAAAACATTTTTGGAAAATAAAGAATTAATGCCGACACAACATGGATTTCAACAATAAACAACTACCTCAAACATAGATGTAACACTTATAGCTTAAGCTCAGCTTCCTGGACCTTACAAAAGCTTTTGACATTATTTCCCATAACTGCCACTACCTTATATAGAACATGCGAATGCTGAGTTTTGAATGCAGAGCATCAGCATCCTGAGCAGTGACATGCTCAGCGGCGGCATGCAGAATGGCAGCATGCAGAGCATGAGCATGCTGAGGAACAACATGCTGAAAGCAGCAGCATGCAGAGAGGTGGTATTTGTATTTGTAAATGTGTTTGAAATGTCTTGAATTCCAGATATATCATCTATGAAGATATTTGATAGAGGTAATAGAGGTTTTGTGGACAGGCGGGCGTAAACCACGCGAGGTTGACGTGCACCTGTCGAGGAGTGAACACACACCCAAGGGGAGGGTGACACTCAACGTATACAAATTATCTTTAACCAATTGTACACCAACACACCCAATCATCCACCAGCGAACCAAAGTGGGTAGATCTAGCACTCAACGTTACACTGGAAACCAGGGGGTCGTTTTATTCATAATTCTCGTTGCAACTACCGACCCGACGAAGGAGATCTCCATGGACGACACAGTCGACTAAAGCTCGTCAATGCCGTCTGATTACGTGTGTCGTCCATAGGAAGAGAATTTTTCGTTCATATTCTCGTTTGAGAGAACCTGAGGCAAAAAAGGGCCCAAACGACACTTTAGAGGAGACTTGAACGAGGGCTTCTAATTGTTGCAAGTGGTGCCACATAGTGGAATTTTGGGGAACTGATTCCACCATTTATGAATCCGACCAAATAGCAGAGTAATTCTCCATCGGACACCTAGAGTTTGTATTTAAATCATAATAAACATATTTCGTTTCTTTGAATAGATAAATAAGCTCTTATTTGTTATTTTGAATCACCCACGATACCCCTATAGAGTCTCCCGCCAGGAGAGGTGAAGGAGACTATTGACGAGGTATCCTGGCCTGACGATAGATAATAAATTGATAACGAATATACAAATTTATAACGAGATCTAACTTTGTCTATAAATGTTGTAAAAAAAAATACACAAAAGGAAATAAAAAATTGGATTTGAAGTTATGAAATAGCCGTATTCAAGCAGTATGAAAAATCTGGTAGGAGAGTAACAAACAGTTCCCGCTACTGGGTCAAGGTGGCCAGGGATCTAATAATCCGACTATACACTGGACGCCACAGCTACACCATAGCTCTGGTTGTGTTGAATACACGGCCACTTTCACCCACTACCTGTGTGTTTATATTACTCTCCCAGCAGACGTTTCATGTGACCTGGAAATATGCTTGGAGAGTAAGATATTTCTCACTTTTGAAGCCATTTTTACATATTCTTATTTCCTTTTGTGTGTATTTTAAATAAGACAACCATATAGGTAGACTTTATTAGCAATTTGGTGAGCCGTGAATATTTCCTGATAAGTATTCCTCTGAGAACAGTATAAAAAAAAAAGACAACTTGTCTCAGAATTTGTGAAAATAACCAGGGTTTAACCGTACCAACCTAGAAGTCGTAGCTCAGCACAGGCAGGGGTGGGTGGCCAATCTCACCTGACCAGAGCTAA
This sequence comes from Alentia gelatinosa, assembly GCA_950022655.1. Taxonomy (NCBI): domain Eukaryota; kingdom Metazoa; phylum Annelida; class Polychaeta; order Phyllodocida; family Polynoidae; genus Alentia; species Alentia gelatinosa. Next base: position 34,954,470 of record OX465584.1, read on the forward strand.
CGTAGGTGTAGCTCGGGTGGCTAGTGTAGGGAAAATACTTAATGTTTGGTTTTTGGTTTGGAAATGACATCTAGTCAGGAAATGATGGACCATAATGTTTTCTTTGTTTTTGAATATTCAAACCATACCGACAGTCGATCCCTGAGCAAGATACACTGTCACAGTGTAAAGAGACAAACATCTCGAAGCAGGGTAGATTTTTGGGACTAGTGGAATATAAACTATGAATACTTAGCTAATTGATTACAAAGGTATAACTTCGTGGTCTCTTTATCAGAATACACAAACAAGAAAATGATCATATGGATAAGGGGCTTCGAGAGCACTACAATCTCTAACCACGGCAATAGCCTGTTGTGAAAGAGACTATCACGACGAAAGATCTGCTGCAAGAACGATTCACTCTTCCAGCAGAAATTCTCACTCTGGTAGTAAGAAGATCAGCTAGGCAAGTGCAAGTCAAGGTTGTTCAGTTCGGATTCCACCAGAGCGAACGGCAGCCAGTGCACCTACTACATAGCCTACCCCACAGCCCGTTGGCTGAAGGATAGACCAGAGTTTTAACTTTGGCATGCTAAAAACAATTCATAAGTTGACAATGTTTTTATTGCCTTTATTCTTATAAAAAATCCATGCAAACCATTTTGTATTTATATACATTGTGACCAGTTAAAGTGATAAATAAAATCATCTTTTCACATGTCCTGGTTTTCCCTCCCCACTATGCACAAGCAAGTGGGACTTCTGAATAAGATGGCAAATAACTGGGAAACACTGTTAAAATACATCTGTACCTATATGCCTGCCTTCTCATTATGGCTGTACATCTTTCAAAATCTAGGATTGTTCATATCTGAAACCCTTCAAATATCTACACCTGAGAAAGAAAGCTTCATATCCCTTCCATCCCCAAAGGACAATGCGTTTATACTCTATATTTAAATATATTATATGTGCAGGCTGTATATCAATGTTTCACTCGGATATGAATAAGTCACATGACTACTATACCTGGCAAAGGAATCTTTTCGGGAAAGTGCACTTTTAAGGCCCACGTTCAATATGATGTGGGAAGTCAAAGGGTTGTCCTGATGGCATGATATATTATATGCCATTATTGCGCACAATGAGTCATGGGGCAAGTAGAGATACGAACACAACGGCATCATCTATCAATATAATCGATAAATTTAAACATCAAATCCTCATGTATAACATCTATACCCACGATCACCTGTGATGACTATTTACACTCTACACTGTAGAGTACTACGCATTTTACTGAATATTCTCAATACTCGTTGTATGCAATAATTTAGTAGAATTGAGCCACTGACATAATGGTTTTAATAGGTACATAAATAATCAACAGGGGAATATGACCATATCTATTTTCGGTGGTGTAGAAGAATCAGGTTTAAAATGGATGCATCGGTAAAGTGTAATAGATGGGTCAACGCATGATTGTATTCTCCCGAAAATTAAATTTTCTAAAACCCATGCCTTAGCGTTACCTGAGTTTTCTCTGTGGCAAAGGGTTTCTGTAGGATGCTTATTATTTGTTGCGCCTTGGTTTATACCTAATAAATCATGTCGACTGTCAATGAATAAAATAGAAGGAATTGAGTGGAATGAGTCCATTTAAATGTTCAATACATCAAGGCATTTCAATTATTGTGTATGCGAGGAGGTAGTTATGTTAGTTGAAGATATTTTTATACTTGTGCTTCATGTAGGATAGCAAGTGGGAGACCAGGTAGTTTTCATATTGTCGGTTGATTTCAGGGATAACGGCTGTTCAGATTCAAGAATGCAATCCCTGTGCATAGTAACTGCGTGAGCTGCCAATGCAAATGTGCTCTACTTTCCCCGACGCACCCCTCTCCCCTAGCACTGGCCCCATATTCCCCACCCCCGCTCCATGATACATACTACCCATGATACCTAATATCAGATACAGAAATACAGGAGTCTCCTTCAATACATTTCTCTTTGTCATTCTAATTTCATTTTCATTTTCAATTACTTGCCGGGAAAATATGGGACTCACATGTTCCCTAATGACAAAACCTTGAGTGGGTCTCCTGTACTTTGTAATAGTCAAGTTGGGTACTTCTATCGCACTTACTTTGTCCCACAAAAATAGCAATGTACTTTTAAAGAATTTATGATTATCGACGCCTCTCCCCACCCCTACCAACATATACCACCCCTGTAGCCCCTGCAAACTCCCACCCCTACACCTCATGGCCATGCCTACACCTGAGATCATGAGGGACTGTGCAGCCCCCTTCTTGGACTGGGACACCTTCTGCGCGGGAACATCCACACTTCTTCTTATTATTCTTCGCTAAGACTGCACTTCTAGTAGACTCCAGACGGACCGAGTAAACAGAATACACACCGCGACACACGGATATGGTCTCAAACCTGAGATGCTGTAGTGATTACACGCACATTTACACACACTCTCACTTCCCAGAGTTTGATATAAGTTCTGGTGACTTGGATGAATGGCATGTAGTAATATGACCGATACATAGTTTGCATGGGGCAATGCCACGATAAATACACCAAGATTGAATCAATGGACTGTGGTACATGTTAAATGCGCTGAAAGGACCCCAAATACCTTATAGGCCCACACTGGCACACACCAATTGAACACACTGCCCGAGTCAATATTCCGATCAAAACAAGCGTTGTATATGCTAATCTGCCAAGACATCTTTGGGGAGTAATTTAGGGTTGAGAGGGTTGATATGAGCTCCAGCAATGCATCGTTACTAGATGTATTTGGTGGCGAAAACAAACGGAATTATGAACTTTGAGTGAACCAACAGTTGTAAAATATTTACATCAAACAACGTACTCAACTGAACGTCGAAACCAGCTAACGTCACAACTAAACAGCAACAGAAAGGGGAGAAAACAAGAACGATAATAGTTATCCATTCTGCACAGGATGCTCTAATATAGAGTACATCATTGGAGCATTTGTGTGACAAGCTTACATTGGACAAACATTATGCCATCATATGGATTACTAAACTAAGGCAAATCCGACGGGCTCGATACTACATTATACACACAAATGAATTTTTAAAATAACTGTATCAATTACAAAGGTTGGGAATCAAAGTACCGGTATTAATACATGGGTATTTTGCGAATACACGTGTATTTATAGAAGATCCCTTTATAAGAAGCAGAAAATGTCATGTATTGGTCCCAGTGATCTTTTCTTTTCACCTGTAAAAAACAAATATATATATATATAAGACTAACGATCGTCTGGGACAAATGACTAGTGTTCAATACATTCTCGACTCTCAGTTCTGTATTCTATAAAAAAAATAATCAAATCCGCCAAATTACATACCTCAAACAAAAATATAACCTCCATTTTCGCATTGCATACAAAGGCATTTCGGCAAAACAAAATTAGTCCATTTGGAATCGAAACTCAGTTGAATATGGCAGCGACCTATCCACTTCTCATTTTTTTCACAGCTCAACTTTTCCGACAACAGTCTCACAATTCATATCACACAATCACGCTTCTTATACAATAAGCATTCCTTCCAGCTTAGTGACCATAACTCACTCTCTTTTTGCATATATACCCCTTCCATAATAAAGCCCCCCCCCTCCCCCACATCACCACATATTACTCCGTGATCGCTTCACTTTGGGCACCGTGTGACTCTCCTCGTCCTCGCTCAGCCGACGCTTCAGCAGGAACTTGGGGATGGAACTGTTCTGGAAGTTAAACACGATCTCTTCGTCCGCCTTCTCCTCAAAGGGCGACAGAAAGTTAGTGGCGCCACCTGCCTGGACGCTGGATGAAGAGTCGGAGGTGCTGCCCTCTGGTGAGACGTGATTTTTCGTAATGCGTTTCTGCGTGTAGAAGAGAATGTATGCCTGTGCCTTGAGCACCTCCGTCATGCTCGAGAGCTGGACGCGAGCGTCATTGCAGTGAACCCAAGAGTCTGAAAAATGAGTATTTATGAAGACTTAAAACAGACTAAAGGCATAGACTAACAGCAGTAACGATTAAGAAATACAATCGACAAGGAGAGTTTTAAAAATAGTGTGTATTTAGAAGGGTTTGAGTTTTTAAAATAGTGTGTATTTAGAAGGGTTTCATTGTCCACATACCGTGATGATTAGCCGAAAGAAAATCATGAGGAACAGTCTTTAACAGGTGCAGGATATAAATGCATATCTCTAACGAAGAATCGTAAAAACATCTTGAAAGAATCTGTTAAATCAAGTTGGGGAAACAGTTAACTTATATCGAAACGATTCCTTTAGAATCGGGTATTGGTATGTGTGTTCATTCCCTTTCCGCTTGCTGTGATAAAAAAAAATCCGCAATATCAACATTTTGCAGCTACAATCATTTGCATTCAACTTAATTTTTACGTGGCTGATACAGATCGTAACTTTTTAAAAACAATATTGTGGACTCTTATACCGGTCTTCACATAATAACAAATCGGTTTATCTCTAGATAACGCAGTAGATATCAAACTACACATGGGTAACGTGTCCTATCTTCTGTGACTATACTGACCGGCTTCGCGGTGGTAGCAGAAGGTGGTGTAATGACCGGAACCGAAACCTCGGCCGTGGTGGATGACGACGGCCGACAGCTCGTAGTCGAAGGAAAGCGCGTCCACGTCGCCGTGACAGTAGGGCGCCATGTCTAATTCCTGCTCAAACTGCACGTGAGACGTGATCTTCCCGCGATTATTACGCCCGCCCCACCTGGAGCACCAAATCACAATCAATATGGGAATTAGTGCCAATGGGAGTTGGCGGGTGACCTTTCTCCATGGAAGGTACAGGTTTATTACAAGGTTTCATTGCCTTGGGAATCTATGATCATAATATGTGATATCATCTGTTGTCATTATCTATAATTAAGTAGATATTATCATAGAGAGGCAGCTTCGTATAATAGGTAGTGGTTGAGCGATTTTTATGTGTTCTCTCTTTTTCTAAAACAAATGAGAAAGAATTGCAAAAGGAGTTTCAAAGGAAGGTCCATTGCCAGGGCTATCTTTGCATTAAGTTCATTTGACGATTACAGACTCACCAGCAGCAAATAGAGATAAATGGAGATAGGAATAATATATATTAGGCATGGGATTTAAAATGACTTAAAAATCCAAAAAAAAAGATTTTCCGGGGTTTCGGGATCTATTTTAATTGAATTTCTGGCCTCAGCTGAAATGGCCTTTCCATTATGTTATCTTATCTTCTCCTCGGATTTATATTGATCTCAAGAATGCTATTTGGTACGTCAAACATCCTGAAATCCAAAAAAAATCCCGTAACTGATACATGCATCAAGGATGCTAATGAGGTTTTGAGAAAAAAAATAGAGAAACTATTTTAGGTTGTTCACTTTAAACTTACATGAATCTTTTCAGATGTAGTCGGAGCACAGCAGGTAGTTTTTTGATGAGCAATTGTTTCTCTGCCTCCGTTCGTACTGTGGGTCTCGCTGCAACAGATCTCCGCCTCTCTGAATAACACAAGAACCTTATTTAAACAATATCTAAAATATGATTCATTTCTTTATTAAAATACAGTAGAACCCCGCGTGATTTGCAGAAGACATGTAATACGCAATTCAGTACCATATAACTAGTCCGAGAGGCTCTGACTGTTTAGCGGTGCTGCAGACAGTCAGAGAGCACACCTTCCGCGGGGTTTTACTATATTGATTAACATAACACAAGTCTTTTGATTCACGGACGGTTTTCGGTACAAGAAGATCTAAACACTCGTTCGGTATGAAGTTAATGGTAACATCCATAACTGTATCTTGTCTCCTTGAAAATAGGTTTAGTTAAAACAATTTGATCGGCTTCATGCTTCTAATCTACGCGTCTTTGGTCGTAAAAATGAATATGACTTACAATGGTAAAGTACTTACTATTGCATTCTTCACATGCGTAGATTTGTCCATCTAATTTTTCTGTTTCTGTGAATTCTCGCAGCATCTCTGTATAAAGAAAAAGTTAAAATATTTATTCATATTGTTTGTATTTCGCTGGTCAATATCGTAACTATTAGCTTCAACTCAGAATCATCCAGACAACTTTTCATTGTGCCAATTAAAGGTTACCCAGATGGACACAACCCTAACCAGCCAGAGAAACAGGCACGCCAATTGTTGAGCACGGGAAAATGCGCTCATATACGTCACCTAGAGGTTAGAAAGGTCACACATACACTTCCAGCTTACTGCAAAAGATCTAATCCTTTACTATCTATGTGCCGACAATAATGGCCTAGTAAAATGATCAGGGGTCCAGTATCTAGCCTTACCATTTCCCCTTTCCAACTAATGACTTGGTTCCTAAAAATTTGAATTTTTGTTTAGTCATTTTGTAGACAAAGGATTCATTATGTCAATCCTGAAACTAAATAATAAACACTTAGTTATGAATACGCTAATCTGCTACTTGTAAAGGTAACTATTAGATGATAAATATTGATTAATGTGGTATTTACATATTCAAATCTGATGAGACAGACCTAACTGTACTGTATTCAGACTGGCAAATCTGTTGGGACAGACCTGGTATTCAAACCCATTTGACCCAAACCTAAAAAGAAACAGTTCTACTCCCATCCACTTATTCATAACACTCTGGGCCTGAAGCCTCTCTACATTAAGTCATGACATAATAGCCCCACCTGCCCCTCTCCCACTACCAATCCCTATCTACCTCTACTGAGCAGGTATGTGCACTCGAGAGCCTATTTGTTCTAGTTCACTTCTCTGTTACCACTATAACTTCACACTGCATGTACATTTCAGACTACTAGCTCTGATGGGACAGACTTGGCTGTGTAGTATTGGCACTTCCATAACTGATGGAACAGACCATTCTCTATGGCGTCATATCTGATTGGACAGACTTGACTGCATAGCATTCATGCAATAGCTGGTTGCCACCTGCTTCCACATGTAGATTTCTATACCATAATAAATGTTCCTGTTGATGATACTTGGGAACAACTTTTAAATACATTCTCTAGGTTTATTGAAACATTCTTGAAATTTTGAAACACAAGTGGCTTACTGATTGATAATTTCTTATGATATTCTTTTATGATATTATCAACAATATTAACTCACCTTCAAGATGGCAACTGTTCTTTTTGGCACCTGCCGCTCCCGTGGCTTGGTATCTCTTCGGGAACTCTAAGGATAGGTCCATGAAGGGCTCGTACGTCTGAGATTCGTGGCTGCACCGCCGACACCGCACCTGCAAGTACAAGGTGGCATGATATAGCGTGTAGATTTGGCATTTTATTATGAAGCATATGTTTAAAACTTGGAAATCATCGGTTCGGGTTTCAAAAGGAAAATTGACATCAAATTTCAGTTTCCTTATTCACATTGCACTGATTGCATATTATAAATCATTATGAAATGCTGGAAGAATGAACTGTAGGCTGTGATATCATGCATGTATTTTTTAATTATCATTAGATGCAGCAGTTTGTTGTAATTATCTGACCAAATTTGGTTCTACAATACTGTATTCAGCAAAAGAAAAAAAGACGAGTCATGTGTTTTCTTTCACATAAGTGGAATGCTTTAGCCCAATGGTGACTATACGATGCAGCTCCTCAGGACTAAGTCCTTTTGTCATAAGTTTGTCCTAGACGAAGTTGCACGGGGTCTAGAGTATCACAGCAGGATATCGAAGAGGGGGTGGTTGGAGTAAGTTAGCCAATTCAGTGCACACTGGGCGACAGAGATAGGATTTCCTCTGGGACAACTGACCTTCACCTTGTCTCCAGCTATTGCCTAAATCGGTCTCCAGGGCTTAATGGGCGAGGAACCTCAAAAATGTGAGTGTCATACCAGTTTCGCCCCACCGACGGACTAATTGTAGGCCGATATTGGCCCACGCCACGGGCGTATTTCTAAAACTCCGCTGTCTGAGACAAATCTAATCGACTTATCGCAAGGGCTTAGTGGTCATATACAAAAATGATCTTGCTTTGATTTGAGCTTTGTTGTAAATATGTTGTAAATATCTTACAAAGATCAGCATGCAAGGCACTAGTTAGGGTCTATTCATCTTACGTTACTGGTAACATCCAAAGACTGTATCCATGTAGACTCACCTCACTGACGAGTTTGCCTTGGAAGAGGTTGGAGATAAAGTTGGTGGAGGCCGTGACAAGGCTGGACTGTGGCAAGGAGGACGGTGCCCCAGGAACGCCTCGCGTTAATTCCGTCTGCACCTTGTCAATGAACTCACTGCCAGAAGACGAAGTTAGAGGACAAAGTCAAATCAGATACACAGAGCAACTGGGTGAAATAGCTAATATTATAGCAGACATCAACACAACATTTATTTCTTTAAATTGATGAAGATAGACGTACAAACTCCGCTTCAAGGAATTCAAGACAGACAAAAATATAACATTTGAGACGCCCACTTCGAGCTTCTATATTGGAAAAAGCGCCAACGTTTCGGATGTGCCTCCTTCTCCAGGGCAAAAATACATTCGGTAGAAAAATCAATCATTTCAATAGACGCTTCGAAGCGATGAGAATATAACCAATTTATATCCGAACCCATTGTAGCTTTCAGAAAATGACCAAGTGTGATAATATGATTAACGTAAAAGCCATAACTGTCAATAGTATTTCCCTATATCAAACTTGTATGTATATGCCAGGCCTTTCTGCTAGCTTAATGTGACCCCTGTTTCACATATTAGTCATTTCTAATGTCTTGTTGTTAAATATTCCCTGATTTTGTGATTTTCTTTTCTATAACTGTAAAAACCAATTCAGATCTGTACTAGGCAGATCTTAGTATACAAATTGTACTGACCAGAGAAATTCCTGTGCGTCCTGTTGCGTGTATCCCTTAAAGAAGGGGATAATATTCCACACGGCGTACAGCATCTTGTGGGGGCTGACTACGGCCCACTTGCCTGACCACATGACCCGGAACAGGGCATGTAGCTCCTCGCACAGCGTGCTGCGATAGTAAGGAAATGAGACCGTCAGTAACACACTTCATACTGCGCATATGTAACCCACGATTACGGCATGGAAATGCCTGATGGCATTTGAATAGCAAATTATGGAAACTATTATTAACAGGGATGTTAGCATCCCTCGGAAAAATTCCCTGAAGTCATTTGCGACTCCCCTCCCCCCCCCCCCCCCCACATCTTCTGAAAAAAAATTAAAGACTTGAGCAAGTCTAGAGAGGGGCATATAGAGTGCCTCCTGCACCCGCCGGGTAGGTCGGGTAGCATGCCTGTGGTTAGATTGACCTCATTACTGCACCCCCACTCAATCTCAGGGTGAACAATGATGTGTGTGTTGTTAACTTACACTCCCCCTACACATTCTAGGTTCTGATACGATTGGAGAGTCTCAGGGGGGTTCAGGGAGTCACTGATATCCTATGGCAGTTTAACACACAGGCAGTCTGCATTCAGGGAGACCCCCGGACTCTGCAAGGCCCTTGGGCCCACAGGGGACCACCAGTCTGGGTGACTGTAACCGGCGCCGTGTGTGCGCCTCCCTGCTGCCGGCCGCTAGCGGGTACCACTGCCGGCTGCGAAGTACCCGCTAGCGGCCGCCTACACACCACAGTTCAGTGCAAATTTTGGATATGTGTATAGGTGAAGATAATCCCTGAAATCCTGAAATCCCCTGAGAACTGGCATCCCTGTATTAATAAAACACTGTGGAAATTACTTCCGCACACATTATAGGCAGCAAATCCAAAATTCCATGCAACATATTTACAAATAACTTGATTATTCTTTAGCGATCTCTTGCACATCGATTGTCACGAGGACACTTTGTTCAGAATTATATCAATAGTTGCATCTATACCGGGAATCATGCAACTAATTGTGCTATACTCATTCCATACGAAAACATATTTCGGACTGGGTATAGTTCTTGGAAGTAGTTCTGTTCACCACTACAGTATTAGAGATTCAGATGAGAATGAAAGTTGTCATCAAAATGAAGTTTACAGTATTGTATCACATTAAAAAACTTACAGATAGCACAGATAAGTGTTTTCTGTTTGTTTGTATCTCATCAAGGTTTTACAAACTAGTAGAAAACACATACAAGTAGTATATGGAGACATGGTTAGTGTTCCTGAATGGAATCTGTTCAGAGATATTTTGGTCGGAAATATTAACTGAGATCGAAGAAAGAGGTGAATATTTCCGACGATAATATCGAGGATCATATGGAATTCAGTTACACACACTGTGTCTCCTTATTATTATACACCTGGAAATCACACAAAAAAATACCGCCTTTTTTCATCATCTCAGAGGGTAGTATTATTTATAGTCCGTTGCACTGTGACGAACGGAAACCGTACAGCTGGCCAGTTAATGTGAGACATTCGGGCACAGGTAGGCTATATAGTAATAACACTACTGCGCTGAGAGCCTACGGAGGACTAACGTTTATAGGGCCAGGGACTAGTGTTAGTATATCATACTCAGGGACGGTCATTCACAGTGATTTTTTTATCCATTTGATTACTTCACCATGTCTCAGAAATGATGCCTCAATGCATCACCCAGTCAGCCCTAGACGACGCCTCAAGGCATCACCCGGTGCGAATAAGTTAGAAAGAATGTAAGCATCCAACGAAAAAGAAATCGTAGTTCTTCGTGACAAATACAGTATCAGCATAACTTTTATTCATACAACCATGCTTACTATGTAGAATTGTCTTTGGCCAGGTCCTCTGAGCTTTTCGCCTTGAGTTGTTTTCTGTGTTGGGGACTCTGCATTGTTCCACCTCCGTTCAGCCCGCCTTTCTTTAGCCCGGGCCTGCCCGCACTGATATGCTGAGTAATGAAGCGCAATTTTCCCCGTTTATTAAGCCATTATTAAAGTGATCTGTGACTACATTCATTTGTTTATAATAGAGTACTACGGCATGTCTAGCGCATTCAATAGAAGTACTTTGTATAATTGAAAAATGAAGACGAAAATTACACAATATATTTCTATAAGAGACTTTGAGTAATATTTTCTTTTATTACTATCAAAATGACCACATATTTATTCACCGATTTTGAAATCAATGTTATATGTAGATAAAATCATACAAATGCTTAAACTTCCAAACAAAGAACGGTAAGAATTAGAGAGCACACCTTAAAGCACTCGATAGTGCTCTGTCGTAACAACATTTGCTGTGACTGCCGCGTCTCCCGCCTCTCTGTGGGTGTAGGACCGGTGCTGGCCGACGGCACGGGCGTCTCTGTGAGACTCTCCGACTCCTTAGACTCCGTATTCTTCATGGCCAGAAAATATTCCTTGAATTCATGCAAGTGGCTGAAATTTGCGAGGAAGGACCTGCTCAGAAACACAACAGAAGTGACTTAGCCTCGTCTCAGCCCTGACTAGTGTGCTCCCGGAGCCGGGGTTGGGGTTATGGGGAGGGGTATGTGAAAGGGAACAAAGCAAGAAGATGAGTATGTGCGAGTGTAGTAAGGAGTTCTCTAGTGAATAGAAAGTGTAATGTGAAAGGGACAGCACAGGGTATAGAGTATGAGCGTCCTGTCATGATTGCTTCTTCTATTATAAAATCCTAGTTGATTGGGAATAACCTGATTTGGAATGATTTAAATAAGTCAACGATATAACGTGTAATGTTTCGTAATAAAACTAATGCCGGAATTTCCCTCAATTTTCTTGTCGTGGGCAGTTGCTAAGTATCTACTTTTGAAGTTGTCCTTTCCACACTTTCGAGGCCTGTAAATAAATTTTGTCCACACTCACAGGCCTCTTAAGTTTAAGAGAAGATACAACTTTAAAAAGCTGATTTTCTCCAAAATCTTCCCTAAATGATCCCAACACTTTTTATCACTGAGCAGAGGAACTAGCAGCTCGATCTAATATACATGCGCTAAGTCCCAGTTTTACTCTTTTGGCTGAAAATGGCCCCCGAACACACCCCGTGTATTTTCAACAAGGACACCAAATCCCAAGCAAAGATAGAGCGCCCCTGTAAATAAATGAGTACTACCCTAGCCACCCTTACTGAGGGAGCTCGCATTCCCATTACTTCACTGAGGAGTAGGTTTGTGGTTTAACGTCCAAAAAGGGATATATGGAACAATAAAGCCTTAAGGTTTTCATTTTGTAGACCTATTTCATTCAATTCCTTTCAATTTCAAAAACCCGGTTATATCTTTCTTTGGAATAGTCTTGAACAATATTTCCATGTTGTTACAGTGAGGAAGGTGAAAGTACTGCAATTTGGCGTGTGCTCAACTATTACTTAATGTCAAATGGGTTCTTCTGTAAGGTTAGGCCTGTCCTACAGATCGTTTGCGGTCATTCGGCATTATGAATTAACACTTCCTCAACCAAAGATTAAGTATATATATAGAGTTTCCTTCTTTTACTTTTGGAAATTATTATAATGATTGTGCAACAAGATGAAGTTTTTAGAATAATCCAGAATATGCAATGACAAGCGACAGAGAAAGCAGAATGTATAAGTGGAGAGGATGGCAAGGCAACAGAACTGGTATTAAGTGGGATACATACACAAAATGGAAAGCAAAATAAACATAATTGAACAATTATGATATAACGTGTCAATATCTATCTAGCATTAAAAGATATAGTGTCAGTCTCAACAGAAAAGCAATTGCAATTGATTTGAGATAGTAATGGTGCCATTTGATCTCATCCTAAATGTTAACAAAATATTGCTATATTTGTCAAGAGCCGTTTTACACAAAAAAAAAGCCCCACAAGAATCATCAAACAATTCAAACACAGATTGACGCTAAGATATATAACTAGAAGATTGATTACACATTAATATCATGATGATAATATTTAACGGCAGATTCCGCTGTTATTTTCTGTAAGTATTTCTTTAGTTCTAAGAGCTCGTGTTGTTGATATTTAAAAACTTAGTATAATCAAACCATTCTGAGGTCAGTTACGTTTTCCCTCGTCATAGTGAAATAGTAAATAGGCTGAGAACAACATGCACAAATTACAGAGAGTATGAGGAATGATAGACGTGGCAAGTTTACAAAAGCAGAAGTTAGAACCAAAGTACACAGAGAGCAGGAATTCATCCTATAACTTCGCCTGAATTATCATATGATGTGGTGTGCTTGCTGATTTTGTTTATTTGTTTACTTAAAGTCCTATTCGATCCTGGGGTATAGATAGACCATCCAAAGTTTCACATTTTCACTGTAGTGGACCTAATTTAGTCTAAAAACATTCTTTGTGAGATAAGTGTGTGGACAGCACTGAACAGCTGAAGTAATTTGTTGCGCATAGCTGATGTACTCTATGAAGTGCAGTTTACAAACCACCTTCAGTAGCCAATTTGTGATTTAAAACATCTTTAGATATATTCAACTATTTTTCTCTCCTTCATTTTGTCATTTAAATTGATCGTAAGATCGTTTTTCTTACATCTATGAGTGACCTGATAAGTATTGGGCTGGTCATACGACGAAGACATGTCAGATGTTCTAGAAAATTCTAAACGGCACGCGTTAAGGCTCTGGTCTGAACACAAATTGTCGACACTAGATTACCAAAACTCAAACGTATAACTCTAAACGTAAACAAGCAGAAAACTGTTAATCTAACTATGGTCATTAGGCTGACAATGACAGGCGTGACAACGAGTGAAAACGAGTGCTAGCAGCATTTTTAAGTGTTAACATTAGATGGCTCGTTAAAATGGGAGCACCTCATTGTTCCCTTAACTATTGATCGTATCTAAGTACTCATCATTGCATTCTTAACATCAGAATGATTCGTAAGCTTTAACACTAATTTTCATTTGGCTAGAATGTCACGTCCCTTAGAATACAAACCATCGCAAATCGTTAGAATTATAGTTTGGAAACCCCCGAGAAAATTTCATAAAGCTTTAATAGCAACAGTATCTAGTAATCCATCATAACCGATTACTATGAACCTCATGAAAAATATTTCCAATGCATCAGCAATTGCATACTTATGGTATCTTACTACATCCAAAACCCAATTACGATATCATTTTAATCAAAATAATAAAACACCTTAAAGAATATAATTCATCGCTTCATCACCACAAACATTACACAGAAGACCAACCTGAGGACTTGGAGCACAGAGTTCATATAGCACGTGTTGCCGAGGTTTCGTAGTCCCGTGACGCCAGGGATGACGGGGCGTTTCCGGAGGGTGGCCGCTAGGGGCGTTGTGTGCTTACGTGGGGACGGAGGTAGAGTCTTCTTGGAGCTACTGGAGGGCGTGCTGGAAGGGGTGCAGGGCGGTTTGGGTGGCGGTTTGATGAGTGGCTTCGTCTTGCCTCGCCACTTGTTGAACATGCTCGCTAACAAGTAATACCTGAAACAGCCACATAGATGTTGAGATGAATTTCGCCGCCTGTCAAGTATTCTATTCTCCCGTGATTCCTGGATCTTTACTGCACAGTAATGGGACTTGAAATGCTGATCATCGTACATCTTAGGTTAGAATTTTTTTTTGTGACGATGACAGCGTCATCGTTTTCACTTGAAAAAGACATTCACACGGTAGCATTTGTGGTGGACAGTCAGGCTTTGCCTCGTACCCTCAATTACATCTTAGGTTAGATTAGGATCAGATTTTCATAATGTATACGGCATAACTGACACCTCGCTGTTTATAGGAAATAAAACTAACAAATAGCTCATTTTATTACTTCTAGGATGATTTAAGTACAGTATGTAAGAAAAATAATTTCACCTCCTGAATTTCAACGCTGTGAACTGTCGATCTTGATTTTGAAGTTTTCTTTCGTCTTGCCATCTGGAGTGAAAATCAGTAGTTGACATTTTACGTAAGGACCCCATTAGGTTCAAATGAAACGAATGGTATGACCAACAGGAGTCATGTCAAGTATTTTACCAGTGACAATTACAGTTATATTGTGCAATCATCATCCAACACGACTGATTGAATGACACTCTTTTTCTATAAATTCAATGTCGGATAGCATGGCATTACTATGTCTATGGTGGCCTGCCTGTGTTTCACCAGTGAACGCTCTAATAATACAGCATTGATATTAATCTTGAGATCGCGATTCGCGTCCAATACACCATTACAACGACTTTTCTGCCACTTTTTTTACCGCTACCGGCAAGTCTCAACTCACTTCCGGTTTGTTTATTGTAACCGATATAATTCTAATGTTATCTAGAAAATATAAATATTTCTCCCATTTAGATCACAGAATTGATTCATTACATTTTAACTTGTTCATCTTTTTCTATGTATGCCTGTAATGGGAGTAACCAGAGATAGTCTGGAATTGCCAGTTGTTACGTGAATTTACTCACTTCTTCTCGTAGCCTGGGTAGGACAGCGACCGTAAGACACGTTTTCCGCGAGACTCAAAGTCACTAAAGGTGTGCGTGGCTATTGCACTGAGCGCACTCCGTAAGATCTTAATATCACCTGCTGCGTTGTCATTCAAAATGTATTCATCACATACGTAGCTGGAAGGAAATTGGTAGTAAGTATAGATTATTTGAATAGTCACATGCTTTTCAAGTCATATAACAGATTTATCATACACATTATAAAGACCAATCATGACAATTTCATTGCTGATCTTGTATTGGAAATAATTCTAATTATATGAAGCAAACTATACAAACATTATGGCAGACATAAGTATATCCCTCAGTGAATGTTGTAATAATAATTTTAGAAGGCTGAGGTTGTAAGAGGTAGTGGGCTGCTAGTCTTAAACTCTTTTGATTCATTACATTTATTTTCGTACCTTCTACAGCTATGTTTCATTACAACAATTTAAACATTGAAATAGTTGAGTTGGATCTCACCAGTAGACATATTTGTCGTTGACTTCTATTGCCAATGGATGCTGCAATAGTGATTGAACAATATTTGTATGGCAAACCCTGACTCTCATAATTCCAGTGGCCGAATATACGGATGATCAAAGAAATCACAATATAAGATACAGTATGAGAGTGAATGGAATGTCCAAAAACAAAATTTTATACGGAAAGTGAATTTTCTTTAATACGAGGTTGAGAATAGCACACTGTCGGTCATATGTTTGTCATTTGATTGTTTGATTAATGGTAATAATTGTTGTATATAATTTTTCATAGAAACACACTTTGTGTAAGATGACAGCAAATACACCAAATGATATATTGATACCGAATAAATAATGGTCGTGCAACGTAGCACAAACAGTTAGCAAGAAAGTATCATCATTTGGTTAGATAATGGATGGTTATAACTTGATGCTCCTGAACATGATGAATATATGAATATTCTATATCGATTAGAGTGTCTATATGTAAGGTAATAATGGGTATGAAAATTTTAATTGCCTTGGCGGAGCGACCACACCATAGTAATGAAATAGAACTGTTTGTAAGGGAATACAATGAGAACTAATTAAGTTAGTGGTCAGAGACTACAAGAGAAGTGAAGAAACACGAGTAGTAGTATATAAAAGGTAAGATTACTTTCTGTATGGTAAAAATCTAAATATTGAGTATGAATTGCAACTTGCATCTTGTAAGAAAATTATTGATACCGGAATTTGTATATGAACTATGATAAATCGAGTGATACTTGATAGAACTGTTTGTACTTCATGCTCTTTGTAACATAGTCGTGCGACTTTTACTTTGAAAAACACCTATAGGGGAAATAAATGGTCGATTAATAAATTCATTAGAAAAAAGAAATGCACTTGTCTAGATATTTTCTGATTATGATGTTAGTGATAGACAAAAAATTCCCTGGCATAATACTGAAACCAATCTATATTATAAGGAATATCTAACATTGATTTTAGAATACAATTGTATTTCAGTAATAAACTGTATAGGCTGAATCTTATAGACTTTTCAGGGGTTTAACCCTTTAGAAAACAACCATACCTTTGATTCTTGGAAGTGTTTGAGTGCATGTTCTTCGTTGTATCGTCCGCAGGCGACGTTGGAGCAGCTTAGGCAAGCCTGTTGAAATAAATATGTTATTAAGATAATTTATACTAACAGGAAATGTTAAAATGTTCATATTTGAAAATATACTGTTTTCATATTTGAAAATATATTGTCATCCATAGCACGAGGATATGTTATGTTATGGATTTAGTTAAACGTCTATGGACACATTTTAGAGTCTGACCTAACTCATGGTTGCACAACTGTAAGCAATCTGTATCAGTGTGCAAGTCCGAATAGCATATGTGCTTCATCACACTTACTACCTGTATCACAAGAAATGACTCAGAGATTGTTTTCTCCTCATAAGGAATTGCGTTATAACTACAGATAATCGCATAGGTATTCGTTCAAATCGTTTTTATTGCTTAGCATGTAAGAGGTGTGACAAACGATATGTGGGCCAGATCCAAACCGATTAATAGACCAGTTTCAGAAAAATTTCAATCACAGTCAATGGTACGGATACAGATATGAGCTGAGTACAATCTGCTGAGTACAATCTGCTGAGTACAATCTGCATCTAATCTTCCATCCCAGATCGTTTTCTGAGGTAAACCCAACCTCCAGCTCCCACCTCATAAACCATCTTTTCCATGCATATGGTTATACGTATGTATACAGAAGCCGCCACAAGCTACTCACCCAGACGCTCTCTGTAGTCCCACAGAACGAGCAGAGCCATTTCTGTGGGTTGAGGATGGAGTGGTCGGCGGCCGGCGTCACCCGACTTACGTGACGACACCTGTCCATGCTGTTCCCCGGCCTGCTACTACCGGCTCTCCTCTACGACACGCCGGGCATCATCGCCCAATCTCTGCTCCACCGATCCAGCTGTTTGTAAGGATGACCGGGAGTGACGCGATGCGAGTTGTCGAAGGCTGCTGTTGAATGATGAATACAAGAAATGAAGAATTTAAATGCCCTCCTCCTTATTGTTAATACTATTTCAGAATCACCTGACGAATTAGCACAAAACGTCGTGTTCTCCTTATACCATACTCCAAACCACAACTGTGTCATCTCAGTTGTAAATTTAGCACTTTTGGAGAAGAGAAAAAAAAAGAAGAGAAGTGCCAAGATGTCTGTTTTTTGTGATTTACTCATCCTTTTTTCAGCATCTTTACTAGAATATGTACTTACAAATTACATCCATTTCTTGATATAACACATCAATGGTAATTCAATGGTGGTTGATACTACAGGCATAAATGCAAAAGATTATTCGGAAAAGAGATCCCTATCATATCATTTATTGATATTAGAAAGGGACAGCTGTTGGAAGCTTGTCAGGAAACCAGGGTAAACATGTACTGACTAGCTTCTGGTTATGGTCAGGAATATATATACCCTCCCTCCTTAACAAGGATTAAAAGTTGGCATAGCATTGCCATGATTTCGGTTTCAACAAGTAATAAGGGAGGGAGGGCGGGAGGAGAGAGAGGGAGGTGGAAGCCTGTTGCAATATATAAAAATACACTACTGTAACATAAATATCCAAGACGAACGCACCACCATACTTGGAGACAGAGTCTTGACCAATACAAAAATAGACTACTGTCGCCGGGTGCGGACCACATCTGACCAGAGCGGGACCCACCCGCTAGTAGGTATTCATTGAACCGCAACGGGTGTGCTGGTATCGGCGCCCGCACCCGGGGCCTGTTTAATAATCTAGGATCATACTTGTAGACCCTTTTCTGTACCTTGTACAAGGGTTGTCGTTTAGAAATAATCAAGTCTGTTAGCTAAGACAGTATTAGCCGTCTATAAGGTCGTCGATAAATATTGAATAAGGTTGACCCACATCGACCCACCCGCTAGTAGGTATTCATTGAACCGCAACGGGTGCTGACACCAGACGTGTTCGAGGGAATCAGGTCAAATAGGTCACCAGCCAACAAGACATAGTCAGAGGCTCAACGTAACATAAATATAAGGATCGAACGCACCTACGACCGAGCGAGGGAGGGAGGGAGGGAGGGAGGGAGGGAGGGGGAGGGAGGGGGGGAGGGAGGTGGAAGCCTGTTGCAATATATATAAATACACTGAACCGCAACAGGTGCCTATACAATATATAAAAATACACTACTGTTGCCGGGTGCGGACCGGTATCGAAGGTATAGAGGCTCTAATTATTCAGAAAACATTACTTTAATGTATTATAATGTAAGCCACAAAAACCGTTCCCCGTCTCCCCTAATATATTTCGGTCTTGACCTACGGGTCAAACCGAAATAATAATACTTTATTGTAGTAGCCGACACAATCTATGAACTTGTAAATCATAGGTTAATACGATGTTTAAATTGGCTTCTGAATCTCTGTCACTATCTATTTCAACTATATGGTTATCTGGAGAGACAAAATAAGTACTATATCCAGCTAGATGCTTTAAACAAATCTATTTTAATCACATAAAACTTATCTCTTGAAGTGCGTTTCTCTGCTTCCAGGCCATGACTTGCATAAGCACATAAGGACATAAGCTTGCCAAACATATCAAAATTATTATTTCAGTACAGACCTCACTCCCATAGCGTTTTTAAGGTAAAGGCGTCACACTATATTGTGTGCCAAACCCCAAATACGATATAAATATCATGTGTATTAAAGAAAGTTGATACTATGGCCAGGGAATACATTTTTTTCTAAATGTTCTGACGCATAGCATAAGATATACGTGTATACACTTGATGGATATTTATCTCTGAGTGCCACTTGACTTTCATTCTATGTGATACTGGTCTGTAAAGTTTGTCACGAGTTTGTTTGAACTTAGGGTTCTAATTTTATTCTTAACTTGGCAATTTATTGTCTACTTATAGACATTCTTGTTTTTCCCCAGCTTCATTGTCGTTGCTTTTTTTAATGTTTATTTCGTAACTTAACAACTGTTCTCCCAAAGAGTACACTTCGTGTCTCTCATTTCTAAAAGTGAGATCTATAGTCGATTCTAGATGATATATGCCATAGTGTAAAATTATGAACTAGGGAACTTCTACAATACATTTTGAGTGGACTGGTGTTTGTGGGATGGAGTTTCAAGGTTTCTTTTTAAATGATAAAGGAATCACTCTGTTGTAAATTAAAACGTAAAACACAACTGAAGAACCTGGGGAAAAAATTATGGGGTAGGAATTACTCGACAGTGGAGCCTTCTCATAGCGAAGGTCTATCATATTAAAACTCTCGTTTCACACAGCAAATGCAATTGTGAAGGCCCCTCACACTGAAAGTGCTTGCATAGTAGGTAGTTGGGTAATTTTGTCAGCCCATGATATTTTTAGAGGAACTAAGTTTTGAGAATTGTTTCTAGTACAGATTTTATGCCCTTTCATTCATTCTGGGTCCAAACTTGGGAATGTGTGGTGAATTCGATTTACTGCCTTAAATATGTTCTTTACTACAAATATAGGCATGTGACATCTAAATATGATTGTCGAATGGTCATTTTGCCATCATTTCCCCAACGATTCATGAAAAGTGTTGCCATAGGCCAAATGTCAGTTGCTATTGAGGCAAAATGTGGTGTAAGCAAATTTTAGTTTTTCATTATCAATAGGCAAATAACCCATAAAATAGCTGTATTGGTGAAGGGTAGGGGCCTACCTATTCCAATCACTTACCTTCACAGTCTTATAAGCGGTTGGCAAGACAATTAATTTTATTTCAATTTCATTAGTGGCTTGTAAAAGGTTATTTTGATTTGTTTGGTTGAAAAGAATAGAACTCCGCGTAAGCGGTCACCCTCCATTCCGGGCCAAATTGACCACTTACGCGGGTTGTTCACTTACGCAGGGTCAAAATAAACATGTAATAGAGGGGTCCATTCTGAGCAAAAGTGTCTGTTTACGCGGGGTGGCTGCTTACGCGGAGTGTCGGTTTAAGGCGGGGTTCTACTGTATAGGAAAATGGTTTGACTTTTACATCTAGTCAACCATCACAGGTCCTTTCCATACTTTCTTGACGTTCAGCTTTTCTCACTAATTTGCACCACAGGCGTGGTGATCAAGTATATGAGATGAATTTAGGTAGAAATCTCCCCTCTACAAAATTTACCGAGGTAAGGATTCTTTTACCTTCCAAACCACATAGACATGGTATGAGAAGCAGTAGATCTACCACTGCTGGAGATGAAAGAAAGGTGGCTGCAGTGGTTGGATTACTTGTCCAGTGCCCTATCGTCCTAGCTAACTCCCCACACCATGTCAATGGTGGTCAAAAGTAAAAATCAATGTCAGAATTGTATTCTCCAGTATATATTTGAATATTATCTTATACCATCATCGATGGGTTAAATTTGACCTGTTAAGATTAACTGGTAAAAAGGTGTATCATGTTCTTTTACTTTGGTATTCATCTATCGCTCAAACCCTTCTCAGCCTGGACTCATGCCTATGGGATGCAACGATGATTACGGCCCTAATTCTAATACAGCTCCACTACCAGGAATAGGAGGTCATGAACCCGCGAGCAGTGTAAGATCAAATGGTTGGCCCATGAGCACCACCTCAAACGTAACCCTTTAGAGGGACTTAACCAATAACGAACCCGACCTGTTTTAAATCTTCCCAACTCAAATATCTTATCAATACAACTGCAGATAAATACATGTACTACACTTTAATAGTAGGGCAAATGTTATATTGGCTTCAATTTTGGTCTTCTAGGGGGGAGAAACGAACAGAAACCCCTATCCCTTACTCTAACATTGACCTTAAACCTATCAGAGCTGACTGACAGATGATTTCTCTTTAGCCTTAAACCTGACTGGACTTATTTTTCAGATACGCTGGTTTTGTCATCTATAACTAGGCAGACCTTTCCTTTTAGGGAATAGGATCTATTGAAAAATATGTAACTGCGGGTTTTAATTATATGCAGTGACAACATTGAAAGCTAGCAATTAGTACCTAACAAACGGGTATTCTTATTCTATAAATCATACAAAGCTGAAACTCCAACAAAAAAAGTTACCAAACGTGAGATACATGTTTCATTGAACATTGTTGAAAGTAATTGAGAAGAACAACCTAGCTATCATTATATACACGAATTTATTATTAGCTTCGTGTAAAGACCATTTTACAGTGAATGCCCCACTTCACAACACACACCGTATAGGGAGCAGTGGTAAGTTAGGTCTATCAAAAGTACGAGCACGAAAACAAATTATATCAGATCTGTATTGATTCGTCTTTTCGATTCAGGTGATCATATATAATATATAATAACTGAGAATCAATAATAGAAATCCCATCAGCTTAGCGTTTTGCTGTTGCTGGTTTTCTTCGGGTTCTTAGTAAGCGGGTAACTAACGCTAAAAGTTTTATGAGACGTCCAATTCAACTCTAATTTACTATCTGCCACCGCCTCATCGCACGAATTTGACTTGCAAACAAATTTGTAAAAATATGTGACAAATAAATAGCAAATACTTTTAGTTTTACAATAATGCATGGCAATGAAAATGGCTCAAAAATAGGGGTAGCAAAAGATACCACAAATAAAAACATTTCCTTGGTAAACGATTTGCTATGATTTACAGTGAAATACAACGACTAGATCTAGAGCTTTTAACTTTGAGGAGGGGAGGGGGCGTGCCCTTACCATGGCTGGCTCAGAAGTGAGGCATATTTTGACGTGATATTCCACGTCATCAAAGTTAAAAGTACGGTCTCAATCTGACGCAAGCATTACGGTTATCCTCAGCATGTGCTAACGGTTGTGAATCAGACCCATTATACACTATTGTAGTACTTACTACTAGCAGTGTAGGGAGTGGGTGTGACTGCGTCGCGAAGCCATTACTTAACTTAGTGACCTGAACACTCACAGCCAGTTAACTTAAGTGGCATTGTCTCATCCCTTTGCTTTTCATACACTACATGAGGTCAAAGTCTACATAACTACATTATTTGAGGACAAACCAAAGTACACGGTTACAGTTCTCATCTGCCTATAGCTTTCATTTGTCCTAGTAGCAAAGACTAGTGACTCAATTTGGGGGTGATAGATGGTTCGACTTTCAAAAACATTCTTCAGGGCACGGGCGGCCGATAAGGATCCATATTTTATTAATTTCACAGGAATACCTACAGAGCGAGTCGACTGCAAGGCAGCTGTGCAGGATAATGGGAATATGATGTTTGATAATTCTCACAAATGCAGAATAACTCAGGGCAGGGCTGAAAGAAATGTGTTCTGCCCCTTAACAGGAATCGTAATTTCTCAAACAAAGATCAACACAAGATACTCAAAACGATAATAAGAAAAAGTGACAACAAATCACATGTCCACAGCTACGGACTAATGTGGGAACATGAAGAATTCCTCCTATAGTCATTACTATATTTCAAGATTCTTGCCTTATGGATTGTCTGAAGGTTATAGCGAGATATGAAGAGTGCAAACCTGTAAAATCACACGATATAGTTGATGTCTTCGTGTTATCGTCTTGCACCATGCATCGCCATATTTGTTCGGTTCATCCCACAAAGCAATGCGATTCATTCGCTTTTCCAACAGAACATAGATGGCGCCGGCGTACGTTTTGTGGCGCTACCTTGTGTCAATAAATCGAACAGCTGCCACCACCTCCCTGTAGGAATGAAGTAGTTTCGTCCAAAACATCCGATCATTCAAACTCCGCATGTTTTATGCTTTGTTTTGCAAATTGTTGACCTTAACTTATTTTAGAATTCAATGAATAGGCTAAATTTTATTTCCCAGTAACGTCTTTCCGTAAATGCAGATTAACGTTTGGTGTAAAACAATTTACGCGGCCACCCCTCGAATAAAGACCGGTTTCCATATAGACTAGTCCGGTGCGAATGTCAACATGGCCGACGCAGAAGAGAGCGCGGCCAACAACATGCAGTCCACAGACACGAAAGACGAGGTTTTCCTCAATGGCGAGGCCGATGCAGAAAGGACTGACACCATGCTAACCCCGGAATACGGTACAAGTGATGAGGGAGTTTTACCCCGTCGGAGTAGCCTCCTGAAGGATGCAAGTCGCCGGCAGCAGCAGCGCAAGAAGACCGTTTCCTTCAGTTCGATGCCCAATGAGAAAACAGTTGTAAATGGTAGGTAGCTCCGTCTGTCCCTTCGCTCTACATCACGTCCTTAATCGTACCACTGATAGGACTGACAGTCTTCGTGCTAATCGTGAGGGACATCTGAAGGCTTTATAATTAGGGGGAGAATAACATTAGTCTAATGTTGTTCATAAATACATGTGTGTGGCACGAAGCATCTGGCAACGCGAGCCGAGCGGTGCCCGGGCCAACGACCGCTGGCCACGCCTCGTCGGGATCAGCTGTGAGCGGCGCCCAACTCGGCCAAGTGTGATGTATCATTCTCCCTATAAAAATCTAACTGTACTTTCTTTATTCACATAGTCCATGTAAAGCCCAAACAACAATTTCAGTTATATAGCTGGACAGTATCAGAATATTTCCAGTCAATTATAATATTATTGATGCTAAGTTTCCAACGTTGCTCTGCCCCTCCTACCCTCCTAGTAGACCTGAAACCGTAGACCTTCTACACCTAGCAAACTGAATCAGAAATAGGTAGTAGTTCTAGTGATATCCATTGTGTGGGTGTTATTTATAGGCGTAGAATAATCGTGAAATGCTCAGATGTTAGAGCCGTACCCGGTTGTAGAGGGGTGAAGTACAAGATCATCAAATTTGAGTGTAGGGGTGAGATTCCTACCTAAAGTGCTGATCAATTCCACCAACATACAAGAGGTAGCAAGACTAGTCCCGATTTGGTTGTCTTGCTAAATCTTGCTAGGTCTTGAATAATCGTGTGCATATTTGCCACGATGTGTCTTGAGGTGTCGTGGTGGTGGAGCACCAGAAGAGACACGCAACACCGCGCTCTACATATTGTGACATAGGAGATATAACATATCCCGACACTGTAAAGTGGTGATTCCACCAACACACACGATACAGCAAGATTCGGCCCGATTTGGATGTCTTGATAGATCGGGCTAGGATTGAATCATCACATGCCTATTTGTCGCGATGTGTCTTGAGGTGTCGCGGTGGTGGAGCACCGAAATAGACACACAACATCGCGCGCTACATTTTGAGACAACGGAATCGCGACACAGTAAGACACTTCAAGATATACCATGGCAAATCCATCGTGTTGGTGGAACCGCCCTTTAATTCATCTCATAGATTCGGTCAAACCCAAAGTTAGCCTAATAGAACAGTTAAACTACCCAAACAAACAAAACATCAAAGTATGGTTAATGGTCGTCCTGACCCTTTTCCCACGTGACCCGGTTTTTCGAGCAAAATTGTGGTCGTCGTGACCCGAGGTGCTAGTCGCCGTGACCCTTTGATCGCTTGTAGAACTTGTAAACGATAATAATGATCTGTGATGATGGTAAAATGTATCACCATTTAAAGCCAATACCCACTGAACGATTTCGTTTCCACCGATTAACTCCCTGAATCGTCAGGGTTATTTAACTTGTCTCAGGCAAATATGTGCATCGCCTCGACTATTCCCACAACGTTTATGGCAGCCGTTAGCATGAGTTAATCGTAAGCAAATTCTGTCCACACTGGACGACAGACTGCGTAAATCGTGAGCGATTTAGGGCCACCGATAAAGGAACGAGTAATAAATCTCAGTATATGGGAGTTAAATCGGTGAGCTGGACTCAGTCTGTGTGTGGCATGGGCATTTCTGTTCACCCAGCGACTAATTAAGGGCCATAATTGGTAGGAACCAGGGGGGGTATTTCTTAAACTCCGTTGTCGGCGACAACGGGAAGGAACACATTCCTTAATTTATCGGTCCCGATTTTGGAACATTGGACTGCAATTTGTCGGCAACAAAGGTACATCGCCAGGGGGGGGATTTCCAAATCTTAGGCAAATTACTGTAGGGGGGTGTCACATTGGCCGACACATTTTCTAGGACTCGCCTGAGCTTACGGTTGTTCTTTTGTCGCCGAGAAAGGAACATTCATGTTCCGAAATCGTACAGTGTGTATTGGCTTTTAGCTTATGGTATTGATCTGTATTAATTTAATGTATTTATTACTGATGACATATTTGTGATATGATATTGATCTGTTTAAAAAAATGAAGAAAGCCGTAACAGGAATCAGCTGTTGATGGTTGATGGTTGTTTACTTGTCAGTTGCATCAATGACCAACAAATTGGGAAATGAACCCCAACAAATAAAAAAATACTCATGATAGATCTATTTATCAAAATTTGCCTTCAGAATTAACTATCAGAATTAACAAAATACCCAAAAATACTCATAATATCTATTGAATAGCTAATATTAACCCAATCGCGCCGGTGACTACTGCTAGAGGCCGGGCATATAGGCCTATTCTGAACATTTTGATCTCTGTATCATGTAACATGACACGTGATATTTAATACTATTTTCTATTTCGCCCGGAATATCAAATATGATGTTATATCTACATTCTCTGAAAGTTTCATGTTTATTGAACCATTATTTCCAATTTTATCATAAAAAACTAATGCCTCAAGGCATCACCTGGCGTGAATGGCTTAAAGAGGGTCCCACAGGGGGGGGGGGGGGGGGGTCCGATTTCCCAATTTCCCCAAAAGTAATAACACATTTCCCTAAAAGTATTTTCGAAATTTCCCCATTTCCCCAAAAGTATTTGGCCAATTTCCCTGTAAAGTGAAGAAGGGTCACCATGACCAGTCCTGGGTCACCACGACCAGGACACAGGGTCACCACAACCATGACACTGGGTCACCATGACCAGGAAGTAGGGTCATGGTGACTCTGGGTCACGGCGGAAAAGGGTCACGAGGTCTAGTCACCATAGTATGTATGCCAGTGTAACCAGCCCTGTCCACAACAATGGAGATGAGGGCGTGAACATTTTACCTAATGCCAATGATGCCCATGATGATATGACATATAAAAAAGTGTATGGAGAATTGGTCTATCTTTATCTATAATGGAATGGCACACTGTTTCTCGCGTGGTATACTGATATACTGTTTTTCCTGTCATGGTCAGAATATATACTGTATCGCGTATGTGCCTAATCTTATACACAGAGATGACAGTTTCCCACTTTTCCTTGGAAAGACTTGTTTTCATTTCCAGTTTATAGATTTATTTTCATTGTGTTTTCTCTGTTTCCTTGGTCTCTGTGAGATAGTAAATTCCACATAAAAAAAGTCATTTTTTATGCACCAACTAACATCCCTGTATACAGATGTCTTATAATCCCAGCCACAATTTAGGGGCTAATGCCCATTGCGCCGAATGCATATCGCTTAAATGTCCATTGCGATTAATGTCTACTGGGATCAATAGATTTGAATCTATTTTGTATGCATAGGAATGGGTGAATAACGACGATACCAGTATATAGTAAACATAGGAAATTCAGACAAAGTGACCCCTAGATATTGTAATGTCATTCCTAAGAACGTACAGTTGACTCCTGGGAACTGCGAGTTAATGTTACCTCGAGAACAGTAACGACATAAGCTCACTTCTAAATTTGCTTGGTTGATCAACTATTTACACCAGAAGTCTTATTAGATTATAGTAGATAAACAGTAGACTAACTTATTACGTGTTTGTCCGGGGCTAACTATATCAAAATCCATACAGCGAGCAACTTACCACACCTTTTACCAATGGAAATTGTGTCAGTCATTCGAGTCGATGTGCAAGTTGTTTGCCACGAAAAACTTATCCACTGATTGGTAAATAAAGTTGCTGACCTTTGGCGGATGACAGACTTCACGTTGATTCAAAATGCTTTTATTAATACGCTAATCAGCCTCATGATGTGCTCCTCACGTCTGGCTGGAGGCATGTTTTCTTGTCAAAAGATATATATGGATGCTTCCAATTTTCATGCTCAAGTTATCAGTCATGCATTAATGCAATGTTGCCTTTGATTTGAGAGAATATTAAATAGATTTGTAGTCATGTTCTACAGTTGCGGTTGTATTGTCAATATGTAAACTCTGCACACATTCGGACACAAGATTTAGCTAGTTGATAGGCTACAAATAGCTCAGTTAGATAGGCTACAAATAGCTCATTCCAACTGTTCGTATTTCCAGTTTCCCCTCAACTATTTAGCGCAGATATTTTCTGGAACCTTTCTGTGACGGTTTTAGCTGTCTGATGATTCTTCAGCATGGGTTGATTTTGTCGTGGATGCATTGGATCAGAGGTGTTAAAGGTAATCAGTAGGAGAGTGGAAACAGTGCAACGATATCCAAATCGCCAATTCTTTGCACGAATTTTTAGTGCTCGCATCACCCTTTCTTTAATTTCATATTCTAAGGAATCGTTCATTAAAACTGTCGGTCATTTTTTCGGCAAGTGGAAAAATAGTTCATAGGAGCCCCTGGGAAATGCTTAGCCAGTTTGCCACTCTGGACCCCTATCACTTCACACTCATACACACAGAGATTCCTGGACTGTGTCACCAAAGTAGAGTGCGCAGGTGATAAAGGCCAGTCAGACAACAATACCCTATGTATCAAATATTCATATGTTGAGCGATGACCGACAATGTAAATGTAATATCACAACTGGGGAACCTAACCATAGTCGCCCCTCCTTCCATCACCCCTTCCAGAATGTTTACACAATCATGGCACAGCCAGTGCATGGGTGAATTGAGTACAGGGATTGGTGATGCGATGGATGGGTTTTTGGCAGGAGTCTTTAAGGTCAGACTAGCTTTTGGTTATCCAGAATGTCTGCCTTATTCCAGGAAGTGTCACCCACAGCTGTAGTTCTATATTTGACATATAACCGAGACACATGCATAGACGTACATTTATATCTGAAAGGGAGAGATATATTTTCATAGATTATTAGCTATTTCTAATGATAGATCAAAGTACTGGTCCATCTCCTACTTTTATACAGGAAATTAATGACAGTAATATTTGTTGAATTTGTTTTCGGTATTGATTTCATAGTTAGGGAAGCATGAAATGGTTTAATCATTGTTAAATCTGTTTAGTGTCAAATTGAAAGCATTAGCCTCATCACCTGTTAACTGTCTAAATATAGCATTTGAATACCCTCTCAAAACAGAAACTAGTTGATCACAAAAAGTGATCAGGATTCATACAAGTCAGGTAGAAAAAAATATTTTCACAGTCAGGGAAAATTCAGGAAATTTTGATACTGGGAAAAGTCATGTCTATAGCATGCAATAACTGTACAATCTGTAACAGAAATGTCCTGGAAATCATCTAAAACATAGACTTATATAGTTTGAGATCATTTCTATACTTTACTTTGAAGCATCAACCAGTTGTGACGGGATGATGCCTTGATGCATCATTTTTCAAGATTTACAAAATCATTCTTTTTATGTAATTAAAAAACAAATAGTTAACATGAACTTTTCACTGACTGTAGATATGATATATTTAGGAGTTCTATTAAAGTGTGATAAAAAATATATTAAAGAGCCCTATCACTTGGAAAAGTAAGAGAATTATCGCAATCAGCCCGAAAAATCTAGCCCCTAGTGGTATTCACTGACTCTAATATCTGTCACTATGCCTGTATCGCAGCCACAAGCACAACCTTCATACTATCACAACTTTATAGGAATGTATATTTAGACTAATTAATCGGCCCTATGTCGCTGCTGAGTCAAACCGTCCGAAATAGTCAACTGGAGACGTAACAATGTATATGTGAAATTATTAGATAGATCAATATTTTAACATATAGATATGTTGTGTGGCAGATTTGTTCTTCTTTTTTAATGATATACAAACAGTTCTAACCGTAGTTAGATCTTCCACTGGGTGATGCAGTTCACAAACAGAGGAGTACATTCTTACATTTAACCACATTTAAGGGAAAGTATATGATGTACATAGTCAAGTTATGAGATGAGGGCGCCCTGCCCACATACCCACATGCTACACGTGTTATATAGACATGTGTTATATTAACAGAGATGCTCGCTGTTCAGCATCACACGTTAATCTTGAACTCCATTATAGCATTCGTCGCAGGTATGTCCGTGCACCCAATGCACTGCAGGACAGATCTAGTCAAGATCCTCGTCCCCCATCTCCCCACCTCTTCATAGCGTCCGTCTATCCTCCTACACTGTTGGTATGGCCATTATCCCACTGAACATCCACAGCTGTGGTCAATGGCCTGAGGGGATCGGGCGGTGGTGGAGGAGGTTGCTGAGCGACATGACGTGCTATGACATGCCGCTGCTCCCCGGCAACATATTATAGTAGACGCCAGTCACAAGAAACTAGCAAAGATTTCATAGACTGGGCCAATATGTGACGCAGATTAATCGAGAGAAAAAAACATATAATGCCACGAAAGCCATTTCATATCAAACTGCTGACTGATTACCAAGTCATATAAGGGTTTATGAACACTTGCCGTATGCGTATCATCAAACACTGGTGATTCAGTCATGGTGGAGTATAGGTCGATTGTCTAAAGTAGAGTACAGGTTGTTATCTATAAATCAATGGAAATATTTCAATCAAACGTTGCCAATGAACCTCTGAGAATGTGAGTCAATAACTGGAAACAAATTATACACATATTATCTGTAAATCACTAGATGTATTCTGTGATACCTGGCATAACATATATCCTATATAAAATATTGTCGGCTATACTTGTTAGAATATATGATTTGTGAGTCTGCTTTATAATCAAAGATAAACTAGATAGGGATTTTAACAGACTAAACAAATGGTGCCACCATGAAGCATTTTCTTATAGATAAGAGTGATAAGTTGGATTGTTGATGTGTCACTCCTTTTTATCTATCTATTTGTTGTTCATGGTATTTACAATCACGTTTATTTTCTGTTTAGAAAATTCAAAAAAAAATGAAGAAAGATTGAAAATTACTAGGCCTTCCCAGATAGATATTTTGTCACCAATGAATATTCCAGTACCTGACTGTTTCTAAAAACGCCACTGACGTAATGATCACCGTCTATGATTAGATCAACCCAAGGATAAGCACTCGAGGCTAAAAATATTTTTAAAAATCTCCAGTGGCAACCCGAAATAGTGGGCAACATAGGAACTGAGGTCTTCTGTCTACTAGAGTGAGTTGTCAACTATTCTGAGTGTTCACGGTACTAGCAGTCCTCTGTGAATAAATTATACAAATCGAAATACCCAAAGATCGGTTAGGATGAGGCGAAGAAGGGTGTCGACCGGTCAGGACAGAGCCTACTGCGATGGTGACAGTTGTAGGGTTGTCTGCAAACGTCATCAACTCTTACTGCCCTAGTGTAACGCCATATCAACATCGATCAAACTTGTTGATCGTTGATGTGGAGGTTACTTTGATATACCCATGACGGTTTACAGTAGCAAATCAGTTTTCCGGGTTAGGACTGATAAATATTATGCTGTTTTAGGTATATTTCCTGCTTTACAGGACAGAAGTGACTTGTACTAAAAGGTGGTTAAGGGAACAAGTAAAAGATCCCGCAAATGGCAATTTTTACTAATCAAACAAAAAATCAAGTTAATTAATTTATTTGAGAGGTTGCCACAAATTAAACATCTGCGAATAATTATGGGCTGACCTCGTCCCCGGGAAACCAATTAGTAATGAAAAACAATTTGACGAGGCTAGTAATGGTTTCTATGTAGGTGTGGTTCTGATATCAGTGCGTCTACGTCTTATGTAAATCTTTAACATTTAGTCCTGGAGGGGTATTTTGAGTCACAGATTCAGGGATCGTTTTCAGGCACAACAACATCACACGTTACAATACCGATTCTAACAACATTAGTACAATTGCCAGACATTTCAACTCGTTTTACTTCATGGGTCTATATTATGTTGAATGTTTTTTTCATTTTGAGTTATGCTTTATTCATTCTGTAGTTTTACAGTTCCTCCATGAATGTGGTGGTGTTACAACTGAGACTGGTAACCTTGTGAAAATACAAGATCGTTCAAAGAGAGATGTGGCATGATGATAGGATGATGAGTCAGTGACTTTATACTTTCATCTAGATAAACTCGAAAGGACGACACTTTTCTTTACGACAGGATTCATCCATGCTCACCCAGCGAGTGGTAAATCAAAGCATTTGAGGGACTTAGATGAATTCAATTGGATTCAGCTTCTCCACTAGAATACCTCTAACTAAATGTCAAAGATCCACATTAGACTATAGGAATGTGGCAGCCATGGACACCCGGGCAAGTTGACCCTGACATTCCAGCACTTTGAGTGCTACCCATTGGTCATCGTCCAGGCCTCCATATTGTTAAAGATATCGGGATTTTGGTCACAGTGCAGATTCTTGTCTTAATTTAACCTGATAACATTAGAATGCGATGTATGTTTAGGTATACATGTATTTCATATCTCAGTGCAATAGAAACCATAAGGTTGCTGTGTAGATCTTATGGATTAATATACCGTATCATATATATTTTTTTCTTAAACGCAGTTTTCACCGACACACGACCATCGAGGTGATTTCAATGTACCACTGCTGCAGTTAGTATTTGTGGTTCTCATTGTTTCAGCAGACTGACTAGACATTTTCGTGACAGCGTGGGGGAGGACTGTTTGAAGTAGGACTAATCTACTCTGAAAATGGATCGATCGCGTGCATGCCCAGTTTGTGATGCACCCAGTGCAAGGATAGTCTCTAATATACTACCACTACCACGGAGTCTCTGATTACAGGACCCGTCTTTAAACACCGTCCCTAGACAGAGATAGAAAGGTACATGGTTTGGTCAAACAGGTAGGTAATTGTGTCCTATAGTTCCTGAGCTGAACTTCTGTAAGTTTATATAGGGGTGGGGAAAGGGGCTGGTATGCAGGCAATATGGGGTGCAGGTGAT
Organism: Alentia gelatinosa; assembly: GCA_950022655.1. Taxonomy (NCBI): domain Eukaryota; kingdom Metazoa; phylum Annelida; class Polychaeta; order Phyllodocida; family Polynoidae; genus Alentia; species Alentia gelatinosa. The sequence goes on from OX465584.1 coordinate 34,987,424, forward strand.
CTGGAGTGCAGGTAGTAAGGGGATTTAGGTTGTTTAGGGTGCATGCAGTGTAAAGCCCAATGCCCATCTACCGATTTCGGAACATTCATGTACCTTTGTCGGCGACAAACGGACAGTAATTTGTCTCAGCCAAGGCATCCTAACGGAGTCGGCCGTAGTCGATAGATGTAGGACAGCTAGGCAAGGGTGAGCCACCGATTAGTAGACAGATTTGCTTAGGACTAATATCCATCACCCCATCTCCTCAATGTCCGCAGATCGAGCGAAGAGTTACGTAATTTGCCTGCGACAAGTTCACCGACTCCTATACGATTTCCAAACTAATCGCTCAACCCTGAATCGGTAGATGGGCATCAGGCTTTAGGTTCAGGTCGTGTGTGGTGTAGGCTGTGCGGACTGTCTGGTGCAGGTGATCTGGAGTGCAGACAGTAAGGGAGGCAGGCATTGTGGGGTGCAGGCAGTATGGGGCGGAGCCTATGTAATAAGGAGGTGCAGCGGGGTAGAGGTGCTGGTTTTAGGTGGTGTGGGGATGATGTGCTATGGGGCAGAGGTGATGTGGGGTGGAGTTTGTGTAGGATGTAGGCGGGGTGGGTGATGGTGCAGGATAGATTTCATTATGGACAGTGGTCGTGAAGGAAGGAAGTAGGGTTAGGAGAAGAGAAAGGGACAGGTTATAGGAACATGTCGCACAGGAAGCTAGGTTGGAGGAAGTGACGGAAGAGGGGAGGTGGTAGGAGAAGTGTCAAATGCGATGTAGAATGAGAGGTGGAGTCCGGAGTGAAAGGGGTGATGCGAGGAGCAAGAGGACAGGAAGGAGTGACCCAAGGAGGACTCAGGGGTGAAGGAGGGACAACATGAGGAGGTGAATGCTGGCAGGAAGTGACGTGAGGATGGGAGGAGTTGACGTGAGGAAATCACATGCGGAGTAGTCGGGGCAGGAAGAGGGCGTGGATAGCACGCGTACCGGCAGGTAAGCTGGTCAGCCTGATTCGCGGCCACACGGCATCATTGGCCTGCAGAGGCCGGCTAAACCAGATCATCGCCCGGCGACACGCGCTCACCCCCTCGGGGTCTCCTGTGAACACCCTGATGGAATTTATTCTCCTAGACGTGGATGGAGTCGCCTGCCGACCCGCACTGACCCTGGAGCGAGACCTACACCGCTTCACTTCACATCACCCTGGGTGCCTCCCAGCCTGTCCCCGTCCACCCTGCTCCTACGTACACTCCCCTCCACCCACTCCGCTTCATTCCATCCTCCATGTGATCCACTCCTCTTTTTGGAGCCTCACTACCTCACCAAAGACTGGTGGAAGACCACGTGTAAAATGAGTAGATTTTTTTTTATTTAAAAAAAACCCAGCTTCACACTTCATCTCATGCATCACGCTCTGCTTGATCTCCAACTCATTACACACTGCCCCCACCATCCCTCATGTTGAAATAAATCCGTAATAACTCTGGCTTATTTAAAGCGGTTTCTGGTAAGATTTATATGTAAAGTCTAAACTTGCATATTCATGACCACTTACATCTTTATCTAATACAATCATGATTTGCAAATTCCGAGTTGCATCCAGTGGCCACTGCTCACCTCCTCTGTAAGTCTTTAATCCCGCTTCAGTTGACCCAAGGAACACCTCATTTTATCTTCACTCCATCGGCGTCCTGACAATCATACTGTATGGAGGGAGGATGTGTTTGCGGAGGCCGACAATCAGCTGCAAACCGTGTGGCGCATATAGTGACCTACATCCCTCCTGACCTCACAAATCATGCCATAACCTTCCCATCTGCCCGAAATCCGGGCTCCATATATATTCACTATTGTTTTGAGTTTCCATTACCCAAAACACCTCTAAGGTAGTCTTTGGTTTGGGCGCAATTATGTGACCTCCTGGTTGTGTGAATGTATTGTGCGTGCATGAAGGTACTGTTTCACTAGGCGGCACCTGTGATCCGTAGGTCCTTAGTGTCCTTAGTGGCTATTCTTCACAATGAACGCCATAGATGGAGACGATATACTAAGTCAGATAATCAAAGTTAGATAACAAACCCACAAGTGATTGAGACATCTTGTGAATGCGAAATGAAATCTCCCGTTACCCAAGGAAGTGAATGCATTAGGGATGAACTTTTACTTATATTCTAATACAAAAGTAAACTTTACTAACCATTCTCATGAAAGAAAGAAATCGTAATATTTTGTATTCGTTGAATACTTCATCAACCTGGTTGTTGTGTTTGGATGAAGTACATCAATCTAGTTTCACCACTGAATGTTCCGCATTTAAATGATTCTAATGGTTATTAATGGAAGAAATCCACAGAATGCATAGATTTGTTTTAGACATTTTACCCCTGTCATATCCTATGTAACAACAGTGTTTGGTTCGCTGGGGAAGATTTGTGTTCATCATGGAAACATAGTCCTCTGGGTAACTGAAATGTGTATATTTTTAAACATAGGTCAGACAACAGTCTGTGTACCTCATGATAAACTAGACACCTAGATTTCCCTAGATACCCATCTGTTGAAAGGAATAACCGAAGGTGACAGGTAGGATTGATAGTAGTGATTCTAGGTATTACACAAATGTACGTTGTATGCTAGCTTCTCAAGTCACCTACAATCAATAAATATAAATTTGCTTGTATCTCCCGGAAAAGTCTTTTTAACATGACTTCTCCACTATTAACGTTTATTCCTTTCAGATGTTTAGTAAAGAATGAAATTTGTAACCTAAGATAAGGTATTTCACTTTTTCTTTATGGAAACCAACAAAAAGCCAAAAATATTGCAGCTCTTCTGATGTATTTTTGTTCTCATGTATGTAATGCTCCTTCATACTTTTACCAGGTAAGTAATTGGATAATTACCTATTAAATCTTCACTTACTCCTTTCCTCAGATGTCAACGGATTGTCAACAAAAAGTAATCAAATAAAGCTGCTTTGGAAAAAAAGAACGTTTATCTATTTCTGAAAGCGTACATTAAACATTGTAGGCTTCAGTTTCATGCAACTTCAGCGTTTCATAAAGGCATACTAACCATGTGGATTTTTTTCTCGTATGCACAAATATATGTAGACATGATTTGTCACATCATAATAGAAAGGGCTGTTCACACAGGACAGTTAGGTTTGACTCCTGTCACTGCTGACACATAAAGTCGAGGTCAAATAGAATCAACGGTTAATGTTCACATTTGTACTGACATCTTCTGAACGACGCGTGACACCTCCTGTTAGTTTTTATAGGGTTTATCCATGTGTACATAAATGTATATTGCCAAAATAAATAGATAAGTATAGATAGTGTTCATTGCATCCAAATACTACATGTATACTTTATAATCACAATGCTCATGGGATCTTGTATGATTACCAGTTGATATATGGAACTGATATTTATTTCGTGTAATTAACCTGAAATGGTTAAAGATACAAATCTATTCCCGATGATTAATTTTTTTATAATCACGACACAAATCATATGATATACTTTAAAATGAGCTGTTCATACTGCCCCTCACATCAATAAAGGAAACATGAACCTTAGACGCTCAGCAGTCAATCAAGCTGTTGCCTTGTACCATATCATCTTATCCTGAATGGATAGAGATAGACTCATTCATATTGATGATAAGGCTATCAGTCCGTGGTTTACGCAGTAATAATAGACTAATATCTATTGACCTCAATTGATTTACGAACTGAAACAAGCTGATAAGATTATTGGTTCGGAATGAAACAACCTACCTTCGAGAGATGCTGTAATAAAAGGACTAAATATATAGTCTTTGATATTATACATTTCTGTTGGAATGAACGAATAAATATTGTTAGTGGTAGATTCGGCTATTCGAGTATAAGTTATTAGACCAATTGATTGCTGCGTAAATTGGTTTTATAGCCATAGATAGCTTGGCCACAGTGTGTCCATAGTACTGGTAACGGTCTCACATGCGAGAAATGGAAGTGAAGATAGAACATGCCATACAGATCTCACTCGTAAGGATCCATGATATTTCTGACAACGTGTATGTATTTTAAGCTTTAAGATATGTTGCATCCTCAGCCACGTTTTGGTTTCCTAAAGTTTCCAATATTGTTCACACCCTCCCCACTCCCCCAAAACTATCCTCCGTACATGTATTTCATGGATTGCTCCATGAGATTTAATTATCTTCTCATAACCCACATGCCATATGAAAATACTGAAGATAGATTCCCATGATCTTCTACGGGAAACCTTGTTCTCTTCAATTTTAGGTAATGATGCTAAACTAGTGCTGTACCATCCCTATCCTCGTGCAAGTCTATTGTCTGATGAATCATATTACTTTCAAGGTTCTCGGAAATTAGATGTAAATAGACTCATGTGTCTACCGGAGATCAACTGAGGTTTTACATGCAGGATCATATTGCTGTACTTACAAAATACTTTCAGACATTTGAAACAAATGGACATAAATACGCTCATTGGTATTCTGATGACATTGATACGTAGGTATTTTTCTTTTATTATCAGTGAATGTATGCTGACAGATTCCATTTATGCTAATTAAGCTCATCCCACAAGAGAATTTGCAGTGTTTCCTGCACCAGTCTCACTGGTTAAAACCATACGTGTTTACACCGTTACTCCAACGCTTCAATGAGATTCACAGCCCATCAGCCTGAGGTTTCAGCCATGGGCGCCACATGCAAGTGTTTCCAAAGAAGGTGTGTGATGGACACTGTGTGTGTTGGCGTCGTCTTGGCGACGCTGCCAGCTCTCAGTGCGTCCCAATGTGTCCGCTGGTGTTCGACGAGAACCCTTCTCAGCCGTCGCACCCGCCGGGTACCGCAAATCAATGACTGGTGGCCAGCCTGTTGGACGAGGACTGTCTGAATTGCCTATAACCAGATAGTAGGTACGAGCTAGTCCCTGGTGTTGTATCGGGTACTAATGATCATACTCCGAGGGACCAGAGGTATTGGTAATGGTGTAGCAGAGTAGTTCTAGGTACCTGGTGCAGAAATGGCAGTTTTCCTCTTCTCTGAGGAAATCCCTGTTTTCATTTTCAATCTGTAACATTCTTTTTTCTTGTGTAAAACAAAGAGAGAATAAATTGGGCCTCATTCACACCAATAAACTGTGGTTCAATATCCCTATACACCCAAGCCCTATTCTATGGTCAATTACGCTATGCATTCCATGTTTTCTCAGTCTCTCTGAGGCAAAAAAAATCCGTAGGAACAAATATTTCCTTCTTTTTTTTTCATAATCCCAACCGACATCCCTGTATATGAGTCGGATGTAAGATATGATCAAATTACTACTTTAGATAGCCCTGCTATCACTATCTATTATAATCAGTTGATTTCTTGGGTATCAATAGGCTGGGGTGGGTAGTTAGCTCAGGGGTTAAGGCACTGGACCCTAATATTGTAGGATACTAAAGGGCTCGAGTCCCACTGCAGCCACTCTTCTCCTTCATCCCCAGCAGAGGTAGATTTACTGCTATATCAAAGGCCAAACGTTTTCATACCATGTCTATGTGGTGTGGGAACTAAAAGAATTCTTACCTCGTTACATGTGTAGGGGTGAGATTTCTACCTAAGTCCATCTCATAGATTCGATCACCTTCAAACCCAAAGTAAGTCTAATAGAACATATTGAACGTTAAACTAACCAAACAACAACAACAACAACAACAACAACAACAACAACAACAACAACAGCAATATCAATAGGCTTTGGGTATGGTCTGAATATTTGAAGTATCATTTTTCAGTAGATCTCACCGATTTTCTGAACAGTTTAGATAGAAGATATCCGCAGGTTAAGTGCAAAGCGTGAGCAGTAGAAGTATGAGGTATCAATAGGACTATTTGGTATATGTAGTTTTAATTAGATGCCTTATGGGTTATTGTTAACTCAAGTAAGATATATCAGTAAGTACTCTCTGAGTTTTGACGTCTGAGATATCAGCAGGTGTAGTTTCTTTCGTTTACAGTTTGCATCTGAGCCAGTAGCATGTGCGGTGGGGGTTGGTGTTATAGATATCAGTATATGCAGTGTACGTTATGAGCAGTGGGCACTTCAGGTATTAGAAGACCACAAACTCCTCCTAAAGACATAACAACGGTTCTAAAGCCCACTTCGAGGTTTGAGAATAAACCATGTACAAGGTATGCATGTTCATGAGCAGGTAGTATCTTATATATCAATATATGGACATAAGGTTTGGGTGAAGACAGTAGAACCAATAAGCGACCAAATAATTTTGTAGGCATTTTATTTGTGAACCAACGTTTCGGGCTTTATCAAGGTTAACATACATCAAGGCTGCATCACTTAGGTACACAGTGAGTCGTTTAATTTTAGCTGGCATAAGGCATATGTGTATGTTCATATGTATGTATGATACATTCATTATGAATAGTTTCAGAGAACGTGGCGAAAGCACTTCTGTCATCAACCGATGCTACATTGAAAATGACAATTATTCATTAAATCTAAACTGTTGCTATGCGATCTCCAGGTGAACGTGGTCATAAAGAACACCGAGCATAACAACCATCCATCACAACAATGATATCACACTGTTGTGGGCCCGATCTGAAGCTATATTTAGACCAGATAGCGTACAGGCTAACCCATCAGTTTAAAGATGAGGGGCACTGTCAGAATTTGAGAAAATGACAGAGGGGATGGGGGTCAAGGTTTCATTCGAATTGGACTCTTCAGGCATCTTAAAGTTGGGCTGTATCAAGGCATATGACATGAATAGTTGATGTATGGTATATATACATAACATCCAAAATCAAAATCAATTTGATATAATTTCCAAAACTTCCAATACTGAATTGACTGCATGTATAGTGTACTTTGAATACCTTCAAGGGAACAAGGCACACGGGTATATGTATGTGCATTCTTAAATATGCCTCGTGTAGTTCGAGCTGTCTGGCCAGTATTCTCCCTCGTGTATGGTGATCGCTGAGGAGGCAAGAGCTAGAGGTTGTGTGAGAAATCGGATATCTAAGTCCTGTCTCCGTCTGTGCACAGCACGTGCCTCCACCGCACCTTGTTCGCCTTGAGTTCCGGGACAAGTGGTGTCGTAACGTAGTGGTTACATCTCAAGTGAGCGCCTCCGATTTACTCTCTCTCTCTCTCTCTCTCTCTACTCCCATACCCAGTCACGAGTCATTGTGTGTGGAATGTAGTGTCTATTCTCCATCTGCAATGATACGTCTGTGTGGTATGCTTTGAATTATAATATAATCAGTATCACTGCATATAATGGCGGTAATGAGAAGTACTTGTCGTTTGCATACAATATCAGGCCATGTCACTATATTTATTCTCTTATGAGCGATTTCGTTGGGATTGATCTTCGCTTATTTTGCCAATAAGCGTTCTTCTTGGTAATGAATCTGGTAGATCCTCTATTCGAGATGCACGATTTATCTTAGATGAAAAGCACCAGATAAAGGCAGGACGAACGTAACCTATATATAGGTGCTATTCCTTCAAGGGTGATTTTGTGGTCATTTGGTTAGGGTATCAGCAAATAGTATATATGATTGTGTAGCCCTCATGCAGGTTTTAAAATCTTGATTTTAATCCCTTGAAACTGGAAGCCTTGCTATAGGGTGCCAACCCTCGGGGATGGTCTGAGCTTCTCTAAGCATTGAGAGTGGAATCAATCCAGGAGGAAAATGGAAACCTGGGGTGGAAGCACGCACGCCTTTAGAAAGCTTCTCTCAGTGGCGCGAATCTTCTTGAATACCAGACCCTGGAGCTGCAGCACCAGCACCAGCACCACTACCTAGGGCCAGCACCATCCCTCCACCGCCACCACCAACACCGCCACCACCACCACGATTGCCACCACTGCCACAACGTAAGTGGTTGAGAGGCAGGTGGCCCCGATCCTGGACATTAACAAATGACCCGGGCCGGTTTGGGCTTGGTGCCCGGCCGCGCTCCAAGGCACTGACCCCTTCCAGGTATGTTGCGTTGCGGGTGGATCTCTACCACATTAAGATAGCTGCCGTACTTCAGCTGGCAACATGTTTGTTTGCTGTCGGCGGAAATTGCTGGGAGACTGCTGCACCAACATATAGCTGCAGCATAGGTCTGTCGAGGTGGACGTACATTGGGCTTGTGGCAAGTAGGATGGTAGGAGTGGGGTTACAGTCGAGATTTACCGCAAAATACGTTACAGAAATGTAATACCAGTGAACACACCTCTACAGTTTCTGTTGATATTAACCCCACCACCTTTAAATCGAGCATATTATATTATTTTTGAATAGCAAAATGTCATTATTACAACCATAAAAATGGGTCGTTGCGGGACAGACTTGCCTGTGACATTATCATGGTGACAATAGTATAACCACAAATGCCAATGACGTGGCAGCAGTGAAGTGACATTAATTAAGGACCGAATACTTTAGCAACAATATGAACCTCAGCAGTTAGGTACCAAACTGGAACAGGATAAAAATGAGATCGCCTCTTACAAAGTTTTCCTCACAGATTAGGACTGTGCAGAGGATGTTGATGGGCTCAAAAAGCTATTCCTGGAAGATATTTATCAAATCACCCTTCCTAGATTAATTGGGATGTGAATGTTGTTGGGTTTTGTGGCTCCTGCCAAAAGCTATGTATACATGTATTCCCTAAGTATCACAGCGTTACATTTAGGACATATGAAGTTGCTAACCTTGTAACGAAGTGTTACTAAGTGGAACTGAAGGTGGAGAATATTAAAAACTCTGCTAGAACGTGCATGCCTTCCTGGGCAGCATATTATTTCGTTCAGTAAGTTGTCGCTTCAGATTTTACAGCAGACTTCCTCTAGGTATTTCTTATCGCACGTTCTGGTGTGAACCTATCCGTAACGCGTGTTCAGTACACGGAGATACCACAAGGTGCGCCCCTCGGGGATAGGTGGATCCTCTTACCTTTACGAAGAGCTGCTCGGATATGCTCCGTGCTGCTCAGACAGTGACCCTCGCTTAAGACCAGCCGCTATTAGTCCAAGCGGAATGTTTCGGCAACCTGGCGTAATACTGAGCATGTCTATGAGAAGCGGCCAAGTAGGGGAATATTTTCGCCAGACGACTTCACACCCTATGCCCCGCGGAAAAGATTTATACCAGTTGTAAAATATAAAAGAGAAGAGCAATACCTGAAAAATTAGCAATGTATTTAGTGATTACCTCAGTGGAAAGAATTCTAGAAAATACAATGTGACTGAAAAGAAATACTTGGGACCAAAATCTTTGCAATATTCGCAATGCTATTAGAACAAACAAACGTGTGTGATCTTTATAAGCTAACTGGGTCAGAACTAATCATCGTACATTCGTAGATAATTCACCTGTCTGCCCGTGCAGCCTTCTTTATTTTAATTAGAGTTTGCGTGTCAAGGGCAGTGGAAAAGAAAGGAAAATGAACTTTGCTATGGCCCTATATGTAACCATTGCAACTTCTTTTAATCCTAAAGTAAAATAGATAAAGCGAAATCGAAAAAGATACTACCACATTTTCAATGTACCGTTTGCCTTTCAAGCTACACTGAGGTTTTCTTTGTGTTAAAATACATTTACCTATGATTCTTTTGTGCCATAATATCCTTACTTGTATTTCCTCTTTTTTCAGGTAAGTCGTTTGAAGTCCGTATATAACGACCGAAACGGGAGAAGAGATAAGTACATGCGCATACCTGCATGCCAGTTACCGTGTAAGTAGGGGAATTTGTCGTCTACATGCAGGATATGCAAGAATGTAACGGGCTTCCAATACTTCTTACAATACCTGGTTGGTAGCTAGTATTCACCTAGTAATTCTGTTGTTTAGTTCCCGACTTCATCACATCACAAGGAGATTTACCTTACCATTTAGTTTGATAAAAGCCTACTTTGGAATATCAAAAAAATGTAGAAATTACGTTATTAAGTGGTACTGAGAAAAGCCATTCATATACCACACATACACGTTATATGTATGCACGTGTGTATTTACATGCAGTTACTATTTGATACTCAACTATGCAGCAAAATATATTTTGTTAATAGGAAAATGGCGGGTAGGAGAGCAATAAAAATTACAATTGTTAATTATGAAATGTAAATCTCAAAAGGAAATGACAATCACTACCACTAGTAGACTGATATCTCTGATGATATAGGTCATCATAAGCACATATATACTGTGTATACATGTATACGATTTAATTCCAAGTTTGAACGATGCACAATCAAATTTGAGTAACATTGAACGTCATGAAACTATTCAGATGAAACAGAGGTGCACCTACACATGTTTATCATCTAGTGAGATAACCCTGAAAGAAGTCTCCCCTACAAATGTATATTTCCTCTTTTCCTGTTTAGCTTTGGTGTTAGATTCTGTAATTATGGTCCAGACTGCTGAACATATTTGACCTAGAATTTCCTTTTCACCAAATACCTCGCACGAGTTAGCGCAGCCACTGTGCGAGCTTGAGCCTCCGTGAGTGGTTGGTGTGCTGATACGGAGCTGCAAGTCACTGATAAGACGTCACCTGTCGAAATGTCTCAAGTAACCCAGAGTGGTAGAGGGTACAACTTGTTAACAAGACGGGGCAGGAAGCAGTCTTTTTTGCCCGAGAAGGCTGCGTTCATATAGTGAGCATTCCCAACGTTCTTCTGTGGTATATGACCTCAAGGTCAGCCACGTTGTTAGATTATTCACTTTGAGTAGTGCAAGTAGTAGGTAAACTATTTGATTATCGCCATTGCTGAAAAAAAGAGCCAGAAGAGGAATATAGATTTACAATATAGATTTACGCTACAATTAGACTTATCATTGTCTCTCCATTTGCAAATTAGGAGCAAATAGTATGTTCATCATTGATGAATGAGCGAGTTACATTCAGCCTCTGGCTAGTCTTTGGTAATCCACTTGCACCCAGTCAATGTGCAATTTCTGCAACTGCCCATCTAGGATCCAAATACGTCAAGCACCAGTGGGTCTTGAGGTATTTTGATCTGGAGTGATTTGTCATGGTCAGCTGGTCACGCCTCTGAGACACTGTGACACTGGCTCCCTGCTCTGTTCTCAATATCACAGTGAATAGCACACAGATAGTGAAGGGACAGTTTGTATGCAGTACCCTGAAAGTCTATAGAGCTATTCTAACCTCTAGGTGATGTATATAGGTCGTGCAAGCATGCTCTAATAAAGTTCCATTTAAAAGAAGTGGGCAACAGAATAACGCAAGTACATAATAATGGTCTGATATTGCCAATCTTTTCGAAAGAAGCACCGTTCTTCGGAGGGTGGTTGTGGCCCCTAAGATTCGAGGTCAACTCTCGACTGCAGAGCCGTCCCAAGGCGCGAGAAAATATTATGTAAGGAGGTCAGGGTGAAGGTCGGGGTTTGCTGCGAATGCAGTCATTGGCTGCTCGGTCTACTGTATTCCTTATATGGAATTAAGGTAATTGGACAACTCCATGGTGTTCATGCATGCTCAAAGACAGATTGGCCTTTGACTGAGGGATACAATGGCGTATTGGGTACAGGGAATTACGTTGATTTGCGATGGCCACTTTTAGGAAATGTCAAAATAAGATCTGACATTGCCAATCTATTCGAAAGAAGCACCATTCTTCGTGCATGCTCATTAACAGATTGTTCAATGTCCAGTCTACTATTCTGGATATTTTCGGACAGGGTGTGCAATGTCCAATGACCACTCATGCACACTCCGTCACCAGAGATTTGGTTTACACTCTCATTCCATTAGAAATGGAGAATCTGAGTTGGTGATAATATAGTAAATCCTGTAAGACCAGACTGAGGGACAGGTGGAAGGAGCCACTTTGAAATAGCACAGACCCTTAGTAAAAGCTTTTAAAATAACAATGAGAACAGGTAATCACAGATATCAACAGGGCCCAGCAGAATACACAAGGGTATGTTTTGGCCTCTTACTCGTTACTGAGGACACAATGGCGTATTGGGTACAAGGGTCTACGTTGATTTGCGATGACCACATTTGATTAGCACCTAGCTGGGATTGTTATATGCACGACCCAAAGCTGAAAGGTGGTGTAAAAGAGTCTAGACTCGCCCCTGGGAATTTCCACCTGTCGCTCTGTTATTCCTAGCTGAGAAAGGATACATTAATCAACTAATGCCTAATGAATGAATTGATAAGGTTGCCTGGTACATGTATGGTCATTAGCAATGCTATTATGTAATGACGGTAATGGAATTTGTGTCTTACTCGGAGAGTATTATCTTTTATTACCCACCTGATACGGAGTCTCCATACTAAGCCTATGGAGATTACAGATCGCTACTGAGGAGGATACGGAGCTCCGTACCCTCCTAGGAGGATACGGATTTTTGAGATGAAAGTAGTCCCAAACATAACTTCTTAATTACGTTGAAAAGTTTTCTAACGATCATATTTATTTCTTAAATCTAAAAATAAGTGAATAATAAATACAACATTACCATAATTTCGATCTGTGTGGCCGTATTCTCCTTGTAGTTGACGCTACGGAATACTCCTCGCTATCGCTCGGAGTATTACTACGCGTCAACTACGCGGAGAATACGGCCACTCAGATCGAAATCATGGTAATATTGTGTATATACTGATATCCCATAATGTCTCTGCCTATTGTTTTCTAGTGTAGATACATTTATGGACTTTAACGTATATTATCTACCAGAATCTTACTGATCGTGATCGTTAGCCCAAGCAGATACGACAGTTCAACTGAATGTCAGACGTTAAGATACAGCATAAGGACTTTGGTCCTATCAGGCAGATCTTTGTATAAAACTATGATCTCGCCGTCACAATAAACACTGAATAATGCTTGCACGTGTTATGAGAGCTATAGATATCCTGTATGAAAGGCTGGCCGTGTGGGGGTCAGCGTACATCGAGATCAACCAGAGTTAGCTGGGTGGCCATATTGATGTGCATCCCTCATGCTGGTTCCAGCCTGATTATGTCGGGTTGTGATAGAGTGCTGTGTTACCAGTCTCTTAACAGTTACCGAAGTGAACAACATGGTCTTTCTGCAAACTGTTTTATGACAGGGAATCTTTGATTATTTTGTTACTCCCTTTATGTTTAAAAAAAACAACATTCAATAGCAAACCGACATGGTGACTTAACAACTGTAGTGGGCTTCTTAGCTATGAAAATAATACAGTGTATAATGAAGAAATCGATGCATATATATGTTCTTCTATCCTTTTAAAAAACCCAGAAAACTCGGGCATACCATCCCCGCCCTCCAGTGTTCAATACGTACGCCGCTATCATCTTGTTACATGTATTGTGTTCAGAGTCTTGCAGTGCGTCCCCGCGTCCCTTTCCCCAATTAGGCGCGTTTGTCTGGCGACTCAGATGTGACGGACGCCGGACATTGAACGCCAATTTTCTGTGCGAGGTAAATTCCTCCAGCGTGCTAGTTCCAGTTCTAGACACTTGACGGCGGGATGGACGACTGACGCGCCTGCCGCACCCATCACAGGGTCTGAGCATCATTAAGGACTACTCTGTCTGAGGTAACATCGTCTCGTCCCCCAACCAAAACCCAGAGTGTAGAAGTATCTGGAGCCATTGGCCTTTTCGTGAATTAAGTCCCATTCTGAATATAAACTTTAGGCTCGTAATAGATATGTAATAAAGCCTCATCTTTTATATGAATTGAAACTTTTAGGAGATCTTTCAGTTTTGCTGCCACATCAAACCCTATCGACCCCAAAAAATTCAATTTCACATTCATTTCGACCCTTATCTGAAAAAAAATTCTAAAAGCTTTGTGACAAAAAAGGCATTAAGTAATTGATCCAAAGATATTGATTCCCTACTCTTTCAGATATTTTATCTGAGATTACCCGCATTTCATAATTCCCAAAATTACTCGCTGGGACGGTTCTATCGAAAATCCCTCCCCGAAATTAACGGACTTTAAGGAATGAATAAGATACAATGGCTTTAATGCCATTTGACTATGAACAGAGTATGGTCATTAAACAAGGCCAGCAAGTCAGCCGTTGCCAGAGTAACCGGTGGAAATGTATAGATAGGGGAGTTAAGGCCGGATTATAGAAGGAAGGGAGGGTTCAGATAATCCTCTTAATCCTCTTATTTCACATGACGGGCTCTGCAGTGGCTTCTGTGGCGGCTGTTGGACCCTGGCTCCGTATAGCTACACAGATTGTGCAAATAATAAGGCGGAAGGGTATCGAAAGTCACCAACAAAATAAATTCTTTATCTTTTTTTGCCAGGTAGTATTAAGCGTTCTTCCACATGCTCCGTTGACATCAATATTCACATACGGAAAGACAAACCCAGTATTAAAGTGCATTAAGGTATATACATGTACATTAGTGAGAACAAGTTTACAGAACAAACAAGAGGCATACATACAAAATACAGATGCTTTACGATCGGAATGGATTTATACATAATATGATATAGTACTGGCTAGAAGGATGCACGGCACATGAATCAAAGAATGTTTAAGGAAATGACCAACAAACCGCGCATCAACATCAGTTTTATAAACAATCGTTTTCTTGAGATCAGTCAATTGTTGATAACCTTTATTTCATATTCCTACGTTTCGACCAGGAGGTATGTGGTCTTTATCAGGGGTGGATTGATTATGAATGACTTTTAACTCACTTATATAGCCTCATATGTTGTTATGGTAACCAGGAAGGGACACCACGGGAATTGGGGTTAGTATGGGATGTTGATATGACAGGAAATATAGCAGGAAGTGTTCTTTTATGTAATTCCTTTCTAGTTTTGAAGAGTTCTTTGTTCTGATCTTATTATTACATCTTAATTATTTACATTAAGAATTTGTGAGATTATGGTAATTTGTTACAATAAAGAGTTGTTGATACATGAAAGGTCATTCTACATTATCTTGCAGATAAAGGGGCTGATAATGGCAACCTTAGATGATAATTAGGATAGTTGCCCTAGCTAATATGTATATTAATATTTGTTATCTAATGGGCCACATATTGATTATAAGAGGAAGAGGTGGTGACTGACTGTGTTAGGCTCATTTTGTTATATCATAATCATGCAACGGTACCAATTTATTGAAACAGAGAAGTATTACCGTTATCAGATGTTTGATAATATGGTATTTATTTGGTTGAACACTCACAGCTACTAGTCATCTGACGCAGATACTGTGTTATTAGTTACACTTAAGTACTGCATATATGTGTCTTTTTTGTTGTAAATATATTTCTCAGTCTGCAGTCTCTGATCATAATTTTGTTTTCTCTGATGACCTCGTCATTATTGCATGGTTAGTGACCCTGTTATCCGGATTTTTCTGCCACCAAAGTATCATCTGCAGTAGCTGAATGGGTTGTCTATAGTATTGCGGTCTCATCTTACACTCTTCCATGCACTTTAGTATGGTTTGGACACAGAAGTTTGATACTGTCTGCAGATTATTCCCATTCCGTGCTGTAGTAAAAAGATAAATAACGTCTTCAGACTTGAGTCTGTATAGGATCATTTGTATAGCTGTATGTGGGGATGATTTTATCCAATTGTGGCTGCAACTTTCTTAATTTGAATCATTTCGATCTTACCTCACATATAATGGAAGGTGTTTACTCATGGAAAATTCCTAAATAGTTATACACTTTTACTACTTTTTTTTTTTATACTTTTACTACTTTTAGTTCAGTATCATAAATAGTACAGGATGAATCCAACAGCATCTTACCTCTTCGACATACTCACATCAACTTGGGGTATTTTTGGTATTCATAGTCAACAAGTTACGGTTTAACCAATCCTACATCTTATTTAGAACTCTTCTCACTTGTTGGATTCTATTACCAGTTGTTCACATGAACTACAGACTGCTAGTATAAGATCTTCTGCATACATAGTGGCCTTATAATTCTCTACATTAGACAGTTGATTCTCATAAATATTGAAAAACACAGGGCCTAGAACTGATCCCTTTGGGACACCATGATATACAGGTAACATATCATTCAGAGTATCGTTAATCTTAACACATTGCAGCCAATAGTTTCGATGAGATTCTAATGCTAATACAGTCTTCAACGACAAATCAATATAACGCAACTTTTCTCTGATTTATGAAAGCAGACAAGGTGTAATACATCTTGTTTATGTTCCTAGATAGTGTATTAACTATTTCAAACGCTGCCTAGCCTGTAGAACAGCCAGCTATAAAACTGTACTGGTCTTTATTGATCATATCTTTTTATAATATAGTCCATCAATTGTTCATGAATCAGTCGTTCTAGTAACTTCGAGATAGCAGAAAAAACAGATATCGCTCGCCAATTCTCAAATTCATTTAAGTTTCCGAATTTGGGCAAGGGGGTCATTTTGTCGCATTAAGTGACGATGAAAAAACATCATTTGCCATTACAGTGTTGAACATGTCGGTTAATATTCTAGGATTGTTGATTAAAATCTGCTTTAATGGGATGATCTTCAAATAGCCTACACCGATAGTCTTATCATTGTCAAGTTCAATAGCATATTTGTTCATATCCTCAGGACAGATTGGTAAGGGCCAATAATTAGTGTTCTGGTATATCAATTGGAGTAGTGCCTGGACTGAGAAGATAAGTCTGCATGTAATTCTGTATTGAGTGTAATGGTGTGGGTTGTAGAGCCAAGCTTTCAAATGTGATGTATTGAAGGTCCGGATGATAAATGGATATCCTAGTAGTATTAGTTGGCTGTAATGTACACAGTATTATCTGTGACCTACTTTATACAGAGTGTGACCCAGCCTTGCTTTACCTCACCTGCACAGCCATTTTATGTGCTATGTTATGTGTGGTAAGTTCATCGAGTAGTTGTTAAAAAATTCAAAAGGAGAGTAGAAAATGACGACCGTTTGTAAGTGACATTTTCATATGATTTCATCACTTGCACACACTGTACAACAGCAGAAGGTTATTATATATGGGCCGATTTCATCTTCACATATACTTTGCGCCTGTCGAACCTAACTTTATATTCCTACGAGAAACGTGTAAAGGGTGGTACGCCTTGCACATGGACATCATAGACCAATGGCTTGCATTGGCATCTCGGTAGCTGTGATGGCCACTAGCTTCCAGTGTCTTAACGTTCAGCCGCGGGGAAGTGGCTTATTCTGAAGGGGTAGGAGACGACCCCTTATCTCTGCTTTGAGTGCCTCCTCCAATGTCCGCCCCGGCCATGCGCCAAGGCGATCCAGTTGACATCCGCTTTGATTGACATCCCATAATTCCTACCCAGCATCCTATGGTATTCCTGCTCAAGTACCCCAATATCTGACGTTCATAGATCCACCGTTCATTGAAGGAAGTCGGCTGTGGGGAGTCCAGTGAAGGGCCACTGTACCTAGTCACCCCAGTTCTATTTTTGTTCACGATATATGTCATAACCTGTAAGTGCTACTTCAGTGTCTAAGTTATACGTCAAGCATGGTAAAAAAACCACTCATACTTTTAGATTGGCTTCCTTGACAACAATATTCACAGCAATGAATAAAATTCCGTTCCACCCACAAATGTGAAGATAGATGTCGTATCTAATGCATAATGTCCGTAGCGATGCCCATTGCCATTACTTTGCATAGTCCATAATGTAACCCTGAAGGGTCGTAGGTGAGATTTCGCACTGAGCACCAGAGTGATGAAACACGGAAGTACATGTCGACGCCTACCTCCGCGAGGGCTGGAGGTGGGACCCGGCAACCCGATTATTTACAGCGATTTATATTCACTGAATTTCTCTCCTATTGACACGGGAGGCGATGGGTTAATTTGTCCGGACGGAAGGAGTAGACTCAGTAGTCGATGTCGAGGCAGTCGTGTAATGCACGTGGTTGTAAATGGCACCAATTACAGGAAATTACTGTGCAGGCTCTATTACCTGCGCCTCTTCCTACTACTGCCGTGGGTAGCACTTAACCAGCGTCTCATCATGGTATATTATCCCAAAGATAAAGCTTTTGAATCTTGAATATCGTCGGACTGCATTGTATTCCTTTCCTTTTGAGATCAGACTTAATGTACCACGAATACGTTAGAGGATAGAATTATCTTTTTAGGGGGTTTCCTGTAGATACATGCAGACAGCAGATCAGTGTTCCCTATTCTCATAGTCGAACTGGTAAAACTTAGTATTTAACTATGGAATCATTGCAGGTCATTATGCCTGCTGATGTCAAAGTGGACAGCTAATCTTCTCTGTAAAATGAGGGCAGAGGAAAGGAATTGACAGGAACTAAATAAAGCATCGATGGATGTGGGGTTTGCCTTGTAAAGTTGTACAACCTTGTATGATTAAACCAGGGTCACCAACCATATCGTTGATCATTAAATTGGATAAATACAAAGGAATTCTCCCTGACTCACTAATCTATGTCCGCTCTCTGTAGAAAAAGCACTACTGAATGAGCGTTGTCAGTTTGGTTGTTAGTCCTTTCATTTAGTTTTCGGTTCTATTCCCAAACTAAAAGGCTCACAGAACGTTTATAGGCCAGTCGTTTTTTTCCCCACTGATCTTTTCTTTGAGAAAAGAACATTGATAGTTTTAAAACCAAGCCTGGGTTTCAATTAAATTTTTGAGTCCGCCCCGAAATCCAAGATGGCCACCGGCCTTTTCTGAAGCAAGTGGTTTTCCAGACAATTACATTCGGTGTTTCATTCGTCATGTTTTCCACCCGAGCACGCGTGGAGTGAATTCAGTTCTCAGAACGAGAATTCAAGATGGCTGCCAGGCAAATGCTCTGATCACGCCTATCACGGTTCTTTGTTTCATTATGTGAGAAAATGCCCATTCATCATCCTTTCAAAAAGAGTGTGCTCATCGATCGGTTCAAAAAAGATCTTATGTTTTCTCCTTGTATGGTAACTGAATAAATCATCAATAGTTGATATAGTTTTCATAAACGTCCAGTTGGGGACACTGTTACTAGTCCTAACCAAGGAAAAAATCCTTGGATATTTGAAGGGGTAATGTTAAATGTGATCACTAAAAGCGTTCAAATAGGCCAGTTTACATTTGCTTGATTTACATTAGAGATATAATGAAAAATATGGTTATCTTTAATTTGTTTTTAAATAAGTACGGCGACCTATGATTTTCTAAAACTTAAATGGGCAGTACTATATATCTGCTATATTCTATGGAAGTCTTAAGAACATGACATCGTTTTACTTTATGAAAAACAATTTCTTTTGAATGTCTATATATTCTTTCTTAATGTTATGATAATATTCATCTCTAAATCAAAATCTAGCACGAAGACCCCTGATTTTCAAATTAGATATGTGTTTTACAACACTTTGAGCTCATCCTACTCAATTTTCAGGAAAATAAATGGGTTCAAGTTGTCAAGGGAAATTGACCAATATGCCATTAAATCTCTTGTAGAATTTTCACTGTCAAGTGTGTTCTTTATGATTTAGTTTACTGAACCATTTGATGAGAAATCTATCATGGGCATTCTTTACCACAAATTACAATTATCATTGAGAGTAGGAAATTGTGAAACACAGTGTGGTATAGATAATTACCCGAGGTACTTACCTAGTACTGAAGGGGAATTGATGTTCCTACGAGCCTAGGGCACTACAATGGTGCCCTAGGATAACAGGGTACCTAGCGAAGGATGGTGAAATCTTTCCCGTTAGACTACCTGCTGTCCAAGTAAGTTGTACATGACATCTATAGCAGTATTCTCGATACCCCCGGAGATCAGGTGCATCTGGGAACCAGTAGTAGATCCCGGGAGTCTTGCGTATATTGAGTAAGAGGACTGGTAATTATATTAGGGGGTCATGGGCAGTCTATGGTACTCACTCTTGACTAGACTTGCTGAAGTCTTTTAATATTACTACATGTACTTCAAAATACATGTGAAGATTTCAATTTGTTTCTCCCAGGGTGAGTAGGGGGTGGGGAGGAGTAGGATTCACAGACTAAGGCTAACCTAGATCTCACCCTGCGAGGGTGTAGTGTCTCTCCTCGTGCTGTAGAATGGTCTCTCGTGGTAGACCGAGCAAGGGCCGGAGATGAGGTGATTGTCGTGCTGTATGCGAGTGTGGTTGTTTGAAAGCGGGGTGGATGGTAGCAGGGGATTCCGATGAAAAAGGTTATGATAATACTGGGCCTAGAACTAGGCTCTCAAACCCCTCGAACCCGCTATTTGCCTCGTGGGCAAGTGAATCCTGAATATTAGCTGCCTTGAATTGGCGATAGGTGTTGACATTTGAAATCAACATCTCAGATTATTTTGTCCTGGCATAAAATAAGGCGATTCCTCATCTAAAATCGAAGCCAGGATCTGATATGGAAATGCATTCCTGCAGCTCTCCCAGACAGAAATCGGATTAACCAACTTTATCATCAAACCGATCGTCCCACTCCCATTTGTAGTGTAGGCTGGAGTGTTATTGAGTGTAGTAAAAATGAAACCAGTGTGGAGAACGAGTGGACTAGGACTGGGGTGCAGCCTCATTGCTTATTATTGGGCTTCAGCGTTCATAGCCTCCCGTCCTCCGTGGCCTTCCTGTCCCTACCATCCTTCTGCATCACCAAGAGCGGCGCACGCGCTGTCAGCATGTGACGTCACATTCTGACGTAATGATTACCTTGGCGCGCGTGTTACGTCATCGGACGCCAGCAGATTGCCCGAGTAACGTAGGGATTATATGAGATTCCTGATGGATTGGAACTTAGTGTATCATTGCTTGTGTACAATTGGTTCGGTCCACAATTGCATTTCAGTATTTCTCAGTTCCTAATTGTTAAACGTTAGATTCATAATGTCCATTCTTCACTTTTACTAAAGTACATTGAGAGCAACATGACAAGCGTTAAAATACATCCTCTATCGTCAAACCAAGTTCAGGTCTGGTCTAAATGTTGCGCAGTGAATGGATAGTGTAGTGTAGATGGTCATCCCCGTCATTATGTCTGTCACATTTAGTCCCTCCCTGGCGATTGGATGATAACAAATTTACCTATGAATGTAATAGGGCATGGGTATACCAACGGGGCTCTTCTTAGAACAAAATAGGTGTCCGAGACTATGCAGGCCGCAAAATGACGGGTAGTAAATAGAGAGAGAGATTCATTCATGTACGAGGGACGCATTATAAATTAAAATCATTCAAGGCCTACTGTGGAATAAGCTTTCTTAAATTTGAATGTGTAAAGGATGTACAGTTCCATCACCTGGTTCAGCCATTGAGTATAGTCTGTACTCGTTGGTTCAGCAGAGTGCATATAGCAGAATGCAGGGTGATGCGGATCATAGTGGCATTCACAGGCATGAGCCAGATAATGAGTCAGCCTGTGTACATACCAGTGTATACAGCTGTTATGTTTGCGGGCTGTATTCATAGCGGTCAGTGAACACATGATTGACCACCCGCTGAGAAGGGCTCCCCAGTCTGACCATGCCGCCAGTATTTTTAAGGACAAAAGATAGTTACATTCACCAAAAATCTGGAAAAAAAATCTGACAGTCTGTTCATGCAAAAATATTTAGGAATTTAGCTTGTACATAAACACAAAGTAGTTCAATGTTTCCATTTTGAGAGAGTAAGTTATAATTGAATTTGAGGTGTTCTTTTTTCATAAGCACGGGAATTCTTGTTAATAAGGAGAAAGAAATATTTGAACTAAAGGTATGCGAGATAGTGCTTACTTCTGAGAGCAGCTCATTTTCAAATTCAAAAAGCAGACCTCTATGTGAGCAGCATAGTTCGGCTCTTGCCGTGTTGGTTGACCATTGCACACGGAACACCCCCACACAGTCCACGCGACCTCTCACAACATGATTCTCGCACACGCGTTAATAATGTCAGATGAGCAGCTCACACTGACCATACAGCGCCGATGGTGATGAGTTTGGAGGACTGGCCCACTTCATGTGTGTGGTGAACTGTTAATATGACTACCCGCACTTGATCACGCCCTCCCTATGCCTACTTTGTAACACCCTCCACCTCGTGCTTACAGGATAGAGATCATGTAATATGAAATTAGCGTTTACGTAACGTAAACACGCATCGCATGTACCGCGTGAAATTAAAAATCTCCTAGGAGACAACCAGCCCTCTCCGGTAGTTGTGATAGGGGCTCGACTGCGACCAAATCCCAGGAAAGATAACCATCGCGAATCGTGTTACGTGACGTGCATGCTAATTGGTGTTTCATATTGCATGGACGCATTTGGGATAATTCTACATTAGTAGCAAAGCAGGAGTTAAGGTGATTGCAAATTCTATCCGTGATCTTTGACACTCAATATAGTGGTCACTTTTAAAAACACTGTTGTTCGGATGAATTACCTTGATTTGTACGTTTAAGGCTTTAAGGCGAATATGAGCATTTTTGTTGTGACTCAGCTAAATACCAGTAGTCCTTTAAGCCCCGGCTCAACCGGAGAAACCGGATCGTGGCAAGTCAATAAGAATTAATAAACGAGGGCAAGGGTCATAAAAACGGCGCCGTCCGTCGCATCGCACACAATCTCCTCAGTGTGGCTGGGCTTGCGCGTGTGTGCGATGCGACGGATCTGTCACATCTCACATCTCACATCTTGAAATGTTCATGATGTGCGACGAATCCGTCACACAGAATGGTACACTTCCTATAGTAAATATATATAAACCCTTTTGTCTTCGAGAAAGGCATCCTTCCAGTGCCACTGGTACATTGTGTGCATTGCAGTTAATGACAAGCATGTATGCCAGCCTCCTCTCAAGCACCAGCTCTCAGAAGGTGTGATAGCATGGCAAGCTATGAAAACGCAAGGCTATGGCTCTAGGTGGCTATAAGTTTACACACTCTTTGATGCATAAACATCGAATATATTTGTGAATATAAATTGTATCTTATACCTTTACAGTCTTTAGTCTTTTCCATGATAAAATCCTTTAAAAATGAACAATTTTTCATAGGTGGCTTCAGATGCATTGCAATGATTCTGTCGCACCAGTGTGGCATAACCTGTACTTTCCTCGCTATTGAGTGCAACAAGCCTCTCGCAGTTGGGTTAATAAAACATGGTTAACTGGCATTTACACTCAATGTAAAATCATTGTAACATATAGACGCAGTGTCAGTGTTATTTGGCCGAATCTATATGTTACTTAGCATTTGCACGTAAGGTGGCGCTGAAGGTATTATATGTATTAGTGGACACTCTTGGCACCTGGAACATAGATCTATCTACTATAGCGAGTTGTCCACAATTATTGGCTGGACCTCAAGGCCTAGGTTTGAAAAGTTATACATGTCGGTACCCCTAAAATTGATGTCATTTTCCCTGTATCCGTATCTATAATTTTCTCTGGAATGATAACTGTTTATATCATGAGTTATGGTCTATAAAGTGACAAGCGAGAATAAGATGGAAATTCTTAGTAGCTCTGATAAATGATAGAATATGATAGATCTATCAATGTCTGGGATTGTCTTTTTAATATGAAACATAGATTTTTAGGTTGAATAATATGTCCATGTTTCTTAGACCTCTCATTGTGGTACCGTACACTATTGAAAAGATTGGAGAATGATCAGACAGTCCTATTACGCCTGAAATATATCACACAAGGACTTTCATATCAATCATAATAATCTTTCAGCTCATGGAGTTTTATGCAAATCTCTCGTCAATTGTTTGTCTCAAACAATGCTAATTGTTGACCAAGGGTGTCAACATTACTGATCGGGTATGCCAACAGTAGACCAGGCGTTCCCCTCGACCACACATTGTCAGATTGAGAACGGGTTGTGATCTTCGTGATGTAGTCACTCACAGTACCGACATGGATGCCAGACTCACACACTGAGCGATTTATACTCGATCCATTATTATAATGAAACACAAACACGACTAATGCATCTTGTAAATCAAGCCCCCTGGTGTCGACCCCACACGCTGGTTCATACATTCTGGCGGTCGTAAATAAGTCAATTCGCTTTGTAAAATACCTGCATACAAATAAGAGAAAATGTCCGTTAACAGAATCAATTACCCCCGGAGATTGCTCGTGTTTCAAATAAGATTGATAGTATCACGGACTTAGATACACGGTACAGGTCTTCAAAGTCCGTGATAGGCAGGTACGTCTGTCTTTCCGTTCTGTTCGTGATTTACATACTGCAACAGGATTGTGGTGTCATGAGCCTTTGATAAGACAGATTGCGAGCAGTGCCCACTGAATACCCGGTCATCAGGATGGTGATCAGTGGTTTTACTTGGTTTGCTCACCGGACTATAGTGCCATCATGATATAAGTGTTGTGTACGACTCCATAGTAGTTAGGAATATGTCCTCTGCAATATGGCTAGGATTTCATAGACGATAAAATGAGTCATTATTACATCTGATAAGTGTTACGTATACTAATGCCTATTGTAATTAAGATATTTATAAGACGTCGTGACTTTACATACGCCAATATTCGTATTTGGCCATCTATAAAGTACGTACCCAGCAGACTGCATGTATACAGGTGCGTACAGGAGGGGGCAGAGGTGTTGAGAGCTTGATTTTTCATATTTATGCATGCACAAATTAATGAAAAAAAACATATATTAGCAATGAAAAATCATTCCTGATATGTATTGCAATTTGTATGTTGTTGGATGGGTGGTCTGCATGGTGTGTAGTAAGGTGGGTAGACATGTTTGCTTGAGGGAAGATAGTTATATAGCGTCTTAGGGTTAGAATATTGGTTGGTTGGCATATCTGTAGTGTGTATAGGTGAGGGCAGGCTTGCGGATGGACCGACTGGTAGGTGAATCAGGCGGTGAGTTGGCAGGTTGGTGGGTGCGTAGATTGATTGATTGACAGGTTGGTAGTAGGGTAGTTTGGTGGGCAGGTAGGCAGGTAGATTAGCATTTTGGTAAGTAGGCAGGTTGGTGCATGGGCAGTTTAGTGGGTAAGCAGGTTAATATTTGGCCAGTTTGGTAGGTGCACAGATTGTAAGTGGATTGTGAGCAGATTGGTGGGGAGACAGATTGGTGGGTTGGTGAGCAGGTTGGTGGGCAGGTAGATCGAAAGCTTAGCAGGTGGGTAGGATGAATGGTAGCCAGGTAGGTCGGCAGATTGATGGGTGTGTAGATAGTGTGAATTTTATATGGTGTATGGCACATAGTGAGGGCTATCTTATGGATGGTACATGCAGTGTCATGATGGCAGCAGATAGTGAGTATCACTTTATCATAATGAATTCTTGAATATCACATGGCAGCTTAGTGTCCTATGCTGGTGGCATATAGAGTGTGTCACACAGTACAGAAGCACAGTGAATGTCTTTTCACTTTTCACTAAGGATATTTAAAGTATCTGAATCATGTGCAACACTTGCCATGTACATCACATGTGCTCCTCGAGGTGTGCATTCAGTTTCCCTTAATATCAGAATTAGAAGGAAACCCACGAGATGAAAATAGCTTGGTCCATACTCCACCGAGTTTGACTGCAGAGTAATTCACAAAGCGAAGCTGAGAGAATTACTCTGCGGTCAAATGATTTATAGTATCTATTGATATCATCTATTGATGTATGTTGTTGGATGGGTAGTCTGCGTGGTTTGTAGTATCGTATCCATCGTATAATATTATCTATTGATAAAATGAATCACCCAATTAGCCATTGAGTATTGGGTAGACGAATTTCACGGTCGTGGAGTACGAGCTCCTAATGTTAAGCCTATGGAGAAAACTACTGGGGTGAGATAACATGTACATATGTAATAGGAGCGGTTTATGAAAAGTGTATTCTGTGGAGCGGTGGAGGGAGTGTTCAATTTCCTCCAGAGGATTACTTACATGATTTATGGATAGCCCCCATCCGGCCATACAAAATTAGATTCATGAACGAAGTTAGGAAAGTCCCCTATCTGTGCTGCAAGTTCTAACATTATCAGAAATCCAGACCGTCGTCTGCTACGGCGATTGCAGTTGGGTAAGACTGGATGCACGTTCAGCACATGGTCGGTTATAACGAAGGTGATTTGACTAGAAAGCCATGATTTGATTGAAGAAGATCAGATCGTTTCGGATGTTCCTTCCTGCCCAATAGATGATACTCACATCAATCTCAGCGTTTTGTTGCCTCCATTTCTCAGATGCGTATAATTTATTTGTGAGATTGGACTTACCCGACCGTTAAATTCTGGTTTATCAGGCGTCCGTTTCTACCACAGTGAGTGTACATACCCACGCTTCACCAAAGGGGATACATCTCATTAAATCCCATTGGGGATGTCGGCATGCACATATCTATTAGGGCAGGATAATACTTTAGCTGGCCAAGGTTTGAGAACATTGCCTGAAGAGTTTCTGCAGGAACACAAGGATATAAAACTTGTGGTGATTTAATCAAAATACCATAAAGTCATCTGAGACTGATAGAGGATGAATTCGTGAAACACTTCTCCATGACCCTATGTCCGTTAGTTAGTTATTGGTGGTGGTCAGTAAAGCAGTAAACAGAAGTATTTTAGTGAATAGAAAACATACAAGGGAGCTTATAACAGTTGGAAGGATAGGATGCCCTATATAGAATACTTCTGCGAAGGTGCCCCTTCTACTCCCTTAATTCCCATTTAAAGCCCCAGTTCAGTATAAAACAACATGAGCAGAAAAGGAGGAAGTTAGCTTACGAAGTGCACATTTATATGGCAGCTGTAACCGGACTTGATGAACCCACACAGGTCGGGTCCCTGCTGGCGAATATCTCATCTGAACGGTACTCTATCAACAGCTTTATCTGTCCACCTCACACCTTATCATACGCCTCGTTGGTCCACACCAACAGGTAAGCAGCACGGGTAACGTTTCCCCAGCCATCCGAAACAAGCGAGCGCCTAACACAACCTCTGGTCTAACAGCGCCCACGATCTAGTGTTTCCCGTTATGGGGACTGTGCTTGGAGTGGAGTTGGGGCGTGTGCCTGGCACCACTAGTTCCTGTCGGATATTACACATTGACAGGTTAGCGAGCGTGCCATCAGTATCTACTTCCTCTCATGTCCTCACTCTACTCATACAACGTAAAGGTTTTACTTGAAAGAGATTCATGAATGCTGTGGTTGGTAATGACTGATAAATTTTAAGTTGTTGTTTTTAGCTCTTCCTTTAGCCTAGACCTTTGTATAAGTCCTGTGGGGTAATGTTTGACCTTTAAACTTAAATTTAGCTGGCAGCTGCTCCGGGTCTTTTAAAGTTTAACAATTTTAAAAGGCCCGCGATTGAACACATTGCTAACCCTATTAAAATAAAATAGATAAGCAAAATAAAATGTACGTATATATCCATGTATAGTAATTGGTCGAAATTGGCTTTAATTTGGAAGTAAAATGTATCGAATTCCCCGTGTGTAGTTGAGAGGCACCAGATTCGTTACTGGAGGTACCCTGTGAGGTGAGCCATGACGCATGCCCGTGATGCGCTGCACTTCCGGTAACACAAAACGTAACCGTTTTACCGACAGCAGCCCTGTCTTTCTCATTGCTGTTAACAGCATGGACGGAAGCAGGCATGGAATAGATCCGTCATTTGATAAAAGAGTTCAGCCCTGTGTGTTGCTCAGTCAGTGCGTCAGGTATAAGATGAATATAGGGTAGGCCTTGCGTCCTTAAGCTTATTTAACGGCGTATCTGTGTAGTTCCCGCCCAACCCCTAGGCTTGGAAATGAACACTGCAGGACCCTTTGGCTCGTTAGCACCGAGGCTCCCCATTAGTAACTTTACGATCCGTTACCCAACACAGTGGTGCCTGGTGCTGTGTTTTGTGGTTTGGGCTGATATTTCTGTCCACCAGTTTACATTCGATTGGGGGCAATCCATATTTTCCCGTCTACCCCGCACCCCGCCCCTCCGCTTCCACAAACATTTCCATTCGGAATAGCAGTAGTAGTAATGGACTATTGCATTCCGAATCGTGATAATGGACCGCCTTCCTGAGGCGCTAATGAGGACAAGAACACCTGTGATGGATATCAACAACCGTTCTTCGGACTTGATCTCTTCTACGAACCTTGGCCACTTGCAGTAGGTAGAGGTGCGAAGTTCGACCTTTATCTTGTCAATTTGCGGTCGGCTACGGTCAAGTCATCGAATACGGTCAAGTTACATTATTTGGACAATGAGGTGTAAACACCATCCAAACTTCTTACATTTTCACAAATTTTCTATTTTTGAAGGTCAGCATAAAAATACTGCTAGCCAATTTATTCGTATACCTTATAAGGATGATTTCTGCTGAATCCTGAACTAGGATGAATGTTGGCATTATTTGTATTAGGTTTGTACCATGTTTCTGTAAGGACAACTCATACCGGCTTGTGCCGATGTCCGTGCAGGTTAAAGAAAATAAAAATTTCCGTCCTCTTTTAATGGGAAATGGAGCTGGCTACTATTATCATTGACCTAATGAATTATAAAAAAGAAGGCAATAATCATTGTACTATACCATACAGATGATTGTTTCATGTTTAGTCAACTATTGAATTGGAAGAGCGATTGTAAAATCGAAATCAATAATGACGACTTGAAGTAGGAAAAAAAATCACATTATCATACAGATTAGATCCCCCTAGAAATAGTCTACACTAGACACTTTTGTATGATTCCACTTATAAACCCACCCCACGCAACCCTACCGTCCCACTCTGTACATCCCCTCCCCTCTCTCTCTCTCACACACTCCTGGGAAATGAAAAAATAAAACCAAACACACAAGTACGTGAAAGATAAAAGAATAGGGGCACTGCTGGACGTTGAGCCCATTGGTCGAGTGGACTGGAGAGATGTCACACACTGTACTGACCAAACAACGAACCCGTTTCAACGGACGGTGTAAATCAAAGCGAGGCGGTCAGCTGGACGTAAATGTGGACGACAGGTGCCAAGTCACGTCCCGCGCGCCACCATGGGATGAGTAACTAAGGAGAGAGGTGGTATTGGTGGCTTTCTGTTGGTCGGGGTGGTGGGACTACTAGCAAGGCAGACCAAAGATCCTTATGAATACTTTTTGAACATAGGCATTGCCTGTAACGTACTACTCGCTGAAAGGTTATGTTACGACATCCAAGAGTTTTCTGTTCTACAAAACAGGTTTATTTCACCAATGGATTTCGATGAAGCTACTCCAAATCAACACACTGTTGTCTTCAATTTATTCGGGCTTGAGAAATGTAAACTGAAGACAGAAATGATTCGTTTTTAAAAGCTCTTGAAATCCAGAACCCTTTGTGAATACTAGGCCGTATCAATCAAACAAGTCAAATAGATAATTTACAGACAGTAAAATTCTGTTAAATGATACGATTAAATGCTTTTTTTTTTAAAGAAAATTTATCATCAGTCCATATCAAATGCTATGGCAACTGGTATGTCCGTTGCTCTTACTAGAATTTAGTTGTTTAAAAACAAATTGCATATCGTTTATTGTCATATTTCACAGGTGCCTTTACAATTAAGAGAGTCGAACATTAAAAGAGTCACAACAGACATTTTCAGTCTTCATTGAAAAACATTTTGCAGGAGCGCGACTCCAAAATTCAAGCGACAGAGGAGTGAAATATAATTGAATTTTCGTAATTGTCATTTCTTCAAGTTGGTGTGATAAATGGAGAGAAACCTGCCCTTGATTATGAATAAGTAGAATTTGAACTGTGAAGTACTCTAGGGAATGATTGACTGACAAACCATGCTAATCTAGCATAGCATGCAGATCTACAGGCATAAACCTTATTTAGCAACAGATCAACAGAGTAGTTCTTGTAAGCCGGGGCCTGTGGTAATGGAATCTGAGGGTCGTGAACGGGGATAGATGGGGCTGACTATCATGAATAAGTAAGACGTGGGACGAGGTGCGACACAGCGCTGTGGATGTGATGGACGCAAAGTCTCTACAGTATCTGACATGTTCAATAAATAGTGAAATAGAAAACGCCCTTTTCGAATATGTCTTTTCCCTCTTTGCACCTTTTTCTGATTCTGATAAGAAAGCTGGGTAAACAGGGTTCAGGTCAACAATACTTTCTGTTTACACGGTGCCCACACAAAGTTATCAGCCACCTGTTCAATTAGTGGCGCTTAGTGGATGTACCAGTATATCCCGCTGGAATAGGTCTGTCCAATTAGAAACTATTGGATAAAGTCCTACATCTAATGAGAAGGTGCCACCTAAAGAAGTGAATGTGAGTCGAGTTACACAGATCTATATCTTGATTCGTAGTGATGGTATCTTGGTTGTATTTGCTAACCCAAAGTATTTCCTTGCTTCCTTTGGATTGTTCGATGCAAGAGATATTTTCATTTCATCACTCGCCAAAGTGTTCTGTAGAATATTATTGTCTCATCTATCACAGCAGGTCACTGGAACTGGTCCAGTCACAGCTCTGCATTTAAGCCTTCTCTATTGGAAATCCCTTATTCCAAACCTATAAAACCTATTATATCTTGTGTAAATCTTGTATCAGTTATCGTAATATCGATTGTTATCAAGACAAGCCGTCCCAGAATAATTGGCATGGGATTGCAAAAGATATGTTTGATAGCTCAGTTCCTGTTCCGAGAACTGTGTTCTTGTGCCGAAAACGGTGTTCTTGGCACAACATCCGATTTTGTATTGGAAAATCTGTGCTCTGACTTTTGTCAATCAAATTCTAACAGCTTCGATAGATTCAAATTTTGCCTGGTCATCTCAATGTACATTCATTGTGAGTAACTATTCATGGGAACATTTGGTGGGGCCACAACGATGACCCCTTCTGTCTACTTTTAGTCCACCCTTTGTCTTCGTAACACAGGGTTAAACAATTCTTCCTGTGTTCAACATGGGAAGGTAAGACTTAGTGGTGGCTCTAGGGTTACCATATTTAACAGAGATGACACTTTTCCTATTTTCCAAGGAAATCATGTTTTCATTTTATGATTTTCCTTCTGTGTAAAACAATAAAAAAATAATTGCGTCTCATTCACGCCATCAGTCAACAGTGGTTCAAATCTGCACACACACCGCAGCCCCATTCCATGACCGATAACGATGTGTTTTCCCTGTTTTCTCAGTCTCTTAGGAGCAGTAGAAGTAGAAGAGGAGAAATAGACTCAAGTATTTTGTCTCTACCGTTTATTAGTGATCCCACTAGGATCGCGACAGCTCTATTCCCAATATTAGTCACCTCAGGGATAAGGATACTCTCACGACTTAACAATACCACGTGGTGAAGCTCTCTAAGATTACAATGTCGGTCCAGTTTACAAGCGAGCGTCAGAATGGGCAAATACTCCTAAAAATGTATGCCAACATTGCGATCTATCCAGTGAATATCAGGAAAAGGCAAATCTAAGCACCAGGGACACCCGCACAGTCGGGCCACTCTTAGATAAACACCAATTGCCATTTAAACTGTCTAACGAGCTCCATGCCAGACTAATGCCATTAGAACAGGCAACACTGAAAGACATCGATGCGTTTGATTTGTGTCCCGTTCCGCCGTTGGTCATTATGGGCGGAAGCTTAGAGCAAACATTGCAGCCCTCCAGCATGCCCCCAACCGGCGCCCGTTGAGTATGTACTCAGTTAATCAGACTAATAGCAGCCCAATAGTGACAGAGCATAGGCTGTTAACTGATGGTGTTCTCGTCGCATGAGGGTACCTATGCGAATGGGGAATCGTCGGCCTCGTGAGCAACTACCCAGCGAAGCTTACAATGTCGGTCTATATGGTTATCTATAGATCAGTCGATGTTGGTTGGGGATCGGTATAGTTGCTGCTCCTGCCAACCTCCAGTCGCTACAACGGCGGGTGGGCGGGTATTATGATACATCTGTAAAGCGCCTCCTCTTTTAGCCTCTATTGTTGGGAGTTGCACGCAAAGTTTCAAATGTTAGAGGAAGAATATTTATACATTTTTTTGTGTGTGGGGGTGGGAGGTGGTGAAGTCGATGGCGTGCTGGATGGCGACTGACGGAGAATCTAGTTACTGCATGATGTTACAGTGCTTTCCCGTCATCTTATTCTCAGACCAAATAATGTTCATGCAATGTTGAGCATTGTCTTAATCTGTATACAAACCAAGTTCATAGGAACTGAACTGCTTATTAATGGTCATAGTGATTCCATAGTTTGATGGATAAGGTAATTTCAATAAATCTGTATACAGGAAATAGTGCAATGTACTATCATGGTCTGTAGACACCAATAAAACACATTAAATTGGTCTCTGGTAGGTTGCCCAGTTCATGTATATGCTAACCAGCTGATTGGTTTAGTGGCTTAACCTACTGAGTATCTGGGGATTTAACAGGTGTAGTGTAATTCCCGCAGATGTCGGTGGACCTCACCCCCCTGTTTCGTCCGTGCGATTAGTTGCTTAACTGTGACGTCGGGTTTGCTGTTTGTTATGCGAGCACGCTGCTTTCTATTCACTGAAAACCCTCATGCAAAGGCACGACCAGCCGTGTTACACTGCGCCCGCAACTGCCTCGTGGTGTTTTTGTTGTATCACCATGCTGCCAACAATACACGGTCCACGGGGTGGGCAGACTGCTTGCCAAGGCTTCCCCAGGGGTACACATCATGATGTTCAACACTCATGTTGGTGTTATCGAAACACGAGAGATAGAATCCCTGCTAGTTGCGTGACATAGCCATGATTCTATTGATCTTCCTCTTTTTGCCCCAGAGATTGAAAATGCATCCGTTTCAACAGGTTGCGGATCACTCCCTGAAATGAGATAGGATTGATTCAAGAACCTTTATCCTTCAAAGGGCTTTGCTGTGATTGAACTGGTTTTGATGTAAATGAGACCAAAGCCCTTTCACTGCGCTCCCCTCAGTCCACTCCTGCGATGAAAGCAAAAATGTACAAATATAAACAAAACAAGCATTACACGTCAGATGTGGATCGATCTTCAAGGACTGGAGATAGGGAGAATGTCTTAAAGCAGATTTCATTGTTTAAAAATAAGAAGTACAAAATCGAGGTGTCATAATTTGATCTGGTTGAGGTTGGTTCCGTTTTCTTCCATTTTGACAAGATAGTATTTGCTTAAGTTCTTTAAATCATCGCAGGGGCGATTGATTTTTGATGGCGCCATGTGGTCAAATGTTTATTGTAACCAGGTTATTCCCCTAATCAGAAATGTAGGACGCATGTGGGTTTGATATATAGTAGAACCACGCGTAAACGGAAATTCCGCGTTAAGCGACACTTTTGCTCTGAACGGAAATTGTATATAAAATGTGAGTGAACGTTTATTACTTAGACATGGTTCTGTAAATTTGTCCATGGATAAGAATTAAGACTTACCCAAGATGATATGAAACATATAGCAATATTTGAAATACGTTCGACTTGAAAATCTCTTTTATGCTATGTCATATTTGCAGGTTTTAGTGTCATCAATTCGGGAAGGTTGAATATGGTACTTTGAGGCGATTCAGTAACTGGTTGCTATTAAGCAGACAATGTGCAGTTACAGCTTTTATTATACAATCTTTATGCTAGCTCTCCTAGTTGTTGTTCCCTTTGCTCTAGTTTCTTGAACGTGTAGGCTGTTGAGAAATTACAGTACACAAGGCCTACTATGGTTGTCGACTGCTCATATAATTGCTCCGGTATTAGGCTGATTGGATATGTCCAGTACTGATCTGCTACAATCCCCGACTCCGTTGTTCATGACATGGTTAACAATACTCTCATTACTGGTACTTGACAGGTTAGGTGCCTGGAAATCTTCATGATTTCGGTATTATTGCGCGTGGGAGACTGACTCTCATATGCGCTATCTAGACCTTAGAGTGTGGAGAAGTTATACAGACTCTGCCATATCCCCTCCCATACTGACCTTGTTCCTAAAAGGTAGAGGTGGCTCAGAGAATAAATCGTTTTGTCTTGTTGAGGGCAAGGGAATCACTTTGTCATGCCTCTACTCAAACAAAAACATTTTAAATGTGTTTAGGATACATACATTTTAGTGGAAGAAATCAGTTTCATTCAGTAATCAGTTTCTATTGCTCGGTAAATTCTCCTCTACATTTGATAATATAGAAGACCAAATGTTATGTGCACTCTATTTTCATTGAAACCTTTTAACTCAAAATGGCTTACCGCTTAGTCAATACTTATAATATTCTGTTACCTTATCGGACGATGTAATTTCGAAGTACCGCGTTCTTATTACAGCTTCTAATTAAAAGGGGTGCCATCAGCGAATGTGTTTCCTAGTTTTAGTAGGTGAGTAAGGAGGATGTAATATACGTTGGGAACTCCCTTGAAAAAAATCGGAGCCCCGATTTCTCCGGGGAAAAAAAAGGAATCGTTAGTATAGTTTTCAGTGGATTCGAAATGATCATTACGCTGAAGATATCAAGGATAGATGGAAATCTGATACTAAATATAGTCAATTTTACGAAGGTAGTTTATAATTTTTTTCAGAAAGAGGCTTTGATCATAGTGCCAGTAGGTGCTATATTTTTTCTCACAGGAGGGTAGACACGTATCCGCAAGTAGTATTCTGTTTACCAGTGTAGTATCATCCCCAAGCAGTGTGGCCGTGATAGAGAACCAGACGTCGTTCATGGTCCAATTTGCTCATCTGTCTACTCCTTGGGAGACAATGAAATCCTCAGCCACACATCTTCAAATCAATACTTGGCACTGAACGGGTAACCCTAGCCACCAATACGCTTCCCCGATATCTCCCCTCCACCCGCCATCCGCCATTCTCTTACGTTCAGGCACGTGCGCCCGGGCCGTGCATGACCACAAACACGCGAGTTTTCTATACACGGTAGCCTCCGTGAGCTGGGTTCACACCGCCGGATCGACACGGACGGATCACCTCACATTAACATTCTTAGTACAGTGCTTGGAGCGTGCTAGTGTTAGATGGCGCTCGCTTATCGCGATCCCGGGTGGCAGTGTGAACCCATCAACTGCCTTGCGAGCCAGCGTAATCACATCTTGCCTAAGTCTTTGAGTGCGCCTAATTCGATTAGCTCGGAACGGGAATCCGATCCTAGAACACTAATCTCACATCGCTTCGGCCAGTGTGACTAGACCTTAATAAGCATAAGAGCTCCTCAGTCACCAGGCCTCCAACGCCCTTTTGATGATTTCTAATCTCATTAGAATAAATATTCCCGTATTTTTTTCCTCCGTATTCCAGGACCCCTATCATGGTTTCTTGACTGTCAGCCATTCCCATCTGATGAGAAGGGGAAAAATATTGTTCTAGAAGATTACTAGTTTCTAATTAGTTATCTAGCTTTGCAAGTAGTTGAAGAAGTGGTGCTGGTGTCTGTAGAAGTGGTACACACGTGAACAAGCTTTCTTGTCTGATTTGCGTTTAAAAGCTTAACTGTGTTAAGGTACTAACTGAGAGACTTTCATATCGATGCTTAGACCTGGCTGAGGAAAATTGTACTTCGCTTTCACATACATGCAGTTCAGTTGTACATGTACGTATCTCCTATCAGTATGATATTGCTATTGTTTCGTTTTATCCCCAACTTGGCAGTGTGAGATAGGAAATTTGTTAAAGTTTGTTTATACATGAATGCTATCATAATTTCATCAAAGCCTTCGGGAAAGATTTAAAGAGTCTTAAAGGTTTATGAACAGAAGAAGAAATATTGAGTACCATTTGTAGGTTTGGGGGTTATTCCACCATTGATGATTGGTCCTATCAGTATTGATTGTTATGATATTTAGTTCAGTTGCACATTGCTTCTATCAGTATGGTATAGTGTTCTGTCCGCCGTTGATATATCGCTGTTCCTAGATGTTCGTTTGAATTTAGACTAGTTCTCAGACTGCAGATATGGATTTATGGAGTTCACAGTTTGAGAAATCAAGAGAGAATCCATAGCACATAATTTACGATATTAGATTCTGACAGATTGTGTACAACCTTAATTCAATTCGTGATTCCTCCCCTGCTTTCATAATTAGTTTCCTGATTATAAACATACTCTTGATGAATGTCTTTGAAAGTTTAATTAAAAAAAAAAAAGACTGATCATTTTACCAGACTTGAACCGAGCGATTAGTAATCCATTCCTCCTACATGTCATCGTACTTGTCTCTTAATTTTGAAATTAGATCTAATTACTGGACATTGACCTGCAAAATGTCCCCCGCCATTAACGTCGCTTCTACATCTGATG
The DNA here is from genome assembly GCA_950022655.1 of Alentia gelatinosa. NCBI lineage: Eukaryota > Metazoa > Annelida > Polychaeta > Phyllodocida > Polynoidae > Alentia > Alentia gelatinosa. The sequence continues at coordinate 35,023,675 of OX465584.1, forward strand.
CATGCGCAGGATCAGACCTAGATGTCGCCAACTTCCCACCCACCTACACCAGTGTAAAAGACCACTAGCAATAGAACTTACTAATAGTAAACACGTGTATTCCAGTACTGTACGATATGTAGAGATATACCTGTCATCATTCGGTGACGGATTTTGCAGTATTTCAAACTGTTTTTCATTTGCAAACAGCTTCATATACAGTTTTATAAATTGTCTTAAACTATCACAACATTACAACTTATTATCTAGAGTCTTGCTCTGTTGTTAGTCGTGTCGTTAAGTAATCCATATATTATGAATGATTATTGAATTAGGGTTTATGAGAGAAGTAGTCTCAAATAACATTAATTTATGCTTTATATTTTCTTGTTAATATTTGTGTATACTTCTTTGCTATTATTCATAATGTAACTGAAACCAGTGCACTCCGCTCAGGTACCGACTCAGCCGTTTCACAGAAATTCGTCAGAATTCAATGATGACACGACTGAGGAATCCCTTTGAGAAAAACAATCATAATTGAGTAGAGAACGAGCGGCGAGTGTGCCAAAATATTGAACGAGGAAGCTGTGCATGGGAGGCCCAGTAGTGGCGCTTCGTTACTCCCCTGTACGTTTTACGTGGCCCAGAGATTAGCTCCCTGGTGTGAATGATTTGTTATGGGTTCCGTCACATGTAATTTGTAATCGCGAATATTGGGCAATTGCTGGCAGTGCATTAGTGAAAAGAGAGGCAGACCGGAAACGTGTGTATAGTATCGTGGTTCGTATAATCACATCGTTGGTAGTTTCATTCAACTAGGAAAATTAATAATTTAAAGCTGATTATTGACTCTGAAACTACAATGTGCTCCTTACAACCTGACCTGGCACAGTAACTATAAGAGTGTAAATCAGGTCGATAACCTACAACTTCGTCAAGCACTTCCCTTAGATGCATTGTAGTGGGACATCAAAGTGTAGTATATACTGGAGTTTCGACTAGATAAAACTAGTTTCTTTCTCTAAAATAGACTAAATAGATATATTTTAATTCTAAAAATTAATTCTCACAGGAATGGTTACCGCGTAATAAAGTAAAGTCTGTTACTTGAATTTTTTCCTGCAGTCTGATAATTCTTTTAGATGAAATCCTCTTATACTAAACGTCATAAAATAGGGTTACAGATAAATTACCGAGGCAATCCCCTAATATTGTTGACATCATATTGCTAATCTGATATCCCCAACAACAATACCATCAACAACTCTCATCCAGTGTGGCAACGTCGATGTCATTGGTAAATACAGGTCACATGATACAAGATAGTAAAAGGAGTAGGAAGTTCTAAACTGCCACCCACTATGCGGTTGCTACTTGTCCGATGCAGTTCCAGATTTAGCAACGTCTATTTCAAAATACCTTATTATATAAAATGAAATCTGAACATTACACACACGCTCAGTATATGTAATAGAGACGGCATTGTCCGTAAATGACAATTTTGATTTCTATTTAACTCACAATCACAGAACTATATACTGCTCTTTCATGATATCGCCTGTTTCCCAGGAAACGTCTGAACATAGCTAAACCATGTAAGTATGATCAATGAGCATGCCAACATGTTAAATGTCAATGTAATTTGGGAAACGGAAATTCCTACCACCAAGTACCAGTCCGTACATAGTGACAACACCTGTAGTAATATCGAGCCAGTCGAGGATCAGCGAGAGGGAATAGAGAGGGACTTGATGTAGTTAACCCCCAGCCTAATATTGCGTATCTACCACATTTTTGTGTGCCACAAACGTACTATCCCCGGTCGTACTATGAGGAGGTGTATATCTGCGATGAGCTACTCCTCACATCTCGACTAACCACAGACACTTACTCACTTACACACATGCTTCACATCCACTATAGCCGCATAGTGCCAAGGGGCCTGGTGAGACTGATCCACAAAAAGATAACATTAGTTGCCGTGGTCGGGATAGTATATAAAACCCGACCCTCGTGTCCGCCAGGGCCGATGTTGTTGATTGATGGCCACGGCAGGTAGCCCCAGCCACCACTGACCCAGTTTACCTGACCTGTGCGAGCTGCTATAACTGCGTAGTATATTCCCACGAGCAACTCACGGAAGGTGGTTGTGGACCTGGAGATTGCCTCCTAGCTCTCTCTGGGCTAACAGAGTTGTATCAGAATAACTCGGTATTACGACAGATGCAATGAAATAGGTTGGGTTTTTTTTAAACAAAAAAAAACAGGGCTTTAGAGATCGGATGGCCGTCCAGTATGGCGGGATCAGGGGTTAAAAGAGAAGCGATAATGCCTAGTCCACGATCTTCCGTTGTTGTCATAGTAAAGAGGCAAACACTGTTACCCGCAATGTATGTATACCTCTTTTTGCATGCGTTTCTTCAAATGTTGCTTACATGGCCATGTATACACATCAACGCTCCAAAGTAGGTGTGTACATCAACAGGATATGAACTAGTTTCAAAGGCGTACAATTCCATAGAAGAAAAATAACACATGGTATCAACAACAAACATATCTCTCTGCCCCTATACATACACAGTGTGCCTGTACATTGGGCACATGCATGTATAAACAAGACCTACATGTTTCTATTACTTGTGGCAACAACACCTGCATTTATTATTCGCACATAGAATTACAGACATGTACTTTCCCTCTACACATATCAAGAACAGACGTATGCATATGTAGTTATTATTAAATTGTCAGTTGTCATAGCGATGGTGAATATATTAGAATCCTATGAATAGGTTCATTTTTCTGGAGACTGTTTAACAGGCTACCCTCGGTTTATTACCAGAAAGCACAATTGTTTTGCAGACGTCAGGACAAATACCAACTACGTCCACAGCATATACATATTATATCCTATGCTTATAATCTAATCCCCTCTTCGTATTTATATTTGCGTGTATAAATGGCAAATGGATACCAGTGACGACATTGTTATACTTCTAGTAGTCAGGATAAGATAGGACAGACATCGGTCAGTCGAGACAAAGCTGAGTCCCTGCAGACTGTTCAATCAGACCATGTAGATATGACTTCCAGTCGTCCTGCTATACCTCATCCATTATCACACCCACGTCTGAACTTTTGATCTATACACACCCACCTAAACTCCCGTGTACCACTACAGTGACCTCCTACATGATATATACGCCTTAACGCCCACACTCACGATCAAAACCATCGTAGGACCTAGATATATGTCAAGACTACTGCCGCGTTGTCTCCATCTACTTCTATACGCTCTATTTAGGGCATATCTACAAAACACAGTACTTAACATTTTCAAAGGGAGGTCGTAGACTGCGATAGTCTTTGTATGCGAACCGACCTGAACAATATATTTTTTAAATCTCGTCTCTATCATGGTCTGACATTATTTTTTCTACGAGGAAAACAACGTCAACAATACTTCTCGATCACTTCCCTTTATATAGATATTCTACAGCCACGCTGAGAGTCTATCACAGTCACACCCACACCCATTCTCTCTTCTCTAATTACGTTCTAACTTAATATCACCCGTCATATACACTCTGTTCTGTTACATAATGAACCCTCACACTATCACCTTGCACCTTATGATAATACCTATACTTCTGCTGGGTTCTGTGCTAACACTCATCCACACCCAGAACTAACATCACGCCACGGCCCCTGTAGTCATACCAGATTAACGTTACATCCCAGCTCCTTGCTCGTAGTGGTGGGTTGTGGTTGGTGTGGTGGGAGGGAGAGAGGGTCCCTCGTTCTTCTAGCCAGACAAAAAATGTGGCTGAGCCGTGAGCTAGAGCTTCCCCTCCCATCCCCGCCCTGTGCCCCCGCCCCCTTCTCCTCCTCGCCATAAAGAGGCTGCAAACGCTGTAGTTTTCTGCAGCGGCAGAAATCACATAGAGAGAAGGATAGTGGGTCTGGTCGGGAGGGGGCGCGATCTGCCGGCAGCAGCGACACGCCGGGCAAAATCAATAGCCCTGTGGGAGTAGCTGGAACCAGGGAATGACACATGGTTTAGTCTCTGGTATATAATGCATACAGACGTGAAAGATGGGTTTGGTGGACATGGATGAGGGCAAGAGCGAGGACTGCATAGAGATCAGTAAGCTGCTTGTAGTTAGTAATGAACAATTCATGTGGGATTGGTTAGTATTCACATTTTTAACCCCTATCCCCTCGGCTCCCTTCACACTGGAGGTAAAGTCATAAGAGTACATTTCCATCAGCATTGATTTTCTCTGATATGACAGGCAGTGTGCTTTAGCTATGTGGAGAGTGTGACATGCGAAAGATACATTTAGAGCATAATAAATGTTCAGCCTTGACAACGATGATGAATAGTACTGGATGGTATTGGTCACTATTACATAACACATGTAGAGATGTGCCATGGAATCGCCATTTGTCATAGTGTTTGTTAAGTGGTTGGTTGCTATATCATTGCTATATTAATAGAAGACCATATAGCCAGGATAAGAAGGTCGCGGTTTGGATATGTGTGGTTCTATATGTAGGATCTTAACCATCGCTATCTACAGATGAGCAAAGTTTCTGTCGAGACATGCCAAGAGTCTTTTTAACTGAAATGCTGTCCCATTTTAGCATACATATGGTGTCAGTTAAAAAATATTTATTGAAGTCTGTTCCTAAGAATGATTCTGGGTCCTGGGTAGTACTACCTCCCGACAGAACAACCTATCCCTTGCTTCATTTTGGAGTACTCCCCCCCCCCCCCCCCTTATTATTACTTATGGGGAGAAGGGGGTACAGGAATCTTGATGTTTTTACGAATGCTAATTATAGTCTTTGTAGTCCTTGTCACCAGGGTTAATCAAATATTTAAGAATCATGAATAATTGTTTGCAGCCTCACGTTTTGCACAGGGAGTGCCACATGCAAGTAGGCGTTCATTGAATCGTAACAGGAGCGGGCGCCAAAATATAGGGGCTTTCACACGGTCAGACACACTCCTTTCCCACCCACACCACTGCACCCACACCACCACTGTTGCCGACTGAGGCCAGCATGTGCCAGGGTTAATCAAATATTCAGGAATCATAAATAATTCTCCGCAGCCTCACATTTTGCATGTAGCGCCCCATCTGCGAGTAGGTGTCCATTGAACCATAACAGGTGCGGGCGTGCATGATAGGGGGGGGGGGGGGGGCTTTCACACATTCACATGGTCAGACACGCTCCAATCCCACCCACACCACTGCACTCTGACCAGTTATATTGGTCAAGGTTCTCCAAGTGAACATCTGGTGGTGGCGGTAGAGTAATCGTTTTTACAGATGTTATTTATAGTCCTTGTTGCCGAAGTAATTCCCACATTTGTAGAGGTAGGGGTTCAACCATAACAGGGATGTCAATTGAATATTCAAGAATCATGAATAATTATCCTTGTTACCGATGTATACAGTGGAGAGGGAACCTTGACCAATACAAAAATAGCACACCCCCACGGTGCCAGACACGGCCCACACCCGTTCCGGTTTAATGAACAGTGGCGCGCCCCGTGCAAAACATGAGAACCAACTGGCGGCGAACAATTATTCATGATTCCTGGATATTTGATTATACTGGATACTGAGGCTATCACACGTTAACCCTGGCACATGTGGGAGTTACGTCGGCAACAAGGACTATACATAACATATGTAAAAACTTCAATGATTACTCTAGCACCACCGCCACCACACTTGGAGACAAAACCTTGACCAATACAAAAATAGCACACCCCCACGGCACCAGAAACGGCACCGACATGTTGGGTAGGAGAGGGGACTGAGACCAGTGTCAGGAAGGGGTATAATTATTCATGATTTAATATTACATTTATCTTATTTTGACTGATTTAAAATTTTATTTTGTCTTGATTTCTTAAAACATTGAGGTGAAAGATAACTAATTACCCATCTCATTATTGAGAATCAGATGGTACAGTTTTAGTGATTTACTAATATGTCAAATACTGTCATTGCCAAGCCATGAAGTGGAGGTTGTTGACTCCCGTCAGGTAGAACCTCCCAGGCACTTTGGGTTATATCGATAGTGGCTGTTATTAGTTTATGAAGGGTCCTGACCATGGAGGAGCTGGTTTGTTTTAGATATGTTTGTGCAGCACACGGAGACACGCTATAGAGTAAAGGTACCGGCGGGGTCATGAGCCTCCGGTATGTGCTTAATCCATACCTGTACACAATCTAGTCGCCCAGCTGTGAAGAGTCCTCCCTCTCACACCTGCTACCTGATCAAAGAACCGGTAAAAAGCAAAATGATTTTATTGGTACATGTAAAGGTGGTGTGATCTTATGGTGAACATTTAAGTTGATATATGCCAACATTCTCTATATGTTGAATACAAACGGTGGGTCGCCTGTAGTAATCAACTCTCATCGAGACATTTTATTATGTCCCTAACCTGGGCGAAAAAACATACCAAACCGAGCTGAACTCGAAACGGTGAATTAGCAGAGGTACATGTTATATATAGCCTATGGAAAGAATTTTTCCATCAGTTAATAGGTTTGAGAATAGGTTCTGTTGTGATTCGAGATGAAAATGAAACATTTTATTATCACAGGAACTAAATGCATACTGCCACTCCCCAACCAGTGACTGACCTGGCACCGAGTATACGCGGGGGAGGCGTGATATTACCCGATATTCCCATCCGTTCTCCCAGTGTGCAAGTGTGCATAGGTCACCTGTTCTGCTGTCCGTGCTGATGATTAAAAAAGCAGCTACTCAGCTATTTTACGTTACACAGTACATTTAGTTAGAAGTCTGAACTCTAGCTAAAAAAAAACTTGAGTTTACAGTAAAATGCTTCCTCTGTCCTTTAATGTTGCATGTGTAGCTTTATCATGGTGTAGATTAGATTATATGGCTCCCATGATAGTCTCTACCTGTATATAAGCCTAGCCCAATCACCATGCTCTTTCTATCCAAACCACCTTGTTCAGTCTTTAGAAATAACCAAGAATTTCGTTCTCAGGGACTCAGCTTTATAGTGTTGTGTGTCCCTCAGAAAACCGATTTATTATACTATCATGGAAATGTCTTAAATAAAATGAAACATGTGGTAGATCTGACGTGATTTCTTGTCATAGCTCTATCAAAGTATCTAGATATTTAAAATGATTTTCGATTCTTTGCTTATAAGAAAGTGGATCCCTCAATTATATTAAAAATGGACTGGAAGCTGTGGTGAGTTCGCTGAAAAGGTCGGAACACTTGACCTTTTTCAGTTCAGATTCTGGAAAGAAATTGTACAATCAAAAGGTGATGGCTAACAGTTTAGGCGGATCCTGAGCTTTCTATTCAAATGAGCATCACCTCAGTTACCATTATAATTGGTTTACTGCTTGTCTTGACGGGTACGCGAGGTTTAGTGTCGTCATCACGTAAGGGGATTTTTTGGTGACGTAGAATTATATTACGTGTCACTCTTCAGTTCCAGTAGCATTCGAATTTCTGCGACATTTCTGTGAAGGGGATAAGTCGTGAATTCATCCTATATGAAAAATATGAAACTATGTTTTGTTAGTCAACAATACCATACCGGTACGAGCATACACACAAGTTACCATACCTTCACAGAGGTGTACGCCGCACAACTCCACTGCGCCGTGCAGTGGCGGGAAGGCAAAACCAATCAGATCAATCTTTACAACATACGTAGGGATTCGACCAATCAAATCAGTCGAACAGGGCAGGAAGGAAGCGCACACAAGGGCCCGGGTCCCGCTTTCTTTAGTGGTGGCCGTGTAGTAGTGGGTGTTGGGTGCAAAGCCCCGTTGAAGTTACTTTTTACAAAAATATTCATCAATTGTATAGACAGCAATTAGTCGTGGCATAGAGAACAATTTGAGACAATTACCTCTCCATGGGATTCATTGTTAGATTGCAAATAAATTGCTGATGTTACTTGATAGAATTGCGATATAAATTATGGACCTTCCTTCGTCATAATATAATACAATTGTTAGAGTCATAGGGGACGTTCAAGAGTAGAATAAAGCAGTCTTATAATCTTGACAGTAGAGGTGGGACGACACAGTTGCAGCGCATTCCTATTTAAAAGTCTTCTTATCAGTCAACCTGCTGGGTTCTCAACATCCCAGATGCCAGAAATCTCTGCCTGGCTTCTGGCGTGAAAAAAAACAACATGAAAATGGGAAAGACAGAGCTTCACATGGGGATTAGTAAGACTGCCAGCCGTGACTAAACCGGCAAGGATTAGACAGGGGCGCATGTCGCCACATCTCTTGTGTCAGCTTAATAAAAAAAGGTATTTCATCAGCTAAGCTCCGGCGACTGCGCCCACGGCTGGCCAGAGCTGTCAGTCCTGGTCCTCTTTTGGAAGCACTGTCTTTGTTATATTTGATAGCTAGAAATGGTTATCTGGATCTACAAATCGAGGGATTATAGTAAACAAAATTGAGAAAATACACTTTGGCCTTTTTGTCCTCGAGAGAAAGTGTATGTGCCCTTTAAGTCTTGTGCATTTAGTAAAAGATCGTCTTCAGGAGTCCATGCACTATCCCCAGGGAGTATGGGAACACCAATATATATATATCGTACTTGAAAAAATTGCTTTAAATTTTGCGTTGTCAGATTGGAGATACAGTCAAGTTCATAAATTCAAACTTCTTGTATGAATTTATTAACTTAACTGTTATTCCAATTTTACATCGCAACATAAGCATTATTTTCATGCCCAACAGGAGCGTAACATTAGAAACTGTGCCTCAGTCGGTCTTGTCATAACCTACTCAATTCCTAAGATCCTTAAAAGAACCCCGAAGGTCAGATGAACGCAACGCGAAGTCTGGTTACTCTCCTCACAGAGTTCTTTTCATAAATGCTTGTGATAAAGGTTTCTGCTGGGAGAGTGAACACGCCCTTGGAGTTGGACCGGGGCTCGCGGCTGCGCGTCGATGGCAGCGGAAGTGATGAGTCAGCGGGTTTTTTTAAAAGGCGGCACAGCACTGTATGAAACCCATTTCCAAGGCGGTTATTGGATCTGCTCATCGTTTTAAAGGGACTCTTTCACCAGATAGCTAATGGACCTAGTCGGTGCTGCAGCTGCCGTACTTTTGGTCTGGTAGACGTCTCAATGCTATAGTTTTGCCACAGGTGACCAGTCGTCCAGCCTATCTATCAGATGACGATGCTATTTGGTAATGTTGAATGGGTCGCGGTGAATGCACTTGTGTACATTACATGAGGATGGATTTAGGTGCATTTAAACAAGATGTTTTTACCCATAGAGTGCTAATCACCTTTATTATCCAAATAATACGGAGTCTCCTTACTTAACCTTTAGAGCTTACAGATCGCTACTGAGTAGCATACGGAAAGCCGTATTCTCCTAGGATAATACGAAAAAAGTCCCTAGTGTACAAAGTAGTGCATGAGAAGATCGGCGGCTATTTTGCTTTTTTTTTGTGATTTGGAATGAATAATAAATATGACATAACCATGATTTTGATCTGCATGATAGTATTCTCCTCGTATTTGACACTACGCATTGTCCTTGCATTCGCTCGGATATTGCTACGTGAAGAATATGACCATGCAGATCAAAACCATGTTAAAATTGTGTATTTACAACCTATACAGTAAAGAGAGGGCTTAATTATCCACTCGTCTCTCTGGTGATGTCTGTATGTGTTCTAAAACAATTTTGTTGTCTGCATTGAATGTTTTCGTCTTCATGAAAATACTTTTTCGAATGATATTCTGATTTCTTCATTAATTTGGAGGAGTAAAGTATCTATGATACCATTTTGAGGTGTTTTTTTTCGGTATCCCGCCTTACCATACATTAAATATGGTGAGTTTCTACTCTATAGCAGACAATGCAGTAGTAGCAATTTCCAGTTGAAATATAAACAGAAGTCGGAATGTGGCTAGTAAATAGACAGCCTAGACCGCCCGGTATAAATAAAAGAGCGCACTGGCTAATAGTCCTGCCTTTTCTAAAGAAGCAAATGCCTGCCCCATCAGCCGCTTTGCTCATATATAAGCCCCGCATCAACAGCACCTCTGCCTTTTGACCAGCCGCCGGAGCTGTTCAGTGTCAACACTTGAGTAACTCAGCAAAGTCTTTCGCCTCTGAGCAGATTGATTTAATGGCCTTCCCTTAAAGTAAACAATGGCACGTGAGGCGGATGAGTGTTTGTGGCCGGCGGAGCAAACAGCACGTGCGTGTCAACGAATCGCCGACGACACCAATTTATGTGAGCGGTTCATCGCCGACAGCCACGAGTCGTTTACACGACTCACAGAATCCGCCTCGCAATGGGCGATGTGGAATTTGTCCTTTGAATTAAATTTGCGGCAGCATCATATGAGCCAGGGTGTAAAATGGCCTTTAGAATATTTTGGTTTTTTTCTTCGTTTTTTGTTGGGTCTGTTTTTGTTCTGAACGGATCGGAAGTATTTATAAATAAAACACCCGCGACGTCGTGCTATTAACAAGAAGCGGAGTAGCTCTTATGACAGTGACGCCCCACGACGTCGAGACAGCGGCAGCCAAGCTCCCGTCTCTGCCATTTTACTGAAAGGTCGACTGGCCAGACGTCACCCTGTTGTTGAGTGTGACAAGAATGCCAGGGGACGGTGGCCACAAATTAAACTGTCAAAAACACTCCCAAATAAGCACCTCCAAATCAAGTATTCTCACTGTGGTTAAGGGACGGCAGCGCGCCTCAAACCAGAATAGACACAGCGGTGGTCTCCTTCAGGACGGACTTCCGGGGACAGATTACGGAAAAGAAGGCTTTTTAATTGCTGATTTTAAATTATCTGTAAATACATTCTAATTGGAAATACTGAGTTATGGTATTTCCATTATTATTGTTGTCTACAGTAGCTCCTATCTGTTGTGACTGTGATGAAGACATGACAAAAGTACGGATTTAAAGGAATCTTTTATTCAGTATGGTATACTCTCTTTAATCATGAATGAAAAAAGAGGGATTACTCTCCAAATCTCTGCATGAACTCGTACTTTCGTGATCCTGTATTTCTGCTATATTGTTTAAAGACTGTATATCGAAAAATTACAATAATCTCATGAGGACACGTTAACGCAGATTTACTTGATAGTCGTATCTACTACATCATCTACGTGTCAGTTGCGTTCAGCCTGATGGAATAAACAGGGTATTTGCCATGTTGATTTCTTTTATTAATGATTTGAGCAAGCTCAATTATTTCTGAAATTAATATATACAAATCGTCTTATATGTATTTATCTTAACATTTTGATTCAGGCAACCGTCACGTTGTTAGATAGCATTGACTATATGTTGATTTTTTAATCGAGAAACATAAGTGTTACAAGAGTCATCTGCTGTCGCAGAAGGTATTCTTGACATCTATAATAGCTGATTCCATATATTTATCACCAACCTTTTTCTCCTTTAGTATACAGATAATGTCTTTACAATGTGTCGAGAAATAATAAGAATGATGATGTAAAGTAGTTCAGTCTAAACAATTATTCCACATCAATATACTAGAATTACTTTCTAAGATAAACAATGTGTTTGCCTATGATTCTTTTGAAGCATCTCAATGTGTTAAATTCATCAGGAGTTGATCATTGATACAACGCCATAGTTGTATGAGGTATTGTATATTACATCTATTCAGTATGTCACAACTTTTAGTTTGAAGGATTATACTATCCTTCATTATCAGCCATTCAGTCTGGTCACGGATCCAAGGCGTGCGATTGTGGATAACATGTCAATATTTCTTTTCTCATTTCTGTTATGATGTTGAATATTGTTTATTACTCTTCCAGGTAAGTACCAGTTGTTCGGGGAAACTGCCGTTGCCGTCAGGTAAGAGGTGTACTATTACTCCACATCTGTATTCATCTTATGTGGCTTCCCTTTCCGGGGTAAGGTTTGCATTCACGTCTGTCCAAACTTCATAATCTACTCATAGATGTTTACCCTATGACAACCGGGGACCTTCTATCTTTTCAGAATACGTGTTTATTCTTTTTCTTCATGAAGACAGTCTTCTTTTTTTCTTTTTTTTTCTTTTATTTAGACTGGAGTGTCTAGTCTTTATTCTTTAGTATCTGTAAACAAACAATATCGATACACGTAATTAATAACCTAAATATAATAAAGGATTGCTAGCGGGTGATTTTACCAAGATAACCCTATTACAGTTGGGCTGTAGTGTCTACTGAATGCAACTCTGTTAGAGAACCCGATGGGGACACATGTTGGGTATCAGTCATACATGTTAACCAACATTTTATTACGTTTATGACTACACACTGCACTTATTTAATTAACATGCGTACAGTAAACAGACGTTTGATCAAGCTCCGTACCTGTTTGATGAGGCCGGTAAAAAGGAAGTTTGTTGCACAAGAGCGTGGCGTTGCATTCGCGCGGAAGAACAGGTTGTGCTGGTGTTACGTTACGTATCCGAGCCTACCGATTACCAGCAGAGTTATAACAGTCCAAAGTGAGGTGTGTTCCGTGAGAGCGAAAACACTGACATATGGCGTGGTAGACAACCATATACCCTTATGTGTGGCGCTATATAATTATTATACATTGACTGAACAGACTGATCAATCTAGCTAAATTTGAAGTCCAGAAAAGAAATAATTCTCATTGACTAGACATCTGATTCTAATCAGTTTAGAGAAATACTTTTCATAAACTATATCATTGGCATTATGAAGTGGAATTATGAAATTATTATAGTATAGCAGATAAATGCAAATCTCTGCAAGTATTTCTCAAATCGAAAACGATTTAGTACGTGAAACATTTCATAGTATTATGTACATACCATGCCATACTGGCTTGACGAAATGAGTGGACAGGCTGTTTGTTTTCATGCAGAACAGAACAAAAATGTCAGTAGCGATTTTCTGACAAACGAATAAAGTTAAGCCTCTTTCTTTCAAATATGATCGATACCAGTTCTGGATACGTCTTATAACCGGAAACATCTACTCAATAAGCTATATGTTATGATCCCATTAGGAATGACGAGTGTGGTCCTTCATTTAAATGTTTCTAGCAGCTTTAATGTGGCCGAGTGCAGTGTTTACATACCTTGTCCCAGATATCAAGACTCTCCACTCAGGTGTTATGCCACAGGAGGTGTGATAGAAAAGCAAACTGTGAAAGACGCCTTGTGTCTGTGAATGTAAGCCTTTACACATAGGCACTCTCCGCACTGTGAAGCCACATTCAGGGATTACGCCTCGTTTTGGTCTGTTCTACTGGACCCCATTACAAGATGGTGCTAGTGTGAAATGGCTCTTAGAGACCCACCAGAAAATAACATGGGGGGAATAATATGCTATCAGATCCTGTGACAAACCTGTGACGTGATGTATCAAACAGGAAACACCATTGCGATGGAGGAGTAGGTCGCATATATTAAAATATATAGGCAATGAAGCTTCGTAGTGTGACAAACCTGTGACTTGATGTATCAAAGAGGAATCGTATGGTAGGACACTCCCACCTCGCGATACATTCACTATACCATCATTGCGATGGAGGAGTAAGTCGCATATATTAAAATATATAGGCAATGAAGCTTCGTAGTGTGACAAACCTGTGACGTGATGTATCAAACAGGAATCGTATGGTAGGACACTCCCACCTCGCGATACATTCACTATACGATCATTGCGATGGAGGAGTAGGTCGCATATATAAAACTATATAGGCAATGATGTTTCGTAGTGTGGAATCAGACTGTGTTGGCTGCTGTGAAGATACAAAACATTCCAGCGTAATATTGTCGTCTGCGACGGCGTTAATATGTTCAGCGAAAACATTTATAGACTGCAGCTAAAACATAGCAGGTTTTCACAAATCTTGGCGATGCTATACGCATTTATATGAAAAGTGAAAAAAATATGTTAGCATTAGAGTTCTAACCGCTGCACAATGGGCTAGTATGGTCCGAAGCAAACTGAATAAGGCACGTCACATTGTAAACTGATGTACTTTGACATTATTTCATTGAGCTATCAAGGCATCTTAAAGATTTGAATCTGTTAGATCTCAACAGGAAGTGTCATTTAAAAGGGTGTGGTTTTATGGTTATGTTCGCACAGCAGAGGGGGCAGCTCCAAGGTTGGACGTTCATCAGTTAAGAGTCGATTAAAGAAGAGGAAATTTATGGAAAGGGAATAACTAATTAGGGAATTTAATGATCCCCCTTGGTCTTACCCCTATAATCCCTGGTGGCCATGACTTATACGTGCGATTAGAAAGGCTTAAATAATTATTTCTGTAGGAAATCATACCAAGGACACCAAGTGACACATTGCTAGAAAACATTGTCTACAAGAAATGATTGTGAGTTTTGTTGAATTAATCAAACATTAATGGAGTGGGGTCCCTTTTCCATTATCCTCTGAAACACCTCAGTTGCTGGTGCTGATAAGGAGGGCCTGAGCCCGAGATGACATTTTCCCATCCAAAAATAACGCAGGGAAAAACCATCAGAAATGTTCATAATTGACGCACACACAAATTGTGGTCAATGTGTTAATTATCAGATCTGGTAGACTAAAAAAAGAAATAAAAAGAAATTGATGAGTCCTCGCCTCGTCTTCCAACCAGGAATAATTGACCCTCAATCTAAGAGAAGAATTTAAAGTTGCCACCTGTCGCCTCCAAGTAATTATGCTGGTTTTATGTAAATTATTCTCTTGGGCCACCTAACATGATCAGGAAGTCGCTGACTACTGATTTGAGTTGTTGTTAAAACCGCACTGGTATCCTGACAGCCGCTGTCCGCAGCTTCATCATGTCACGCTGAAAGATGCTTTACATTGGCGGCCATGCTGAATCATTGTTTCTCTCTGTAAGCAACAATGAGTTGCAAATACAGTTGCACGAGGTCAGGCACAGTGTCCTATTAAGCAAGTATTCCACCAGAGACCCGATTTCATCCGAAACAAACCCAAATGGGCAACTGAAGAGATCGTGAAAAATGGTTTTAAAAAAATCGTATTAGGATGTAGGAACGTATTTGTCTGGTGAAGGAGCATCGGATTGTTTATGACCCACCTAATACCGAGTCTCTTTACTAAACCTATGGAGCCTACAAATCGCTACTGAATATAATTTGGAAAGCAGTGTTCTACTAAGTAGAATACGGCTTTTACTACCACCTTTTAAGGCATATCCTACAATTCACAGTGGCGCCACTTGAAGATTTTGAATATTGACAACTACCTATTCAAATTCTAAATGAGGAACCAGCACGGTTGCCTCCGATAGGTTAGATAGGTACTGTAGATAGTACTTAAACTAAGTCAGTATCACTTATATTGAGGTCCTCTGGGAAAGCCTTTAGCTGCACTGAAGAGTGACTTTGACAGCTGCACTAAATTGAAAAAAGTCTCACTGAGTCAGTCAGTGTGACAGCAACTTTTACGCCGAATCAGAAAGAGATTTAATGAGACTTTCTGAAAATATCAGCCAGTCTAACTCCTTATCTGAATCAGAAACGGTGGGAGTGTGTCACTATATATTTGTAAAGTATATTACTGGATGTTCCAGAGCACTGGACATGTAACTACAAGGTTGACAGACTTTGTGGGTTCAAGTCCCACTGCAGCCACTTTTCTCCTTCACCACCAGCAGTGGTAGATTAACTGCTATATCAAAGGCCAATCCTTCTCATACATGTCGATTTCGTGTGGGAAGTAAAAGAACGCTGACCTCGGTAAATGTATAGGAGTGAGATTTCTACCTAAATTTATCTCATAGATTCGGTCAAACCCAATATACAGTAAGCCAGACATAAAGCTGGCGTCTCGAAAAAGCCCAATGGTATATTGTTCTATATTTATGATATACCCAAAATTAATTATATTTTACCATAAATTGGTTTAGAAACCATGTCAATGGGAATATCAATACTGAATGTGGTCCATATAACAGCTACGACACAGGGTGTCGAAGACAATATATGCGGTATATGGAGCAGACGTCGGTAACTATTAAAAGTATATGTACGAGAATATGATAACATTCAAACTGGAATGACCAACAAACAGACCATTGCTAGAGATAGAGGTCTGTATTTTTTGACATAACAATGATCATTGTACAATATAGGATCAAGGTAAACTATGTTTCCTTTCATTTTATCCCTCCAATTATTGAAAATTGATAAAACAAAAAATATTGCCTATCGTTTATGCTTTCTTGACTAACATGATGTCGTGTGTGACCTAATTTTCAATATCGCAACCAGGCGTGGAACCATGTAGATTTGTAGACTACTATGCTAAGGCTCTGAAGGCTGTGCCTAGACAATATTTCTGCTGCTCGTTATCAAGACCATCATAATTAGCCAGGATTTAGTCAGTTCTTGCGTTCATTGGCCACATTAGCTTTTCCAAGTACTTATTCACAAGTAGCTCTGTGTCTTTTAGTGTGACGATCCCTCCTTGTTCACAGAGCAACTCGCGCCCATCGTGCCTGCTCATGGAAGTGGCTGGTAGCATCCGTCGCTCCCAACATAAAGTGGTACATGGCGTGAGAACACGAACGGCCGCTCTTACAGAGGCATCCCTGCAACCGGGGCCCTGCACCAACCCTTGTTGAGCTTAGCTCTACTGACCCGCCGCCCATCCCCAAACCCTCCAAACACCATGCACCGCCACTATATATATTCTTGACCATCCGACCTCACACCTCCACCCGAACCACACAGGAAGGATATATAAAGAGATCATTTTACCAAGTATTCCAGGTACAGTGCGAGTGGGTAGTGGAGCAAGAATGAAAATACAAATTTAAAACCTTGAAATGTTTGTCCTGAAATTCATCATATAATAATTAAATGGAATCATGTAATTTCCAAACGGTACTTAAAAAGTCATAAGACGATTGGTACCAGATCTCAAGTCCAATGTAATAATAGTTTCATATTTCAATGGGTCGTCTAGATTTCAAATCGGATCAAGGTTCTAGGTTTTGAAGCAGTGTTTTCACAGAAGTACCTTGACTTCTAGAACTATCTGTGGGTAATATTTCATATGTATTACACCGCGTATTCGCAAATCACGTGCTCTGTCTGTCTGCCAGTCTAAGGCCTATTCACCGAACAATCAGACGGCATTTGACTCTCGATGGTTTCACTTGTTCCCGACCTACTAGTACCATATGCAACGTCTGACTCGACATCTTTAGGGGACAATTGCATGCCCAGCGCTGATTGCTGGCGAGGCGCAGTGGTGACATTAGGTGACGGCACTCAGGGCCCCAAGCCTTCTCCTTTGAACAGTGCAGCAGACCCTCAGACATCAAAGTGTCACTGTCCTCCTTAAAGACAAATTTCAACCATTCGGAAACGCACCTAAAAGAAAATCATTGGGTAACTATTGGCAAACAGGTGGGAGTATTACATGCATGTGTGGGTGGCAAATTGCTGCAAAATGCACTAAGCGAAGTTAATCTAGGTTCCATTCCGAAATTGCTCTCCATAGTTTGACCGATACAGCGATGCCTGCACTCATCTCTAAATATATTCTTTTAAAATTCTGCTATGACTAGACGTGTTTGTCAAGTATCCTTGATATCTAGATGGAATTTGGTCTTGACAGTAACATGACAGGTTTATATTGTGGGCCATAAGCCAAATATTTACTTCAGATGCACCTGCAAAGAAACTATACTATTTAATTTTCGAATTAATAAAATGGTTTTTTACAAACAAAAAAATTTCTAGGATAAGAGATCGATTTTTGGAGATAACATTTTGTTAAGACAGAATCCACTGTTGAGCGATGCATTGCCATATAAGGGTCGACTAGCAAGGAAGCTGTCGACAAGGTGAGGTACCCAAGTTTCCGGACAATGATCTATGTCTGGAGTTCTCTTTTTGAGACGTGACTGTCAGTGTAGACCTTGAGACAGATCTATCTTCAAATTGTGCTCCTGGAGGTGTATCTGAAATAGACTTAATGTTCTACATTAATGGACTCCATTTTAAATAACATTGATTAAAATATCACTTGAGGAAGGAAAGTGCAGAGAAATTTGTGTTTAATGTATTATTATACACCTATGGCCGAACGTCTATGGAATAATATTTTTTCCAATTCTTTTGGGGCAGATGATAAATTATTATTTTTATGGAATAATACCCGCTGCTATATATATATATATATACATGTATATACATGTATATATATATACATATATATATATATATAGGGGTGCAGTATAAATAATGTTCAGGCTCACTGAGACGTAGTGAATGAGCTATGAATCAATGATTTAGAAAGTGAATAAAATGGCATTTTTTGTTTTTTATCGGTGTATAATACCGTAAATTCCAGTGTATAAGTCGCATCTCGTGTATTAGACGCACCCCGACTTTGGGGAAAATCCTTTAAGACGCACCTGGAGGTTGAGTGTTTTGGGTTAAACCCTGAATATAAGACGCCCCCCGACTTTAGGAAAATCCTATAAGACACACCGCGCCTCCCAGTTCCCCCTCCCAGCCCCCTCTCCACCCCCACCTCCACCTTGTCAGTTCCAGCGGAAAAGTGTGGTTCCAGCCTCACACAGTGCAGTCCGGCCTCCAACCCTACTACAGCCAGCATATATATGTATGTATTATTATGCAGTAATATCTAGATAAAACATCAAAATCATATATACCTGGGTATCCTTTGATTTGAAGGCATTTCTAATGGTACCCCTCGAAATTCTCAATTGCCCTCAGGAAAAACCCGCGCATACGACGCACCTCGAGTTTTGGTAGATCCTATAAGACGCACCAGGGGTTTGGTTCGCGTATAAGACGTCGGAATTTACGGTAATAAGATAATGTAATGACTGAGCCGTAGGGACGTCATTCCTGGCCTTTTCTAATATAAATACTTTATGTAATACAAAAGACCTCAAACGGCCATCCCTGCGGGCTCAGTGAGCACGTTTCCCTTAGTACACGCACTCTCTAACCCCATCTTGGGGGGAGGTGTGCACACCGTCTCCGTCCCGATCCGATTAGGATGATTAAATGTATACTGCTGCACCTGAGACCCGGGCACATGAACAATAGTTGAGCACACTTACACGATTAACTTTTTATGAAGCTTACTTTCCTTTTTGCAGTGGCTGATTTACTTTAATGCCTGATTTCATATGCATGAGAAATGAGATTGAATGCGTTTTCTTCCTAGTTAGTCCAGGCATGGCCTGTGCTCTCCAGGGTACTCCCATGCGGGCAAACTTGTATTGCCAAAGTTCACGGGTATTTCTTTCAGTATCATTTAAATAGGCTAACAAAATATCAAAAGAAACAAAATCAGACTATTACCTACTCCTTTGTGCATTATATATGGATATTGATATTCCCCTACCCTACCATAAAGAAGGAAAAACTCACATATTTATCAAAGCTACCAGTGAATGTCTTTATTAAAGGGTCATCCGTAAGATATGTACGCAGAAATTCCGAAAATTTTTATCCCCTCACACCCCCAACGATTTTTTATGCAATAGAACAAAGAAGAAACATGTATGTGCAAAATTTCCGAAATCTTTGACCCCCACACCCTCAGTGCGTACGTATTTATGGATAGCCCCCTTCACTTCCTGAGGGTAAAGTCATTTAGTGACCCGTTGCTCAACGGCTATAGAATCTTAATTTGAGCAGCTCAGGAGCAGTTTGCCCCTGTTCATACCCTCCTCATATCTCAACTTGTGCATATTGCCCATGACCACCGCTTACCAGGAAGCCTACTTCACAGACAGCTCGTCCACAAATTCATAGCCACTCAGACGAGCTCCTGCTCGCGATCTGCTCAGAACAGCTCAGGGCACCACGAGCAGCTCACAGGCCGACCTGTCACCAGCAGTCCCCGGGTCACTCTACCCTGACCTCGTCACCCGCTCCTACTTTCTCAGAACATGGCTTCTCGTTGCCTCCAACGAGCAGCTCACAGACAAGCTCGCCGAGAGGCTCACAGACCCGCTCAAAACCTCTCCCCAGCAGTTCTCATCCGACCTGAGTGGCCTCTTCATCTCCAGCTCTAGTGATTACAGAGCTGGTACCAGGTACCGCCATGTGTGGTGAGAGGATCTCTTGCTGGCTGGTCGGAGTGGTAGTAGGACTGCGGGCAGTGCTCAAATCTAGCAGTGAGTAGTGGTAGCACTCATGCGGTGCCAAACACTTCAACCATCTAGTCCACCATGCATTAATTCTATGATCGGATGGCTTTTGAATCTATGCCCATTTTAGATAAATGTATTGCCGTAATCTATTGTGAAAGGTCAGTCATGGTATACTCCAGCCTATGACCTATACACGGAAATCGTGTCAAGGAAATATTCATGTTTCTCCCAATCTGAAATAGCACCACGTCAAAATAGCATAATATGGAATATACAATGTTTTGCTGCAGTGTTCATCAAATGCAGCGGTAGAAGGGCGTATCTTATTAAGTACTTAAAAAAAAGCTATTGCAAGAAATGCACATGTAGTGTGCACACACACACTCTTCTTCCAACAAGTAGCTTACAGTTGATCCCCTTATGTCACAATGCCCGTACACATTGAGCGCTATTTGCAATATTTATTATTTTAAGCTGCCAACCTGGCCCTCAAACCCTCTTTGAAAGGTAATTCCGCACGGAACTACTCTGGTAATAGCTCTTGTGATTTGAGCCTTACTATTATTCTAATACATTTTACACATTTGTCTCCTTACCCTAATATATTACAGTAAATTCTACTGGAATAGCTTTCTCCTTCTCTCGCAATATTGCCTAAATTCCATTGCGCTCTATGTACATATATAAGTTTCAAGTTTGATAGACCGTGAAAACCTCATTCGTAAACTTTGAAATGTAATTATTCAAAAGAAAATACCTGTCCGACAGTATCAACGTTCGCAATCGCTCTTGCCTTGCCAAAGGGCCAGGAGTTTGTCACTCGCTATTAACGGTCATGTGAGATGCTCCTGAGTAGAATGCGGAATGGAGTAGCTTCCAGATTGACGGCGAAAATCAGGAGTTATATCATTATACTCATCCCTTGAAAAGAGGTCTGTATCCTCCTGACCAAATTGAGGAGGTCAATGACAAGAAGCAACTATTGAGGAATCTCATTTCCATGTTGAAATTTATAGAAAACCCATATGGTTTATTCTCTGGTAATCCGAAACTTGGAAGTCCGAATTGACGAGGAGTAGTAAAATTTCGGTAATCAACATGGTCCAAAATAAGATTTAGGATCGGAGAACGTAAAGTATAAGGTACAGTAAATATTATATGTTTGATTAGATAACAGAATGTCCACACGTCCTCCTATCAGTTGACCTTCTCATAGACAGGCCGTCTGCCAGGGAATCAATTAGAACCCCTTGGTCAAACAGGTAACAGAACAAGACACAGTAATAAGGACTGCGCGCCACATGAAGTGACGTGTCTGGACAGTAGAGATAAGATTCGCCAAGAGATCACTGCGTATGGTATGCAGATTGATCTTTGATCTGGAAGGATCCATCCTGGACGGCGGCTGTATGGGAAGAGGGCTTTTCAGAGAAGAAGAGTAAAGCTTGCTGAAATGAATCTCTAAAAGCATGACCAGCGAAAACAGATAGCGACAGCAGCAGATGATAACCAATTATATATTCTCCGATAGATAATAGATGGTAATTTTGTCACTGATATATAATGTGTTTTTGGTGGTAATCAGGTATTGACTTCATTTTACACTGGCGTCATCTCTTTTTTTCATGACCTGCACACTGATCAAAATGGTGTAGGTGGGGATTAAACCATCTAAGGCCATTCGTCCCTGACTAGCAAATAAAAACAAGCTTTTAACTTAGTGTCTCAGCTGACACAGTTATGACGGGTACCTTCCGTTAACAGAGACAATAATGTGACAGGACTGGGCCTCAACCTCGATCACCTAAGTGTAGTTATTTGGTACACTTGCTTTGGTAAACCCAAATTCCATTCTCAGCTATGTTATTTGAATTTACCTCAGAATACTGGAGGGTTAGATGAGTTCTGAAAGAGGATAGATGAATGAAAAATCGCTATATTGGGTTCAGCATTTTGATACCCAATCATATTATGCTAAAAGCAGACAGCTGGTGTCTCATTTCTACAAGCGGGATTCTGTTTGCACCCACGCAGATCTCCGGGGGATATCTTATCACTGGCGGCTGAGTTATGCAGATAACTGAAGCTGGCACCTGTTCTCAGAGGTGATGCAAATTCAGCGGACGTCAATTAGGTCAGGCATTAATGTAATTAGGATGGGGAATTTGAAGGTGTGAGGCTTGCAGCATCCGGAGAGACTATCACGATAGATATATCCACATGAATGGCGTACCATTAATACCAGATCCAACTTTAACTGTCATCATATTTCCCTCGATTGTTATTCCTATATTTTTGGTTATTCGTGCATATTTTTGGTTAGAGATTAGGTAGGATACCTATGACTATACATTCGTCTCAGCTGCCTGCCCGTTCGTGCACCCTATCCCAAAAACTGCAATGAAATGTAGGGTTGACGCAGGGAAAGAATCATGATGGA
This sequence comes from Alentia gelatinosa, assembly GCA_950022655.1. Taxonomy (NCBI): domain Eukaryota; kingdom Metazoa; phylum Annelida; class Polychaeta; order Phyllodocida; family Polynoidae; genus Alentia; species Alentia gelatinosa. Next base: position 35,046,301 of record OX465584.1, read on the forward strand.
TGCCTACTGATTGGATTGTTGTATTGGTCGTTAAATTTCATTAAGAGTACTCGGCATTCATGATTCAGCGTTCAGACAGTATACCATGCATTATGTATTTAACGGTATCCGAGGTACTTAATGAAGCAATATGTATTTTTTCTACACGACAGCGTTTAATCTCTAGAAAAGGTATGCCAATGCCCATTTTGTCACAAATGTCATGTGTATGAAAGAGTGCTCTGCCCATGTACATCACCTATCCATATATCCGTATTTCACCCCGCCTGGAATATAGTTTCTCCATATATATTATGGGCCTGAAGTACCTACAGAAACTAAATAATAGACATTTGTAATAACGACCATTGTATAGCTCCAACGTCCCTTGCACTATGGGCACAACCCTGCCGAAATGATGAAAAGGGAAATGGAGATGTTATACTAGTAACAATAATAGTATACAATATGTGTATGGGCGAGTTGTACGCCATTCTTAGCTACATGATTTTTATTATTTGATCGCAAAAGGCCATAGCTCTAATACTGTCAACATCAGCAATATAGACGACTGAACGACCTGCCATCCGATAACGAACACCCCCGCACTACAATATATGGGAACACCCTAGAGCTGCGGCACGAGGATCTCTAGAAAGACACGATCCTACCTTTAGCGTTTTACTGGAGAATACTCCATGGGCCCAAATGGGTCTTGCATAATGACAATGAATAGGGTGTATTGTGGTAACGATCACATCTTCCAATTGGTTCAGCCAGACCCTCTTGCCATATGTGGCCACTATTGAGCCACTGAGACCACTAGTGGCATACTCTCTCACCGAGTTTGTTCACATCCCTATTACACTTTGACATTAGGTCTGTCCACGGTTAATTGGATAACTAGATCTCATCATGGAAGTAATGTTATTTGGTCGCCCATGGAGGGGTATAGTTCTTGGAAAACGTATAGTTTGGCTTCAGAAGCCACAGTCTACCTTCTACGGCTTCCGCAGTGTTGATTCACCAGCTACACATTGCTTGACACAAAACACTGTCATCGGTCTACAGATGTCGAACACATCTTTTTCCTGCAGTGGAAAGCCGACTTGTTGTTTTGACAGGGCGATAAGTGACATGTGCTGCTGTATAATGGTGTTTAGACGACCCAGGGCAGTGTGTTTTCTTCGCGTCGTGAATGTTGTGGAGAAGGCGCATCTGTTTGATCATGCCAAGCGCAACAAAGTAGTCGCTGGCAGAAAGAAACGCTCCTAGATCTAATACATTTGAATAAAGAGCAATCAACATTGGTTGGCGTAGCGGCTGGTACCTGGGTTAATGTAATCTAAGGGTCGCCACTGCAAAGCGAATGAGCATTATCAGTAACGTTTATGAATCAATAGTGTGCCTATCAACACTCTATATAGGTCATGACAGGGTTTGTGAGTCCAGAATAGATCTGAAAGCATATTTTGTTCATCTATTATCCCTATCCTGTCTTAGATTATATAATTTTGTCATGTTATTTTGATTTTGATTTTTTTAAGAAGTCTTTATTGCATTCGATTAGTTACAACCGTTCATCCTGCAGTGTTTGACAATATATGAAGAGGAATAATTACATTAAACAGAGACACATGATGATATTTACAATGAAATCTTATCCTTAGGAGGATTACAAAACCAGATCCTGCTGCGGGGATTGAGTAATACTTCATATATTTCAATATTATACATGTCACCTCAACTATATTATATTATAATTCCTTTCCCCGTATCACTTAATACTGAATACGCTTACGACAAGCCGCATTCGAAACTGTCCTTCCATTTAATTGACATTACGAAATATCACTGATGTATACGTCTAACACAGATGCTGAAACAATAAGGCAATGTTAGATATACGCGATTGCTACAAAAATATTCAAGAGAGAAAAGAAAATAGCATTATACAAATATAAACGTGTCCAACTCTGTGTCACCACAGGGATCATGCATGTGATTTCCTGAGGTTACAATGAACTGATAGATACTGCTATGTATATATATAAACCTGTCAGCATCCAGAGACATTATCATTTAGTTGTAGGAAACCATTTGTGGTCTCTTGCGTGCACTTGTCTTAGATATTCATACAAGGTTAGGATTGTTTTGCCCAAAGATATTTCCCCCATTACCATCGCACAATAAGATTTCATTATTTCCCGATGTCTAGATTACACAACTACATGTACAAGTAGACCCATGCCAGTATCACCCGTGTAACTCTTAATCATACTCCGTGATTCCGTATCGCTTCTTATTTTAAAAGATCACCCCATGATAACTTCCACTGAAAATTGCTGATATCATGTAGAGTGTCATAGTGTAGTTTTTTTATCTGTGGATTTTTTTATCTGACAGTGATTCATCGTACGAATTCGGTTCACCCCTTCCTGTCGACGTGAGCAGAGAAATATTGATCTGGACACGTGACAACAACCACGGGAGGCAATCACATATCTGCCTTAGTGACCTTGCTGACTCAGTCAGGTGTTTCATTCCCTCACCGGCCATCTGGCGCGCCTCACTGGCACTAAGAACATGAGCGGCTTATAGGGTTAGCGAAGTACGTCAGCCACCAATGCCCAAGCAGAGTGTCGGCTGCTTTCTCATATTGCTGCTATAAAGGTAGGGCAATCTGCTACGAGATGGTTAACTTGGAAGGCAAGAAGGTCAATCTCCAAGCAGACTCTTAATTTGACTCTAAAGCGGTTCATAGTGAGAATCATGCCCTCGGAGAGTAGACTGACGGCGAATGCCCCTGGAGGTGATTTCTCGTTACGGTGGCATTATCCAGTCTCCGGGCTTTCTTTCACCTGAAGGCCCGGATTGTGGGGGTTGGCTGGCTGGAGGCTATCCGCCACTCTCTGGGCTTAGTGGGCAGGCCGTAGGGTATGCTGGGTAGAGACCAGCAGAGCTGGCTAGTAGAGTAGAAGATGTCAGGCTGGTGATAGAGGGTGAAGGTCGGCGTAGTGGATTTCTCAGGAGGGATTTAACAGTTGGAAAGCTTGGGGATACTTAGTCGCAGTGGATGGAAGGGCTCTAAGACACGGCAACAGTTCTCAAGCTTACATTATTTAAGTACAAGATTTAAAAAAAAGTATAAATACTGGTCATGATTCAACAAGCAATGGTTGGTTTTAAATTATGGCTGTAACAATCGATCGGCTTCTGGTTCATACAAATGCAGATCAACATAGGAATAATGGGTAGACACTGATATGTGTCAGGGTGCTCTAAATCGAGCAAGAAGTGTGTCTATGTGTATAAAACTGATGAAAAAATGAATGAATGAGCTCACCAAGTAACGGTTACATAAAGTTACATACAGTGTCGTGAAACTACAATTTGTCCAATTTCGTCCGACAGTTTACCTATAACATCACAGGATCCGTTGTGATACTCATGACTAAGGCAAGGGTCGTTTTATACTCATTTACTTAATCATATCTATCATGTTTATCTAATTGAATCATTCTACAGTTATGTTTGGTGCTTCTTTCAAATGGATTTTAAATGACACTTTATTTGGTCTTTCCTTGATGTTTACCGACAACGAGTTCCGGAGCTTCTTGCCCCTGTACTCTGGAGCTTTCTTATAGAATTCAGTCAAAGGTCTTCTCATTTCAAACATACGCTTGTACTGTGACCTCAGTACTAGTCCCGTGTCGTTTAAATCGGTCTCGACATTGACATCCAAAGTACCAGAGGTACGGAGATACACCCTTCTGTATGTGAGCATCATTTCCTCTCGGCGCCTGGCCAAGAGCGTTGAGTTAGTTAGTGCATGACGTTGGTCCCTAAGTGCGACTCGCAGTCCCAGGTTCTGTAACCTCTACATCTTAACCTGCCGAGTTCTATTAGCTCCATCAGTGAATATACATGCATAATCGAACTAGGAGCAAATAGGATGTTCATCATGGATGAATGAGTGTGCAATTACAAATGAATAACAATTAAAAGGTTTCGGTTAGATTCAGTCTATGGATAGTCTTCTGTAACCCACTTGCACCCCGTCATGTGCTATTTCTTCATCTGCCTGAGTCTAGGATCCAAACATATCAGGCACCAGTAGACCTGTCAATCAGGTATTTTTGGTCTTGAGTGATTGGTCATGGTCAGCTGGGTAAACCTCTAAGACCCTGAGACACTGACTCCCTTCTTTGTTCTCACTATCACAGTGAACAGCATGCAGATAGTAAAGGGATAGTTTTCTGGAAGCACACCGAAAGTTCAATGTGACCACTCTAAACTCTAGATGATGTATTTAGCGCGGTCAAGCACGCTCTAATAAAGGCAAAATAGCATGTTTATATACCGGTCGTGCTGCTTTTTGTGACATATAACTTATGTGATACTTTTTTTATGACATGCCAACCTTGCTTCTTGAATCAATGTGGCTTGGAATTATAGATGATTATGACTGACTTATAGAAAAGGGAACCTGGGTGTTTGTAGAGATTATATGGAAAGGATGGTGGTTCTATAGACTTGGCGAGTAGTATATGGGATCTAGCGACGTGTGATTGATTGCATTATTCAAGCAGGTAGTTGTGTATAGTGAGACCAGTTTTCTTGATATGTATGGGACGGAACTTATTCGTCATGGTATGCAAAGAGATAAAGCATTGGCGGTGATTGTAGAGCGAGGCGGGAGGGGGTTGAGATTTGAGTAGTATAGGGGAAAAGGTGTATGGCGCAGGGTCCATGTATTAGGTTTCAGAGTAACATGGAGAGGGTCGGCATGTATTAGGTTTCAGAGTAACATGGAGAACCTGGGTTCTGGTTTACGTTAAGAAGCCTTGGAATTATAGTTGTGGGCTCTGGCTACTAATCATATACAAGATGTATATTTCCCTTTTATAGGGACATTGCATGAAGTGGACATGACACTAATGGAATTAGTCTGTAAAACCATGTTTGGTGAATTTCTTCGTTCCGCTAGGGTCTATATTGAGATCCTTGGGTTGGGTGCTAGGTCGAAGCGCTAGGTGCAGAAGTGTAAGCTACGCCTCGTCTGTACGATATAGTCTGTAAAACCATTGTTACGATTGTATCGCAGCAGTGGTTCGTTCGGTATAAGGAAATGTTATTCCATATATAGCATGGGGAATTATGAAAGTATGCGACTAATGATAGAATAACAACAATCCAAGGATCGGATGACCCTATTCTATAACATCTTTAAAATGAAGTGAAAAGAAAATATTGATAAAACCACCCAAAGCCGGTAGACCCAAGTAGGATCGATGGCGGGTCACATCGGGGCGAAACAGGGTTGGAGATGGGTTACGTGTGCCTGTGGACTGATGCTATTTGTGAGCCGGTCTGATCAGATTCGATCACTCAAAGTGTCAAATCAGCGCCGGAACGACGTCTGTTTCAAGTGACCACGTCTTAAATAAGCGCCCGGCCACATGCCGCCAGACGGTACATTGAACACCGGTCACCGCCATTAATATCTCATTAGCATCGAGAAGCCGTTTCTAAATCTTTGGTATCCAGATTCACTACAGGTTATGCGCTAGGGACTAATGGGCCTTGATTTCAGTCGTATTCTATGTATTCGCTCTGGCTTGTGCCACCACCGCTGGTATGATCGATCTAAGCCCACTGCCCCTCACTTATTCTGGCCACACTGGCCAAACCCCAAACCTCACACACACAAATTCTGTTTTTTACCTATTTCTGTCTCAACTTCACCCTACCGTGTTGTAACATTCCCGTTCGATTTTTTGACGAGATTGTAGGAACCTACCATGGTGTATGATATGTAATGGTGGGTGGTGGAGGTAGTATCATATACCTCTGGTCGAACGTCTATAAAATACTACCCGCTGCTTATTAAGGTACAGTAATAATAATGTTGGCGCCCGCTGTGCCATTGATACGTCGCACTAACAGACAGGGGCAGGCTGCAAATCATTATCGACAACTTCGTAAGTGCTTAAAATGGTGTTTTTAATCATTTTATGGTACATAATATGTAAAGGTCCTGATTGTGGACGAAACGGTTCTCGTTCTTGGTTAGACATCAAGTTCATACGATCTACCGTCTACGGCGTCAGGCCGCATGAACTTGACAACTGATCTCGAACGAGAAACGTTTCTCCCACTGTAAAGACGTTTCCTGATACTACTCCCCTGACCCACCTCACATGTGTGTACCTGTGTGGTGTGAGGTGTGAATATCGCCGGCTTTCCGGGACTGTTGCATGGTGCAGAATGACCTGTTGATAAAGGGTCCGGCAAAATAGGGACTTGTAGTTTTTTAGCAGGTTTTGATATGATCTTACGATATATATATAATGTGACATGGCATTACGAGGTATCATCTGATACAACAGGCCAAAGGTTCACATGGTCAGCCGCTTTGACAAGTTTTTTTTACATCCTGACTGTACGTACTACTGATTATAATGCGTACTACTGATTATAAAGCGACGTTGATTAAAGGGGCCACCCCTACTTCTGATCTTAGTGCGGCCTTCCCATAAGGAAATATATTGTAGCGCCATCTGAAACTAATCGCTCTTTCCCCTACTTATGCTGTTTCCCATTGCCTGCTTGCATTGACTGCACCCCCTGTAAGGGAGGAGAAACTGCGTAAACCCGTATCCTTTGCTGCAGACCGACAGTCCTATTTCCTTATGCCTATGTCCAGGTGCTACACGCCTTATTGGGTAGGGTTTTCTTTTAGTCTTTCTTTTTAGATGAGCCTAGATGTGGTTTCCGGCTACCGCCTGTCGCCAACCGGAACACGCGACCACAGCGCCTCCGGTGGTGGCCCTGCATCGTGTCGGCTCGGCGCGTGCTCGCACTGCGCCCTAGTGCCACTGATTAGGCCGCAGCTAATCGGTTTAGTGCTCCCAGGGCTGGGTTCACTCCACCCGCGTCTCTCTTGCGTCCCTCACAGCGTTCCTCAGGGAACGTTCTCTCCGTCGGGGCAGCAGACATCTGTGTATCTGTCCTTCCATCTGACCCACAATCCTGTCTATGTCCACATCTATCGCATTTCCTGTGCTGCGCTTTTCTGTTTACATTCTCTTCCTTCCTTCCTTCCTTCCTTCCTTCCTTCCTTCCTTCCTTCCTTCCTTCCTTCCTTCCTTCCTTCCTTCCTTCCTTCCTTCCTTCCTTCCTTCCTTCCTTCCTTCCTTCCTTCCTTCCTTCCTTCCTTCCTTCCTTCCTTCCTTCCTTCCTTCCTTCCTTCCTTCCTTCCTTCCTTCCTTCCTTCCTTCCTTCCTTCCTTCCTTCCTTCCTTCCTTCCTTCCTTCCTTCCTTCCTTCCCCATGGTACACTATTTTCTCTGAATTCTTTCTCTCCCTCTCCCCTTGTCATTCCGTCCCCACCCTGCCTCTTTCCCTTCCACCCAAATTCCCTATCCACCTCTCTCTGCCTGCCGCTCCCATAGACCACATTTAGACCCTGTCACTGCCCCTGCTGTCCACTTGTCCACCGTTCCTTACCACGGCCGCCAACCGTAGTCGTCCGGCTTCCTCGCTATTCGTTATCTACCCTTGACAGGGAGGCTGTGTCTGTGGCAGGCTACGCCTATAATCGCGTCCTTTATGGTGAGCTGTAGAGCCTGAGCTGCTCGGGGATCGGAGTGTCCTTGTCACCGGCAGGACGGGGGCACAATAAACATGTTGTAGTGACGTGACGTCTTTGTTGGCTATAAGCAGCCGTCTGGTGGTTGTCAGTCAGGAGCTCCGACTTGACGAGGAACCCGTCACTGACTACCACAGGAGCTGGGGTATGGAAAGAGAAAATGTCCCTTAGACCACTTCCTCCAAGAATAAAAAATCTAATAATGATTTGTTCCACGTGTCCATGAAAATACACTTTTATATATATTATTATTTCCCTTGTGCAAAGCAAGGATGATATTAATCGAGCCTCATTTGATTGGATGTACCCTCAGCCCCACGTTGTGGTCAATTCTGACATGTTTTCCATGATGATTCGGCTTCTCTGAAGGAGCAAATTCCACATTAAAATTAATTCCACTCTTTTCCTGACCCCAGTTGACGGTCCTGATTATCAGTATAACAACAGAACTGATATACGAATATTAGGACATCTGAACTATTATTACATACCTGAGTGCGAATGTCAGTCAAATACTACCCTCTCACCGGGGTGTCGTATTCGCCGACTACGGACCACTATGGTGCGCTTCGTCTTACTAAACCTAATTTAACGTGCTATGGACGAGATCCGCGAGATCAACGTCATTGCGACATGGTATACAATGTGGCATCGCGATTTGAAACTCACGATACAAGCACCCTGTGACAACTACAAGTGCGTAACGGCCAAATATCGAGGTATCTAACGTGAGGCTTTCACCTGACACTGTTTAAATAGCTCAAATATATGAAATCGATTGATAGTAACAATGAGTCAATTGCCAATTGTGGAATAGATTAAATGCTATTTCCCCCATGACTACAGCAAAATATCCAATTTCATTCTTTTTTGAATTAGAGTAACCCTGTCTGGAATGATTTTGAAAAGCAATTGATTATTGATCCATGTTTAATCACGGATATAACAAAATGTGTAAACTCTACAATCTATTACATTGATCTATAACTCGTATCGCAATATCTATTCCCTCATACAATTTTGGCGTATTTGTAAAGACATTCACCTCCAAAGATTCAGCAAAATTGACAAACCACAACTTTGGCTGTATAGAATGACATGTATCTTTTAAACTTTCAGACTGTTATTGAAAGCCTGCATTGAGCAGTGATATATTAAGTAGATTACTAATCTCCGATCTAATGCCATTTAACGTCTGTTCTTGGCCGAGAAAATTTGATTTCATTATCCGTATGGGCCACGAGCCCTCTGCGAAAATGAAATTTATTTTTAGGTCACTTATTCTCCTCGGTATTTCTTTTGGTTGAATCTGGTGACTGACACTGGTCAACTTGAACCGCGGATCTTGTACCACAGATACCTTGTTACACAGTGGTCTTTGAGTGGCTCTGAATATGAGTAGCTCACCATGATGCAATATGCGCATACGTGCAGGCTGCCAAGTATAGTCTATATTAGCCTATTCTCTTAGCACAACTGGCTACGTCTGTATTTGCACAGGTCAGTGCCCACACAGGCCTGTCTGGTATCTCCTCTCTCGGTATTGGCACACAGTTTGCCTGTACACATACCTCCGTGGAACGTCCTCAGTACCATATCTTTCTGGTGGATTGCCCTACGCGTCATTCGTAGTAGCCGGACGGAATCTGAATTATCCCAGAATCTTATTGTTCAATGGTCTTTTCTTTTTTTCATGGATAACATGGAGACTCTGTAGGAACATAGTTGGGAGTATAAATAGGATCTACTCTACTAATATTATCTAGAATGGTTATCATTCTGTCTACTTCTGGTGTCGTGCAGAATCTGAATCCATGTATTTAACTTGATTACTGTTGTTGCAGTTGGTCCGAGTAGCTTCATTATATTGTTAGATGCGACATCGTTTACGAGAGTATTCAGTAGTCATACTTTGGGGCATGAGATAGACGATCGATAATTGATTTCCAAATATTAGATTAATTCCTGGCTTCTGGAAGTATTTGTAAGAACAATGCAACTAATTTAATCAGTGTTTAACAATGTATTGAACCTCGCCCGAAGCTTAGAAGCTTGAGCTCGCTAACCTGTGAACGGAAGGGTTGGTAGCCTTTTCCACAGCACAACATCTATTTGGAACTGCTGGATTAAATTTTATGGATGTGTCATGCAAGACCCCATTTGTGGTAACTAGGATACCAATTGAGCGGTAATGATGACGACATTTGTGAAATTGCATATTGATTTCATAAATGTCTGACGGTCAACGTTTAAGTTTTAGAAATTACCGGTGTTCTGTTGTGGCCGAAAAATAAACCCAAAAAATACTATGTGGCTGGCCGCTCCTTTCTAGCCATTGTTTACACCAAACTACGGCGATAAGGTTTGAAGGCCTGGAAAGATTAAATGGCCTTTGGTACGAGTTGACTGCCCATGGTTGAGAATTAGTAACAAAATACATATACTGATAGCATGAATGCTACGTAGACCATAACTCGGAGAGCCTCTTCCGCTGGAATTCCTGGGGTTTATGATGAATTAAAGAAAGGTTGGGAACTTCATTATCTAATTCTCAATTATGTCACTGGTCTAGCGTCTCGAATGTAGACTAAGCTCCAGACAAGCTGATTTTAGTTCCTCTATTAATTACCTAACTGCCGGTAAAATATACTACAAATACAAGATTGCATTCTGCTAATGTAGCTGAGATTCTCCGTTTCTTCAGTTGCTAAAAGCACGTGTTTTTCTCCCATTTTTGATAATTCCTGTCAATACAATTAAGCATTTAGATATACAAGAAGTGGTTTTGACATTGGATAATTGCATTGCTCCGGGAATGAAGGCATTTTGGTGTAGCACTTTGCATTTTAACAAACTAGAATGCGTGGTACATGGTTTCCCCTCTGAATGGGTTACTCGATGGATACATCGGTGGCTGCCTTCACTGTGAACACAGCTTGTGTGAAATGGCTTTATCAGAGGAAACTGACGTTCTGTGTTGGTATACAGGAAAAGACGGTAGAGACTCGTTGTGAAATCACGTCAGGAAACCAGACTTACTCCTACCATACTGACAATGACAGAGGCTGCCAGTTTTATCAGCGTGCCCGTTTCACAGGCGACTTAAATACACAAAAAATGTAAGCGACTTCCTCACGGCTACAGTATATACTAGGTATCCAAGATAATTTGCTGAACTTGCTGCTTGAAAGTGAATGTAACTACTCCTCCCATCTAAGGTGTATACATTCTTTACATATCCTGACTATAACCTAGACATTAGATGGTTAAGGTTGGGAGCCTATTCCCTGTTTCAGATATTAGACATGACGTGTGGCACGATAGCTCATTCACTTCCCGGTTTTCCCCGACTTGCGTATTTCGAACGCACACGCTTCGAGGTTTGTGCGTACGTGTGTATAAGTCATTCTTATTCTACGGTTCGCTATGATTTATATCAAATAAAATTTATTGAAATTTGATGGATCGACATTTTCCTCATTCTTCCTTCAGACAGGTGCGTCGATCGACTGCATTCACTCCTGAAGCTCCGTTAATAGAGGCCATCTGTTCACTGCAGAAGACTATTGGAATTATGGTTGTTCAGTTGTAAGGTTCATGACTGATTTAAGTTGTTTCAATATTTAAAGAGGAAAAGCTGTAAATTATGTAAACTCTTCATGCACATGTCTTTTGGGAGTCGCATCGCTGCTCTATACGATAATATCTGCCTGGTGTGTGTAATGGTAGTCGCAGTTACACCTACGTTGATACATTGTTTCCCTTCACCAAAGGCACGTAGCATTTCCATATGGGTGAGTTGTATCTAACGCCTATTCATTGTAACAGTCTTTTTAGTCCGACTGACCTAAAAGAATCGTCAGCGCTTTTTTTTGTCACCAAGTGTTCTGTTTGTTAGTCACACTACACCTTCGGCGTACTTGCTGGTTGGGAGGGGACTTGGGCCTCTTCGCTTCACGTGGTAAACGGTGTAATTCACTGTAACTTCTTAACAGTGGCAAGCAGTGCAAAGAGCTCGGTATCCGTAGTACCCGTGGTCGCCAAATGGTGGCGGCCACAAGGGAGGATATATCTATATTGACGAAGCATATATAAGTGATCAGTGTGTGAAGAGCAAAGTGGGCTTGGTCCCCTGTTCACACTCATTACACCACGGGTGCACAGAGATGTGCATTATCCGACGTGTGCACGAGTACACATTATCCGTCGGGTGCACGAGAAAGGGTTCCCACGCACCTATCAGACCGAATACTTTTAAGACAGGAGTAAGTCTTCCTTGATCGGCGGTGTTTGGTTGCCAATAGGGTAGGCGGACTTTAAAATGCGCATGTTCAATTTCATTATCTATCATGTTTTAACGTCCTGCATTCGAGTAACTTTTAGAAATCTGAGAGGATGAAAAACTAAAAGATGATATCAAATAGCCACCGTTCCAGAATGACTGACGTGCATAGTCTATTTTCGCAACATATCGAATATGATTTTATATAAAATGATTCATAGTAAAAGTGTATCATGGAGGTAAATTCTCATCAGGGTTTTAACCTCCAACTCACCTTACTTATGTTATTACCGTAGAACATTTCTTGCCACTGTTTCTCTACATATCTCTACAATTAAGGATAGTAGAAGGTTCATGACACAAAGGAACGTTTTCTATTCATTCAGTCCGGATTTGGGTAAGCACAATCACATAATATGTCAATCAGACCATCCTTCAGTCATACCGCAGTAAACCCGCGGCAGAAATAAAGTACCAGCGCGGTATAAAGGTGAATCAATACTCGTAAATGTAATTCTATTGCCATACTAATGTGTCTTTTTCTTTCTGTTTTTCAGGTAAGTTGATTTGGTGATCGCAGTTACAGAAACGCACGCGGAACAGATAAGTGCCCTTACGACACACTTGTAAATGGCTTTCAGTTCATATTAAACTGACAACTTTATCCCCTATATGTGAATTTTACTTCATTATCATGAAAATCTTCAACCGTATGACACCTATTTCTTCCCTAGGTTCACCGAGAAGAGTCCGATAGAACGCCCACTTTCGAACCTCCCGTTAAAATAGACTCAGGCCTCCCAGTAAAACCTTTAAAACCTGTAAAAACCTATAGTTCAACGCTAGAGCCTTTATCTTTGTTAACGTAACCTATATTTAACCGGTGAAAACCTATATTTTTTTACTGCCATAAAGATTGATGTATACAGGAAATTTAGAAGTTAACTTGACACAAAATCACATTTTGATATAACAAGAAATCCACATTATCACTGTATCACAGTGTAGAGATAATAAAAAAGTTTTGAGAATAAACAGTTTGTATGACTTCCTGTCAGTCAGGCTAGCCTGTGGGAAACTCAGCAGGTGTGTCTAACTCCTTGAGCCAGACATCCTGGCATCCTGCAAATTAGTAGTAGGTGAATCTTATTAGGAAAAAAACTGAAGCTAAGCAATTCACTATATTTTGACTTCATCATGGTGAATATGTTACCTCAAAAAACCTTTGCCTTGAAAATCCTGTAAAAATCGATATCTTTATTTTCAAAAACCTATATTACGGAAGAGTAGTACTGGTAAGCATGTAGATTGAATTAGATATGCAAGAAGACTTTTTTGCAATGCTGGGTCACCGGCAGCATTTCTCTATCAAATTAATGTCCGTGTATATGTAATTAAGTACCAATACACACACTGTTGGTATGGTGCATGTTTTCCCCAAACAAGCACGTGATGAAAACCTAATTGCCTATTTTCTCCAAATCAATCTTGTATTTGATAAACCTAAATCTCCACCATAGACTTAATCTAGGAGAGTAAGTGGGAGCATCTTCCTGCGAGCCTTTATCTTATTTTTACAATAGGCGAAACATGAATCGCTGTATGCACTGCATTGCCAGTTACACCTGTTGAAAGGAAATCCATAATGCAGCTTCCGGGGTAGAGAGAAACGTGCTTTGAAGGAAACAGTATGGTCTACGTTATGTCTAGAGGCCTTGCATTACCTGGAAATAGCGTGACACACAACAAACCACGGTTCTATATTTAGAAAACATACACATGGCTAATGCACTTAAATGTATTTGGGTTACATGTTACTTTGATATTTTATTATTATCACACCGAACAAAAATATTGTCAGTCTATGTGGCTTTATATCAAGGTTTGTTTGCTTTACAACTGACCGGAGTTTCCGTGCCATGACTTAGAACGCCTTGTATAGCGGTTGAGTTGCGTGTCTTTAGAGCTATATTTTTGTGTTGGATCTTTGATTATATAGTAGTCTGTGCTGTCGAGATTTTATGCCAGTGATGTATACCTTATTGTAGGAACTGTGAGTTTGAAACATACCGTTGGGTTAAGGATCTGGATGACAAATTACATTAGCCATAGTACTTTGTATTAATGTAGAGAGATAGGGATATGGTAATGACTATACGAAGCTTCTGTACCCGATGCTAAATTTTGCTTATGTATCTGACATCATACGTTTGTTTTCATCTACCACCAAATATTAGTCTCGTTGGCAACATGCACTAACGTCATGGTGATATGTTCATCTAGCCACATAGTTCTGGCGGGTATCCCAGAACTTCCGTTTACGCTGGTCTTTTACCACCTTTTTACGATGTTATAAAGATGCACGCTGTTTGCTAGGCTACCCCAGACTCTGGCACTCGCCGGGTACTGTCTGTGTGCAATCCTATAGTATAAAGTACGCAGAAGCCCCAAGGCCTGACGGATACCAACACCACCACACCCCGTCCCACACCCTATCTCGTCTGCCGGAAGAGAGACGCCGGAAGTGGTTGCTGCTAACTGCGCTAAATCCGGCTAGACACCACCAGGCATTGCATTGTGGGCGTCGGGATGGCCGCCACATTGATTCATTTGCGGGGGCAGATTTGTTTGGCGGTCTTCTCTCCTTTTTTTTAGCGAGGAAGCCCTGCTCCAGAAAGTTGATGGGAAAGGAAAGTAGTCTAGTCTGATCAGCATAGCATCAGGAGGTCATTCGTCTGGCGATTTCGCAGAAATATCTACGCTTGTTTGTTAGTCACAGTATCCACGAATATATATATATGAAGATGTAAATACACCGTGGCATATGTATAAAGAGGAAGGAGTCAAAAGAATCCTAAAGTTTCCATATATATATGCACACAACTGACATTGCCCCCTCCCAACATCCAAAATGAGTAGCCTAATAAAAGGTATGATGAAAATACGGAAGAGTTCACTATTTTCAGGAATTATTCCATATGGATTGTTCATTGTTTCTGCCTCCATGGATAATGTAGTTTATCATTGAAATGACATCATACTCTTTAGACGACAAGTCATGTGGTACGGAGGAACAACTATACTCCATGACGAATGACGTCTGTACAGCTGACCTGTAAATGGAGTGTATATTTCACTCTATAGCTCACTCTAGTGCTATAGATTATTCCTAGATACTGCTACCATACTACTTGGGGAATGTGTCATGTAGTGGATCAGTCTTTATTCATTTTAGAGTAAATACCCATATCTGATAGGGACTGACTGGGACTTTCTCCGCAACTGAGCTGCTCAAGACCTCAGTCACGCCCCTTGGCGCTGATTGGTTTACTCCAGCTCCAAGCAGCACATTGAGAACGGTTTCCTTCTCGGACCAGGGCGGAGAGGGCAGAGGTTCCGTGCATTCAACAATATATACGCAGGGTGTCATTACATAATACATGTATAGAGAGGAGACTTTAGTTCCAGGGTCGTAATGATGTATATCTATTCCTCAGCGCTTCTCCTTTGCGTCAATATCGCAGAGATTGCAGCTAACCTATCTTCCAAAGAAATCATCTTCATTTTCAGTTTATAATTTCTGTTGCTTGTGTAGAACCAAGAGAGAATAATTAGGCCTCGTTCACACCAATCAACAGTGGTCCAAGCATCCCCACATACACCAGCCCTATTTCATGGCCAATAACTATGTGTTTCTCATAATTTCTCAGTCTCTGTGAGGCGGTAAATTCCACATGGAAAATATTTCTTCTTTGTTTCATGACCCCAACTGACAACTCTGATATCGTATTTCAGTATAATATATTGGAACAATACTCTGTTTTGATGGTATAGCTCATATTATATCAATTCGTTGTGCTTTCAGTGTCATAATAGAAATCATACTAGAACCCCGCAACTTTTAATTTCTTATGTTTCCTAATAAGCAGTGGAGCTGTCTTATGCCTGGTCCAATGTTGAATATTTTATTCGGTGTAGTTTTCTCGAGGTGCAATTCTTCTGAGTCCTTTTCTAAAAGGCAGTCTTTTGATGACTCCATCCTGGCTACTGTTAGGTTCCGGCAGAGGCAGCCCCTATTCCTTCCTCATTATATCTTCTGCTATTCTGCCAGACTGTGAACCAAACTTACGACTTCCTGATGACGTTATTGATCCGTTGAGTCCAGTTTTTATGTTTCTCCTGTCATTGAATCATCGCTGTAAATGATGCGGACGTCATGATTCTCTCACCATCCCCTGGAATCTCATAGACTCCAGGATATGCCTATATGATACCATGTTGTTTTGTACTATAGGATTCATTGGCGTTTAATGTCCACATACGGATTGGCACCCTCTTTAGGTGTCAGTTTACGATCGTCATAAATAGAAGCAAATGGACCGGTTAACATCAGGCCTTTACAATAGATAGCACAGTGCATACCTGCTATTAAAACAGTGCCCTGAGTTTGGAGCGCCATCTTCTGGAGACGATATGGAATGAAGGACAGGGTTGTGCGTCTGACTGACAAGAGGAATGTAGTAATTCACAACATGGCATATATGTCCCGTACACCATAAGCAATTCCTTATTCAGTCGTGATTCCTCTCTCGATGATAAACTTTCTGACATCTTCTGTAGTATGAATTTAAAATTCCTTTCAGTAAAAGGAAATAATAGTTAGGAAGATTAACCCCGATACGATTAATGATAAGCATCTGGCTGAATAAATATATCTTTCTTTGCAGTTCACACACTTCTCTTTTGGAGAGTTTTCTGTCAATGGTGCCCCTCTCCTACTATTTTGCACGTTTGAAAGAATGAATGGGTGAAAGGGTAGAAGCTCTATGGAAGTAATTAATTGTGTGGTTTATGGTTTATACAATGTACTTATTTGCTTGACTACGCTCAACGAGCTGATCCTTTTAGAAATCTGGCTAGTCTAGTGACCCTCCATACTAACATTTAAGCCTTGTGCTCACGTTGTTGTAATATAAAATAACCTATTCCCAGGTTGGGGTCTCAAATATGTGTCACTGTATTCACAGCATCTTAGCCATTACTTCTCTCGATTGTTCAAGTTTCTGCTACTCCTGAGCCTTAGCTTAGTCAACATGCTTAGTCCGAACATTTGCCAATAGAAATATGATTTTTTAATTCCGCAGTGATTTTGAGTGGTTGTTAAGGTTTGGGTTACGGTTTAACCTTTAAGTAAGGTGGTAGCTTTGCAGCGATATGATAATTTTGCGACGACTTTGTAGTAAGATAGTGTCCCTTTTCTAAGATCAAGTTGAGATTATACTGATTATCCTGTTCTTAGAAATGGTGCAGACGTTCAGTAATACCTTCCAATGAAAACGTGTTGTAGCTAAGGTAACCAATGTAGTAGAACCTCTGGTCTATGACTTTAGATACTGAGTGCACCCATCGAACAATGCTCAGTGAGAAACTATCTCCGGATTAATATTACGAGGTAGGCTTATTGACTGTGGTCGGGAGGAAGTATAACTAAGTACGCATAGACACCTGCGGTCTGTCACCGGTAATAGACATGTCTGCAGAACATGGATACAGAGGCTACCATTAGCAACAAATACAGAACGTATAACATTAATTTCCTTACGTCTGCTTCATTAGGCGTTTGCATTAAGGCGAAGATATCTATCGACGATTGTACTGTTGAAGGAAATACAGTGGGAACAAATGCAAACATATCATAAATCCCCTCCCTCGCATGGTCGTAACTCTAGGCCTATTCATAGAACCAGGTGTTTGAATACCACTAGAGTCATACTCAATGAGGACTTAACACTTCTGTATCACATCATCACTCTCTGGTTGTGTGGACGAGTGTCGATGATTTGTAGGGGGCTTTTGTGCAGCTGCTGGCAAGGATCGATCATAAAGACAGAAACAGGTGTAAAGGATTGGATATATTCATTATATCCAAGGCAAGAGAGCATCTGTAGGATCAGAAGTTTTTTTTCTTGCCATTTACAAAGAAGCAAACCTAGATCTTAGGAACCTTGGTCTCAGTTCAGCTGAATACACCCTGGAATTTAAAAAGTCGCACGGAGGGTACAAGGTAAAACATGAACATGACCATACCCTTTCGAGCCGTGGTGACATTTGGACTATATTACTCCCCTAATACGAAGTGTCCATAATGAAGGTATAGAGCCTTCAGATCGCTACTGAATAGAATACGAAAAGCCGTATTCTCCTAGGAAAATACGGGGGGAAAGTCCCTGACAGTCAAAATAGAGCGTGAGAAGATCGGCAACTATTGTCTCTTTCTTTTGATAACTCAATTTTCCAATGGTGAACAATAAATACAACATAACCCTGATTTTGATCCGTGTCGTCGTATTCTCCTTGTGGTTTACGTTGTGCAATATCCTAGCATTCGCTCGCCCATTACTACGCGTCAATTCTGACACTGCACGAAAATCATCATTTTACATATGAATGCGCCGGGCGTATATGCGTAGGTATTTTGCGTTTACAAGGTCGTCTTAATCCCCATGTGTATACACCTCATCTGTTGGCGTATATATAAGCGTCCTGTGAACAGGGCTTCACTGAGAGCGGGGGGGGGGGGTGGGGGGGAGGCTTCCTACTGAGGACACCTGTACTTCTACCAACACAAAGGGGCGGGAGGGGGCGGGGGCAGAGGGTATTTTCTCTCATATACGCCGGGTGTGAAATACAGCCAAGACGCGTCTGTCGTATATAAGGCCTGGGCCTATATAAATGAAAACAAGTCAATATTCAGCCAAGACATGCACTTCCGTGATGGCGTATATATGAATAAAACGGTGGTTTTCGTGCAGTGTGAACTAAGAGGAGAATATAACCTCGCAGATTAGAATGATGGTAATATCATGTATAGATTCCAATCGGTTACAAAGTTCGATAGTATCATACTGCTCGTTTTCGGCGCCGCTATGACGAAAGCCTCAGGAAAGCTGATGTGAAATATTCAAATAACATAAGGGGTAGGGGGAGTCAAGAGTCGCGGAAAGATGGCTGACAACCTTGAAACCATAATGAATGGTGTTACTGATTCGTTATACTGTCAGGAAGTGCTTGAGCTCATTATCATGATTCCTCATCATATCTGTACCAAGTATAAAGATAATTTTGTGAAATAGTAACTCCTAGAATCACATTCCAGCGATTATAAAATCATTGCATGTATCGCTCGGTTCGATTTAGGCCTTAGATTAATAATTGAATTCCTATCATATCCTCTAATTTCAGTAGTCCCATCGCCCCATGGACGCTATTTTGGAGAAGAAACACAAATCCATCATTTCAATGTCTTCCTTTAACCCCGATCGCCACCTTCAGTAGCACAGGTCCAACCTTGATTTCTTGTGCATGTCTTTCTGAATTTAATCCCCACTTCAATTTCTTTATTCAATTTCTTATTACTTGATGCTGTTTCTTCACTTCCTATTTTAGATTTCAGTATGTCCAGTTCATTCTATATTATACCTTTGTGGGGGTTTTCTATCTGGTCTTGGTGTAACGACTCTGCTTTGAGACTGTAGTCGACAGGTCCAGACCTGAAGACTGGACAATGGGAAAGCCATTCAAACGAGGCCAGTTTGGGCTGTTTCATTTGCCCGGATAAGAAATCCTCGGTAACGTGGTAGGTCGTGCTAGCCGTCAGCTAGCCGTCACCTCCCGTCTGGCAAAAACATTCTCTCATTTACAGAAAAATGTGCAGTAAATGTCCCCTGCGTTGTACCCGATTAAAGGATTGTTGTCCCCAACGAGTTACGAGGATTCTCCTACGTGGCTAGTTGTCAGTCTTAAAAGTCAAGCTTCATCTGCAGAGGGGATTCCTGAGACAATATGTAATATAGGTTAGGTCTAGTCACAGTATACAATCATGTGAAAATCAGATGTAATCCAAAGAGAGAACTAGATTTAGAGCGCACCTTCAATTAGAGTATCAAATTTGTTGCAGAATTTATTTTTTCATTCAGCTGCGCTTCATGAATTTATTCTAGGTTGACCTAATGACATACACTCAGTCTCCTTCATCCTCTTTATTATCCAGGTATGTTCTGACAACAACCATGCACCAAGCGTTGAACGTAACTGCTAAGAGACGTCAAATTTTCTATAGTTTCCTTCTACTGAAATATATTTCGAAAATCTAGTTTCGCTTATTCTGTTGTTTCCTTCGCAGTTAATTCTTTTTTTCTTCTGAGTTTTACTTGAACTATGTTAGATATTGTCGTAAAATCGAGCCGGTGACGCACTTTTTACTAAGAATATGTCAAGCAAATTATAAAGAGTTTCAGCGCTCTGTGGCCTACACGGCTGCAATAGGTGGAACAATTGCTACCTGTTATACCCCGTCTTAAGGAGTATAGAAATAAAAGAAAACGAGTATTCATAGTAAAAAATCCATCAGACTGTGTATAAAATTAGTATAGTATTCATTTTAGTCAGTATACTTGATGAAAAGGTCTGTATCCAAAACCACAAGTAGATCTTACCGTAGAAGCTCAAAGTTGGGCAAACATCAGCCTATTTAAAACTATTTTAATAACTATGTGCGCAATGAAAGTAGAAAATGTATCACACTCTATATCAATATTGGGACAGTTATACACTTAACTAAACAATGTAGCCTACCAAAGTTGTACGTATGTAAACCACCATGTCTTATGTAAATAAGCAAGATGCTAGGGGAAGTAAAACAGGTTATGGCAAGAATAACAACTCAGTATGGGTTTGACGCTACATGAACTGATGGTGACCCCAGGGCTATTTTATTGGCGTCTTTGGGAGCCAGGCATTTGATGAAATGTTTTGTATACCTGTTACATCACAGTGTCCAATGATAGTAAAGAGCTAGTTGCCTCAGGTAATCACGGCTTCGTTTGTGAGTTCGTTGGACGCAGCAAAGAGGTCATTGCTCCTCCGTTTCTTTGCCGCTCATACTGGTTTTGTGACTGTGGCTGTGACTTGTGGCCGGTCAAATAATTAGTTCCTAGTTATAGCAGTGAGCTGCTCACCGAATGTGAATGAGAAAAAGGTGGAGGCCAAAATTGGATTAAGGGAATACCTCTTCTCGCGTATTTTATGATTGTCAGGCCTATAGTTTTCCATCACCAGTCTCGTATACATGGGTTGATCTAACGCAGTTCCTGCCATTGTATCTTCACCAACAAGGGTATATCAGAATCAGCATTTAGTAGAACATAACATTATAAAGATATTGGAGATGCTCACTAACCCTTCAATCAGTTAGATTTTGGGGATATGGTGTTTTATTACTATTTATCATAGATTGCGTTAAAAATTTCATTTTATTACTGGTATTGTATTCCTAGCTTCTTAACCCTTTGTATTGCATAACATGTTGCTTTGCAAAACTGGTTGACAACGGACAAATGCCGCCAATAATCCTGTGTTCGACATTGATTGAATGAATATTAAAATCCGGTATGTGGTTTGGTTATATAGTAGACCACACACGCCTATACGTATCGACGATTTATCAAACGAGGGACGATTTGTCTGACACCAGCTCCAAATGACTGAGCCATGGCTCATTGTGTCACAGCACGTTCCGTGACTCGTGTTTTCAACGAAGACAATCAGTTCAGAAACACTGAGAGTGTTGCCTTCTATACCAAACAATGATAGCCATTTCAGTAAAGTAGTTCCCAACAAACTACAAATCCTCGTATATATTATCAGTTTGGACGTGAATCATAACCCGACTACCCACAATGAGTCACATATCCACTTTCCTTAAATGTAGCACAGCCAGGGCATGATGAAACAGTTCAATTACCTTTAGGCACTACTCTGATTAGAGAGAGTTCTATTTATATCCTACCATACTATTGTCCTCCATCCATTACAATAATTATATAATGTATGTGCTTACCAAGGATATTGACCAGGGAATTGTTATTATTTTATATTCAAACGGATGTGTCACTCAAAATTTTTAATTAGTGTAGGGTTCTATTCACACGGACTAATGTTCCTTTGCTATTTCTAAATTCAACCATACAATCCAGACTGATACGAGATACTACCATATTTATCTTATGCTGCCAAAATATTTGCCTTCCGCTGCTTAGATGTATACAAATTTATAAAAAAGAATATGAAAAGCAACTATGAGTAAGATCCTATTAAACAAATTGGACACAATCCACAATGATGTAATAGTATATATGTTTTAACAGGAAACATATGTTCTCTTTAATGTTGGTTAATGTTGGGAATATGGTTATTGCCTTGTTAAATGTTTTGGAAATGTATATCAAACCTATCGGTCCGGACGCCTGCGGGGAGTCCCAGACTGAGGCTAGTTTCTCGTCCCAGTGTATAACGCCAGAAGACAAGCCCTCCAAATGTAACGAAATACCTACATTTTATGGAAGTTTCCTGTTGATTAATACATTATTTGCTATTTTATGTCATACAGCAATATCGGAAATTGATGCCTCGAGGCATCATTCGGTCCGGTGTGAGAATGTCTCACTCGAGCTGATAGGATTAAATTAGTCGATTAATATAAGCCATGATATGTATGTGTTCTTCCAAAGTTAGATCGGCTGACATGTAATTTAAATAATATTCGCTACAGTATTGTATCCCCATATAACACACCCTCCTGATATTCTTCTAGCATAGGACTTGGTCATTCCCGTTCCTACGAGAAAGAAAATCGTGTAGTCTAGCAGACGACATTCGTGATACAGAGGGACTTGAGCCTGCTTGGCCTCGCCATCATTACAGCCCGGCTTGGAGGTGACCGATCCGGGCTCACGGCACGCTCTGTGTGATGGATACTCCTCTTGGGTGTTTCCGCCACTTCTCCTCATCCTGCAGACTAATCCTGTTGTCATCACACCTATTGCCCACCTCTCCACCACCCACCCCACCCCTTCCTGCAGCCCTGCAAGCACTAGCCTGCCGGCGTCCATGCTGCAAGGCTTCTCCTCTAAATTGGTACCACGGGTGGGATGGTCTACTATATCTCTAACTAGAAGCCGGGATTCTAACATTTAAGGCGATTAAGGAAGCTTTTGAGTAGATTCTGTCAGGTGGAATATGTCTGTGTGCTGGGGGTATTGTTCACTCATAATTCTGCGTAGGAGAGGAAAGCCTGTGCATCTATCACTGTGGTATAGATTAGTGCATATTGCTTGTTGACCAGGAGCACTATCTATCAGGATAACGGACATGACACGTAAGGTCTCACAGCGCTGGTCTATATGTCACCGAGTTGCTCCTCGTGATCCGTTACTGTAGGAGTGAGCGAGTGGTGAACGATAGTAATAGAGCATAGGGCCCTGTTGGTAAATCAGAGAACAAGGAGGGAGCGAATACAAGGATAGGTAGGTAGATAGATGGATAGGTAGGTAGATAGATGGATGGACTGAGAAGAGTTATATCTCATAACGTATTTAAATGAATCCACGTGGCTATGCAATATATCAGACACAGGGACCCTGCTTTGAATCTCTTTCATCAGCAAAACATCTGTACAGGACAGTTACATCTATCTAGATTGTCTACCTCCAAAATATAAACTACATATTCAATTCTCCCACCCGGATAGTATACACCACGTTTATCATGTCTTAGAAATATATATTCATTACATCTCCCTCTTTCACTGCGTATATATTGCTTATATTGTCTATGCTTTGACATTTCATAGTGTGTATAACAAGAAGGTCAGTTCATATACATATACTTGGGGGGCCTTTGGGGGAATCTCTTTGAAAGTCTCGCTTGGAGAAAAATATTAAGTGAAAGAAGAATCCATAAAATGCACTACTGATGAAAACCATGGAGCGGACGACCCAACTTAGTCCCAATTGTTACAAAAGACAGTCAGTTGACATTCTCATGCGTTTGGTTATAGACATAAATTGACAAACTACCCAACCTTCTGTAATCCGTAGACTATGTGTAACGCCTGACAGGCGCAGGGAACACCCATGAGGAGATGAGATGGGGTACGAGGGCTCAGGGACTGAGGCTGGTCTACCTCTTGTCATGCAAGCTCTGTCGGAGAACACTGGGAACCCTCTTTGATTCCGTCCTCAAGGACGCCTTGATGCGTCCATATGAAGTAATGCCTTCTTATATAATGCACTTGGTATGAGTTCGGTGCGAATTATGAACAATTCACGAACGAGGCGACAATCCTTTGTACTTACGTTGCTCTTTAATTTACCTTTGTTCCTGAGTTCATTGTAGTGGGCACACAGCGATGTGAACATGGCTACCAGTGCTCCTCATTCCCAACCCATCTCGTCGGCCTTCTTCAAACCACTTCGTCTCGCCATGTCTGGAACTATAAAGCTCTCTAATATCCTTCTGTTATAACCCTACATCCTTCTGTCGTTAGTGCCTTCAGATCCTATCCCTCCTCAGTCACTGTTCTCAATCTTCCACTCCTACTACCACCACCATCACCCATCCTTAGGCTGGCCACCCTGGCAGCACACTCCTTCCACTCAAATCTTATATTCGGACGCCCTCCCTACTTGTAATCGACGTCTAGCCAGCCCCTGCTGACAATGACTAATGCCATTGTCTCAGCCAACCCAAGACGTTCCCAGTAATTAACAACACAATCGGGTTACGTCCAAATTTACTTACGGGTGAAGGGTGTTGATGAAGAAAGAGACATGTTGGAGTTAGGTGGAGGATGGAAGTCTAGTGAGGTAAATACACGGGATGTGACTCCAGTCTGTTACTCATCGGTTTGAGATGTGATTGTCGACAGCTATCTTATCAGAGTTTGTTGTGATTATCGAGAGCTATTAGTCAGAGTTTGTTGTGATTGTAGACAGCTATTTGTCAGAATTGATTGTGATTGGTGGCAGTTATTTGTCAAAATTAGTTGTGATTTTTAGACAACTGTTCATCAGAGTTAGTTGTGGTTGTAGACCTCAACTCTCCACAGTTACCTGTGATTATTTTGCATATGTAAAGTTAAAGTAGTGTGCCACATATTAGTATAGGTTATACTAACCTTCCAGTTTTCAATGACACCTATTACGGAGTCTCCATAGGAAATGTGTAGGGCACCGGGTAACAGCTACCCAGAGATTCCGGGAAAACAAAGTCCTGTCTATAATGAGGTCAAATCATCATGTACTTAAAAATAAGTTTCTTAAATGTTCTTTCAATATTAAGTATTTAGAATCAGTCATGATAATCTCATTTACTACAGAAACCAGTGTCATAACATGCTTTGCATGCTAAAATCACGGGGAAATGGCGAACTGTATTATTGGTGTAGTGTACACCAAATTACTCCATGCTTGACAGTGCTGTGGTTTCTGGAACAAAATGTCATGCAGAAACCTTTGTATTACAATAGACTTGTTATTAATCATTTAGGTGGATAATAAGTACAGCAATAACTGGTTTTGTGTACGAGTGGCCGCAATCTCCTCGTAGTTGACGATACAATATTCTCGCTAATCTCTCGGATTATACTACACGTCAACTACTTGGAAATTATGGCCACTCGTACACAAATCCAGTTATTATTGTCTATAATATACATCATGTGGCATTGTAAACTAGAGCTTTAATCTACCTTTGATCAGGTTGAACTAAGCGTCGGTAACACTACTTACCATTGTCTATACGACTTCTGTTTGTTAGTGTGAACTGTCGTTGCATACTGATATTAGTCAGTATAACAGCAATTGAACCATTCATATCTGAGATACAGTTGTGTATTTGTCCATGATAGGGAGCCTAAGTAATTGCAGACTACCTCTTGTTCGTGCATGGGGGTGCTACCCAAGTCAATGAGCGGTAATATGGAGTGTATGGCCTAGCCTCTGCAAATGCCCTGTTGACTGAGCCGGGGAAATGGACAGGTGCTGATAACTGAGACGATAGGCCTCTCCTGGTAGACCTGCGGGAGCCGTCAACTCCCCTCAGTGCTCACTACATCACTGGTGTCAGGCGGCGCCTTGAGGTATAGGAAAAGGGATGTGGCCAAGGTCCTGTCTGTGTGCCCACCTCCGTTAGCCTTGGTCTGAAATGAATGGGCATTAACAGACGTGTGAAGCCAAGGCTTTATAACCGATCATCAGGTTAATTGCAGTTGATTTTAATGAACACCTCAGAACAGAGATGGCGACTTTCCACTTTTTCATGGAAATCCACTTTTTCATTTTTAGAATAAAAAGTCTGTTTTCTGGTGTAAAACAAAAATGACATTATTGAACGTCGGTCTCACGATACCAACGTGTTTTCCATGTTTGTTTTTATTTGCCGCTCCAACATGACAAATATTTTCATTTTGCTTTTATTTACCCCAACTGTCTTCCCCCCTCAGTATTGTAGTGTAGCGTATTTTGTAGGGTGAGGTCCTTCATATTGTTGGGCCTCTGGTTCAGCTCCTCACCATATCTCTTTTATCTAATGCTTGCCCGTTGTTCTCACATAGATAAGATATCCCCGTAATATAATTTTGGCTATGGTATATACCTGGCTGAAAGATACCACAAAAGACAAATCCATCTATGTCTAGTCCCCCGCAGACTCTTTTGTGTTGGTATTGACAGTGAAATCTAAGATAGAGAAAAAGACGAGGAAAAAAATCCCGGAAATCCGCCTGGTAGGGGCATTTTAGCCGCACATCGATACAAATGTTGTCCCAAAGGGGCGATCGGGCCTGTGAGTTACATAATCACATTTATCCACAGACGTCGAATCCAATACAGAAAGGAAATAAAAGTCTTCTCGTCATTACACATCAACTCTTCCTGGGGCATCAGTGGAGCGAGGCTAATCTGAAATAAAAAATAAAAAACAGGGAGAAAACACCTCGCTCGACACACCCCCTACAGCTCCGTGTCTGGAGCCTGGTTCAGAAGACGTTATTGATTGGGCGTGACATTATGGGGCGAGCCTGAGGCAAAGCCACATTTCCTACATACTACTACCTCCAACGCAGTCAAGACTTTGTGTCAGAACAACCAATGATGCAACGCTTGTAGCGGCAGGGGCACGAGACATTCCTACAACATTGCGGGCCACACTGGAACCAGCGGCATCTTGATGAATAATTATAGTAGCATTGACGGCGTTCCCGTAGGGGCGGTGCGTTGGCCATAGTACACGTGCTGTGTTGTTTGTTACCAGCACCAGTATCAGTAGCTCGTTACCGGAGGGAGCGTGGGGAATTATTCAAGGAAAAACAGCGTCGTAATGCTCGTAGCGTTCCGGGCACCATAAAACCTACTAGGTGTGTGTGGATGGAGGGTGTGTGTGGGGGGAGGGGGGCTCTACGCAGCTAAGGGCCATTGGTTTGTGCTGGGGTTGTTTTTTTTTTCATTAAAAAAACGCATAACACAGATTGAATGCGTCTTTCCAGCTCAGTCCCTGACACTGATAAATACTTGTAATTCTGTTGGTAGCCAAAATTATAGTTATGGTCCGATGAAGTATATTGAATGTGAAAAAATATTATATGGAGAAACTTCATACTGAGTAAATCACCTTCGTGAAGATATATAATGAGCTTCCATATTGCTTCCTAGTTCATTTTCTCTTAAACATAAAACAGGTGTTATGGTCTCCCAAGTGAAAATATGGAGCCTTTATTTTTTTATTCGGAAAGGTTTCCTCATTCATTAGATTCACCTAGGAAACAGTTTTCGTTGTATATTGACATGGAACTTTGGCCGCCAGATAAATAAATACTTATTCACTTGGTGATCCTTAATTACCTCAACACCAGAGATCCTCATAACAGGTAAAAACTAAAGCATGATATACAATTTCCAATCACAACGAATCCACTAAGACCATGATATGGCACGTGTCTTCTGACGTCAGACGCCTGTTAGGTAGCGGTATTGGAGGGCTGCTATGTGGGCGTTGAGTTGGGTCTGCGCAACAGTGTCCCTCAGGTGTAGTCTCGGTTTGACCTGGCTCTATTACGGGATCCTACAACTCATGACAAAGAGCACTTCGACCTGCCATGGAATAGGCACTCTCGATGATTTTCCAGCATTTCGCCATGAACCAAAACAATTTCCAGGAAATTATTTCCAGGGACAATTGAGTAATTTTCTGATTGGTCATATCAATCTTGCACTTGTCATCTTAGGCAAAGGCAAACCAAGACTGGAAATAAGTTCGCCATGATGGAATGCCTGTGGGTTTACGTGCTTGGAGGTACAGGTGACCCTGGCCGCTAGGGGCGGGCACAACAGGCGAAGAAGGTTTTGGAGGGGTGGAGAGTAGATCGAGAGCTACTCAACAGAGACAGTTGCCAATAAAAACTGCAGGAGGAGCTCTGCATGGTTACAGTGGCAGAACAGCAAGCTGATGTGTTCACTTAAATTTGGCAGGGAATTTAGTAAGATATAGGGCTTCAGCAATCTGAAGTGTTCACATAAAAAGTCTAATTGAACAAATTGGACGTTAAACTACCCAAACAAACAAACAAACAAGTTCACATAAATTTGCCAGGGAATTTAGCAAAATATAGGACTCCCCTTGTGCAGCCTCGTGGGTGTAAGATTCCCTGCAATAATTGTCCTTCGTTGTACACTCTGTCACCTGCTGCACTTTGGATCAGCCGAGACCAGCAGACAGTAACGACCATGGGTAATCACCTAAAGAAATGGCAGCTTACCCATCGGCAGCATGTGAGTGGGCATCATCCTCTCTCACTGGGCCATGGGCTGAGGGACGGTGTAGGGTAGTGGTAGAGAGCTGAAATGCGAGTGCGAGGTACTTGTGTGGATCGTGGCTGTTTGCCAACCTCATTTCCTGACACCTCCCAGTAAATTGTCACTCTTTAAGCTGTACTGCAGAAACCACTCCTAATGATAATTTCAAAAAAAGATATAGCCCCGCCCTCTCATACAGTGAGAGGGCAGCCTGTGTGTGCACGACGTCCGCACACTGCAGTCGGCGCTGTGAGGGCCAGCCTCAGTAGAATGGTGGCCAGTTAATAGTCTAGGACCGCTGAGCTCACTCCCCAGGCCGATCTCTTTAGTTATGCTTGCTGGCAAGATATTCGGCCTGCACCACAAGGAGGCAAGGTGACCAAGAGGGTGGCTTGTTATCCCAAGGTTGTCGGACTTTGTTGGTTTGAGTCCGACTGCAGCCACTTTGTCCTTCACCGCCAGCAGTGCTATATCAAAGGCCACTTCTTCTCATACGATGTCTACGTGATGTGGGAAGTCAAAGAACTCTCACTTCGGTAAATGTGTAGGGTTCAGATTTCTACCTACTTTCATCTCATAGATTCGGTAAGTCTAGTAGAACATATTGGACGTTAAACTACCCAAACATACAAACAAGTCTAGGACCCTGGTAGCCACAGGTGAGCCATGAAGGTAAATCTTATATAATATGAATTCCCACTGAGTGCAGCTATTACATACAGTATAAGGAGTAGGTTTCCACTTATTATATACACCTCTACATAGACACATACATAGACAGTTGCACATATACAAAGAAAGACATACAGACACACAGAGCCACACACTGACAGACAGTCACATACATAGAGATACATACACTGACACGAAGAGATGCACAGGCAAAGATACACAGATACACATACATAGACAGACACATCATACACAGATACACATACATACCCCCCCCCCCCCCCCCCCAACACAAATCATGTTTACAACTAACCTTTTTCAGTACAACCTTGAACCTGCCTCAAATGGCTCACTGCTCTGCCACTCTCTCACCTGGTCTTGTGAATTCATATAACATGCAAACTACAGTTATATCATCCTGTGTAAATACAGATACACAGGCACAGGTACACTGATATACATAGATACAGCGCAAATATTGTATTTCATACCATATTTTCGTGCTATGGTCATTGCACTGCTGGTAATGTTTTTCACAGGTGGAAATCACGACTCTGTGTGCACTGCTCAGTGCCATTCATGTCTGACAGCCCACTGCTCATTGAGTGGCCCCAGTTCGGCACCCACGGCCTGTTGTGATGTCCTGACGCTCTGCCTATACGTTATCATTGGAGCAGAGCTCTCACTAGCAACCACTGCCTCAAAAGTCCAGTGTACACTCACACAGGCGACCTGACAATGCCCCACTCTACTCCCAGTTGAGAAAAGAACCTGCTAGCCTCATTCTGTGCGTGCCTGACAGCCGTGTTGGCTGGGGTTACTCTTAAGGATTCGGTAACACAGTATGATTAACGTGGTTCATCTTTAAACAGCTCACTTTATTGAAATGCTGTATTTTGTGTCTCCAGTAGACCTTTATGGTAGATCTGTAGTCTTGAATTCACATAGGTATTCTGTTGCATCACTCGTGGCTGGTGCTTGGAATTTCAAGGCCATGTGTAATTTGATACATCTGAACCAGACCCCATTGAGTTGTTTACTGCGACTTAACCTCAGTTCGTTGATTGTATTGCGAATGCTACGGCTTGTTGCCAGTATGTGTGTCACAAATACAGCTGTTTGTTGTTCGCAACGGCAGCATGATTCCGTCATCATGGAGTTTTAAGGAATTTGCAGGATTAATGAAGGATATGTTCCGCTTATTACACCTCGCCGTATCCCTGGACCAGAAAACCGAATATACACAAAGAACATTGATGTGTAATCGGTTATGTTAAAATCAAGTTGTGCCCTATGACCCTATTCTTTCAGTAAGGAATGATAAAGACTTCTGTTAAAATCGTAAATTATTTTTACAACGGAGAGAGAGAGAGACAGAAATAGACATAGAGTCACATGCATACAGTCAGATGCATAGCAAGACAGATTTTAAAATTTGTCTCAACTATTACACTGCCACTCTAGTAAATCTGGTATTTATACTCATCACACTGTTGTTGGGATGTCCCCCTCCTTTTCCTTGTTAGTGTTATTTTGATGAATCTGAATAGTTTTAAGATATATAATGACCAGCTAGGGGCCCTATTGTTAAAGGCCTCACCTCCAAGGGTATGGAAGGTAGTTTCCTGAAGGTACGTCTGAACACATAAAATAGTTAATTACAAGACATATTACATTAGCCTGGTCCTCTTTACTCCTCAATTTCCTTTTAAATAGATTTTTGAAGTAAGCATTTTATGTTAACCTTATTTCCCACAGCGCTGTAGGCTGGCTGCCCATAATGCAGCGGTGTTTGTTAGATTGCGTGTGCAGCGCGAACGGCTTTCTCCACCTTATTCCGTCCTTAATGGCAGACGTAGTCGCGGAAGCATCAGCTTGGCGGGTATGTGGTTTGTAGGCGTCCCGTGGGGTGGTGCTGTCGGATGATAAGATGGCGGTATCAAGCTCGCGCAGGCGTAGTCAAACGTTGTCAGCCATTTGTAATTATCTCCCCGGAAAGGCGTTTAAGCCTCTCGAAAGGAAACTGCGAGGTTTGTTCCGAGAAAATATCGTGACGTGGGAAGTCATGTATCAATTCGTCATACCGTTGGTTTAGATAAAAAGTCATTAAAAAGTGAAAATGTTGTGTCGCCATCTGATCAGACAATGACATTATTGTAATTAACAGATAACATTTTTAAGTCTGATACCCTGGGGCTCATTGGAGAAACGATGTCATTCAATTGAGTTGAAAAGAATTTGAAGCAAATTACATTATTCCACTGACAAATATTCCATTAAGTCCTATAAACCGATTATTTTCCTAAATCCTTAATCATTATGTAAAAATCTATATGTTCTTTTTCAATATTACAATATTTGCAAGAAAACAGATTGCAAATACTGGAATCTTATCAACAGTAGAGGGAAGATCAAAAGCAGAACAACGGGTAGATAACACACCAGCAAGCACAATGTGACGTGCAACATTTCGAACCTAATATACCGTATAATGCGTAAAACAGTACATAGGACAAACCAAGCGCAAAATCAAAGAGCATATGAGAGAACATCTCAGGTCAGTTGAGACCAAAAACAGAATCAGTGATGTACCCAAACACAACGAAGGACACGAAGGCATACAGGATATGGAGTTCACAATAGTGGACTTCATACACCAGCACCCAGACAGCAGAATTGCCAGGGAGCTGAGACTCAAGGTGGAATAAAATTGGAACCACCGAATGAGAACACAAGCCCCATACGGACTCAACGTACGGGTGATGAATCCCAAAATGCCATGTCAAAACATTTTTCAAAATAAGAAAGAGAAATGCACACCCCCAGGGGAACGCCACATACACAGATAGTGAGTGAATTTTAAAGGCATATCCTACAATTCACAGTGGTGCCATCTGGTGATTTTTGAATAATGGCAAGTATCAGTTAAAACTGGTTCCTTGGGATTCATTCTAATTCTAAATGAGTGAATTTAACATCTTGTCCGTTATATCAAATCCAAATTTGTAAAATAAGCTAATTTACATTTGCTTGATTAACATAGGAAATGTACTGAAAAATATGGTTTTCTTCAAACCTTTTAAAAAGGAGGACAGTGACCTATGAAACCTAAGTCTTAAATGTGTAGTACTATACATCTACCGTATTCTGTGAAAGTTTCTGGGAAGTGACATAGGTTTTACTTTGTGAAAAACAACTTTTTAGAATTTCTTTATATTCTATTATGATATTAACGTAATATTTATCTAAATCAAAACCTGGCACTTTGAATCTCTACCCACATGGTTTTCTGCACACACACACTGAAAACCCACCTAAAACACGATCAGCCAATCATAGCCTCAATGTGATTAGTCAGAATCGAAACTGCTGATATGACAGGTGTCACTAACCACAAAAATATCTGTGAGGAATACCCTAGAACCTCACCTAAAGATGCTATGAACAGTGAGGACACCAAGAAGATAGTGAAGAACTATCTACTTACATTTTCTATCCATGTTTTAATGTATTAGTGTTGCGTGTACTGAAGTTTTATAGAGCTTTTTTATTTATTTTTTTTTATATTCAGGAAATGAACGACATACAGTTCGCCTTCAGTAGGCGTTTTTAAATGTAGTCTTGCAACTTGTAAATTTTACATACATTTCATTTTTGCTTTCCTCTGTGACCATTCACAGATACTAATACTATATACAACATAGATAGACAGGACTAATAAACAAGGACAAACAGGACAGCACAATGTGGTATTGGGGTTGGGTAACCGGAGATTAACAGTTCATAACCAAAGATTTGGATTTTCATCTAGAAATCCTTTTACTTTCATTTTAAAGTGTGTATTTCTACTTGTCTTTTGTGTCTCCGTTGGTAACATATTCCATATCTTTACTCCTTGATACATGGGGGAACTTTGATATTTCTTAGTTTTAGGGCGATCTGTTTTAATGTTTATTTTATGGTCTGAACGTGTGACTACCAGGTCTTTTGTTAATAAGTGGCTTGGGTCATGTGACCACCAATGTATTGCCATCATTAACTGCAGAAGTCTTCTGTACACTAAGGTCTTCATGCTACAACTTTTATATAGTTCGTTTGTTGGATGTTCTCTGGCTACCCTGATCCCTAGAGCAGTTCGCATGCAGTTATTGTAGGCAACTCTAATTCTGTCTTTGTTTCGCTCTGTGATTCCGTTATACAGTAGAACCCCGCGTAAGCGGACACCCTCCGTTCCGAGCCAAAGTGTCCGCTTACGCGGGGTGTCCGCTTACACGGGGTTAAATAAACATCTAATTTAGGGAACCGTTCCGACCAAAGGTGTCCGTTGACGCGGGGTGTCCGCTTACGCGGGGTGTCCGTTAGGCGGGGTTCTACTGTATATATATCCTACATACTCTAGTTTCGGGAGTATCATTTGTTTTAGTATTTTTATGCAGGTTCCCTTTGGGAGACTGTATCTGATTAATCTTAGTTTCAAATTCTTTTGTCTTAGTTCAAACAATACTTTCTCCGTTTGTTGGGCGAAACTTAGTTTTGAATCGAGTATTACACCTAAATAGCATACTGTATTAACTATCGGTATCTCTTCATTTTTTATGACACATGGCATAAGTTCTTCAGCGCTGGGTGTCTTCCCAACCCATAGTTGGTACGATTTTTTGGTATTTATCAGCATTTTATGCGTGTCACACCAATTAGATATGTTGTTCAGGTTGATCTGCATTTGTGACTTAGCTGATATGGATGAGTTTGAGTTCGTTATTATTGCCAAATCGTCCGCATACATTATGGCTTTGCCATGTGAAATACATTCAAATATGCTATTGATGAATATTACAAATAGTATGGGGCCGAGGACAGAGCCTTGTGGCACTCCGCATTGTATCTTCTCTGAGTTAGACGTTTGATTTAAGAGTTTTATTCTTTGGCTTCTGTTTGTCAAGTACGACTTAAGCAATTCTATGGTGTTGTTATCTAGTCCTATCATAGTTAGAGTTTTCGTTAGGATTTGGTGTGACACGCTGTCGAAGGCCTTTCGGAGGTCTATGAAGAGACCAAGGTTGTATAGACTTTTATTTATACCTTCATATAGTTTGTTTGTGAGCAGAAAAATTGCCTGGCTTGTACTGCGGTGGGGCATAAATCCGTATTGATTTTTATTTATTATGTCATTTCGTTGCAGATAATCCATTATTTGTGAATGAATTATTTTTTCCACTATTTTTGAGATTCTAGGAATCACCGAGCATGTAATCTTCTTGCAGTGGAAGATCTAACTTTGGTTAGAAGTGCATGATGAGAAATTTTAAGTAAAGAAAGAAAAAACTACCTCTCACCACACAGCTACAGCCACCAGCTGCCGGCTAGTAACACTGATTTGATTGGTAGGAATCCTTTCTCGCCTCTCTTTGTTCCAACAGAGCACGAATCAAAGGGCTAAGAAAAGATCAGGTGAGAGACCTGACCTATAAGGACCATGTTGACAAACTGATTATCGTAATCATTCTCAACTTTTGAGCAGAGAGGATCCAGTCACATATCAGCAGTCGCTAAAGTAGATTGCATGCTTTTTCCACTAAGAATTTATATTCTTATGTAATGAACAACCCTTCAAATGCCATGGTTTGTATATCAGATATTATCACATCATTTGTGATCCAAAATCAAATGCAGTGTATTTGCACCAGCTGTCACCATAACGTTTTCATAATTGAATATGAAAACGTTAACCTGCTATGCATAGTCTGTGATTGTATTATGATGGTCTGAAGGGTCATTTACTTCAACAGAAGCGAGTCTCCCCAACGTTTGGTAATGCTTGGATCATTTTATTTTTCATAATCTCGCTCCAATTAAGAATCATTCAAATCCTTTGTAGTACATGTATATGTGTTACATCAGTGTTACAAAGCCCCATTATGGTGTCCCTTCAATCAGAATTGTCCTAGGTCTTTTTTATCGTTTGATGTTGACACAAAATCGTCAGTGAAGAAATGGCTATTAAACTTCAAGATAGGCAATCTATGTTTACTCTTTAGATGGGTGAAACGTGGCTAAAATCTACCTCCTACCACTTTGGTTACTCTTTATTTTGAAGTTTGTAAAGTAATGAATGGATCGCGGATTGAGGGTTTTCCTTGAAGTAGGTCCCAGGGTGCACACTGTTGATGAGCTGCACGCAGTCATGAAAATTCCCTGTGTACAGTGAAGAAGGGATGAACTTCTGCTAACCATCTTGAGGAGAAGGCAAAATGTTATCAAGGCAAGGGCCACCGCTATCAGTGATGATAGCCGTATTGGAGAATGTAGAGAATGATTAGTTACTTGTTCAGCTGCCAAATCCATTCTGAATCTCCCTAGACCCAAAACAGAATTCCCCCCAACAACATTTCATAGAGGGGTTTGTCTTAGGAACAAACTCGCCCAGCGCCTCAAGGAAATTGATTCGAAGTTCGCCTTTAAGAAGGCTCTTAGGGGCCTCGAAAACCTAGAACCACATTTCAGAGATTTAGTGGTGGTTGCACGTGTATACCGTATCAACGTGTGTCAGTCAAGATCCATGAAAGAGCCATACCAGCTCAATGTCTATTCCTGCACCTCCTGTTAAAGGACATTTGTCAGGCGATGAATCAGTTCTTATGACCGATTAAGAGGTTAGTGTGTTATCATACTTACGCAAGGCATTTGACACAGTCAACCATGGTATCCTCTTAAAAAAATTATCTCGCTATGGTATTGTGGGCAGTTGTTACCACTGGTTTGAGGATTATCTAGCCTTAAGAGAGCAGAAGGTAAAAGTTAACAACCGTTTCTCATCTGTCAATACTATAAAACATGGTGTACCACAAGGATCAATTCTTGGGCCTTTGTTGTTCCTCCTTTATGTAAATGACCTTCTAGAGGTCATGAAAAATAACAAAGTGATCCTTTTTGCTGATGACACAGTAATATTCAGGCATGGCAATAATGAGAAGATACTGTATCAAGAAACGCAGAATGATCTGGATATGCTCCAAATGTGGTGTACCCAAAACAAGCTTAGCATTAATATAAAAAAAACCAAACATATGTGTTTTACAGCTTAAGGAAAGATTCAGCTGGGAAAAACCTGTAAACTTTTTATTAATGAGAAAGAAGTATCTCAAGTTCATTCTTATAAATATCTTGGTTTCTCTCTGGATAATAATCTATACTTTAGGCATCAATTTGCTGCTATACGTAGAAATGTATCCTTCAGATTGTACCAACTGTCCAAGATGCGATATTTCTTATAAAAAAAAGCTGCCTTGGCTGTCTATTGTACTTCAATTCTACCCTACCTTGATTATGGTGATGTCATCTATGATAATGCCCCGGCAAAATTTACTGACCAATTACAAAAACTACAAAATTGTGCTCTTCGTATTTGTCTTAAAGCGAATCCCTATATATCTATAAGAAACTTACATAGATTGGCTGAGATTCTATTGCTAAAGGACAGAAGAAACGCTCATTTACTGAACTATATGTATAAGAAATCGCGG
Source organism: Alentia gelatinosa (assembly GCA_950022655.1). Lineage (NCBI taxonomy): Eukaryota > Metazoa > Annelida > Polychaeta > Phyllodocida > Polynoidae > Alentia > Alentia gelatinosa. The sequence continues at coordinate 35,083,098 of OX465584.1, forward strand.
ATGATTGAAAACATAAAAAAAAACCAGGTGAATACTAGGTTTACAGATGCTCCTGTTTTACATATTGATCGCCCAAATGGGAGAGCTTACATGAGATCGGTAAATTTTCATGGTGGTGTGGCATGGAACAACTTAACCCCTATTGTACGAAATACTGAGTCCCTAAAAATGTTTAAGGCCCTAACCAGAGCCATTATGAAGGAAAGAATTTGGCAGATCTAGTTTATGTTGAATCTTGAATTTGAATTTGAATTTGAATTTGGAAGCACTAAAACTGTACTAGATATTTATTGTACCCAAACATTGCTCCTGACTGATAACCTTGTATTTCATATTATTATTTTATTTTTACTTTCCTTTCTGTTCAAATTTTTATGTTACTACTATAGTATGTTATAAGCTGATTATAAATCTATTAGTATATGGCTTGGCCAAGAAAACCAGCCTTATGATAAGTCTGAGGCCTTCTGCCTCTTTGTTGAGAAAATCAACCTAAATGGTGAAATTGTAAAAGATGTGTACACTTCATGACTCAATAAAGAAATTTATCCAAAAAAAACAAAAAATATTATATATAACCAACATTGGCTGGGTATTGTGTCATCTTCATTCGTCAACATGTACTCGTATTGATTGCGTTTATTTACATGCATGTCCTCTGGAATGCAACAGACAACCGGTCCCAAGGAACTCTAAAAGTACACATGCAACAATTTTGTCCCAAAAGGCTGTATTTTAAATACTATTTATCCTTCTATCTTACTATGTTATTTCTGTGTAGTTATTATTACTATATATCATACTGGGTTGATTGAAGAGTGAGATTATATACATGTACCTACGAATCAGTACCCAACAAAAAAAATATATATATCGAGTATACTATCAAAAACCAGAATAGGCAGGAAGTAGCTAGGCGGAAGTAGTAGCATATATATTATACATCATAATAGAAATAAAAGAAAAAAGGGTGGAAAATGAACATGTGAATAAATACGGTTCATACATACCTATTATAAATGTCAAGTGTGAAAATGTAAGACAAGGTAAGATTGATTACAAACACCTTAAAGAAAATGGTGTACACCAGCCATACAGGGTTTGCCTGCAGATCTGGCATAGAGCTTGCAAAGACCTGCTTGGTGGAACACCCTGCCTGTTGCCCCAGCACTGGTCTAGCAGGTGCTGGGAGCTGATTGCCAGCTCAAATCCGCTCCTGGCAGGTGGTATGGGAGCATCGGCCACCGGTTATGGAGCGTTGGCCAGCTAGAAACTACAAGAATGATCATAATTCAAGCTCCGCTGCTTCACTGCTGGTGTTAGATTTAAGAGTGCCTTTCCACACTATATTATAAAGTGCTTCCTGCAAAGTATCGCTGGCAAAAGCTGAGTTATTAGCTTTTGCCGGCTGTAACACTGCCTGGTCACCTGGGTATGCCTTCCCTTTTGAGTACTCTCCACCTCATGACTGCAAAACCGTGATCTCAGGCTGAAGATTTGGAAGGTTTCGAAAGTTCAGACATGATTTAAGCACCAGAGTATGCTATACCCAGTCATGATATCAATACTTATCTTTGCTTACTTTCATTATTCGGTTAACTGCAGTATTCAGCAGATACTTGACAAGCTCTCATTGTTCCGTACAAACCCAAATATGGCGGAAATTGCCACGTTTAGCCAAGCTGCATTCAATCTACCCCTATCAAATGAAATGGGAACTGCATATCACATCAATACGGCCAACCTCCACTAGAGGCGTGCCAGTCCCAACCTCTTGCCGGTACCGGGGAGGCGGCCAGCTTCGTGGAAGCACATACTCGGTCGGAGTACAGGCACAGTGTGGTTGTCGGCCAGTTAGAATAAAGTGGGTTGATGGAAGACCCCTTGCTATTCGCACACTTTCAGCCATACTGTGCACCGGCCCAACTAAGAGGCCTGCTGAACACCTGTTCAATTCCCATCTGGTGGAAGACACCCTTAAGAAGGAACCTGTAAATTGAGCACCTGTAAGTTTGATTTTTGAATTGGTCAACATACATCAAAAGATTTGTCATTTTCATATGTGATCCCATCTTAAGCCATGTGAAATATGATCTGATCAGCTTACAGTGAATGTCCTAGCCAAATCGACTTATATTTGATTTTTTTTATTGGTAAAGATAAATGACGATTGTTTATATCCGTCTAGATACAATAAAGAAATCATAAAATGTTTCCGGAAAAACCTAGCTATATTTGTTTGTCACAACTCCAGCATAGCTCCCAGAAGCTGCGTACTGGTTATTACATCTGGCTAAATTCCATATGACAGCTAGGGTCGATATTCACATTACATCACACCATGGCTGGATTTTCCTGTATCTTTGTGTGACACACAGTGCGCTTACGAAGCCATGAATCAACTTATGCTGTCTAACTGAATTCATGTCTGCGGTCTCAGTCAATGTGGTCAGTGGGGTGAGAAGGGGGGACGAGTGAAGGTCCTTAACTAGAAATGACAACTCTAAATCATGCGGGCAATATATATATTTTTGTATATATAGAGACACCGATGCCGTCCTTGATGGGCCGCTCTGACCCTTGGAACGAAGCCAATGGTAGCAGGACGACGAGTTCCCTCATTTAGGGGCTTGGCGCCCCAATCAGCCATTCCCACCTGGGCCCAATGCGTTAAGCGGGCTTTTATAAAAGCCACTCGACAAAAACAGAAACATTGGCATGTCATCAGAGATTTCATGTTTTCCGTTTTGTGTCTGAAATAGTAATTCCCGTTAGATGATTAATGCCCTCCTCATCATGGCTAAGGTTTTAATTTCTTGTTTTGATAACAAATTTCAGGTATATGCTTTGATCCCCAATATTAACTGTTTGGAGTATATATATGCCCTCCAAACGCAACCTCTGAGAGGGGTCTAGTATGATATAAACACTAGTGAGTTTTGGGGCCATACAGTAGAATTACTGGAAGAGACGTGGTTTCGTGGAAGGACACTTGAATGAGGATCGCTGGATAAGTGCGAGTCCTGCCTGTACCGCTCTATAGATATCAACCACTATGGGACTACCAGAATACTCAACTGTGATTCACACAATCCCATTTTGAAGATTATCTGTCTGGATTCCTCATCAAATATATGTATATATTCTCATAATGTTATTAGCACTCGATCCGATCATTCACCTAACGTAGACCGGTTGGTTATATAATGTATACCTGACACACTGGCAAGAGAACGATTATCATTAAGCCCTTTGTTGGGCCTAAAGCTTCGTCAGCACCGGCTTGTGAGAGCAAGGTGCAGGCCCTGATTCTACAGTTAGCATTCGACTTTCAGAGATACGAAGGGTTTAGGGCTCGGTGGTAAAACCTAGCTGCCCAGTTCTATACATGCTGTCGCTCTATACTATTTACCTTCCTGGGCCCTTGAATCGTGTGCTCTCACCCCAGTAGGTCGGTCCTGCTTGTGGTGAGGTGGGAGGGTATTTGAGCTAAACGATCAGGCTGTTGCCCATTGCCTACAATGCAATATTGGCACGTCAATAGGCGTTAGACGTTTACCCAAGACAGCCAGACCCAGCTCGGCTTCGTATTGTTGTTGCGCATTCGAGAGCGCCGAACAAGAAGAACATTCCACGTGATATCAGTATTACAGGTGATTCAGTCTACATGAGGTTTAGAAACACTAAATCTAGCACGTACCGGTGATCCCAGAGGACTTGCGAGTCATTATAATTACCACCCTTCATCTTCACGATTTGGTATCGTGCTCTACGACTTTTCGGCTACCTACTCCATGTCCAACTTGTATGATAGGTGTGGTCCTACTTATCATCTCCATATCAGGATTCCTTTCGGCGGAGTGAGAAGGGGAAACGATAGGCACTTAACAGGCACGGACCTATCAAGTCCCTGAAAGAGGGTTGTTATACATTTTAACAACGGGAAGTGTTTGGCTGCTCGAGCTCACTCGGCCTGCTTACCACAACACTGTGCAGGAATATATATATATATATATCTCGTACCACTCCGGGATAGAAAGTGTGAGTCTGCCAAACCTCAAGTGCCTAAACTGCGATAACGAAAACTCATGATCATCAATGTGTACCATTACGGCTACTAACTAAAGTAACAACAAGTGCCAGCTGTTCTATGTAAGAAACAGCATTGTGTTGTATTGAATAGTCTGAGCCAGCTTGTATCCGGTACGCAACCCTAAACTACGCCAGATCTTCATCGTTCAAGCACCTCAGCTGAATCTGGATTGTGACTTAGTACCAAATTGATACACTCCTGCTCATAAACTATTCCCAGTATGTTCTCATCCTCAAAGAAGAAGAAATCCAGACGTCAGTCCAAACCAGCTTTCAGGTTGAAGCCATGTAACGTTCTCAACATAGATATGTCCACTCTGAAAGGTAGGCCTTATGATATAGAGATACCAGATTGGCAAAATATGCTATTATTCTTTCTACGTATGAGTACTGTTATCCCTCAGTTTATTCATTTCTTGAAAGAAATTGGCTTCCAACCTAGAAAAATAATCTAAAGTACTAATACCATCAGAGTATATTCATTACAACCTATATAAATGGTATTATTTTGATTATTTTTCTAGGAAACCAAACTAAAATAGAGTTTCACAATAATGTTTTCCATATGTTTTGGCAAGGAATATCCATAGGTTAAATAATTACTCAGTGACCGATGGGTAATGTGTACTTTGGTAAATGTTAGAGGGTGGGGTTTGTTTGTTTGGATAGTTTAACATCCAATTCGTTCAATTAGAGGTGAAGCTACTGTCAGGCTGACCTTTCATTATTGCGTTACGTAGTTGATAAAATTCGAATGTACAATGGATCTCATGTTGACCTAAAACATTGGATACGAACGAGTAGTTGGGTCAGATTTTTGAAACCTGCTATATTACGGTTTCTTCCTGGGATCAGACACTCAAAAAATAATTTTAGAATAATACTTCTTTTTATATTTTATATTAGTCCCCTACCAAGTACCTTCCAGAAAAACATTATTCCAACAAAATCAGACAAATGGTTTAGATTTGAGAGCCTTTTGAAATTGTTTATAATACTGCATGTTGTCCACCCCCCTAAAATATTTGAAATTTCAAGAAATGTTATAAAAGGTTATAACTTGAGAAAAACTGATATTATATGGTGACAAATGTTATATTTGACCCAAAACTACTCAATCACATATTAGATATGAAACAAAAGCTATGAGCATATTTAGGTGTTGGGCCACACAGGGGTGTCGGACAACACGAGGGGTGTCGGACAACACGTTTTTTAAATCACTCAGAACAATGGACAAAATAATATTTGTGGCTATAATCCTTTACATTCTTAATCAAATGATAGAAATCTTTGTTTTTCAAAGCAAACCACTCAATTATTGATAAGAAACAACCCCAAATTCATGACTTATATCAGAGCGTGTTGTCCGACACCCCGGGGTGTCGGACAACACATCTTCAGTTTTTTAACCACAAGAAGTACATTTTTTTATTTAGGAAAAAAGTAAAGTGGGTATTTATAAGTGGTAGGAATACTTAACATGTAGAGGGATATTTGTTATTCTATTATTATTATTATTTCTTCTATACATCTTTTAACAGGTGTGTTGTCCTACAGCCCATTTTTTGGAAAAATATCATCATGGAATCACAATGTTTTTTATATCAGAATAGATAACCCCATTGTATTCAAACTTTCAGGCATCACAGTAGGGATTTTGGTCAACATCTCACAACAAAGGAAAATTAATTTCTCATTGTATATCTCATTAGTATTATGCTCTCAAAATTGGGGTGTCAGACAACATGCTCTATAGGTCTCTCTGTTGGAAAATTTAAAGGTCCTGGATAGTTTTGACCATTTTCATATTTTTTCAAACTTTTACCAATTTTCTAAACTATATTGTCTACACTTTGCATGCCATATGCTTTAAACACGTTGATAAAAACAATTGGCTCAAAATTGTGCCTAATAGACTTTGGGAAAAAACTGAAAATCATGAAAAACACTGTTTTTGTTGATTTTCGGAAGGAAATATTCCTCAGAGCTATACGAAACCCTATATTGGAATTAAAGACCATCAAAAGATGCATCGAAAAATGCCACTTTTCCATCGATGAGATAGGTTTATACAACATCAGCCTTAAATAACCTGTTTTGGGTAATTTAGCAGGTTTAAAAAATCTGACCCAGTTGTTCATCATAATGCAGAGCAAGTATTTACTGCTGTACTTTTGAAAGCACAAGTTTTTAATAACATCTTTACTTTTTTTCAACAGTTCTCGGGGTTTCCCACGGAGAGAGTGTGTGCATATATATTTTCTACGTTCTTGGTCTGTTTATCTGTGACACACATGTAGACATTTAGAAAGTAAAAAAGTTACAAATGTATATAGTTAAATTGCATGTAGTTGAGGTCTATCAGTAATTAAGAGGACAAAGATTCTGTACCAATGAAAGTACAAGGGTGGCAATCTGAATTTTGTAGGAAAACAGTGGGTTATTCATCAGATACATTTAATCAGCCAATAGTGTATACATAACTATTTTTAGAAGGAGCAACCAAAGTAAAGATTACTTGTGGAAAAGTAAGGTAATAGTGTTCTATTTATAAGGAAGTGTCCACGAGGAAACAAAGGCTTCTTCGTTACAAAAAATGCAATTGTATTTTGGGTTCATGAAATATTGCTGAAGTTACAATTTAGGCGGGATACAGTCACACTGCCCGGTTTTTGCTCATTTGTTCGGTGCTGTGTGTATCTGCTATACGTGACTGTACATGTATGCGCACTTCTCCAACATCTGGTTTATATATTTAGTGTGGTAACAGAGTATGGGGGCGTTTGGAGAGTTTGGAGGATCGCCGAGTGGAGCAAGCTGTTGGGTACAATAAGGTCGCCATTGCTACATAGTAGACATCGCAGAGCGACTGGTACTTGGTACTACCTCGACTTTCTGCACAAATCTAACACAGACGTGGGCGATAAGTTGAGAATAACTTTAAATTGGCATCTTTCCATCCATTCCTACACATAGCCTGTGTGAATTAACACCGGTATAAATGTTGTGTATTATTCTGCAATTCGTTGCCGTTGATTTATGACCTAATACAAATTTGGTATTATACGATGAATAAATGTTGAATGTTCATAGCACTGTCACTAGCCGGAAATGACATGTAAATCCATCGAACAAAAAGACCTGTGGCCAACTGGTGTAAATTCGGCGAACAAAATATTCTGGAACAACCGGAGAACCTCGCTTAAGGGACACCCGACATAAGCGGAAACCCTGTGTAAGCGGACTCTTTTGCTCGGAATGGAAATCCCCCCCCCCCCTATTAGATATTTATTTTAACCCTTCGTAAGCGGACACCCCATGTAAGTGGACAGCCCATGTAAGTGCGAAAAGGCATTTAACCCTGTGTTAACGGACACATAAGATGGACACTCCGGATTATCTAGATTAACCTGTTTATTTGTGTGTGAAGGGCTTCTGTTGGTGCCATGCAGGTGTTTGTATTGGCGTGTGTGTCGGTAACAACCTGCCTTATCTCTGACACAGAGTAGCTTATATATACAGTGATCTACAAGTCCTATTGTCTGACCTACACAGGTGAGACAGTAGGAGTGTGTAGAGGTTGTCACACGGGCCTGAGCAGGTTTAGGGTGCAGAGGAGGGTGGGGCAGTCAGTGGTGGGGTTGGTGTCTTTGAAGCTGTCAGGTTTCACAGGCCATATTATGGCATATTGCTGGACCGGTAGGCCATAGGCCAATCTCAGTTTACCGTTCAAAATTATATGTATTTGTAACCTGAATAACAGAATTATTGATATAATTTGTCTACGTAAACGGCAATATTTTCAGAATGAATCCACATTCTATTTCAGTATATTCCTAGTATTACTGTGCGAGGTCCACTCTATGAAATTATGGTATCATTAACTAACATAACAAATATGTGTCTAGGAAAGGTAGGTGTACCGGTGGAACTCCCAAAAGATATAATATTACATGTATTTGTGAGTCTAGAAAAAGTTTTGGATGAAGTGATCGAATTTGATCTGTGAAATCAATGAATTTCTCTTAAAGCACAGTATTGTAGGTCTATGCTAAACTGATAACGTTTATATCATCTTGATTTCTACCGCTTTGGTTGAATATTGAGGTTTTAGTTCCATGCGAAAAGCACCGATTCCGTTTCAGGCGTGGCTGTATGCTAGACTGTGGAAAGCCACGTTGTTTGGAAGGCACCATATTTAAATAGTTATTTCGATTACAAATAATTTACAAGCTGATTTTGCGTGAAGATCACTCAGACTAGTGCATAGGAATTTGATTGTCCAAATTCGAATTATCATCGATCGTGTTGAAACAAAGTTTTGAACAATTCTCTCATTTGTCAGGTCAAATGACAAAGTTTCATCGTTAATGTAGAAGCAGAGACGCAAGTCTACCAATAATTGACGGATTTCCGATTTTTTTTATATCTATTTTGTGATCCAACCCAACCCAACCCCCACCCCTACACACACAAAAAGCTCAGATTAGATGGTAAAATTCGACATTATCTAAAACCGTATTCAGCAAAGGGACTACATATACCCAATAATGCAATGCTGTGCCGTGGTAAATTTATCTCAAGACACTAAAAGTAACAGCGTAGTCACTACATGTAAGAGTAGATACTGATTCATGGGTATTCTCTTCCAATAAAAATTCTTTAAACGCTTTTTGTTTTACAAGTTATAATTTCTAATTTTGTCCTCGTTCCCGACTTTCATCCCTGTAGAAGGCAATAAAACACTTGCCAAGTCTTTTTTCACGTTGGTGATTGATTGGTGATAGGATATCAAATTTTAAGTGAGGCTTTAGAAGGGATGATCACCGATGCATTCGCAGAGGCAGTTACGTGACGAGTAGGTTCAGAATCAGCACACGGCCACTGCTCAGACAATACGCTGTGTAAATCTGAGTCCTGTGTTAATATGAATCCTATGTAAATCTGATAGTCCTGGATCGAGATGCCACTGACTACAGGAGTAGTACTAATTAGCAGACGACAACCGGAAGTCATTCTCTATATGACTAATGAATTTAGACTCTTTAAGGAGCCACGAGTAGGTGGCTCTGGCAGCGTGACGCATCTGGTAGCGCAAACCTCAAGATTCGTAGTTCAAAGCCTTACCTAATGATTTAGGGGTCTTTTTTTAATACTCAAATTAAAACAATAGAAAAAGGGAGTGTGAAGACGGTAGATAACAGTGTGGGATCAAGGCGCTGTGGTATATCCACGTTGGTCGAGACCTGTTATATGTAAACTGTGGCATGGAGATAGTGTCCATGAGTAGGGTTATCCGCTGAGCCAAGTCCTTCATAAACCCTAAAAACTGAATTGTGGCAAAGTTTAACCTCGTTATCTTGTGCTGGTTGAGGTTAAAGTACGTGGCCGCGCTGCACCCAAGCCTGCTGTCAGTGCTTGTCTGAACGCACAGCCACGCGACGATGTTACTGTGAAAAATAGGCTGCCGGGCACTGTGGTTAACCTCACATTTGTAACGGGCTAGAGCTTCCCATGTGGCAGCACGGCAAATGTTTCCAAGGCAATCTAGGTGGCGATGGTTAAAAGGCCTTACCGGGTTATAAATGCCCAGTTTTGTGAACCATTGCATCAAGGAACATTTGCATCGACTCTGTATTCTGCTTAATATTCCTATCCCTGTTTTCCGCGGCGCCAGAGGGCAAGCGTTCGCCAATAGTGCACAGGCTAAAACAAAGTTATGCGTTAGCAATGGGTGTACCGATGTGTGATAGCGACACTATATGATAAATGTCAAAATGGTAAGCCATAAAGTAGCTCACGGTACTTTCCTTCCAAATAAAACCATTGATGTTTCGCTATGATATCCTATCGTGAAAATCAATCTTGAGAAATTAAGGAGGCCATCTAGGTCAAGTCTATGTTATCAAAAATTACTTTTATCAAGATGAAGACAGCCACCTTTCTCCTTGATCCCCAGCAGTGGTAGATTTACTACGATATCAAGGGCCAATCCTTGTTATACCATGTATATGGGGTATGTAAAGTAAAAGAACTCCCACTTCGGTAAATGTGTAGGGGTGAGATTTCTACACGACTTCATCACATACATTTGATCACCACCTTTGTGGTGGAAAAGAACCTTGAGAAAGTCTGGTAAGGACATATAATGTTCCATCTACAACACTCTTTTATGTAATGTTAATTTTCACTATTACCACTGTATCTGAAAAAAAAAATCATAATTTATGAGAGATACTTTATGAAAAAAAAAAAAAAGGTTCACTGGACGTTAGACCGAACTAATAAACAAAACAAACCAAATCAAGATGAAGGTCGATATCATTGACCGGGCGATACAAATCTAACATATTTAAGCAGTCATTGTATGACTATATATTTTAAGAAGTAGCATGTATAATCATTTCATCTTTAAGAAGGACAGGTACATAAATAATTGCTGCTTAAGAATAAAGTCCATCAACATGTGATATTCCCAGAATCGTGGAGAAATACTTTGCTAAGATACAGGAGTTAATATCTGTAAAGGGATAGCTTTGATCACCAACTAGTAAATCAGTGTAAAGGCTTTTGCTACAACGAAGTCAGTTCATGGTTCAACAGAAAACTTTAAACCATGTCCTCGTCCTAAACAGTCCGTTAATTATCGTGCAATACTTGCACAGTGCCCTTTAGGAACTGACGCTCTGTTGTTTTGACACAGGAGGCTTTGATGTTTTTATGGCTCCAGCTGGAAAGTTTATCATGTAGCAGTACACTGACTTTAAGTCTAACATAATAGGAATCTACCACATTGACCTATAAGCATCACACAACAATTTCATAAGCGAATGTATCCCTGGAGCTTACTGGAGTCCCAGTCTTCTGAAGCTCGCAAAGGTCGCACTACTTAACATGATCAGTTAAGGCGCCACCTACATCGAGGCTGAAGAATAAAACTCTGGATTGTTACCAATTTCTTGTGTTTTCTTAATTCCTCAACCCATACAAGGAGAGCAGTCACTAGCACAAAGTAGCACATATAATCTATGCATCTAGCTCAATATGACCCACAAGAACCAACCAATCAGACCTACATCAACAGGTCATAGTATATATATGATTATATCCTTTAACCCTATACCAGCAGCATGATGCATCCAGGCATTTCCCTTGATATGGCAGTAAGATGCCGATAACCATTCCGTAAATATCCAAGATGGCAGACATTGTGCCACTCTAGTAGTGTCAGTGCTCAAAAACGGACAAAATCTGAAAAGAAAGATAAATAACTTTCTAATTTGTGCAAAGAAAGCAAATAAATGCCAAATTCTGCGGATTCTGACCATAACAGAAAAAAAGAAATCGATCCGCTTATGCAGGAAATAGGCAGGTTTGACCGATCCACCCTCAAGCGATTTAATGGGGAACCTAACTGGCACGATAATGCAGCCAACATCCACAAGATAGGGTGACAATCGGCACTCGTTCTTGGCCTGATCCGCTCTCATATTAATGGAACTCTAGTGGACCTATACCTCCGATTTAAAGCCGTTTGAGACTGACAAAAAACCTATTCTTGCGGGAGTGCCGCGCTAATGGAGCCTTACACAAGATTATGTTAAGATATTGGCAAGAAGACGACGGTGCAATCTGAAGGAGAACAGGGAGAGAACATGAATCGGCGCAGTGTAGCACTGCCTCGAAGTTATCAGCAGCCCAATCTGCTAGAAAATTCATGGATTTGTCACACTGATGTGACGCAATGACAGTTGTTACTACTCTCCCGTCATGTTCATCTCATATAGCTTCAATATCGCAGTCATATTACCCTGTAGGGTAGTGCACCTCCATCAACTCGGCATAGATTAATGACAACAGCACGTTGCTTTATAGCTTTGCCATACTGTTAATATCTAACTGGTATTGGTAATTTTAACGTAGAGTGTGGACTGCGCTGAATATAAAATGACCGATATCGTAAGAACGAGTTTCGGTAAATATAGCCTTCGCTACACAAACCAGATTTTATTGATATACAGCATTCTTTATAGAGGCACTAAAGTATTTCTCTGTGTGTGCATGCACGGAGATGGATATACCAAGAACATGCCGCTATTTTGCCCACGAGTAGGTGTTCCTCACTACTTTAGGTGCAAAAGTACGTGAGTGGTAATAGGACATTGTCACAATTGTAGCCTTTGTCCCATATGTGTATAGAGCCTCTCATGTACAGACAAACTTGTCCTGAGGTTCACCTTTACGTCATCTTAAACTAGGATGGGTGTCGAGAGACCAAGGAGGCATGGTTAAGCTTTGAAAGTCACACAAGAGCATGGCTAAACTATAGCCATGTGGTGCGTTGTTATACTAGGAGCAAATGCAATGTCCATTTTCAATGGAAAGAGCGTGTGAGTAAGACAAGTGAGTGGGCTGGCAGGGACAGGGTCCCAACACACACACCCAAACTGCCACTCGACACTCACTGGCCAACCTTCGCACTTGGTGGTAGATTCATGAGGGTGGTTGTGGCCCATTATATTGTAGGTCAACTCTCGACTGAAGAAGCGTCCCTAGCCGCTAGAAAATATTATGTAAGGAGGTCAGGGTGAAGGTCGGGGTTTGCTGCGAATGCAGTCATTGGCTACTGGGTCTACTCTATTCCTTATATGGACTTAGTGTAATGGGACAACTCCATGGTGTTCATCTAAAACAGCGACGCTGGCTCTCTGCGCTGCCCATTATGAGCCATTGTAAAGGCTATCACAGGGTTACTTCGTGGAAGTACGCCCAGGCACCGTATATAGCGAGTTCGAGCACGCTCTAATAACACATGTAGATTTGTTTCTGAACATAACTTTACCCATGGGGACCCCTATCTCCATATAGCATGTTCCAACAGCAATACCAATCGAACAGGCTGTTCATGTCAGTGGGTACCCCTTTACCACACGTGGTCGGTTTGTTTGATGGCCCCTTGAGCCGCCAATAAAAGGCGAGTTTTATGTGGTATAAATGTGGCCCATTTGGTTTACTATGGAACAGAAAGCGTGCTGAGTAAGCTCTGGGTTGGCACTCATCTATACCTTGGTAGTGCCGACTTGTTTACTGTTGCATGGACAGGGATAATATCACCGGGTTGGGCTATTGTGAACCAGACTTGTTTGCTTGTACAGACAATAATATCTAATTGTATTACTTCATAGGCTATATATGACATTATGAGCAAACAAAACCATGATATTTATTTAGACTCAATTGATATTAATCGCACACAGAATGTTATCGCTGCATTATGTTGTCCTCAAAATGTCTGCAATTTTGTTGAATATTCATTCAAAATGTAAATACGAAAATATGTAGGTACATAGTTGTGTATTCGCACATCTTCAAACCCCGGGCTATCGTGATTATATGATGTTGGAGATGGAATCTGTGATAATTGTAATATTGGAAAACCAACTGAAGGTAAAAAAGGGTTAGGTAAAAAGGTTTCCTACATTAAATACAAAGTAAAGAGAAATATATGAAGAGACCATTCGATTATTTGATTACTTTCTGTTTTGTAACTATATCTATATTACTATCTAACGTAATCTGTTTGTTTATACTCACACTGATAGCTGTATATTATAGTAAGATGTGTTCAACTCCTAAACCATTTCTTTGTAGCCCGTATGTGCTTACAATATTCTGTAGTTAAATACTTTAAAGAACTAAGAGCTTTCATGGTAACCCTAATAAAAGGGGAGATCAATTCTGAGTCAAACAAGTCGACTCCCAGTTCAGTGCAATTATACAGCAGGGCGGGCTTGGTATGGACTGGAACTCTGGTGGTAGTGTGGCACAGGGAAGACGTGTGGGCACTTTTAGTCCGCCGAGAGCCCACTGGCTGTGAAATCAGACACGTTCTGATGCGCTGTGCAGAATGTACACCGCTCATATTACGCTCCAGTCCGGGCTTATTATTGGCTTGGTATATAATGCTCGAACCGGGCTGGACGCGTGCCAGACTGCGCACGCACGCCGTTTCAAGTATTGACCATGGCCAGTAGAGGGCACCATGCGGCCAGCGACCTGCTCATGCCGTGTATACACTGACATATCGCCATCGCATGAGGCTCAGTCACACAGTTCCTGCCAATGTTATTTCACGCAGTGTCAATAACGCCCGCGCTAGGAGTGGAACAGGCTTAACCGTTAAAATTTGTAGTGATTTAAAACTTGTCAACACCCTTTATATATCACCCTGTATGATAAGTGTATACTTGTGTTAACTTTCAAATAAAAAAGAACGGTATCAACCAAGAGAACGCCCGCCATATATATCATTGCAATTTTGAATTTTTACCACCTATTTCTTGTTGAAGTCTGCACTGTTTGTATTTGATTCCATACACGCTTAAATGTTTTTCAACCTTATTGTTCAGTGCATTTTTTGCGTACACAAGAAGTCATTGGTATTTGTTCTAGCTCCGGGACAATTTCCCAGTACTTCAAAGCTTCAATAGCGAGCCTTAGATGTGTAATGGTGTGTTATATATGACTTTGATATGAATACATGATATTTTGTCAAGTCAGTCAATACAGAAGCTCTAAGGTCTTATTCATGCAGACCTTCCAGATTCATGACTTTATCAATTATCTTTTTATATATTATCGATCTTTTCCCGTTGAAGAATATGTATATAAATATGTACTAATGTCACTCATCAATTAATTATGATCATTTGCATCTATTTTGCAGGTGAGTGAAATCGACGGATCGAAACGTTGATTGAGGGTAGGCAATACACACACGCATTATGTCTTACACTGCTCTTGGAGCGAGGTCCTATAAAATAGAAATCCTAAGAATTCATCTTTACACACCTACACTGTGGAAGCACGTTCTTTGAATGCGTGTTACTGAGCACACAAAACTTTTAAACAGGTTCACCTAACACGTCACGCCTGGTTCTGGTTTCCAAAATCAGTCCTGAGAACTATGTTAACTCAGTCTGAGAATTGAGTGCTTGGGATAATCAGAGATTATCAAAGAGAATGCTGCTCCTGGGAGGTTTTTTTTCAGTGGCGACGATGGCTGGTCAAGATGAATAAGGATGGGAGAGCGATTTTGCGATCGTTTTGGAGATCAATGGTGACAAGTGTTTTTCTGATGCGGTCCCAGAGCGCCTGAGGAAAACGCTGGCAAACGCTGAAACGCTGAAAATCGCTGGCAAAACGGTCGCTTTCTACCTAGAATAGGAAATTCAAAAGTAGTCTGCCAAATGGACTACCTCAGCAATGTAAAGTGAACTTACATATTCAGAATTCTTCAAAACAGGTGTTTGTGACCGGATCTGACCGATATACGTTGTAAGTGCAAGTAGTATGGTCTATCTAATATGTTGAGTTCCTATATGAGTCACGACACCACAGAAAAAGTATGAAGGTACTTGGGAGCTTAACTTCTCAGCAAATGCTTTAGGGCAGTTATCCATACCTTAGAGGCTGCAGTATTCACCTTTTAAAGTGATTAATGTACCGCTTATAATAGAGAGCTAGAACATAAGAACAAGTATTCGTGAACTATTTTTTCTCTATATCGTTAAGAGGTCCAACGGTTGTTATAATGTAACAGGGCTTCAGAATAGGTATGACATACATGGCCCACACAAAGAGATTTTATCTATTAATGTATGTTACAGAAAATGTTAGCACGGGCTGTTATTTATGGACTCCGAAAAACATTGACCACTAAGATATTACGAGAACTGTGTGTATGCGTTCGGGAAAACTGTGCTGGCGACTTCACACTGTCGTAGTGAGTACGTAGCCATAGCTGAAGACAGCCGTTCCTAATGAATTGTAATCAATATTTGATTGTAATTTGTCAGATGGAGTTACTCCAGATGGGATAGTTAGAGATTCAGGGTACTTGTGTGTCACGACCGTTGATACGGAGACTCTGACGCTCCCATGGTGGGCATTAACTGTGCTACTCTTCATACAGACTCTTTCATTGGTTCGTACTCTGGTGATGCCTCGATGATGAGGTCATTGGGAAGATAGGTGGGAGTCCAGACGAAGCATTAACAGACTCAAAAGACATCAAGTAATTTCACCAGCCAGAAAGGCGAGCTACCTCTGAAGAAGGATTCTTTGTAACTCACATTCGTTGCCGTAAACATCCACGGGTGGCTACATAAATCCATACTTCACCCAACAACCGTCTCATGGTCTCGTAAAATTAAAGATTCGAGTTAATATCATATACCAGCAGCAATATCCTCATTTTAATCTGACACGACATGGGCGTGCCTCAGGAGTGGTTTTGTGTTGCAGTCTATCTATGAAATAATCTAGGTATGATATCCCGTCATTCCTAGAATTAATCTGATTGGTCGTAAATACCCCCTGCATTATTCTTGGCACTCAATTGCGCATTTATATTGTATATAGAAGACAGTAATCTATAGGATTAAGTCGTTAATTAAGAAGAAATCCAGGTTGCATGTCAAAGTGATGTTGTGCATAAGGCAGTAACATCATTGCCATATTGTTACAGTTTCAATCTGTACGAAGCTAAGGAATCCACTGAGCCATTAAAACTGGTCCCCAGATGTACGTAACAGAAATGTAAGAGTACACGCGAGGCGATGTTGCATTATTGCCAGGTCCTTATAAATAAAGGCGATCTAAGGTGTGTTGGATTGCCGATTAATTTGATTGGCTTCTTGCTTCTAATAGCAGGCAACTGTTATGTATGAAGATCTGCTGATTTGATAATGCCATTTCTAGGGAGAAAGTATCCGTACCCGCTGCTGGGACTGAGGAACCAATGAGACCAAACATCAGCCAGCAATGTGAAATGAAATAAATCCATATATTCCCAAAGGCGTCAGCTCAGACAGTAGGCTGCCTGCCCAGACACGCTGCTGAAACGTTGCAGAGCTCCACAAAGGGCCATCGTTTTTACAACAAAGCAACTGGCGGCATCCAAAACATACTTCTCAGTATTTTGCAGGACACTTTCCGGTAGTACAATCCCAGTTAATTGTTAATATAGCTGAGGGCTATTATCCATAACCAGAGCGACGATATTTTCGTTCGGCGGATGTTCAAGGATTGACCAGGTGTTTTAAAGGAGGCGGACCCTTCACGGGTAATTCTCTTGTGCAGGCCACTCACACATGTCAAGCTACACGTCTCCTTGTCACTTGGATGCAACCCACGAAAGACGTCCCCAACCAGGGTATTTATTATTGATGAACTCGTGGCCTCCCTATGTCGCTGCCAACCACTCCAGCGAACATTACCTTTCTTGAGAGCACAACTTGTAAGCGGTCAGTGCTCTCCGCGTCCATCCCCCTGGTTCTTTTTTTATACTAGCCCGCTTTAATTGTTTTTTGTCCAAGTGCCCCGTATGGCAAAGACCGTTGACCTTTTCTAAGAACTTCTCGGGAGCACCAGAGTCCGTTGAGGCGTGCCAGACTCAAGTGACCGACCTTCATTTCTAATTACCAGCCAGGAAGCCTAACTGAAAACACGCCATCAGGTTTAAGAAGAAAACATTAAAAAGACAACTAGCAAGAATCCTAACGTGAGCTGCAGAAGAGCAGGCCCAGAAGAACTAAGAACCCCATCAGTTGGAAAATAAACATAGCTAATAGGAATAGACAATAGAGTCTCTGAAGAAAATTGATGCGTAGAGGACGGGACAAATTACATCATTTTAGGGAGAGAAAATGGTAACAGGACCATAATGAACGCTTTGTGCTTCTTCTAAGAGCAGTACATCGAGGTGTGTTCCCCTTCAGTGTGATTCGCATCCGCTTCTTTTAATTTGGAGCTGCCTTTTTCGCTGGGGTCCTGAGAGCTGTTTGCTCGAGGCGCCATAATGGCTTTCAGCTGCTCGCCCAGGTTGTCATTTGAATTGAGGGGACGCTCTGAAGCCGTTGCACTTGGCTCCCGCCAGAGGGTGCTGCCGGCGGCGGCAGGGGGCGGAGACATCGAGCGGGGGTGGGGCACTTTGTAATTTGAGGGAAAGGGCGCTGCCAGCACGTGCTGGTCACCCCTCTCAAAGCTGAGTCTTAGCTGCCAACTCCATGCCTTACCTTGGCTTTTATTTGTGCTGCGGTGTGCTGGGAGAGCGGGTGTGCTGGGAGAGCGCACGGCCGACTTTAATCCCATTTTGCGGTGCTGAGCAAGCTTTGACGCCAGCCGGTGACCCAGCTCCTGAATCGGTCCTGGCGATGGACCTATGCTTGGAACAGTCACTATTTTGTGGAAGCTTCTAGAGCTTGAAGCAAAAGGGGCCAAGGATGTTCCGGTCACTCTTCAAGTTGAGTTTGTTCAGTTGGCATATATGCTCAGACACTGACCTTTAGCAAACATCTATTTGGGGAGGGTAGAAAATGGTAAGTGTTGAATGTATTTGGTGAAGACCCCCAAAGAATGTTGCCTCTGGTGATTACTTATCTGTAACATTTTCAATTGTCTGTGTTGTGCTTATGCATGTTCAAATGACAGAGATGGCGGCTTTCAATTTTCTATTTATGGTATTTCATTTCTTTTCATTTTCAGTATATGAAATTCTTTTTCTTCGTCTAAAACAAAGATATTACGTGAGCCTCATTTACCCCAATGAAAGTGGTTTGAGCCTTTCTAAAAACCCATACCCCAGTTCATACCCCCTAAATGAGTATGTCCATATTGTTTTGAGTTGCTCTATCCAATTTCTGCTAATTTCTAGGATGATATATAGTTTAAAACATTGTACGTCTCATATTCAGGTCTTCCCCAATGTGTAGGTGCTATGCAATGTTATCCGTGACCCATTAGAAAGTAAGGCGGTGCCATGTAGAGCTTTCCTTCCTGTATTGCCTCGGAGAAAGAGGATGAGCGACAGGGAGATCTTAGATTAACCACTATTCCCTGTAGTATATCTGCGGATGTTTACGCCAGACGGCTAGTCCTTAGGGATCTCCCTGGAGGGAAAGTGACCCTGTCATAACACCAGGGCGGACCCCCGGGAAGCTAAAGGTCATTGCTCAAATGTCTGTAGTCCTCCGGAGACCTGAGGCAAGATCCTCGAGCAGCGACCTTGAAATTGCCTTGAGTAGGTGTATACAGTTAAACCCTTAAGTGTCTCTAGCTCTCAGTGTCACTTAATATTATTTCACCCTGGTCCTTTTTGAGCTTGAATGACACGCTCATATACGCTGTCTAGGTAGGAAGAGATCATATATTCACTATCTGCGTGTCAACGCTGTGATATTGGGAAAGGTGCAGATGGTAAGTGTCTTAGAGGCATGGCCAGCTGCCCATGACCAAACCCTTGAGACCGAAATACCGAAATTGACCCACCCTGCTTGATATGCTTGGATCCTAGGAAGGCAGTTGTGGAAATGAAAAGTTGACTGGGTGCAAGTAGGTGACAGAAAATGACCCATAGATTTTTTTGGTAATAATTCCATGCTCATTCATCGAGATTAACATATCATTTGTTCCTAGTCTTGTTATAAAGGACTTCCTTTTGTGGATGGATTTCTTGTACCGAACCTTTAAGTTGGTTCGAGGGACGATGAAGATTCTTACAGCGTTTAACATAAGTAAATGTAACCACCTGGTGTTGAAGAGAACTTCAATTGAAAAAAAGTTGATACCATATCTATATGATACATTTGAGTATCTAGCCTTGGCTGAAACTTACCACCTTCTCTATCTACTTGCCACTATACCTTCGAGAGCCATTGCAGTGTCGAGAAATAATCTGTTGGCCCGTGGGAAATTCCGCTTTTTACTATTTACGATGAATGGCTTGTGTATGGTCTTCTTAGCACTTCCCTCTGCCTTCTATGTAGGGTGCACTTGCCTCATTTCTACGGTGGGTAGATGTTTGCTAAGAACTAATGCTGACGTGGGTTGCGAGCTGTGTTCAGTCAGTAAGGTGAAGAAGCCGTAGACATTTAGTAGATCAATCAAAGTCTTTGTTGGCTTCTATATTAGAGAAGGGAAGGAGGGTCCAAGGACCAGCCATGCTATAGAACCTTTAACTGAGTAACTCAGTCTCTATCCAAGACAATTCGTATGGTGATACGTGATATAACCAGTCACTCAATTAGTAATACGTAATGTGAACAAATGGATCTAATTTTTTTTTACAGGGCCTCTCTTTTCAGAGAGGTGGATTAGCACCTGTGTGCCAACCAGGCAACACTCTCTTGAGTGCACAAGGTAAAATATTGTCACAGTCAGGTTTCAAAGAAATACAGGGAACAATTTCTGAAGAATGCAACATAAGTGCATAGTATTCCCCGTAACAATGACAAGAAAGAAATTCTTGGATTCCTTAGGAAGATTTGTTTTTTAAGATATAGATACCAGTACATAACCTAGACCTCCCAGGCAAAATATCCTACGCTGTATGTAGCGTGTACTTGATGGTATGAGCCACAGCATTACATAACCATTACCCTACGTTAAATCAATCAAAACAACGATCTTTAAGCTTACAATTAGAGCTCGGTTTCTATGGTTAACCGGATATCGGTTGGCTTGTTAGGTTCAACTTACCGCAAACAGGTGCATCATTTCTGACTCCATATCTGTTTATGGTTAACTGGACGTTAAATCAAACCAACCAACCAACCATACATTCTTGGTTACGTCATATGTCACTTAAGTCTTATGGGTCCTTGGCGGAACAATCTTTACTTCTACAAAATATACGTTTCTTTGTCTAGCATACTCCCCTGGCATTTATATTAGTCCATATCACTTGACAGTTCGGTTTATTTCATACGTAAAATTGAAACTCTTTGAAATATAGAGTATGGCTAGTATTTGTATCCCAGTTCAATTTTATAGCAGCCTTCCAGAGCCATTGCTAAATGTAGTCATTAGTTTATATATTAAGATCCAGAAATCTTTTGTCGAATATTCATGCTGCCAATGCTTCCGATACACTACGATTAGAAACACTATGGTTAATGAATCAATTTTTTTTATTTGAATCGGGAAGTCAATCGTAAGGCCTATAGGCGTGTACCGGGAGTGCAGTGGGTGCACGGCTTTACCTTAAATACGGTCTACTCTGCTGTTGCTATGGGTTTTCAAATGCCCTCAGTTAACTAACCGAACAAAGTGGTGTGTGCTGGAGGCAGATGCGTTGGTGGGTCATTGTTATGTGGGCCATATACGGGACGCTAGTGCAGTGACTTTAACTAGAGCGATATGGGTGCTGTGGGAACATGGTAGTTTTTACTACACATCTTCATTGCTACAGCCGAGCGTATGCTCTGTGGGCGAGGTGAAATTGGACTTCAGTTGTACATTTAGTGGGCCAAAGATCACCATGGTACACGCCTGGTATATTTCCTAATGGTAGCCAATTGATGTTTGTTGGTTCATGACCTCAGCTATGGCGGGTGTATCTCCGATGCGTATTTGTGTTTGTCCGCTTGCGTTAAGCCGCTACTTCAGACCCACTACATGTATCACACCAAATGTCAATGTTAATATCTTTGGATCGTATTTTTTCACCGAACAGTTTGGATGACTCAGTCATTATTCAATTTATTTGATGTTGTTGATTTAAGTGACATTCCAACTTAGTAATTTGGGTGCTCAAGTCGGCGACTAGAGCGCATCCCTTGCGATGTGGAGACAAATCGCTAAGTGTATGTCGGAACCATGCTTAAAGCCGGAGACACACCAAGTGAATCAAGGCGGCGATTTCCGGAATCGTCAATACAAAATAACATATAATTGAGATATTTTTTCATAGTAATATCTCCCACCGATACCGATAATATAGTGTATCAGAAGCAATAGTCAAGGGAAATATGAAATGATATCTCACATACACGCCATTTCGTTTTGGCGATTCCAGAAGTCGCTGCCTTTCTCGCTTGGTGTGTCCCCGGCATTAGCCCCATTCACACTGTGCGTCTGGTTGTACCTATAGCAGCGACTGGCGTATCAAATCGCATAGTGTGAATAGCGCATAGTTCCATGTCTCGTGCGAATTTTCATGAACATGAGACTGACATGTGACAATATGATTTTGGTATAAATATTTTATTGTGGGATTCAGTTTGACATCGAGATGGGGGGGGGGGGATTCAATGTATTTAGCAACGTTTCGTCCCTATTGATGGGACTTCATCAGGCAATTAGGTTGTACAGTTTTGAATGGACCTTTAGCACTGTACTGGGCGGAAATGTAGGGGAAAATGGTACAAAAATAGTATTCTATCCTATATGACCTCCCCTAGTGACGTTCGTAATAAATATTGCACGGGTTGGTGCGGGTGGTAAGCATAGCTTATATATTCATCTATTACAGCGATGGTCCAATATTGACTATTCTATCATTTTAGAAGATACCATACGCATTAATATATATGGATATTAGGCTGGGGTAATTGAGAAGACTTCTCATTAATTGTACATGTCCTAGGGCTGGAGGGACCGCCGCTTAGCTACCAGAGCATTGGGAAGAGTCATTAGGCTCACGTACACTAATACGTTAGAGATAATAACGAATCTCTCTCTCTCTCTCTCTCTCTCTCTCTCTCTCCTCTCTCTCTCTCTCTCTCTCTCTCTCTCTCTCTCTCTCTCTCTCTCTCTCTCTCTCTCTCTCTCTCTCTCTCTCTCTCTCTCTCTCTCTCTCTCCTCTCTCTCTCTCTCTCTCTCTCTCTATATATATATATATATATATATATATATATATATATATATATATATATATATATATATATAACTAGAGATGAGGAATGACCCGTTGAAATTAAAAATTAAAAAAATACCAGAAAAAAATGTCAGGGGGCAGGTAAAAAGGTGTACGATCGAGTGCAAAACTACGATATTACCTCAAGAGGGTGGAAAGAAGTAAAGCTCATTCCGTTTTTAATCACGTAGTGGTCCAGTGTGCAGATGGACTTAATCCGAAAGGTGCTTCCAACAAATTCAATTCTGCCCTGGGAAGTGGAAATATATTCCTCTGCAGTGTTTATCATAAAAGACGCCTGATGCACACCCGTTTTGTTTGAGTCTGGATTTATGCTCGATTCACCAAAATTGGGTGGACAACTTTGGACAAAAGGTCATTTGCAGAAAAAGATATGGGAGGGGGTGTATGAGCGATTTGTAATCTTTATGTGGAGTGCAGCACTGCCATATGATAAGATATGGGCAATTGTACATGAATTAGCATATCATAACTCAGGAAGGTGTATCCTTCATGACATTTCAAACCCGTATTACATTATCACGTCTTATTAGGTTTCTATTCGTATGATTTATACATGCAGATTTTAACATTTACTTCAATACAGACCTGCCCAAGTCTCCATTCGACCAATTGGTGACATACACTTTGGGGTCTGGTAATTCAACTCGAGGATTTGGAAGGTATAAAACAGTACGCTAACTTCATTTTGGTGACGGGTCAAATACTAGTTTAAACCATGAGTTCACTTTTGACAATTGATACTTGTATTTTGTTCACAATAAACGTTCTTTGTATAGAGGGAAAGTAGTGATTGAACTACGTTTGAGATAGTGCTTATAGTTTACGAGCCGGTGGAGAAGGGTAGATTACCAGCGGATCAAGTGTACAGAGCAACCTGTACACGGGGTATAAATACTGATTTATTCTGATTGAATGTATGCAAAGTGAAGGGATAGTTATCGAGGACAATTCCCTACCATGTCGTCAATTTCCACATGGTCATGTCTGTAGGCCATGCCATTCACTGTGAACTTTGCTACTTTGAACCGTCAACAAGCCTATTGTTTGAAACCGCTTATAATTGATGAAATATAGACCTCTAAAATGCTTTATAATTAGGTTTACAGATGTGACAAAGAAAGGTACCAACATGGGCTGTTTCACAGCGTGTTTATATGAACTTTCCTTTTGATTATCAAATTCTACAGAGACCTTGCAAGTGAAATAATATAGTTAGTAATGGAGGAAGTAATGGCATGTAATATTTGAAACAGGTACATTGTGAATTTTTGTTTATTTCCATTATTTATTCTCGTGTCATGGTGGTAAATAGGATCGATAATCTAAATGATCTGTATATTGTTTTATAGCCACTATTTCGTTCTTGGTATCATTAAGAATGAACGTATAACAACAGGTATAGTCAGGCATTTATTGATTTCTAGTATGTGTATAATTTTCATACAAGTATTTAAGTTTGATACCAAAGACTTCAAAAGCCGGGTACTGTGGTGTATCTTTATAACGCTGGAGATATATATGCGATATATGTGTATTTACGCAATTTATACTTCCAGTATTCATGTATTTACTCTAGGAGCTCAATGACTGGGGTTTGTTATCTAAGACTTGGTATCCGAGACTGAGCGCAGTGGCACTGGATCAGGTATACAGTGTTAGCCGAGCGCTAACACCTGGACGCTCAGGAACGACTTCATAGCGTGACGTCGTCCCGCCTGACGAGGCCGGCTCACACAATGGCTCCATTAGTGCCGTGTTAATAATAGGCCGCCGCCCACCATGCTCCGCCCACCGCTATGCCACCCCACCCTCACCCCCACACCCTCCCGTCCCACTGGCTCCCCACCTGTCGCCTACTTCAGGCCGCCTATCTCCCACACCCAAGGGGGTTGTCTGTATGCCCATTACATGAGGCCAGTTCCTAAAATCAGATTGAAGAACCTATTCCCAGTATCAGTACCTTGAATGGCGGTATAAAGAAAACAATAACAGTATCCTCTATCGGAATTTAACCAATACACTGCGCATTTTACTGTTTAGTACAGGATTTTAGCATTAGAGGAGAGTATAGTTTTAGAGTGGAGAAGATTCCTTCGACTAGGAACCGCAGTGTCTGGTCTATACCTCTTGAACTTCACCCCCAACCCGTCCTTTCACCCGACAAGCACCATCCCACCCCTTGCATGAGATGCAGAGGCGTCTAGCTGATAGCAGCAGATGAAAGGAAACTTGTCCCAGAATAGGAGCAGTGAATGGGATCAGCCAATAAGGAGTGGACGAGAGCATGCACCTACCCTACACTACGATCACCATCCCCGTTATTTGACGAGTTCTTGTAACCGTCTCTATCAATGAAGGAGGCATTAAAACCACAACTTTCATATTTTAAGATAGCGCATTCTCTATTAGGCTTTTGCTACTGTTTTTACTGAGTTGGAATTTGTGTCAATCATATATAGCTGACTATGGCAGTTAGGCTACCAGCTTCAGAAAGTACACCGTATTTAGCTTTCAGGACCGATGTCAGGACAGTGACAGTTTTCTAAAACAGCCTGGAAGGACATTTCAATTCTCCATCCTTCTCGCTGTCCTTTGAAGGGACACGCCCTGTTTAATGACTGCGGACCGTCCTACGCCAGTTCTATGACAGTCTTCTATATTTAACTCAGCCCTGACCTGCTGTCTCCACAGTCTCTGTTGTGAGTAGTATAGGAAATAGACGCATACTGTCAGGCATTCGGCACACTTGTGACCAAACGCGGGTAGATAGAAAGGAAGCGTATCAAGCTAACCCCGATATACTAAGACATATATGGACATGTCATTCAGTCAAATATCTTTTGTGATGTTGACTGTGTAGGTTACTCTGGCCTTCCTGCTCAGCAGAAATACACAGGTACTGCAGTATTTATCTGCTTGAACAAAGATCAAGTAAGTTGATTCTAGTCGGTTTACGTTAGGTTCATATGGGTTCTTAGACCAAACCTACAGCCAGGATCTTCTTTTTTTTTCCGGATTATTATTATTGCACACAATTCACTTCTTGGCTGGTCTTTCATTATGGCTTCTGGTCATTTCTAGATTCAGTAGCCGTGGAGGTATTTGACTAGCAACAGGTACAAATCTGGTTTTCAGTACAATATGTTGAACATGGAAGGAATATATTGACAGTACATTGATGAAAGTAACACAACTGACAATAGTAACCCTAATCCTCCACACCAGTTAACAAAAAAGGGTGATAAATGTTGATGCGATGTGATGATATGAAAGAGATAGGTTATGCATATACAATACCGCACTAAGATAGGTAACTACGACAAACAATGATTTCATAAGTGATTCCTGCTATAGTTGCGTGGGCATGTAATTTGTGCCATATGAGATGTTTTCTAAGAAATTACCGAGACGGAATTGAAGTGCGCCAGCATCATGAAGACACAACGACTGGTTAAAAACACCCTGTAAGTCAGGTATCGGGAGGCAGCTTAGGTGGGTTCCTCGCATGATGTAATCTTCTGCCTTTGCCTTCTCAAGAATCACCAAGAAAACTGTACTTCAATTGCAATCCAACTGCATTTGAATTAATTTTCCTTCCACATTATATTTTGGGGAGTACATTCAGGCAGTTTGTCAATACTCCTTTGGTCTGTATTCAATCAGGGCAATAAACGTTATCCCTGACATGAACAGCAAAGCGTATTCCTGTCTATGAATAGCAACTCACATATTTTAGCACTGCATGAAGATAGCTTAGATATAGTGGTATTATTGACATGATTTTGAGCGGCTCTCTTGAATGATCAGTAGATGGTGAGAAAGCCGTGGGATAAGCCTGTCGCTGGCCATGCAGAAAGGCGATAAGTGGATGAGGGGATCAGCCATACCCATAAGTAATGACGAGATGGGCGGCTCCGCTAGGACCGCTAATATGCCCAACCCCCAGTCCCTCACACCCAACGTCTTTGTGTGTAGGCATCCACAATTGGCTGTTGCCAAGACGACGGCTAGACCAATCACCGCCGTCGACTACATGGCTAAGAAAAGTATCGTCGGCACCGTGTGGTGGGATTCCACTCCCCTTGCAGAGGTTTGGTTTCGACATGTGCCTCAAAATCAACTGTGTATGGAGGCTGTATGGAGTGTCGGTGCCTCTCCTCTCCCTCCCCCCAACCCATCCACCACACACATACACGTTACTTTCCACACACGGCCATGTATCGGTCGTTAGCTGAGGTAAAACAAATAGAAAAAAATACTTGGTGTTAAGGATCTTCGTTATGATGTTCTATCAAACGTGAACACCTTTCTCTATTACGGGGCCGAATTATTGTCTGTTACATGAGTGCATTCCCGCCTTCACCCAACCCTTCTCGCTCTGACGGCAAGCAGCAACTCTGAGACTGCTCTGAGAACGCGACACCCTTGCTCCCACCAGCTTCCCGCCATCAGTGTGACGTTATTGAATACAGATCGTGTCATGAGGAGTTCCAAGAAAAGTTACACCAAAGAAGAACCTCTCAAGTGGTGTCCGGCAGGCGCTAAAATGATGCTTTCCTGCACATGCTGCCGAGATCGTAAGAAACTAAAGCGAAACAAGAAACTTTATCTAGATGAAAGAAAGATAAAGATCAAATGATTTGTTTCCTTATCTGAATAATATCCTCCTGGCTCGACTGTTTATACAAATATAGATCATAGTTACCATTTGTTAGGTGGCTCGTACTGGAAGTAGATTCTTTTTTCTAATGTCCATCTGGCTGAAAACCTATATGATATTTCATAAATGAGTGCGAGGAAGCAGGAAAAGAAGGGTACGTGCCATACCACTATCATTTAAGCTCCTCTCGATGTCTTTGTAGATTCATTCCGTCCTTCGAACTCGCTTCCTCCCACCTCCTCTCGCTCGCTCACCACAAGATCTCATATATACTGCCTCTTCAGACTGGTTCCTATGGTTAAAAAAGGGAAGAAAGATAAAACGCCCATATTGCCTTTCACTACTGTGTCTCGTAAAAGACAAGACACACCTTCAAAGGAAGTTTGCTCGTTCCCTAGCGCCCGGTTTTCGGAATCTCTTAATAAAAGAAATAGAAGAGCGGACATTTTACTGTGTTAGATCCTCTAAAAGGTTTCAGGAAATGGCCACATATTCTCGTTCTCTATTCCATTCTTTCTTCTGGTGTTCTGTGGAAATCGATAGTGGAACATGTTTGATTTGAGCCTATACAGTTTGTACTTAGTAAATCGGAGGTTTCCCGTCGGTTGCCGTATTTCAATCTGGAAGGAGAGTATCAAGATCTGTCTTTTTTAGTCTCCGCTCATTGTTAGGTCCACGCATTGTGAAGCTTCCATACACAGAGCTGAATGGTGTGGTTTTCAGTCTGCTGTTTACACACTCTCTCTGGTCTCCTATCATTTACATCTCCTTCTCCTCTTTCACCACTTTTAATTGCCAAAGATTGCAGAACCCTCGTTTCACCCCCGCATTTACTAACATCATTGCATCTGCAGTGAAAGTTGGTGAACAAACGTCCAGACATTTCCTACCACTAGGCCAGGATGAAAGCTGATAAATGGAAGACGTTCCTCAGATGGCCGTCCCAGTAATTGGCCATTTGCAAACCTATTGACTGGGGACCCGGGAATGCTGTATTTTTTTCTCTTTTACCCAGTTGCCATTTGTTGTTGCATTTAATTCCTACCACGGCAGTGGCTCATTTAGCGTCACATTTCACCCCGGCCTACTCCCCCCAACTCCCCCAGCGGCACCTCGCCCTCCAGTAGGCGGAGGTGCAAGAAGAGGTCCAGCAGGCGCATTCGTCTGGCATTTGGCTTTAATGAGTTGCGTGGAGCAGTCCTTACTCTCGCCCTTACTATTCCGGTATTTCCGGAGAGGAATCATGGGAACAATTCCGATGCAGTGTTTTACCGGTTCAGACATAAAGACCAGACTAAAGCAACAGAAGCCTTTCACCACTAGTTTATATTGGAAATGGTTGGCTGCTGTGAGCACTCGCCATAGAGATGGTATACTGTCAGCACATTGTGGCAGTGCATTCCAAAGAACTCCACAATAGGAAGCATATATATAAGTCCAGTCAAAATTAAGTTTGACTGGTCATGTAGAAAAGTATATCTTTATTTCTAGTGACATTTACCTCAGAATACTCTAGAGAATGCCAGCATAAAAATCTAGAAAAATCAAAGCGGTGGAACTAGGTTAAGTTGGCACCAATCCAACATAGCCACCTCAAACCTATGTAATACCATAAATCTGGACTGAATAGAGATACAAACACGATTTAATTCTAGTATATGTACGGCCGAAGCATGTACAGAACCACGTTTTAAAATGCTAAACCTCTGTTTTAAGAAAATCATGAAAAAACATATTTCTCTATAAATCTAATATGGCTGCCTGAAAGCTATGAAATACCCTAATTTTGTTTTGAATGATATACCCGCGACAGTAACACGGAAGTAGGGCCTGTCCAGTTATCACCAACTTGCCCACCAAGCAACCTATCCAACCACGATCCAGCCTACTCATCGACATATCTGTCCATTAACATCCACCAACATCCACCAACCAGCCCAGTCTTCAACATGCCTACCCACCAAACTGCCCATCTATCAGCCTCCGCACTGATAAAATTTCCTCCCCACCAACCTGCCCACTAATCAACCTACGCACCTACACTCCTGCCCACCTAGCAGCCTGTCCCCTTACCAATCTCTTCAGGCCTGCCCACCAACCAATTTGCTCATTCACAATGTACCTAATGTACATACAAGCATACATACATTTTTTTATAATACTTTTGGATGTCTTTGGATATATAAAAGGTTTTACACTCTAATGTACATACTTAATATGCAAGATATTTTTTTCATGAATTTGTAAAATCAAGCCTTTGAACCACCCCCTCCGCCTGTATATATTTGGTCCGAACTCAAGTGATGCGAAGGTACAGCCAGATCCGTGAGGTATCATGATAATCAGTTAATCCAGCCTTACATCTTTACAGAAAGATCTATCGCACTTAATTAGGGCAATCATCATCATTCTCAACTAAAACATACGATGCTGCATCTGGTGGATTCCCCGATTCATTTCCTGGCCTGTAGGGGAAATTAGCCACAACGCCATGGTGGATCCGGCATCTCTACACAGGGAATAGAGAGTAATCATCGACCTTTGTTCTCAATCAACACGTGTTTCCGTGTTGTCTACTGTTTCTTTTGTTTCTCATTGTCTTCTATTCAGTTCTTTATCATTTCAATTAAAAATATGCCAATGAGGTTCTGCTAAAGTTGCCCAAACCACTTAGTCTCTGTTTGGTTCTATGAAGAAATAACCGCATCGATGAATTTTAATCCGCGGAAGAGAAGTTTATATACAATTTCTGTATGCAGTTCTTTCCATAATGATGTATATCTCTTATTCATTATAGTGTATCGACATTCGGATATTTGGACTTCTTATTCAAACTTCTACTTGCTTCTTCTTTTAAGGATAATTCATCTTCGAAGGGTACATAATGTAACAAAGATAGTCTAACAGAGGTATCTTGGGTAATAATTTTAGCTGAAAATCATTTTCTCCCGGGTGCGTTGCGCGATCTGGTGGGATCTGTGAACGCGTTCGAACCGTCGCTCAAACTGTTCGCCACGTTTTCCAACCGTATCTTGGGTAATAGTTATGTATGACAGAGTGTCCAGCTCTGAAGAAAGTAAGGACATACAAGATGAACTCAGGTTCACACCAGTCCACTTTACCATGATGTAATGAGAATGCATTGTGTGCTACGTTAAGTCGACACACATGGATATATGATGAAGGAAGAGCGATGAATTATCTGATTCGGTAGATTTCATCACCTCATAGTAGTATGCTCCTATATGCCATGGCTGGAACGTTTATGTTCATCATGTGTTAGTAGTATTCAGTGTTTACTTTCGTGGTTTTTTGTTAATATTTGATCAACTCGATCATCATTCGCTTCGATTATGTTGATGTCTATTAAAATTCTAGTTGATGAACAGGTGTTCACAACATTTGATAGGAATCTGCAGTATGATTAGAATGTGGGCGTAATTCCTAATGCAGTGAGGTTTCCAGTAACGTCGTTATAACAATTATTTGCTCACATTACTGACTATATTATTATCCATTCATTGCTTTGAGTCTCTGTCGCACTAGCTATGATTACGACGTGTCGAGATAGGAAAGTAAAATCCAAACAAGACCAGCGAAAGCGTCATTAAGGGCTCAAGGTTATGCTGAAATTTCTTATGATTTTAATTGTACTAGCGGCGGTTAAGAATAGCTACCTGTTGTTTTGGTTGTTATATCCGTTTTCCTCACCAGCAAATAGATATTGAATTTCAGCCTTGAAAATGCTTCATTGTTACTATTTGTGGAGGGCAGCGGCCCTGCACGAGGCGACACTTTGTTTCATATAGTTTGCCTTTATTGTAGCCTCCCATTTATTTTCCCATGTATGTGCTCTGAACAATATCCTAAATACCTCCGACATTCTGCGTATCATGTATGTCACTCAAAGTAGTTTAGCTTTGTGTGTCCTTATACCTTGCCTTCGTCCACCCCTTTTAACCAGCCTAAGGATTGCTGCATACATATCACTATCAATTATGGAAATGGTGTAGATACATTTTGATATAGAGATGATAATAATAGATATAGATGTAATTACCGTGTCGGCCAATATAAGAGACTTTATAGGTATGTCGGGCCGAAATCCACCGGGCTTCCGATGCACATCGACACGCCTTACGACTAATATATAAAAATCTTCTTCCATGTGATAACAAAGATAATCATTTTTTCAAAGAACATGTGGACGTTCAAGTGTTTTGTCCATCGCTGAACAATTTACATGTAATTCTTTAACCATAAAGACATATATATATCATCCATCGTGGAACAATATCACAACGTTATCATTAGAATCTAAAACGAAAATTATATAGGAGTTGAGGTTGACTGGATATATTACGATAGAGTAGTGAGTTGGACCATACCTTCATTAATGTAATGGGTCTTGGTAAATTGATTTTAAACTTTTCATTCACCGCTATAAACTTGTGTCCTGAATCTCGTATCACTGATTGAGCTCTGTTGTATTCTTTGTACAAAAAGTATATTCCAATGTTTTAGGATATGCATATCCTGGCCATTTCTATGATATTTTCTTGTTCTAGAAAAGTTATGAAACCACTTGCATAAATTGGTAAGGAATGAACAACTACTAATGAGAAGTGATTATTTCTAATGTTACTCCACCCAATCATGATTTAACGAACTATGAAGCAAAGAAAGACCTTTTCCCTCTTACCACCTTACCAAAAATACTATACGTTTTAACTCATATAGAGTGGTCGAAACCTAGTGACAATAGCAATGGAATCTCGTTAATTCCAATAAAACAGTGGTTTGAATCTCAGCGCACACCCTCAGCCATACGTTGTTTCAGACGCTGACATGTTTTTCACATTTTCTGTCTCTCTGAGGCAAATTCTACATAAAAAGAAAAATTTCTGAACCCAACTGATTATGTGGCCTGACCTACATTTACATTGTATCAGATCGCCTAGATTTAAGCTGGACTCGCTTAGCTTTTTTTGTATAATGATTAGGTGTGGGTACAGACATGAAAATTGGTCTATATGCTTGGGACCTGAATTCGATATTTTCAATGGCAGATATGCTGAAAGATGACTACTGTGCCTATCACGGCGGTAGACGGTACAGGTCGACTGAGTGACATTTGATTACCCTGTAGATTTGATCTCAGCGCACTGCCCGATTATCCAGGCATTACCGTGGAATAGGATATTATGATGTTGGCCTGGGTATGACATTGTATTTGCTTAGTTTTGCATAACATGCACATATACGCTACTCAGTCTTTGTAAGTAGTCGTATGCTAATACACCAATGTACCACAGAAAGCATAATACTTGCGTTAAAATATCTCTACGGCGTTGATACATACATGTATACCCATGATGTTTATACGTTATGAGCTGGGTGGAATGGGGGTTTCCGTTAACACAGTAATACTCAATATCTACGCGGTTGCACATTCGTTACCATGCATTAAGCTGCCCTACATATCACTATACCAATGGGAGAAAAGGTGGACAAGTATTGTGGGAGATTCTAACTAACGCTCGCAATAGCTGTCTTTCCCTAACTCTCAACACTCTGTTAGGTATATATACCGGTGTTTCACCATCATGCCAGATGCACCCGTACAAATTGGAAGCGTCCTACAATAGATTAGGGCGTGTCTTTATGGGTATTTCTATATATAGCAATATTTGTTTATCCATGATCTATTTACCTGCTGGGGTTTTCAGGACGAGGCAGGTAGACTTACTCTGCACCTGCATAAAGCATGTCGACATAGTATCTGCGATGAATGAGCTCTGGGCGTGGCTACAAGTCAACTTCTGCTGGACTGAATTATATAGACTTCTCTAGACCACCTCCCACGGGGCCATATTTCAGCATTTGCGATGATGAACGAATCGAGATGGGATTGCAGCTTACAAAATTAAGCGGGCATGATCTTCATGACACTTCGCACACTAGTATGCTTAGGTTTATAGCATGCCAAGTGACAATGTGTAAATGTCGAGGTGAATATGGTGTTGGAATACGAATAGACTTTGATTTCCTTTTTGCCCGTATCGCATTACATAGTGTATTAAAATACTTGTACAAAGTGAGCGAATCAGCACTACCTTTTTCGATTGTTTTTCAACTTGGAATCAGTATTGAAATGTGAGGTACCGAAGGGTTACCCTCCTCCTATGTATGCCTATATATTGATTGAGTATTACTGATAATAGTCTTTACGTAAATAAGCATGTGTTTCTTGTAGAAACACAAGGTTATTGATATCATAAGATATAATCGTCTATACTGATAATGACCTGGATTATGCAGGAAACGGTGTGTTTTGATATTATCATGTTACCAGTCTGTACCATCAAGGACTGAAAAAAGATAATATGTGAAAATCACTAATATTTTTCTCTTCAACAGGTGAGTCCTGGGTCAAGGTTATTGTAACAGTGGTTCTGCTGTCCGGTAGGATAATCCTCTCTCTCTATGAATGGCACCTGTCAGTCTGAGGCAGGTGCTGTGAGTCGGGTGGGGGCGGTGTAAGTGAGTTATCAGCAGTGAGTATGGTTGGTACAGGGTTTTTGTGTCGAATATAAGCGGTAAAAAGGATTAAGTATATACCCTTGGCGTATTTCCTGTAAAAACACACCGTTTTGCCATATAACGTAAAAATGGCACACGGAACACTGTGCCGTACACGTCGACCAAAACATTAGTTGTTAGGCCTTATGAAAGTTGTTATTGTCTTTTTCAAAAATTTATTTCGGGTATATAATAGATATAGAACAATTTATCATGTTTGACAAGCTACAAAACGTGATTATAATTTACGGTTCGTTCAGAAGTCTGCGTCTCTCCATGTAATTATTATGTTTCAGCGCTCATATCATTCGCCATTGTGACGCAGTGCGATGTGCAATATTCAACGTTGGCAGATATCCACTTTCTGTTGTCTATAACGGACGTTGAGCGACAATAATTTTCGATAACCTTGCCTTGAAATCTACCAGTATCTACTACGAGAGCAAGATCAATGGCACTAAATCACCATCGGATCTACCAGAAGACCGGTGATATGGGAATGAAGAGCAAAACGCTAATTGCAGTTGTGGCAAAAGAGATATTACCTTGTTTATGAGATTCTGTTGTCCATGAGCAGCTGGAAACGGTTCATTTCCGTGATGGATGCTATGTTGGAGTTCAAACCTACGCCGTATACTCATACACATCACTGTATATACATGGTGTACAATATCTAGCAGCAATACTAACTCTCTATAGCTCAATATTTCAGTAGTTCGCCGTTATGGTTGTTTTGTATATAAGAAACCGTCTGGCTAATATGCGTAGAGTATGATTACGGATGTAGGTGAGTCAGCAAAATGCAGGAGTCCCCGCGATTAACACCCAAAAGATTATTGAAGAAAGATGTGTTTGTGTATCTATCTTTAAGCAGCATCTTATTCGGCAAAGCCCGCAAGTATGTGTTTCAAAGACGCAACCTTGGACCCCATCATTTACCCTGGGTCTTATCATGAAAGAGGCATTTTAAGAATTTATACTTAGTTATTCGTCCAACTGAGCTCAGTTGATGATAGCATCGTCTGTCTTTATCCCTACATGGAATTGACCCCAGAAACATCTAAAATGATTGCTAGAGCCTAAGCTAAATATGGTTTCTACATCTAGCTCCTAATGGGGGCAGATGTTATGAGAGCGCTTTCTTATTGTTCTTCTTTATTCCATTATTAACTGTGCGAAATGGAAATACGGTTTGATTCTATTATAACTGTGTTTTACGGATTTTTCTTTTCATGGCGTTCTGGTTGTCGCGCATCTATTGCATTAGCATCCTTTAATAAGAACTGTATACGTTATATACCCAAGTTTATACCTTAGACACGAAAAGTGTTTTCTTTTACATTGTTCCGGCACTATTCTTCATTTGCAGACAAGCGCCTTGGGGTAACCCATCATAAAAAAGCGTGTGTAGTTATATTTAATTCCCGCTATTTACACCCGATGTTCCCAGCGTGTATAGCTCACTTGTTTCTGTGCGTGTTTGTCTGTACGTGGACGCACACTGCTCCCCGCTCTTGGGGAGCTGCTCTCTGTTTGTAGACGTGTTCCACTTTGTGCATACAGCCCCATGTCCGTACACGACCGCGAACTGTGAGAACGACTTAAGCCTTAGACTACCAGGCCGTTGGTATTAGGGCGGAGGCCAGGAGCAGAATATGCTCTCCAGTGACTCAATTATCTGCTCTGGTTGTCGGCTGACCTGCTCGAGCCGGACGTGAGCTGCTCGGATGAGGGCTGATACCGTTCATTAATCCGCCTTACCGGCCGATCCACGGCCATGCTGTGACACTGTCAGGACTCAGGTTGCGGGGGTTCTGTCGCACAGGGATAGGGGGGACTGCGATGGTTTAGTGCAGCCAGTATAGGTAGCTTTCCATGGGTTCAATTAGAAAATAAGGCTATGACAGGAGAAGATAAACGGCAAGATTAAAGACCAATCGAGAGAGAAATGATCTGTTTAAAAGTGCAGGATGTTAGGATATCGTTGCGGTTAATGCTCAAAATAGGCAATGTTTGGTTTAGTGTAATTATGCTGGTGGTCATGTCTTACAGCATACTTCATATCGATGGAGTAATCCATTTAACGGTCTTTTATTGATTTTCATGTTT
The DNA here is from genome assembly GCA_950022655.1 of Alentia gelatinosa. Taxonomy (NCBI): domain Eukaryota; kingdom Metazoa; phylum Annelida; class Polychaeta; order Phyllodocida; family Polynoidae; genus Alentia; species Alentia gelatinosa. The sequence goes on from OX465584.1 coordinate 35,119,265, forward strand.
TTTTTTATATCCGGTGTTGTGCCATATTATGTTAAGGTGATATACTCGGATGATAAAGATCTTTCAAATTCAAATCACCAAATACATTGAATTGGGATATAATTCGTTGATATCTTTATTTCAAGGAGAACTACCTTGTAAAATGTCGAGCAATGGACAGCACATATCAGACTTTAAATCTATTAACTGTATTATCTCAGGGCATCTGCTATTAATTCAATCTTCATTCTAACATTTAGCATTGGTCAGTATGATTATGATAGTAAATGCTATAATGTAAACAACTTTTAAAGTGCATTGCGCAATTGCTCATTTGCTAAAGGTACATCTCCCCTGGCAGTTAGTTGTTCATTCCCTACTTGTTCTGGTTATTGTTTGCTTTTCCTATAATTATTAATTTCTACTTTTGCCGGAGCTATCATCCAGCTATAAAGGGTTAACTAATTAGGGGAAAGTAATGGTTTGTTGCATTTCAGCAGTCATCATCGCCCAGTGGGAGTCGGCGCGCTAATAAGGAAAACTAGCCATGTGTTGGATTGCCTTTGACAACTTCGTTACGTCTGACAAGCTCACCCGAAAGATGGCGTTGAGCTAGAGCACGGGCGTACTTCCGACTACGAGTTCCTTCCTGGGAGACTGCTTATGAGGCTGGGTATTAATGTCTACAACTAGTCAGTCTTAGGACATGAAAAGGAATATTTTATAACTACACACACCAAAAACCTTTTAAAGAGTTCAAAGAATAGTCCGCATATCTGGTCAAGAGCTTTATGTCATATCATTCTATAAGGAAGCCTGTACCGATAGAATCCTTGCTCTTCACGAACAGTCGGCATTGGTAATTAGAACCGATAATTAAATTGGACTCCATGGTCTTGACTACTCCGCCTGAGAGGCTATCCTTGCTGTTCGATAGGAAGCCCCTCTGCAATGGTCGTAACCAAAAGCAGCGTTCCACCCCCGTACTTCCGGTATTATTCAGTCGCCATTAAGCAAGGTCGAGCGATCGACGGCTGCAGGGGGCAGCACTGAGGGGCGGAGAGAATGGTTTCCATGGTAACGGCATCGACTATGGAGGAGAAGGAGAAGCAATGTTTACCGACGAGGTGAAAAAAGATCAGACCTGGGCGAAAACATTTCGAAAACTCCCGGAGAAAACAGACGGGGCAGGACAGGCGCGACCGTCTTTAATCGTACCAAAGTGGGGATTCCGCCACACCCAGGGCCAGACGCAGGCGTGCCCCATACCCCACGCATGCGCTGCGAAATTGTCGGTGTTAGTTGCCATGGTTACACTCCACCTCTGTTAGTGAAGGATGGCGATGTTTAACTAGCGATGGTTTGTTAGGCGAGGATCTTTAGAGGATAGCGAAGGTTGATGGGAGAAACCTTGTTAAGAAACAGTTTCTGTTTCTTTTGCTTTCCATTTCGTCATACTGTTCTTCATCTTAAAAATCTTTTCCTCTTCTATCCAGTGTTGTGTTTTTATGGGATTTTTCCGGTGTTACGCCAGTCGTGGCCGGCAAACTCCAATTTTGATCGTAAACGCCAGTCTGTACAAGGATCAGTGTGACGTCTCCCTTTACCCATGTATTTCATTTCAATTTTGTTTACCAGCCAGAAACCGTTTAATTTTATCAAAGATCTGACAGGTTATGCTGGGTACGTTGGACGACACATTGTGGCTGGGGCTGTTAGCAGTAATTACATGTGGTGGTTCAAATTCAACTTGTTTACGAGTGCTACTCCCACAGAAGGTGCTGATCAATCTCCATCTGCCGATGATAATTAGAGTGCTAACAGACTGCCAAAAAGACTACTATTCCGGTTTGGATTCATCAAAACAAAATAACCTAATACAGACCTGATTAAATTACCAGAAATTCCTCATTATCATTTCCGAGTTGAATATCCTCGACTCGGTTATCTATGCAAGGACGTCTGGATTTCGATGTGGAAGCGGTGTTTCCTTAAATACCTTTCATGGCTATAAGGATCAATAGGATGCCGGTTAAGATTGAGAACTTCTTTCGAAAGAGGAATTGCTTATTGAGTGTATGCCCATTCTCTTCTCTAAAGTGAGCGGCGAAAAACAGCCAAACCCTAGTTGGCTTTTATCTGATGGATTTCTAGTCACCTTGAAATTCAATTAAATGAGTTATGTCATCTTAGTATAACCATGCAGGGAGATACCTCTCATCGTATTTCCAGAAATACCTGGAGAAGTTCCTCATCATCTTCTCAGAAATGCCCTGTGATATCCCTCAGCTCAGAATAATACATCTCTTAGTGTTTTCCCTGAAATGCAGGAGACGTCTTCCATCTTCTGACAAGGAAAGCACAGGCATCTTTCATCTGAACGTTAAATCTGTTGCCGTGGTCGGCCGGCATGCTGAGTTAGATTACCGTTCTTGCGACAACAGAAGATCCGAGGGATAATAATTAGTTAAAAGGAACGTATCGCCTAAACTTAGGTCTATGCCACAATAGACACTGAGAGAACGCCATCTGTTCGATTCCTGTGTAAGCTGGCATCTTATTACTCCAGACAGCTACTTTCCAACCGTTGTTTCTAATGAGAGTCCATCTTACATGAATCTATAGGCATTTCTGTGTATTCCCAAATCATTTTTGGTTCCCAGATGGGATTGCTGACAATATCCTCTGACTAGAAATGCCTCCAGGCATATGACGTCCTTAAAGCAATGAAGGTTATCAAAATATTCTTGGCAAGGTTATCTCAGTAAGAAACAAGCGCATACATATCAAGGTCACTACTCATGACCTACATGTCTTTGTTACATGCGATTTCTGTTATAATCATGATGAGGAAAGGAAACTTCAATTTCAAGAATGAATAAAAAAAATACACGCCCATCGTGGCCATAAAATTGGAGGGCCGTTAATTAGATAAGATGGAGTAGTTCATTAGAGGTTCAGGAGATGGGGGGAGATGGGGTCGTGTGTATGGGGTCGTGGGTGAAGGAGGGTGGAAATTCCTGGCATGGGGAGGTAATGTGGCAACTTGCCATATCTTTGAGGTGAAAAATCGGATATATATCTGAAGAACAGCGATAAGAAACCAAGGGAGTTACTGATAAAATTCGACTCTTGATAATTGCCCGGTCGCAGATTTTGGTGGGGAATCGCTTGAAGGACCTTTATTGAATGTTGATTGCTGTAATGAGTAGACTAAATGTGGACAGGTGCGGCGACGTGAATTTTTTATATTAGAATTTTGGTCTGTTTGGAAGTTATTTCTGCATATACTATAGTATAGAAGCTACATTCCTTTAGATACTGCGAACAAAACATAGCAACCAGAAATGAAGACACTACGACGCCATGCCTGCGTCTACTTTAGTATATTAATAGAGCCTTTTGGATCCGGTAATTCCATCGCACATGAAACCAAACAGTTCTCAGGCCCCTCACATAGCCGACTTTGAGGGGTCCCCGACCTCAGATGTCATGGCAATTTGATTGACATAGTGCGATTAGTGTGCCCACAGAAAGTCTATCAAAAGAAACAGTGTAGGATTCATTCGCTGCGGTTGACAGGTGGGGTCAGTGTGTGGCTATGGAGGTAGGCAGGGCCTCCGCTTGGAGATGACAGCTGTGACTGCCACGTAAAAGATGGATTAAGGAGAGAACATACACTGAAACATCATACGTCAAGTGCATAATTTTTGTCGGCCGTTCTGACAGATCTTACTTCAGATGCAGACTGCATCCGTTGCCTGAGTTGCTCAATCAGGAGGAGGAAATGGATTACTCGCTTCTGTCATACACTCATAGTCATACATAACAAGTCGCGTCTTTTCTGGCTAAGTTGGATCTTTATAATAAGAAGAGCGTGGTGTTTTAAATGTACATCACATGAGCATAGTCCCCCGGCCGTCCCCTCTGCAAAAATTATATCTCAGGGATGTCAGTTTTCCTTGTTTCCGCGGAAATCCGTGTTTTCATTTTTGAAATGTGAAATCCCTTTCCTTGTGTAAAATGAACATGTAACAACACTATCCATCCATATACTCTTCTTAGAAGCATATGTTTAGACTTTAGTAATAATAAGATTACTTGTACGGAATCTAATACATCTCCGGTGTTTTTGGTGTATATATGTCAGGTTTACACCCTAAATTGTTATGAGAAATGTTTCCTTGTTTTTTTCTGACCCCAACTCACATCCCTGTATCATAGAGGAAGACCATGATAAAGACCCCCATTCAATTTCGAATACGTTGATTTAAGCATAATTTATGTCCGTTTGAATGTATTTCGTATGGTGACTGGTGGGTGCAGTCAGCAGGGGAGGTGTGTTCATTAGAGCGTGTAGGAGCATCCAACTTGCTGTGAAACATTACTGGACTTTGCAAATTCTCGGAAGTGTTATGCAAAACGCAAATCATACTGTTTGTTTTGCAAGTAACGTTAATGTATTAATTGGTTTATGCCTATCAATTTTATTTCATACCTAAACCAAGAGCGATTTAATTTTCTCCCTCTCATACTCGATAGTTTCGACTTTCGGGTGTCGTCAGACAATATGTAACCCGCATTTGTGGTATTTCTCTTCCTTCCAGACCCTATTCCAAGTCTGGAAAGCCATTGAACGATTCTATAATAGATATTAGAAGTTTTGCCTTAGAACCGTCAATTGTAGTCGCGGACCAATCAGTAAATAGGAAAATTCCTGTCCCTGACAAATCAGAAAATAGGTAAATTCTTACCTCTGACCAGTCATTGTACAGGTAGACACCATGATGGAGTTCCGATTCCACGATAGGACTAGGGCATATACGACCACAATGACCTTTATCGGAGAGGATCTACAAGTACTCACATTAAAACACGCTATATCAGGGACACAAGTCAGTCAGAACGTCAGGCAAAGGTCACGTACTGCCCTTCAAGACTTCAATTTTGTCCAATGTAAGGAGGGGTCAGATAAAAAACAAAGAAAGAAACAGGTCGCATGACATCCCACAAATAGTCTCCCATTTGCATGTGAATAAATTCCTGAATTGTATACAACTTGGGGGGGGGGGGGGGGGGGACTTGGAATATATTTATTCCTGATTGTAAAATTCAGTATGAATTCAAATATGATGTACTGGAAAAATGGAAGATTATCCGAAATGTACGTACCAAGTATATGTCAATAGCAACAACCCCTCCGGGCTTTCTTCTCCAAAACACTAAGGATTCTTTGCAAAATACATCCGACTTTTAGGGGGTCTAATGTTGGGTGCTTAATTTATGGTAATGGATCGTTCGGACATGATTTACTCGTCAAATTGATTCGATCCTCACCAGAGGCTATCCTGGTCTTCCCTGCTTCCCACCTCAGAGCTACTTACCCTCCCTCGTTCCTCCTCCGGGGCCCAGGGCGCCAGGCCGGTCGCCTATAACTGCATAATGCGCCAGTAGTGTAAGGAAAGTGGATTTGACCCTGGCGCAGTCCGCCTCTGATCCACCACACACCCCACACGGGTATCTAGCTCCCCCATCCTTGGCCGCTCAAATGTGTGAGGTTAGAGTGCATTTGGGGTCAGTCATCGGGGTTAAAAGAATACCCCAGAGGAGCATTTTCCGGAGGGATGGGATGGCAGTAAGGATGTGGGTGGTCTAGTTGCCAATCGACAAACAGAATAGAACTGACCCTAAGTTGGTGACGGCAGATGGGAGATTTATGTGAATTATTCGTACTTTCAAATCGGTAATTCACAATGCTGAAGTAAAAGAGAAAAGAGAAAGGATTTCAGCTAAATGCTCACACAGTGAGACTGGAGATTACTTTGAATTTATTTTCAAATTAATCTGAAGCTGTGGACTCGAGGTGAATTGTTAAAACCGTCAAGAATCTATTAAAGTATAGATTAATGTAAGAATTCAAAGAATCTTTCTTTGGATTTCAAAGGCAATATTTGATTCAAATAGCGAAACAAGTCAAATTCTTAACTGACAGGTTTAACTTTGTCAGTGTCCATAAAATGGAAGTGTAAGTATGCTCGCATGTTGTCAATAAGAATAAATGTGTACTCTATCTAATCCAATGGTATTTAAATTGGAATCCTATTTTTAATAATGCAGTAAATTAAAACGGAATATGTTTAGATTTCGTGTTTGATCTTTATGCCATTGCAATACACGGGCCATGTCATATCATATCATTTTCATATGACCTGCTGGCGCAAGATCTATATAAATGGTAAGGTGCACGTGTTTTTGTTGTTGTTGTTTTTGGGGTTTTTTGTTGTTGGTTTTTTTTTAAACAAAATTCCCTCCTTTTGTATTGTCCTGTGCTGTGTTGTAATGTCCTGCAGGACGCTGCAAGGAGGAACGCCATTAAGGCGATTGTACGCTGTCATTTGTTACTTGGATTTTTTTTTAAATCATATGTAAATCACTATAGAACGACTAATACTGGGAAACACAGAACCATCGATCAGCAGGCCAGTAAACCATACTGCTGCCTTAATATGTAAATCACGTCACATAAGTAGAATCTCTGCGATGTGGCTATAGACAAAATAGCATTTAACCATATTCAATACAGCGCAACTGGTGTTTGCTGTGGCTATCTGATAGTGAGCTGTAGGCAAGTTATAGTCTGTCACCACGATGGTGGAATGGGGCACAACGTTGGTGGTCTTCTAATGGCACACAAACAATATAAAACAGAATAAGTGGTCTCAAACCTCTTAAGGACCTTAATGCGTGCCTTCGGCCGTCATGGATTGAGTAAGACGCTACGCGTCAGCAAAACTGTGTGTTGTATAGAGAGGATCACCAACACTGAGCTGGGGTAAAATACGACAGTATAGGTATGATCAATAATTTTACTTGCCATTACTCTATATGGGCGAACTACTTCTAGTCGGTGTCTTGAAAGCAGCGCTACTGGTCCTTTTAAAATCCTGCTTGTATTATTGTATCATATTGGGGATGCGTAGGCAACACACACTTTAGGGTAAAAAATGACTCGTTCTTGTGGACCCTTCTTATCGGTCTTAATGGGAATGTACCTAGGGTGAACGGAGATTGGTAATGAGGTCTGTAGACTCAGCTGTCTATGAACCTGCTCTAACATGTTAAATTAGAGTGCTAGCTACTTCACACTGATGTATGCTAATGCATCAAACAGCATTCATAGATCCCAGCTGAATTCGGATGATCATTGAAGTGTTGCAAAGTATGATCAGGTGTTTACAATGTAATACTCAATGGCATTATTTAAAGGAGCCTGTAGGCGAAATGTTATTTACAGTTACATTATTACGATTGATTATCCTTTTTTTAAGCAATCTTTTATTAATCTTTCCACATATCCATACATCATACAATTTGCAGCTCTGTAATATAACTTTCTGTGAACTTTTCACACCATATCTTCGCCATTTTAACCTTATGGTCTATTCTCATTGCTCCTTATCTTTTTTTTAAAGTTTTGCAACAAATTGTTAAATCTATCTCATCTAATCAGCCTAACTTATTCAGTCCCTAGTCTTTAATACCTTTTGTCTGTTTATCTAATATCTCTTGGTATAATATTCTCTCGTTCATAAGCGAGCAAATATCCATACAGTAACTATGGTACCGTTGCATAATAAGTATTGATTGTTCCAACCTTTTCTGAGTGATGGAATTAGGTATAGTTAGGTCAGAACATGGCAGAGGAAATAAGTACAATATTACAGAGAACAATACATAATAACGTAACAAGACAAGACATTAGATAAAAGGAAAGAAGAAAGGAACTTTGGTCAAACTAAAAATCAGCTATGCATTTAAGGAATTTGAATCTATTCACTTGCTTCAGACCATCACATGTGACTCTTTCAACCCAAATCCTTTGTTTCAGTTCTGAGAGGAATAGTGTTACATCAAGCATATTTGAATAGAACGATTGATTATCCTTAGAAAGAATGCATAATCAGTTAAACCTCTAAACACTCAAATTATCACATGAGTGCGAAGACAGTCTACTATTTTGTTATGAATGTATTCTACGTTACCATGTGAACTTATCGATGTTATTAATTTTTACAGCCGAAGTATTTTCCTTAAGTGATTATACATGCCTGGCCTATATAGAGGTAATGCTACGCGGCACTTTTCAAACATACATTTACAACTACTACATTAACGTGCTCATTTACACATCACAATACTCCACGAGCTGTTCCTATGACTACAATCACGCTCAACGATGTGACCTTAGTTTAGACTTAAAATCGATACGTGTACCTACGTAGGCCAATAGATATAGGCCCTTAGGCCAATAAAGGCTCGCCTTACTATATATTGTTCATGTGCAAAGATGAACATCTTAAGAACAGTCAACACATCCCGGCTGATGACAGACAATGGCGCCTCACTGTGGCTCCGCCAGCTGCCACTGGGTTATAGTAAATGTGTGCACAGTGCATCTGTATGCAGTGATAAACTATGGCGATGCACCCACTCCCACTCACCTACTCACCAGCCCCCAATCTCTACCCAACCTAATCACACATATTGCAGAGCACCGTGGGGCTTCTCTGTCCTCAGAAGGTACACCGCTCTTTGTATCATTTGCCACTTTATTTGATGTCTGGGATCAAAAGCCTTGCGCAGGCGTTCATTGGAAACGTCTTTGATAATGCATTTATAGAAGGTGGTTGGGAGATGTGGGTGGTATAGCTGGTGTGGCATGCAGTGTAAAAAGGTGAGGCGAGTGTAGGGCAACTAGTGAGGTTTATCTGACGTGAGGTGCCAATGATACACAGTTAGTTTGGTTAGGGATCGGGTAAAGATGACACGCGGTGCTTCTGCGTGTGGTTGATATCCCTTAATTAGTAATGACCTACAAGGAGTCGAGAGTGTGGATATATAAACACTTTTGATACCTAAAATTTAGGTATTATACATTGAATAGTATAAATTGTAGTCATTTATACATTGAATGGATAAATGGTGAATCGATAACAGTGAGTAATTACGGTATTAGATTGTATTTAAAATTCATGCAAAAATTATACAATCTGAATGATAAGAGTTATACTGGATTATACATTGAGTATGAAATTACATTATAACGAGACTATTATTAAGTTCATACAAATAAGCCCTGAAAGGAAAAAGTTTTTCTTTTATATATATATAAAACCCATGTAGGGTGAGTGGGAGGAAAAACTTTTCCTGTGAAAGCGTTGAGGCGACGACTCGAAGTGCGGGTCACGTGATTTGACTGGAGAACATGAATTTACCGCCCGAGGGCGCAACGGTCAGTTCCCTAGCTTGAGTCGACTCCTAACGCCATTACATATCATTATAATTCACCATAATGTTTTGAGGTGGTGAATTACCTCATCGTGCTAAATGTGAATACATACGCCGAACGGCACCAAGGAACATATGATCACCTAGCCAAGGACTTATGTCGATAACTTCAACGCCGCTTACAAATTTGATTGATGAAAAAAAAAGGAGGTTATGAGCCTTGTCAATGAAGTATTAACAGTAATAATACCACACTACAGCCGGATTCCTTATTGTTTAAATTGAATATTTCTTTCTTACATAAAAAAACCAATAATCGGGTTTTCAGTTGAACAGTGACCAAATGACTAGTCACTTCATACCTGTCAATCCAAACACCCAGAGCCAATTCTGAAAAGTGCAGTTCTCTTTCACTTTGATTGGCTTGCCTTGTCTTGTCAAACCCCTCTGTTTATTTTCGCCAAAGCATTCGACCATTAAAATCCTGCACATACTGTCTAAAAAGCATGATTTTAGATTGTTTCGTTTCGTCTTCAATTTTTTTTCCACATTTTCATTTGGTTCGATTCGATAATACATGACGTCGATCTGCCATCGTTACCCGAGTGACAGTTTTCTTTCAGCACTATTTAGAGCAGAACAAATTAGGCGTCAGAGTTTGCATTGACACTGTAATGATAGTTTTCATATATAGGTTGGGGCTACTGATATAGAAATTGATGATCAGCATCCCATTGGAGACAATTTAAAAGTATGGGTAATTCACCAGGACTTTGTCGCCCTCGACACTTGCGCCCATTGCTCACAATCATACACACACCCTCACATTCCAACTGACGCATACTAAGAATAAATGTAGTTACTGAGCCCGTAGTGATGCCCTCGTCTTTCGTCTCGTATCTACGACCGGACGCTTTAGGCACAGAGCCTAATTATCATACACTTCAAAATCACGAGAAAAAGAGAGCGCGCCATTTAATTTTCTTGTTATTATATATTATATATACGTCATGCGTCATTATTTCATAGAAGTTCGTGCTTAATGATAGAATAATACATTACTACTGCACCGAAAGTATTTTCCACAAAGTCGTCAGTTAATTGAAAATTCCGCAACACAGTGAGAGCACAGGCGGTAGGCGGTCGGTGCGGTACTCGAGAAGACGACAGAAATTGATCCCTGTTATCAGACCCACCCTCGGCCATGCGCAATGATGACCTTCACCAACCTCGAACTGGAAACGCACGTGCCGCCAGTCTCGGCGTTTAGCGTCTCGTTAACCTGCGACTTGCGCCAGAGAATCCCTCTCTCCACCTTTGTAATATAACCAGACGCGGTGCCGTGAACAGAAGGTGAATTTGTGGGACGAGATTTGAGGCTTCTGGTGATCAGATGATGACGATGGATAGTGTTCTGCATATCTTCCATGCGAACCAACCGCAATGTAGAGGATCTCATTCATGCCAATCAGTTATGGTATAATTGATAATGCACGACCAAATAAAAGATATGATAACACTCTTTTTTTTTCTTTGATTATCCTAGAACTGGGTTACTTTAGATGTACTGAAAGAGAAGAAAGATTCTAAATAGAATCAATATTGATATTTTATGTTACATTTAAGAGATTACACAGACCAATCCTACAGACCACCCTACATGACGGTTCTAGATCTTTTATAGAAATGTAATAGCTGGGAGGGATATTGAAGATACGTGTACAGTTGGTTGAAATTATGTATACATATGATTACTGCCGCACCCATATGGTGTTCCACAAATGCTTTCATGGGATTAGTATGCCTGCATTGGATAGACTCATATTCAGGATTGACTTACATATATTTCTAGAATTAAACAGTCTGTGATTGCATGGCGTTCGTATTTCCTGCCACATTTGATTGATGTTCATGACTTATCGCTCGATGTAAGAATTGCAGTTTGCTTTCTTTGATGCTCACAAAGATAGATGATTACAGAGTATTTGCCCCTAGGACGAGATGAAACAATCCAAGCTGACAATATTACTAGGATCCACTGGATACCATAGTCCTCGGAGACTGGTGCCATTGATCATTTCCTCCTCCGCCCAACTCCTCATCTTGTAGGAAAATTCCCCGATATTCCAGGATCGCAAATGCCAGTGGCATAATCGAAAACAGTTTTCTTGTCTTCTATAAATGAGAAATTACCGTTATTGAATGTCGGAATGAATAACTTTAGGTGCCCCTGTCTGTGTCTGCTTCTTTTTGATGTTCTAAGAACGGGTTATTGATCTCCATTCCAGATCAGACACATTTCTCTCGTATTTTTACGGAAGGCGCTCTCCAGAAACTACACTGGCCTCCTTGGCCTCCTCAGTATAGCGGATACTAGTGAAGATGTACCAAAAAGCTCCCGGTACAGTAAACCACGCTATGGACGTTTTCCTAAGGCCTGCCCCTAAAACAAAGCCGTGTAAAATTTACTGGCGAATATGATTCAAAGATTCTCTCCCAAGTCTTGCCTGTCAGCACAGCCGAAGGGCTAGCGGTAAGCAGCAAATGCCCTATAGCTTTTGCGGACCAAACATTCGTATATGCCCCGCCCTATACATGGAAAAACTCCAAGGAGGCAGGCTGGAATGGGTTGTACATGATAGTCAAACTACTATAGAGCTTCTTTCTTCAACATTTAATAATTTGTCAGAAGAATGGTATTTCATTGATAACGTCCCACTTCAGCGTACACTTCGTGTGTAAAGTGCTGATCTCACAGCCAATAGAAACCACCCAGCGATTTTCAGTGAACCCAATTTACCCAAACCAAACATCTAAATTAATGAACAAAGGCAGCTTAGTGTCGGCTGAGATGATAGAACAACCAAACGACGCATTAGTCATTGATAAAGGTAGTCAGCAAATGGCAGTACTAAATGAAAAATGTAAAATTACAAAGTGTACGTTTGAGAGAAAGCTTAGAGAGCTGTTGTGTCTGCTTTGGTCTGTTTCTGATTGCACTGAATTCCCAGTGTTAATTCTACCGGAGAGGCTGTCTCATTCGGTTCCGTGTTCCACTCTATCCTGTCGCTCTGTTGCCCGGCAACAGCTGGTTGTTTTGTATTTATGGTCCGTTCCGCGTCTGCGCGAATGTCCTGTCTTTCACCAGTGTATCCTGTCAGCTGGTAACTGTCCGCTCTCAGAGTCATCCATCTTCATCGTTGTAACGTTTTCTGTTGTTAACAGGTGGCTGTCAAACACGTGAACTATGCACATTGTTAACAGACATACGCGAGTGACAATATGCTTATACAAGAACTATGTCAACTATGTATCAAGTACCTAATGACGGGGGAAATGTTTACTAAGAATATGGTACAATCTGTCATGTTTCTGTGGATGTGAAAAAACCTATTTGTCCTATAATATTTCACACTGCCATTGTCTCTGCGTGTTAGCGTGACCAAGTTGCATGCTGAACGAAGCCCGTCATTAGGACACCGAGCTAACTAATTTTGCAAGCCTTGGATATCAAAGCTTCGTTACAGAGCAGTGTGCTTATGGTATAACACGAAGTGTCTGGGCATTTCAAAAGGGGAAAGAGGGGCTTTGATAGTAATGTAATAATTCACTACTAGATAGTAATGGTCATCTTTCTTATCAAGGACTTAGTCTGCAGGTCCGGTACCCACAGAGAGATAAATCATTCACGCACTTCTCGGTGTTCAAGCGGAGTTAACATGCTGATGCAGCAGTTAATGTGGCACCAGACACCAATGAAGTCGTTCACATGCTATTTAATGTGTTCTCGTTTTAACTTTACATTTTATTGGACAAAGCATGAATTGAAATCAAATCCCCATAGTGGTTATTATAGGACGCTCCCGGAAAAATTAAAAAACAAATCTGAATGTAAAAATTCCATTAAGTGTTCACCTAGTTTTTTCCTATTCGCGTAATTATGATGGCAGATTCCCAGGGTTGGCAACAACACAACGCTAAAGTATTGTTCCACTCTTTACCATGATTAGTGGTTGATTCCTGGATTACATCGAGCTGGTAGGACAGACTTGCAGGTCCCTATTGAATAGAATTGGTTTACAGGATTAAGACAACTATATTTTTTTAACCTGGCGTAAATATTCGCAGCTCAATTCTGGTGATAACAATGTTTACCTTTTCTGCTGTCACTTTTGTTACCATCTGTACGTCAGCTTCTACTTCTGGGTACGATACTGTTTAAAATATTATCATATACCTTTGTGCGAATGTCAGATACAGCCCTCTCCCTCTCTCTATATATTTTTTTTTACTGAGGAAGCCCTTCCTTTATTTCATTTCAAGTCTTATCTTTCAGAACAGAGTCTCTCCTTAGTGTACATGCTTAGCCTTCCCTGACACATTAAACAATCCAACGACAGCAATTTCGAGTATAGTAGTATAGAGCGTAAGGTGATTTTCAAGTAATGTCTTGCCTGCATACGTATTTCAGTTTTGTAGGTCATACAACCAAGAGGGCGTCTTTGACCAACATGGATAGTTGCCTGTAGGGTTCGAGGGCTGACTCCAAATGGACAATGAAGTATGGCTGTCATTTACTGAATTACATGTCCCTTTTATGATTAGCTCCCAGAACTTCATGGCTATCAGCGACGACGGGTATTGTTCTCTATGACTAACAATAGCTACATACATACCTAGCAAACTGGGCACTTAGCTTAGGCTGCTCCGTAGGTACATTTCTAAACATTTCTCCTGTTGTCCCAGCCTGAACCTACACACTTTTACTTTCCAGTGAATAACCTTCCAGAGTGTATTCACGTATTGTGTTGACCATTTCCTGCCCATACTTATGCAGAAATACAATAGTTGGTTTCAAATTCATTCCTCGCACTCATTCCTCGTAATTCTGGTTATTAGTGCAACTACTCCATGACAGTTTACATCAAAGCATAGTAGTCCGATGTTCTTCATGAAGAGGTTTATCACAACAATTTCAATAATAGAGAAGCGACATTGATAATCCAATCCATGGTACTAACAAAGAAATCAACACCGAGGAACCATACAAGTTTTTCATATTGCGGCATATTTGTAGGTGCCATACTGTGTCGTCCACTTCCTTTCATTACGGAACCTGATTTGATCTACGCTGGTTGATCAAAGAGAACAGGAATTAGATAATCGCCAAGAGGATATTATCTCACAATGCCGATATTCTCAAGGATATGAGTCCTTAACACCTGACCTCCAAGGCTGATACTTTAACATGGAAGAAAAGGGTCACTTCTTATTTCAGGGGTTTCACCGAAAAGACTGAACGGGATATCATCCTCATCCTATATGTCCTGTCGTAGACGGCCATCTGCTCACCGAGCTCCACACGTAGGTGCTCGCGAGACATATAATAAGGAAGGCTGACATGGTCCGCGTGCTGTCGTCAGAAATTATGGCCTTTATTTGGGACTCTTGAGCAGCGACGGGACTGACAAGTACAGTAAAGCAGCTTAAGCGTATGAGCCATGGCAGAGTAGTGACAGCTTCTGACACCTATACAGTTATTGACAGGCCAAGATATCTTATCAAACCAGGACATCAATGAGGAGAGGATAGGAATCACCAAAGATATTACAATTGTTTCCAGGTAGATATTTAATTAGGATCAAGGAAGAGGACCGTCAGGAAGTATGGGCGTTGTTGGTGATTTGTAATACCTGAAACAGGAAGCCTTTAGTATTATTAAGTATGGGTCTTTTTTCAATTTGTTTTAATTATATGCCTTTGCGATGTTGCTTAGTCTGCGTGAGAATAGTTCCCAGGAATCACGGGGGGATTTCCATGTCCTTTAATTACTCATTGTTTGGAGGTGATTTGCAGTTTACAAAGTGAATAGAAAGTGAAGCCTTCCTTATTGAATGTGGCGTTAGCTAAGAGGGGCTATTTCATGGCGAGCAACGCTAGCCATAACTTTATGCAGTGCTCCTTCTTAATGTAAAAGAAGTTTATCCCGAGGCAATCTTTCGTATTTGGAGAAATCGCTCAATGTTTTTTCAGAGGAACTATCTTAAGCTAGAAGTAATTACATTGCCTTCCATTGGCTATTTTATCTTTACATATTTCTTTCATAAACAATATCCGACTGGAAGTAAATGCATATGTTCTAAGATGATACTAGCTGTTGAAACCCTAATCAGTATAGAGAGGAATGACCCACCCTCCTCCCATAGTGTTTCGTGATTGTGAAGGAACAATGTTATGAGAAATAACTTTGTGTTTTGAGAAGCTCTTCAGCGTTCGATCAAATTAAGCCACCCTCTTAGGAGCTGCACTTTGCTAGTGCTGGGATAAGCTATTGAAAGTGCTTGGTGAAGCTTGGGTAGGATTTTTCTGGTGAAGAGTGATTTCCATGGTGGAGATTGGCGAAACTCTTCGGGAGGAGAGTGCTGAGCTGTGTGTGGATTCACCGGATATGAACTGAATCTGTTGGTTGACATTGGAGGAATGCTGTCAACAACTTGGGTTACTTTGATAGTAGCCAAGGAGTAGGGAAATACTATAGCACGTACATGTATTTGTGTCAGTGTGCAATTCACTCGATATGCCTTACATGTGGCGCCATCTTGTCTTTGAAGAATGTACTTACACGGTTACTTTGGATAATATTTTACACCTATATCTATTCACACATACCACTTAATATTAACAGGTATTTGTGTTATTGTGCTATTTCTCCTTTTGTTTCTCTCTTTTCCTGATAAGGATCATACTAATGGAAAAAAATGAACGTCATGCTGCTAGGCTGTAAGAATGTATTTCTAGGCTTATGTTTTGTGCTGCTAGTTCAGTATTAAGAGAAAACGTGGTTATTGAGCCCATGAAATATGTCCGACGCCAAAGGCAGAGGGACATTTTATGGGGCAAAAGGCCGGGAATGTCATTCCTACAGGCACTTGATAGTCCCCTGGGACCTTAAACCACAAACAAACAAACAAACAACCATATGGGTTCAGTCACTACGTTTTCTTATCATTATATACATAAATATTATGAAAAAGGGCACTTTATGAACTTACGAAGTACACTACGGGCACAGTGCGGCCAAAACATTCACTACGGGCTCAGGGTGCCCGAACAATATTTATACTGCACGCCTAGCAGCGGGTAGTATTTCATAGAAGTTCGGAAAGTATTTGTGCCAACATTCAGCTCGCGATATGCTGTGACCTACAAAACCGTTCTAGGGATTAGGAAGCCACTTGGCTAATTAAGACCTAAACCTAGACCCACCATAATCAGATTCCAGCTCTTGATAAATGGACAAGGCTATATTTAGGGCTTTCCTCTCAATTCGTCTCACAGATTTTGCCTCGCCGTAAAATTACCCTGGTTAATTATGTGACATAAACACAAACCAATGTCATCATATCCTATATCCCTTGCATATATACAACCCGTAGCTTCTGATAACTGTAATAAGCTGCATATGTAGCAGTAGGTTTACAGCTCATGATGTTGTCAAGTTTAGTATGTCATAGTAAACCATTAGGTGTTCAGACTGGAAATCCATATGGAAAACAAGTGTGACACTACGACATTGTTCTTATGAGATTGATTATTGCGAGGCAGTATGGCTGCGGTGGTTTTAAATTAAATGGCTTTTGGTACCACCCCTTATAGAACTTATACATACATTGTATATGTTATTTTCCATGATCATGAGCATTCTTACTTATCTCCTCACTGACGAGAAAAACTAGGGACGCTTTTTCTTTTTTTCTTGCTCTAAGCCCTGCTCTAAGCCTTAGATATTACGAAGTCTCCCTTGTTTAAGAGGGGTGAGAACCCTTAAAGGAAAAGTCTTAGAGGCAGACAAAATTAGGAGGCTGTACCAAGAGCTTTCATTCAATGTAATTAATTAAGTGCGTGCAGGGATGCATCTAATAGAGGTTCGAACTTTGGACCAATACATGGCTAATACTCCACAATGCCGTCTGTGTAGCATGTTTGATATAAAATTCACCGGATTTCCTTGTACATCATGTAATTGTTATAATCATCCTAGCATTTTCATGTTATATTTATATTAAGACTGCTCAACGAGATTCGCTCGTGGAGTTGTTTTTTCAGTAGATGAGGCAGCAGGAGTACATCTACCAATACTGGGCTATTGAGGGTGCGCCATCCGTCGTCATCCCATTAAAGCTGAGCCGACCATGCGCATGCCCGGCTCAGTTAGTTCCATCCACCGTCGAAAGAGGGCAGTGAGGGTTAATCTATAATCACATGGTCAGTGAATCCATTAGACGACGTCTGGTGCAAGGCCTACGGATTGTGGCTCCAAAAAAAGGCCGCCGATAGCTGGAGTTAACGGGCTTTCAATCCTCCACTCCTGCCCGGCTTGATTCTGTGGTTCACGCTAGAAAAGAATATGAAGAGAAGCACAGTCATCAATAAATCTTTTCAATATGTGTTGTTTTAGAAGTTCGTTTATGGAGGTTCCTCTTTTAAAGCTAGTTGTGCTATAAGGTATGGTATATATTGGGATATGTGCAAAGGTTCCGCAGAATACTAGGGGCATCAATGTCAATAAGCTTTTGGTAAGCGGCAAAACCAGCTATGGAGACACAGACAAAAAGTGAAACAATCAACCAGAAGTTTGATTCATGTTTCAGAGACTGAAATGGATTATGATGAATGGATTGCTTCTCTGTGTTAAATTTAATGTCATAATGGATGGGAGGATGTTATTTCTCTCTTCCAAAAAAAAGACACCTACGAACCCTCTTTACTACAAACATTTCAACCAGCTAGACATGATGGAAGCTTGGGATTAAAAAGAAAGATAAAAATGGGATCCTCATCGAGACATAAAAGCTTTAGTTGATGCTGTTTGTCTTTTTTCTCCCAGCCATTACAGAATTATCTTCCAAATGATACCATCAGCTATAAATATGGAATAGCATGTGGAATATATCGATCAGTATTCATTGAGGGTCAGATGTTGAAGTATCCATGTCCCTTTCGACACATTAGAGTTTAAACATGTACGTGTTATACATACATGTATATCTTCAAATATCTTAACCCGCCTCCATATTATTAGCCAGTTGGACAATCAGAAAAGCATGTTGCAGAAATTGTGTACCTTTAAAAAGAGATTCATCTGAGATGGCAGCTTTCAATGCATCGATGGACCTCCATTTTTGTATTTTGATTATCGTTCTCTTCGTGTAAAACCAAGGTAATATCAGCTGAACCTTATTTATGCTAATTGATATGTGATTTGGACCTTCCCACAGACTCTCTGCCCTACGACATATTTCCGTAGTTTCTTAGTCTCTTTGAGACAGCAACTCCCACACACAAAATATTTCTACTTTTTCTCCTTTCCCGAACTAACATCCTTAATTTGTACTCTAACATACCTTTTGCATGCACACATATTGGTATTAGAATTCTGGGGTAGTGTGCGATGATGAAAATGCCCTCAGTTGGTATATCGGCATATATGCGTGGCATCGACCCGTCCGTGTTTAGAACAGTGACACTATTCATCGTCTAGGTCATCTAAGTTGGACTGGTGGCTGGACGGTTAAGTATGACAATATCGGCTCATCCTCTATGATTTATGCTGGTTTGGAGTGTTTTTTCAATGGTCACTAGATGACCATATTGGTGACGTGCTGGGTAGAATGATTAGTGACGCGAAGCACAGGAGGGTAGGAAGGTGGGGCAGGTCAGTGGGTTTGATGAAGACAGAAAGAGTGATGAGGGACAAGACAGGTGAGCGGAAGTAGGGTTGGAGGTGCTAATCTTCTGCCTTACATATTTCATCATAGAATAGCATCAATGCACCAAATTGCACTAATCCGGACTGAGCAGGGCATCAAATTGCACGAGCCTGCTGATTTTTGTATGAACATATTAAAGGAGGCTTCTTATTACTCATGCCTAATTCCCCCTCAAAATATACAAGTATTCTCATACGAGAAAACTGTCCTACTCCGTATTCCTCCTTGCACTGTAGAGATAAATTTCTGAATACATGTATTTATATCTTACTGAGGTCTGGATTGAATTTTTGTCGCTGCTTACGGGTGACTGTCATTTACAGATGATTAAAAGATATTGGGTTATTAGGTATAGGTGTCCCCTGAAGTTGTTCTTCTAACACAAAACGTATCTGCTGGTGACCAAACGGTAGCCACATTGATCAAACTAGCATAGCTGCATCTCTGTACTGTGTTATTGTCATACAGAGATGGCAGTTTTCTCCTTTTCCAAGGAAATTCATTTTTTTCTTTTACAATACATGAATTATTTGTCTTGCTGTAATAAAAGAAAACATTATGCGAGCCTCATTCATGCTCATAAAATGGTGGTTGGAACCTCCCCACACAACGTCAGGCCCATGCCGTGTCTAAAAAATTACTCTTTTCCATGTTTTCTTGTTCTTACCAAGGCAGCAAATTCCACAAGAATTTTTTTTCTGACCCCAACTGACATCCCTGGACTCGTATGCAAGAAAACCGTATACATGTACAACTTAAGGTTTTTACAGACCCTACTCTGAGGCTTATTTTTATCTTCTGCAATTTTACGATTGTCTCTGAACCATACGGTCTACCTCTATTATGTACAGGTCCTATATGTTAAGTCATATTGTATATGACAAACAGAAGATTCTAGGATAATGACTGTACTGAGTGACATCGCAAGCGTGATGCCTTGATTGTCGCCACCGCCGTACCCTCTCACCACCCCGGCAAAGTCCTGCTGAGCAGCGGGGAATTGCTCACGTCTGGGCGTGCTGTGTGGATCAGGGCCAGCGGGTATGGAAATGCTCAGTCAATCTCGTAGTGGTGGTGTCAGCATCGGATATACACCCTGAGCCCCTAATAAAGCTCGTTCGATAGAGACAGTTTACTAGTAAGGCCTCCTGTCAGCGATCATTGCGGCTGTCGGATGAGGCGTATGTGCACATGCACTGAGGCATAGAGACAGAGTGTTTTGACATGTTAAATGTCTGTCACTTATCATTCTAAGTGTAATGTTAGGTCTATCGTATGGGTGCGATGATCTCCAGAGAATCAAACAAGGTCTTCAGAGTAGAGGCATGGCATTCACAGTTATGAGATTATAATACATTGTAGATACAGAATATTTAGCAGTACAAGGAAACTCTTGGTGAATAGGATGATATGGAGTGAATCCTAATTATGTTAAACAACTCTGAATCGACGAAACATTAGTTGATATTGAGCAAGTCGACTATAATGTCCGTACTTAGTAGACAATTCTGTATCCTCTATCTATAATTGGTGAGTACATTTCTTCTCAGAGTGTGATTTGGGAAGTCTCCCAGCAGATTCTAATGCAGTTTTCTCTTTTTTAATGCAACATTAGCAAGGAAGGTCTTGCATCTCGAATTTCCTTGAATCCATTACTTATTCAAGCTAAATTATACTGGGTCTTTGAATTAGGTCAAGTGTAAATGAGGATATGCGAGAAGAGGTCATTGTGGGTTGAGAGTTGCGAGGGTTGTTTGGTAACAATGTGTGTTATATTCTACTGCAATGGAAACCCAGAATTGTGTTCAGCCCTTTAAGGTACAGCTGACATTTTTTTTTTATTTTTTTTTTTATTTATTCGCACACAATTCATCCTTGCGGATGGTCTTACATTGTGGCCTCCACTATTTAGGGTTGTCAGTAAATATTGAGTGGTGTTTATAACTTGAGTGGTTGTTCTCGTGAAGGTCCATTCTACAGAGATGCAGGTTACTGCGTTGATAGTGTCAGTAGAATTAGTATCATCAGGTTTTAGACAGTTCAAGGGACTCCAAAAGCAGCGGCCACGATGTGTTGTGGCCTTCCACATCTGGACAAATATAACGGATAGGTATAGTGGAACCATACGTCCTATTAGGTCTAGTCCATGGTTTTGTGCAATTCCTCTGGAGCATATATGTAAGCGGAAAGAGTTTGAAGGGGGAAAATCTATAATATCAATACTGATTTTTTTAAATAAGAAAAATATATATTAATACTGATATATTGTAAGTAATATATGGCACTGGTTCTATATAATCGTTTACTCCCTAGACATCCCCGTCCATGATTGTATGTGATGTCAACACAGACAGCTCACGTTGCATTCCAATACCCAATTTTCTCTCTTTCTAGATTCGCTTTGATCGTAATGCGGAAATATTGGGGTTGACAAATTCATCTTGCATATCCCCGTATAGAATGTTTGGCCACTCTGTGCCTGAATTGTTTGATGTGGTAATGATATATCATGCTCTCTCTAAATTCATTTCACGTTCAATGGCCTTTAGTAGGATTGCCTTGATGTTATTGTGACCACTGGCCACGTCAGACGAGCGACACATCAGGGAGAGTATTGAGGTACTGTAGGCTCTCAAATAGGATGGTACTTTGAGGTCCAAACATGAAACAGTGCAAAGAGTCAAGGTGGAGATATTTCTATTCAGTTTGTGCTTTACCTCTTAAATATTAGGGGGTAGGAGATTTTTCTCCGAATGCATCACACATTGATGTAGATGAAATGTAATCTGTTTGCTTGAATCGCAATTTTGATATCTATTTGAACTACATTAACGTGATTTATTGACTATCAAATATGTTGGTTTTCTGATAGCTAGGTCCAAGCCACATCATCCCTACAGTTATTAGTACGAATGCATTGTCCATTACATAGATGATAAAAGAAAAGGCTACCAGACGCGCCATTATTTCATGAAAAGATATTGGTGTTAATGCAAGATATGATCTTCTCCTTGATATAGGATTTTCTAATCCATGAACACAATATGCGTGGCTTTAAGTGTCAACCTATGAAAGGACTATCTTGGTAGGAAAGTATTCTAGACGATGATGAAGGAGAGCACCGGAGACAGCTCTCTTAAATCACAGAGTGTATAAATACCCTTTCTTTTCAACCAGGGTATTAAATGACCTTAGGAGATGCCAAGGTTCTTAAGAAAGCTGTGCTTCAGCAAGCATCCGAGTTATGAAACCATGTTTTGCACCAGTAATCCCGTATTTACAGCAAGGCGTTGTGCCTTTTTTTATTCAAAACGCTGAAACAACAGGAACCTGGTCCTATTAGTCGCCACTAATAATTTTTCCACCCTCTGAGCCCCACAGAAAAACGGTTTGCAGTTTCCATTAACCTCAAGAGAAAATGATGGTCGTAGATCAGATTAGTTTCCACGAAATATCCATCATCCTGGGCGACATAGAATTAGTGGCACCTGCACCACAAAAAGATGTCCGACAAGACTGGTCGCGCATTGACAGGCGACCGTCCTGTGTCATGCTGGCTATTTTGGGTAGTGTAAAGATAAGCAGATTCTGCCTTATCTGTTTTTTAAATGTGGCCGTAGAAATTACAGCTAAGGGGGGGGGGGGGGGGGCTGGGTATGGCCGCTGGTGGTATGAACACGGTGGTGTGCCCGTCATGAGCTCAGGAAAACCAGGGCGGTTGGTGCCAGTACCCGCGAGCCCGACGACCGGTCATTTCTGAACGCCGGCAGCGGGCCGTCATTGGAGTTGATTAAAGATTCTTGGCTTCAAATTTGGTCTTCAGGGAGGGGGGGGCGGGGGGGGGGGGGTGGAGTGGGTAGGAGAAAACAATCAGGAACCCCTAACCCTAAACCTAACTGGGTTTTGTTCCCTAATCCGCTATATTATTTGTCTAAAACTAGTCAGACGTTTCATTTTATGTGAAACAGTGGCTTGTCAATACCTAGCGAAAACGGGTTAAGTTCTCCGAAACGGGTCGAGTTTTCATGACGACTACGGGTCGAGTTCGTTACGGGTCGAGTTCACCGGTAACCATCTATCAAAAGTGGTAGACTGACTTTCAAGTTCACTCATTCCTCACCAAGACTTCTCGTGTCCAAGACTGATCCAGACTCGTTTGATGTCTTACCAGACCCTTCAAGACTATGCCAGACTTCGACAGACTTCGCCCTGCTCTTGCCGCGATACACCGAGATATGTCGGCAATAGATCGCGGTGGTGGAGCACTAAAAATACATAAATCATCGCTAAGAAATACACAAACCATCGCACGCGACGTGTCGCGTCAAATGAGGTATGACATGTCGCGATACTGTAAGATATAACAAGATATACCAAGATAAAACACGGCAAATCCATCGTGTTGGTGGAACCAACACTTAATCCAGTCGTGTCGTGTCTGCAAAAAGTATTCCCCATGTATGGTCGGCTTCAGTGGCACGACCCACCACCCTTCTCTCTCCTGAGCCGATGGCACGGACTGTTTGAACGCTATTGCTCCACATTTGTCTAATGTAGTCTTGAGGGGTGTGAGCCTTGCGAACTGTGGGTCACACTAGGACGTGACTCGACCGGACCGGACCGGACCTGAACCTACTAAATAAGTGGTTCAAAGCACATTATGCCTTTTAAAAATGCTACTGTATTGAAACATGGACAGTCTATTCTCTATTCATAAGCATAATACACATAATAAACAGTCCATGGTTGTACTCTCGCAACATGGCAAGTTTTTGAGTAGAACTGGCAGTGGACATCATCGAGATTAAACATTAAACCATTATGATTTTTCTCAAACGAAAAGGAAAGGTAATTATGTAGATTCAGAGGTTTGGTCACGGACTTTGTATAGGTCCATGGTTTGGTCAATGACCCATCTGGCCGTATGGCGGATGCATGAAGAGTCCCTATGTATTCCCTGGGCTTTACACTGAAGCGCACATATACGTACAAACAAGGAGACGCGTCAATCCTGTCTGTCAGAGAGGAGCGGTTGACACTGGCTCCCTACGTTGATTCGGGTTAGGAGTGGGTTGATGCAGACCGCTGGACCGTGAGAACACCACAGATGCTCATCTTGGGAGCTCGCAGTGGCGTCACAATGTGTGTTGGGGACACACGCGGCCTCTTCACATTTATAGCCGGCTATTTTGTGTATTCCTGTTGTCTGGACGGGCTACTTTTGTCGACAAGGGGCAGAGGTGTATTCACGCAAATACCCCGTTATTTTGCTAAGGATCCTCTGTATTGCCTGAAGATTCTGTAAACGCACCCCCAAAAACAAACGGGGCCCTTTGCGGCGACCTTCCCAGGGTCTAATCCCCGCCCTCTCCCTCCATCTCCCCCAACAACAAAAGCAAAGAGAAAAAGACTGTTGCCCCTGGACCCCACTTCCGGCACCAAACATGAGGCCTTCACGGATCCCGGTTCCCCGGTGATCTCCCAAGGTAGCCCGGGGTGTGCTCCCTCCCGCCCCCTCCCCCCCCCCCCCCCCCCCCCCCAGCCCCAATGATAAACCTCGGATTACACAAAACAATAACTGCATGAATATTACATATTACACTTCATTTAGAAAAAGTAATTTAGCAAAATTTATGAATTTACGTGCATAACATTGTATGTGTTTATACATTCACCGATGCCGACTAGAAAGGGCCTTAATTGTCCATTGCCTCTTATTCATGGTAGATTGGATACAAGTGATACATATTTGATAAATTTCCTTCTTTTCTTTTCTTCGTTTAGCGCCGGACTGTCTGAACTTTATGCACAACGGAAGTGAGCTGATAAAGGTACGCTCCAACAGTCGCCAGTACCACCGGCTCTTCACGCTCGACGATGATCTCCAAGAGATCCGCTGGCAACCGTCCTCAAAGAAGCCACAGAAGGCACGCAGTAAGTACTCACCGCGCACCAGCTCTTCTGTGTTCTTCTTCTGCTTGAAGCTTTTCTAAATTCTCTTGAGTCAATATACTGACAGTATTATCTTCTATGAGTAATCACAGTGTACGGGCAATGCGTTACCTCCAGCAGGGACTAGAGGGAACTCGGCTATGCTGCGAATCTTTACCAGGAGTGATTGAAAAATGGCGCTATAAGCAACAAAGGACTCATTCCATTGGATGCGCATGATGTAAAGACCACCATATTGTGTTTCCTTCCTTTTTATCTCACACTGATCGCGCACATTATTTTACATCGGCCATGTGTGCGTCTGTGACGTCATCAGAGAATCGACGTAATTATTGAGCGTCGACGTCGTTATCAGACTCTCCCAACGGACGCTTCTGTTGGATCTTAATCTCGCCTTCGGATGAGAACAACGATTTTATTCGAACACAAAGAACTCCATTCAGGAACAAACGAATTCACCCGAGAACACGGGATTTTTCGTTTATCTCAAGGCGATCGAGTTATTTCGGGGTGTCTTGATCTTGGTCCTGCCTCTAGACGTTTACATGTGGTCTAATTAGCCACCTATGCAATGTTAATCCTTGGGGGAAAGCTTTTCCTCCTGTAGTCCGTCTAAACCCCCCTCCCCCCTCATCATCCACCCGCAGAAGAATCTCACTGTCTTCGAAGCTGCTCCGCCATGAGAGCTAATTAAAAGCGTCGTCTCTGCTAATTACGTTGGTGTCGGCACGATCTCGCACGTTCTCGCATTGTCTCGCCGCTGGGTGGCGTGTTGGGTTGGCTGCTAATAGGACGCTAATGTGGGGCTACTTTACAGGGCAGCTTAAAAGATGGTTGTACACCAACTGAAGAGGTTATGATTATTCTCAATTCTTCATTCTTTGTTCTCGATATCCATTAACGGCGCATATTTTATCTAAGAAAATATTTGCCGCTCAGAGGGATTGTTACATTAGAAACTTCTAAAGCCACTACCCAACTTCCAGTGAACGAACCCTTTGCTTAACTTCCTAATGGACTAC
This sequence comes from Alentia gelatinosa, assembly GCA_950022655.1. Taxonomy (NCBI): domain Eukaryota; kingdom Metazoa; phylum Annelida; class Polychaeta; order Phyllodocida; family Polynoidae; genus Alentia; species Alentia gelatinosa. Next base: position 35,145,276 of record OX465584.1, read on the forward strand.
TTACGTGTGGCACTTGAGGCAAATCTTATGATGATGATTTTTTCAATATCGTTATTAACTTATGGATTCAACTGAGATTGATTATTCCCACGAATCTCTTTTCGAGTAATAACGCTATAGTTTAATGATATACAGCTTGATTATCCTATTGCCTTAGTTTAATCACCTCGAGGAATTTCGTTTTTATCAGTGGAATGGTAATCACCACAGCATTTCCTGTTTTAAAAATAAATGAACGATAAAAAAAGAGTTTAGTCTTGAAGTGGAAGCTTGACTATGTAACAAATTGTTGAGGCCTTTAGTCCTTCACAAATAACCATAGTCACTTTGATTCCCTCCTTATAAAATTATAACTAGAATTATAACACTGATAAACACAAGAGATTCTCATATTATCATTGGTATATCAAGAATAATTCATATAACTGCTATTACGGTAGTATAATTATTTATCGTGATTCACAAAAAAAAAGTATTTAAAATCAGTGTTTGATCATGAAGAGCACTATATATTAAGCCCCCAACTTTCCGCTCGAGTTTCACAAAAGTACCTTCACAACTTGTTGTTTATTGATTGCCTCGCCATCCCTCTTCGATATTTGCCCGAGTTCAGAGGATATGCGGACATTCTAACGCTGATTCATTTGTAGACACAATCTATCATTTCCTTGCCTACCGTGCCCGAAACTGCCAACCAAATTGAGATTGGGGTGATGAACGTGCCAATTCGTCGAATTAGAGGTTTGCATTTCAGCCTTTTTTGTGAGACGCCCACTAATAACAAACAGTAACACTTTGATCCATGGTAGATTTTTCCCAATTTAGATGCCTAATTCCTCAACAGAAAACGCCCATTCGTCCTGATTTATCTCAGAGCCGGATACCATGGATTGAAACACGTAGTTATGTTTTATACAGATTTTCTCTAAAGTAACAGTCAACAAACTACAGACAAATTCCATTTAAACGTCATGCTATAGAAATAACATTGCTGTTAACCAAGACCTGCAATATCCATCATCCAACTCCAAATAAATCAAATAATTTGAACGGTTCTGCAGTCTTTAGGAAAATTATGCCTCAGTTCCTCACTAAATGGAAAGTTGGATAACAATTTAGGTCATATAAAGGTCCGGTTGAGTTAAAGCTCTAGCCGAGAACGCCGTGAGCTAAACATAAACAATGTAATGGGTTACAAAGAAAATATCTTAACGGTCCGATGGTCACATGGTGTTTATTGGTAGCCACCTCAGACTGACTGACCACTTGATACAGTTTCGGCATCCCAGTGACAGACGGACCTAGTGAGGTGGATATTGTTCACGGCTGCCCAAAGCGTGGGCCACAGGATGGTGGTTCCCGGACTGATTAATCTGAGGCGAGACGTTGAGAAAACGTACAAAATCCTGGTAGACCTGGGATGCGGAGGAGGCGGCTACCAACGCGCCACACAAAAATGCTACTTCAGGAACCAGCGCCGGTGTACCCCGGAGCACCTGGTGGAGCAGATTTGAACTAGAACTTGGTGGTGGCGATGTGTCCATGAATTGTGAACATTGTTTGGCAAACAAATCCTGTTTTCTTTGCGACAGATGTGCGGAACCTCCCTGTAGTTTCGAACCGCGAATTGGCAGGAGCTAAGTGCAATTTACACCGTTGCTATGGTGCAAATTGTGCGCGTAATGTCCGCTGGATGTCGTTTAATGTTAGGAGGTACAGCACGGACAAGTGACGATAGAGACAACTATCGCATATTCCATAGACAACTGCCATTAACATATTCCAATTCGCCGTCATGTAAGCGTCAATAAACTAAACTCCTAAATGAGAAAACACAGATAATACTCAATAGACATGAACTCATTTCTCGAGAATTGAATACACGATGTGCATGGTACATAAGGTGAAATCTGATCCCCTCGGTTGAATGATACACACATATATATGCTTTAGTATTATGTAAATCATTATAGTCATGATGCGATCAGTAATATCCGTTACACAGAGAAGAATGTCGCTACGAGAAGGCAGACTGATAAAGGTAACGCACCTATAAATGGTAGACACCTAATGTGGCATGTGTGGCGGGATTATAATATATTAGACCTGTGAATGTGGGATGTGGACCAGTCAAGGCACCAGAGAGTTTATCCATTTGTAATGTCAGCGCGGTTTAACGGACAGCGCACACGCCACCTGGCCATAGCTGTGCCTCTATCACCATAACAACAACAAACAACGGCCAAGGCGACCACTACCCTCCAGGGCACAGGCCATGGACGGTTTAACGAATGGACCCTGCTTTCTCCGGCCAGAGGTTAGTTCTAATTAAGCGCACTTACAGTAAATGTGGTCAGAAAAAAGTGGGAGAACTCGGTGGAAGCACGGACTTTTGAAGATGACCGTGGTGGAAGTAACATGTATACTTGACATGTACTGCTGGTGCCCACCGATTATATGTAAATTTGTAATATGATGATGGGGGAAAATCTTCCCAGTGTAGTGTGTAAGAAAGTCTAGATTAATAGTTTAGAGTCGGGTTTAGGAGGCTTCAGTGTTAGTATAGCGGCAGTGTTTACACTGTGGCGGCCATGTAAGACCTCGGCAGGCCAAACAATTAAGCGCCAGGGACGCGATAACCTAAGGTCCAACTGACCAATGAGCGCTGACCGACCCCTTAGTCCTCATGTGGGTTTTAGGCATGTGTAAATACAGCGCTATGAGGCCGGACCGTGGTTCTAGGCATCCAAACAAAAACTCTCCCACTTGATTTGATGGGAGTAACATGGACCGCGGATTTCCTGGCAGAGAAAGGAGGCATTCACCAAGACATTCAGTATGAACCTGTACACCTGCTAATCAAGGAATGCCATTATTTCGATTTTAGTGGAACTTTACCTCATCTTCGTCTTAAAACGGACTCCTTAGGGCCTCCTACTACCATGCATGTTTTCAGCATTGACATCATTCGCGACGTTATGCTAGGCAGGGGTAGATAGGTAACAGTTCTGAACAATTTCTGAAAGTGTTCATGTGGTACATGTGGGATGAATATCATACATATGGGTCTATTACATTTATATGCCCCTTAGTCTAGTAATGCTAATGAGGCAACATGTCTATACCAAGGTGTTGATGAGAGGACTCTTGTTTAATACCAGGTACAGTTTTTATAACACCCAGAATGTCTGACGGAGATGAGACATCTGGCATGCTGGTCGCTGCCATAGAACATGGTGACCTTGACGAGGTGTACAGACTCCTCCAGGTGGGCGTTTGCTGTGACCTTCAGACGGTGGATGCTGAGCCCGTCCTTCACCGTGTCGTCAGGACTGGGCACACAGACATGGCACACTTACTGATAGCTGGCGGTGCGCTCCTCAACCGCTACTCAGCTGAAGGGGAGATGCCTCTCCACGTGGCAGTCAGTGAGCGCAATCAGACTCTGGCCGAGCTGCTCATTAAGGGTGGCGCCAACGTGAACCTGCCAAACGCTTATAATGAAAGTGCACTCTACATCGCTGCAGCAGAAAATCAGGTTGACCTGGTTCAGGTTCTGCTCGCTAACGGTGCCGAGCCCAATCTGTCGACGTACAATGGTAAGACAGCACTTCACGTGGCCGCCACACAGAGGAACCTGGCTATGGTTGAGGTATTACTACAGAAAGGGGCGAGGGTTGATGTGGCGACCGGCGAAGGGGTCACTCCGCTTCACTCTGCTGTACTACAGAGGGACGTCTCCATGGTGGACCTCCTCCTGAAGAACGGAGCGGAGGTGAAGAAGCAGACGACACAAGGGGACACCGTGTTACACATGGCTGCGCAGACCGGGGACGCCCGCATGGTGAGCACGCTGCTGGAGAAACGAGCAGACGTCAATGTGCTCAACCGATGCGGCAAGTCCCCCTTGCACGTGGCCGTCTCTGAACGCTACAGACACATCCTTAGGATGCTGTTAGAAAATGGAGCATGTGTAGAAAACTTGAAGGGTATTCTACACATGGCCCTCAACGAGAGAAACCAATCGATTGTGATGGATCTGATAGAAGCTGGGGCTAGTATTAACAGCCACCCGTCTGAAACCGAAGAGGCACCCTTGACGTTGGCTTCAAAGTTTGGTTATCAGGATATTGTAAACAGACTTCTTAGTCTTGGTGCTGATATCAATCAATTGACTGTGGATGGTAACAGTGCTCTACACGTCGCTGTCATGCACCAGAAGGTTGGCGTCGTCCGGACACTACTGAGACATGATGTTAACGTTGAACAAACTAATAATGACGGCTGGACACCATTACTGTATGCAACCCGTAGTGGTCCAGTTTCTCTCGTTGAGTCGCTCGTGTCCGCTGGATGTGATATCAACAAGGCTCGGTTAGAGCCCGAGAAGCAGCGTCGCCAACTGCTGCTCGGCGTCTGTGGAGACGCGCACGTCAAGATCACAGTCGGCATCTCACCTTTACTGCGCGCTCTGAGCCATGGGCACCGTGACGTCACCACCCTCCTCCTCTCCTACCACCCAGAGCTGGACGTACTCGACCGTGACGGGCAGGGGCCAGTGCACTGGGCGGCCTTCCACTGCCTCCTCCAGGTGACACACTGCCTGTTAAAGGCCGGCGCTCATCTCAATCTGTGTTCCGTACACGGCCTCCGACCTCTAGATCTGCTTCTACGGGCTGGCCCGCACGACCAGGTGACCTCGGTGCAGCAAGTGAGGGCGGTGATTGTCCTGCTCCTGCAGCACGGGTCTGATGTGGACGGCGAGTCGCTCACCTCAGCTCACCCTGCCTTCTCCGCGTCGCTGTCGGACGGCTTCCCCTGTCTGTGGGTGCTGAGCGGGGCGCTGGGCGCTTCAGTCAAGGTGTTGAAACTAGGTCAGCGTGGTCACAGTTCAGCTGTCATGATCCCCCAGCCACTGTCACTGATGGACTGTGGCCGGATAGCTGTACGGAAGGCACTGAAGGAGGCAGATCGGGGCCGCCTGGGATGGGGCCGTGGTAGCCGCTCTGTGTGGAACCTCGTACTCAGTCTGCCAGTCCCTCCCACCATACAGCAGTTCCTGCTCCTACAAGAGCACCAGTCATGTGAAGTGCGCTGAAACCACTCAACCGTGTCATCACCAATTAGAACTATCAATGCTATTGATTGGCGGTTAGAATTATATATTAGATACAGAAAAGGTATCTTTTCCTGACTCTGAGCTTGGGTGTAGAGGACTTTTTCATTATTTGGGAGTCATTACTCTCATCATAGATCTATGTTGACAGTCAATAGTTGAACTTGATTATATATGAAATAATGTTCATATTTAGTTTTTGAAGTCCATTCATATTGATCACAATATGTTCAAACTTGGAATAGCGTGGAGAAACCTGTCTTTGAAGTTTCTTTATCCCATTATTATCATCCCTTTTCTTTGATATCATGGGAAATCTGAATGGCCATTTTATTGATACAATAAATTGAATTGGATTTCTTTAGACAACAAGGGAGTTCTCTATAAACGAATTTAGAACATTATAAAAGGTAAAGGTGGTCTCATATAAATATTTAGGGATAATTCTGGATTATAAATCACATATACTTAACATCATCAAGAATACAAGCTATAGATTATACCAGTTATCTAGAATGAAAACATATTTACCTAAAAATGTGGCTCTTAATATTTACATTACTGCAATATTACCCCAATTGGATTACGGTAATGTTCTGTTTACAACAACTTATCTTCTAGATAAATTACAGGTATTACAAAACAGGGCGTTGGGAATTTGTATGAGATCACCGAGATATACTCCAGTGATTAATCTTCATAAACAAAGAGAAGATTGCTACTTAATTGTATGGGTCTTCTGTATAATATGATAGTCTTAACGGTGAACTTAGAAACACACTACAAGGGATGCGCTATGATGTATTGTAATTTATAGAGTATCTGGTTTCCGAGGTAACTTAATGTTCTAGAGTCCCTCGTTTTGGCGAGAAGTCAAAATGAGAAAGATGTGCGTTTATAAGCCGTAGATCACCGGCCAATATGCTGTTATTTTGGTGTGCTTTTTTTGATAATAGATCACATATTAAGAAGTCTATCCGTTCTCAAATGATTTCCTTCCTCGTGAAATCAAGAAGAATAGTTTCTTGGAGGAGGAGAGTTTCCTGACAGCAGGCCTAAATTGAATCAACTTTAGTTCTTCCTTTATCAACATGCCTAATTAGATCTGGAGTTGACCTTTTGTGAAAGTGGTCATAAAGTTGTCCTATAATTGCGTTTCCCTTGTTTTTAAATCTAATCCATTCTCTACTTTAAAAGATTCATTTAGAAGCCGAGATGAGCCGTTTCTAACAATCAGTCATTCCACCTACGTGATAGAGTCCAATGAATATCATATTAAGAGGTAAATTGGTCTCTAAAGTTCATATATATGTAGTGGTCTATGAACATACTCTAGTTCTCTCTAAGTCCTGTGATATATAAGACCCTATCTTATACGACTGCTGTCTGCCGATAGCTCATAATTGCCACCTCGTCTATGACATGTGGTTATGTATAAGTACACTCTAAGATTCCTATCAAACCCCATTGGATCAATCTATGGACATGACATGTTGGTCATGAGCCATCTACCGACAGAGGAGCACCATGGTGTTTACTACTGGTGTATGTTTGTGGATCTAAGTGTCCTCTTGTCTGCCTACTTTATTAATACTGATTTGCTATTTTGGTCTCAATGTCAAGTAATTAATAGGAAAATGATACGAGATTATGACTTACTGCCAGTATGATATGCCGAGAACTACGGGTCTGTTGATATTATCTCAAACTTCATCAAATCGATGGGATAACCTAAATATATCATGATATTGTCCCCAAAAGATCAAGCGAAAGGATCTGCAGATCCATGACATAAGCATGAGCATACAAGACAGGATTGTAACCTATCAACGAATTAATGTGAAGCCTTTTGGTATTGATTTTATTGGGATACGGCATAAATGCTATAATCAGACTTGGTATGCCATGAGAAATGACAGTCTGTGTTTTCAGTTAATATCGGAAGATATAATTCTTAAATGGAACCAACGTATGACATAACCCAGGAAGCTATCTTAAGTAAGTGCTTTACATAAGTAATCACTTTTCACTAAGGAAATATAGATATACAATGCGTACGAATTGTTATTAAACCTATGTTTAACAAACATTGATTTTTTAAAAGGATCAAAGTGAATGTAATAATCAATTAGATCCAAGGATCACATAGTGGTCGCCTAGGACCTTTTAGCTTACATATTTTAAGGAATTTGTATCTGATAACGTCGCGGGTCTTTAGTAATGGTATTTCATAACGACTATAAGGATACAGATTATCGACACGGAGGCACTACTGGAATAAATATGTCAAGAATGGGCTTCTCGGAGTACCTCGTTGCAGGTCCAGTTTGTTCTCTGTCAGGGATTCACGTGTGTTACGTCGCCTTCTTTGGTTGCTGCTGAAACTACAGTGGCATCTTTCAATTCAGTTTTCCATTTAGTCAGTTTACAGAACAAACGGGGGGGAGGGGGGGCGAATCGAACTGCTTATAGAATCGGTGATTTGTCTCTATCACTGGTAAATACATGTAACCCGATGAATTCAATCTACTGTTTTGCAAAATCTGCCATACGAAATTTGATTCAATAAAAATTACAGAAAGGTGCTTGTTGGCATTTTAGTGTTATCCTGAACTCGATATTTTACACCAGAATATGGTTAACTTTAACAGGTTGATAATTTTTTATATTACACATACGCTATACTAGGCACTAACACTAAAACGAAACCAGATTTTTTTTCCTATGCCGACAAATGACAATATTCCGACATTCCCTACACATCGGTAGCACCACAATGTCATTTCCTATTCAGTTTCACATTTATTTTTTCGGCAAATAATAGCAGCATAATCAAGAGAAAATAGAATAGATATATATCGATTCATAAATATTACGTTCCAAAATGATGTTATAAATGGTTCTTTTTTTAAGGTTTTTCAATTTTCGATTTTCTACCCAGTCCCAACTTTCATACCTGGATCACAACAATAAGCATGAAGGAAATAAAAAAACACAGCAGCTGTTTATCTTGGAGTAACTGCTACAGTATTATAAGAGACGCAAACGAGATCTTTTAGATAACGGCCCTTTTTGCCTTTTAGCAGTGATAGGAATGCATTAAATGCAGAGAACGTGTTGAGTGACAGAAGTCTTCTTCTTACAAGAAGCGTCAACCATGAAAAAAAAAATTACAATTGATAATAGTTAGCGCGGGTTCCGTAGTGTAGTGGTCATCAAGTTCGCTTAACAGTATATAATAGTTAATTTTGCTTTGCAGAATTTATAAGAGTGTTTTAAAGACTCAATGTAAATGATATGCGACAGCAGGATTTTGTATTCCAGTGGAAAGAAGAGTGTTTTATATACAAAATTGAAATGATGAGTGATGGCCGGTTTTTGCATTGCAGTACCGATAGCGCAGATTAAAGAGATCCGCACCGGTAAAAACACGGATGTGCTGCGAAACAAAGACATCGCAGGGCACTACCCAGACGAGTGTGCCTTCTCCATCATCTATGGGGACAACTTCGACACAATGGACCTGATCGCCAACACCCCAGATGAGGCCAACATCTGGGTGACCGGTGTGACCTGCCTCATCACTGGCCGTGCTAACAACCGTGAGTACAAATCCTCCATCCATTCAGACCGCGGTTACTGTGATTGCCTTGTGTTCTAATCACCACGATTGCCTGGTCTTCTTCTTGCTCCCGCGCAAATGCCGTTGCAATTCTACTCATATTTCAATTATGTGTTTATGATCATACTTTTGGGTCCTGATTCATAGAACCTAGTAAGTGTGCCTGATGTTGGTTATGAGAATTGAATAAGAGAAGATTTTGTTGAGTTGTTCTTTAGCTCATGTCTTCCTGTAATGTTCTGGTTTCTACATCCCTATTGTGACCAATTATATTGGTTTCTGTGCAAAGAAATTGTTCTTACACGAGTACATTAAGCCAGTCGCCATTTTGTAGCAGAGTAGAGTGCACTGACATGACATCCCAGTTGTTGATGACATGAGTTGCATTCCTGGCATGCCTGTCAGTCCGGAACGAGACTGGTCAATCCTCATTGGCTGTTTGTTCAACATGATGCCACCTGCTGTCTGTATATACGCTGAAGAATCTGTCATTAAAGTCAGTTGACTCATAGTAGTACCTAGTACATAGGTCTATGTGAGTACTCCTTTACTCTTAAGGTTTGCACCTAGCTAGTTTAGGCCTCTAGGCTTTACACTGTTATATCTCTTGGTTTAGAAAAGGACGTTCATATTCATATGAGCAGAAGGAGTGTTACGTATCGGAGCTTATGTCTAATAGATTCATGTGGATTATGTCTGCAGAACCACCTGCACTATGTGCAGTTATCATAGTTGATAGCAGACCTTTGTGTACATTTATCCACTTTTCATAATCAAATCATTCATCTAGACTTTTTGTGTGCGTTACTGAAAGCAGTGTTTCAAGTGGGCCTTTCTATGTGTATGATACATCACATAAACACATAAATCTATAACCCTTTTTTCGGCATCGTTTGGGTATAAGAGTGTTTTCGCCTTGTTTTCTAAATCTAAATCTATAACCCACAAGGCAGGGATTGGGCCAATACAGAAAGACCTGAGAATCGATTAGGAATGTGTCCAAGGTATTTGTTAAACGTGTAGTGCGATAGATATTATTATCTGTTCCAGAGCTTACATCGACTAAGTAGATACAAGAAGTGTCAAGAATGATTTGAGGATATTGCAACTGCTTGCATGGCAAAGGGAATTCCGTATTTTGGGTCTTGACAAACATGTTACATTCTGTGTTGATTGTAATATTTAGTAACTCGTTACCGCCTATCCAATATTTAATGCTTATTTACATTTTTTATGATCATTATATTTGATTTTTATAATCAACGAATTTGAACGTTAATTTCTAATGAATACCTGATAATCAGCTTAAAGACATGTATGAAAACCCAACATTTATTGTGTATTTGCTTGTACCACGCCCTTGCAACTGGCCACCAGATATGTAACATTTAGTGGCCATATTTCAAGGAAATAATTGGCAGGTTGAATTCAGCTGCAAGAATGGTCGTCATGGCAATAATACTCTGCCAGACTGTCGCTCATATAAACAAGGAGATATCTCCAAATCAATACATTAGAGAAATGTGTTCCCACTTTGCCGTTAGATAGGCAATAGTTGTGATAATACTGGATATTATAATTATGCTTTCCTACATATGTGTCCGTGTTTAGATGTATAAACTATAATAAAAACAGTATTTTACATTTGATCTATTTGAATTAAAATGCCATGGAGATGATGTTTTACACATACGAAAAGCTTATGTAAATATGCATATCCCGTGATGCCCTCTGAATTGCTGCCAAGAGTAGGAGCAGATAACTCCTTGAGAGAAGGTGAGGCGTTGTCGTGTGTACAACGTCAGACCTCGGCCGGCGACCTCCCCTCTGTAGTGCCCAATGTGCTGTTCCCTCGGCGGCACGGAAGAGGCCGTGACAATGGTGCGTGATGTCGGCGGCTGCGCCTCGCCCGCTGATCAGATCACAGGCGCCGGCCGTGTTTGCCAGCATTCCCCGGCCCCGCGCCGCCCACTAACGACCTCCTAAAAGCTGGGTCAACACACCACCTTCCCCTGCCATCGAGCAAGCGCCCGGGTTTCCTGCCCGGCGTCTTTGATGCGCGCGACGTGGGACCGGCGCGCCGCGCGTCCGGCGACGCCGCGTCTGTTGTCCCGGAGCGCGTTCTTACTTCATCCTCAGCCACTGAACTAACATCGCGTCATCCACTTGCTATATTAAGACGGGGACTGCTGGTGCTTCTTTGGAGGGCAGATTCCATGCGGCTGGAGTCAGCACCTCTTAATCAGCTGTGCTTCTCTTTGACCCCTATACATTGCCTTCCATGAGCTACCATTGAAACTCTCGCCCTGACCCGAGCACCAATTCTCTTTTTCCAGGCAACCAACTCTTGCACATCTTCTACAGCTATTATCTACAGCTATTAGCTTGGTGAATCCTAGAAAGTGAAGCACCGCTCCCTCCTGAATACCTCAAAATGAAATCCCCCCCCCCCCCCAAAAAAAAAAAACAACAAAAAAAAACAACCTCAAAATGAAGCGTTGCCCCTCGGGAATACCCCAAAATATAGTGAATATAACAGTGAATATAATAAAATTCTGTAATAAACTGTACATCAGTCAGCTATCCAGCCCTCTAGAAATGTGGACCTCTAGTGATATTTTACTGCAAACTGGTTAACGCAGGCATAGGATTAGATATCCATCATCTAGAAAATGGAACCTGAGCCTGTCAGGACATGCTGGCACTGAAGCTGGAGTACCTGCTGCTCTGGGACCTATCTTAAGGGGGTATTTTATTGAGACAATGGAGGCATAAAAAAGATCACTTGCATGCGCTAAACAACATTGTACGGCAATCACGAGACATCAGCCATTGACCTGGGTAGAGATACTAATACAGAGTAGCTGCACCACACAATGATATGCAGCAATCTCCTTACATTAGTTTCGCCTTATCAGATTAATTCTTGCAAAAAAAATAGTCTTAGTTTGTTTTTCATATTTATGAAATTTTGTAAAAGATTCTAATTAATTACAAAGGCCAGGTGAATGCTCCCCTTGAATTTGTGGTGATGAAAGATCTCTGCTAGCAGAGTGAGGGTCATGAATAAGCAGTTGAAGGTATCATCACTTGGGTAACATTACTGCATTGAGATTTGGAAGATTTTTTTCAGTAGGTTTTATCAAAATACACATTCATCTCATCAACTGTCATTCCCTATACATTTTCCCCAGGTAACTGTTGTCTTATCAGGGTTTATTTGTTGGGAAAATGTACCTTTGTGGTGATATTACAGATTACTCAGAACATAAATAACATATACAAGGTCCCTGCGATAGTCTCTGCTGCAATATGCCTGCAATTTTGCTGTAAACTTGAGCAAAATGGTTGTTGAAAAACATTGCACTGCTATATTAGAAAAGCTTTTTGTGACAGATCACCCAAGGTCTTAGTGAGATGAACCCCAACTCCATAGTCATGGCACTCCCAGGTGTTACACCACCTCACTCAATATCTTCTAGACAACAATTGCCACACTATAGATATATATGTATATCCCTTAATTCTACTGTATAGATTATTCTAATACGCAGTTCTAGAAAAGAGAGCTCCCTTTGTGTGTGGATCGTCTTGAATTGTCTGTAACAACGCGTGCTGTTTTTTTTTGGGAGGGGAAATGGAGTAGAAGTCACCATCGTGGTAGTCTACTTACAGTCAACCTGCAGAGGGTGAGCTGTCAGTGAGTGTAATCCGGTCACGCTCGGCTTGCCTGATGGGCAGTTTAGTAGTAGGAGCACGGAACGCCCGCCTAGTGGTCCGCTTTGGGGTTTGATATTCAGTACAGCTCCGCCCTGACACCAAAGTTCCCGATGGCTGTGTCTGGATGGAATCTTTAATGCAGATCGTACTCCTACTCTTAGAGGGCTCTCCTTACGGAGGCAGGTGACTCTTTTGTTTCCACTACGTTTGAGCAGTTCGCATTAGAGGTCTGCTTCTTAGAGGCACCCCTCTGGCTTAGTTAATGTGCCCTTTTTGATGCCGGTACTAGTAGCTTTGCGCCAATGAATAAGGCGAGAAGATAGGGACCTAATTGGCATGCTATTGGTGAAGGGGTTCTAGGATTTTCCATTTTATGATAGTTATGTGACTGCGTACGCAAAGGTTGGATTCAGAGATTCCCAGTTCAATTTTATGTCACGTATCATCGACCATTAGTAGTATCAATATTGTTACTACACTTACACTGTGGCCGCCATCTTATTTTAGTTCAAATATAAAGTTTAGTAATTAGTGGTGACTTTACACAACTTTTTCAGCCAAGGCCCTCATCACGAGGGGGGTAAAAAGGGGAAACGCCAGTGTGTCCCCTGGAATTAAAATCTTTCATTATCAATAGGATTCCGTGTAATGATTAGCAGGATTGGAGGACACTTTTACGAACCATGCCCACAAAACATGCTTATAATCACAAATAATGAGACCACAACGGCATGATGCTGCCTGTTAACTGTTGGTGTTTTCCATATTTCTTAGTACTTTTGTACCGTGTGTTTAAGAAATTCCGAGACCAAAAGTCTCCCTAGTTATTAAGAGCAGACCATTCCCGATATCATGAAAATAACCTGTACTACCATGATGTCGTATCCGTTATCGTGTTCACGATCACCGCTACTACACTATCAACACCACTGTTACAACTATCAGCACCTCACTATAATAGTGCGCCGGAGTGTAAATTGGAATTTTTTAAGGGGAAGCGCAATCTCCAACACATACACATCATCACACTGTTTTCATATTCTTTTAATTTTGCAAACATCAACAGTTGAGTTTGTGCTCAAAATATTTGGACGATCTTGTCCCATAGACCAAACCAACGGGAAGAACAGATGCAATCTGATTTTGAGTCAACAAAATATAAAAAAAAAAAAGCCATCATCGTGACCACCAGAGTGGACATCATTGCAACCTCCGTTATCACTTAAAGCCCCATCACAACCCTACTCTCACTATCACTGGTACCAACATCATCAGCACAACCATCACTCATGATTATCATCACCACCCTATAACTATCACCCCCACAACCGTCATTGCCGCTTGTAGTACCCATTCCTTTTTTCATGAGACAAGACTACTTTACTGAACAGGATACCATGATTACAGGTTCGACCAGAAAGTAAACACAATTTGAAAAAAATAGAGCGGCTGCAGACCGACGTGCAGGTTGGAGTTGAACGCTTAAATGTTTCTGTTTCCAATCAGGTCCATTTGATGATTAGAAAACTATGCGGTTCCACCAAGAAATACACCAAATACCATAGGCCAAACGAACAAAAAGAGCCAGACAGGCCATCACAGACTTTCCAAAGAGCAATTAAGAGCCAACTTAGCATCTGTGGAGTTAAAAGGATAAAGGAAATTACGCCTCCAGTTTCTTTAATACGGTTGCTTTAAAAAGGGAATCAAAGGCAAAGTTTCGCATGTTAATTGACTCCAAGCCAGAGCCATTTTGTTAATAAAAGCAAATGAAAATTAGGTAAAAGTGACAGTACTGGACTCGCTCTCCGAGAATTGAGAAAAGAAAAAAGAGTGGCAATGGTGACATCTCGAACTGTGAATCGTTGGTGAATATTTTAACGTAATCTACATATTTTGGAAGTTCATTGTCCTGAATAAGTAGAAGCCTCTTTAGAACGCGTCGAGTGTAATGTGCATTATATAAATGCCATCCATCGACATTCATCGATCAAATCCGTTGAAGGTTGCTATTTAGGAGAAACTAATGAACCTGTTCATTTGGATTAGATTTGTTGAATTATGACGAAAGGCATCCCTAATACTCACAGTGATTCAGTGCATTAACACATCATAAACTAAAGCCTAAAAGACAGCGATACACCCGATTTTCCCCAATCAAACCCTTGCCCGAAGGATCCGTCGGGTTGGTCAGAATCGGTAAACTTTATGTCGTTGTACGCGCTTCACAGGCCCGATTATAATCGGGTTGGGCATTACTAGCATGGGGGTAATAACCGACTATGCCCGACCTTAAGATTGTCGCTGTACGCACTTCACCGACTGTTCCCGATTCTGAGTAGGCCGCTTTGATAGCAATGGTCCCCATTTCCCCGTTCTATATGCAAGTATTATACACCGATTTGTAGGGGAGACTGGGGCGATTATAGATAACAGTTTTCCGATATTTTAGATGGAACAGAAGCTATCAAACTTTGCATTATTTTCTATCAAGACCTATCACCTGTCCCCAGGGCGCAGCCGAGCCCGGCTCCTGGCCACTTTCTTTGATCTCAATGGGCTCCTTCTACGAGGCTTTAAAGGGAGGAGGTGTGATTGAGAAGAATATATGAGTGTACAAGACAGCGACATTATTGTTTCCGATTATCATCGTCGATCGGATTGGTGAGAATCTGTGGTAGATGTTGCTGTCTTATGGGCTTCAGATTTTCTTGAATGCCCCCCACCCCTCATCCCCAAATTAGAAGCCTCGCGATCTAGGTAGAACTAAAGCAGTGCCTATATTGTAAGGTGCTGATTAAAGGCCGCACACCTGTCCCAGAGCAATCAGTACACGACAGGATACACATCACTCGACATTGGGCATTGAGCTGGGTATAGATAATGATGTTGTGGCAGGTATTTATAGTCGGGGATGATGTTACAACCTTTAGATTTGGCCTGCCACTACGAGGTATCAAGGCCCATCCCCACTGAAATGATGAGATGATCGCAAGTCAATGGAAGGTATTGGCCGGCAAGGGTAATACAATCCGCAGAGCCGTCACACCGCACACGATCGTACCAGTCGGGGTAGTGCTAAAAGCAGTGCAACAATCGCATCGCATCAGTGGTGTATACCCGTGCATTTTCTTGCGATTGAATGCGATGGAGCCGTCACAATTGGGGCCATGAATATTGTCGGTAGGTCATTCATTGCCCATTGAAATGTATGCGACGATCACGTCGCTTGTGGGGCCGGATCTTTAAGGTTGTTACTTTTATGGATAGAAACTAAATGCCCTGAGATACCTTCATGTTGCGTTGGTGTCATTCCAAACATGATACGCATCTGGATGTTTCAAGCGATATCGGCTCTTATCTAAGTGTCTTCCATGGCTGCTCTTATCACGTTATAATACGATTCTTCTTTGGGTTCATGAGATTAAACACTGCAGTCTTCATCTCGAAGTTGTGAGATATTTTCTCCGAAGGACATGTATTTTCGGATCCAACTCCTCAAGACCTACAATTTCCCTTTAGTACATTGCGGATTTGAGTTCCATGGCTAATTATATAGATCTAAATCATACAGGTGAAAGACAAAGAGAACCCGCAGTGTGTATAGCTGATACTTTTTCACTGTTGATGACTTTGGGCACAATGAAGTTTCTTACACTTTTCTCAGAAGGCATATTATGGCAGGGTTACTTTGAACTGCTGCAACACAGACCTATAGAAGGCAGTGATTTTTTCATATAATATTTACATATATACCTAGAATTCCTTCGGTCTCTCTAGACCACATATGTTATTAAGAATGTCTCATAAGGTAGTTAGAAGACTTCTTGGAGCTTATGGAAAGTACATGTATTGGACTAGACCCAACAGAAACGCCAATAACTTATCTGCAAATCATCGGAAACGCCTCTTTGTTGGCTAGAAATGATATAAATGTATTTCTTCTCCTTTCGCTGTAGCAGATATGAAAAGTCTTTTTCCGCTACTACAGAACAGGTCAGTGAGGCTATGAAGAACCACCACCTAAAAGATGGAGTCATTTTGACAAGAGCTAGTCTTTGTCATTTTTTATATCTGCTAGTTCGAGGAAGGTTTTGATGTCACGAAAGCTGTCAAATAAGCCTGTTAATGTCGTTTCCTTTTTGCGTTTTTTTTTTCGGATACATTTGGAAGGGACGCAATAGTGAAGTTCAGTAGAGTATTAGTGTCTGGAGTTGGCATACCATATACAGTACGAATTTGTTCTCTGATCCAAGGTTCATCAGTCGTCAATTCATTCATTCCAAAACCAATTTGGCTGTAGGGCCTTAGCCCCTTTCCTCATTAAAACTCCAATTTAGCGATGAGCTTTTTTGCCCGTGTCATGGTCTTCTCTAATAGTTGGAGCAATTACACTCCTCTAATTAGGCCTTTTGTTGACTTAATTGTTTTCCTGCTCAACTGAAATTAAAACGAATATCAGGATACATTGGTGTTCTTGGTATTGTTTGGTTGTAGCACCATGTCGCCTGTTACTGTAATTTGCCTTTGCAAGTGGTCGTACTGTGCTGCCAATTACTATCATTTCATATACGCAACCTTGGAGAAAAGGATGACCTCGGAAAGAACAAATTCAGAATACTTACTCTATCGTATGATTGTTCAATATAGGGCGAGGCTAGATCTGGGTCTGTTAAAAAGAAAAAAAAACTATCGTATGATTGTTGATTCATTTGCCAGTGCTTTTTACTCGTCTTGTGCCAAGGTATGGGAAGGTATGACCGTATTCGTATCCGCTTCTCCAAGCTTTGCAGCTTGTTTTACACCATTGCCCTGTCTAATTAGATGTTTCCTTTTTGAATTTCAGTCGATGCTGCCGACTCGCTTGAAGAAAGACAACAAATGAGAGACAAGTATCCTTTTTTGGTATCAAAACGCAAGTAATGCATACATTAAAGAAATCAGAATCCTCGGTTACATCTTCAACCTTGGTAGATGCCATTTAGTACATTGATAAAAACTAATAGAATAATCGTATATCAGAAAGGAGTTTTCTTTTACGTACATGTCTATTCATCAGTAGATTAGCATTCCCACAAAAATGAATTGCAATTTCTTTCTCGCGATGCCAGATTTTAGTAGTCATGGTCTTTGTCAGTAGACGTGAGGCAATAAATGGCAGTCAACAGTCACCAGTTAACAGATGTCAATAAACAGGCGTTTTGTACATATGGTGCCTTGATAAGCAAGTGATATGAACCATTTTTGAGGCGTTGCTATTTTAAGCCATTAAAGTCCGGCAACAGTTCTCTTGATGTTGAATTTAATCTTAGAACAGTGGAAATATGACTCGCAAATAGCATCTAGTCAAACGTTAAATTACATGTATTCAAAGTTTAATCCACTGATTTATATTGGTCAATGTCCTGCGATCTCGTACACAAAAGCTATGGCAGATAATCATCGAGAGCCAAATGCATGTGTTCAGTCGCTCACGCTGCTGGGTATAGGGAATAGGTATAAGTCCCGCGAGTAGACACATGTATTCATGGTGACAGGCGCGAAGCATGGTGACAAATCACTGCTACATTTGAAAGTAGTGGTCAGACTTAGATACTGGCTCTGATCACGTATTACCTTCTACAAAACTGATATTTTAAGGTTTACTTGTTATTTCCCTGGAAGTGGAAAACGTCCTCTAACCTTCTTGAGAGACCATACAATATATATTGATATTGATCTTAGATCCTTAAGTGAAACTGTGTCGGACAATTGACCTTCACTGAGCACCCTATGTGAAACGCAGTGGCTGTAGTTGTAAGACGGCGTCAGTGCTTTGAGCGACGTCTATTTTGATCCTCACTATAGACGCCGCATTAAGTTCCATTTGAACTGTTTGTATTCTTTGATAAATTCAAACATTCATAATGAATTGAATATGATATTCGGTTTTGTATTTTTAAAAAAAGAGTATGCATTTGTATGATTTACGACCAGGATAATCACCCTGGCCACACCATGGAATCTACTGGTCTTCATTATTTTCGGTTCTCCCGTATATATCCTTAAGATCTGGTGTAGATGGCTCCAGGAGGTCTTCGAGGGGGCAGTTACGGATTCCACAGGCCAACTAGACGAGTATGAAGTGGTACAGATCATAAAGAAACTTAACACTGGACTTACAACAGTCAAAGTTCAACAGAAACTCAAGGTTAGTAACTTACTTCTGTACTTTAATAGAACGGAGTGATATATTCAACTCTAAGTCACCAAATATACCTTTTTGCATAGACCGGCGTCGCACCTTATCTACATGGTTAACCATTGCCTGCAGCCAAACAAACACCTGGCAGCATATTCTTTAGCATTAGATGACTGAGTGTATGAGACTAATACGTTTAAATTACCCAGTTAGATTAAATCCAGAGACAGAACAGTGATGTCATCGGGTTCTATGGTATTCCAGCTCCACTTTAGGGTGTCATACACGCATATCACCTCATTTTCTCAGACTCAGACTGGAGGTACCAGCTTCCTTGAGACTGGGTACCGCATGTACCTCCAATCGCAAAGAAATGCAGTTCACACTGTGCGCTGCGTTCCTTGCGCTCTATACTCTTGTACTTAGCGGCACCGGCTTGTAAGTCTCTCTGTATGACTGGAGCGCTTGTATTTTAGGTACATAAGTACGTTCAATCTTAGACAAGCGGTACCAAATAGCAAACATGTTTGATATTCATAAAAGCTTGCAAGTGGGCGTAAATGATGTACCTCCAGTCTGAGAATGCGTTTTGCCGCGTTGCGCTCCTAAGGGTAAGCCCAGTCTCCTGGTTGTAGGACACTGGGGGTCGGCCTGTTCGAGCTATGGTAAACTAATAGTAGACTGCTTATTTACCGAAATAAAGGTTGGCTTTTTGCTGGGTTTATTGAGGAATGAATGCCGCGTAAACACGTCATAACCGCTCCAAAATGTCTTACCATATACATACGCGGGCACAGTGGGTGATGCACCATACAACTGCCATGCTGTCAACTTTACGAAGCATGGTCAGTCTCAAAGCACAATCAAAGAACTCCCATTTCCCTTTACTGAACCTCGCACCTTATGATCCCTCAGTAGGCACAGAATAGGGCTTTATGATATGTAACGCATGGCCTTTCCACGTAAACTCTAAACATATCTATATGATTTGATGCAAAACCTCAACTTCAACAATGCATGCAATATCATTTTAACGTCTTTTCTCTTCTTTGAATTTTCTAGGAATTGTCTTTAACGAAAGACGGAGAACGGGGGAGACTTAATAGTGAAGAATTTATCAGCCTATTTAAAGAAATATCTACTCGACCAGAAATATATTTCCTACTAGTTCGGTAAGTCTATTCAACCAGCTAAAAGCTAACATAGGAATTTTCTTGGCCGAATATGCTTTCACATTGAAACATCACTGCAAAGGTTTAAGCTCGCAATAGGCCATATTTTCTCCCCAATCAAACTGAAGACGTAAGTTTGATATATTCAATTCTTATTGTGACTTCTGAAGATGAGAATATGTAGAATTTGTGCAATCAAGATGTTTTAATTCGTCTTCTATTTTTTAACATCTAGGTACGCCAGTTGTTCAGATTGCATGTCGACGGACGATTTATTACTATTTTTGGAAGCAGAGCAAGGGGTATGTGTAACTATGAATGCATGTTTATATTTGACCACCAGGCAATACTGTCCTTAGTGATTCTCGAGATTCATAAAGTGTGTTCAGGCCTCTGTAGATCATTTTGAAAATGACATAGGTCAGGTCCTAGCTCATATCAGATATCCGAATAATATATGACTAACTTGGAAAAGTAGTAGCTGCTTCATCAATATTTCGTAATATGCGGGCACTTATGAAGAGAATTCCTTTGGATTGTCTTTACGTATGCTGTTCTACCAAATACATTTCTGTTCAAATCTGCCATAAGTTTAAAGTGTTTGGAAGTTGTTCCATATGATTATAAACACATATCATATTCTAACTGAAAAAATGAATTTAGCGTATACAAAGAATTGGAAGTTGGGAATTACTAACCTTGTACTAAAACCAATTCGCTTGTCTTTTTTTACAGCATACACGAGTGACCAAAGACAAATGCTTGGATATTGTGAACACCTTCGAGCCGTCTAAAGAGGGCCGAAGGAAAGGGCAACTGGGAATCGATGGTAAGTTGTACTGCCAAATGATAATGATACCATATCAGCAAATATATCACATTTAAGTAGATAAATATGAACCCAAAACCTGTGTTAAGTAGAAAACTGTAAGAGGTATCGGTAAAACACCATTTCTACTCCGTATAGGAGGAAGGGTAGGAATTAGCCGGGAACAGCTCTAAGTACCTGCCTCCTTCTTTGAATAAAAATGTTTGATTGAAGAGAGACTGTGCTTGAGGAATCCTGATGTCGCTTCAACAATGCAAATTTGATACTCTAGTTGCTAAGAGACGTTAGGGCAATGGCAGTTGGATCTCATTTGGATCTCGTCGAGGTAGCGTTGATTGCCCTTCGTAATGTCACTCATTTCTGCAAATTACCTCAGAGAGTATGAAGATGAAGCTCCCATGATCTGCATATTGGGGCCATCTTGAAAATCAATGTCTTGGCCTGTGAGTGATTAGAAATATAAGCTAAATAATAGAAACTCCATAGTTTTCTTCTACGGTTACGGTAAAGTTAAAAATCCATCTCCTTGAAACTATTTTGAAAGATAATTTGGCGACATAGTAGGGTGTTTCAATGTTATGTCGATATGAATGAATTTATCGTTGATCTCAGGTTCCAGGTGCTGTTTGCTTCTAAAATCTCTGCGGTTAGTTCCATTAACAGTAAAATTTCTCTTAGCGTCTTCTAGGTTAATTCTTACTGAATTAAGATGTAGTAACCCCCAAACTTGGAATGAAGACTGAAGAGTGAAATAAACGGTTTGGTACGTCCATGCGGACTTCTGTATTGAATATAACTGGCCGACGTTTCGGAACTAATGTTCCTTCATCAGGGCATTCATACAAAGAGTGAGGAACAAACAGATAACACAGCTATTTATACTAAGTAACGTAGTGTTCATCAGAGACTTCGACGAAGTGTCCATTGTCATTTTGACCAAGGCTTCACTGAAGCTTATAGAGGCATTGTTATCATTGGAATTATTTGAAATATAGAGAACAATATATTATCAACAACCCAGGAAACCCTGGTATAGAGAGTATAAATATTTGCATCCAGCCTATTTTTAAAAACCAAGTATTAAAAATACATTATAGTCATTGTCACTTTACACCTGTAGGCATTCTTCAAGGAATTTCCTGGTCTTTTTCAATTGAGTGGGTTAATTCTTGTAACTAAGTTATCAGAACGTAGTCCCGACACCATCATCTAAGTTGTCAACAATAGTGAAAAGACATATTTGCTTTTTGCAGGATTCACCGCCTACTTGTTGTCAGAAGAATGTGATATATTTGACTCTGACCACCGGAAGGTCTGTCAGGACATGACGCAGTCCCTGTCACACTACTTTGTCGCTTCATCACACAACACGTGAGTACTGCCCTCCTTTATACCATGGACAGTGCAGGGTTTAGTGTCTATGTTCATACATAACATATCTACATCTAGACTCCGGATTCTAATGGTACCATAAGGTATATCCAGTAAAAGGTCGCAAGAAGTTTTAACCCACATTTTATATTTCCACAAGGAAACACGATCACTGATTTCAATGCAGAATGCTAATGAATATGACATGGCTCCATTAATAACCACATGGACACTGTGCGCAATGCGCCGGTTACCAGGGAAACGTGTCGCACATATTCACTTTTATTCATTCTTACTCTCCCAGTAATTATTTTTAGTGATTGTGTCTACTTGCGCTAACCAGCGATGTAAGACGTATACTAGGAGAGTGTATAGACAGAGAACAACTATTTAAGGTTAAGTAGCCTGTCGGCTAATACGGAGTGTCCCTTTACGCGAGGTTTAGATAAACATCGAATCTGGCGGGTGGGGGGGGGGGGGGGGGGGGGGCGTTCCGACCCAAACCGTCCCCTAACTCAGGGTGTCTCCTTCAGAAGGGTAACTTCCTACGCAGTGTTACCCTAAAGCGGGGTTTTGCTGGGTGATGTTTTTGAGCGAATAAACATTTTGTATCGTAATTAATTATAGATGAGTAAAACGTGCATTCAAATAACGTGATAATACAGTCTACAGGGTTAAAACTGGAAAGTCAGCTAAGTAACAGATTAGTAGCAGATACCAGATCTGGCGAGCTTTGAGATGCAGCCCGCGGTTGGATGAGCACACTCGATCTCGCCCAGAGTCTATCACGCCGATTCTTGCCAATTCTGAAGCCAACTATTCGCATATCAGTAGCAGTTTGTCCAAAACGATCGAGAGGAATCATTGGGGTGAGAATTTGGGCTGTTGGAAGAGGCCTCTCCAGGAGGTAATGTTCGATCCTTAGGGTGGTATAGACGAGGATAAAATATCGATTGTGGATTGATTTTATCACATACATGTTATTATTTTGACTCGAAGATGCAATTTTGGTGGATTCAGAGGATACTAAGGAAAGGGTAGTTACAATAGCACACGGCAGTTTATGTCTAGTTATTCAAATTATCCCAAGGTTGTGGGTTCGAGTCCCACTGCAGCCAATTTTCTCCCTCATCCCCAGCAGTAGTAGACTTGCTGCTCAGGTCAGTCCTTCTTATACCGTGTCTATTATCTCACCTCATAAATGTGTAAGTATACGGCACGGAGCTTTCCCTAGTTCCCTTATCATCGGTTAGGTTAGGTAACGCGGAGTTCCTGTCTCCCAGCAGGTCGACTTCGGGGGCAAAATGGTGACCCCCTTATCTGAATCGCTCTGTGCTCCATACCGATCGCTGAAAATTATCGCCTACCATAGTGCTAGACATTGTAAATCAAACTGGTCTGTTGACATGATTAGTACCACTGAAATTACAGGGTTGACTTGTGGGGCACATGATTTATGAATAGATATCTTATACGACTGAACCTGTGGTACAAGATACACTACCGGTACTTGGTTTTATAGTGGATATACGTATAGGGTAGATATGACGGAATTATATGTTTTAATTTTAATTTGCTTATCATAAAAAGTATATGGGTTAGTATCACATTTGCATTACAATTTCCAGTATTATACTAAAGCTCTGTGGCAAGTGAGGTAGATCAATCCTAAAAGTATTTTGATTAATGAAAAGATTTAATGAAAGAAAGGTCATTTAATGAAGGTGCGAGTTTGCCCCAGACTGTAGCAGATAGCTCTTCAGACAAAGCTGAAACAGCTTGAATTGCAATAATACGACAATGTTGACGTAGCGCTTCACATTCATTGAAAGTAGAGAGAGCTTTACACAAGTTTCCACTCCCGTCGGTCCCTGGCGTTATGTGATTAATGAAAGACGCAAATGGACTGGCAGGGTCATCATTTTGTCCTCTTCCTGGAAGGAGTAAGCTTTGCACCGTGATGACGTTTCCATTATTTAGGGCCCATCAGCTTTTGGGCCTGTCTGTCTAACACCGTTCATGTTATGAAATTGAAAACTTCTTTATTGAGGTTATTCCCCTGCAGGTGGGTAAACTTCAGACTGGTCGCCTGTGCCTGTTAATCACCGCTAATAATGGTGTCAGATGCATGTTTCAAGCACCTGAGACATTGGGATTTCTCCCAGGTTAAATATATCGCTATGGACCTGTCATTAAGCTGGACTAGATACCTGACTGGGATATGTTGGACGCAGATATACAAAAGGCCGATTCAGGTGCTTGCTTTAAGAGGTTGGTTCGTGGAGTAATAAGCTGAGCTTGTATAATGGATAAACAGGGTCGCATACTGTTCACTGGCCTAGAGGTAAGGACAGTATTTAAAGGCAAATCTTAAGTTTAAGTCGAGACAAAAGTGAATTTGGGATTATAGTTATAAATATATCGGTTAGATAACCTGATTGGTACCCTGGTCGAGAGGTAGGGAGCCAATATTCAGTATCTATATCTCTACACAAGATACACTCAACTCGGATTTGCACTTGTAAAGATATATACTGGACCATATATGATGCTGTAACTTATAATTGTGACGTTTCGTCTATAACTCCATATGTAATTGACCTGACAGGACGGTCATGTAACTGCACAATAATCAGTCTGAGAGATGCCACCTTTTCAAATATTGTTTTCCTTTTTATGTTTTTTTTTTATTATTTTGTTATAGCAGCTTTTATTTCCAGCAGGTTACATCGAGGTATCATTGGGTTGAGGTTGGTGGTTCATGCACAATGATATACAATAAATGCGAACAGAACTACAATCGTGGCAGTAGTGTGATGCTTTAATGTTTCGGGGGCCGTTTGGACACTTCAGACGAAAGAGCGCAAGACAGGACAGGCAAAATGTAGGGAAGGAGGTGGGGATGAAGACACTGGTGAAAATGTTGGAGCGACTACAGGCAGATATTTACCTTCTATTTCTAATTTCCTACTGATTTGACAATGAATATGAGTTTATATAAAACAGTTGACCTCTGGGAGATATGTTTACTTTATCATATGTGCTATGGTTTTATCACATAAGAAACCTTGTATATAACTTGTATATTTGTGATTAGATAGTTATAACATAGAAGGGATTTACGAGTACAGAAGTATATTTATTATTAATACTATAATTACTTATTTTTAGGCTCACATTCTTATTTAGGTCGCCCTGTTAGAATGACCAAAAATTTTACTATTTAAGTGGTTCATTGTTGTCAACCATCAGTTCATAAAAATTCCTGTCCTGAAGAAGGCATACCCTGCCGATACGTTGAACAAAGGAATAAAGTGTTCATTATAAAAACATGTAGTGGAAATTCGTCTATGCAGTGTCTAAGAGTTAGACAGGACTTATCTTCACATTTAGAAGTATATTTTGCAGGATATAATTATGAACTCTTTTATTTGATACTGTTTGGGTGCTTAATGGATACTAAATGCTAATCCGGTAATAGGTTAGATAGCTATAAACATTTTATCAGAATAGAGTATTCAATGGATAGATGAATAAAGAGTTTTTTTAAAAGTAGATAGCAGTAAATCTCATCGGGCACCGCCACCCCTTTACACACACATACACCTAAGATCTTGACACTATAGTCTATAGTCGGTATCCTTTATTACAGCCATGATGGCCCAGAGTTTCCATGGGAGGAGAGTTCGCCTGTTAACAGTAGACTTGCCAGCCTAATTATTGAATATCAATGTAAAAAATCAATTAGTAATTTCGCTCTGCAGGCTTTTTTGCGTGTATATTTTTTCAGGACTCGTATCCAGGCTGTGGGCCCATTACCGCCTACTACTGGTTTCCAGTGCACGACAATTAGTTGTGCGCTTGAATTGATTCCTTCCCATTTCGTTTTTTATGCTGTTCATTAACGTAATATACGACTCAGTTCTGCGCTTTCTTGGTGGTAATAACGAGTCACAGTACTCGTGACTTGAATATACTTCAGATTCAACAAATTCTGTGTAGTAAGTCTGGTGAATGAAATGGTTAGGGTCATAGCTTAACGGAATAACTTTTTAGCTCTTATCTGTAAGTCATGATAACGATGTTCAAATTCTTAAGGTTGTGGCTATCATTGATCCTTGCCTAGTACATGTACAGGTACATCACCATTCTGTATGCACTCGGCAGGACTTTCTTCCGACATGAGTAGCAACGACCAATGTGCAGGCACTCCAATTGATTCCCAGCCCTTTCATCTCTTCGTCAGCCGTCATGTTAGCAAGTCGCCAACAGCAGTGACAGATGGAAACGGGTTCCTCATGGCCCAATTTTCTCACGCTAGGCAATTGGATTATAGAGAGTTATACTGGATGAACTGATCCCTACAATATAGGGCCTTATACTACTCCTTGAGCTGCGCTGTATATCAGAGATACTCTGTAAGGTACACTATATCAAAGATCCTGGGACTACATAGTGGGCTGGTACTGTATGTCAGATATCCAAAAACTACTCAGGGAGCTGAACTGTATATCAGATTTCTGGAAATTCTCAATGAGCTGCTCTTTATATCAGATATCCTAGAACACTTGGTTCACTCCATCTGAATTATGTTATCCTAATGGGGAACGAATGTAGTGAACGAAAAATTAAGGCGAGGCATGTGCAACATTTGTATTTCGTATGGGCTTGTTTAGGAGAGTGAAATAGAAAAAGTCAGACCACAACTTTAAACCATGTCCAGGTTTGTTGAGCCTAGTATCGTACAAAATATAGAGTGTATCATCAATTGGTACTATCTATAGGGGAGAAAGATGAGGCATTATGCAGTAATATCTTCTTTTTTTTTATTTATTTTTTTTAGATTATTTATTGGACAGATTTCGACAATGTAGTCGGTTTTAAAGTGTGACCACCACTATATCATAACAATGTTCTACATTTCGTTTTCACAATCCGTGGATTGGTTAGGAAATAGGAATATGAGATGTATATTATATAATAGATGATACATATGAGTCAAAAACAGGTTGTTGCCAAATTGTATGAGAAGGTCAAGTGGTTTAAGCATCAATCTTCATCAAAGAATATACGCAACACACCTTGTCCACAGATACTATTGCCTGTAAGTAGCATATTCTATATTGTTATATTATTTATGTGATTTCATTACATTCAATACAGTTCATTGGATATTATCTTGGGATGATAGGTAGGGCCTTAAGGCGTTTTTTAAACGAGGTCTTGGATTGGCACTTTTTAAGTTCTTCAGTTTGCAAGTTCCATAAATACTTCCCTCTGTAGCTTGGGGATTTTTTATAGAATTCAGTCTTTGGTCTGTGCAATTTAAAAAGCAATTTCTCCTTTGAGCGTAGCTCTCTGGAGTTATCCCCATTATCGTTACTGTCATTACTATTATCATTCATGGCCCTCACAGTATCCTCTAGTAAACGAGTATCAGAAGCCTCAATTGGCCCCACCTCCATCACATAGATTTTCCTCATATAAGACAAAGTGAGTTCTGCTCTTCTCCTTTCCAACATAGGAGTCTTAGTTCTCTCGTGAAGCCCCTCGACAGTATGCACCACAGACAGATCCCCCACCACGATTCTGAGTGCTCGGTTCTGGAGCCTCTGCAACTTTGCCAACATGGCTTTGTTAGCCCCTTCAATTATAATACATGCGTAATCAAAAATAGGCAGTATAGCAGTCTTATATACCTTATTCGCAATTTGCTCAGTCATGAAATGTCTATTTCTGCTTAAAAGAAACAATTTGTGTGAAACTTTTTTCAGTATTTGTTTGCATTGTTTCTCTAAATTAAGACATGAGTCTAATTGGACACCTAAATCTTTCTTGTCAGTGAAATTTGGGAAGAGCTACTGTTGGTTCATTGGCCGCACGATGACTTGGGATGGGGAGGATTAGTGTGTGTAGGTGGTGGGGGGGGGGGGGTAATAGGCAAGATAGACTCATAGCTACTCAGTCTCTTTGAAATATCAAGGCATTAAAAGTGTTTCGGTGAACAAAGTTTCGATTGGTGTTGGTTTTCGTCAAATCAGGGATTGATACCACCAGAGAATATGTTTCTCATCGGATCAAAGTTGTGGTAACAAAGTTTGTTCTGAATCTGTCACCAGATACTGCTTGTTAACACTGATACTTGAGAAAGCTCTTGTACAGATCTGCAGTCTTGCTTCTTTACATGTCTACAGAAACATGATACGACCAGCTGCCTAAGGGAGGATTCTGTTTTACCACAAGCCATTGTTTCCTACTGTGCTAGCCTCCTTGGTGTATCATGCCGTACATATTCCCGACTTTTCTTGGCAGACTTGATTGTAAGTCTGTCGTGAATGTAGGTGGTTAGGTCCCCTGACGATCTGTAATACGAGTCACATAGTACTTCCATTATTTTCTTCCTCGTCTTCTGACCGCCACCTGTTTTAACTGAGACATACATGTCAGCAGTTTATTACCAATGGTGCCCGTTCGCGACCACGTTACCACTGTGTATTAAAAAATAGAAAAAATACTAACTAACGACCAACCCAATAAACTGACCATCTCGCTATTGCGACCACCTAACATTGTAACGAATTCGCTTTCTTCATGTTGAATGATGACAAACACTGACGTAACCATATCAGTATTGTTATATATATACCTGTGGTCGTATCTCCTACGAATGCAGTCCACTCTTACCTATGTCGTTTTTATGACCGTACAACATGTATTTGGTGTACGGGGTATGTATGTGGCTACGGGGTATGCACGGCGGCGAAACTCAACAAAAAGCGAAGGTGAACGGATGCCGAACCCGTATAATACTGAACCGGCGGTGGTCGTATGTATAGTGTATAGCAAAGGAAAATACTGAGTTTAGCTACGGCTACGAGGTATGTTTACTTTTCATCATGCCATATCTTGACGTCCTCCAGGCGTTCTCATCCATCTCTAATGAACCCAGCCCAACAGGCAGTCGGACCTCACTGCCTCCCCGTCACGAGAAACAAAGGTTGTAATTGAATCAGCTCTCTGCTGTGATATTATCCCAGGCGGGGATTGCTACCATGCATTACCGTCGGCGCTTAGTACTGGACGCTTATTACCGGATGGATTATCTAGGGCCCGGTTCAGTTCATCCCACGCCGAGCTCAATTAACTACTGAATTGATGCGTCTCAATTAACAATAGACTGGACTGGCACAAGGCTATTTCACTCAGGAACTGATTCGTTTTTAGAATTGTTGGGCATTGAAGCTACATTCTATAGTTAATATTAGAGGAGGTATAACTATGCTAAATATGTAAGTGGTCTCTCTTAAGATTTGAACATCAGGCTTCATATTCTGATAAACAGTTAAATAGCTGTACGGCGTAATAATGTTAATAGTAAAGATATTTTATTTAAATGTAGTCCACATAGTATGTAACA
The DNA here is from genome assembly GCA_950022655.1 of Alentia gelatinosa. Taxonomy (NCBI): domain Eukaryota; kingdom Metazoa; phylum Annelida; class Polychaeta; order Phyllodocida; family Polynoidae; genus Alentia; species Alentia gelatinosa. The sequence goes on from OX465584.1 coordinate 35,174,704, forward strand.
TCTTAGTATAGGGAATCAATGGTTATAGGATTTGCTCAAATTCTTATGAAACAATACATAAATCAATGATATAACAATGGTATCATTGTGTTATGCATGAGATTCAATTCTAATAATAAGACTCCAATGAATTACATGTTATATAATTGAATAGTTGATTTTTACATTTCTAATCATTTGTAGAGCTGTAAGATGAAATGCATGCTTCTAAAATCTAATTCAAAAACCTTCTATGACAGCTGATGCCACGTTGAAGCTGGCTTGGTTACCGTAATTCTCTTTCACACAAGTGCTAACAGACGACATATGAGTTAATTCTAATACAAGTTTTATTTTTCTTCTTTTATCAAAGTTGACTTTGTACAAGGTCTGTAGTAGAACGACCGTCATGTCGTACCGTTGTTTTAGGTCTAGCATTCACTCTGACACAGCTTCATTGTATCTGACTTATACACGATCAGGACCCGCACGTTGTTTAATGTCTATCATTTACTCCATCTCACCCCCGATATTTTTCTCCCATAGACTTACCATTGGGAACTGGTATCCAACGCCCATTGAGTATTTAGAAAAAATACTCAATGGGGGATTATGTAGCCCATTAGTCAACGTGAAGGGTGAGATAAATTCAGAAACCTATTCGAGTTTAGGGTCAGAGCTCGACCCCATCTCGTTCCAATCACTAAGTAATTCACGTGGCTTTGCCTTGTGAATTACTACGCGATTCAAACTCAGTGGGATACGAGCCCTGAACCTAAACTTTCATAGGTTTCCTCTATAATATTCCTCTTTATTATCCATCGTATACTGAGACCCCATTGAAAATGTATCTGGACTAGGTAAACCACTACCCATTATATAAAATCTGTCAGCCTAATACTGTGGGATACGGATTCAAATCCATGGTATACGGCCTTCAAAACTAGTATGTGGGAAATAATCCTTTTGTGCGATAGAGCAAAAGATAGCCCTTATTGTTACATCCTTAGATATAGCAATTACTTGGTTTGATTCATTCGCGAAGATGGATAATGGATGCCAGAAACGATGGTTATGTGGACAGGCGGCTCTCTAAACCAGTCAAGTTGAAATCGTAATACACTCGTTAACGCTCGTGTATTAGTATATACCTATGCACAAACTCAATGTAAATACTCACCGCTGCTCGGAGTATAATAATTCGTTCCATAGTATGTGATACGCCATGTACCTTTGTACTGAATTACATATTGCGTGCTTTGACCTCATATTGCGTACTTGACCGTCATATTGCGTACCACTGCCGAATTTTCGACAGTTCTTCGAACGCGTTCTGAACGAATTTTGTCCTACACCTCGAATAAGTAATATTGTATAGGCGTCATGACTATGTTTTTACTTATTACTATGCATCAACCACTCGATGCATTCACGGTCACATGTCCCCAAAAACATTGATTATTGTCTATTAATCTAATAACTAATTGTGGGTTTTCTTCATTGTGCCCTTTATTCCCATATCCATGTTATTCTCTAAATCAGGACAACCCTTGCCGTTTCAACTGTAATTTTAAAAAGAGTCGCCACAATAAGTTCTGTCGTCGTCTGGCAGTTGAATGACTAGGGACCAAGTATGTCACGACGAACTTCTACAAATCTAATGCCAGCCTTAACTATGTCTGAACTTATTTTTACGAGAAATATTTCGTATCTATTTGATTCATGTAATGGTGGTTTTCCTGTAGGTATCTCCTTGAGGATCAGTTGAAGGGACCTTCCAGCATCGACGGCTACATCCGGGCACTACAGAAAGGCTGCAGATGTGTAGAATGTAAGCACATTATTAGCTCTTAACTTTATTTATGTCGTTTTTCTAACGCTTCCTACTTTGGTGTATAGGTAAATGCTCCCATCCACAATTTCTCACACTGTATTCTTAATTCTACTATACGACGGGTTATTCTGCCAGAATATAACACCAGAAAATGTCTTGAAATATTCATTTTCTAAAAAGGTTATTTCATACGGCACGCAAGGTGTAAGAATAGAGGGAAACTATGTTCTGGTGAGCAAAAGTTCAAAGTTACGAGGTAAGGCCCAGAAAAATTACTGCCCAAGGCCTTGGCCTTGGCCTCACCGAGTAACTTTGACTTTTGATTACCGGTACTTGGTTTCCCTATTCCTATATACCTTTAAATATCGATGAAAATGATTATTTCTTTTCCTGCAATAGCCCCAGAAAAATGGCCACCCTTATCGAGTAACTGCAATAGCTAAATTTTCGTCCCGCTGCTCTTTATGTCACATGGTCAGGCCGGGACGAAAACGTCAGCCTGGGACGAAAACGTCAGCCTCGCTACATAACTTATAATTACTGCACCCCCAGCAGCGGTATGTAACTACAGACGTTTCGGAAATGGGTATATAGTAATAGGGCCTGATGTTGTGATTTTGAGTAATGGTTATATGCTCTGTTTTCAGTGGACTGCTGGGACGGCGGCAATGATGAACCGATCATCTACCATGGTCACACACTTACCTCTAAGATCAGCTTCAGGTCTGTCATCGAAGCAGTGCGAGAACACGCCTTCACAACATCCGAGTAAGTACAGCACACCTGTAAGTAAATGAAACGGGTTGGTAATATCAATGAATTTATATGATGATATGATGCATAGGTTCCTCAAGGAGATGACATAAATGGATTTTAAGATATTTTCCCCACCATTTGTGAGAGAAAACGATCTAATTGAAAGTCCAGTAGTTTAGCATCTGTGTAAATTCTTTAGTATAGAAGCAGCAGGGATTCTATTTCTAAGAAATAAGACACAGTAGCCATGGTCACTAGATGGTGTTTCCTGTAAAATCTTGACTATTACGGTGTTCTGTCTCTGTAGCTTTAGTTTTTTTCTATTCAGGAAAAGAAGACATACTTAGTTCGCTTCCAGTAGGCGTTTTTAAATGTAGTCCCATGAACAAGTAACATATCAAGTAGCCTTCGGGACACTGTCCTTCCACCCTGTTAAGGCCTCATGTAGCCCCTTAACCCCCTTACGATTTTCCGGATTATTTTCTGCATTTTTTTTCTGTCCCATGCCTGATCCTATGTGTTAATATTTTTGCAATTGATATAGCAAAACCTGCCGTGTTTTACCTATGCATAGTTAAATAACAATACTGTCATTGGTATGCATTTTGGATCAGGAGAAAATTGTCCAGATAAACTCGTTATTGGCAGAACATCATTCTATTTCTAATGTCAACTTTTGGAGAATAAAGCATGCCAGAATTAATTATGCAAGATAATGAAATATATCTTCATCATTCGTATATACCAGTTCATGATTATCCAATCTTAAATTCATTGTGCAAATAATTCACTGAAAATATTTAACTCTCGAAGCCGCCCCTGGGACCGGCCTCTTGCCCCAATGACCTCGTTGTTTAAGCCCTCATTACACTCCAATCGCATTCATTAACGAAAATGACTAACTGGGCTGTTCCTTGTGTGACAGATACCCGCTCATTTTGTCGCTGGAGAATCACTGCAGTTTAAAGCAGCAGCAGGCAATGGGGCGCTGTCTGAAGGAGGTGCTCGGAGACCTGCTGTTCACCGACAACATCGACACCAACAGGAACTACCTACCCAGCCCAGAACAGCTCAAAGGCAAAATACTCATTAAGGTTAGGTCGCTTTTGGTTTAATAATTACGACAGACTTTAGTGTGAGAAATATACCCGCCTTATGATATTGGATGGCCATTAGGGAGTAGATTTAACGCAATCTTCCTCTGAGAGAAGCGGTCAAAAGGGATAACTCCTTTGTCTACAAGGAGATCTGAAAATGTGTGCAGGATGTGAGTCGTTTAACATGCACTATAGAAGATATTATATCATCACTGCGACTCTAAACTAGTCGAGCTTGTGGGAAAATATTTACTTGGAACCATTGTTCGGACAGGTGTACCCAGAGATGGCAGATTTCCTATTTCCAAGAAAATGCTTATTTTCATTTTCAGTTTAAAAGTATTTTTTTCCTGTGTGAAACAAAGAGGATATATTGGGCCAAATTTATACCAATAAACAGTGTTTCAAACCTACCCACACACAACATATCCATTCCATGGTCAATAACGATGTGTTTTCTCAGTCTCTTTGCGGCAGTCAAGTCCTTATTATTTATCGTTAAGAACTTAACCTGCTATAGTATCTGTTAATTCTTTCCCAGAACAAAAAGCTGCCACTGGACGCTGATAACGAGGATGGATATGTAACGGAAGAGGATGAAGGAGAGGCGGAGAAGCAGAGAAAAAACAACAAACGGGTGTGTAGCAAATTCTAGTTTAGACTGATGAGACAAAACAGAGATCTTCCCCAGCAGTGATTCTGCTTTGAATATTGGAATGTTCTATTCTCAACCTCCTTAACGTGCTTCATGCAATGACATCACAGCTGTCATGGACTCATATTTCTTTTGTTTTTTTGCGTCGGCCGCAGTGGAGGTGTTTCTGACTCGTTCTCTAATGTCTATTCATATGAAAACAGATTAATGGCAAGGGTTCGCCCAGAGGGCTCATCGGGCATTGAAAATAGCATCAGTAGAGTTCAAACATGAATTTGTTTGAACCTTAGCAGTCAAGGTGCTTAAATCCAAACCTTGTCAAAGCAATACTGGTTGGATATCATCATGAAATTCAATTAGAACCCTACCTACAGAGTCATTTTAAGATTCTACTTGTATTTCCATTACTTTTGCTGGCGTAGGCGTAGTTAACATCCTATTATCAACTTGATTTTTACCTACTGTGGCATGCCCTGAGGCATTTCAAAGTGAGACCATAATTCTTTTAGACATTGTTGTCAGAGGTCCGAAGTGGACTCATAATTATTCAAATTCTAGAAGTAATTGCTGGACAAACTCTATACTAGAAACAACTTACCCCCTAATCAAATATACTATCCTATGCAGTTGAACAAGGATTCTAATTAGTAGAAGCTCAAATCCTCCATTTTAGTTTCCTTTATAGGGATCCACTTGTATTCAGGAAAGTATTCCGTCGTTATGTTGCCATCACATGGCCCTGCTTTGAATATTCTTGATTATTGTTCCGGGATGGTTACGCCTACTCCCAGCCCTTGAATCCATTTCACATGAGAAGTTCTAACACACGGACACATGTTGTCTGTCCCGATTGAATATCCTCATCGTAAATCAGATATTGTGATTTGAAAGTTTTTGAGTTGTGTACAACTGCATATTACAAAGGAAGTAATTCAATTGGAGTTTATAATAGGATGCAATATTTGCCATTTGAGTCTTTTTTATTTAATTTCACTGTATCCCTCGTAATGTTTCAGTTGTCTAGACATTTCAAAATGCTAATGGTATTATGGATGTTGATAACAGCAATAGTGTTCTACAGAGTTATATTACCATGCCATATACAAATCATTATACTCATATATCTATGGCTAACACAGCAAACGATAGCACATTATAATAATGCAAATGATTTCATGTTCCAGGAGGGTTCGATGAAAAAGCACAAACTTGCCAAAGAACTTTCAGATCTAGTCACATACTGCAAATCCGTGAGGTTTGAAGACTTCCAGGTATCAAATCAGAAACGTAAGTACCATTTTTGTCTTCTTTTTTTTCATCAAGTTGTTAATCTTCTCTCTAAGTCGGCAAATACAATACTGCCAATGGGCATTAACATTCAAGCGTCGTACCAGTGAGGCCGGGCCTTAGAGGTCTAGCCCTCGGAAGTGTGCAACGAGCAAAGTATAACAAGTGGAAATTCCACCTTACATTTCCTAAATCCAATCTCAGAGGATCAAAAATCTACGTCGCTAAATATAAGTGTTCAGAATATAACATTGCTGAGGTATGCGTTACCAAAAGCGTTCCGCAGCAAAGGTAGTTGAAAGATGGTGATCAATCCTTTTTACCCTCGCAAAGTCAGGGGGCAGTTAGTGCATCATAAAAGGGAACTCTGCCCTCTGTGGAGGCCATCAAAGAGACCGCATTGCCTGTGCTTGTTGTCTGCATAATATATATGAAAGTAGCGAACAAAGGAGGTATCTTTATAACGCTTCGATTGGGTACAGACGCTGCGTGCATACTATATATCATAATGAATAGAAAGAGCAACATGTACGAAATGCAGCCTGAACATAATGTTATTCTAGGTATAGAGATCGTATTCCATCGTCTTCAAAGGTAGACGTCCTTCTCATTCTAACTTCTGAGATACTATTGATATGCAAGATGTGCTAGTAGAACTCTTTAGAAGACGCCATCTAAGTACATGTGGTATGCTTGGGTCTCGTCTTAAAGATTCTTCAAGTGAAGATTGCCTAGTTAGACTACTGCTTTAAAATATTCCAGGATTTCCCAAAGTAACGAGACTTATGTTTGTAGTGAGGGACTATTCAACATATATGCACTCTTTTACCGTGGCCAACTCTTGTAATGTGCATGTCTTATAAAAAATATGTCTTTTTATGTACTTTTACAGAGAAGTATTACGAGATGTGTTCATTCAGTGAATCGTCGGCTTTAAAGTTGGCAAACGCATGCCCGGAGGAGTTTGTTAGTCACAACAAGCGTTTCCTATCGCGGGTATACCCTAATGGCATGCGCGTAGACTCCAGCAACTACAACCCTCAAGACCTATGGAACTGTGGCTGTCAATTGGGTAAGGATCTCTTCAAAACACTCTTACGGATTACACGTAATTGTATATTCCAATGGGTATTCTTTAGCTTTGGCCTATGAATGACAGATCTATCAACTGCTATGGAGTTGTAAGAAAGTAAAGTGAACTACAAAGCACTGGATTACACTACGTTTTATTATTCATCGAGTGGTGCATCAAGCAAGTGCTCCAGCAACCAGGTGCAAGCCCCGGCCAGCACCTGTACGGGGGTTGCTGTCAGACCTTATGGGCTGCCGGCGATGACCTGCCCGGTGGAAGACCAAGACCACTACCCCCACCAGTGTCTTCCACTTACCTGGGGCTGAAACAGTGCGCCGGTCATGGCCTGGAGAGTGCCGGCCGGTTGCAATGTCCACAGACCCCAATACTCCACTCAGCCAGTCTCGCGGTCAGCGTTAGAATTACAAATGCCTGTCCACACAGAATTATGTAGTGCAAAGCCCGCCGGCAAACGTTGATTCATTAACGTTTGCCAGCCGGAATACACTGCCTGCTCACCCGGGTTCTCTTCCCTCTATCGACTGCTCCCTGCTTTAAAGGCCTATTGAAAGTCTCTTCAATACTTATCTGGTGAAATACTCGCTTTAACAACTTAACGTAGACAGCAATGGCAGTATAGTTCAGGTACTCTGTAGAACAGAATTTGAGGCAGACATTACACTAAATGCATCCTTTTTAGTAGAGACAATAAGTTGAACTCTTTACTATTTGCTTCAGTGTTACTTTCAAATTTCGATTTTGATTTTTCCAAAGTTTATAATTGGTCTATATGCTCTTGGTTCCAATGGCTGCATTGATTTCTTAGGCACTTAACCACTCAGATGGACTTCTGTAGCAAAGTTCAGATTAATGCCTTTGGTATGAGAGATATGCCGACCGACAGTAACACAACAAATGGTTTTATCCCACAGTGGCGCTGAACTACCAGACGTCAGGGATGATGATGGACCTCAATGATGGGCGCTACCTGCAAAATGGCGGTTGCGGCTACGTGCTCAAACCTGCCATCATGCGAGAGGAGATCGCCTACTTCTCTGCCAACACTCGTGATGTCATACCCGGTGTCTCCCCGCAGATTTTCCACATCAAGGTTTGTAACCCGTATTAGGGCACAGTGATGTTTCTGACCTGACGCTGAAAGATATATGCATTGAGAGAACAATGATATTAAATGTACTTCACAAAAAAGTCAGTTGACTTCACTTGTTGACCGTTCACTGCAGCTACAGACTTGTCTACCTTTTCCACAGGCTGGTTTCACACCATATCTGCTTGCTTATTCGATGCCTGCAGCCAAACGAACAGCCATTTAAAATTAGATACCTGAGTGTATAAGAGTAATTAATCTATGATATCTGTTTAGATTATCTCCAGAGAATTTACAGTGATTTAATATTGTATGGTATCCCAGCTTCAGTGGTGGGTGACACATAAAAATTGCACCGGTTATACTTCAGATATCCTTTAAATAAAACAGGAATACCACAGACATGTGCGCAATGACATATTGGCGGACCAGACCATCATATGCCCATCTTTATATGTGGATAGACCGAGACAACTATCAATTCTAAAGTTTAAACAAACCAGACTCATTAATACATTGATATAGTTTCTTCCAGGTTTCATGGTTTCATATCTTTAACAAATCAACAGTCTTGCAATCCCATCCAATATTCAAATTCTAGCTGTGATTGCAGTATATCACTATAGGTGTGATGCCAGACTCAGCCGTGTTTGTCCGAGCCACATCATAATGCTGCGTTTACGCTATGGCAACATTTTGAGGCACCATCAACCAAACGGGACGGACTCAGGATTGATTTATAAATAATAGAAATAAAGATGTTAATTATGATGTATCATATCACATGCTGAACCTTTGAATTTTGAGTTCAGTGGACAAGGCATCTATACATTAGAAGTACACACAGACATAAGTAACCATTCCCAAGTGTGTAGTTGTTGGTCGCAACCCACAGGAGCTGAAAACAAGGTATGACAGCATGCTTACTTAGCTCGGCAAGCTGAAGAAGGCAATGACAAAGTATGGGCAAGGTGCCGAGTCCTTCATGCCGAGTGAGCAGTGGATTTGGCAGTTCCTGGTTAACCACATCACACAGGTGAAAAGGCGGGCTGTTGCATCCTTCATTGCCTGAGTACAACCTCCGTCTGCTCCGACCGATCTTCCTGCTCCACATCCTTCTTCCGGTGACCGACAAATGAATTGTCTCAGAGTGACTGTTGCCTTATTTACTACACCATTTACTCCTGGTTCTGGTCGTAGTTCTACCCTTTGTTGGGGAGAAGGCATGGGGATGGCAGCTCTAACCGGCCTTGTTGAAAGAGTTCATTCAGAGTCATTGAAGATTTAGGCATCTGACATGTGGCCAACCCCCCAAGTTCAAGCCATATGAAGTGACACTGCCCATCCACCAAGGCTAGGAGAGGGATGCTGAAGAACTCCTTGTAGTTGTGGTACATTGAACCAGTGTTGGCTAGCTTGCTGATGGCAACAGGCTTGCCATCCAGAGCTCCAACCACATCAGACACGGTCCACCGCTCCTCAAACTCCTGGGTAAGGTCTCTCCACTAATCAGGCATCACAGCAACAGTGAAGACTTTTTTTGTAAGCCTCCACAATGGCCCTCCACACTTCAGGAAGCATAGGGCTTATTGCTACTATACTGCATCGGAGATGCAGGAGAGTATTGAGTTGCTGTCCTCTGTGGCCAAATGTAGCAGACAGCTTCAGTCTGGGTGGCAGAGCAGAATGGAACTTTGTATCCCTTCTTTCAATGGCTGGTTTGATTGTCTTGAATGTCTTGAGTACCTCATCCTCAGCTAGTTTTAGAAGCAAGTGACACGCAGCTCTCTGGTGAGTATGGTGGAGGAGTGACTAGGCTGGCATCCTATGCATTCACACAACAATTGGCACACCCACATTGACCTGGTCTTCCTCTTCCGCCTTCCCCGACTGCTTTCAGATTGCTGCACCAAGGCCAATGCAAAAAAAACATATAGAATCATGATGGTTCGTCATTAATTGATTTTATTGTAAAACATTTCCTGTTATAACAATCCTGTCCTTTATAGATCATCAGTGGTCAGCAGTTGCCGAAGCCCAAAGGATCCGGTGCCAAGGGTAACACCATAGATCCCTACGTCACGGTAGAGATCTTCGGTATCCCAGCAGATTGTGCGGAGGAGCGGACGAAGACTGTAATGCATACAGGTACGTCTTTAATTGTCATTGCCAGAATGAGCAAGTGCATTGACTGGTGAATGACCAGTGCTTTGTTTGATCCAGAATTAACCAACTCCGATTCTAGTGTGCTCAGCGCATTGTATCTAAAGAGATTACCTGATAACATCAGAGGTGTCTTACCAGCTGTATTGTATAAGGGTTCAAGCTTGATCTATTTCAATATATAACCCGTGTCTATTAGGTGTCAGTGGAGTTTGCTCCTCCACTGAGCTGATCCTTCATGCAATAGCCACGCTTCATAAGAAGGACCTGCTCATTGGGGACTTATATAGAACTGCATCGGTAATCGTATAAATAGACTATACTCCACGAGTTTGGCTGGGCCGCAATCGTCATCGAGGCAAAGCCGAGTGACAATTATGGCACAGCCAAACGAGTGGGGTATTGTCTATTTATACGATTCGAGTGCGGTTCTGGATTTATCTCACCCGTTTCTATGGCATTGAATAGCATCACAACTTCAGAATAATCAGAATATACTTAGCAAATTCACTATGCCACGGCCGTGGCGTAGTATTGTCACTTTACCAGGGTGATTGTTGAGTATATTTTTCTAATGTCATTCCTATGGCTAAACTTGTACCAGGGGTGAGATAATTCATCAGCGCAATGCATTGTCAAATATCAGCACAAGCTATACGTGAATGATTATTATACGCGTTCAACGACGTCTAGGTTAATTAACATAAAGTAGCATTGATTGTATCCGTCAGGCAAATGAAAGAGACCTTATTCTTTCGACGACACACTCATGACCATATAATCCTTAGATTATACATTTGTATTACAGGACATAATCCCCTATTCGACGAAAGCTTCGAGTTCCAGATTAACCTTCCGGAGCTTGCCTTGATCCGGTTCGCAGTTCTAGATGATGACTTCATTGGGGATGAGTTCATCGGACAGTACACAATTCCATTTGAGTGTATGCAGACAGGTGCGATATTTCCTCCTAAAGAGTTTCACTAATGTATTATGTTCTGATCAACTATATTTCGACGAGACCTTATTTAACCATACACATCTATATGTATTATCTCTCAATCCAAATGCATTCAATTAAAATGAAATAATGTTAAATCACAGATCGTTGTCTATATGATGTACACAACCCTTGAGCCCCACTCACCACCACCCCCCCCCCCCCCCCCCACCCCCACCCACCCCTACACACACCCAGACGGACGCGTGTATGATCTTCACTTTGTGATGAGTAACGGTAACTTAATGAGGACCAACATAACTCCACTCTGCACTGTAATAACTTCATTACTCTACCATAATAAACCTGGTTTTACTGCTCCTTAGGCTACCGACACGTGCGTTTAAAATCGAACACTGGTGATGAGATACCCAACTGCACGCTCTTCGTCCACATTGCCATCACCAACAAGCGAGGTGGCGGGGTGAGTACGACACGACTGATTCGTTACTGTTTGCACGCCTGTGTTAGCATGTCACTTACTCAAAAATTGTATCAGTTCTCAGTGTTTTTCTTCTGTGTTTTTATTTTGTTTTGTACATATTTATGGTGGTCTGCAAGTATTGTTTTCTGCAATATAAGCTAATGAGGAGATGGAGCTGATCTTACAATGTATAAAAGTATACATGTACATGTATATACATGTGTAGATAAATCTTTGCTTGAGACTAGAGAAGTGCATGCTACACTTTTAAAATCAATTGAAAAATAGTGATTGTTTTGTTAAAATAGCCCTTCGTTGTAGCTGTCGGCCCCTAACATTACAAAAGCTTGAATGATGGAGCTACTGTCTTTAGATTTTACAATGATGTAGACCATGTATTCGCAAGTCATCAGAAACGTAGTTCTGAATTCAATCCAAGTGCGAAATTATTTCATAAGAAAATAAGTATAATTACAGCATGGGTAGATGCCTTCCTCAATGAGCTTCTAAATTCAGCTGGATTGATTGCAATATTGCAGATGAAATTGTTACCTAGAGTGAAGGAATTCTACGTGAGTATATTATGTTGACCGCCTGACAATCATCTGATTCGAAGGCTGGGTCTCCCTGCCTTCCCTTCATCATCTAAGCAAAGCATTCACTCCCCAGCGGCCGATCCTTAAAGGCTTGTGATGCAGTTCCCGGCATAATTTTTTTAATCTCGCCACATCAACCCTGCTTCCCTCGACTGAAGCAAGGGGTATATATACTGGGTCGCTTGTGATTCAACTATAGCCATTGTATCGTCGTTTTCTTGTCCAGGCCAAATTTGGCGTTTCAATTGGACTCTGCAATAACATCTATCATGCAGGCAGGTTTGAAAACTAACTGGTGTAGGCCACTAACCATCAATACTAACCACTCTCGTTGGCCAAACACAAAATGTTAACCCTTTTCATTTTTGTCGTTTTGTAACCAGATGTTTATCAATTCTTTCAACCAAACTCGTTAAATTGGATTTCCTAATGACCGCGTTGTCGTTTAGAATTGAGGGTCATCCAAGAGGTAATTAACTGTTGTCAGTTTGACATTGAGAGTAGATGTTGTTTGTCCTATCATTCACTTATTGGTGCACACAGACAGGTTATGTGCCTCTCATGTCACACTGTCACTGCTTGATTGCTGCAGTATAAACTCTGGTCCGGAACACTTGTTTATAATTAGATTGTGTGCCTTTCATGTGGTTAACCTAGTAAGTTAAGCGTAAGGAATTAGAATTTACCCAAGATGTACCGCTCAATTAGAATATTAGTAACATTCTCGCAACAGGCTATTAGACTGGCATCGTAGAATAATTATTAATGAAACCTCCCCCACCCTCATTTACCCAGTTTAATTTTTGTTAGTCTTCCTGCATCATGGATACGGAGTTTCGATTGTCAAAGGATTTGCGGATGGTATTTCTTTCGGCAGTATAATTCTTAAGTTTTGATAGTCGGGGCGTGACATTCAAGAGATGCAAGTTTAGTGCAATTTTAAAGATGGGACTTTTCCTGTATTTTAATGTTTCAAGTAAAAACCGAGTAATAATAAATGTAGAATTTACATGACTACAAATTAGTCCTCATCTGAATAATTTAAGTTTCGTTTTTTGCACTTACTGGTTGATACCCAGGTTGTACATATGGATGTCTCTAAACCAACCACGGCCCAACTGCTCTTGACAGTTGTTAGCGCCGGTGTTTTCGCTAGGTGGCGCCTTAAATGCGACAACTTGACACCAGGCGGCACTAGGGAAAAGGTCGATCTTGTGCTCTTGTGATCAATAATTCATTATCCATGGTACGCTGTCTATTATTAGATTGAGTCTGTCGCAAGAAATACAAGGTACATAATATTACATAGGTTTGTTCCCAACTCGGTGAATCATGTATGTAGATAGTCCTTATAGGGTTTGGTTTCACGAGGTGCTCTAGGTTTGGGTGAGGAGCTTATTATGATAGTCAAGGTATTTTAAGTACCACAGCTTTATCAAATATGCTCCTTTCATTGCCTTTATCCCGGCATCATTTGAGTTTTTAAGGGAATAGTGGGATCGTGGCTTTTATCAACCTGTTATTTGTCGATGTAGGGTTTTATAAATGTAAAGTTTCCTTCTCATGAAAACAAGGAACTATAGGCTAATGTATATGACTGACTATGAAATTATATGAAAATTAAGAATTAAAAAGAACAGAAAGATAATTGAGAAGAATATATTCCAAAATAATTATAAAATCGGATTTTTGTCAACTCTTTCCTCTCCTAGCAGAATTCTCATTCCAACGTGAATGAAAGACTTTCCTAAAATAACCATTCACTCTCCTCTTCCACTTTCCTATGGGGAAGAGGGTGACCAACGGCCTTTTACGGGAGAAAGTCTTTTACTCTCAAAGACTTCTATATGTATTCAGAGATTAGATTTAGGATTTAGCCACGGTGTGTTGTACATTTTGTAAAATCCTCGGTAGTGATGTATGTAAAGGCCCAAAGAATTGCAAGACGACTTTGACTAATTCGTATAAAAGGCTGACCAAAGCTTATGACTCTTATCACAGAAAGCATACCGGCGTGGTCTGTCTGTCAAGAAGAGTAAGAAGAATAGGGAGTATACGAGTATGAAGAACATCGGTATCAAGTGCGTGGATGAAACGTTTAAGGTGAGTTAATGCAGAAATGTGTTAATTGTTATGTAAAGCAATTCAAGGTTTAGTGCTCAATACAAGAGTGCAAAATCAAGTGTTGGTTGTATCATTTTGTACAAATCACTTAAAACCGTCATTTCCATATACTACTCTCAGTGTATACCTGGAGTTTACTTATTTTCCATATACTACTAAGTTATCGATTATCTAAAAGTTAGCGTCATACATTGCTATTGGTCTCATTTGAATAGATAACGTAGATACCCATTGATAGTTACATAGGAATTATTGATAAAATGATTTTGGTATTTAAGACGTGGTAATAAACACCTCTGTGATAAGCCGATACTACCTTGTTTTATCAGCATCAACAACAACAAAATAAAATTAATCAAATGATTTTAGAATGATAACAGACTTTAGTAACTAAGTTGTCTGGTTTTGTTGAATGCGGAGTCAATAACAGGAAACGTGCATTATGTAGACAGACCAGTGGTTTGCTTTGTTACCTCAGGTGTCTATACAACCACTACGAGACGCCACGGACCTACGTGACAACGTCCAGGTGGCGCTAGCTGTCTTCAAGGAGAACTGTGGTCTCGCTCCCATCTCCAACATTAAACAGTGTATACGCATGCTCAGTTCGCGCTTGGCGAGTTCAGGCGAGAACGTATCTCTCCACCTCGTCATGAAAGGAGAGGTATTCCCATATACACTTTTGTGTACTTCGAAACTTGGTCTTTATAGATAGCTGCTTTATAATCTAATAAGTCTTACGTGAGTACCTCGTATGCAAAATATCTTCCAAATGTTCGAGAAAGGAACAAATACAATGATCTATATTTTAAAGTCACTCTTCTTCCGCTTTAACAAAATACTTGAGTGTCGATGAAATTGGATAGCTACAGTGCAGTTTCGTAATTGTAAATGATTGTTTTAAAATTCTTGTAACATGACATTCCTGTTTTCTTTTCATCCTTAAGTATCCTTACTTGGAGGCGCAGGGAAATATTCCAGACTTGCTGAAGAAAGCACTTGTGTCCTTTGAAAATGTAAGTGGTCCATCTCATCTATATGATATTGTCATTTTATAGTATATACTATTGAAGTGAAAACAAAGATAACGAATTGATA
Organism: Alentia gelatinosa; assembly: GCA_950022655.1. NCBI lineage: Eukaryota > Metazoa > Annelida > Polychaeta > Phyllodocida > Polynoidae > Alentia > Alentia gelatinosa. The sequence continues at coordinate 35,189,897 of OX465584.1, forward strand.
AACAATATAGTGTTATTTACACCCGCCACCCCCCCCCCCCCCCCACCATATCTATGTGGTGTGAGAACTAAAAGAACTCTCACCTCGGTAAATGTGTAGGGTGAGATTTCTACCTGAATTCATCTCATATATTCGATCATCATCAAGCCCAGAGTAAGTCTACTAGAACATATTAGATGTTAAACTACCCAAACTAACTAACAAACCCGCAACCCGAATATTCCGGGTCTCATTGGAGGAGGGTTAAGCCCTACCGTGGAGCGGACTGACTGGAGATTTATAGAAGAATCTCAGGGGGCGACTCATATGTCACTTCTTGGTACTAGGGTGCCACCTGGTGGACCCTCGAGTATCCGAGAATGTTACTTCCGGGAGCACGGTGTGTTTATCTAGAATTGATTCTCAGTTGAAATATAATGTAAAAGGATCTTAAGATAAAAATGAAAAATGTACTTTTAAGTTGCAATAGGTTCTATCGTGAAGGTATTAATTTAAACTTCCACTTTGTGTTATGAGTGTGGATTCCAACACCTTGTATTTCCATGTATTTATCTGTGTTAAAGAGAGAATTCTACGTTTTAGAGAAGTCTATACCAAGTGCAGAAATTAACAGATGTAACGTGTTTATCTGCAGGTAGTATGTGAGTGCAAGAATTTGATTCTCCACGCGGATAGTGTTCATGACAGGGTGAGTACCTGGGTTTATAATTGTGCAGTTAGTAGAGAACGAAAGCTGTCTCAGCAGCAGTATGTATGTAAATTCCTTAACGGTCAGTGATGCCAAGAAATATTCCAGTACATGTATTTGTTTTCAGTCATTAGAAGACGGCTGCCAGATTTAGAACAGCATTGTCAACTGATAATTATGCGATTCATGGCAAAGGTTGTTTTTTATTCATATACAAGAAAACATTGTGAAAGAAAGTATATTCCGATCCAAAAGTTTCCCTTTTTTCGAAAAATCTTGCCAATTGTATTTTATCTACAAGTTTCTTCAAAACACAGGCGTCATGCACGAGGCAAGAGTTCAAAGATTTATTAGACCAGAAATCGAAAATCATATGAAAAGAAGAGCAGATATCCAATCAGTTAACTACAGTAATTGCCATCAACTCAAATGTGTTTGTGTTTTAGTTGGTACACGCCTCGCAAGCTGGAATGGAATGGCATGAAGAGCTAAACAACCTGGCCCAACAGTGTGGCCTGAAGGGCAAGAAACTTAACAAGGTTAGCAAGTATTTATAGTTGACCGGTGTCAAAAATCTTTAGAAACAACTTGGGCTGAAGTTCCATACATATATTTGATATGTAAATTTCGCTAAATGCACTCGTTTGGTCTTCTGTTTATCATGTGGCTATAAAACACTTAGAATGAGAATATTTTAGACTAATGTTAAGAGTAAAACTACTGAACATTATTTAATACTTTCGCATAACTATGTCCTTCCAGGCAACAGAAAACTTCGCTTGGAATGTGCGAGTGCTGAAGGGACAAGCCGACCTTCTTAAACAGGCCAAACATGAGTGTACAGAGTACATGAAACAGGCAAGTAATATGTGCTTCACACAATACTCCACTCTACACAGGACTTTGGAGTTTCCTTATATTTAATTTCTCTGAAATACGGAAGCGGAAATATCAACCAATGTATTGCTCGTCGTATTTTCATCACTTTCCGATAGTATCCCCGGAAACCCGAAAATTGACTCTTGGTAGGGAAAAAAGTTTATGAAATAACCAATCCAGACATTCTGTGATCTGTGTATATTGAAGATATAAAATTAACCAATTGTTTTGAATATACAGCACCATCACTTTAGCTACAGTACTTGGTTTAAAAAAATTTAAAGCAGGATGTTTCGAAAGTCTAGTCCTAGAATTTAAAAAAGTAAGTGGATACAAAGGACGACTGTAAGGCTGTTTGATAATGTGTAAAAACAAAGTAATGACACTAATACTCACATACTTATTGAGATGTCTCTGATGAATTCATATAGACCTTCCAGACCGACCGAATATAATTTGAAATATATATGTAGAAATAACTGAAATTTCCACCTCTGCCATCAGTTTTCCAATTTTATAGAAACCGTTAAACTGCAATAATTGTGGGATATGGTGAAAGGGTCTATTACCATACAACGATGGGAACCAGCTAACCCAGGATCTTGTTACAAACACATTGAATTATTCGATACCCTAATAAGATCTATAACACATTCTGAACATATATGTGTGTATTAGCGTCATCACTATGTTTTTTATATTATCATATACCTTATAATGTTTGCAAATAGCCCAAACTGACTGCAAGTCGACTCTGATGTCACCATCACTTTCTGCCAGCGGAGTGTGTACCTCACAGGAATAACCTGTCCAACGCAGTGGATGTGCCCACTGCGTATGCATGAATACATTATCTCGCCACATGAATTATCAACTGATAATTATGCGATTCACTATTCTTATTTTTTCATGAGAATTACTTTGGAGGTTCTTTACACTCCCTCATACATTAAATAATATGGTAAATTGATGTCCAAACGGACCATAGGCATAGCATTGCGTAGTTGCTTCTCCAAGATGGCCGTTCCCCTGCCTAAAACTTGGTTCGTAGCACCACCTACTTCCAGGCTGACTCGACGAATGTCGTAGTGGGGGGTTAAAGAACACAATATGTATGAGGGTACAAAGGTAGACGGCATTCTGCATAGTCTGTACACAATTAGTTCACCCCCAGCAGCGGTGTGTAGTTACACTGAGTTCGTGCATAGGTATATTATAACAAGTTTTTCTCGTTTTATTTCTCAGGGAAAATGACATCTTTTTAAGGAAATGGGGATTCATCACAGAATTTCGACAGCCTCAGTTTGTGGCAACCCTGTTTAATGAGCATGCTCTGTGAATTTATTATCCGAAAGAAATGGGTTATGTTTTTGACATCCGTTTTATATATCATTCTTCTCGTCACTCCAAATTTAACTTTGTCATGATGTCTATTTTTAGCATAAGCTGTTCATCATTTTTAATGTGGGTGTTTCTTTTCCAGGTTCAGGAAGCAGCCGTATCTACCAATCTTGTGAAGGACCTTAAGATCATTAGCGATACACAGTCTTCATCTTCGACCTAAACCTGTGTCACTTAATGTGTACTACATTATAGAAACCAAATTGTAACCAGAATAGGGAAGTAATGCAAACAATGATTTTTGCTACATTATCAAAGATGATACATAAGGCTATATATATATATATATATATGTACATCGAACATGCTGCAACATCATGTGGACTGTCTAATGTGGTGTGACAGATGCTGCAACATCCTTCACAAAATACTGTGACACATGTTGTAATATTGGAGCAGTCTATATAATGTGATATAACATGGTGTAGCATTATCTGGAGTGTTGGACGGCACCTTATGCATCATTCTGCATTGGGTTATATGATACAGGATGTTTTATGACACATGAGATGACTTAGGAGAGAACAATGCACCACGTTACTGGTGATCTCATGTGTTTTATGATGCAGCCTGGCAAGAAGAGTGACGGTCGTGGAGTGGTCAAGCAGACGAGTTTTATCACAGGGAATGAGAATCAAGCCTAGAATTAGCTCAGAATCTGCAGTCAACAACCTCAGCTGGGACCCTACTGGTATGATTGTTTTCGTTATAGAAGATGTCTGACAAACTGACCTAACACTCAAAGTTACAGGCTATGTCCGACAGACGGTTTCATTACAGTGATTCAGGAGAGTTGCATTTGTTGTTTGTTCCTATATATTTGCATCATAACTCTAGTGTTGTCCCTGTCTATATTTCATGATCTTTGGTGGATATAACTATAGAAGTCATCTGCATTACGATGTCAGTATGGATCTATTCATCTTGATTTAAGATACTCTAAGTATGTAAAATAGGTAGAGGAATGCCTAGTCCTTGTGATTGTCTTCGATGGAGCTGTTTCCTAATTTTCTTCCGAATTACTTCTCATTTACCCTAACAATCACGTGTCCACCGATGCTATAATCTAACATTTAAAAACATGGTGTTAAGTAATGGTCGGATTGAGATATTCTAACGTCCATCCATCTCTCCATCCAATGTGGAAATCAAGCAGCAATGATGAACTGAAGACAGTGTAGCCAAAAGATGGGTTACAGGGAAATAAGCGTTTAAAAAAGTAAGATATGAAAAATCCGGTGCATTCTTGATCATGTATGTAGTGTATTTTCCACGACCCATACATCATGTCTCTACTTCTATGGTTTGTACAGAGTAGTCGTGGGTGAGGTATTTTACAAAATCGTATCATTAGTGCAATAGAAATGTGAAAAGGAGAGATTAGTAGTTTAAGAGAGAAACGTTTTAGAGTAAACAGTTTCACAATGTTGTAAAAAGGCTTGTACAGAGAAATGAAGTCTGCAGAAGTTTGGTCAAATTGATGTGTCGGTGTAAATCAGTGTTCCAGTTACTAGATAAGTCTTTTTAATCGAGATTGACAAATATGGAAAGATTGTTATATCTAAAGTGATGCTACATTTGTTTTCAGTTCTTAACGACATATTTATATTTACTTCAGCTATAAATATAGAAGAACTGTGCGACCGGTTTACAAACTGTGAACCTCATGCCTCACTTCCCAGCGTTTTTCAGAGCAACTACTGCATCTGGTATTGGTTGTTGTGTAACATTATTGTGCAGTAGTCAATATCATTTTATAGATGAAGGCGACAGAAGATGGCATATTGTTCGAGGAAATGTGGCATTCTTTTGAGATATCATTCAGAGATTTATATTTGTGTTGAATGATACTCCCGAATTGTAAACTTTGAAAGTGAAGTAGACTTGAATGCAAAACAAAAGACAAGCATAGTATTTTCATATATCAAAGTACCGTTCGGATATGTTTGTTTGCAAGTTGAATATTCTTGCTTGAGCCCCATCATCGGCACCATATAAGAGACCTGCGTTAGTTCGACAGCATTAGCCAAAGTCGGTGCCAACCCAGTTTCCACATGCATGGAAATTATTCATATTTTATACATCCATCTTCAAAGAGACACACCAATGTTTAATCCCTGGCTGTTGTTACTGTCATAAACTACCGAGCATGATTCTTTTTTCTACACCGAATTGTTTATGTCCAGACAATGTATTTTATTGAAGATTAGACATACTAATTATTGCGTCTTAAGATTGAATATCGATTAGCGATAATGTAATTAGATTTTAATAAATCATACAAAGGCATGGGCATCTGGGATGACCTACGGGCAATATATGTATTGTGTATAGACCTGCCCCTTGTTAACGGTTTTCTTGTTTTATTATTGTACCACAGATTATGCAAAGTCGGTGTGTCACAAAGGGATGGAGATAAGTTGCAAATGTAAGGGGCGATATATTCGGTTAGTATTTTTGGTCGGAGACATATTGGAACTATCGAGATCCTATATGTGCCCACAAGGTGCGATTAAACTATCGGCTTCCGTTGAGTGTGTGTGTGTGTGTGTGTGTGCAGGGCTTGGTCACATCGCCAACAGGCTGGATCAGGCCGAGAATTGGGCTCATCGTGTGACCTCACTACACCACCATAGTACGTCTGGTTCTACTGATTTATGCAAAACGGAATCGTCCCCTTATTAACTTGGTGTTAGACGAGGTTTTAGTATGTCCAGAGCGTTAATATGAGGATGCAGAGGCTGGTACCTTAGGGTAAAACGAGGGGGAATTACGAATGGTGATGAGTGCCGTTATTGACCTTTTCTATTGATTGATCTTATTATAGGGTTACACATTGGGATAACACGTTCTCGAGATTTATTTGTTATACCGATCATTAAGAGTTATGAGATAGAGACATTTACTTGATACATTACACCAGATTTTCCTGATATCGTCGACACCGGCTGTTAAGGGTTTTACATATATATATATATATATATATATATATATATATATATATATATATATATATATATATATATATATATATATATATATATATATATATATATATATATATATTATATGTGCTATTTTATGTATTGTGGACTATTGTGTCGAAGCAACAGGTAAGATTTTAGCAGTAGGTCTCATGCCATAGGTGTTACCTACGGATGACTCCTATTGTATTTTATACATGGTTTGTACATCTCATAATACGGGAGTGTACTGCACAGCCTGGTCATTGTTAGGAAAATGTTGCAAAAACTGGTCTTTCAATGAGACTTAAATTGATTACCAAGACAAAATGATCCTTGAGTAAGGCAATGCTGTAACGGTGGATGTCCTGATAGATTGAGTCATTCTTGGGTACACAATGACCCCTCGTACTCTATATATCCTTGATTTCCAATATCTCACATTGCACTCTCTGTAAACTGAAGAGCCCGTGGTTTTTAGCGACTTTAATTACTGCTTACGTGTTTAGCGTGAGAAATGATAAATCAACCCAAATCCATGTACATACCGGGATATTTACCCACGCAAAGTTTCCGCTTCTGAGGTCTGTCGCTTGGTTATATGGTGCCGCTGTCGCTGTCAACCTGGCAGTGTGGGAACTAGTGGCACCTTGCTGATTGTTGTATATCTCGTGGCCGTCAATGGACCTTCCAGTGCCTCAGGCGACCATATCGATGAGACAGTGAGACACATTATCAATATCTCATACATGTAAATGTTGAATATGACACACCGTGTGTATATAGTGCTTCACAGAGCCCGTTGTGATCTAGTCCTCATGGCTGTCCGCAGCTGGTAGATATGTTGCTATTTATATATAGATGGGTATATCTGTACTAAAGGGATAGCAAACGCATGTACATCCGGTCAGGTAAATAAGTGTATTTTCCCCATAACGTTTAGTACTGACACTAAATAAGGATCTATTCTGATAACCCCAAACTGGAAGTCGTTAAATATACAAAACACACTAGATTTGCTTACCTGATTGAGACAGTGTAAAAGAGACAAAAGAGAAATCTCTCAAAAGAAGCCCAAAAGCCAAATTTGTGATGTCAGTTCAGTGTATAAACCAGGGTGTTTTTGCTGGCTAACAATCCTCCCTTCCAGGATGCCCATCCCAATCACACAATAATCGGGATTTCTCTAGGGAGTTAAGTAATTATATTTTGAAGTTTTTGTTTGAGGACATCCGATGCTACACGCAGTCCAGTTGGTCTTCATGTAGACGGGGTCGAGGGCTACCCAATCTTTATAGTTTGATATAGGTCCGTGGTCTACATATTGATCTCAAATCGCATACCTTAGAACAATAGCAGCCCTGTATGCTCCCCATGATCCCAAAAAATACACAAGATATACAAGTCAACAGTGTTATGTTAATGAATTACACAGAATGATAGAGCATCGGGGTATCAGTAGTCATGAATTAGTGCGACCCTTACTTGCTGTTATTTGTTAGGAGAAAGTGTCTCATGTCATATATTCTTATCCGTTATTTTCTCCTATCCACACTCTCAGCTTATAGACAACTTCTCAATGTTTGAGCCCAGGCACAGGTACATATTTGTGGTTTTAGATAACAGAGAAATGGATAAAAATATCTTTCTACTGTGTATTTTGATGTGAATTGCACATTACATCAGATAGCGCACTCGTTGGTGTTATCGAATAACCCTATTGGAAATATAAACGCACATGCTCCTGAGTAAGGTTCGTCCTGCCGTATAGCGTCATAACATTACATCTAGCACTTGATGTGGAGCGGTAGATATCCCTTTGTCATAGTCTGTTCGATGTCACTATGGTATTTTCCCTTCATGCCGGTGATTTAAGAAATATCAGTACTTTTCTTGGTTTGGAATGGATCGAATTTTGTCATCAGTGAATGTGGTAGCCAAAGACATTTTCATGTGGAGAGGATCATGCTTAAACCTGCAGCAATATATAATATAAGATCAGATGTAATGTTGTACATGAAATTGTCATTTTGTTGATTTTTTCCAAAATAAACAATGTAGAAATATATACAACTTCTGTCATATTTTCATATCTATTATTACATAAGCTAGACATAGAGAAGACTTCTGCTATTAAGACCACTGTTGTGAGGTGGTTTTATTTCTGATAGTACCCTTTACTACGTTGCTTGATGCCGGCGCTGCTCCTAAGAATAACGGGTATTATCCTACCCCTAATATAAAATCCCATAGGCTTAACATTGACTTTCCGTATGCGCCCGTATGTCGCATACGGATAGAAAATCGCTCCTAGGAGCGTACAAAAAATGGACCAATCAGAGATCAGCAGCTGAAAGTAGTTCCAAGTGCCTTCAGAGCAGCAAGGAGAGCTATATGGAGGACTTCAGAAAGTTTTTATTGTGTTTTTTTGTTATTATCCTCACATAAAAATATTGTTCACAGGGGGTAGGATAAAATCAAAACCTTATTCGTTTTAATCTGGGCTCCCGTATGCGACGACTGGAGTTTTGGCTCCGGATATCACTCGGCTCTGCCTCATGATATCACTACGCCAAACTCCAGTCGTCGCATACGGGAGCCCAGATTAAAACTCATCCGGTTTTACGATATAACAATAGGAACTATTTCTTTGCTCTATAGCAAGAGGGACTATTTTTCCCGTATACCATGGTTTTGAGGCCGTAATTATATAGAACGTCCTGACCATGCTGTACAATTCACAGAATGAGATGGTAATTTATGGTTTGTACGGAACGAGGCATTTATGCCGAGTTCTGTACAAACAGTAAATTATCATCGAGTTCTGTGACTTGTACAAGCATGGTTGGACGTTATATATTTACTTATATACCCAAAATTTAAAAAAAAATCATTTATTTAATTTTTAACAACCGATTTGTTAATAAACATATTTGGCAAGGTGGTCCGTATTTTAGTGTACGGACCACTGGTCCGTACAGTAATTTTACGTTATATGTCAAAACGGTACGTATTTACAGTAAATACGACATGGGTATATAGTAAACCACAGGTTTGAATCCATATTCCACAATTATGGTATCTGATAGGTTTTATATAATGGGTCGTTCCGTATTTACCGTCAATGTTCATCTCGTTTTGTAGTATGTACGGCATGGTCAGGACGTTCTCTATAAATATCTCTATGTTGGATATCTACTGAGATATTACCAGAGACAAACAGTGAATTTAACATTGGTTGCTATGGAGTGAAAAGTTGTTTAACCCTTCGCGCGTACGAGAGTGCACTGCACCGCTTTACCGAAAATAAACTGGACAGCTATAAACCTGAGTAGCGCAGTGTTCGTTTTTGCGGCCGGACCTACCCGTTACTACGTTGCGTGACGTCATCGCCGCTCCCGAGAATGTGTTTGTATGGTGTGAAGTATCCAGAAAATGTCTCGTCCTGCTTTCTATAACAGTTCACCTGTGTTAGAAACCCACATCAAAATCTTTCTTTCAAAGAACCAGAAGTAGGGGTTCTAGTTCTCTGCTTTCTTGGTACCAAATACACTTATAAATACATACTTGATGGCGGGAAACAGTCAGAAAACTGTGTGTGTTTAGTCATGACTAGAGCCAATGTAGCGTCTTTTCATGACAAATGTCGACCAATGACCACGCTTTTGCGCCTACGTCACAACATCCGGGTCTTTCCAAAACAAGCAGAAGGCCCTGTAGTCTAAGCATCTAAGCGGTACGTATGTAATTTTCACCAGAACAGTACTTGTTGAACTGTATATTTATTTTATTAATGCACTTTATATTGCCGAAGATAATTAGGACCGAGGAAATACCTTTTTAGTCAAAAAAGAGGGAAAATGAACGCCTTCAAGCATAGTTTGAAGTGGGTCATTCTCTCTTCTGTAGTACTAGTACTAGGCGTTGCGGCCAAGAAGCCAACCCCACCCATCGACTCCAACCGGTGCTGGTTTTGCAAACATTTGGCAATAATTTGGATTCGTCAAATTCCGTTTAGTTACATTCATTGAAGGATATTGAGACCATAAATGGTGTATATGCTATATGGAATCGTAATTTACGTAACCCATTAGTCAGATTGGTCGTGTGCGGTTCAGATGAGCCCAGTTCCGGGTAATTGTAATAAAAATCTAGATTTAGACCTAGATCTAGATCTAGATCTAGTTGTTCACTTGTTGGGTGGTGAACCACGCCTAATGATTATATTAAAGGATTCGACAGAGCATTCATTGCCGCGGTACTCGAGACGTAACTTTAGATCTAGATCTAGAACAATTTCACTTGCAATACACTTAAGCGGTTGTTTGGTGGAATAGGCCCTTTAAGGCTTTATTAACGATTAATAACGTACTGACCAAATTCTAACGCTTTTAGTTTTAGATTAAGGCCGTGCTCCACTGCAGCGGATTCAGGGGTGGTCATTGTAAACAAGATAATCCTGATAACTTGAACCCATTGAAGGAACTAGTAGATCTATTCTAGTAAGATGTCATGAGTCATATTTGGCACCAGTGTTAAAACTTTGGGCTCAACCCCAGTTCGCAAATTAACTTTATAATCTTAACCTTCCAAAGAATGCACTGGATCGATATTATTGATGAAAATGTTCATTGTTTACAGACCGTCATGGACTGCAAAATATATGTTGGAGATCTTGGTTATGGAGCAGCCAAACAAGAACTGGAAGATGTGTTCACCAAGTACGGTCCACTTCGCAATGTGTGGGTTGCACGTAATCCACCAGGATTTGCATTTATTGAATTTGAAGACCCCCGTGATGCTGAAGATGCAGTAAGAGCCCTGGACGGAACGTGAGTATTAAGGGTAATTTATTAAAAAAAATTAAAATGATTTGTCGCATAAGATTTAATTCAGTCCACTCTTGTTATAAATTTAAAAGTGAAATTCATATTGAGAACGGTACTTGGACCATACGATTGGAAACCTTTACGCTTGGGACGATAAGCTTCGTGAATTGGACGATACGATTCGTTTTTGGTAGTTGGCGCCGTTGCCGCCTCGGACGATACACTTTGTTTTCGAATATCGGTGGTTCAGAGTGGCCAATCTTCTTCATATTTGAAACGATTATAGCTTACATATTTCCCTACCTTATGTTAAAGTTTCATGTCTTTATTCTTATGAGAAATGGGTGAAATCGCCCAGAAAATGCTTGGTTAATGTAGCGATTCCGGCAGTCAATGGAGCGCCGCCTTCTGTATCTGTCAGACTTTGAGTATGCAATATTTTCGGAATGGTATGGCCATTCTTCTTCATATTTGGTACGATTATATGTTATATGTATCCCTTACTGGTGACAAAGTTTCATTGCTTAATTCCTACTGGAAATCTTCTATATACGCACAGTGAATTAGACTTGTACTGTCCAAGTTTGATAACACTGACACTCACAGTCGAACAGATCGACGGGCCGTACCATATACAGAATTTTCCGCACTTTCCATAGGAATTAAGCAATGATATTTTTAGACGAGTTAGGGACATATGTGACCTATAAGCCTTCCAATTATGAAGACAATCGGCGGCACCGATCTGCGGTTATTACCGAAACAAAAAATGGCATGTAGCTGAAGTCAAGAAAAAGCGTATGGTCCGTCGCTCACGCGCGGAAAAGCGAGGCGTGCCGGCTCCGAAGCTTATGGTCCAGCATTCTTGAGAACTACGATATTCTGTTCCTTGTATTCAATTGTTTGGGATCATGGATGAAATCACAATAAAATTCCTTAAAAATAAGCATAACCTCTGTGGTTAGTAGCTACACTTCATTGCCCGAGCAATCTACCGGATATCATCGCTGCTACTAATATTATTATATACCTATGTCCGAATGTCTATTAAATACTGCCCGCTGCTAGGGGTGAAGTAATAATAATGTTCGTGCCCGTTGCGACTGCGACTTTGTAAGTCATTAAAATGGCGTTTTTTCACCAATTAAAGGTATATAATAATAAGCAAACATCCTTACTGTAGACGAAATGGTTCTCGTTCTCGGTCAGTTGTTGATTTCATACTGCCTTCCGCCTGAGGCGTCAGGCAGTATGAGATCGACGACTGACCTCGAACAGGAACCGTTTCTTCTTGATATTATAGCCTCTGGTTAGGATCACCTACCTTTATGTGAATTTACCACGTGTAACTGATTATAACCATTGCCTAAAGTGTTTGAAGGGACTTCAGATAACTTTTGTGCTGCATGTGCTTCTATGATTGTCCATAGCAAGCAAACGTGGTAATTTCTTTCATAAGCATGTCTAAGAGTTAATGATGCCAGGATGGGAACCACACTGTCAGTTCAGACTCGAACTGGTCTAACAGTTCTAAAAGTGTGACAACTAATGTAATATCAATTATATGGAAAACGACATAGTTCTACATTTTCCTGAGAATAGTTTGATGTTCAGTAGAAACAAGAAGATAGAGATTTTATAAATCAGCCATCAGGGTGAGTGTTGAATGTTTACTTCAAAACTTGAAACACTTGTAACTGAATTATTTCCAAAGTGAGCAAAGAAGGTGCACTAGAGTACTTTTAATAAATCTTTCATTAAACTGACAATTCTTATTGGAAAAGTAGCTGTTGTGTAATTTAATGAACTACCTTCTGCTAGGGTAGATGATGGGACGACTGAGAAAAGGTGCTGACATATAATCTTTAAATCCTAATGTTGTAAAGGGCTGATTCCACCAACACGATGGATTTGTCGTGTTATATCTTGGTATATCTTGCAATATATTACAGTGTCGCGATATGTCGTACCTCTGTTGTCACAAAACATAGCTGTGCGGTGTCTGGTGTGTGTCGCGACAAGTAGGCACACGATTATTCAAACCTAGCCTGATTTAGCAAGACAACCAAATCGTGACCAATCGTGCTGTATATTGTGTGTTGGTGGAATCAGCACTTAAGTAGGCAATCATTGCAGAGTCGGGTTTTGCCGACAATAAACCAGAGCGGCACAGTGTTGTTAATAGCATCAGACGGTTAGGTTGATCGAAGCTATATTGCTGGAAAACAAATCAATATCCATATCATAAAATTAAGGGAGGTTGGTATCATTTAATAATCACTGAAATTGGTATTAAACATTGAATTGCCGGTGGCATTGACACCGCCACAACCAGGCGTTATTAATTATAAATACAACGATGTATATTTATTTTATTCTCGATATATTTTGAATTAAATCATATAGGTCGAAAATATCGTGTCAGGTATAGCATGTTCCTTTGACTGTGTTTCTTAGTAAATTTCGTTGTTTTTTTCGGATGCAGGCGGATGAATGGTCGCCGAGTGAGGATAGAAATGTCCACTGGTCGATCACGGCGAGGAGGCAGGCGTCCACCGCCTTCTAGCGGACCACGCTATGGAGGAGGGGGTGGTGGTAGCTATGGCAGAGACCGCTATCGAAGGAAATCAAAGTATGATTTTATGTTTCGTTCGTTAATCACAACTTTTCTCGAAATTCTCTTGATTTGAAGTATTAGGTAATGCACCTGAAGAATTTTCTAAAAGGTGTTCCCGATTTAATTGTTCGATATTTAACGGGAATATTAATGATTTTTGAGAGATTTATATACCCTGCCAAACCCAGGACCCTTTAACCTAAAAGTAACATTTGAGCCCCAAATATCCAACTGGAAGTAGTGTTGCCACAACATCCCACCTATACACTACTAACTAATTCATACTGATCCAGCCACACAAAGGTTACATTCCCCATCAACAGAACCACATTATTATCACCCTGGAATTTACACACTTCATAGAAATTTAATGATTTATATGCCTAAGTAATTTTGAAAATCCTCTTCACACTAAAATCCACAATTCAGTAGTTTGTAGTCGGCTAGGTTTGGTAGATACTGACCAGTTAGGCAGTCTTCCAAACACTAAATCACTTAACGCCAAGTTTGAGAAACTAAATGGAAAAGTATCCATCAAGTGATATGGAAAGGCAACAGATGAAGAAAATCATTTCATTTCGTTTACATCGATGAGACTGAACCAGTGACTTTGCAGTAGATACAATAATACTTTTTTTCAAAATGATTATTCTAAAAAGAACTATTACGTACACCTTTTATTGATATAAAAACGGTCTTCTGGAATTAAATCCAAAGGCCTTGAAAATATTCCTGTTTAAAAAATATCCGTGGCCCAAAACCTGTTGAAACTTGAGAAACACCAAATAAAGGAACTGACATAAATTGAAAAGAATAATAACTAAGATTTTAAAATTGAAAATTACTCAGACCACATGGGTCGGGTTGTATGAGAAGTACTGTGTAAGTAGTTAGTACACAATGAAGTCTCATGAGATATACGAAATAAAGTTTTTTGAGTAAAGGTAACTGTACTTCATAGTTTGTATTAATGTAAACATGTTTGAGGAATTTTTGCATTAGAAATTATACATGAGCGTTATACCCATCACTTCAGTCAAACCCGTAAATCGTCAGTCAGTCCGTCAATCAGTCAGTCAATAAGTGCCATCGCTGATGCATTGTTCTCTGGTTCCTTTATCAGTAAACAGAACTACGAACTTGACTTAATCATCATGTTCAAAACTTTGAAAATGCATATAAGCAATCAGTTTGTGACTTTAGATGGGAGTAATCTTTGATATTTGCATAGAACTCTATATCAAACTTCACTCAATTTTGACTGAAGAAAACATGAACAAAAGCATGGTCTAAATAGCTGTAGCTCTTGATGTTTAACATGTCTCACTGTTGGCTGCCCGATTACAGGATATGAAATCCATCTTCCTCCTTCTGGTTCAACTGCACACCCCACGCAGACTCCAAAAACGTCCGCGTTGCGCCCATGTGCCACATGGCTGTCATGTGTCGAACATGTGACTTCTGCCCGCCATGCCAGCCCTACTTCAGCGCCCACCAACCATCCACAACAACAAATCTCTCTACTGCCCCACCACCACTACATCTCCACCTTCATCATCAGCTCTACCTAGGCAACAGCCAGCAGCTTCAGCCTTCGTAGCAGCATCAATCGCATGACCTAAGGTCGCCTAGCCACTGCCATCATGGTTGGCTCAGCGCTACTGCTGCATCTCCTTCTCCGTCCGTCCATCCATGCAGATTCTTCAAAAATACCCACTTCTGCGCCCTTCAGCAATCCGTTCACCAGCGCAATCTGCTCATCACATTTGGCTGTAATTCGCACTTCAGTCCGCAACAGCTGTCTTCTAAAGATACCTGTGCTACATTCTTATCCCTGTCACAAACATGGGTGGTAGTGTAGCCAGGCCTGCGTCCTTCGCCTCTCATTTCTACGGAGTAGGTGTGTGCATTAAGAAAAAAGTATGCGATCAAGAAAGCAAAGAATCCTTGGCATCAAAGTATTACAGCTGCATGCTATTTATGGGGCATTCTCGAAATGTTTTCTGTTGTCAATATCATAGTCGCAGCTTCTTCATATGCGGATGATAATTAATGGATATAGGATTGATTGATCAAAACAGCATTTTGTTCAAAATTTATGCCATGGAGGATTAATGTAGCAGGTTGATTTGGATTGGGAAGGGATAAATAAAAATTGTGCGGTTTTTTTATGGAGAAAATCATGCAATATGAAAATTCCCGACTTGAAAAATGTAACTTACAGAAATCTTATACTCAAGTTCATTTGTTTTGGCCTTTATATATATTTCTTGCTCGAATTGGGTTTTTGTATTGCATTGATGAAAGAACCGATACAAATGTGAAGCTGACCGTTGGCTGCTATGAAAAATAACTATACATGTATATCATCAGGAAAAAATCATCATGCTCGCATTTTCCCATGGATGTCGGCAGGATATCATGTCCTACTAGCATATGAAGGCGGGGGAACAAATGGGTATTTTATTTCTAGTATATATAACACTTCAATACGTGGAGAAAATGCTCCTTGGTGGATTTAGGAAATGGTATGTAACCGCTGCAAAGCGAACTGTTATGTACAAGAATAGAAAAGACCTGAATGAAAAGTCCCTTAGCCTTAACGACTCCCCACCTAGCGTGATATATACTTTTGTCTATCTGAAATAAGTAACTACAATCCAATATACAATCCCCCTTGTCCTTGTTTTGAAAACAAATTAATGTAACATAAAATGGTCGTGTTTCTCTCTCCTGACCCTCAATCCCACTTCGTGAGTTCAACTTTACTGTAAGGAGAATTCTAAGATTCATCTAATCTTTGATGTTTGTGTGATTGTAGGTCTATGTCGCCACGCCGTAGGAGCCGCAGCTACAGTCGAAGCCGCAGCAGGTTTGTAACTTAGCTCTTCTTTATCCTTTATAGGCTTTAAATGAATAAACTAAACCATCTATACCCATTGAAGCCTCACAATAAGTGGTTGTGGTGAAAAGTAAGGGATGGTGCTGCGAATTCCATTTAAAATATGTAAGCGGTCAAACTGATGTCCTATAGGTGTTTTGCCTTCCGTTGCTCTTAGTTCCTTCTCCATGCTTACAGGTCGCCATCACGTGATCGCCGTCGCTCAGTTTCTCGTGAAAGAAGGTGAGCACCGTCTTGCTGGCAGTGTGCCCAACAGTCTAATCGCGCCATCAGGTGTTGTACCTTTCCATATATGCATATATTCCATATATTACGCTCTGAAGATGAACCATAACTGGCATGAAACTTAGGCCATGTCTCATAACCTCAAACCTAGACATTGAAAAGAAGTCTTCAGCCTAATTTTATACAGTTCAGAGTCTGGTATTACTTCTCCTTCCAATTGGGAGAATAAGCTTTTTAAAACTCCGCTCATATAAGTTTTTAAAGGTTTTATTTCACGTAAAACTGACGTTTAACTTGAATGTAGATGTAAATAAGTGGCGGTAGCACAGTTTGATGATTATTCTAGTGGTTTTTAAATGTCCTGTATTTACTTAGTAGTGAAGACTGTTGATGTTTATAATGCTTATAAAATCGATTACCTTTGGGTCCGTATTAGCATACCTATTGCCATATGCTTGAGCAACTAATTAGATTATTGATTATAAACAGATAACGCCATCAGATAATTCGTTCTTGGAATACTTTTTGCTTGAATACCAATATGGCTTCCTTATGCAGTGGTAGTTTTTCAATTGATTTATTTGATACAAAAGTAGAGTATCCAATCAACCAATCTTTCTCTAAAGAATATCAAGTCAATTTTCATTCTTTCTTGAGGTGTTGTGTAATGTCCAGCTCCTTTGGAATATTCATATTGCAAATACTGTTTATGAATTCAAATTAACTACACTTTCTGAATGTTACCATACTTATATGGATATCCTTGTGTTTGCAGTTGAATGGTCGATCGGGAAGTGGATAGACAGTATATATAACCAATGAGTTCACCTTGTGACATCATGACAAGGATGTGGACTAAACACAAAACGGTTACATGCACTGTTCCCCAAGTGACGGAAGATTTCCCAATACAATTCCCTACATGGAAATCTTGTGAGATTTGGACTGATCTGTAATTTGCTTCAGATCGCGCACAAGTTGATCTGAGCGCTATTAACCTTACCGATTGTATATAAAACTAGTAACAGTTTTTCATTTTTTCAGGCCTGAGGATGTACTTATCTTAAAGATAAGAGGTATTGGGAATTATGCTTGGCAAAGTGTTGGCCATTGGAGCCATTGGCCATGTTACAAGTTAGGAATTTGTTGTCATTCGTTATTTTAATGAACAAACAAAATGAAAGTATTTCAGCTGGTTTGGATATTGCCTTCATATAGAATTACATGTATGTGCTCTAATAGGTCACATAAGCATTGCCTGCCCATGTTCTTCAGATATTAATACTGTTGCTCGCTTGAGTATTGTCTGGGTTTTTTTTAGTTGTCAAGTTCCGGTCTTGTCTTATGTTGACAAAAGAACAGCCTTATTTATAGAGATTGTACACCTGTCGGGGATGTAATTCTTGGCTGTCTATGCATTTATGGCCTTTTACATAAGTGAGGTACCAAATTTCAGTTTTTTATTTCGCTTCTCATCAGCAAGATATCTGAAGTTGTCTTTACTGCCTGCGAACGTATAATTTATCCGAGAAGTCGGTATTCTTTTCTAAATGATTGGTGGTAACTTGCCACTTCACTTGTATTGTGGATGTGCGAGCAATTTAATCCAAGAGTCAGACTTTCTCGGTATGTTTAAATGGTCTGTAAATAAAGACCTTGTAGTCTCCGCTGAAGAGGTAAAACGAGTAGTTATGAGAAGTGTATGTAAAAACCTATCTTACTGTTGTGACGAGGTTAGTTGCCATTAGAAAAACTAATCACCGTGTTAAGAAATTCCTGTTCGAGGAGACAAAAATAAAGTCATGTTAAAGTATTGATTGTATACGGTCTTGTTTTAGTTACTATTCTATATCTCAGAAATCTATATCTTTTCTGGTATTTTTTAATTTAATATCTTCGTGCAAATAAAGTTGATATGTAAAGACTTGACTATCTTGCATAAATCAGATAAATGTTTACTAATTTGTTTGTTGAACAAATCATATTTCTTGTTAAAGTACATGTATTTATCTATAAGAAAAATGTACTTAAACTCATTTGTTATCAATACTTCAGTTTTGGCACAACTTTGACCTTACTTCCTCAGGGAACGTTTGGTATGAGACTTATCTTTTAGAATTGTTTAAAACGCGTGTGAATATAATTTTCTATTCCCCAGAAAATGCCTTAAGTATAGCCACGTATACGGGTCATTGTACGGGAAAACTCAATTTGGTCGATTTCTCAACTTTCCTACATTCTACAGAAGCTCCTAGTATCTCTATCTACCTGACAGAGTTATATTTGGTATTCATGGACAGAGAACATTATAAGTAATAATATTATTAGGTTTTTTCCCCACACCTTCAGCTTGGGAGTCATGTAAATGTAAAAACATTTAAATTTAACCATATCAATAACTAGGGCCAGAGTGGAAGGATCGCTGTATAGCTGAATTCGGTGAATGTATCGACATAGTATTCCCTTAATAAAAATTGCTTTAAAAAAGATTTTTTTTAGATAACTTGTAAGTAGATGTATCACTTTATACCAACCAACAGGGATGCAAGTTCGCCGAAAATTGACGGAAATCAGAAATTTCTTCATCTTGAAATATGATCATTAACAAAGTATGAAAATCATAAAATAAAACTAAATTCCAAGAAGTGACAAATAATTATGGCAGTAGGCTCTCACCAACTGCGTATAAACCTCCAGTCAGTACTTTGGCGGCAGTTAAACGCGCTAAGGGCCGTTGAAACTGCCGTCAGAGTTCCGTCAAGTGCCGAAATTTTGTTTGACTGCGGCCCCCCCCCCCCCCCCCCCCCCACGAATACGCCCCAGTTTTTTTGTTGGTTTTTTTTCTGACTTTTTCATCAGTCCCGACTTTCATCCCTGAACCAAATATATCTACAGATCTTTAGGCTGTAATATATACAAACTTCAGTTGATTCAAATGATTTACTTGAGAATTATTTAAAAGAACAAAATTCAGTATGGAATGTTCGTTGTGTAGCTTTTACACCAGTATAAATTTTTTTTTATACTTCTCTAAGATAAAACTTACTGCAATTTTTCCATGGAAAGTCAAGAATTGTAATTATTACATATCTATGTGCGAATGTCACTCAAATATGACTCTCATGGGGGTGTAGTCTTCGGCAAATACAGCCCACTATAGTGCGCTTTGTCACACTGCAATATTCTAATGTGTGTGTAGCCTAGTCTCCGCTTTTTCGATAAGCGTGCGTAACTCGCGATACAGGGGCCCGTTGAATAAAGTTCGTACTTTTATGCGGTTGGACGATAAGACAAGCGTGACGATACACGACAATAAGCACGATTTTTCGTCTGCCGCGTTGAATAAAACATCTCGTAGAAAAATATCATTATCGTTCGTAGAATCTAGCCCATAATTGACCCATATCGGACAATAAAATATCAAGCGTTTTTCTGAAGGTCCTTGCAAGAATAAAAGTGACCAAACTACACTGACAATTAAGTATACAATATCTAAGCGATAGTCTAGCATGATACCCTTGTAATTTGTGTAGATTTCAAAATGTAAATATCCCTGAGGTGTTGTGCCAAAAGAAAGATAAATTGAACGTTGTATGACATCCCCGGCGATAATTTGTGTACGACATTTTTTTATTCAACGCCTATAGAGTTCTCACATTTTATGTCTTTTGTTCTCAATTCATTCTCAATTTATCTATGTATGTACTTTATTCTCATGTTGTATAGACACAGATACCTAATCCCGGTCGCTTTGTATTGATTAAATGTGTATATTATTAACAAACAAGCAGTAGGACAGCCATTGAGGTGTCGTACAATAAGATTGTTTTGAACCATTTCTGACGATAATTTCTGTACGATCTTTATTCAACGCCCTCGGAGCGGGGACAAATTATCTTATCGTAGAATTGACAACTACATAACATACGATCTTTTATTCAACGCTGACTGACAAAAGACAATTGTACGATATCGTAGAAAAACCTACGAACTTTATTCAACAGGCCCCTGGCCCCCTAACAACTATGAGTTCCTGATGACCAATCATTGAGGTATCCAAAATGTGGCTCACACTTACAACAGTTTAAATAGCTAAAATATTCAAAATCAATCGAGAGTAACAACTTGCTTTGGTCCGCAACAGGCGACGCACTGACAGCATACCTGAAAATAAGTAGATTAAAGTCACTCTCCAAATCGTAGTCGCTCGCCACATTGCACTGCTTCGAACATCTAGGACTACGATTCAGAGATACGGATATGACAGGTCTGTCAGATTACAAGGCAGCCATATTGATTGGAACTCTTTAATACGGGAGGTAGTAATACACTACAGATCATGTGACTAATATATATCAATAAGATTTACATCCCTCTTTTTTGTTGTTTTGATCATCAAAATAAGCAATGAGAATTAACACATGAAAAAATAGCACTAAGGCAAGCCAAGGTCACCAGTTCTTAGCTTGTCTATCATACCCGTCTTTACCACGGGAGTCCCTACTCAAGATAATGTAGACTTTCCTGAGTATAATCATAAAACATAATGTTCTAGTTTGGCCGTTGATGCATTTCTTGGAAATGTCTGTGTCTTTGTATTTTGTAAATTAAATAGCACCAGGAACAGTAAGGATCTCTATAGTAGCATAGATAATGAATTGGGTCTTTTTTTCTTCTTATGACTTAGAAAAAATATTTTAGACTAGATAAAATTTAGTACTTACTGTAATCTGTTAGTTTAAGCTTGTCTAATGTACTGTTTTTAGGATGTGTATAGACCTCAAGTGTTTTTACTTGTCTACCTGAGTGAGTACTATGCTGTGGAATCCCTGGATTATCACATGGCATGGATGGTTTTGATTTACTTAGACTTTGGAGTGTGTTAGCTTCTGGTGGCACTCTTTGTTCTTGCTGGTTTTGGGTCAATTGAAGGTGTTATCTTCACTGTTAAATCAAACTCTGGAATTGATTCTGGCTTGAAATGCTCAGGACACTAACAGAGATTGGTCCTGTTACGTCTTAATTTCCTTTCACCCATGTCAATTATGTATGACTGAGGAGTAGAGTGACTTGTCACAACTTTGGCTTGTTGCCACTGTTTATTTTTTAGTGTTGTAGGTGTTTAGTACCAAAGAGTATCACTTGAATTCAGTTCATCATAGTATTCCTTCCTTGCATTAGTTTTGCTTTACTTTAAGTTGAAATTTCTCCAGTTTGTGCAGAATCAATATCAGTTGGACAGGTCTTTGGTCTGAGAAGGTCTCTGTTAATGGTGAGGCTGGTTTTTTATCCTCCAGTGAATGCTGTGGCATTGTACTCCATGACAGCCTTCCTTCTTTTTTTCTTCACTTTCTGCATTTATCCAAAAGGGTTTTATCATTCCAACAGCTCATTCTGCCTCACCATTTGACTGGTGATGGCACTGGTTGACATGTGGGTAATGTTGTTTTCTTTGCAGAACTGTTTAATTTATCTATACCACTGCCATCTTGCCATATTTCGACTATGGGGACGTACTTTATGATAATGCACCTGCAAAATTCAGAGATTCTCTTCAGATTTTACAAAATTGTGCCTTACGGATCTGCCTAAGAGCGAACCCATACATCTCCATAAGAAATTTGCATAGACTAGCTGAGGTGCCACTTCTTAAGGATAGGAGAGAGGCTCATCTCTTGAACTACATGTACAAAGGATCAAGATTATCTCAGCATGTACCCCTAATTCCTAGAAACACCAGACTTTTTGATGCACCGGTAATTCATGTTGATCGACCAAATGGTGCAGCGTATACGAGATCTGTTACTTATCATGGTGGTAAGAAATGGAACGCTCTGACGCCCATGCTTAGAAACACTGAAACTTTTGTGATGTTCAAGGCCCTTACTAAGGCAAATATGAGAGCCAAAATTTGGCAAGTCTAGTCTAACTTCAGCAAACTCATTCTGTATTACCTGAGATTCTCATATATGGAAAGTGATATTCTCTTATCTGCTGTTGTTTTTCATGTATGTTAATATATACATTGTTTTCCTGGTTGACTTTTTTTCTTTTATTTTTTCTGCAAAAAACATGATGTCAAATTTCTAAGCTCTGAATTTTATGGCTTGGCCATTAAAACCAGCCTCATAATCAGGCTGAGGCCTTCTGCCACTTTGTTGGGTTTAAATGCCAAAGCAAGTGAACTGGTGAAACGTGTGTATTACCTATTGACCCAATAAAGAAATAAAAAAAGATGATAGATCCCTGTATAATGTATTTGGACCACGTGCCCAGATCTGCTATTTGAAAAATTGATCTTTTGTTCTCTAGGACTTGTATATAATAATAGCCAAACCATATGCTGCTCCCGTAGGCCAAGTGTAGGCCTACTAGTTTACAGAATAGTTCTGTATGATGGACACTGTCAAATAGTTTGCGAAAGTCTACCAAAAAAATCCTGTCACACACTTAGTTTAAGTCAACTTAGTGTGTCCCTAGCCATATTGCTAGATAGTGTTGTCCAGCCTCTAAACTTACGAAACGAAACTCTGTTAAGTACTAGTCTACCGTCAATGGGGGTAACTTAAGACACTTTTTTATTTTTGTCTAAAATAACTTTGGAATTTTTTTAGATTGATGCAAACTGTAAAAAGCATTGTTTTTTGCCAATGGTCCAACACAATTTTTAACCTAGTTTTAAAATGCAGATTATTCAACAAAAAATATATATTTGATAATAAATTGTCTCAAGTTACCCCATATTTTGGGTAACTTGAGACATAGGTGAAATAGATTGCAAAACTGCTATCATAATCATAATTGATTAAACATGATATTCATTACTTTTTTTTATACAATTTTTATCATAAATTCTTAATTTTACTTGGATTTTTTTTTTTACAAGACTGGTACAATGGTACCTCCCAATCACAGTTGTTACAAATTGTATTTAATTTCTGTTTAGATAGTAAAAATAAGTGCTTTCTTCTCAATAAACAGTTACTTTGATATTTATAACCTATTTTTCATAATTTTGTTACACAGCTTAATTATCACATTTTTAAACATATTTCAGTCTCTGATGGGAGTATCAACACAAATGAAGAACTAAATAAAAGTTCATTCTGTACTCAATGATCAGAGGGCAATGATAATTAGAGTTTGTACCATGATATTTTCACTATGGCTGCTTGAAGTAGATTTTTTTGTCCTATTTTGACACAAAGCAGATTTCTCTTAGATATAAGGCAAATGCAGCCCTTGAGTAGTCTGATTCTAAAGCTATAGTTCAACTAGCCAGTCTCTCGGCCACTTTTGTATATATTTATGTAAAAACATATGAAAATTGATGTTACATTTAAATAAACGACACAACTTGTAAATGTCTCAAGTTACCCCACATCCGTCTCAAGTTACCCCAATGCACCTCTATTCTTCTTTAATCAATGAATCAATAGGAACCAGTAGATACAGATAAAACAAAATTACTTAATTTATATTCCCAAAGAGTTTTTAAACATTCGTGGATATATAAGTCTGTATCTGCCTTCATGGAAAAATAGTCAAGAAGAACACTCTCTGGTATCCTTGAAATTGTTGGGGGAAACAACCTCATTTTAAGCTCATGTCACATGCAAAAATAATGAGCTCATCTCATCTTCCAAATTATAATTATGTTTTAACTTTTAGGTCACATATATTTATTAAAAGGGTTATAATTTTTGTATTGTCATTAAAGTGCCACCTCAAAAAAGGTTTAAAGTCATGAAAAATACCTTTTGTCTCAAGTTACCCCACATGTCTCAAGTAACCCCCAACGACGGTACAACACCCCTCAAAGGAAACTACATGTACCCCTGTGTACCCTGAGTATCTATTTTATTCTGTGGTACTGTGACTGTTCGTGCGTCTACCGGACGG
This sequence comes from Alentia gelatinosa, assembly GCA_950022655.1. Lineage (NCBI taxonomy): Eukaryota > Metazoa > Annelida > Polychaeta > Phyllodocida > Polynoidae > Alentia > Alentia gelatinosa. Next base: position 35,214,303 of record OX465584.1, read on the forward strand.
GACCACAAAGGCGCTCGCTTCCAGTTGTGTGACTATGCCCTGGCGAGCTGGACGGGTACTACTGCCGCTGGTACCGACAGTCCCACGCTTGAGTTACACTGCGCCGCTCTGGTCAATTACTCTTTTCTGTATATTGATCGAGCTATGCAGTGTGACGATTAACCAGCGCACCAATCAGAGCTACGATTTTAGCTGACGTCAAACATCCGGGTTAGTAAATCCCTTGTGCGAAAAGCTACGCATCGCCATTACGAGTTATTGAGGAATCCAGCAAGAAGTAAGTGCTATTTACCGTGAATGTATCATTTTTGGTTTACAGGAGGTACTTGTATATTGTGCAGTAAGAGCTTAAATCTTCTAACCTCATCCTTTTGTATTGAAGGCGACTGGTTCGTATATATTAGCTTTGTAGTGGTTAACTGAATTTGGTCTCCTGCTGTTGCTTGGCCCTTGGCGTGTGCGACGCCATGTTGCCGGTGAATCTAGTCCACCAAGCTTCGCATGCTCTCGATGACCCACTCGATTCATTTTAAACTATTTTTCGCAAATTATTCTTCTCTTTTGCAAACATATTGCGCATGCGGTACACCATATGTTGTTTGTTACTTACTGGTGTGGAGTGAGCACATAATGTATCGTTATGCTTGTAATTGCTGGTGGTAGTGGTGCCAGTGTTGAGGTAGCAGCATTTGCTGACCGGCGTCGTTCAACTCGGTGCGCATGGCCGTCGTCCGAATGAAAACCACATTCACATTGAAACCACTCTGCAATCTTCCCCGTGCGTTCTCTTGAATATTGATATCTATTTTGTGATGCCTGTTTTGTGGATCACAACTCGGCTAAGGCAGATCCCATCCCCTACTATTAACCAACGGGAACCAACAGTATAACGTACGGTGAACGATTTAGATAAAGGCTTGCAAGTTGCATATGGCGTCATGAATATGAAATAAGGTAATTTGTTACCAATACCAGGGGTGACTACAAATTTATCATAATCAGCATCGGTGCTGCCGTTGTATTTTCGATTTATGTAGTGATTGTCAATATTTGGTTTAGTACGTTTTAAGCTCAGCGAATGGAATGTGTTTAGACAAGTGCTTGGTTGGATGCGTAGATTATTATTGCGGGGTGGGGGTCTATTTGAACCCCTCCATTTTGTTTTTGCCGTTAACTTATAGATGCACTTTCTTGCTATTTCTGCTGCGGGCCAACCTTTATTCAGGTGAACGGGCTTGAGGTTTTCCCGGATCCCAGGAGAGTAATTCTTGATCAGTGCAAATTCGGGGATAGTTCTTTTTTGGGGTGATGGCGATTAGAAATGAAGACATGGTTATAGATGGTGAGCGTTATTTGCACCATTAGCTCTCAGTGGGTTCCTCTCAGTTAAGACAAGGGACTTATTTAGAATGCAGAGCTTCTGCTGGGTTCGAACTCCCTCCCCCCCCCCCCCCCCCCCACAACCCTACACACAAACACTGGCTCCTGGCCACAAGGCGGCCCTGAGACCCTTTGCCGATTTTTCTAATTATATATTTTTTTGCAATTTCCCTGTACCCTGCCTGAGGTTAACACGTTATATTATGCATATATTTATTGGAACTGTATTCTCGATTCAGGTATTGATATGATTTATAAGATAAAGTGGTGGTTTGAACTACTATTTATTTATGCAATTGAGTCAAATTATAATCCTTTTGTAAAACAAAGAAAGATTTGGGCTGGGTTCACATCACATACAGTGGCTCCAACCTCCCCACCCCAGCCCCATTCCATGACCAATAATCAGGATTAATAATTTCCGACAAATAACGGAATGCGGGCTATTGGCAGCACTCGCAATCTTATATCGAATCGTAGTTATTCCCGAGTCTAATTGAAGAAATTGGATGTTAAGTTACCCAGTCAAACAAACAATTCTGTACTAAATAGTATTATAAATGAAGCTTTTTATAAGCACTTTGGATTATCGATATTTTCCTCGGTCCCAATCTCTGAATAATTATGTGTTTTCCATGTTTTTGGTCTCTTCTGGATGGTCCCTATATACCATCAGGTTCCCCTGTGACATTAAAGACAAACAATCTCAAGGTGGCATCGGTTGACCTCAGAAGTGTTTTCGCCTCATTTCTAAATAAGACAAACAATCTCGGTCTCTTGAGGCAGTATATTCCATATGAAAAATATTTCCTCTGTTTTTTATAACCACAACTGTAGTCCCTGATTGCCAGGTATATACTTCAAGAACTGACCAACCCGAAAGCCTTCAAGAGTTCTGTTTAAGATAATATATACTTAGCATTTCAAAAGTAAAAATATTATTCCATGGAGGGGATGCAAACGATTTCTTTTTTGAATTATGGGTGTCTTATCGTGACAAGATCGGTAGCAGGTGGAAACGGTCCGGAGTAATATCGGCCCGACATTCGCGGCGGAATGCGGAACAGCAAATAAACATATATTCCCCATCATGAATCTAAATACAAACTTGCTGATCGTTTTCCTCATGTCTTTAGCAGTTTATTAGTCTTCACCTGGCGCTTCTAGGTTACTTATTCGAATATTCACAGAGTTATGACTTTCCAAGTCGTTGTTGGGGATGGAAGACCGACAACAGCCCGCCCGCACGCCGACGCCTCTCTCCCGGGTTCTTGGTGGGGAGGCGCCGGGGGGTAGGCGGGCCGATATTACCTCGGGCCGTTTTTACTTGTATTCACAAGATCGAGAGTAGATATATGCCCGTCAGGAAATGGAAATTTCATAAAATATTTATCTTCCAGAACAACATGGACTGCAAAGTTTACGTAGGAGACCTTGGTTATGGAGCAGCCAAACAAGAACTTGAAGATGCCTTCACCAAATATGGCCCACTAAGGAATGTGTGGGTTGCACGCAATCCACCAGGATTCGCCTTTGTAGAGTTTGAAGATCCCCGAGATGCTGAGGATGCAGTAAGAGCCCTGGACGGAACGTAAGTTCATATTCTTTTAGTTCTAAAAAAACATTTACTAACAATTGGCGAGTCTAATTGAACAAATCGGACGTTAAACTAAACAAACTAACGATTGACAACCAAATTTCTTTCTTTTTTTCATGAAAATCTATAAAATGATGCATTATCTGAAAGCTTACAATGTCTGCATAACTTGCTGTCATTATTATATAGCTGTTCTGAATTTTTAAATTTTGAAAAATTAAAAACAAAAAGTACCAGACGAGTTTCTTCCACACCGTGGCAGTGGATCAGGTGGTAGCTACCTGGAGAGCTACCATGGGCACCATCGGTTGTAGTGCCTTCCGGATCTGCGAGGGGCAGGGACAGTTTTTACAGAAATTCATACTTAATCGACTCCCTTGTGCTTCTCTGCGCTAGTCTCTATACTATAGAGAAATGTATATAGGACAAATTCATCTGTAGGACCATACGAATTTATAGGAGTAAGGCCCATGAGCCACCTCTGGAAATTCTCATAATATTTAGAAACCTGCTAGAAATGTTAAACCCTCTTCGATTTTCCCAACTTTTTTTTTGTTGGTTCCGGAAATTTTACATATTAATAAGGACTTGAAATCTTGTCTGGAGCTGACTAGATGGAGAATTGGACTCAAAATAGCATTTGCTGCGTAGCGTTTTCTTTTGAGATTCACGGCAAAAAAGGCATCGCAGGTGCGAAATATGGTTGTTTTTTTATTAGACCATTCATTACGAGTCGAAAAAAAGCATAAGGGGGGGAGCGTAATTAAAAGGTCTTCATATATTACCCTGTCAAATATCATAAAATTACGAGAAGTGGAAGTACGCGAAATATATTTTTGAATTTAGCTCACTTTACTATAATGACAGATACACAGGCGGCCGCGGGGACCTGCCGTGCTCATAACTGAAATTACACTTCACTAAATCCCATAGAGTTCCCTGACTTTGTGTGAAACACGTCTTTGAACACCAATGCGAGCTATGGTCTGATATTTAACAAGATGCGACTACATCAATTTCAAGTAACAACGGAATTTATATTACAGTCGAATGAACGGACGCCGTGTGCGGATAGAGTTGTCAACTGGACGGTCCCGGCGAGGCGGTCGGCGGCCTATGCCATCTGGAGGTGGCCGATATGGTGGCGGCGGCGGTGGTGGCGGCGGCGGCGGCGGCGGCGGCGGTGGCGGCGGCGGTCGGGACCAGAGGGACCGCTACACAAGGAGAAGGTCCAGGTAAGGAAACCTCCCATATTTCCCACAGATAATTGTATGTCTCGTAACCTTTCTCCATCCACACATTCAAATAAAATTGAAGAACAATTCGATGCCCTGAATGTAATAATTGTTCCACCCTCAGTTAATTTATTAGAATTTGTACATAAAACTTTGCTTCAATTCAATTTATCCTTGTTCTCACCTTGTACGGATTTGTTTTTTTTTAGTTTTCTGTCCAGAAGGTTTTACTTTGAGCTTCGGGTTATCCAACAGTGGGAAACTGATAAAAATGGCTTGGGATTATTTCAGGTTGCATAATACATCATTAGCTGTTGTGTTTGGCCGTCGGAAAATACACGACCCCTTTGCTTGCCCTAATTAATTTTACTCAGTACAGATGATAGTTTGAACTGTTGTTCGGATAATTATCTTGCATGAAAATGCTAAAATCGAAGCGTTCCTTATGATTAACTATGGGTTAAATATATCTACTGTGATAAATCTCACAGTGATAAGGTTCATACAACGAGAATAAACAAAGAGAGACTAACCTCTGGATGGCGGGACTTCTGCGGCTTTTTCTACTCCTTATCAACAGTTGCTACCTCACCACTCTGAATACTCCTTCCGACAGAACCTCACCAAGCCCACCTAGTGTAGGGGAACCTACTTTGATTACCATGCTTCCACCATGGAGGAATCTCCTTTGTCTCATTTTCAGGAACCCCCATAGGATCTAATGACCATGTTTAAAAGTGGGAGAGTCTTTTCAATTTGAGTGCAATAGAAAGGGAGAGACGTGCATATAAGATGCAGTTTAAGCAATCCATTTGAAGTGGAAGGATATAAGCTGTAGATATGTTTTGGATTATGAAAATTGAAGTATACATTTGGAAGGGAAACTTCATTTACAACAAGAAAGTCCTGGATGTTCTTAATTTTCCTTTAAATACTTAAAATACTAACTTTTCCAAAAATCGACATATCTTAACTTTAATATAGATAAATCGAACTGTAAATTTACCTTTATATAAACATAACACAAGGAGCCTGGTCATGATTTAAAGTTACATTTAAACATGCATGGTCCGTCCAGAGAGTTTCGTCGTCTTAACCCTAGGTAACCAGGAGATAGTAGTACCATCAGCAGAGTGTGACAAATTAAAATGAGTAGAGTGCCCCCAGACCTGTGTCTCTCTTTGTCTATACTCTGGTTTATAGCAGGACGTCGCTATTTTAAACAACTTCAAAGCCTAAAAGTGAAAAAAAAACCTAAATCTTCACAAGCTAACTTCAAAGTTAGTTGATACTATGTCGACGACCTGAATGTCTTTCTTGTGAATATCTTCTAGTTGAAGTAAAGGAAACGTTTAAATATGGTATCTTATCACTTTTGTACCATTCTGTGCTGAAGGTTAATAGATAAGGGAATGTTCCGTTCATGAAGAGTCCACAAATGTCTAACAAAGTCCTATAGAGATTAATAGCTTGAGTATTGCCAGAGAGCTACCGTGTCGGCCTTTGGCTCTTTGACTTTTATGAGGAAGTGAGTGGGTAATTTCCGCTGTAGTTTTACAGTGTCGAATCTTATTTCAGGCATGGGACTTCATAAGATATCCCTGACATTTTTTGACGTCCCTTCTTGAGATAAATGTATATCTTGAGAAAATTTGTTGGTATGATTTTTTTAAAATCAGCTTAGGCCAAAAATGCACTCAGAATACTGTGGCACCCTTTTTTGTTTCAAATTTCAAAGTCCTGTGCCTGTCATTTGAAAAAGATAATTATGGCTATTTTGAGAGGATATTAAATTAAAAAAAGGTAGTGAAGACATGGAATGCAGTCTGATAGCATTTGCCCAAAAGAGCTCTACACAAGAAACCTGTTATATGGAATATTAAGAAATATAAGCAATGTGTGTTGCAGGAAGATTGGTTCTTAAATGTCCTTGCAAACTGGTTTTCCGAAGGGAAATAATTTATATGTTGTGCTGTGTAGTACTCTAATTCATAAAACACTGACAGCAGTCTTCTTGGTTCAGATCTATTTTATTAGACAATAGGAACAAACAAAACAAAAAAAGCATGGTTTGCATAACCGTAGCTCTTGATGTATAATATGTCTCACTGTTGGCTACCCGATTACAGGATATGAAATCCATCTTCCTCCTTCTGGTTCAACTGCACACCCCACGCAGACTCCAAAAACGTCCGCGTTGCGCCCATGCGCCACATGGCTGTCATGTGCTGAACATGTGACTGCCCGTCATGCCAGCCCTACTTCAGCGCCCACCAACCATCCACAACAACAAATCTCTCAACTGCCCCACCACCACTACATCTCCACCTTCATCATCAGCTCTGCCTAGGCAACAGCCAGCAGCTTCAGCCTTCGTAGCAACATCAAACGCATGACCTAAGGTCGCCTAGCCACTGCCACCCATGGTTGGCTCGGTGCTCCTGCTGCATCTCCTCCGTCCGTCCGTCCCTGCAGATTCTTCAAAAATATCCGCTCCTGCGCCCCTTCAGCAATCTGCTCAACGGCGCAATCTGCTCATCACATTTGGTCGTAATTCGCACTTCCGTCCAAGAGAGCTGTCATCTTATATGATACCTGCGCTATGTTCCTATCCCTGTAAAGCAGGTGGTAGCCTAGCCAGGCCTGCATCATCGCCTCTCATTTCAACAGAGAAGGTGTGTGCCTTAAGGAAAGTAGAAAATCAAGAAAGCAAACAAATTTGCCTTCAGGTATGCATCGCAGCTGCATACATCAATTTGGCTCATTCTCAAAATTTCTCTGCAGTAGCAATAACGTGGTTGCAGCTTTCATGCACGCGGACCCTAGTTGGTGAAATAGGCAGAACTGATTGATTAAAATGTCTCCTGTATTCAAAATCTTTTATGGTGGGTTATTGCTACAGATTTGTAGCTAGAAATATATAGACCGCTCGTTTTTTTTCTGATAAAAATTTATCAAATGACAGTTCTAAAATAGATTTAGTGGATCTTAAGTACTTGCTTTTTCCATAATTCCACAACCAATTCTTTGACTCCAAACGGAGGTATTTTTGCGTTGAGCTTTCATGCCACGTTCAGATAACTTGCATTAGATGACCAATGAAAGTGGTGGAAGGCGGCCAAACCTCACTCGAATATATCAAGTATATATCGCTTGGATGATTCAAACTCCCCCTGAATGTCGAGTGGGACTTGAAGCTTTACTTTCACATCTACTAGAGAAATGTGTGATGAAGTAATTCATCTGTAAGAATTTAATGTTAGTTAATTCTCATGTTATGTGGTCTTTTCTGGACTTGCCCTTACCATCTAACATTTTATGTGGAATGCAATGAGAAGAACCATTTTTCCTGACTTAGAAGTTGCCGATAGTCTGAATGGTATGTTCTACATACTATACCATAATGTAATATTTTATGTATACTTTATTGCTTTGTTCCACAAGTGGAAATGTTATCCTCTAAGTGCATTCAGTTTCACAGTTGCCTTGAAGAAAGATACCGTTTTAACATTACATTCTCTTCACTCATTTTGTGTTACCCTAAGGTGTAACTAGAGTGTAATGATTCATCTTTTGGTGATTGTAGGTCCTACTCACCACGCCGCAGAAGCCGCAGCTACAGCCGCAGCCGCAGCAGGTTAGTTTTTTTAAATCTGATTTTCTTTCAGGACAAGGTTAGAGATAGTTCGGTCAATGCTCAATATAAATTATTATAATCCGTGTAAAGACTAATATACGAGTTGATGGTATGATAATCAGACATTTATAAGAAAATATTGATTGAACCTCATTTATACCAATAAAACCGGTTTTGAACCTCTTCACGGACCCGGAGGTCTTTTGTTGCATATACCATATGGAAAAATATTTCCGCCATTTTCCGGAACCTAGCTGATATCTCTGTTCAGTTTTTTCCCCCTAATTGATTATGGGACTTTTACAGTTAATAGAATGTTTATTTACGAAAGCGCTTCCCCTTCTTGCAGGTCTCTGTCACGTGATCGTCGTCGCTCCGTTTCTCGTGAAAGAAGGTGAGGTTCATTATGTTATTTATAATTATACTTTCGCACATATTTTGCCCCAAAGTAGATGCGAAACGGTGTTGTCGTCTCGATAATATCAGTCCTTTCGCCCATCAATTGAAAAAAAAAACTGGTATTACTTTCTGAAGCAACTGCAGAGTGGCGCTCTTCGGTTACACGCCCCAAGTCGCCGCCTGAAAGTTGCGAATAACCACACTGCTTCCACATCACAACTACTTCTACTACCACTTCATTCACCATTCGACTCGTCTGTGCCCATCTCTGCCGTGTTCTATATTTTTTATATATTCTGGTTGCAGTTGAATGGCAAATCTGGAAATTGGCAGTGGGCTAAAAAAAAACAATACAATTCACATAACCAGAATGCCCACAGAAGATGTGACCAGAACTAGAAGAGATCCAAAATAGAACCTAGAGCAACCTTAGTCTGCGACCAGGACATTAGAAGACTGCAACTAAGTAGCATCAGGCGGAGAACTGAACCACCTATACTCAAGCCCAACTTACTGCCACGCAGCTGGTCGTGACGCGACCAGTGCCACTCTAGCACTACGATCTAAGCTCATCGAGTACACTCATCGGTATTCACAAATGTCAGAATGCTATTCTTACCTCGACACAAGGACTTTGGGTACTGTCACCCAGGCAAAGTGTAACATGCCGTCACATTGGAAAAGGAGTTCCAACTAGTTAGACATGGAAAGATATTTTAGATCGTTTTGTATGCTCTTCGTCATTTACAGTGAACGGAGAATATCTTAGGTATGGGTGTCCTGTTTTCTATCTAACACGGGGGAAACCGTTAGTTTTCTACTGGAACATCGTATTGTTGTAAATTGAATTTATCACTTAGTATATGATTATAATGAACCGTTTCTGGTTGTGTAAACGTCTTCACTTGTAAAAGCTATTTGAAATTTATTTTGAATTGTAATGTCAGCGCACATTTGGAAATGTAGACATATATATATTGTGAAATTGATTGTAAGGTGGACATTTTAGGGGCATGGGGATCATACATAGGCTTATATTTTACGTCATATCTGAGTGATTTTGGCGTGTACACTCCAGGGTTACTGCGGGTCAGGAAAAACCGGAATTTCCCGTGTCGGATTGCCTGGCGCATTTACATCAATAATTTGCTTATGTTCCGCGCATCACAAGAGAGTAGAAACCATTGTGTCTATGCACTGGAAAAGCACCATTCTCCACTAATCAATGGAATCGTTGTGTACTTCACTACAACCCAGGACAATACATTTCCCTTTCGTCCAGGATTTACTTATTACCGAGAAATCTAGCGATTCATAGTTGGGGGTATTGGATATATTAAGCCTCGCGTTAGCCAGAGCATCAGGAAAGGCGGGATATTTTATCTGCATGCCTACTTGGTTACCCAGAATCCCAGAAAATGACTCCTATGTCTTCTAATGTTAGATGTTTCTATGTTTGTCAAGTTTATAGAATTAGCGGCAGCTTCCCACTTGTGACGTTACAATAATTCCTAGGACATCAGTCGTTTAGTACAAAATGTGAATCTGATGCCTTTTGTGTCTAGATTTTTATCCTTGAATTCCATTGCGGTATCACAACGTAATGGCGCTTTCTAAAATTGGTTACAGGGCACATCCATTATTTGGTGTATAAGTGGGATACAATCAAGTTGTGTACGGTACTTTTCCCCCCCTCTTTTTTTTTTATCAAATACGATGCAGTTTTCCCAAATCATTATATCACATGTACAGTTAAATTGATTGAAATTCCATGCTTTATCAATACTGTGCTATCCCTGTGTTTATGTTTAAACGGTACACGCCCTAAGCTGAGATGAGATGAAATGCTGTATAGCGTAGTCCATAACGTACAGTGTGCCTTGTTTAGGGTGGTACTATGAAACAGCTGGCATGATTACATAATAACCATATCATCTCAGTGAAATATTTTCATGAACTTTAATGTCACAGAATTCAGCACCTGTTTGTGTTTAACAGTTTTAATAAAGTGTGTCAATTCACTTTAATATGTGTTGGTTCAAATATAACTACCTGGAAGGGGGATGAGCAGACAAGATATTCTTTGACGAACACATAGGCAAACGATAGACTCATTACAGCAACTCGGAGGCAAAGATTGATATAAAGTTAAACTTGATTGTCATAATATTGATATTACAGTCACAGGGATGCAAGCGTTCCAATAAATTACAGGAATCTATAATTTTTAACGATATCAAGTTGACTTTACATGGCTTTCCCAGTGGCACCAGGCCATTGACATCGCCGAAACGTGCCAAATTCTTGATTGTCGGGAAGTGAGTGGGCTTCCTTAATCGATCTATGAAAATTTACAATAGTTCTGAGCTTATTTTACTCCAGAATCCGAAAATTTTCAAGAATTTCTACCTTTAGGGTACATTACTGGTTAGCTGTGACTTGCATCCCTGCAAAAAGAAATGGATGAATGTAACTACTGAAGGTTGGTGACTCCTAGTCACGATAGAAATGTCATTAAAATTCTGAGAGATCGTGGAAATCGTCATTGGAAGAAGTGAAATTTCTCTTATCTTGCTTACTGAATATCGGTCTTTAGGCACGAGACATAACTCTAAGGAAGTTCAGTATTTAGATAAAGAATAATGCTAATTTTCGAAGAAGATCCAACTGAAGTTTCGTCGCTCAGGTAGTATCATGGCTTTATGAAATAAGGTCTCATTTTTAACATCACTTCCTAGGGACATAGTTCTGGCCTACTGTAGTTCTGGTATGGCATTCCGTTGTGGTAAACCTCCTCTTATGCAGGCAGTGGTCTTCCAGATTATACGCCTGTATAGGCATAACCTAGCATACCTGAATAATTGTAGATGCTCAAAGCCTTATCGGGTTTGATCCCGCATACAAACCTTCAATGACCAATAATGGTAATACGAGAATATTATGTAAATGACCACTACAATTTTTTTTCACTGATTTGACGAAAATTGTCAGCAATTCATGAATTGTTTTTCTCATTTCAAAGAGCGTCGGCCTCAAACGTCTGACCTCTCAATCGACCCATCTCCCGTTCTGCACAATTGTCTTTCTGCTTCGTCACGCGTAAGTCGCTTCGGTTCTAAGCGAGAAGATGGGGAGAGATTATCAAAACTGTAACATTCTAAAGCGGCACTAGCACTAAGATGTAACGATTAAGGTCATGGTCTTATACATGTATAATATATATGACACTGGAAATTTAGGACTAAAGTAGGCAGTTTTACAAAAGTAAGTGGTGCTAGAGCTGGTTTACGATCAGTGCGAGTTCGCCAGAATACTTTGAAATGTTGATGTTCCTTTACTCTACCACATTTAGTGCAGATCCCAGTTGAGCATGGTACACATTTTACTTCATACGCGAGATTTCATGATGACCCAGTTATCTCGTTTCCTCACCTGAATCGGCTTGAAATAGACATGCTACATATAATTATCACACTGTACGTTTTATTTGGGTATTCTGCACTTTTTGAGAAAATTGTAAGAATACGAAAAATTGTTTAGGGTGCTCCTAAGAAAGTTGGTCTATAAAGAGTTTATAAATACTGTTGAAAACTTTGAAAATAATGGATTGATAGTTCTACAAAAGTGAAAAGCTTAGATCTTCGATGGCCCTTGTATATTCTCAGGGTCCCCTGGGACGTTTAAGTACGAAGTCTGCAGTTTTTGATATTTTTACAATCTAAGCAAGTATCGGGTCTCCGCCTAAAAACGCCTTGGTCTTTTTGCTTGAACGGTCACTGATGAAAAAGGGAAATTTAGACTAGATGATTTGAGGTGTAGCGAATGCTTCTTAAGGTTTTCTGAACGAATTTCGTACATTATATTATACAAAGGATAAAAGCCGACGAAGGAGCACTTCAATTCTGACCCAAACATTTCCATCGTTTAACTGTGCAACCGATTGCGAAATACTTAAGTTGTACTAGAATCTTATCAGCCTTGGTTATTAAAAATTGTTTCTAAGGTATAAATGGCTTTTACTTTGAGACTGATGCCAGTGTCCATGTTAGAAATATGATTTGCAACTCTGGAAATTTAAAAAGTCCATCGCTACACTCAGCCGACATGGGAATTGTCACTTGGGGACATCCGTCATGAAAACGTCAAACTTATTTACCGGTCCAAGTCGCCTCCCTTGTCATCATGGTCCACACTCTTCATTTAAACCAAACCTGCCTTTAGCGAGACCTTGGACTTGGCACCTTCATCCCATAAGTCATCGGTGGAAAAAATATTAACAAACATGCACTCTCCTGAATCGTCCGACCTCACCCTCACCCTCAATAGGGAGACACCTTCTGGCATTCTACGTAAAATGGTTGTGCTGTAGAGTAAAGAAATCGTCATAATGTTATTAAAAAAACAGTGGAGACATCTTTCACTCTGTACCCGCCTCCGTCACATTGACCTATGTGACTTCGTCACATCGTGGACTAGTCAGCTGTATCGGCGTGCTCTCAATTGCACATCAGTAGCTCTGGATCCCCTTCCCTCCCCAACCCCAATTACAAACTGCTCCGATCTCTGTCCTGGCACGCAGGCTTCATTATCACAACTTCCAACAGGCCAATGCTACCAGCTCTTGAATTTAGATAACCTTGAACTATTTAGGAGAGACACTCCGTGTGTAGTATAAGCCATTGTCCTAATGTATGCGTATCTTCGTTCTTGACTAAGCGATGACCGTGCAGGTCACGGCCAGCTATACGCACCTGTTTATGTTTAATCTTCCATACATTAATCTATGTTGTGATACATAACTCTGCCCTGTTTGAAATTGCTCGTCAGGCTAGAATGGAATTATATGACTATTTTTTCTGTTTTTCAGGGGAGGCAGCCCGTTAGACCGCTTTGGTCGTAACATCTCTCGCGACAGATCACCCAAAAACAGAAGAAGGTCACCCTCGAGATCACGGTCGAGGTCTCCAACGGCATGGAAAAAGGCTCGGTCACATGAGAGATCACGTTCCAGATCCAGGGGCAAATCCGTCTCACGCTCAAGGTCACGTGATCGTGAGAATGGACTGAACGGGGATTGAAAACGTCAGCGCCAGTCGCGTATTCATTACCTCCCCAACAGACATGTCATGCAACTTTCATATTCATATTCACCATCATGGACTTCTGGTACATACATTGGAGCCTGCATTTGAAATTGTCAACCAAGAGAAAACTCTGTTTAAGCGTGCAGATAAACTTTTCCCGACAGCACCAAATGGAAGACCAGTTAATTTAAAGTGAGACTTGGCAAATTATTTGTAAATACAGACCAGTATTCTGATGGTTCTTTGAAAGTGATCGCTGAACATGGTCTTGTGTATACTACATTTTATTTTAGTTACCATTCCAAGCAGATTTTAAGCCTTGTTATGATGCCTCTAGTCTAGGTTTTTCACACCGCGAGCAAGATGTAAACGGAAGACATCGCCCGGTCAGTCGAAAGTAACAAAACTTTGCGATTCTGTATCCTTATGGTGTCGAAATACTAAATTTTGTGCTTGTAATGAAGGGGTTATCCTGGTAATGTGCTATTCATTTGAGGATAATTAGCAAGAGAATATTTTACAAGAAATCGCCAGCAAAAACTATTAGGGTGTTTGCTTCATGTGGTCTCCTGGTGTATTAACGGAGTACACTTAACTGAAAAATAACCAGTAGTTAACATGGTTATAATGGCACTGTACCAAGCGTAATCGGCGATTCCAGGGAATTCCTTGGCTTTGTATATACATCACTATTGATAGCCTTAGTTTGGTTAACTGAGTGTGGTAAAATTTGTACAAGACAGTAGCTTCGCATTTAAACTGAAATTCAGCAAGTGGGATGTCTCCTTGTTAAATAACAGAAAAATCTATGGACTCATTCAATACAAGTTTTAAAGAAGCATGACCGTTTTATTTTAAAAGGAAAATGTATTTACTCTGTGGAATAAAGAACTTGATATTCAAAATCGCGAAGTTATTTCTCGTCTTATTGCAATATAATCTAAGAACTATACGACCAAGAAGCACAATTCTGGAATTTCCGGTTATCGCACTGGACGGTGGCGCCTCTCCGTAGTTGGCCCTTATGAACTAAGATTTGCGGACTCCTAAGGTCACCAGGCATTCTAAAAAAGACAATATCGAAGGTATCCCTCAAGTTGCAATGATAAACTTTGAGAAATCAATATAGCACACATATCTTTTCAAGATTTTCACAAAATGAAGTCCTTTCACTGCAAAATGTGACAAGTAAAGCATATTACTACTTTTCTATGCTCATGGACATGGTAATGTTCCCCTTGATATGTAATCTCTAACCCGATTTAGAACCTGAATAACTGGATTCACAGATTAAAAGAATCAAAAGAAAAACACTCTAGCCTATTAATATGTTTATTAGTAATTGTGTAGCAAATATGTATACCAAATAAATAAATACAACAGATACTGCTACGAAAATTTGTCGCTGCTAGGGTACACTGGCGACCAGGGCACATACTTGCTACACATGTTTTGCAGTTAAATATAATAATTTGACAATCTAAGGCTGCCAGAAGGAAAAAACAAACAAATAAGTCTCATATTGACTGTATTCTGGGTCTTAAGGTCTCAAACACAATAATACTTTTCATATCGGACACTTTCAACAAGACTTGCATATTAAATGATATACTGGATTTTAGTTCGTACAGGTCAACAATATGCTAATGCCGGTTCTTGAGTATGGAGATATTATCCATTACTTGTTTATGCAACAACAACAGCATAAATTGCAGACACTTATGAACAAAAGTCTACGCATAGTTCTAGGGATAAAAAATCCAAGGGACATTGGTGTGGATGAACTGTGCAATAGATGCACTATTAGGAACTTAGCTATTAGACGTGCTACTCACTTGATGCCAATCATCAAGTGGTGAAGTGAGGATATTGCCCATTGTATTACTGATGACTATAATATTACCCGTAACGCTAGTAAAATACGACTGAAAATAAAGAAGCCTAATGGTAATAAATACCTGAAATCACCACTGTACCAAGGAAACAAATACTGGAACCAACTGGATATGAATACACAAATGCTACCGAGAGGGGAATTCCTCAAAGCAAGGGTAAAAGAAGAAATTTTAAAGATGAATGTATTGTGATCAGAAGATCACTACAGGGTAAACTATATGAATTCGAATGGTTTTTGTTAAAAATTTGGAAACCAGGTATGCGTAATTCTCCGTTTGTAACAAGGTGTGTGCCTGTCTGTGTTTGTTAGGTTACTTTTGCGTTGTATTGTATTGTCCTTGTTGATCCTGTCTGTCCTTTTTTGTGATGATATCATCACTACTCATGTAAGGAAGAACGCCAATAGGCGATTACATTTGTCTACATGTTTATTGAATAAAAAAAAAATAAAAAAAGCACTGTTCGGTCCACCGTCCACGCAGTGTCACGTAACATATTGTGTAGGCTGGTTCCCAGCTAACACACGTTTTTTTGACGTTTTAAAACGTTTTTAAATGGTAATATATAAACGTTTTTAGAAAACGTTTTAAAAACATAATATAGACGTTTTAGCTTGACTTTTTAATGGCTCCTTGAAACGTTTTTTAAACGTTTACTGAACACCTATTACTATATTCAACTAGAGTGGATGTTTTATATCAAAATCCGAAATATATGTATAAAGGGTAATGAAATGGTGGACAGTCTCTGTATATGGTGTTTTTTAAATCATGTTTTTTCTTTGAACTATAGCTGAGATACTCAACTTGTTTGTGTGTATCCAGTACCCAGTTATTAATGCTGTAGCCTGGGGGGGGGGGGGGGGAGGTCTGAGGATCAAAGATATTTTTACTTGAATTTTTTTTTATTATTTATATATACCGGTAATGGAAGTCTCATGATAGATATTGAGCCTATTTTGGCCCTTAACTTTATGAAATTAGGCATATAATGTGCGATCGTAGATGGAGCAGGGTATGTATGGACCTATTCCGGTTTGTGTGTGTGTGAAATGCTGTCTATTCCTTCTGTTTCATTGCTCACTCCACCCACCCAACACGATCTCCCCTACCCTCTCCTACAAGCAGGAACTTTGCCCACAGGGCCAACAGCCCTTGGGTCAACTTACTATATTCCATAATTCTTACATAAGGTTATCTATATGCCACTAAAATCCATCATTCTTGCACCAGGTTTTCTTCTATTCATTGTGTCTATTTGTTGAAGGCTAGCAGACACCAATTCAAGTTCAATTACCGATATACCGTTCTGATAATTGTTACACGCTTGCTGCTATACAATACCATTTCCAAGCAAACTAGATTCGAATATGTCCACCTCTTGGTTTCCCATTCATCCGTCATCTTGAAAGGTATATATAAAGAAGTATGTGCGTGAATAGAGTTGATGTGCTAACACCCAGTCACACAATTTCATCAGTCATTTTTATATGGAAAAATGGCTAGTGGCAACCACACCAGACCAGGGCCCTGTTTTTCAGTCACGACAATCGTTATGGGCGACGCGTTTTTGCCGTCAGTGTTCGATAGACACGACACTTTAGTGAATAGGCTATATGTCGTGAGTCTAAGAGGCGCAGGGCGTCCAGACGTGTTTTTCAGTCACGACAATCGTGGGGTCACGTGATTGAAAATGTCGCCCAAATTGTCGTTGGTTCATGACAGCTATGGACATGTCGTACATAATGCGCAACTTCACTTCCCCTTGGAATTAAGCGATGAAATTTTAGCACGAGTAAAGGATACATATAATCGATAATCATACCAAATATGGAGAAAATCGGTCGCACCGTTTCGAAGATATCGTCGTTTGAATTTTGTCACAGCAAATACTGCTCTGGTGGCCAGTGTACCCCTACGCTCATGTGACCCTAATTTATGCAGTGACCTCGACATTCACTGTGCACGGGAGGTGGGAGGGTGTTATGGCCACCAGAGCAGACGATTGCTATGACGATATTGAAACGCCGATATCTTCGGAACGCTACGACTGATATTCTTCATATTTGATACGATTATAGGTTATATATATCCCTTACTCGTATGAAAATGTCATGGCTTAATTCTGTCGGGAAGTGGAAAAATCCTCTATATACGCACAGTGATGTGTTATAGAACCTAAGACAGTTCTATACTTGTCGTTAGGGCTGACACTTTTAGCGGCGATCGTCAGTGGCGCACTACAAACGTGTCTATAGAACAGCGGCCATTTTATGTCTTCCAGAATGTCGTGGAATCGCTAGACGATCGTACGGTATCGTTGGCCGACGATGTCGTTACTGAAAAACAGGGCCCGGGTCTCCGTGCTGCTAGATGAGCACAGAACAACTACAAGTCCACCAAATGGGAATGAATGAGGTTGAATTAGTTTGATTGTATGGTTGATTACTTGTTGTAATAGTGAAGCAGCATTTTGGCTTCTATAGTCTTCTTAGATTGTTTTTATTCTGAGGTTGTCTTTCTTCTACAATGAGGATTTAAGGTAGGTTCATGTGTCATCAACTATGTACTGAAGTAGGTGGGTGAGTCATTTCAGACATATATCAAAGTATAATTCCCCCTGCTGCTAAGAGCTAGCAGGCAGGTAGTACCGCCCGGATGGAGTGCTGGCGGTCGTTGACCGCTGGTTTTGGAGTGTCTCATTGGTAGTTGCGGACAGAACCGGGAAACAGCTAAATTTAAAAAATGCCCAACAGACAAAGCGATAGTTGCGGTGTGGTTATCACAAGCTATACACTTTCATTGAGTACTAACCTGATACAATTCAATAAGAAAAGATAAATATATGGGGGGGGGGGGGGGCAACTATTTTTGGGGTATTCCAAGGGGGGGGGGCAATCATTTTTTTTATTCCAAAGGGGGGGGCAATTTTTTTTGTTCCAATGGGGGGGGGGGGGGTAACTTATTTTTTGGTATTTCCATGTAGGGGGGGGGGGGGGGCAAACTTTTTCACTAATTCTGTCACTGGGTCAATGTTTTCAGCTGAACATGGAGGCAAACTCCCATATTTGTGTTCAATGACAAGAATTGATGTTATGAAATGCATTCATATCATATCACAGCTTAAGAAATCAGCTTAGCTGTACAACTATAATACTGATTAATGCACAAGGTAACTATAGGTGCCATTCTTTCTACTGTTTTCTATATACACATGTACTTGAGTTCTTCAAATTCAACTAATCTGACTAGACTTTCCTCCATAATTCTTGAACTACTTGACCGATTTTTAAAATCCCATTATCTTTGTGATCCTCTCTTTCCCAGCCATCTTTTGCATATATCATTCTTATTACAGATATGAAATCCATCGTCGTAGCTACGGAATACTGTTTTGGGCTGTTGGCTGGGCTTGTTAACCTAGAATTAGCACAGATGAACAGAATTATTAGAATAACTCTCTAGATATCAATGATAGAGACATGTAATTTAGCATACTGGGGTATTTTAACATGCTGAATCCAATGGAGATATCTATTTTCATGTATATTGATGATGTCATACTTAATTTGCATATTAATAAGGAAATCTGTAATATTGATGCATAGATTTTGCAAAAAGCTCTCATATAGTACTCCTCTCTAATCTAGATCATGTCATATAAGGCAAAGCATATCTTTGACTTGTAAATAGGAATTTGGACAGCTAATTTGCTGAGAGGATCACAAAGACATTGGGATTTTAAAAATCGGTCAAGTAGTTCAAGAATTATGGAGGAAAGTCTAGTCAGATTAGTTGAATTTGAGGAACTCAAGTATATAGAAAACAGTAGAAAGCATGGCACCACATAATGATTACCCCTTGGTCATACTCTATTGTAGTCCTGTCCTATTATATTTCTCACACATTATTGTCCATATCTACTTCATGCTTAACAATACCTAATACTAACATTATTATATACATGCATTGTATTTCAACCTTCATATTTTAAATTCTAACGTATAGTTCTTAAGACTAACTTTCACTTTTAGTATGTTTTTGTTCTCCACCAGGTGATCCATCGTTGTCTGTTCGATCCGGACTGAAACCCCCCCCCCCCCCAATGAAGTGCCTCACAGGGGTCGGGGGCACAGACGGTCACATCGCTTACTCGAGATCAACTGTGTCTCGGAGCTGGAAGCCCTCAACACCATCTAAGCCCTTAATACGTTCCTGATAGACCGGGACTGGGGCACGAGGGTTGAGGTCTTCTGCGACAATATGTGCACCGTGCAGGTACTGACGTCGGGGCAGGAGCACAACAGGGTCCTCGCCGAGTGCGCCCGGCAGGCCTGGATGGTACAGGCGAAACTACAGGTCGAGCTCCTGTATACCCACATCCCGGGGGTACTCAACTCGGTCTCCGACACCCTCAGCCGGTCGCACTTCACCTCCAGAGACTGTAATAATGCTGCTCATTACATGTCACTACATAACCTCATGTCTGTCGTGCCATGTAACCATGCCTCATTTGTGCCTATCCTCCGGCTCTCCTGTAGATCCGGCGCTACGTTGTCTCCAGCAGAGGGCATCTGCGCGGCAAGCACGGTCGCGAACCAGCAAAGCGCCGTATCGACCTACCTCGCGTTCTGCCGGAGGATGGGTACGGACCCCCAGCAGCAGACCGTCAGCCTGATCACCATGTATCTGGAGTACGTCCGGGACCACGCCCCCTCTCCAGCGACCGTGGCCAACCACCTGTCACATATACAGTCGCATCTACGGCTCTCCGGAGGGAACATCGCGGCGACTGAGGACGCCCGGATAAGGAGGGCGATCGACGCAATGAAAAGAGACAAATCATACCAACCGAATGTCAAGCCGCCCATCCCGATGGAGGCGCTAAGGGGCCACGCCTCTCGACTGGTGTACGAGAGCCGCATGCCTGCTGATGTTCTTCGCAGCCCTGAGGCAGAGCGAGGTCACACCACCATCCATCAGAGGGTTCGATCCGGACCGACACCTCACCCGGGGAGACGTGAAAGTCACGTCTGGTCATGTCACCGTGCGTATAAAAGCTGCGAAAAACCTCCAGTGTGTTGGAGAGGAGAAGCAAGTGACCCTGCAACCATCTCCCGACCGGAGGACTTGCCCACTACAGGCTGTGAGGGCAATGATCGCGGCTGTTCCCACGTCTAGCGACCGAGACCCGTTCTTAATGACTGAGGATAGGTCCCCCATAACGACCCGGTCGCTCTCAAAAGAATGGGACAGACTGACAAAGCTGGCAGATATCCCGGCGAAGACCTACACCCTGCACAGCCTGCGTAAGGCCGCGGCCACCCAGGCCTTCCAGGCCGGAGTCCCAGAACTGTCGATTCAAAGGTATGGGGGGTGGCGCTCTAACGCTCACAGGAGCTACATCCGCGTTTCAAGTGCCACTCAAGTCAAAGACCCGCTCCTCAAATCCATCAACCAGTGACTAAATCATAACCCACCCCCCACGCCACTCTCTTCATGGACTTTTGGCTATTTTATACACATTGTATAATCATATATACGTATTGCATAATACTCATATACATGTACCATTATCAATATGTATTCTATTACTACATATCACCATATGTATTACCTTATCCGGTATCACATCTGCCTTATGTATACCTTATATCATATTAACAAATATGTACTTTATATCATATTTACTAATATGTTTTATCCTATAATATAACATATCTACCATATGTATATTATT
Source organism: Alentia gelatinosa (assembly GCA_950022655.1). Taxonomy (NCBI): domain Eukaryota; kingdom Metazoa; phylum Annelida; class Polychaeta; order Phyllodocida; family Polynoidae; genus Alentia; species Alentia gelatinosa. The sequence goes on from OX465584.1 coordinate 35,235,270, forward strand.
ATCAATAAGATATTATTATCACATATTAATACCTTCTCTCCTATGGACTTCATAAAATTAAAATAAATTTTATTTGCCCAATTCTGTCTCATACTTTTGTGTTGCAGGTAAGGGGTAATGGGTAGCCCATGGCCGTAGGGTCAGGGGCGGTCATTTTAAAAAGAAATTTTTTTAAGGTTTTTATTTATCCTGGAGTGAACGCTTAGGGAATATAAGTTTCCCTATCTTCCAGCGGCTCCAGCTCATTGATTCACATCCGCATTATTGCCTACTTAAATAGGCTCACACAGCATAGCGGTACAAAACTTCATTACATGTCCATACATGTTTTCAACAATTTTCAACAGTTGTTTTGCGATACAGTGTACGACCCACCTGCATGTCCAGAGTGGGCTAGAAGACGGTTTGAGTTATTTAAGTAACTTTCTAATAGACAGATTCCAGGTAAGTATTTGTTTCAACAGTTTGTAGGTGCAAGGTCTTCATTCATTGTTAACAATAGTCACTTCCTTTTGATGCAATGTTAATAATTATAACAATGGTAAGTATAGTAGTAAATACTGATAATAATAATAGGACCATGGGAGTCATGGTGGGATAGCCTCCTTAGTAGTTTAGAATTTTTTGTTTCTGGATTTTCTTCACTACCGCACAGAAAAGTGATTCATCTTTGATTTTACGAACTTCTGCTGGCAGACTGTTCCATAATTTTGCTGCTTTGAACTGTACAGATTGTTTATATTTGTTTACTCGGATGGTATTAGCAGTGCGTAGTACTGGCCCATCAAACAGTCTAGTTGGTAGGGATGCATTTTCTAGATAGCTTCCCTTTTGGGCCCTATTATGGGCCAGTTTAGTCAATTGGTATTCCCTGCGGTCACTTAGGAAGTTTATGTTGCATCTCTTGTGCAGACTACTAGTTGAGGTGGTTTGCTCGGCATTGTGGCATATACGTAGGCCACGATTCTGACATCTTTGTAGTTTAGTGAGGCACGTTTGGTTGGTGTTATGAAACATCAGGCTGCCATAATCTAGGTATGGTAGTACTTTAGTTTTATAGATGGTTAGTGCTTGTTGTGTGGTTAGGTATTTACGTATGAATGATAATAGATATAGCTTATGGGCGGCACGTTTGATGGTTTCGTTAATGTGTTTTTTGTAGTTCAGTGTTTCATCCAGATTGATGCCAAGGTATTTGAATGTGGATACTTGTTCTAGTGGTGAGTGCTTAATTTCTATCTGCAGTGGTTGTGCTGTTTTTATTTTTTGTGCCGTGCCAAAGATCATTGTTTTAGTCTTGTTGATGTTTATGGTTAGTCTGCTGTTGTCGCACCATGCTGAGACACGTGCTAGGTCTTCCTGTAGCTTTTTTACTTCTTCTTTCTGATTTGGGCCACTTGTGTATATAACTGCGTCATCCGCATATAGCTTGATTCGGCAGCTTGCTAGTGATTCATCTATGTTATTAATGTATATCAAAAAGAATAACGACCCAAGCGTAGACCCCTGCGGCACGCCATGTGTGACTTGTCTTGGTTTTGATTTAGAATTATTGACAAAAGTTGTTTGCGTTCTTTTCGATAGGTAGCTTTCAATCCAGTGTAAGTTTTCCTCATTTATACCTAGCTTAAGCAGTTTGTGTAGTAGTATCTGGTGGTTAACTGTATCGAATGCTTTTGTAAAGTCGATATATGTGGCTATTGTAAGGTTATTTTCATTTATATTGTTCAGGATGTCATCAGTGAAGTCGACTATTGTTATAGAAGTAGAATGTTTTTTTCTAAACCCCCCTTGGTATTCATTAGCAGATGATTAGTTTCCAGATATTTTGAGATGTGGCTGTGTATAACTTGTTCCATGAGTTTCCCGGGAAGGGGCAGTAGGGAGATTGGCCTAAGATCTTTTACATTATTCTCAAATCCTTGCTTGGGGAGGGGTATGACTGTGGCCTGTTTCAAGGCCTCCGGGTAGATACCAGTATCTAGTGATAGATTAAATATGTAAGTTAACTCATTGATTAGTACAACAAAACAGTCCTTTAGTACCTGCGAGTTGATGCTATCAATAGATGATGCATTATGTGTGTCAATGCTCTTTACAGCTGTTCGCACTTCATCCCTGTCGATTAGTATTTTGTTCATTGATTTGTCAGTTGGCTGGCAGTCATCATTCCATTTTGTGGGGATATGTGTAGCCAACTTGTTTCCTATTTCGGTGAAATAATTGTTTATGTGATCCGCTATTTGATTGTCATCTATTTTCTCATCAGTATCACTGTTCGTAAGATTTATTTTAGTTTGTCTAGATTTTGTGGGTAATAGTTTGTCGATTTTTTTCCAGAACTTGCTATTGTCTTTGTCGTCCTGATTTTTTATATAGTCTCGTTTCGCTTTAAAAATTGTACTGATGGTTTGATTTCGTACTGTTTTTGCTCATTTCCCATCATCAGGGTTGTTAGTGGTTTTCGCGTGTTTCCTCGCTCTGTCTTTTTCAATAATAAGGTCTATAATTTCGTTATTCAACCATGGTTCTTCTTTATATCTTATTTGGTACATTCGTTTCGGGCAGAGTTCATCAAGGTTTTTGGTAATTTTGTTGAGCATGAAACTCCACGCATCATCAGGATTTACATGAACACCTAACTCATCCCAATTTTCTTCCAGTATTTTTGTTTGCATTGTAACGCTGTCATATTTACGATAGGAGCGTCCATAATATTGTTTTGTCTGGTATGTATCTACTGTTTTCTTTTTTGTGACATAGATCCCACTGTGGTCACTTAGACTATAGTTTAGTGTGCCTGCTTCTTTTACAAATTTCATTTCAGTGAATATTAAATCAATTGTGTTGTTGTATCTTGTGGCTGTGTTTATTTTTTGTTTCAATCCAGTTTCAAGTTCAAAATTTTAAAGAATTTGCGTATCATGGTTCTTGGACTCATTATAGTTTACATTGAAGTCACCGATGATTGTGAGTTCTGCCTTCATAATGCCTCTAAGTTGGTTTGTTTGTTCAGTCAATATGTCGCAAAATTTCTGTACATTACCCTTATAAGGTCTGTATACTACACAGACTAGTTGGTTTGTTTGGTGCGGTAAGTTAATCTTGATCCACAGGTTTTCAATATCGGGTGTACTAAGGTTGTACTCATGTAGAGTTTCAATATCAAAATCATCACGTATATATGCTCCTATTCCGCCCCCCACTTTTATTTCTCCCTTTTCGTTTAGCCATTGCCTGTCCTGCCTTATCAACTTGTAATTGTCTATCTGAAACATTGTTGAGCCAAAGTTTTGTGTTAGCCAGGTTTCCGATAAAGTGAAAACCTGGATTCCTGATTTTTGCACTGTCAGTCTAACTAGGTCTAGTTTATTCTTTATGCTTTGCACATTTGCATGCGCAATGTGAAGACCTTTGCCTAGTTCTGATTTACCCTGCATTGTCATGTGGTGATCTGTATCGGCCCATACATGCTAGGTGGTCCTGCTTAGTTACAATAGTCATTTTTAGTCTGCTGGGTTTTGAATTTCACTAGGTGTTAAATGTGCTTTTCCCCTTCCTCCCCCCCCCCCCCCCTCCTCACACAGATACTTATTATGAGGATACTGTGGTCTTGTTTAATATGGAAGTAAAGTGTGTAACTTACAGTTTTGGCGTGTTGTTTTTCATTACTCCCCTGTCCCATGCTGTTCTTGTTTCCCGGTGTGGGTTGCGATAGTGCGCGTATGTGTGTGCGTGTGCATGCGTGCGTGAGATCTCCACACATCCTTAGGCTCTGGGAGGTTGCAGTCAACCTTTATATAAACAATAAACAGTGTATGGTTATTACATAGTAGTTAACATCAGATGTAATAGAAATAGTGACTCTCATGTTTCGTTTCTAGTTAACGTTAGAGATATGTACACAAGATTTTCATAGGCGTCAACCTTTATATAAACAATAAACAGTGTATGGTTATTACATAGTAGTTAACATCAGATGTAATAGAAATAGTGACTCTCATGTTTCGTTTCTAGTTAAAGTTAGAGATATGTACACAAAATTTTCATAAGCGTCTAGGTTATTTAAGTTTACAGTGTTTGAGTAGCTTTCATTGCTCCACCTAGCGCACTCCCCCTCTACTAGCGCTCCCTGCGCTCACCCTAGTGCATGCGACGTGAACCAATAGGTCACGTGGCGCGGCACGCCCCAGTTTTTTTTTCAGTTTTTTTTTTTCATTCATTCTTTTATTTATACTGGAATTCCATCTTAGGCTCGTAGGCCTGTCTTCCTTTTGGCCAGTCTTTACAGCTTAGTAAGTAAGGAATTTCTTATAGACTATAAGAGCAGCCATTTTTGGCTGACAAAGCATGCTTACTGCATTTGTTTATATGAGTACTTTTGTTTGCAGGTGTCAGTTACACCTGTCATTTCCTTTTATGCTTTTATGTTTTTATTAGTGTCTAGCCCACTAAAATTTTAGTGTGCCATGTTTTTAAGATTTTGGTGTATGGCTGCTATATTTACCATCTGTACTCTGGTTTTTTTATTGGTTATTTAGGGTTTTCCTTATACTTGTGATAACTTTTGGGTGTTCACGAATATACTTTTAAAATTTTTCGGAGGTATCAGGATCAGCGTTGGCTACAGGTAAGGCGTTCCACACCCTAGCACACTGGTATTGTACACTTCGCGTGTACAAAGTGCAATTTGTTTTTTTAATTTTCAGAAGGGTTTTATCGTGTGCTCGCGTTGGTAGGGTTCTCGCATCTACATGATCATCGATTTTACTTCTCTTCAGGGCTTCCCGTAGGAAGCTTCCTGTGCATCTGTCGTGTATTGTTGGAAACTTATATGTGTCATGTAGTTGCTTCGTGTTCGGCTTCGGGTAGCCAGTTACTGCCAACCTCAGGCACTTGTTTTGACATACCTGGAGTCTGTCTAACAGTAGTTTGGGTCCTGCATTATATATAATGTCCCCATAATCGATATACGGTCTTATTTGTTGTTTGTATAGTTGGATTGCCGAATGGTCTGTTATGTAGGGGCGTTTTTTGTGTAATAGAAAAATCTTGTGGGATAGGTTGTGTAATAGCGATGTAACATGTTTACGGAAACTTAATATATTGTCAAGTATTTGTAGTCATTTACTTGTTCAATATTTTTGTTGTCTAAAGTAATTTCGTCGGGCTTTATCTGTTTTAGTTTGTGTCTGGTTGTGAAGATCATATGCTTTGTTTTGTTTGTGTTGATGGTTAATTTGTTCCTTTTGCACCAATTGCTGTATTCAGATATGTCTTCCTGTAGTTTATTGTCAATTTCTAGATTTAGTTGGGATTTAGTCCTGTAGATCACGGTGTCGTCGGCGTACATTTGGATGTTACAATGTCTAAGCGATGTTACACAGTCATTAATGTAAATAATAAATAAGAGCGGTCCAAGTGTTGACCCTTGTGGGACTCCAAATTTAACATTCTTGACAGAGGAGATTTTGATATTGCATTTAGTTTGTTGTTGACGGTCAGTCAAGTAGCTACTTAACCAGGTGAGTGCATTTTTATGGAAGTTATAATGTTCAAGTTTATTTAATAGAATACTGTGGTCAATCGTGTCAAATGCCTTTTTTAGGTCAATGAATATGGCATGTGTAAAGTTATTTTCGTTAATGTTGGTATATAGTGTATCTGTGAAACTGGAGATGGTAGATGTTGTTGAGTGTGCTGGGCGGAAGCCGCCTTGGTATGGGGTAAGTATTTTATTTTCATCTAGATAGCGTGTAACCTGACTATGGATAATTTTTTCAATGATTTTGCTCGGAAGTGGGATTATTGATATTGGTCTATAATTATTTGCATCGCTGTTGGAACCCGGCTTTGGAATGGGTGTAACTGTTGATTTTTTCCACGACGGGAATTTGTGCATTTCTATAGATCGGTTTATTATGTGCATTAGGAGATACGGGATTGTTTTAAAGGTATCTTTGAGTATTTGAGTTGATAGGTCTCTTATTCCCGAAGGTTTTGAGGTATCAATGTTTATTATGTGTTTCTTAACCTCATCAACATCAACCGTATTTATATGGAATTCGTTCATGGGGTTTTGGGCATTCATGAACCATGGTTCATTTAGTTCCTCGGCTAATTTAGCTCCAATGCCAATAAAGAAATCGTTGATGTAGTCTGGTGTCTTTTCTTCGCTAACCTCTTCCCCACTTTGTTCATCGATGAGTCTGATTTTGGGGGTTATACCCGTGTTCGTATTTGTTATTTTGTTTACATTTCGCCAGAAGGTCTTTGGGTTGTCTTTATGTTGTTCAAGTTGGTTTTTAAAGTATTCACTTTTAGCAATTTTGACCTGTGACTTTGCATAGTTACGTATTCGTCGGGCAATGTTCCAGTCATCAGTGTCGTTAGTGCGCTTTGCAACCATTTATTACTATGGGTCCATATCCATCTAATGCCAGGCATAGGTCCAGAAGGCCTACACATATGCAGTCACATGGATGCTGACGTTTAAGATTAAGGTAATTTTTTTTTGCCTTACCTTGCCTCAGATGAAGTGCGAGGGGTTGTTTTGGATGGTTGGTGGCTTTGTTGTAAGGTTGACATCGTTTGTTTTGGTCATTTGGGGCTGAATTTAGACGACTGGCATATCGTCTGGTCCAGTTTTCGACATGCTCAAGAAAGATAAGAGACATAATTAATAAATATTTACAGTATTGCAATATATAGTATTATAATAATATTATATAGTACTGGTGCTCCACTGAGCCATGCACTTGAGGTGAGTTTTAATGATTCTAACACTGTTATATGAACATAAAGTACTCCACTGAGTCAGGTTAAGATACATTGCGTATTGCTCTTTTTGAGCCAAGTTTCATTGCTCCACTGAGCCAAGCTGGTCAAGGTCTGCTTCAGATTTACTAGTTGCTCCACTGAGCCTGTATAGTATTAATAGTAATGTTGTCAAATATTTGATCATATATTGCCATAGCATTTTCAGAAATAAGAGAGTCCGGTAGCTTAGGCCCCACTGGGCTAAATTGTGGGTATTTCGATCATTGCTTTTTAGATGGGGACGGTAAGTGCCTTGTTTATTTGTCTGGTATGGAGCTACATTTCAATGCAACTCCACTGAGTCTGCAGTGTAGTAGGTACATTCCTTAGACAATTAAAATTTGAGTTGAAAGGTTGCATATCTTTGTTTTGGAGGACATGTATGTTACGACACTGCATGCACATATATGTTTTGTCTAAAGTTGATATGACTTGTGGTAAATGGTAGGTAACATTAGCATTTATCAGGATGTTTCGGCACTTTTCCATCTCTCTACTGAGGGTTAAGCTTTATATTGCTGCCTCTATGAGCAGGCGACAGTTTGTGGTAATTGATTTCGCGATTAAGTAGCTCCAAACGTCTCTAGTTTTGGCGTCGGGGTGTAGTCCATCGAAAAACTTCTTGTATTTATTAATCCTACCTCCCTTGTGACGGTGGTGGATCGAGTCAGCGAGCCAGGGCCCCACTAGGCCTGAATCGTCGTTCATGCTTGTTATTACGTGATTGACATAGATTATTCCCTGGTTTATGACTTCTTGCTGCCATGCGTATTCCCCTTTTGTCTTGTTGTACATGTTTAGGTCAAGACCTGTTAGCTGGGCTATGGCCACTCTATGGCCTATGTTTGTCATTACATATTTGAACCAAGTGTAGGAATTTGTTAGGCACTCCGTAAGATTAAGACTTCTGTTACTCTCTCTCATTCTGTTCCTGCGCTTCACTTCGCTCACACGCACTCTAATTTTCTCCCACCCACCCTCACCTACTCTCTTCCTACTCTCGTAGGCCATATTTTATACACATTGTATAATCATATATACGTATTGCATAATGCTCATATACATGTACCATTATCAATATGTATTCTATTACTACATATCACCATATGTATTACCTTATCCGGTATCACATCTGCCTTATGTATACCTTATATCATATTAACAAATATGTACTTCATATCATATTTACCAATATGTTTCATCCTATAATATAACATATCTACCATATGTATATTATTATCAATAAGATATCATTATCACATATTAATACCATCTCTCCTATGGACTTCATGAAATTCAAATAAATTTTATTTGCCGAATTCTGTCTCATACTTTTGTGTTGCGGGTAAAAGGTAATGTGTAATAATGATGCATAGACTTTGCAAAAAGCACTAAAAATGTTACTCCTCTCTAATCTAGATTATCTCATATTTGACTTGTAAATAAGACTTTGGTCGGCTAATTTGCATAATTTATTTTGAATCTGAAGTCCTCAGATGGATCAGAGAATTGATAAATTTAATTTTTCAGTGTAGTTATTTCAAGATGCTGGCTTTTTACATCTATCAAACAATGGCATATCATACATCAAATTAATCTTCAGTGATATCAATATACATGAAAATAAATATCTCCATTGGATTCAGCATGTTAAAATACCCCAGTATACTAAATTACATGTCTCTGTCATCGATATCTAGAGTGTTATTCTAATAAATCTGTTTATCTGTGCTAATCATTATGTGTTGCCATGCTTTCTACTGTTCTCTACATACTTGAGTTCCTCAAATTCAACTAATCTGACTAGACTTTCCGCCATAATTTTTGAACTACTTGACCGATTTTTAAAATCTGAATATCTTTGTGATCCTCTCCTTCCTGGCTATCTTTTGCACATATATCATTTTAATTACAGAAATTAAATCCATTCTTGTAGCTACAGGATACTGTTTTGGGCTCTTGGCTAGGCTTCTTATCCTAGGATTTCCGCTTGGTCATGTATACTTTATTGTAGTCCTGTCCTATTATATTTCTCACACATTATTGTACATTTCTACTTCTAAAATATACACAATATTGACTGGTTTCATGTACAAGTGGAGGTATGCTCCGAGGAATTGATGCGTAGTAATAAGTGAGCATATGCAAGGATATTGTGCAGAGGCAACTCCGAGGAGCATACAACTGCTTTTATCTGAAACCAGTCTATATTATATTTATTATCCACCTTTTCTACAACAAGTGGCATGTCGAAATCAGTTCTTTTTAGTCATGCACTATTTTTCTGTACACACTATTTTTCCGCAGGCGCAACCTGGAGCAGACAACATATCTGTATGCACCAGGTATGTTCATACAAACTCCCTATGTGTTCTCTATGGACACTTTGAATTAGGTGAATAATAACAAGGTCTATCAACACAAAAATGAATGAATCAAACAATTTAATTCCTATGCCATTACACAGACATACATAGAGGATTAATTTGATGCATGATATGTCATAGTTTGAGAGATGTAAAAGGCCAGCATCTTGAAATAACTACACTGAAAAACTAAATTCATCAATTCTCTGATCCATCTGAGGACTTCAGATTCATAACGAATTATGCAAATTAGCTGTCCAAAGTCCTATTTACAAGTCAAAGATATGCTTTGCCTTATATGAGATGATCTAGATTATAGAGCAGTATCATTTGAGTGCTTTTTGCAAAGTCTATGCATCATTATTACAGATTTCCCAATCAATATGCAAATTAACTTGGGATAGAGACATGTAATTTAGCATATTGGGGTAGCTTAACATGCTGAATCCAATGGAAATATATATTTTCATGTGTATTGATGATGTCATAGTTAATTTGCATATTGATAGGGAAATCTGTAATAATGATGCATAGACTTTGCAAAAAGCACTAAAAATGTTACTCCTCTCTAATCTAGATCATCTCATATAAGGCAAAGCATATCTTTGACTTGTAAATAGGACTTTGGACAGCTAATTTGCATAATTTATTTTGAATCTGAAGTCCTCAGATGGATCAGAGAATTGATAAATCTAATTTTTCAGTGTAGTTATTTCAAGATGCTGGCTTTTTACATCTATCAAACAATGGCATATCATACATCAAATTAATCTTTAGAGATATCAATATACATGAAAATAAATATCTCCATTGGATTCAGCATGTTGAAATAACCCAGTATGCTAAATTACATGTCTCTGTCATCGATATCTAGAGTGTTATTCTAATAAATCTGTTTATCTGTGCTAATCATTATGTGTTGCCATGCTTTCTACTGTTCTCTACATACTTGAGTTCCTCAAATTCAACTAATCTGACTAGACTTTCCTCCATAATTCTTGAACTACTTGACCGATATTTAAAATCCCAATATCTTTTTGATTCTCTCTTTCCCAGCTATCTTTTGCATATATTATTTTAATTACAGATATGAAATCCATTCTCGTAGCTACAGAAAACTGTTTTGGACTATAAGCTGGGCTTGTTAACCTAGGATTAGCACAGATGAACAGAATTATTAGAATAACTCTCTAGATATCAATGATATAGACATGTAATTTAGCATACTGGGGTATTTTAACATGCTGAATCCAATGGAGATATCTATTTTCATGTATATAGATGATGTCATACTTAATTTGCATATTAATAAGGAAATCTGTAATATTGATGCATAGATTTTTCAAAAAGCTCTCAAATAGTACTCCTTTCTAATCTAGATCATGTCATATAAGGCAAAGCATATCTTAGACCTGTAAATAGGAATTTGGACAGCTAATTTGCTGAGAGGATCACAAAGACATTGGGATTTTAAAAATCGGTCAAGTAGTTCAAGAATTATAGAGGAAAGTCTAGTCAGATTAGTTGAATTTGAGGAACTCAAGTATATAGAAAACAGTAGAAAGCATGGCACCACATAATGATTACCCTTTGGTCATACTCTATTGTTGTCCTGTCTTATAATATTTCTCACACATTATTGTACATTTCTACTTCATGCTTAACAATACCTAATACTAACATTTTATTATATACATGCATTGTACTTCAACCTTCATATTCTAAATACTAACGTATAGTTCTTAAAACTAACATTCACTTTTAGTATGTTTCTGTTTTCCACCAGGTGATCCATCGTTGGGATTTCTTTCTCACTACAATGAGGAAAAATCCCAAGGGAGAATATCAAGGTGTGTACAGATATGTCTAGAGATATTCTAACCACCTCCTGCTTAGGTGACCGACTCCTGAGCAGATCTTGGCACCGACTTTTACCCCTCCCCCCCTGCTGGGTTAGCAGCACTCTCTAGCAATATTTTTTGGTACAGAATCTGAACCATACCTCAGGGAAAAAGTTGCATAGTGTGCGATGCACTTAAATACTGTGACCGATTTATCAGAAGCTGCTGAAAGCTCTTCAGACAAAAAAGATTGAATCAAACATTTTAATTGCTATGCCATTACAAAGAGCATACATAGAGGATTATTTGATGTATGATATGCCATAATTTGATAGATGTAAAAGGCCAGCATCTTGAAATAACTACTCTCTGATCCATCTGAGGACTTCAGGTTCAAGATAGATTATGCAAATTAGCTGTCGAAATTCCTATTTACAAGTCAAAGATATGCTTTGCCTTATATGACATGATCTAGATTACAGGGGAGTACTATTTGAGTGCTTTTTGCAAAATCTATGCATCATTATTACAGATTTCCCTGTCAATATGCAAATTAACTATAACATCATCAATATACATGAAAATTACAAAGAGCATACATAGAGAATTAATTTGATGTATGATATGCCATAGTATGATAGATGTAAAAGGCCAGCATCTTGAAATAACTACACTGAAAAACTAAATTGATCAATTCTCTGATCCATCTGAGGACTTCAGGTTAAAGATAAATTATGCAAATTAGCTGTCCAAATTCCTATTTACAAGTCAAAGATATGTTTGCTTTATATGACATGATCTAGATTAGAGAGGAGTACTATATGAGTGCTCTTTGCCAAATCTATGCATCATTATTACAGATTTCCCTATCAATATGCAAATTAACTATAAAATCATCAATAAACATGAAAATAAATATCTCCATTGGATTCAGCATGTGAGAATATCCCTGTACGCTAAATATCGTGTCCCTATCATCGATATCTAGAGAGTTATTCTAATAAATCTGTTCATCTGTGCTAATCATTATGTGGTTCCCTGCTTCCTACTGTTTTCTATATACTTGAGTTCCTCAAATTCAACTAATCTGACTAGACTTTCCTCCATAATTCTTACACTACTTGACCGATTTTTAAAATCTCAATATCTTTGTTGTCCTCTCTTTCCTGGCTATCCTTTGCATATATTTTTCTAATTACAGATATGAAATCTATTCTAGTAGCTACAGAATACTGACTTAGGCCCTTGGCTGCCCTTGTTAACCTAGGATTAGCACAGATGAACAGAATTATTAGAATAACTCTCTAGATATGGACGATAGGGACATGATATTTAGGATACAAGGATATTCTCACATACTGAATCCAATGGAGATATTTATTTTTATGTGTATTGATGATGTCATAGTTAATTTGCATATTGATAGGGAAATCTGTAATAATGATGCATAGATTTGGCAAAAAGCACTCAAATAGTACTCGTAGCTACAGAATACTGTTTTGGGCTATAAGCTGGGCTTGTTAACCTAGGATAAGCACAGATGAACAGAATTATTAGAATAACTCTCTAGATATCAATGATAGAGACATGTAACTTAGCATACTGGGGTATTTTAACATGCTGAATCCAATGGAGATATCTATTTTCATGTATATTGATGATGTCATACTTAATTTGCATATTAATAAGGAAATCTGTAATATTGATGCATAGATTTTGCAAAAACCTCTCAAATAGTACTCCTCTCTAATCCAGATTATGTCATATAAGGCAAAGCATATCTTTGACTTGTAAATAGGAATTTGGACAGCTAATTTGCATAATTTATCTTGAACCTAAAGTCCTCAGATGGACCAGAGAATTGATCAATTTAGTTTTTCGGTGTAGTTATTTCAAGATACTGGCCTTTTACGTCTATCAAACTATGGCATATCATACATCAAATTAATACTCTATGTATGCTCTTTGTAATGGCATAGGAATTAAATTGTTATTTTGGTTATTTGGAGGGGGGGTGGGGGTCCTAATTTTACTAGGATTTTTCCATGGGTTGATAGGATTTAAAGAGTTCATGGGTGGGGGTGAACCCATTATATTTTGAAAATTCCTTGGGGGGCTTTTTAAAAAAGATACTTTCTGATATATCACTCTATATGATAGTATCCATTTCAAATATGAAAAACAAATGAAAAACAAATTCAATTTGGTAGGTGCCTATTTCAGAAATAGATATATTTGGTTGCAATGGCAACACAAACACATTTCATTTTATAATAATCTTAGTTATGATAGATGTGCCTTACAAGGAAATTTAATCATGCCAAAATATTAATGGAAAATTGGCAAAAGCAACAAAGTTATCTCCAAAATATCAAATTTTGGTGTTTTCTAAAGCATTGTTATGTTGCCATAGAAACCAATATTTAAAACAATATTATGTACATTATGATCTTTCATTAGCTTCATTCTAACAGGGGACAATCCAAACACTGATCAAGTATAACCAGATTTATATTGGTTTGCTAGATAAAACCTAAATGAAAGGCTCTTTTTTCTCATAAGCTTCACTAATATACTACAATTTTACATCTCAGAGGCTGAGAATGTGAAAAAACACCGATAATTGATACCTTATGCAAACTACGATAAAATTTTGATTACAAGACTTAACATTCTAATTTTTTCACAGAGTTGTAGTTTTTATAAATTTGGTCACCATATGCAAAGCAGTAATTAGATTTTTTTGTTTTTTACACCATGCAATTGCAAAACTTAACTGAGAATGTACCATGGATCGATTGTCAATATGTGTAACACATTCATAAACAATGGCAAGGTCACAAATCTTCATTTCCCCATTGGATTTGTTATTATATATTAGGTACAGTCTGCATTTTCCATTATATGTGGTGTCTACTCACACTTGCACCACACTCACCATCTTGTTTGTTTTGGATCTGGTGGCTTCCACTCTGCTCACTTGACAAGCCAGTGCATTCACTCCAGTAATCGTCTGTCAGTATGGAATGAATACTCAACAACAATGTAAATGCTGTGATGCATCATTTTCTGAGTAGATGTGCCATTTCGTATCATTCTAAAGGGGCGTACCCAGGGGGGTGGGGCAGAGGGGGCACGTGCCCCCCCCCCCCCAATTTTTTTTTCCAAGGGTGGTTTGTTCTGACTGTAAATTCTATACACACTGGTTTTTTTAATTTTTGTTCTATCTATCATAGTTAAATATTCACAGCATTATATAAGAATGGGCTATTTACACATACATATGATATTGAAATCTATCTAGGGGTGGGGTTGGGGGTCCGTTTTTTCTTTTTTCTTTTTATATTAAATTTATTTGGGCCCTCTGGGTTGGGGGTACACACTTGAAGGATGCATGTAAGGTAGTCCAAGGTGTGCCCCCCACCCTCTAAAAAAATCCCCCTACATGCCCTTGTTACCATATTTATGTCATTCAACAAAGCAAATATGTCCCCAAAAAAGAGAGAGAACTCTTCAGGGGGCCCCTGGACTCCCAAAGAGGCACTTGCAATCTTCATAAATAGCTTAGTTCGGTAACCATCCTGGTCCCTGAAACAAAATCCAAGAGGCATCTTGTATGAAATATAGAAGCCAGGGCCCTGTTTTTTAGTCACGACATCTGTAAGTTACGACATGTTTCAGCTGCCAGTGTCCTATAGAGCTGCGATCTTAGGCTGGTTGCGACACTTGCTGTAGATATGACACATAGGGAGGTAAAAGGTGTGCTATAGTCACGACACTCGGTGGCCAATGGACCGGAAAGTGTCGCCATAAGTGTCGTATGTCTAAGACCACTCTGGACATGTCGTACCAATGCGCAACTTCACTTCCCGTGGAATTTTAACACAAGTAACGCATACATATAATAAATAATCGTACCAAATATGAAGAAAATAGGTCGCAGCGTTCCGAAGATATCGGCGTTTCAATTTCGTCATAGCAATGTCTGCTTTGGTGGCCAGTGTAGCCCTACGGTCACGTGACCCTAAATTGTGCCGTGACCTCGACATTCACTGCGCACGGGAGGTGGGAGGGTGTTATGGCCACCAGAGCAGACATTGCTATGACGAAATTGAAACGCCGATATCTTCATAACGCTGCGACCGATTTTCTTCATATTTGGTACGATTATAGGTTATATGTATGCGTTACTTGTGTTAAAATTTCATCGCTTAATTCGTATGGAAAGCACAGGAAATCCTCTATATACGCACAGTTAGGTTTTATAGAACCTAAGACAGTTCTATACTTGCGACACTTTTAGCGGTGATCGTCCGTGCCGCACTAGGACACCGTCTATAGGACGCCGGCCATCTTTTGTCGTCCAAAAGGGTCGTACATCGGCTGTGCGATCGTAGGCCTGCGACACTCACAAATGTCGTGACTAAAAAACAACGCCCAGGTTCTTCTGCAGGCTTTGCCCTCTGGACCCCCAGATAGGTTTTTCCACCAGACACCTGGCAAAGTTCCCATGGAGTCAGGGTCTGTAAAACCCCTTCCTGAAAACTAAATCCTAGGCACAGTAAAATGCAATTGCTTCAAGGGGCTTCGCCACCTTGACCCTGAGGATAGGCTTTCCTTTTGGACTTTTTTTTTAAAGACTTTTATTTTGACTGGCCTATGCTCAGCAGTAAGTATATCGCTGGTTTCAATGCATGACCAGTGGTACTAACACTGATATGTCATAATACATCATTCTCATAACAATAAACATGATGACAGAGAAAGAATAACATTAAACAGTTAATAAATAAGCTTGTCCTCAGAGGAGTAACACTACAGGTTTTGAGTTTGTTGACACAAGCACGACAAATGAAGAATCATATCACCAGACACGACCGAAGTTTTACACATCACTGAAGATCAATCTTCAAATACTTGTAAGTCATGATAACTTATAAATATGAGATATACGGTATGAGTCAGGGCTACGGAATACATTGTCGAGTCGAGCTTTCAGGTGACTCCTTGTAATGTTCAGAAATAGCCTCAGTTGTGTGCCCCCCTCGGAATTAAATTCTGGATATAGCTTGTATAATCTTTTGACATACAAGTGCACCCAGGGGCTTCACCCCTTCCCCACCTGGATCCCTAAAGAAGCACTTTGCCTCTGACCCATTTTAATTTCTGAATTATGAAACCCAAGTTCTTCCAGGGGTTATGACCCCAGGACCTCCCAGATGGGTTTTTGCAACTGGACCCCTGGCAATCTTCACATGTAGTTTCAGGTGTGTGAAAACTCTTCCCCTAAATAGAGTCACTAACAT
Organism: Alentia gelatinosa; assembly: GCA_950022655.1. NCBI lineage: Eukaryota > Metazoa > Annelida > Polychaeta > Phyllodocida > Polynoidae > Alentia > Alentia gelatinosa. Next base: position 35,251,602 of record OX465584.1, read on the forward strand.
GTGAATTCTTCCAGGGGCTTTCCCCACTGGACCTCTGGGATTGGCTTTGCTTTTTGACCACTCAATATATTCCCAAATAATCTCAGGTGTGTGACCCCCCTCACTAAAGAATCCTGGGGCTTCATCAGTGCACCCCAAGGAGGGCTTATGCCACAGGACCCCTGGCAACCTAGAAATCCAACTGCTTCTAGGGACGTCACCCCCTAAACTCCCAGGAGGAGCTTTGTTGCTGGAGCCCCTGCCAAACACTTCAGGGGTTTTGGTCCCTGGATCCCAAAGGAGGCAATTTGCCCCTAGACTTCTCACAATCCCCCCACATAGTCTCAGGTGTGTAACCCTTTCCCGAAACAAAATCATGGCTATAGACTGTATAAATGATATCTGAAACCAAAGTGCTTCCAGGAGGTTTGCCCCCTGGACCTCCCAGAGGGGCTATGCTATTATTCTTGCCTCCTGGATATCCAGCAGAGGCTTTGCTGCTGGACCCCTGGCAAGCTACCCATGTAATCCCAGGTGTATGGCTCCGCCTCCCCATAACAATCCTAAGATGTAATTTTTATAAGAATCCAAATTCTTCCAAGAGCTTTGCTCCCTGGACCCCCCTCCCAACTGGGGCATTGCTTCTTAACCCCTGGATAGTGTCAGGCATATGACCCCCTCCCTCAACAAAATCCTAGACACACCTTGTATAATCAACACATTCTAAATGCTGCTGGGGGCTTTGGCCCCTGGAGCCCAAGCCAATCATCCAAGGTAGTCCAAGGTGTGTCCCCCTCCCTGAAACAAACCTAAAATAATCTAAATGCCAAGCTATTAGGGGTGATTTACCTCATGGACCCCTTCTTATCTCAGTTATGTAACCCCCTCCCTGAACCAAAATTCTTGGAACAACTTGTATGATGTATAAAATCCAAGTGTTTCCAGGGTTTGCCCCCTGGACTTCCAGATGGAATTTGCGACTGACCCCTGACAATCTTCCCAAGTAGTCTCAGGTGTATAAATCTCCCCAAGACATAACCCTAGCTATAGCTTTCATAAGTGTAAAATCCAAGTATAGCCAGGGGGTTTCACCCCCTTGACCTCCATAAGGACTTTAATGATGGACCCTTGGTACCTGGTCTCAGGTATGTATCTCCCCGTCCCTGAGACAAAAAACTAGGGACAGCTTGTGTAATCTATGAAATCCAAATGTTTCAGAGCAATTTGCCTGGACCCCATTAGGGGCTTTCCTAAACCTCTGGCAATATTGCCATGTGATCCTGGGGGCTTTGCCCCCTGGACCACCATGTGGGACCATGCTGCTAGACCTCTGACAATATTCCCAGATGGCTGAACATATGAAACCAAAATCTTGGGGAGAGCTTGTAGAATTTTTATGATACAAGGTCTTCTATGGGGTTTAACCCCTGGACTCCCAGGAGGGGGTTTGCTGCTAGAACCCTGGCAATATATCCAGATTCTCTAAGAAGGGTAAAAAAGCTGGATACAGATTGCTTATAATCCAAGTTCTTTCAAGGGCTTTGCCCCCTGGACCCCCAGAAAGGGCTCTTCTTCTAGACACTTACAATATTCACAGATAACTTAAGATGTGTGTGCCCCTCTTCAAAGAAAATCCTGGGGATGGCTTTTATAATCTATAGAATCCAAATGTTTTCAGGGGCTTTGCCCCCTGGACACCCAGAGGGGGGTTTGCAGTCAGACTCCTGGTAATAATTCTAGATAGCCTAAGATGTGTAACCCCTGTCCCTAGAAAAAAAATCCTGGGTACAGGTTGTATAATGAAATTCAAGTTCCTCTGGTGGCTTGCCCCCTGGACCCCCAGGAGGAGCTGGATCCCTGGTTACATCCCCCCTGAAACAGAATCCTGAATACAGTTTAATCTATAAAATCTAAGTGCATCTGAGGCTTAATTTGCCCCGGTGACCCACAGGAGGGTCTTCTTAGCTGGACCCTTGTCAATCTCCAGAGGTGTGCCCCCCCCCCCCTGAAACAAAATCTGGTGTGGGAAGTAAAAGAAGTCTCACCTCGTAAATGTGTAGGGGTGAGGTTTCCACCTAAATTCATTTCATAGATTCGATCACCACACTTGTGGTGTAAAAGAACATTGAGAAAGTCTGGTGAGAACCTGCAATGGCTAACTGGACGTTAAATCAAACTAACCAACCAACACCCCTGAACAGCTAATTTTCTCAGCCTAGTGGAAAACTGCTGATTGGTTTCCCAAAGTTCTGGTTCAGCATGATGAAATAACTGACTAGTGTAGGTAGAATTCACCTTGGGAATAAAGTAATTGTTTAGGGCTGTGACACATTTGTCAAAATCAGCATCTCCCCCTGTGTTGGGCAAAGTGTCAAAAATCTCCTGCACTTCTTGACCAACTTAACCCATTGGCGGCGGGTGATGCCTTAAGGCATCACCAGGTGAGATCGGGTGATGCCTTAAGTCATCACCAGTCCAGATCGGGTGATGCCTTAAGGCATCATTTTTGCGAGATTCTGGCGATAAATCTTCAAGTGGCCGTAAAAACATAAATATTGAAGGAATTGTTCCGATTTTTTGGTAGGAGTTAGGAAAGATATAACTATCAATAAAAATAATCATTGGCAAATTTGAGTCGCAATAGTAACCGTATATTCGAACGATTACGAACAGCTTTTGCAAACGTCCGCGCCCACCGATCCAAGATGGCGGACGCGGAGGTTAGGTCGGGCACCGATAGTGACTGGGAGGATGATTTACCATTGTCCACAGTATTATTACTCAACAAATATCAGAGAAAAAGCACAGACAGACTTGATGAAGGACCCAGTGAAGCCAGTGTGTCAAACAATGAAGTTGACAACGACGATATCGCCGATAATTCCAGCGATAGCACCACGGACACGGACTCCGAAAATGATGCCCCCACCACCGCCCCCGGCTGCCGAACCGATAATGATAATGAATGGGAAGAGATTCCGGAAAATGTCTACAAGGACAACCCACCTGATGAATTTGACCATGCCAGGACCGGAATTACTGATAAAATAGATCTAGGAACAGTGAAAACGCCATTGGATTTTTTTTCGATATTCTTGACGATAGGTTTTGTTGAGCGCCTTGTCAGCACTACGAATGCGTACGCCCGGGATCACCCTGTGAAGGGGTCGACAAAAAAAAGAAAATGGATTCCAGTCACTGCAGCTGATTTAAAGTTATTCCTTGGATTAACCTTGTTGATGGGCTTGATAAAGAAAGTGAGGATACAAGACTACTGGGCAAAGGCGTTGGTTCTGGCCACTCCATACTTCAGAACTGCAATGGTCCGCGATCGATTCCTCGCTATTTTGCGGTAAGCTATTTGTACTATTTTTTTGTTTTTTTGTTTATTCCTACCGATTCTGCCACACTGGGCAGTTCTTCCATCGATAGTTCGATAACATCTGTTACATGCAGTATCAGGCCTAAAGGCCAGAAGCAGGAAATTATTTAATGGCCATATGCCAGGAAATACATGCAAATAGTTGAAACTGCAAAAAACACCAGACCAGTTGACATGCAACACATGCCTTAACGAAGTTCGATGAGATGAGATGAGATGGTAGAAAATGATAATTATGGTAACATAGTCATTTTATATCACAAGCAAGAAACAGGTGTAACATAACATTCACAACTAGGTGCGCCATTCATATACTGAGTAAGTCCCTTTAACGGCTACCTTGAAGGTCTTCTTTTCTACAATCTCTTGGGTGGTTTGATCGAGTTCGTTCCAAATACAGACACCCCGGTGATATGGCGATCGCTCATACTTGCTAGTTTTGGCTCTATGTTGGAGGAACTTTATCCTGGAATCACTACGCGTGCGTCGCTGACGTCGGTCTAACAATACTTCGTTTTTACTTATTTTGTGCATAATCGATAACAACTGCATATTACGCCTGCTGTCAAGATAGTCTACTGCAGTGTACTTGTGTAGGTCATCGATGGATTGTCGAGGTTTACGGAAACCTTGCACAATGGGAAGTCCACAGTTCTGGGCACGTTGCAGTTTGGAGACATCTGCCTTAGCAGCACCATAGCAAGGTACAGCCTTCTAGCAACAGCAAAACTCATACTCGGTCGCAGTTTTTTTAACTTAAAACAGCGGGCATAAACATTGCGGAGATTTTCTCGGATATGGTCTTTGAAGCATAGGTCTGAGTCTAGGTTTGTCCCAAGATATTGGTACTGGTTGACTTCAGACAGGGTAGTGGCACCACACGTTAGCTCTAAGCTGGGCAAATGTCTCTTCTTCCTATGCGAAGCGTACCACACTGTTTTCGTCTTGGAGGAATTAACAGTCATACCGTTCACGAGGCACCAATCCATTATACTGGTGAGAGATAGCTGCAGATTGGTTACCGAGTCTTCGTTTCGCTTTCTCGCTGTGTATATCACCAGGTCGTCCGCGTATTGCATGGACTTACATTTACCAAGATCACTGCACATATTGTTAATGAACATGATAAAAAACAGTGGCCCCAGAGCAGAGCCCTGGGGAACACCAAAACGAATGGGGGCACAGGCAGAGGTATTACCGTTTATAAAGACACTCTGCTGTCTGTCATGTAAGTAACTGATTACCCAGTTAATGAATGTGCATGGAAGGAAAAATTCCTTCTCCAATTTGGCAATCAACAGGGGGTGGGGCACCGAGTCGAATGCCTTTTTTAGGTCGACGTAACAACTGGCACAGGCAATACCATCATCGCGGTAATCATAGAGGTCTTTGACATAGTCGAAAACAGCGTCAGCCGTTCCCATACCATGACGGAAGCCATACTGAGTTGGTGTTAGTAGGCTATGAACTTCCAGGTGATTGTAGATTTTCTCATACACTATTTTTTCCAAAATCTTAGCCGGGGCAGGTATTAATGATATGGGACGCCAATTCGAGATATTTCGTAAGTCGCCACCCTTAGGAATTGGAACCACAATGCTGGATTTCCAGGCAGTTGGCACGGTGCCAGTCAGTAAGGTATTCTTGAAGATTAGCATGAATTCGTCAATCAGCAGAAGCATTGAGTCCTTGATTACCCGACCTGAGATGTTTTGTAGCCCAGAGCTTTTACTGATGGAGATGCCCTTAACATATTTAGTTACCATATTCTTATCTAGGAGGAGATCTATATCAAGCGGGATAGATTCAGTATCATTTAGTACTTTCAGTTTACTGAGATACGGCTCCTTGTCGCGATCCTCAAATAACTTATGACCAATAGTCGAGAAATAGGTATTGAAATAGGTGGAGGTATCGTCATATTTGATTTGTTCCCCCATCTGATCGTCAATTAGCGAGCACTCGCTATTTAGTTTATCTCCTTTGAGTAGGCATTTGATATGACGCCAAAATTCTTTAGGCTTGTTTACACTGCTATCCAGTTCTTCTTTTAAAAAGGTGTTTTTTGCATTATTGAGTGTTGATCTGATTTTGGTATTCAACTTCCTAGCTCTTGCCAATGCGTTTTTATCACTATAGACTTGAAACAATTGAATTAGTTCGCGACGTTCATGAATCATGCCAAGGATTTCATCAGTGACCCAGGGGTCGCGGGCTTTTTTGAAATTCATTTTTTGAATAGGACATTCGAGATCAAGATATTCAGTAATCATGGACAGGATAATATTCCACTGTTGCTCCGGGTCGGTCGAGCACCAGAAGTCACTCCAGTCTTGTTCTATGAGAAAATCATGCAGACCAGCTTTACTGTAGTTGCGGTAAATTCTACCCTTGAACTCAACATTAACACCTGGTTCAGCTTGCTTTTTCCGCTTAGCGAATACTGGTAAATGATCACTCATTAAATCAGTAAGCACTCCACTCTTGTTAACAATACTATAATCGGTAAATATTAAATCGATGGCCATGCCGCCACGGTCATTGGGACGGGTCACTCCGTTTATCAGTTGTTTTAGATTCATTTCCTTGGTTGCTGCAAGGAGTTTTTCACGGTTGGGGCAGTTCCGCTCAAGCATGTTACAATTGATATCACCGAGAATCCATAACTCAGTGCCAATTACGGCCTCCGAGTTGAATATCCATATTCGATGGACGATAAAGAGTTACTACGGTCATTTTCCTAAAACAAGGCTTATTTACAGAGATGGTAAGAAATTCTAACTTATCGCTTATACCAGACAGATCAGATAGTTTGTGGCTGTACAGGGCAAAGAGATTATCTACATAACAGGCCACACCGCCCCCGACCCTTCCGTTCCTGTCTTCACGGAAGATCGTATGGTCATCGAGATGGACAAGTGAGTCAGTATATCGGTCGTCTAGCCAGGTTTCACTTAAACTAATGAAGGTATTCTGTCCTAGAACCGTCCGTAACTGATTGATATTGGGAAAGAGACTGCGAATATTACAGTGAACAAAACTGATACCTTTACTCGGCATTGAGTACGATAGTGGATGATATAGAGGATGAAAGTGCACAGGCGTTAGGCAGACAGGTGGGGATTCCCAGCATGAATGCCTGTCTTGCAAGGGGGTCAAGTCAGCCCAGATGCAAGAGTGTAAGTGAGGAGACTAAAGTTAAACAAGTAGAAGTATAGAGTGACAGAGAGAAACAGGGAAATGTAAGGGCAATGGCGGCAGATAGGACCAGTTAGCCAGGTCAGGTCACATCGGCGAGGGAGACAAACGAGCGATAATAATGATGCATTGAGAAGAGAGAGAAGGCATAATATCGTTAATTATAATCATGCGACATGATTTAATTTATTTGACGGATATGCAGTACATAAAGGTAAGTATAAGTATAAGTATAACAAGGTGCATCATGAGGCATAATTTTTTTAAACAACTCAAGTGATCAGAAGTTTGACTGGTCCGGTATTCGCAGCAGCAAGTAAATATGATCAATATAGGTACAAGTATCAATATAGATCTAGGCACAAAATACACATGCAGATATAGATACAATCATGAGTCATTGGGCATAGACATTTAGTATTAATATTAATAATAGACTAGCAGAACAAATTACAGCAACAGAGATACACAGTGCAGTTATGAGTATAATTTAGGTATAGCAGATACCAGTATGTGTATGTACACGGTAATTCACAATCAGGTTCATTGGTACGATTAGTCATCATGCACTACATGTCAGTCAGACTGCGTGTCCTAAGGACCTCCATTACGGACTGTCCATAGCCTCCATTTAAAAGCACTATGATTAAAGGGGTTCGACCGGATACCAAGATGTCCAATTGCACAAAAAATGTTTGTTTTCCCGTGGTTCAAGCAGTACCATTACGGCCACAACTGAACGCACAGGTGAACTGAACGCAATATGATGTGAATAGCTTTGGCGTAGTACTCTCGTTTAAGATGACACCCATCATGTAACTTCCCAAACAGAATGGATAACTTCCGGGACTTCGAGTGGTGGATGTACACTAGATCAGCCATCCGCACCGTGGGGACCCCATGTTTTTTGTTATGCTTGACGATAACTTCATTCATGCGCATAGCCAGCACATCTGCCAGTGTTTGTTCATCAATAGTGCTGACAAAAGGATCATTCAAGCATACACCAAAAAAGGTGCCATAGCAGACTTTCAGAGATGGATAGCGTAGACTGTACATAGCATCAATGCGTGACAGTATCTCATCCAGGTTAGCAGTTGCCTCTGACTCATCTCGAATCCGGAGAGTTATTTCACCTGCCAGACGATTCTTTTTAGTTAGTCCACACACACCACCAACTAGTAGGACGAAACGAAGGCCGGGACCACAGGCGGGAACCATTTCCAGCGAGATTTCAGCTAACTCCAAGTAATTCGCTCCAGGAATCCCAATGGCATCAATCACATTCGCATCATTCCGCAGTGAGTCGACTATGCCACCGATCCGCGAATCCCCGAGAATTAGTGCCGACATTTTATACTATAAATTGAACCTATCGTAAGAAACACACAGCACAGACTTAAATCAGGTCCAGTTAGCACACAACTCGAGTCGGATATCTTCCAACAGCCTTCCGAAGGTATTTAGCCCTGGATAGGTCTTGCATTCATGGCAGCGTTCGTAACTCATGCCAGCGCCCCAGAACATATGGTATGTCGCTTCAATTAGTGGTAGTGGTGCCGAATCGATCAATTTTATCCGGAGGTCTCTGTGTTGGAGAAACTTTTCTTTCACAATGCTCCGCAGTTTCGCAACTTTGACGGTGGCCCAATCTCCAGATGTCTCATCGACTCTTGCTCCTAGCTTTTTGCATTCATACGGGTCAAGATTTTCATAGATCTTTCCCGCTATCTCTTGCTCATTGTGGTAGAGCGCCTTTGTGAACTGGTAGGCCTGCTCGGTCGAATGGAAAGTGAAGTCACGATCGACAGCGGATTCACACACGCGTACGGTTACCTCACATTTGTGCATGTTACTTAGGTACGCACTGTTCCGAGCGAAGAACAGGCCTAGCGGAACAGGCCTGTCTGTGGGTCACGGTCATGCCTCGCTGCCGGGGGAGCAGCCGGTTGGTTGTTTACCACTGGACGCACCTCACTCACCTCCTCAAGTGGTGGTGGGCCATTGTCAACGTCCATAGAAGCGATCGCATTAGCCAACATGTCCCGGTCAATGGGACGCGTCACCGTCACGGACGGGCGCACTTTGGCAATATAGTCCGGTGGTAGGATCGATTCAGGCAGTTTGTCGGCTGAGTCTAAGTGATAGCTAACACCGTCAACCATCAAAATGTCCCCCTCAATTCTGGCGTTTTTCCCGATTCGGCGCTGATATCCCCTCACCATCTTTAACATGCCACGCTTTCTTCTGCTTTCGTATGGCTCATCAATCCCTATGGTTAGATGGGACAACTCTGTGCGGGAGAGTTTAGGTGCTGACCTAATAAGGAGATCCTTCGAAGAAACGTTAGTGAAGCCCACCATTATGGGTGGAGGTCTGTTTGATCTAGTTTGCCTGTTCGATTTCCGATTCAGGCGTTCTAGTCGCAATACATCTTTTTTTTGTATGTTTATCCCCAGCGTGCAGCATATATAGTTCATGATTTGATGTAGGTTTTCATTTTCTTCAAATCCGTACCCAAATATTACCGCGTTGCGCTCGCTGGCGGTGAAGTAGTAGTTAGTATGGTCGTCGGACACGCCATTGGTGGCATTGGCATAAGTGTATGACATCGAATTATGATCTCTATTTTGACCATCACGGGTAACTTTAGCAATTTGGGCTTCAAGCATCACGACTTTATTTTGTAATTTATTTACGGTTGTATTTAGTGTGTCCTGTCTGGCAATCAAGTCATTAGTCACTTCAGTTACACTTGTCCTCAGTGTGTTCACATCAGCTTGTAGTTTGTCAATACGGCTGTCGATGTGGGCTGAGATAGTTTTTTCAGAAGTTGTGATACTATGAATCATTTGTTCAGTGGTGGGGAGAGCGTTTATCTTATTTAGGACAGCGCGAAGTGAGACTTCAGGTTCATTCACGGCAGGAGGTATAGGGTCCGGTTGCGCGTTAGCAGGGACCGCCTCAGCTGTGGCAGTGTCGGCCATGTTATCATGTGTGTCACTAACAGCGTCCAGTATAGGGTCGAGATTGATTACTTCCCTGACTTTGAGTTTCTTTTTACAGACTTTGCCGCTTTCCGTAATTGTACCAGTACTATTTTGAATCACAGGACTAACTGATAGTGAACGCGTGCGCTTTCGCACCGAGTCACCCGACATTTGATGACATGTTCGGTGTGAGCGATAATACGGTTGGTACAGAGAGTCACGTCAATAGGTGGTTCGAAATCCACGAAAATCACATGGGAATAAAAGTCATCCGAAGTCAAAAGAGGCACAGATATGTTCAATACTTACAGTTTGATAGTCCTAGACATATTTTAGTGTTTCATTCACAATAAGACGTATTCCAAGCTCAATCTGACTCCCTCGCCTAGCGCACCGCGTCCTACCCGTCAGACGCCATTGATATGAACTATATCGTTTTCTAAAAATAAATCGCAAAATATTCTGATTTCATATTGTTCTCTCCTATATATATATACCTGAAACTTCCTTTCCAGCCTATCTAAATTACTATGACAAAAGATTAATATGAATTTCTTGTCTGACAGGTACTTCAACTTTGGCCCAGAGCCCAATGAGAGGAATCAGACTGCGGCAAGCGACCGGGTGGGGTGGCTACTAGATCACCTCAACGCGATATCTTCATCAGTTTACCGACCAAAAAGAGAAGTGGCAATAGACGAAACTATGATAAAAGATAAAGGAAGACGTGCACATATACAGTATATGCCCAAGAAACCGAACAAATGGGGCCTCAAGTTCTGGGTTCTGGCCGAGAGTGTATCAGGTAGGCGATAATTATAAAAAAAAAACGACTTGGCGTTCCCCCCTACCCGCCCCACTACTGAGTCAAGTGCGAAGTTCTATGTCAATATGTTTTATTTATTTACTATTACTTCCACACGTTCAAACCTGACAATATATATACTGGAATAAACCTTAGGGTCTCGGCTTTGCTCCTATATAGCTCCCTGATCGATTATCTAATGTTAAAAGTCCATACAAATTGATTTTCAAATCGACATGTTCTACTGTCCGTGCCATGTCAACCCCCCCCCCCCGCAGTTGACGCTATGTTGAAGCAAGTCAAAATATGAACCGCGTAAGGCGCAACGGTTTAATTCGATCATCAAGTTAATTCTCGATCAAAATGTAAAATATCATACGGGAACAAACCTCAGAGTGTGGGGAATATCCTCGTATAAGTCACTGTTCATATATTTAATGTTAAACCCTTGTGCGAAATGATTTGCAAACTCGCCCAGATCCGCTGTCACTTGACAAGCGTTCCTACCCTACCCGCCCCACCACTGAGTAGAGTGTACGGTTCGACGTCAATATCTTTAATTCATTTACTATTACTTCCACACGTTCAAACCCGACAATATATATACTGGAATAAACCTTAGGGTCTCGGCTTTGCTCCCACCTACCTCCCTGATCGTTTATCTAACATTAAAAGCCTGTACGAATTGATTTTGGTGGTGACTCTGCATGTGTTTTTTTCTAGGCTATGTTGTCCAGGCCCTTCCCATTTTCGCCCGCCGTCATGGCCCAGCTATAAGTATATACGAAGACGTAATCCTGAAGTTATTGAAGAAAGCCAACCTGCTGCATAAGGCTCACCACCTATATGTCGATAATTATTTCTCCACTTCGAAAATGTTCAAGGAACTCGCTGACCTATATAAGACATTCTGTTGTGGTACATTACGAATGAATCGAAAGGGGTTTCCTTTGAATCTGATGAAAAAAAAAAATAAAAGGACTAGAGGAGCGTGGTAAAGCCATTTTCTCCAGGAATGGGAAAATGTTGTTCATATGCTGGAGAGATAGGAAGATTGTCAGGGTTGTATCTACCATACATGGCTCACATATGAATACTTGTCTACGGAGATCGAAAAACAAAGCCAATGGGAAATTTTCTAAAAGTGATATTGGTTGTCCTCAGGCTGTGAAAGATTATTCAAAGTACATGGGAGGGGTTGACCTCTGTGATCAACTTTTTCAATATTATTCTTTTGCCAGAAAATCAACTAAATGGACAAAAAAAGTATTTTGGTTTGTTTTGGAATTGTTTAAATTAAATTCTTATGTCTTATTCAACACTGTTTCGGCCAAGAAGATATCTCTCTACGACTATTCAATTAAGTTAATACAGGCTTTGATCACAGAGGCAAACCCCTCCCCAACTCCCATTCCCACAGGTAACAACTTGGCAAGATTAACAAATAGATGCATGCCCCACACTTTCAATCGTAAATCCTGGTGTAAGGTTTGCTATAAGCGAAAAAATAATGGAATTGGTTCCCTTCACCAAAATAAATTCGGATGCAAGGACTGCCTGGCCCATTTGCGTATTCCCCACTGTTTTACTCTTTACCACACCGTGGAGGACTATGGCAAAGCCCCGGAACAGGAGGAGTAAGGATTGTACATAAAAATGAACCAATAAAGAATGTGTATATATTGTAGTACTTACGTTTTGACATCTCTAGGTAGGTGATTAATCAGTTCTCAAAGTGTAGAGCCTTGGGCAAAATTAATAAATCGATGACAGTTGATCACAGACAACACGCTGGCCCAGCCTCAGTATGAGACGCCATGGCGAAGTCAGTCCGGGTGATGTCCAGATTCATAAATTCATTTTATAATTTCTCCACTCCTCCAAACCAGGAAATATATATATGTAGATGAACCTTACACTCTCTAGTTTGCTCCTATATAATTCCCTGATCGTTTATCTAACGTTAAAAGCCCATACGAATTAATTTTCAAATCGACATCTAATGCTGTCACTCCCGTGTCAACTGCCCTCCGCAGTTGACGCTATGTTGAAGCAAGTCAAAAAATGAACCGCGTAAGGCGCAACGGTTTAATTCGATCATCAAGTAAATTCTCCATCAAAATGTAAAATATCATACGGGAACAAACCTCAGAGTGTGGGGAATATCCTCGTATAAGTCACTGTTCATATATTTAATGTTAAATCCTTGTGCGAAATGATTTCCTAACTCGCCCGGATTTGCTTGTCGTAGTCGGCGTCTCCCCCCACCACTGAATCGACAGCCCGGTTCAATGTCAATGTCTTTAATTCATTTACTATTACTTCCACACGTTCAAACCCGACAATATATATACTGGAATAAACCTCAGAGTCTCGGCTTTGCTCCTATATAATTCCCTGATCGATTATCTAACGTTAAAAGCCTGTACAAATTAATTTTCAAATCGACATCTTCTACTGTCTGTGCCGTGTCAACCCCCCTCCGCAGTTGACGCTAGGTTGAAGCAAGTCAAAATATGAACCGCGTAAGGCGCAACGATTAAATTCGATCATCAAGTTAATTCTCGATCAAAATGTTAAATATTATACGGGAACAAACCTCAGAGTGTGGGGAATATCCTCGTATAAGTCACTGTTCATATATTTAATGTTAAACCCTTGTGTGAAATGATTTGCAAACTCGCCCAGATCCACTGTCACTTGACAAGCGTTCCTACCCTACTCGCCCCACCACTGAGTAGAGTGTACGGTTCGATGTCAATATCTTTAATTCATTTACTATTACTTCCACACGTTCAAACCTGACAATATATATACTGGAATAAACCTTAGGGTCTCAGCTTTGCTCCTATATAGCTCCCTGATCGATTATCTAACGTTAAAAGCCCATACGAATTGATTTTCAAATCGACATGTTCTACTGTTCGTGCCATGTCAATCCCCCTCCGCAGTTGACGCTATGTTGAAGCAAGTCAAAATATGAACCGTGTAAGGCACAACGGTTTAATTCGATCATCAAGTTAATTCACGTTCAAAATGTAAAATATTATGCGGGAACAAACCTCAGAGTGTGGGGAATATAGTCATATAAGTCACTTTTCATATATTTAATGTTAAATCCTTGTGCGATATGATTTTCTAACTCGCCTACTTTGCCAAGTCTTTCCCCACCCACACAGCTTAGTGCGTAGTTCGATGTCGGTTATGTTTTATTTATTTTCTATTTATCTAACCATTTAAACTTTACAAAATCTATATAGGAACAAACCTTAGAGTCTCAGGATTCGTTGAATATATGTCTCCATTCATTTCCTGAAGGTTTAAACATTGTGCGAGATCATTTTCTACATGTTGTCTTTGCACTGCGGTGAAGGGAGTTGCTGGATTTGAAAGTGCCGACCACAAACACGCCATGCTGGGGCGAAGCCACATATATAACCCCTTGGTGAGATCGACTCCTACAGATCCAGCAAAGAATATAATCATGTTGATTTCACAGGGGGGAGATTCAGCAGGCTTTGTTGTTTCTTCCAGTATAATCCAATAGCGATGTCATAACGTATTGTAGGGGAAATCAACCAAAGTCGAAGTGAGGTGATGGCTAAACGATTCGGCTTTCGTAGTATTGGCTTCATTGACACCGCACTGTGTAGAATGTCGATAGGTTCGGCGCCTTGGTAAATATCCATTTTCTCCCATTATTTAGCGTCTATATGAATAAACCAGACACTGCCAGAATCGTGAAGACGTGTAGATTATTCCCAGGGTGATGATTAATAATGTCAATGCATTTTGTATGGGTGACACACCAGCAAAGTTATAACTCTCCAGAACCGCACCTTCGCAGCCTGGCATTGTCAATATAAACTACTGGCACAGTTATTTTTCTATCGATGTCTCAACTTGTTCCAGGCCGTACGGGTTGATCTGCAGGCTATTTCTCCAAAATAACGACCCACACACGTAGGGAATATATATATATTGCTCCTCTTCCGCTGGCAGATTAATATTCGAATAATCCAATATATAAATCCAGGTTCAAAGACATAAGATGCTTGCCAGCGTCTGTGCCCTTGCGGGCGCCATTTTTTTTTGGTTTGAATCTTGTCCAGTTACCCATACTTGTTTCTGGATTTTCTCTATTATTCTTTATATATACCATACCAAATTCTCAGAGGAGTTAGAATATAGTCATAGGAAGACAACAGTGTCAACAACTTTTATTGTTATTTACCATCATTTCGATTAAACAAATATTTTCAACCAGACATTGTGGCGCCGATCCAAATCTGGGCCGGAAGCGTCGATATGCCCACCGCCAAGCGGTAGAATCTAACTGTTACCCGGGCTGGCTTCGCACGCTCTGAAAATGGCCCGCCGTGAATGGGTTAATGCAGTAACAGAGCTCTCCTTATACGTCTTACAGTGTTCTGAGCTCTATTTTGGGCAACATGATGTTGTACAAGGGTTTCAATAATTAATCCCTTACCATCTGCATAATACCCAAATGACTGGAGCCACTGTTTCCATCGTTTACCTAACCTGGCAGGTTCTGTGAAACAGTCAAACGGTTTGATTCTGCATAAGCTGCGATCATCCTCCATCTTTCTCTCAAATTTGGCAGAACTATTCTACAAACATCAATTTACCTCGTCGCCAGTGTAACATTGGCTGATGCCTTGTTAAATGGACAGATTAAACTGGATTAATATCATCAACAAACTCGTAGCTATGTTTAACAGACAGCCATCTTGGTTTCTCTGTGCCTTTATTACCTCCAATCATCGGAGAACTACATAAGCTACTGAAGAGTTCTACTTCCAGTTCCTGAGATATGTTTATGTTTTGAGTGCACGTAAGTACTATATGACAGAGGGTTAAATATATCTCCCCAGACGTTCGGATATAAAAAGAGCACATCTTGATTAGTGCGTGCCCAAAACTTGGTCGAGATTGGTCAAGTATTAAGGGAGATACAGCCGAAAATGTAAATACCCATAGACCTTTATGTTAAAGATTGCACAACTTCCTGAAACACCTAGCACACTACGAGCGAAGTTCGTCCAGAACCGCATCCAGCTTTGCGATACGGTTTGAGAGCATGAGCGCCCTGACCCTAGCGACTACGGGACGTACTACAGTTCAACTCCGACCATAGACAAAAAACTTTGGATCCTGCGCAATACTTCCTGCGGCCATTCCGCGAAAGATCTGCTGGCAGAGTGGGAGAGGCATAGCGGCTGATGTCATCGCTCAGTTACTCCTATAATGATCCAGCAAATCCGACAGCTCCCTGTGGAAGTCCGCTGTATATGAATTTTTTAACTATGAATAGATTCCCCTTGAAAATGACAGTGATGAGTTCATGGTATTGCGGCTGGAGTTTAATGAGATGTTCAGTTATGATGCTCTACCACCGACTGGACGATTGAATTTTTAATTCAGGGAGGTTTAATACTCTGATTTTGTAATATTTTGGTACTGAAACCTCTGATTGAAGCTAGAATACCATAAAATATGATATTACTTATTATCTGATAAAACAACCTAACGAGTATTATAAATGTATTACTTTTACACTCAGTCCTCCGATAATATACAGAAACAGGGTTTCTGTGGCTGTACGTAATAAACATTGCTCATAGATCTACCTATCGTCAACTTTACCAAATTGTTGTTTGTTTGTTTGTTTGGGTAGTTTTACGTCTAATTAGGCTAGTTACGTCCTTTTTTGGGACTGAACTTATTACCTTGGGACACGGTATACCTATTTTCGTATAATTACATTCTTGTATATACATGTACCTTAAGATAGCAATTGTTTACCTTCGCTTTGGACCATTTGTTAGGTTCTGTTACAGTGCATACCCCAGATGCCACATACCGGTATGAGTTGTACAGCCATCAATACGACATGGGAAATAGCGGATAGTATTTTTTTTATTTTTTTTTTTTTTATTCATGTAGACAGTTACATTCGCCTATCTAGGCGTTCTTCCATGTAGTCGAAAAAGAAGATGAAAGTAAATGACAGAAGCATTTCTTTACTTATTTCGAACTTAGGGTCATGAATCCCAAAAGTCCGGATTAGATTCTTTCACTTAAGGTAATTTTTTAACATATATACATATACATATACAAACATAAATACAGGTACAGGAGGTGGTTGGAGAATAGCATACTATTAGTCACATAAAGATATTTGCGCCATATGAGTATTATTTTCATTTTTAATATTAGAGAGTTTTTCCTATGTTTAGAACTGTGACCAACGTCATATGACCATTGGTTATGCCGAAAAATTGTTTATTCATGGTAGTTTAAATTATCTACTTTCTTAATAACTTGCTTGAAATATCTTGTTGTTTCAATTTTTTGCACATCTTTCGATAACTGATTCCATAACAGCATGCCTATATATAAGGGTGATCTTCTGTATCTTTCAGTACGAGGTCTTTTAATTTTCAAAATAATTTTTTTATCCTGTCTAGTTCTCGCATTACTTATTACTAGGTTGTCATTTATTTTGCTCCACCGGTGGATAATACTTAGCAGATGCTGGCTTCGTCTAATGAATAATGGATTAATTTTATATATAGCGTTTGATTCATCTACTGAAATATCTCGTACATTCCTTATGCCTACTGCAACTCTCAAACATTGATTCAATATTACCTGCAGGTCATTTTGTTTCTTTTTTGTTAGTGATACATGGATAACGTCACCATATTCCATTTTTGGGAGTATCATTTGTTTTATTATTTTAATAGAGGTTTCCTTGGGTAATAGATATTTGACATAGCGTAGTCTAAACATTTTTGATCTTGCAGCAGCAATTATCCTGTTTATGTGCTTATCAAAATGTAAGTCTTTGTTGATTTCAATTCCTAAGTAATTGTAACTCGTTACCAAATCTAGTTTTTCACCAGCGATTTTGCAAGTTAAGTCCTGATCCAGTTTGTTGTTTTTTGTACTCTTTACCCACATTATCTTAGATTTTTTAGTGTTTACAGTTAGTTTTCTAGTTTTAAGCCACTCCGTAAGTAGGTCTAAATCTTCTTGCATTAGGTCTTTCATTGCCTCTAAATTATTGCCTGTAACTATCATCACCATATCGTCTGCATACATTATGGTTTCACAATGCCTAAAAATACTAAACACTTGATTTATGTATATAATAAATAGTACAGGACCAATAACAGATCCTTGTGGGACTCCATATTCAATGTACTGTGTATCTGACATCTGATTATTGCCTTTGACATTTTGTTTCCGATGTGATAAATATGATTTAAACAGGTCTATGGTTCTATTGTGAAAATTCAGCTCTGTTAATAAATTTAGGAGGATTGATGGTTTACACTGTCAAATGCTTTTTTTAAGTCTATAAATGATATTAGGGTGTGATTTCTATTATCTAAGTTATAATATAATATATTTACCAGTTTAAAAATTGCTTGAGCAGTTGATCTGTTGGGCATGAATCCATATTGGTCGTGATCTATAATGTTATTTTCTTCAATATGTTGCATTAGTTGGGAATGAACTACCTTTTCCACAATCTTAGCAACAGTTGGTATTACCGAGATGGGCCGCCAATTACCTTTATCATTGAGATTACCTTCTTTTGGTAGTGGTGTTACTATTGCCATAGATAGCTCTTCAGGGAATTTAGAATTGTTTATTGTTTCGTCAGTAATAGTTCTTAATATACCACTATTTAGCATGAGTGCCTTTTTTAACGTTATAGCATTACAGTATTCAATACCAACAGCTTTGCTTTCCTCTATATCCCTAGTTAGACGGATTAGTTGTTCATCATCCGGTTTAACAATTTCAAATATTGGATTTTCATAGATGTCATTGTGATTGTTGAGGGGTCTATTATTGTCTATTTCTATTTTTTCAGCTAGTTCTTTCCCTACATTAACGAAGTAATTGTTTAGCTCATTTAACTTTTCACAAGTATTTAGTTGTTCGTGATTCACAGTTTGTTTCGTATCCTTACCCCAAACCTTGTTGAGCTCCCTCCAGAACCTTTTAGGGTTTTTTTTATTCTCTCTTAATTTCTTTTCTACCTCCGAAGCAGCATGTTCTCTAATTAGTCTGTTTATCTCTTTGCGCAATATTCGTATCTCTCTGAGTTTTGCTTTATCCGGAGGGTTTGTCTTGCGAAGGTTACTCAACAAGGTTTTTCTTTCGTTGATTTTGGTCATGATAGCCTTTGGCAACTCCAGATTACCTTTTACAGTTATTTCGAATTCTCTAATGGGGCATCTTTCATCTAGATAAGTATTTAGGTGATCCACAAATTTCTTATAGGTTTCCCCGGTTGCTTTGGTTTCATATGAAACATCAAAGTCTCGCATATGCTTTTTAAAAGTATCTTGTTCTACTTTTTTAAAGTTTCTTCCTTTCCCTTTGATTTTTTCTAGTTTTGTTCTAGTACATTTACGTATTGCATATATGGGTACATGATCTGATATGTAAAAGTTAAGGTTACCTGATTCCATTTTATGATTTGCGTTGGTGTAAATGTGGTCTATGGTACTACTGCCCTTATTATGGATATAGGTTTCTTTAGTTTGCAATTGGGTAAGGTTATTATTTATCAGAAATTGTTTAACTATTTTCATTTTATTACTGGTATTAACTTTTGCGTTGACATTAAAATCACCTAGGACCCATTTTTCCATGTTTTTAAATTGTGTGTCATTGAGTATTAGACTTAGCTCATTATAACAGCTGGCACTATCATTATGGGGTGGTCTATACACACATATTGATAATTTTTTTCGATGTGTAGGTACGGTTTCTATGCAAGTTAAAATTTCAAATTTAGGTGTTGACCAGCAGTGCTGTGTAACTTTCTTTATATAATTACTTTTGTGTTCATGATAATACAGGGCAACTCCTCCACCAATCTTTTCTATTTCATATTTCCTGTCATTTCTTAATATGTTCATATTTCTTATCTTTAGTATACTGTCAGGATGTTTATCTTTTAGCCATGTTTCAGTTACAACAATATAGGTAGCTGTTGAGAATATAGATTCAACTAGCTTTATTTTTCTATACAGGCTGTGCACGTTCGCAACAATGAACTTCTCTCCCTTTCTATTTTCAAAATCTTCAGGCGAAATATATCGGGATATTGTCATTTCATAGTATTTTCACAAAACCAATGTATACCATCCTCCACCAATATCAAAACAAACATAAACAATACAGTGGTGCAATACGGGTGCATAACACATCCTGCTACTGAGATCTCAGTCGGCGGGTATATGTAGGACATTAAATGAACCAGCTAATATACATTTTATGGCCTATTCTCGCCAAAACTGTGTATGGGCCCTGAAGGGGTGTTTTTGGAAAAGTTTAGAGTAGGAATTTTTTATGGTAAATATATATGGGTTGGACATTAAAAATGTGAATTGGTAGCATCCAAATATGAAAATGGTTGCCATGACAACCATTCAAAGGTGAGTGACCCACAAATGTGTCTGACTGAGTAACCAAGGATGGGTTTTCTTGGATTAGGGCCTTTTTTTTAAAAAGAAATAGTGGTTTAAATTCAGTTTTTTGGCAGTTTCTATTGAGAAAACATATACTGCCAATGATTTAGGTAGTTTGGGCTATATTTTAGGCAATTTCTTTTACATAATGAAGGGAAACCCAAAGAAAATCACCTCAAATTTTACATGAATTTTCATTCACAAAAATTTAGCTTACTTCTCAAACAGCCTAGATCCAACCAGGAGACCACACTATTCAGTTTTCCTACATAATCGCCCAGAGCCTCTTCTTTCATCTGGTATATAGCTTTAGTACTGCAAAATTCTTTAAGATGGCCCATAGTAGGCCAGATAGAGGGGTATGTGGTTACTCGGGTGGACAAAAAAGGGAAAATGTGAGAGCTTTTACAGTATTCTTTCCATGTGTCGGTATGATGCTATGGGGGTTATTATATGTATATTACATTCCCTTTGCCATACTGCCTCTCACCATATTGCCTCTCATCTTACTGCCCCTCAAAGACCCTCAGGTTTACTGCTCCTCCACAATACTACCCCTGAATCAAATTGTATCAAGCCATACTGCCCCTCACTATACTATCCCTAAGCTATACTGCCCCTGGACCATACTGCCCCTGAACCATGCTGCCCCACAAACATTTTGATGTTCAACCATACTGCTCCTAACTACCCTGCCTCTCACCCTTGACTGCTGCTCCTCACCATACTGTCCCTTAACCATACTTCCTCTCTCAAAAATTGTTCCTGAATCATATTGCCCATCTACCATCCTGCCCCTCCACCAAACTGCCCCTAAATGATACTGCCCCTTAAAAATACTGCCCTTAAACCATAGTTCCCTTGAACCATACTGCCCCTCACCATAGTACTCCTCAACCATACTGCCCCTAAATCACACTGTCACTCACCATAGTACCCCTATGAGGGGCAGCATAGTTTAGGGCCAGTATAGTTCAGGGCAGTAAGATTGAGGGGCAGTATAGTCTAAGGGCAGTATGGATTAAGGACAGCATGGTAGAGGTGCAGTATGGATTAAGGGGAATATGATTAAGAGGCAGTATGGTAGAGGAGGAGTATAGTGTAAGGGCAGTATTGCTGAGGGGCAGTTTGGTGGTTGAAGAAAAGTATGGGTGAGGTGTAGTATGGTTGAGGGGCAGTATGGGTGAGAGGCAGTATGCGTCAGGGGCAGGACGGTTGGGGGCAGTATGGTAGAGGGGCAGTGTATGGTATTGGGGCGGTATTGTGGAAGGGCAGTATGGTGGGGGGGGGGGGGGGGGGGTAGTGTGGTTGAGGGGCAGTATTGTAGAGGGACAGCATTGTGGAGGGCAGTATTCGGGAGTGGCAGTATGGTGGAAGGGCAGTGCGGTAGAGGGGCAGTATGGCAGAGGGATAGTATCGTAGAGAGGTAGTATGGTGGAGGGGCAGTATTCGGGAATGGCAGTATGCTGGAGGGCCAGTACGGTAGAGGGACAGTATTCAGGATTGGCAGTGTGGTGAAGGGGCAGTATTCGGGAGTGGCAGTACGACAGAGGGACAGTATGGTGGAGAATCAGTACGACAGAGGGACAGTATGGTAGGGGGACAGTATTGTAGAGGGGCAGTACGGTAGAGGGACAGTTGTGAATTATAGGATCCGCCTTTAGGCATATTGATTCTATAATCTTCTTTCAATCGTAAGAGACGGCATAATATCGGTAAAAAAGAACAACTCGTTTGATACATTTAAACATTGACCGTTTTATTTGCCGATAAAAACTGACAAATCCAGGTACCAAAAACAGACAGTGGTACTCCAAGTGAGACGCACAACCCATTCAAGACACCATCAAATCCTGCCCAACACTCAGTGTTGGCGACTTTCCTTCATTCTCTCAAGAGTTCACTATCTCTTTCATTATATTGAAAAAAAGGTTTTTGTTCAGCGAATACTCGTTTGAAGGTTACACCTTCGGACTGTCTACGTTTCTTTGATTTGTTTAAGTTCGAGCTCCGTGTGAGTATTCCGTCAAATTTCGATGTAGAACTGGTATGGGCCGTCCTTTTTGTAGTTAGTAATTAACTGATTGCGCGTGGTGAACACAGGTGTTCACTTGTGTCACCTTAAAATTTCCACGAGTTTGGTCTCCTGATTAGTCTAGCGATACACAAACTCGCTCATCATTTCCATTTGGACGGTATTCTGCCACGGGAAATGAACTAAGAGAAACCACTTCTGAAATGGTGGGAAATTGTAAAATGACAATGAGAAAAACCTGAGCACATGAAATGTGAGGTGGAATGCATGTGTGTATAACAGTACGAAAAAAATACCTTTTTCTTCGAGTCAGTGAAGACACTGAACATAAACGTTCCATAATATATCACAAGGGTTACGCCTAGCCCTTCTTTGTACTTGAAAACATGTCCATCCATTAGTTACGGACAGATTGTCTGTTGCCATTTGGATAGCTATAACCATTCCTGATCCGTTATCATCGTCTCTTACGAAAACCTACGTGAACTTGATTTTGAAATAAGCATTCATTTTACTACGGCATGCACCATGCAAGATATCATTCTTCAGCTTTTACATTCATTCTCCTGGTGTCAAAAAAGTTCCATCTTACTCATTGGTCAATTGTGTAACAACAAAGAACGAATATGTAGTTAATGATGTATAGCACAATAACATTTCTTATCTCTATGTTTTTGTCAATGACTTATTACTATTTTTTTTTTCATGTATTACCACCACCAATTATACATGTAATGCAAACGAAGACTATATACGGTTTGTAGGTTCTTGTACTGAAAGAACCAATCAACGAATAAAGGCTACATCAATCAAAGCACTAAGACAATAAATCAGAACACTTCTAAGTTTTTCCGATCAAGCGCTTGGGATATACGTAAGCGTATTATATTTTTTTGCTAAAACAATCTTTGTTAAATATGTAACTTAATTTGCATGCACAGACCGGTGTATAATGATGGTCTACTTTAGGAAAATAATCCAAACAATCAAATACAATCTTGCCAATAACGGTGGTAAGATGAATCACCTCATACCTCATATAATTAGCAGTTTATTTAGAATCATGTCTTTAGATTTTGATGTGGAATTATGTAACCGAGAAATCAATTAGATATTTACGACACAATTATAGCTCGACTATCTATTCATAATTATTGATAGTTATGAATCAGCAGATAGCAAAGTTCAGAATCTGATTTACTATTTTACTTTTCTAGAAAAGGCTAATGAAAAGCAACCAAGACTTGTAAATGAAAAAAAAATTAAGAAGACTTGTGAATCAATTCAGACAACTATCTTTTGTTAGTACAAAACAAACAAGGCTGGCAAGATTTCAAAATGGTAACATGGCCGATGAATCACCGGCGTAAAAACGTAATAAAGCTCCCTTCCAACAATAATACATCAAATATACAGAATACAATAACACATAGTAAAAATATCACTTGCGTCCATAAAATACAACAGAACATCTTACTTTATTTACCTAATAAAGGGGATATTCTGTGTGAACAACAAACAGGGCAACCCTGTTCAGACTAATTCCACAGAAACATGGGCTATATATATTAAAAAACCTTTGCTTAGTCGCTTAACGATTAAATATTTTAAAGTACTTCGAGATAAATACGTGAAGCCAAAAGGCTAAGTGCATATATAGGATGTGATCTATGGGAAAAGAGACAGTGGCGAGTCGCCTTTACAACCCTCTCACGCAGCGACTTTCGATCCTAACTGAAAGGATATATCTATAGGTCCATAACACTGCAGTACAGTAATCTACATCACAAACTACTACTTTCTAAAAGTACTTTGTGTACTGCATTGATAATTTCACCTACAAGCTATCCATTTATTTAGTTATGTCCCTCTCTAATACCATCTAGATAGTAAAGATATTGTCAAGATATTACCCCAGTGTGAAGGGCCATCGGCTATTCCCAGATATATTCTAAAATGGCACAGTTCAAACGTCTCATCACTTCACAACTCCAGACGTTATCTTGACAATGTCTACATATATATATTGTGAGACCACAATGTTGGGCCTGGCCAATAAATACCTTAAAAGTGTTATTTAGCTGTAATTTAAAAGAAATTTGTAGTTACTGTTTTAACTGGTAACGTATGGTATAACGATAACGCTTGTATATATTAAGATTAATCATTTGTGGTCCGGCACATGGCATTTTCTTCAATAAGTTACCTTGCATATATATATTCTTTAGAATTGTTAACAAAAATTGGTTTGGGGGCATTTTTCTCGCGACGCCTCTGACACAGTTCAGAGAGGCTGCGAATGTTTCTTATTTGCTACTGTATGGAAAGTCCACGATTCGTAAGTCTAAAATGAAACCCTCGATAAACATAACATGCAATGAAACAACACTATATTACACTCCAAAGTTCAAAAGCAGATAATAGGCCAATGGAGTTCACGATGACTGGTGAACACTTCAATCATCTACAACACAATGATATATTTATAAAAACAAAAGCACCACATCCATGGCCCATCGGGCCGAGAGAGCAGATAATACACAGTAGGACTGGCTATAAGCATTGACCACTTCGTAAATGCATTCGTTACCGAACCGTGTTCTTCTTTTTAAACAGCTATCTTAGAGGCGTGACGTCTCCCGAATCCGAAGACGCTTTCACCGCGCTTCCGCCTGCGAGTGTGGCGCCACCTAGGCGTGGTATTGGGCGTACGCCATAGGGGTGGCAGCAGCCAGAGCGGAGAAGTTGAAGGAGTCAAAGTTGGCCAGGTCTCCGTGTCCGTGAGCTACAGATAGAAAGGAAGAGCTATAAACGAAAGAAAACGGGGACGTGTTAGTCTTAGCGGTTAGTGGGTCTAGGTCTTGAAAAGCTAACATGGAATCTTTATTTGGTGTTAGCGTGAAATTGAAGCTTAAATGTTCGTGAAAACTTTCAGCGGACTATCATGTATGCTAGAGATTCTTATGAAAAACTTGGATATTTAGAATTGGTTCTTATTACTAGGTAACAACCAGTAAGGACATCGAGGTCAGAGATATAGGCAGTCTATAAATAAAAGTTCCAGATCTTAATTTATCCTTAAAGTGTCTGCTCCAGCCAAAACCACAATTTCTCTTCAAGGGGTCATCAAAAACGAGTAAAAAATTCTCTCTAGATGGCCTATGCTTGTCATAGCTGGTATCTTTAAATTCGATGCATACAGGAATGTCTACCGTTAATCAATTGCAAAAGAAAAATTTGTACCCCCAATTTGGCATTCCGAGTACTTTTCTGGTGAATATATTCCTTTTCAATCAAGCCTTAATCAAATAGCATTGGTTTTGAATTATGCCTATATCTTAACTAAGATTGGTGTTCCTTAATTACTTTCTTTAAACCGCATGCACATTTGAAACCCGGAGGCAATAAGCGACGTCTTACGTTGTGTCATAGGGTGCTGCATCTTCTGGGGACTGACGACATAGGAGGTGCTGAGAGGCATAGCGCTGGTCAATGTGGAAGGGTAGCCGGACACCGTGGAGGGGACCCCGGCGTTAGACATGGGGTAGAGGGTGGTGGCACTACGGCCGGCCTGTGGGGCACTGACCCCAAACTGGCCGTAGGTATGTGAGGCTTGCGGGCTGCTTAGGGCCATCGGGGCACCGTCACCACCTGTACGGGGACAGAAAACACCAACACCGCACCGTTAGCATGGAGCTGTTTAGCGTTAGCGAGGCAATTAACAGTATGTCAAGGAGAGATCATAGCAAAAGAGAGGGAGGGGGTGGGGGTAAGGAGACAAATAGTGAGTGCACAAGTGTGTGATACAAAAACACCATTAGAGGACTGTGTTGCGACTAGGGTGGGATAATAGAGCTTGACGAACTTAAAAGAGTTCTAGCGTGGAGCTGAGAAAAGTTTTGTTATACGGTTACAAATTGGGCCTGTTCTTAAATTAATCTCGTTATCTCATTGTGGTAAAATCTTGCTCAGATCAATAATTAGGCATGAAATTTTGAATTTCCAGAATAAAAATACGAATGAGTGCCTGGCGTTCGGTGGCCTTCATTTTCAGCTATTTAACTGAATTTTGGCCCCCATATGAGGACTAGAATGGCCTTTTGTATTTCTGAATTTATGCTCGCCTAGGATTTAGATTAATCTCAAGAATTACCCTTAGGGAAAACTCTTACGATATGAAAAAAGTATCGAATTCTGCATATGTAATATGTACGATTATTTATTGGAATGAAAAGACAAAGAAGTGATGGTTATGAAGAGCAAAGAAATAATTCGAATCATTATATCTCCATTCTGGAAAAAGGATTTAGATGTATATAGGGAAAGGTTAACTTAGTATATCGATTCATTTCATGAATCGGTCGATGGCATCGCTTTTTAAATTATCTGACACACTGACACAGTATTATATGCGACAAGGGTACTTAATGTGCTAAACTAAGTGTAGTGGTTTGTGATAGGAAAGATGCAGGGTCAGGCTACTGATTACATACTGTATTAGTTTGGTTTAAGGCCTGAAATTTCATCCAGTTACATGGGTACACATTATCGGACAGACACACCTAAATGTGCCAGGATAGTAATAAATTTTTAGGAGAAAGAGGAATAAGGAATGATGAAGCTTATTATAAAGCGGGTATCTTGCATGCGAGGTTTATATATAGAATAAACCAATGAGAGTCGCTAGGTTTTACTATTATGCCATGAGTTTAATCGCATATCAATTTCATGAGGCGATGCCAAGTGAAATCACATAGCTTTCAAATAAATGGCAAATTAGTCAACCCTACCCACTCGAATAGGTTTAAGATTTTATCCACCCCCTCGATTCTAATAAGCATTATGGATATATTATATGTAAAAGTAAGTCACTACATCGTACTAAAACCATTTTTTTTCTTTTTGTTTTGTGGTGTTATTTTTTTACACTACTCGGGAAAGCTGGAGAAATATACAAGGGGTATACAAGGAAGCAAGTGGGAGAAGCAGGTGTCAGTGGTACATAGAGATGTAGGATAAAGGGAGATATGCACACAAGACAAGTTGTGGACTTGTGAAATGATGCGTCTTCAAGGTGACTAACTGGAAAATATTCAACTGGAGACTGATTCAAGAAACAATCAAACAATTAAGCATATAAAATGTGATTAAACACAAAAACTTTTATAATGAGCGCCTTCATGTCCCTATTCAGCAGAAACAGAAAGGGGAAACATGTATCGCTATGAAACACCACCAACACTAAACTGGCTCCAGTCCCTGTACCCCTCCACTTTCCCAACCCTAGACTGGCTCCAGTCCCTGCATCTTGTGGTTACCCCTCCACCTACCTTAACCCCCCTCGCTGGGATCAACAAGTATCTCTATACTCGTTGCTTGGATCCTGGGCATGTCAAGCGTTAGGGTAAGGCCAAATATTGCAAAGTAGTCTTATTTCTTAATAATGTCCATAATCAAAGACTTTAGCAAGTCTAACCCAAACCCTCCTCACTACGGTAAACGATTCATGGGCCCGTCAGGGGAAGGTTTATCCTAATTTTGTTAATCATTTGATGAATGTCCATAATCAAAGACTTAGGCAGGTCTATATCAACACCCCACTCCGATATCCCCTTTCAATTGAATTCAAATCGCAAAATACGTATTCCAGTAAACGTCTGAACAAACTCGTACAATTAACTGCCGACTGAAATGTTACCCCACTATTACCCATGCCGTGCAAACGGCGTCCGCCATGCATTATTCATGTATTCTAGGACTACTTTCAATGACACCTCACACCTAACGCGCATGGACCTCTGCGGTATCCAAGGTAACCGGGCCTGGGTGACAAAGTTCATGTCGCGGCCGGCTTGCCGCCGCCTTTGTCATATCAGGTGAGGTTAAAGCTCGTGAAACAATACGTTTCTGTTGATTAAAGACACCTGAAGCGAGGAACGAGTTGGAACTTATCCACTTGCCCCCTCTCTCCGCACACAAGTACTCGACTGGACTATTGACTTTATACAATGTTCTAGAAAGCGCCCACCCCCTAGTTTCTAGTCCTGGTTAATGACGAAACAATGTCTCTGGTGTAATACAAAACACTGGTTCTTTTATATTCGGTTCATACTGGTAAATCTACGCAGGTGTCCATACTCTGCTCCATTTCATCATCATTTATCTTCGCAAACCACTTTCCGGCTACGCGCCATTGCAGTCTTCCTGCCCTTTCCGGGTAATGTTTATTTTATTTCCGTGGACACTATACTTTATGGATAGAATAAACACTGAGGTCACCTCGAGTCGATAAGGTTTATATATCTTTTAGACGAGAAAAGCAGCCACAGTAAACTGTAATCAAACTCGAGTGGAATTTGACATTTAAAAGTTAATCGTATTTGTTGATATCCACCATCTGGCGTTTATTTCTTTTATCATAAGAGGTCCCCCACCCCACACCCACCCGTTTCCCATCACATTTCATCAAAAAACAATTCCCACTAAACATTGGTAAATGACTGATGTTGACCTATAAACAGAGATGTCAGTTGGGTATTTCATGTGCAATTTGCTGCCTCAGATAGACCTAAAACATGAAAAATATGTCAATTTCGCACAGATATATATTTGGCTGAGGTTCCATGGGGAGGTTCTAACCACTGATTTGTTGATTGGAATGAAGTTCAAACAATATTATTTGTTTTACACGAGGAATACTAATTCTATATACTGGAAAGTGTATTTCCATAGAAAAGTGGAAACCTGCCATCTCTGCACTATATATCCCATAATTCAGTCCGTTTACAGGGCCCGGTGTTTGCTGGTTGCCGTCGTTGTATGTTAGACCCTTTATAATGGTTTTTATAAATTTTCAAATTGAAATCCCGATGCCAGATATGGAAATTTCAATTATTTCTACATTGACAATACAATTCATATTCGGTTTCTCCAGTTATAAATCAGAAAATGAATCGGAAAACAGACGGCCAAGGTGCGGCCAGTCAGTCGGGAGCGGATACTGTACTTACTCGGGGCGATATTAGGGAGTTTAGTAACCTCTGTAGGGTCTACGATGTCACTGAGATGTTATTTCAGGATATTTATAAAAATACACAAGCTGTATCAAAAGAGAATACCGGAAAAGGAGAATACCGGAAAACCTAAATAAATGAAATACAATCCTTCCTCTAAACTAACCGTGCACCAAAAGGAAATTCACTGCCTTGGTGGTGTTTTACCCACGACACCCGTGATAAAATACGTGTATTACAATAACCGGCAGACATGAGGTTACCTGTACTCTAAGGGAACAGCCTTATCTACCACTTCACTATTGAACTTCAATATCCTTATCAGGTTGTTTATCAGTGGTTTTATCTCTGACCGGGTGAGGAGTGGGTGGGGACTGGGGACTGGGTCGGCCGACGATGTGGGTCGGCCACAAGTAGGCGTCACGTCCCAGCTCGTGGTCCCGGGCTAAGCGGGCCTTACCTGCGGGCCCCGATAACACACCCTGATAACGGGTACCACTCCATGGCCAGCCTGGATACAGTGACCAGGCGGATCAGTCTGCGAGCTGTGCACACAACCGTGACCCTGTTCCCCGCCAGGCACGCTGCTTGTAATGACACTCCCAATCCGTTCTCACGACTTCTCCAATATAAATACCCATCAAGAAAATACATGTATGCAGGTGTCTTATATAGCAAATATCTGATTTGTAAATTTTTCATTTGTATGGTGATATCCATTTCACGTTCTTCTGAAAATTACCTCAATAAACAATATTCCATTAACAGATAATGTGAAACGTATTACAGTACTGTACACAAAATACACAAAAGCGAAATAATGTGAAATGGATTTTTAGCAATTCTTGGTGATTCACTGATTGTTAAGTGTCCCAAAGAAATGTAATCATAAATATGACTATCATACTCATTCTACCCTTTCATATATAGTATTGATCAAGGGAGGACCAATAGGCGTAAGGGTATATTTCCGTCTAACTAGAAAAGTGAACCCCATGGATTATACATTGCCGATGTCGCTGTGGCAGCAGTGCGGGCTGGCTGGTGACGCCGTCCCGCCACCACACCGCCTGAGACCGGCGCAGACCAGCGGACCCCGGACTTTGATCAGACTCATCACCCTGACAAACACACGCTCGACCCGCCGAGACGTGAATCAATATTGAACTTGTGTACGTTTATCACAACCAGGGTGATACGGGTCCGACCCTGCCACCTGCCTGTGAGTGCGTCAATAGGTCTGTCATGTGTCTACTAATTCTTCGGGTCATATATGTTCTCCGTTATCTCCAGGAACTAAACGCAATATAGTGTTGGGTTTTGTTCCACTGTGCTCTACATAGCCATCCCACACAAACTCAATTCAATTTTGCAATATTTCTGAAATGGTTGTTGTACTAGCTTAGTACTGGGTATGTATCCAAAAGTTAAATTGCCATTACCCTCATGCCGGAATAATAAAATCGGTGGTGTACGTACATCGAATAAAATGTTACAGATTGTGACTGACCCAAGGAATTCGCTGGGGAAATTCAGGTCGGCTACATCTAGATGTCATATATTCTGTATGGCCCTCATGTGTACTTCCCCCCCCCCCCCCCCCAACCCCCGTTTTCTCCACATGGCAGACGCGATAAACCGATACCCTCCAATGTAGTTTATTATACATCGTATACCGAGTCAGTATATAATAGCTGTCATACACCATAACTATGGTATACGGATTTAAATCCATGGTATGCGGCCTTCAAGACCATGGTATACGAGAAAATGGTCCTTTTGTGATATAAAGCAGAAGATATTCCTCATAGTTATACCCTTTGATATAGCAATTATTTGGTTTGACTCGTGTGAGAAGTTGGATAATAAATACAACAAACGATGGTTTTGTGGACAGTCTGATCTGTAGACCTCGTAATACACTTTCTAGCGCTCGTGTACGACTACGCGTCAAACTTGTGCTTTACGACCGCCTGTCCACAAAACCATCGATTAGCGTCTATGTATCGGCCTTGCAAAGTATCTGGTTAGAGATAAAGATTCGGCTTGGAGAGTAGATGTGGGTAAGTAGGAGGATGGTGGTTGTGAAGTGGGGTGGGGGCCAGTCATATGGGATTTTCTCGGCCTGACCTCTACTTGAACGTTGTGTATCTGTTTGTTCTGCTAACATACATGTATATATCATAAACCGCCGGTGCTTGTTATCTTGAAGACACGTTGGATTGACTCATAAATGTCAAGTGCGTCCCACCCTGCCCAATACTCTGCCGACCCGGCACTAGAACCATTAACGGGCGTCATCCCTATCTCACTAGCTTGTGGAATTTTTAAGCCGCACATTGTGGCTGTAACAGCTGTTATTACTTGCTTGATACAGTATGTCAATGCATTAGATGATTTTATTACACATTACGTTTGTATAACCCTCCCTCCCAATAATTAGTTATCCACATCCCACGTTACGGTCTTTATAAAATGTAGTTTACCTATGTGATAATAGGCCACAAGTTCGCACTATCTTCCCTGTGATATCTACTACCTCTAAATAATTATTATCGCGATATCTTTGACGTGTTGCATTTTACGGGCTACAAGCATTACTATTAGTTCATGGTCAATGACAGACTCATTACCAATTTTCTGGTGATCTCTGTCCCCAATTACCACGACATGCCCTCTCAGCGTCCTTAATCGAATACGGCAGGTACAAAATATATGAGTATTTTTTACCCACTAAGACACTTCCCATAATTCATGTGCGTACTAACACGTCGGGGGGGGGGGGGGGGGGGGATTACGATAATCTACAGTGGTCTTCATTGATGGAACTTTTAACAGGTCGACCAGTTTAAGCACATAGGGTCCCGTGATAGTCCTCAACTTTAAATATAGTACGTTATCATGACCGTAGCCTCTTGAGCGTGTCGTGGTTGTGTTATCTTTGAATGATACTGGCACAACGGTGCACAGTGACCATCGCCGGGAGGACTTGTGACTACGTGCATTATGCAAGACGAGACTTATCTGTCTTGACACGTTGCAAGGCTTTACCGTACTACCTCAAACAACCACTAGATTCCTACTTCAATCTCCCTGCGTCAAAGCTAATGTGCCCTATTAAGGAGGCTACATTGTATACATGTATAAGGAGAAAATACTCCCGTTGAAATTATGGAATCACGTATTCTCTAATCACCCTCATCGTATTACTTTTACCTGTTCTTTTACGTGTTCCGATTATATCTGGTTGTATAGGGTTGTTTTCCCTTTTCCTCTATTCTTATACCAAAAAAGGAGATTCATATGGAATATCATTAGACAGAAATTGGGTGCTCAACAGTTTGTTAAAAAACCTAAATATATGTACGAAGATGAAAACGAAATTATTTATAAGAAAATCCCAACCACGATTCCCTGAAAAGGTAGGCCTATACATATTTTCAATCCCTCTATATCAGATTATCTTCTCCAGAACATTTCCCCCAATTATATTATATGATCAGATTATTAAGTTATGGGTACATAGAAAGCAACGGAAAACTTACTTGGGTCCACGGGGAGGTGAAGTTGGCGGAGTACGTTTTCGGCTGCATGTTGCTTCGCTTCATCTACAGTACGACAGAGTTTGTTGGACTGGAAGGGCGCTGGTAGGGCAGGCACGGAGACCTGCACATACACAATAAACAGACTGGTCAGCCAAACTGTTTCACCTGTTCTTTTTTTCATTTGAATTTATTTTCATAACATGCAGTCAACTATCATTCAGCCTTTTCTCGATTCTACACCACAGGTGCGGTGATCGAATCTGAGATGAATACAGGTAGTAATCTCACCGTCGGGCATTACTACCATGGGGGTAGGCCGTTTAAATAGCGATATGCACCTCCCTGTTCTATATACAAGTATCATACCGATTTGTAGGTGAGAAAGAGACGATAATATATCTGAAAACAGTTTTTCGATTTCTTGAATAGAAAAGAAATCATTGAACTTTGCATCATTATCTATTAAGGCCTATCACGCAGCACAGGGCCCAGCCAGGTCCAGCTCCCAGCGGCTCTCTCTGATCTCAATTGGGTTGTTTTACAAGGTTATAAAGGGAGGAGGTGTGGTCGGGAAGAATTGCCATACCAATATATATAGGGACAAGACCGTCATTAGTGTTCCCAATTATTACCGTCAATCGGATCGGTGAGAATCGGTGATTGGTGTTGCTGTCTTATGGACTTAAGCCATGGACATTTGATGGAGATCAAAGAGAGTGGGCAGGAGCTGGTCTCGGCTTGACCCCAAACCCGGTGATAGGTCTATATAGGTAATAATGCAACTTTTAATATATTTCTGTTCTATTTAAGATATCAGAAAACGGATTTCAGATCTATAATCGCCTGTTTGACATTTGTTTCAAACGGCCCAATCAGAATCAGGAACAGTTGGGGACAGTCGGACATTCCCCCGGCCCTAATAACGCCTGACGCGTCCTGAAATGTAACAAAATCGGGTCGCTTAAGTGCGTGAATGGCGCAGATTTTCACCGACTCGACGGATCCGTCGGGCAAAGGTGGAATTGGGCATAGTTGGCAAGTTGATGTCATATTTATAGAATTTGCCGAGGTGAGTTACATTACTTCGCACACCACAGACTTACCACTGCTTGGAATCATGAAGGAATGGTTGTATGGGAATCGAACCCAATCCCCACCTTGGGATTGCGAGTTGCTCTAAACCACTGAGCTAACCCCCCCCCCCCCCCCCCCCAACCCCAAATTTTAGAGTACGTTCACCTAAAATCGCATATCGATTACATATCACTGCATGGAACATGAGGAAGTTTGGAGCCTAGTGCTCATACTGAATACCGCGGCACTTCCATAGAAATCCATAAGTATAGTTGACACCTTTGCTGCAATTACTCAGGTGCAGATCTGTCCATATTAGTCTGGTAGTGATTATAGCATACGTCCTGTATGAGGGAGACGTATGCTGACGAACAGGAACCTAAAATCAGGTCTCCAAAGGGTACACTATTCAATTTCTTTGTATAATTCATTTGCTGTGCAATTACCCTGAGGCGGTTAACCCCCGATTAGCCCCATTATTAAGTGTGCGGGGATGAAAAGTCGGGTCTAAGGAAAAAATCGGAAATTTATAACGCACATTAAAGTCATTTATATAATGATTTTTGAATAGAGTGGTGATTAATAGAACGCGGCTGGGAGAAATGGAATAGAATAATGAATTGATAAATATATTCAGGCACAGCGAATGTCGCCAGTGTATATAAAATGTCGGAAAAATTGCATCCTTGGTTGTGGATGCTCTTAAAGTATCTGATGAAAAAATGTAATGATAACCTTGTAGAGGAAAAGCTGCACATCTCCATTAGCGTCATGACCCAGCGTAGAGTTGAGTTGATACATGGGCTGTCCCCAACCGTTCTTCTGGCAGATGTCCTCCAAGACCTATAGTATACATAGAATCAATAGTTATAAATTCTATAAGTGTGAATAAAAATAAATAATTGGGTTTGGAAGAAAAGCCGATTCTGAACCAGGTGCAACATGACATCATCTGCAAACCTGTACAGCATAACACCTTCCCAGATGCTAAAAAGATCCATCTAATCTATCCTACACGTAACGACCTTATATTCAGCTTGACTAGAGCTTCCACCACCATGCTTAGAGCTGAAAATGCATGTAAAAACTGCAATACATATTAATAAACATAAACTGGACGTCACTGAAGTTTGTAAAGGTATACATTGCATTTTTAGATTCTAGATAATTATGAACATATAGATATACATTGTGGAAAATAATTCAATTATTACGTTAATCAAAGTATAATTGAGGCGTCTTGATAAAACGAATTTCATTTCGCGTTTAAAAATGAATAATGATAGGTAGTACTTTTAATCAATCACAAATTTGTAATACTAATACAATAAATGACATAAAACAAGTGAATTTTTTCGAATTAAGTCATTTTCACTTAATCTATCAATCAAGGAGGTAGCGACCCTGGAAACTGCCACCGCCTAACACCCTAACCCAAACCTCAGCCACTCAGGTCACGCCATCCAATGTACATGTATTAGCATGGTAAGTGTGGTGTTAGTATACAAGTCAGTATATAGTCTTACAAGTACGAGCTTGGCGCTTAATCAAAATGCAGGGGACCCTCCTGAACAGCAATCCAAAACCAATATCTTCAGGCGACACGAAATACCACTGACGGTTTCAATGCTATAAAATATTTAATGTCCTTCTATGACAACTTTTAAATTGTATATAAAATAACCCTCCGTCTTGGGATAATCAGTTGTATCAAAAACTTGGCTTTCCCTTTTATTCTGTAGGCCAATCTTTCTTATCAAATAATCCATAAAAAACTGTGAGTTTTGGAGACATTAAAACGAAAAGAAAAAAATGAACAATTTTGTCTGCATTCAAATCAAAAGTCAAGAGGGATGAAAGTATGTGATAATATGGTATGTTAACATAAATCTTTACCAGTGCGAGGAGGTTCATTATTGCGTGGGGTGTAAAGGGGAAATTTGGAAATTTGGAAAAGATGGTTTTCGTCGTGGCACTGTTGAGGTGGGCGTGGTTATCTGGAGCATACAGTACCTGTACATATGAAGTGACAGACTGTGGTTTGAGAGTTAGTGGGTTAGTCGGGGTGAGCACCATGTCTGGCGTCAGATCGTAGAGTCGGGGCTCCTGCAACCACAGACACGACACAACGGTCACCACAGGCCTAACCCTACAAGGTCACGGACGTTAGTGACGCGTACATGCAACGTCACCCATGCGTCAAGGTCAGCCATGCAGCAAGGGCACAATCACAGACCAAACACGAGCACATCACACGGCATTAGGTTACGACACGAGGTTAGTAGGAAGAATCACGGTATAAACACTTTTAAATGAGGGAGTAGTGGAGGAAAATAAAACAAAGAATCTGAAACGCACAACATGAGACATCAATGCATCCAAACAGAGGGACGGTCAGCCTCCTCTCAGTAACAAAGTTATAGGTAATTTCTATTCAATTTCAATGATTGAAATTATCGTTTCTATATATCAAGGTCATATATATTATCCTCAACCTTTACTCAGATTTCATTTAAAATTCGACCTGTCGATATACTTTCACTGTACACCTTTTGTGTATGGAATCTACCCCTCCCTTACACCTTTACTGTAGGAACGAAACAGTGGATCGGATCAGCGATTCATATACTATTTAATAGCTTGCAAATTGCGCATCGCACAATATTTGCACACTTCGCCAGAGTTTGCGCCCGATGTAGGGACATTACTTTTACAGGTTCAAAATTTAAGAAAACTAATAGACCCTATCATGACAGAAATACTGGTCTTTTCTCAAATACACCCTTTACATGATTCTGACCTGAAGGTCACTACGCCTTTGAAGTTTCTCCTTTATGTATAACAAAAATCACTGATAACGGTAATATTGCCATAGTAATCGATCAGGATGTTTATTTCATTAATTGTTGCTCGGGATGATCAAGAGTAAATGCACCCATGCTTATTACAATACTGATTAGGTTAATTAGTATGCGACTACATAAGCATAAATTTGCATCTCTTTTGGGCAGGCTGCATGCATTATTGGTTTATCACATTAAAAACAAGGACCAGTCTTGCGATGGGGCAAACTATTGGCTCTACGTGATGATAACATGCAATATGGGGGAGATAATTAATACGGAATAATTTTCCCTTCTATACCGGAACATTTATGGGAAGATAACATGCAAAAATCATCATGGGCATTGTTTGTATCAATACGTTACAGGGCACAAGTTTACAACTGTATGTTTTCTGATCAGTTTGTCAATGGTGAAGGTTAGGGCAGGGATACTACTCTAATGGTAACTTCTTTTTTTTTCTATTAATCTTTTGTATTATCATTTGGCCACTATAGCTGACAATATCCACAATTATAAGGACCACCATCCATGGTGCTTATACACAGTGCGCAATACTTGCCCTCTTCCGGAGAGACAAATTCTGAAACAATCATTCCATTTAAATTCAAATCGCTGAGATAATCAACGGAGCGCCGCAACCCTTGCATTCTTTTCTGATTTCGCAGGGGAACTGTTCCTTTCCTTTGTACAATCATGGGACCTTAGTCTATCAGTAATTCTAAGTTTGTTTTTGATACAAAATTTACAGACATCGTAGAATTCAATGTTTTCATGGTCATTTTCGTCATAAATTACATGATTTATTGCTTTAATAGAAGCTCTACTAAATGATAAGTTCATTTCCTTTGACTGATTTTAGTTTTAAAATCAAATATACAACTAATTGACAGCACAGTGTTGTTTTACACTAAATCTGGACTGTTGGAATTCTTCAATAGAGTATATAATACTGCCAAATTACTGTAAAATGATGTAATATTTCGAGCAAAAATAATCATTTTCATCGTTTTATCAACGATTATAATTGAACTGAAGTGGAGATCTCCTCAATCAAATTTTTTTTCCAGTGATAATGCATGCTGAAATACTGTTTTAACGGAACACCAAATTAAATATTCATCTTCACCTAAAATAATTTACTTTATTCGGTATGGTTTCCTCTTATATACCTTTACAAAAATAGTAACATGCTAAAAAAGTGAAGTAAGAAATTGAAATGTCTATGCAGAACGGAAGGGTGAGGCCCGAAGGAGTCACAGCTCTCAAAAACAAGATCGTCGGAGTATCATTTCAAAGGTGATTAGTCAATTCATATGGAACCTAAGAATAGGTGGTAAGGATAGGTAAGAAAGACGTAACGAATTAGATAATAACATAAGCATCAGTAAACAAAAACCCCAAAACAATGAACGAAGACTAGGGCACCCGACCTCAGTGCCACCCAAGTATTCACACCACTCTAACACATCAGGTTTGTTTAAATTCTAACACGAGATTTGAATGGCAATCGGTAGGCGTGTTCAGATGTATAGACCTACCTCTGTCGTGCGTTTTCTGTAGTTATTGTTCCGGACTCCGGACAGGTAGGACCGGCCGCCGGCTCCGCGCATACCGGCGGCGCCCCGACCGCGGCCCCGGGACTGGCTGCCTCCATGAGCAGGCGACAACGGTGCTACCTGCGGGCGCGTCGCGAACCCCCTGCGTTAAAAAAAGAATCGAATTGAGAAAAAGGGCAAACAACAGGAGAGAAGAGAGATGATGTAAGGAATCAAATACGGAAAGCTTCATCTTAATAATGGTAATACTGCGTAGACTCAGTACATCTGCAGCGGGACATACCTGCCACCGATAGCTGCACCGGCTCCGGCCATGCCGAGCTGCTGGTAGTAAGGATAGGTCGCCGTTTGCTGTTCACCATAGTTAATTGATCCGTACCCCTGTAAAAAGTAAAGGCAGGTTTAAATGAAAATTAATTTTTGAGTTTGAGTAATAGTTATCAACTACCATTCTAAGTCAATACTGCTGTAAATGTACTTAAAAAAAAGAAGAATGTTAGGTTATATGTACTTTCTGAGGGCCGTAAGTAAATATGCTTATGTTATATATATTAAAGTCCACAGACGTTTAAATAGTCCCATGAAAATATGGGAGAAAAATATCGCAAATACAAGAACTCTTTATCTAAGTAATAGAGGCCTATATGCTATATACATCTTAATCTTGACAAGCTCGACTAATTTCATTTTCGGGGTAGGAACTTGTACTAAACTCTTACTTTATTTCTATCTAGATGATTCGGTGTACTTAAAACTACTTTGGTGGTACTAATGTTCATCTAATCTACATCAAGGTTCGTAGGAATGACTATTCAG
The DNA here is from genome assembly GCA_950022655.1 of Alentia gelatinosa. NCBI lineage: Eukaryota > Metazoa > Annelida > Polychaeta > Phyllodocida > Polynoidae > Alentia > Alentia gelatinosa. The sequence continues at coordinate 35,290,359 of OX465584.1, forward strand.
TTTATAGGTATGTTCTTTAAAGCACATAAAGAATAACAAAGAAGTTGTACGTTTGGTTTGTATTGTCATCCTCCCACAACGAAACAATACATTGCATGCATAAACTGATCGGGACCAAACAAATTTCCGTCCGAACCTGCATTGTTCGAGAGCGAATTCTGAATTAAGCACAATGACTCAGTTTACAATTCTCATTTACAATGTCTATCTCCAAGGTGATATATATATTAACCGACACCACATGGAGGTATTCCGGATTTTCATGGCATTTGTATTACATGCCTAGTGCTAAAAACACCTCCGCACAGGGGCGTGTGTGTGGAGGGGGCGGGGAGGAGGGATATGGACTCGGTGGTCTCTGAACTCCCTGCTATGGTGGCCAATGTGCATATATTGCCCCTTTGTCAAGTAGGTGGGTTCGGGTAATGAGAAGCGAATGGGTAACTTAACTCTCCGAGGGCGACCCTATGTGTCAAAGTACAGAGGGCGGTGCTTTCCTCCAGGGAGAACTTGAAAGTAGGCGTCGGGAGCTTAACATTAGTGACATGTAATACTAAAGGTTATTAGGAATTAGTCATCGTTTCCAGCGTGTATTTTTTTTCTCGGCATTGAGGTTTTCCCTTCAGAAATAATCAGTAGGATATACCGAAGAGGTTAAGTAATTTTCATTCGCTATGATTTCAATCAATTTCTACCAAAATAATTCATTGTTCAATTCCAGGATTTCTACTAGCGTAGAATAACGCCACCATTCAAGGCGAATATTAGTGTCGTTGATTCTTGATTCGATTTTTTTTAAAAGGAACAATTCACCAACTGGCACCACATGCAACGTGTCGTGATTAACATAACACAACAGATAAACGCCGCCGTGAATCGTCTAACTGCCACAACATGCACATGCTGAAAATGGTAAAATACACACTTCTAGGAGGGCCTCTCCCGTCTTAAGTTCGGCATCAGTGGCATTCATACATACACCAGAGTAGCCACCCCGGTTTCCGCGGCTGAAGCGAACATACTCGGTCTTGTCGACTGGTTTAGCCAGGCATACTTCTACTAGTGATCCGTCGATGTGTTGGCCTGTAAATGCAACATACCAAATAAATCACATACTGTTTGAAGCCTACATGACATCAACACGCCGACTTTGCCCAGACACAACTCTGCCCGACCAATCCCTCAGGTCCTCGAGTATCGGTGATACATCTCTCGATGCATGCACTTCACTGACCCGATCACTGATGATAATCGAGAACAACGATGGCGATGTGCGAAGATACCAAATTCTCCCCGTGTGTCAATCTGGCATTACCCCTATACTAGAAATGCTCGATTCCTATCAGGGAGAGGTGTGATCGGACCGGTGATGTGCGTACATCGACAATAATAATAAGGGATTAGTCGGAAAAAGATGTGATTCAGTATGTCGATGTCTTATATGCCGTATAGGCTCAACGTCGCTATCACGGGCAACTGCCCATAACCGATGGTCAACAAAATACGACTTCGGCCAAGGGGTTACGCTAATCCTACACTCACCTCTTGTCACCTTTCAATATCGTCCCCACATTTGGGGGCGGCAACAAAATTGAGGTTAGGATAACATAATCTGTACAAATCAGCTCTTCCAATCACATTCACTCATGCAGGTTCAATGTAAAGAAATTCACCAGTGAACAATTATATTCTGCGATTACACGTCAGGGATATCAATTTATAGTTGCAAGACATGGTTAGATATTTTGACTGTTAAGAATAAAAAAACAATGAATGAAATTTCGAATAATAGAAGTCCATGTGAAGACTGGATCTCTGCAGTCTGATAAACTACATCAATTATCCGAAAAGGAATTCAATTATGAGGACATCATTGAAAACATACATTAAATAAAATCAGAACTCCATTTGTACGATTATCATGCGCAGAATTACATGCATCTCTCTGAAGTCAAGAAGGACTCACCGTCCACAGTGCGTAGGGCTTTGAGCGCGTCCTCCCGTTCACGGAAATGCACGAATGCATAGTCTCGGATCTTCTTCACGCGCTCCACACAGTTTTCCTTCTCCACGGCCTTTGTAAACATTTCACGGATAGTGTCCTCCGTCGTCGACAGCATGAGGTTTCTCACGTACAATATCTTCACCTAGGGGAGAATGGTGAAAATCCGTCACAGATTCCTCCCTGAGTTGTTTAACTGTTAACTACCTAAAAACAACTGGGAGCTGTTTCACTTGATAAAAATCATTTTGCATTGTGTAGAAAATACGTGGCGTTTCCCCAATGATACGTACAAAGTACGGGAGGGACATTTTTATAAAAACATCAAAATCATTTCGCTTTTGGTCTCAGCGGCACCACAGTGGCAGTTTGCATTTAACTAGTTGGTGGACGCAACAGCAAGTGACGCCTTGTACATGAGCGTACTACGAACGATTCCACATATATCATTTACCCACATCTTGATTTTTATGTTACTCTAGTGATTAACTCCATTATTCTATTCGAACCCAGAACTGCAGTCACTGCACTACTCGGCTGGTTTCTTACGGTATTGCTCGACCCTTGGCTATCACTTTCGTGTCACACAAGTGAGACATAGACCTCTAGTACAGGTCTATGAGCGATACTTACAATATCGGCTCCGTAACTAAACTAAAAATGCATGTAGAGACTTCAGATAAAAACTGTAATGTGAGGAAAACACAAGGAATACTTTTGAATTATCAAATAATCTATTAGATACTGATTTATTAAATGTCCCGTTCGTTATGCTGGCATAGTGGAGGGAAGGGACACCTCAACAGCGATACCACTTAAGAAACGCGAATTAAATATCTCCACTGTTAGTGCCGCTTTTGCTGCCACTGCTAAGTTCTTCCCTCTCGCTATGAACCCAAAACTAGTGAAACGGGTCCCTGATTTAAGTACAGGAGAACTAGCCCCGAAATGAAGTCGTACCAGGACTTTCTCGTCCTGAAACCTAATCGTCCGTTTGGAATTATCCCTGCATTGTATCTAAAACAAGCAACGTTTGTCTGCTAATGTGAGGTTTGTATTAATTATGTACATCATGTGCAAGGTATTTGTCTAATCTGTAGCCAAATCGTTTTCAAGAGAACATAAGTATTGCCTGCTCCAGTTATCAGTTATATTCCAGTTATAGATCGAACAACTACTCCAAAACGGGCGAATTCTCCATCAAATCCCGGGAACTACTGAGGATAAGGGTTCCGAGCAGTATAAAAGCAAAGCAGCATCATTGAACCGGTTTCCTCGTCTGCATATTTCCATTCTCTTCAAGAGTGGACAATTGGAGTTATATATCTTGGACAATAATAACTTAAACGTTATTCGAGGTACTGGTAATTTCAATTAAGGCTGTGGAAACCCCGGATTATTTAAGTAACTTATGGTCATGAACAGATGCAGGGAGGATAAAAATTACTATACGTTGTGGTGGTTAAGGCTGGCCCCACATGGCACCGTGCACATGGCTGGTAACAAGGGGCAAGTACCGTCTTCCCATCCCAGAGAGAATAATGAAGAACTCGACCCGTTTTGCACCTTCCCAACTCAAGTATCTTATTACTAAAACTCTGGATAAATACTATATAAATAGTAGTCAGTATGACGTGGCTTCAAATCTGGCCTTCTCTGGGGAGGAAAACAAGCAGAAATCTCTTTCCCTACCCCTATTGAACCCTCCCTATCCCTACCTCTAAAGCATATAAGACACCGACCCGACGGCTGTGCCCGATTCTACCTTTTCCCGACGGATCCGTCGGGTCTGTGACAATCTGAATCAATCGGGTCGATGTACGCACTTCGCCGACCCGATTTTATTGCTTTTCTCGACGGGTCGGGCATTACTACCATGTTAGATATGACCGACTCTCCCCGACCTTAAGATTTCGGTGTACGCACTTTCATCGATTGTTACCGATTCTGAGCAGGCCGTTTAAATACCAATACTACCTATTACTCAGTACAAGTGCCTTGTATCGATTTGTAGGGTAGGGAGAGGCAATGATAAATCTGAAAACCGTTTCCCGATATCTTAATTGAATCCGAAGTTATTGAACTTTGAATTTATTTCTAGGATTCCACACCAGCGGCCCGTGGCTCACCCCGGCTCGGCTCCCGGCGGCTCTCTTTGATCTTATCCCGGGTAATTTACGAGGTTATAAAGGCAGGAGGTGTCGTCGGGAAGAGTGATCAAGTCGGTGTCTTATAGGTATAAGACACCGAAATTTTATTGCCGACTCTCACCGAGCCCATGGTCGGGATGAATCGGGAACAGATTTCGGTGTCTTATAGGCTTTAACCTAACTGGCCTACTTTCCAAACTGCTGGTTTATTTGTCTAAAAATTGACTAATCAGAACTTTCCTTTTATATGAAACTATCTTAGCCATAAGTAGCTAAAACGGGTCGACTTTGCGGGTAGAGTTCTCATCTCAACTACGGGTCGAATTCATTACATCTGAACTTCAAGACATAGGTGTGGTCCACAACCCAAACCATCTGATTATTCAGTAGGCCTATTCTGACATGTTTTTGGTTCAATAGATTCGTGCAGATTGTATATAAAACGCATAGATAATGGAGATCACACAAACGTAAACATCAGCAATTTCACTAACAGTAACTAAAACTACGGTTGCCTGGACAGAGCAGTCTGAAACATTAGCAGGGGACGGCGAAAAGGTTGTACCGCTAAATTTAGATTTATAGTGACACAGTCCCTCAGGTAATGACAATTACCCGACCTCGCCGGGATCGGTTCATGGACGCCTTGAGCCCGGGACGATTCGAGCCCTGGACGCCTTGAGCCTTTCTGTGGACGCCTTGAGCCTACCCTGTGGACGCCTTGAGCCTACCCCATTTTGGTTTCCTTGAGCTTCTAGATCTAAAAAACTTTGAAAAGTGTACTTATACTGGTTTATAGTCATATATACTCAACCCTAACCCTTACCCAACCCTTTTCTAACCCTAACCCGCTAATCGGAACTAAAATGGAGTAGGCTCAAGGCGTCCACAGGGTAGGCTCAAGGCGTCCACGTTTTTGCGCTGACAGGAGGCTCAAACGGTAAAAGGCTCAAGGCGTCCAATTCCCGCCGGGGTTATACTATTCATAGCCCTTCCGTGTTTTGAGTATAATCTTAGTTACAAATAAAATACACAATCTTTTAACAATGATATTAGATAGTATTGCAAAGTTGTTGTAATCGACAAAATCGACAGCACTGTCTCAGTCAGTTTTACAATGAAACAGTTGTAACGGGCATCAAATATTCATTTGTGTGGTACTTATATTTCCTGTATTTTTAAAGTTCCACATTGGTTTCCACATTAAAATCGACGGTGCCCGGGTAAGTATTCCTGGTCGGTATTCATTTCATGGCCCTACCAATCCCTACGCAAGATACATTATCTCAGCTAATCGTCTTATCGTTCACTTTATTTGTTCTAAAGACATTTATAAAGCTGTCACCTAGCTCGCCGTTCAAACAAGGCGTGTATCCTCTTGCCTGCCTCTCCTCCCGGTCCCTCTACTCACCACCACCTACCCATAGCGTTGTCATGGATACTATCTGATAAGAGAAGTGTCCACACCGTCGAGCACGGTTTGTTTTGTCAGTTCACACTGTTACACGATCCCAAAATTACGTACCATGTCCACTGTGTGAGTCCAATATGAAGGTACAGTGTATCAGGCTTTGTAATCCTTAATTACCCTATTCCCTGTGACTGAGTAGGTATGGTTGGGAATTTCAGGGTAAAACTGCAGATCCGTGGCCTATAGCTTATAAGCCTTTCCCGGCCCGATACGAGACCGCAAAGTGACATTTCCTATGCTTACACGCTATATAGAGACCACGGATCTGCAGTTTTACCCGCATTGATAGAATAATCGCTACTTTAAGTTCAATTTTGAATTCTTCTAAGTTCTATAACTTAGCTTGAAGGGTCAGTCTATTGGCCGCAGTGGTTCGACCGCAGTACCTTGACTGCTAACCAAATTTCACCCACTGACCAAGGCTCAACTAAGGATTAAACTCCTCATACTCATAGGCTTACCCATATTTGGAGATAAATATTTGGAATATTTAGTCTCAACCCTTAGCCTTAGGCCCGTGTATGCTGTAAACATTTGAATTACGCTAAGACGCATTAGCATAAGGTCATCATGATATATACTTTCATGAAAAACATTGCAGGAAGAATGGAGTCTGTCCTGTGACCGGTGACGACATACGCCACTATAAAATCTAGAAGACTGCGTCTGAGGACAAATCTAAAATACCACCGGTATAAAGCCGGCAGCCATAATTTCGAACAAACAATTTCCGTACACATACTTTGACCTTAAAGAGTCAAACACGTACGGGAGGGGCGTATCTACGAATCCGGGTGTCCGTGAGTAAAAATTAACACCATCTGCACTCATCATGGTTGGGTTTCCCTTTTTAGTATATTTACACCCTAAAATATTCTAGATGAATAAAAAATTGCCTGTACATGTAATCGCCATTCTAAGTACGATTTGGGCAAACACTCAATTTGGGCCGTACAATATAAATAATGTACGGCACGCTGTGCCGTACATTACCATTTTTACGATATAGGGAGCAGGCGTCAGTAAGAACGGAAATGTAACCAGAACAAGGTGCAAAGGTGTACGGTACGTATGTTGTTAATAAAACGACCTAGAGTACATTTTTGTCGTCTAATAGCTTGCCTGATTAGATTTCTGTGGAATCTGGATATATGGGTACATAATAAATACGATACCTTGGACATTATATCCTCATCCACCTCCTGCTCTGGTTCTGCCCAGTCTACGGCGATGGGGTGACCCCAAAGTTGGATCCTTCCTGGTATGAGCTTGCGACGCGCCATGGCTGCAGCTTTGTGCGACTCGAATTCCACAAAGGCGAATCCACGGTTTTTGGATTTGTCTGTGGCACTTGGGTAAACTATAACGTCTACAACCCCTTCTGTAACTTTCACCATTTCGCTGAGGATCTCTTCTCTTTGCTTGTTTTTTGGGATCCCACCGACGAATAATCTGCAGTTGTCTACACTGAGGCATACTCCCAGAAATCGTCCTTTCCTTATTTCGAAGTTGTTCAGCTCTTTCACAGCGCGACGCGCGTCGTCTCGCGACGTGTACATCACGAAACAGTACCCACGGTTCGATCCTGAGAAGTCCATCATTAGACGTAACTCGTAGATCCTGCCCACCTTCTCGAAAACAGGAACCAGTTCATCTTCGTAGCAGTCTCTTGGAATTTTTCCAACAAAAACCTCGCATCCTCGAAGAGGTGCCGGTCCTTCCCATACTGGTGGCGGTCCGCCGTATTTCCGTTGTCCATTCTCCTGCAGCATCGTATAACCTGTTCTTTCCATTAGTTGGAGCAGAACGGCTTCGTTTGGAGCACCTGCGACTCCATGGGGAACCGTTTTTGATTGTTCTAGTTGATCAGCACTCATCGTGAATATTCCTCCTAAGTCTGCTCCGTATGAGCGCTGAAGGACAGGTGAGAAATTTCGAGTCATACCTGCTGTAGTGATCCAACTCATATCCGACCCTTGGAGTTTGGACTCCTTATCACAATGACGCATGCGTCAATTGACTTAGGGAACGCGCTCGCTAGTCTTTATAACCTGATATCTATAAGCACGCTGATTGGCTGTTTCTAAAGCTGGTGGGCGGTGACGATACAGTGATTGACACAAGGGTATTCCCTTAGTGCCTGGAATCCAGCGATTCCCGTGAGAACATCTTCACACACGAATGTATCGCTCGAAAGTATGTTGTTACATAGCTGCTCACAGAAATTTTCAAAACGTGTGGTGGCTATCCATTAAGAACATAAGCAGTGATCGGGTGGGGTGGTGGGGGGCGGCTATTAATAGTATTATACAATATGAAGTAGTGGAAAACACAAAAAAACCCAGACACAGTTGATTTCTTTTATAAAATACAGTTGTAACTTGTATTACAACCAGGATGACAATGTTGTGGTGACTGATATGGGGTATCAAGGGTGGACACGACGTTTCGTGCTAATTCATAGCACTTCTTCAGGTGATAGGGTCAGTCTCTTGGCCGCAGTGGTTCGACCGCAGTAGGCTACCTTGACTGCTAACCAAACTTCACCCACTGGCCAAGGCTCAACTAAGGATTAAACTCCTCACAGGCTTACATGCAATATCTTGAACATGGAGAGGCACGGTACCAATACCATAGCAATTAATCAAAAAGGTTATTTTGAATAAGTGGTGACCACAGGTTCATGCACAGCACAATCAGATACATGAAAACAGTAAATTTCTTTAAAGAAAACATGATACAAATTGATGGGCCAAAGTTACCTTTTGGGCCAAAGTTAACCCAAAACTTCAGCAAGATTACTTTAATATTCTCCAGAAAATCAGTTACGGTGAAAAGAATAATTTATGGAATTACACTGTTACATCTCAGTTGAAATACTTGTGGAATTGTTCATTTGTTGTCGAGAATGCTTCCTTATTGGTTGGCTATGTATGTAGGCTTCAGACTAAATTTCAGAACATCCTCAAAATTCACAAAAATACCTACGTAATTCTGGTGAACAATAGGAGTATATCTTAACTTATCTTTTTTTATATGAAGCATAAATACATAAGTATTTCATTGATGTTGTCAATGAATCAATAAACAAAATAAATTTTGCAGGGTGAAGAGAAAAAAGTTTTTCTTTCCTTGGGCCAAAGTTACCTTGTATGGGCCAAAATAACCTCGTTTTACGGTACGTTAGAAAGAAGTTAGCGCACTTCCATTCCATTAATTTGATTAAGACATCCTTGAATTTGACAGAAAACTGGAAGAAATCTATACACCGTTAGATCTAGACCTATAACATAGGTGTCTTTCTTTTTAGTTCTAATACTTTTCTATAGCTAGGCTAGTAGGGCCTACATATAACACAGGGACCATTAATTTTTTATTGCTGGGGGGGGGGGGGGCGCCGCATATTTTCCGAGTTTTTTTTTCTTCTGGTATATCGGGATTGGAGGGGGGGGGGGGGTAGGGCCTACGTTATTTTGTGTACTGGGCGAGGGGCATTTTTTTCTTTTTCTTTCCTTTCACTATTTCATTAAGCCCATAAGACAGCAACATCTACCACGGATTTTCACCGATCTGATCAACGTTTTAATCAGGAACAAGAATGTCGCTGTATGCACTTCACCGACTGTTTCCGATTCTGAGAAGGCGCTTTGAACAGTGATGCTACCTATCTCCCAGTCCGATTTACAAGTGCGTTATACATATTTGTAGGTATGATCGGCAAGCGCTGGTCTGTTGCTGTATAAGGGTATAAAGCCCATAAGACAGCGACATTTTCCACAGATTGTCCCCGATCCTATAACCGATTATAATCGGGAACAAGAATGTCGCTGTCTTATACCCTCATACAGCAACAAACCAGTGATTGCCGATCACACCTCCCGGGTTTATGGCCTTGTACAGTGTAGTTCTTCTTATATTGCTTAGATTTGTCAGGACTAGTTCTAAGAATAAGAACCTGTGTGAACGATAATTGAAGCACATCTGATCTGTTTATTCAGGTCTCACAACACAGAATACGTTATCTGTTACATTTCCCTTCTTTAGGAAGCGTTGCCTTATGAGATAGTGGGTCTTTGATATGCAGTCTCACAGGAATATCAAGATAGGTCTTTCGGTTGATACAAACAGATATCAATTATGTTAGATGGTGAATGCTTCAATAAAGCCTTTGTTTAAGAGTCACTAACATACTGGTGATAAACACTAGCTCTAAACAACTGAAATGCAATGCTATAAAATTTAGCACCGATAATCAAGACTAGACATAGTCACTAAAAACGGCTCGGTTTCTTCATGGGACGGTCACTTTGCATCCCACACAAATCAATACTAGACATAGTCATCAAAATGTCTCGGTTTCTTCACGGGACGCCCACTTCGCGTCCTCTGGGTAGAGTCTGTTAGTACAGGCTCTGAGGAAGCCACCAACTCAGACGGCTCTACCTCCGCAGGTGGAGGCTCAGTAGACCTCACATCTGCGTGTCGTTGGGGGTTCACTTCCACCATGGCGTAGTCATCTGACGGTGGGATGAGCAGGGGTGGGCACTCAGCAGACTTCCTCAAGTGTCTGCGGTTACGACGGAGCAACCCCTGCTCAGTCTGGATGGTGTATGACCTGGGCTGGTCACACTTGTCAGCCACAATGGCTGGCTCCCATACACTTCCTCGCTGCACCCGCACCACATCACCGGGGTGAAGCTTCTTGAGGGATGTGGCATGCTGGTCGTAGTACGACTTCTGGCGCTGCTGTCTCTTCTTGAGGGCCTCATGTGCTTCCACCACCCTGGGGCGTAAGAGCACATCACTTGTTGGTATTTTGGACCGCAGGGTTCGGCTCATAAGAAGTTGTGCTGGTGAGTATATAAGACCCGTCAGTGGTGTATTCCGGTATTCCAGCAGTGCTAAATATGGGTCACGGCCATCCTCGTCTGCTTTCTTGAACAGGTGTTAAGTGTCTGTACAAATCTCTCTGCCTGCCCATTTGACTGGGCATATCCTGGGCTTGAGGTGGTAACTTTGATGCCCCACTCACTTGCAAAGTTCCGGAACTCGCGGCTACCAAAGGGCATGTTGTCACTCACCACTTCCTCTGGTATTCCGAAGCGGGCGCACACGCTCTTGGTATGTGTCACAATTGTTTTTGCCGTCTTGTCTGGGAGCTGTGAGAATTCGGGGTACTTTGAGAAATAGTCAACGATAACAAGGAAATCCTGGCCACGGAATGTCATAATATCCATAGCGATCTTGCGATAAGCGCGGACTTCAACTGGAATGCTCTTGATTGATTTTGGCCACCCATCCAATATAAGGCACTTAACCTGATGGAGAGTTGGGTCCTTGTCTGTGGCCTCACGGATTTCGTCCATCTTTGCTGCACTCACAGTGGTATTCTTGATGAGGCTATGTACCACTCTAGTCATTTCATCGTCTATGGACATATCAGGCTGTCCTTTGATGTATGCACGAGACAGTGTGTCGGCCAGGTACATGTACTTCCCGGGCACATATGAGACAACCAGATCATATGGCTGAATAGTTAACATGAGTCTCTGTAGTCTTGGTGGAGCCTTGCACATGGGTTTCTTGAGAATGCTCTCAAGGGGCTTGTGATCGGTCTGCACACGTATGTCTGGTTTACCATAAATGTATTGGTGAAACTTCTTGGTAGCAAAGGAGATTGCCAGCATCTCCTTCTCTATTTGTGCATAGTTTTCTTCTGCTGAAGTCATGGAGCGAGATGCATAGGCCACTGGATTACCATCCTGTAGGAGGCATGCTCCCAGGCCAGATTGTGATGCATCGGCCTGAATAGTCACTGGCTTTGTCACGTCATAGAATGCCAGAACTGGCTCACTTGTAAGAATGTCTTGTAGCTTACGCATTGCAGCATCATGCTCATAGGTCCAGTTCCACTCAGTGTCCTGCTTAAGTAGAGCTCGGAGAGGGGCTGTGATGGTGGATTCGTTTGGAATATACTGAGCCAAGTACTTGACCATGCCCAGTAGGCGTTGAAGAGAGGGCACATCTGTCGGTGTAGGCATGCCGACAATTGCCTCAATTTTCTTCGGGTCTGGCTTAAGTCCTTGCGATGAGACCAGGTTGCCCATGTACTCAACCTCATTGACTTTGAACTGGACTTTTGAGAAGTTGAATTTCACACCTTTGTCCCTTGCTCGCTCAAAGACCTTGCACAAAATCAAGTCATGCTCCTGCTCGGAAGCTGCTGCAATGATAAGGTCATCAGCTATGACATGAACTCCACTGATGTCACCAAATGTCTCTTCATTGCGTTTTTGCATAATTTCGCTTGCTGAAGAGATGCCGAAAGGCATGCGCAAGAACCGCTTCCGTCCCCATGGAGTGTTGAATGTGCAATAGTATGATGCCTGGTCGCTGAGTTTAACATGCAATAACCATCTTTCATGTCTACTACTGTGAAGATAGTCTTGCCTGCTAAATGGGCCTGTACATCTGCGGGAGTCGGGATATTATATCTTTCACGTTTGATTGCCTCGTTTAATGGCCTTGGATCGAGACACACCCGCAGCGAGCCATTCTTTTTTCAACGATCACTAGATTACTGACCCACTCTGTGGGCCTGTGCACATCTGCAATGATGCCTCGCTGCGTTAAATCTGCAAGTGTCTTTTTAAGCTTTGGTTGCGTTGCATAGGGAATTCTGCGTGGCTGCTGGATTGTGCCCTGTGCTTTTTCATTTAGCTGCATATCATACTCTTTGTCGTACTGACCTACTCCCCTAAAGACATCTGCATACTCTTTTTCTACATGGTCTTTTGTTAAGTTGAAATGCTTTGGCTCACATGTACGAATATTCACACGCTTTACAAGATGCAGCTGCTCACACGCTTCATGTCCCAGAATTGGCGTGTCTGCTTTGTCAGTAACATAGAATTTGAAATTGCCACTCTGACCTGTATGTGCTGATGATTTAAGCACCACTGTGCCTCTCGGGTATATTTGATAGTTGCCGACTGCGTTCAAAATGGTCTTGGTGCTTTTTATATTTATGTTCTGCATTTTGCGTACAACTGATTCGGTCAATACATTTGCTTCTGCTCCAGTGTCCAGTTTGCAGCATACCAGTTCACCTCCAATAGTCACAGTCTCATACCACTTATTAGCATCACTGTCACACTTTTGCTCGGCTACTGCACCCACATATAATGAACCAACAAAAAGATAGTCACTATCTTCATACTCAGTACCCTCGGATTCTTCCTGTTCCTCCTGCTCGAGGACATGCACCTTCTTTCTGACAAAGCTACCATCACGGCATACACTGGCGAAGTGGTTGAGGCGACTGCATTTGTTACAGGTATTACCATATGCTGGGCATTTACGTGGGGGATGCCTACCACCACAATACTCACAATCTTTGCCTTGAGTCCTGTGCGCTTTACCATCCCTATGCTGAGGCTGGAACCTATAGCTTCTGTCCCCTGAACCTTGCTGCTTGAAGTTTGATGGTTTGCCATTAAAATTTTGCCTACTCCTGCCTATGGTGTGCATATCATGGCTTTTCTGCGTCTCACCTGTCATAGTTTTTAACTGGACTTTGCTTGCCTCTGCTGCATGACAAATATCTAATGCCTTGCTTAACGTCAGATCTGCCTCACGAAGTAGCCTTTCCTTGACACGTGTGTCAGCTACCCCAAACACAATCCTATCTCTGAGATTTTTGTCCTTTTGATCCCCATACTCACAGCTTCCCAGCAATATTCTGAGATCATTTACCCATTGGTCAATTGATTCACCCTCATGCCGATTGCGTTGCCAGAATTTATATCTCTCAAACACCTCATTTTTCCTTGGTTCACAATACTCTCTGAACTTCTTTAGCACTGCCTTGTAGTCATCTGCCTTATCCCCTTCATTGTCACTAAACACAAAGTTACTGTGAATATCCTGTGCCTCTGGACCAGCACAGTGTAGCAAAATAGCTACCCTAGTCTTTGGTCCTTTTTTCACCAACTCAGCTGCTTCATAATACACATTGAACTGTTGTTCCCACCTTCTCCACTGTTCAGCTACATTGCCTGAAGTAAAGCTGACATTGGGTGGGGGCTTGAAAACTTCCATGTTCACTGCTTACCACTTGCCTGGTTTTACTGACAGACTGCTGCTGGCATCAATGCTGCTTTGCACCTTAGTTTTTACTTCTGACACCATGTAGTTCTTCTTATATTGCTTAGATTTGTCAGGACTAGTTCTAAGAATAAGAACCTGTGTGAACGATAATTGAAGCACATCTGATCTGTTTATTCAGGTCTCACAACACAGAATACGTTATCTGTTACATACAGCGACCCGAGTGAGATCAAAGTGAGCCGCCGGGAGCCGAGCCGCGGCGAGCCACGGGCCGCTGGTGTGGATTCATAGAAAATAATTCAAAGTTTGATAACTTTGGATCAAAATAAGATATCGCGAAATGGTGTTCAGACTCACCATCGCCTCTGTCTCCCCTACACATTGATAAAAGGCACTTGTAAATCGGACTGGTGGATATTTATCATTGCTATATAAGCGGCCTACTCAGAATCGGGAACAGTCGGTGAAGTGCGTACAGCGACACGATTAAGGTCGGGCACAGTCGGTCATTACCCCAAGGCAAGTAATGCCCGACCCGATTAAAATCGGGTCTGTGAAGTGCGTACAGCGACCCGATTCTTCCCGACCGTGAGAATCTGTGGTCGATGTTGCTGTCTTATGGGGTTTATACCCTCACAAGGTTACCCTAAACCAGGTGTTTAGTAGGCTGAGGGAGTATGGTTTAACAGTGAACCCTGAGAAACCCTGAGAGTTGTTTACTAATAGAATGACTTTCATGTGCCACACATTGACAGATAGGGGTATTTGTCCAGCGGAAAAGAAGGTCGAGGCTATAAAGGGTGCTCCGGAGCCAGAAACAGCAACAGAGGTTCAGAGTTTCTTAAGCCCATAAGACAGCGACATTTTCCACAGATTCTCCCGATCCGATCACCGATTATGATCGGGAACAAGAATGTCGCTGTCTTATACCCTTTGCCGATCACACATCTCCATTTTATGACCTTATACAGCAACCCGATTGAGATCAAAGAGAGCCGCCGGGAGCCAAGCCGGGGTGAGCCACGGGCCGCTGGTGTGGATTCATAGAAAATAATTCAAAGTTTGATAACTTTGGACCTCTGTCTCCCCTACAAATAGGTATATCAGACTAGGGGATAGGTAGCATCAATGTTCAAATGGCATTCTCAGAATCGGGAACAGTCGGTGAAGTGCGTACAGTGACACGATTATGGTCGGGCAGAGTTGGTCATTACCCCCACGCTAGTAATGCCTGACCCGATTAAAATCGGGTCTGTGAAGTGCGTACAGCGTGCCGATTCTGACCGACCAGACGAGTTCGTCGGGCAAAGGTGTGATCGGGCACAATGGTCGGGTCGCTGTCTTATAGGCTTTAGGGCTAGTTTATTATTGTGGGCACTACATACCAGACATGGCCACAATAGCAAAACCACTCTGGAAACTCACAAAGAAGGATGTGCCATTTGTGTTTGGGTCACAGTTTGGGTCAGTGTTTGGGTCTTAGGGTTTTACAACCCTACAGCCAAAACAAAGATTATTGCAGATGCAAGTCTAGTGGGTCTTGGTGCCATGTTAGTACAAGAACAGAAGGGTGAAATGAGGGTTATCCGATATGCAGGGTATAGTCTGAGTAGTGTTGAGCACAGGTACTTGCAAATAGAGAAGGAGGCCCTTGACTTAGTATGGGTTTGTGAAACCTTTCACGCTTATGTGTACGGGATAGAGTTTGAATTGGTCATACACCACAAACCGTTGGAGTTGGTAAAAGCCCCCATTCCAAACCTTGTACTAAGATTGAACATTGGGTGCTCCACATGCAGGCTTATAGATTCAAAGTAGTTTATATACTTTGCAAATCCAACATTGCAGATCCACTGTTTAGGTTGATTGTAGGAGGCAAGGGGGAGAGGCCTACTGGGGATGCAGTTGCTCGAGAGGATATGGGGAGAAGCACAGAAGTGTAATTTCGATGGGTTACAGTAAATGCTATCCCTACAGCCATTGTCGCAAAGGAGGTTGAAAGGGAGTCACATCTGTAAAGTGGGAGGGATGTCAGTATGACAAGTCATATGCTGCAATAAGTGGGAAGCAGTGGGAAGCTGTCTGTCATAGGAAAACTAGTGTTAAGGGGAACAATAGTGATCATACCAAAGACCAAGGATCTTAGTGCTTGCAAATGAGGGGCATCTTGGTATTGTAGGGACGAAACGGAACTTGCAATCGAAAGTGTGGTGGCTGGGTATGTCGCCAGCCCAGCATTGGCTGCCATGTTCATGGTTGCCAACCAATAAACTTGTAAAATGCCTCCTGCAAAGCATCACTGCCAGAATACTGTTTCATTTGATTTCCAATGCAGGCTGGTTGGTACTGATCATATATGCCCTATCATGCCCACCTTTGTCCTCAACAGTCCCTGTCTCACCCCTATCCTTTATCCATACTGCACTGCCTGGGTGGAGGGTTGTGAGTGGCCTAGTATTATGATGCTGGTCATAATTAGAACTCATATTTTCCTGGTACTTGTCCTCACGGACAGTCACTTTCTCTGGCAGATCTGGTTCCAGTTTAGATGGAAGAACTGGCACCTTGGTGTTTAGGCGATGACTCATCAGCAATTGGGCTGGGCTGAACCCATTGTGTAGAGGAGCATTCCTATAGTTGAGCAGGGCGATATATGGATCCGGTTGCTTCACAAGGTCTTTCACGGTGCGGACGGCTCTCTCAGAAGCACTGTTTCCTGAGGGATGGTGGGGAGAGCTAGTTATGTGAGTGAAGTCATGGTCTGTAGCAAAAATACTGAATTCTTGACTGCTATATTGGGGACTGTTGTCAGAGCACATTATTCTTGGAATACCATGGTGGGCAAAGAGTGACTTAATCACACAACTAGATGTAGTCTCCTCCAGCTTGGCATATTCTGGGAATCTTGAGTACAAGTCCACTAAAACAATATACACTGGTCTTTGGCAAGTTGAAAGAGATCTGTGGCGACTTTGAACCATGTCTGCTCCGGAGGAGTTGATGGAATCAATGGTTCAAACTGAGTTGGTCTGTTCTTTCTGCAATGGTGGCAGCTACTGACTAGCTCCTCAATGTCAGAACTGATGCCTAGCCACCAAATTTCATCACGGGCGAGTTGACTGCATTTAGTTATACCCTGATGACCCTCATGCAACTTGAAAAGCATTTCTGGCGCAAGCTTGAGGGAATGACTATCCGAGTTCCCATAAGTAGAAGGTCATTGACATTGGTGAGATACAAGTGATATTGCTTTTTATTACCTCGGGTAGACCAGGGAGCTGGACCAGTAACTGGCACACACTTGCGGCGGAAAATGGCAAATAAGTCTATATTGCCTTCATTGAATCAAAATTGAAACTTCATACTTGTTTTCCACATGTCTTAAGCTACTTCATAGTTTTTATCTGGAGTTTCTACCTAAATTTTTCACTGAGTTATGACATAAAACGTAAATAGTATTTATGATACTTCTCCATTCATCCGCTAGGAAAGGTGGCACCATCTAGTGTATCATAGTTGTAACTAACATCTTGGAGGTGTAAAAAGTCTCGGTGTAAATCTCGGAGGTGTAGCTTTGTCTTTAAAGCTTTCTGGAGATTTGAAAATGTAAAATGCATTGAAAGTTTTCATGTGATTATTCTGCATTTTGATGGATCTTTTACTGTGGTCCTTAAATAATCTACCAAAGACTGAAACTTCAATTGCTCATCATTGAAAGCACAGTCTACCCAGAACCTTAAATTAAAGAGTTTCAGATATTTCAATGCTTTAAGTTCATATATACTAAAGGTTACTTCAATAAATTAATAGATCTATATCCAGCCTTATATGGCAATATCTCGGAGGTTAGTGAGAACTGTGGACATTCACCTGTAGACTGAAAATTATATATTCCATTTAAAAACAATATGAAAATATATGTCTATATCAAATAGGGATGTCATTTTTAGGTGAGGATATGATTATGCATCAATTTGGTAGATATATTTAAAAACATCTGCCAATGAACATCAGAAATGTGATAAAAGACAGGTCATTTCCCAGGGGTATGCAATCTTCTACATAAAAACAAAATATGTAATATGCCATGAACAGGGGCATGTGATGTGTGAAAAAAGATGTCGAAAATGCCAAGAATCTCATATAACTGATGAACAGAATTATTAGAATAACTCTCTAGATATCGATGATAGGGACATGATATTTAGCATACAGGGATATTCTCACATACTGAATCCAATGGAGATATTTATTTTCATGTGTATTGATGATGTCATAGTTAATTTGCATATTGATTGGTAAATCTGTAATAATGATGCATAGATTTTGCAAAAAGCACTCAAATAGTGCTCCTCTCTAATCTAGATCATGTCATATAAGGCAAAGCATATCTTTGACTTGTAAATAGGAATTTGGACAGCTAATTTGCATAATTTATCTTGAACCTGAAGTCCTCAGATGGATCAGAGAATTGGTCAGTTAAGTTTTCAGTGTAATTATTTCAAGATACTGGCCTTTTACATCTATCATACTATGGCATATCATACATCAAATTAATCCTCTATGTATGCTCTTTTTAATGGCATAGGAATTAAATTGTTTGATTCATTCATTTTTGTCTGAAGAGCTTTCAGTGGTTTTCCACAAGTTGGTTACAGTATTTATGGGCATCGCACACTATGCAACTTTTTCCTTGAGGTATGGTTAAGATTCTGTTCCAAAAAATATCGCCAGGGAGTGCTGCTAACCAAGCAGGGGGGGGAGGGGAAAAAGTTGGTGCCAAGATGTGCTCAGGAGTTGGTCACCCCAGCAGGAGGTGGGTAAAATATCTCTAGACATATCGGTACACACCTTAATTTTCTCCCTTGGGATTTCTCCTCATTGTAGTGATAACAAAATCCCAGTGATGGATCACCTGGTGGAGAACAAAAACCTCCTAAAAGTGAATGTTAGTTTTATGAACTATACATTAGTATTTAGAATATGAAGGTTGAATTACAATGCATGTATATAACAATATGTTAGTATTAGGTATTGTTAAGCATGAAATAGAAATGTACAATAACGTGTGAGAAATATAATAGGACAGGACTACAATAGAGTGTGACCAAAGGGTAATCATTACGTGGTGCCATGCTTTCTACTGTTTTCTATTTACTTGAGTTTCTCAAATTCAACTAATCTGACTAGGCTTTCCTCCATAATTCTTGAACTACTTGACCGATTTTTAAAATCCCAATATCTTTGTGATTCTCTCTTTCCCAGCTATCTTTTGCATATATGATTCTAATTGAATATATGCAATTTATTCTCGTAGCTACAGAATACTGACTTTGGCCCTTGGCTGCCCTTGTTAACCTAGGATTAGCACAGATGAACAGATTTATTAGAATAACTCTCTAGATATCGATGATAGGGACATGATATTTAGCATACATGAATATTCTTACATACTGAATCCAATGGAGATATTCATTTTCATGTGTATTGATGATGTCATAGTTAATTTGCATATTGATAGGGAAATCTGTAATAATGATGCATAGATTTTGCAAAAAGCACTCAAATAGTACTCCTCTCTAATCTAGATCATGTCATATATGACAAAGCATATCTTTGACTTGTAAATAGGAATTTGGACAGCTAATTTGCATAATTTTATCTTGAACCTGAAGTCCTCAGATGGATTAGAGAATTGATAATTTAGTTTTTCAGTGTAGTTATTTCAAGATGCTAGCCTTTTACATCCATCAAACTACATAATTTGACATATCATACGTCAAATTAATCCTCTATGTATGCTCTTTGTAATGGCATGGGAATTTAATTGTTTGATTCATTCATTTTTGTCTGAAGAGCTTTCAGTGGTTTTCGACAAGTTGGTCACAGTATTTAAGGGCATCGCACACTATGCAACTTTTTTCTGTTTTTGTTATGGTGCTGCCACAGCGTCATACCCGCATGCGCTCTGTATGGTTATACCCGCATGCCCTTTGTTTGTTCACGCCCGATTGTTCTCACCTCTGCAGTGACACGTCAGGGTGGAGTGACCAGCTGACACCTAGCATCAACACCTCTGTTGACATGCGACACAAACACCTCTGCAACTGCCAGCTGCCAGCTAGGAGAACCTGGTCTGTGTTGCTCGTGCACCCACCGCAGACTGAGCCGCGGACCCACATTGCCAAACTGTGAACAAACAACAGAGACTTATGACAACACGCCATACCCAGAACTTTAGCCTCACGCATGAGCACTTCATTGAAAGTAGTCATTCAGACATGCCAGTTTACCTTTATTGTATATAACATATATAATCTTTATGTTAAGCCTTATCTACTTGTATAATTTTCCCGTTACTTGCTACTTCACTTAACATCTCTATCAGTAAACCATCAGTGGTTCCTCACTCGTCCTGGGGATGGTTACATAACATTACGTAATACCGCATAGTCTGTCTCCACGACACCTTATCTGTCAAGATCGCATCAAGATTTAATGAAAATTTATCTAACCTCTTTGCGCCAGCTAAGCGTATTACTTTCTCTACCATAGCACACTAAATTGTAATTGCAATTATCCTATAACTTCAATTTTTCTCATTATAACTTACATTTTCAATAACTCATCTGAGTGAGTTTTCCGTTTCGCCCGGGGATAGTGTCACGATCCATAATATTGGTATGTGAAACATACAGATTACCAAGATGGCTGCATGGCATGCCGCGCGAGGCGATCCCCCTTGGTTATGATCAATATGGGTGGCCTCCACGCAGTAATCACGGACCAGCATATAATCCTGATCTTGAGGTACTCGAGTCAGTCCGGTCAGCGTAGCGCATTGTAACACCATCTGCAATAAAGCTTGTAACGGGACGAAGCCTTGGAGTCTTTCATTCAGCTTACTATTCACAACAGATAGTAACAATATATCATATTTATGCCTGATCCTGTTACATTAACACCACTGTTCAATGATTCCGGTTTCTGCATCAAGGGGACACCACTGTTGTTTTATTTCATTTGCCATTAATTATTAAAGTCCGTGGTATATAAAAATTCCAATGTTATATTATCAATTTTGATTATAAAATCTTAAAACCCTAATGAGTATCGTTTTATTAATTCCATATGATAAACCCAGCATTCTTTTGTCATTTTTACCGCTATTTTTATAGCTTATACTTTCAAAACACTATTGTTCTGTATTGTTCAGCATGAGTATGTATATAAGGAACGCTGTGTAAGACAGTGATTATAGACTCGCCACCACCACCACTGCCACCAACACCTCTGATGCTGCCGCCGCTTTCAGACCCGCCGCTTTCTCTACCAACACTACAGCACAGACGGGTGTTCAGAAATTGAAGGGAGACAGGGTGGTGGGGGCAGGGCAGTCTGATGGTGAACCTTTTTTTATCTCTATCAGTACAAATATATGCCCAGCGTATATACATGTATGTCACACACAGGATATTTCTTCTCATATACGCTTTGCAGCAAATACAGCCATTACGCTTCCGTATACAGACATAAATTGTATTGTATACGCCACATACGCTGGCGTGAAATGTGGACGTATATATATAAAAACATGTATAAGTACATCAGATACATGCATTTACGCGGTGATGTATATATGAAAGAACTGGTGGTTTTTGTGCAGTGCTTGTATGTATATACCTATTCTCCACCACTCAGTTGAAGTCACGTACTTAGAGGACCCTATATCCGAAATCGAAAGATGAATCTTTACTCAATTAACAGTCAAGGAAAACAAGAGCAAACACAGCTCCATTATTCAAAATAGAAACTCCTCGAGTTAATAGCTTTAAACTCATTATGATATACTATGGAACAACGCTATGGAGTAACTCGCTTGATGTGAGAGATGCAAATAAAGATTAAAAAAAAGAAGAAAAAGAAACACTTTGTCACCTAATGCATGAAACATAGACACTCTGGACAACTTTAAAAAGTCTCAAAAATCTCATTTACTCACAAAGATCCAGTAAAAGTCATCGCATCAAATTCGAAATTGATCCGGGACAATCGTGCTCACTTTATAAAAGCAAATAATATTATTTACCGTTTTCCTTTCCATTTTTACTTTATTCTCCTATGTTGATACTTATATATGGTCTGTTCCATTTAATGGTTCTTTCTATAAAGCCTCCTCGCAAGGTCAATTTTTTTCCCATAACGGGAGTTAGACAAATTCCACCTTTAGTTAAACGAAGAAATGACAACCATCCTCGCATGTCATACTTACCTGCATTTATCATGTCTGTACATATTCTGTATTACAGATGACACAAAATGAGATTATAGCTGATCGAGAGAATTGGACAAGCATTGAAACCAGCAATAATGCTGAGCTTGATCCAGTATAAATAAATGTTACAAAATGTCCTAAAAGACTTATCTGATTTTCACCTCAATACCAAACCATATCACTTTTCTGAATTCTCGTCACAGTAGTGAAGACTTTCATTTCCTTCGTATCTGTGGCACAACTCATGAATGTATGTTGTGTAGTGGGGCATGTAACACTCTTGTTTTCATGTACCTTGAAGCCGTGCTTCACCAGTAAGGACAGGAGGACGTGCATTCTGTTGTGACACTGCTGACAGGTATCTGCCATAATCAATGTAATCCAAAAGTTAATGTCTCTGTATTTGTGAATGTGCAAAGACAGCCTGAAAGGCCATAGTGTCTTCTCCTCTTCTTGCTTAACAAGTTCTAAAGTACAATAAGCGAGTGGTGTTTTCTCATGATCATCTATCTTATAGGTAAACCTGTTTATGTCAGCACCATCCTCCAGCATAGTAGTATTTTCCCCCTTTTTCTTTGCGCTCTTCACTACTGATCGGCATCTCGCTCTACCTATTCCTTGTATTCTTGATTCGTCTTCGGCAATTCAGACACATCTGGTGTTCTGTATATAGCGCGGTTTTCCTTTATTGCATAGGAACCGGTCCATAATTGACTGATAAATACAGGATGACATGAGGGGAACTGGGTTTTCTGATCAAAAGGCAGCTTTACCTTTCCATCGAGATAAAGCGCGGTCAGCATTAACTGCTAGGCAAGCTGATGATAGTGTAGTTTTAATAGATATGTACCACAATGATAGTTATACGTTTCTCATCACGAGAGACACCATACAAATGTAATAAGAATTACAGATAGGTTTTATGACTATTTAATATTACATACTTTACAATATAGTACACAAATCAAGAGTTGTTTCTATCAAACAATCGGCACTACCTACGAGACGAAGAGTGCTTTCGTTTCTCTGACTTTTTATGTTTTCTTTCATCTTCGGACTGGGAACTACAACTCGATGACTCATCTGTACTCTCTGTCCGTCGCCTTTTGTGACTCTTGTGTTTGTGTTTCTTGTGTTTCTTAGCCTGAAAACACACAAGGTAAATCCGCGTAAAAACAACCAGTACCTTGAAAGTTTCTTCCTAATTGTTATAGTTCATGTACAAACCGAAATGAAAGAGGTGCCGCATAACATTGACACAAACTAGGTTTATTTTTTCCATATGATTATTTCTTCACATGACACCTCGTAAACAGGAATACATCTGTAAACCGGGCCCGATATAATAGATTTTTTCCAAATAAAATTTTAGCCTAATAAGCACAAGTGTTGTATATCAACAGTTGCTATGACAGTAATCTATACAGCAATATTACAACTTCTAATGTTTTAAATAACAGAAGAATATAACCTGCAAATCTCTTAATATATCCCGACTCTAGAGAAGAGAACATTTTAGGCACCCAAGACTTTATACTGTGTGGTTAAGTATCAATCAGGTTTATGAACACTACGCACTGGCAGTGCGGTTTGAACGTTCTATCGCATTTGACATTGGGGTAATAAATTGTGCGACATACCGATTAATTACTTGATATATTAAAAAAAAATACTAGCCCTTGCCTCGTATAGACTACTGATTACTCATCAGCAAAGCTATTGTCACAGTCATCCTGATGAAATTGTCATCTAATATGACTGTATCACTGTTAATGAATGCTGTCCTTAATGAATACTATTTATAAACATTAAGTTGCTATTCGGTCTTACAAGGATTTCAGACTAGACTACATATTATCACTAAGAAGGCATCTAATTGTTTAAAGATCCTATATTTCCATAATTTTCTCGCCACTATTGATTAGTGATTCACGTACACATCACGAAAAGTAGGCCGTTTTCTACTGAAAAGCAGCAGTTTGATGAGAACTGACCTTATTCATTACATGATGTTTTACCTGCAAAGTATGAGTGCATTTGGGTGGAGAGGATACAAATAAGTCCAATTGCTCCCCTCGCTGTGTTCGATCGCTTGGATATATTGAATCAGTATTCAGAGAAGCTCAAAGGATTAGTATATTCGTTGTGCTTATTCACACTTACCTCACTGGATCACCATATTAAAAAGAGTGTATGTGGCGTGTGATTCAGCATCATCGGGCTTACCTTGTGATCGTCCTCACTTTCTGAATCCGACTCTTCTACCCTTTTCTTGTGCTTTTTCTTTTTCTTGTGTTTCTTGTCCTTAGAAATAGATGCGAAGGTGATGAGCAAATTACGTCATAACCTGCCCGTTACATTACTCCCGACAATACAGCTCCTTATACTTCTCAAAAGAAACCCACCGCAGGAAAAATTCCTGGTGTGAGCAGTTTTGACTTATTCTGAGGTTATTCAATTAAATCCATTTAAGTCAAATAAATTTTGATCATTATAAAACATGGAGAAACAGATTGCGACTTTATTTTTGTATCAAAGGTATCTTTACTATGCTATCTTATGGGTAGGTGACGCATTGACACTAACGAAACTTATACATTTACGGATTAAAAATATTTCGATATTATTCATTTTTGCGTGTAAAACTAACATCAGTTAGTATTCAATGCTCTGAAAGCAATTTGTATACTCCCAAAGACTGCCTCAATTCAATCAATGAACACCCAATAATTTTGGAAAGTGTTTTAGCAGCTCCTTTCAGGGTGGTTCTGCTGTCATTAAGTCTTTTTTTTTTTTACATTTCTTGTATCGGAGAACTGGTGTGGTAGGCAGTGGCGAGAACAGAAAATCATAACGAAAATAAAAGAACACAGTGTCGCATATTGGCTCTATATGTGAAGATGTGGCACTAACACTTCTAACCCGGCCAGAGGCTATCTTAAAAAACTCACATAATAACGCTTATTGGTTCTATGACATATCAGCTAACATATTCCATACGTTATTCAAGAGAAATCTTTTCCCTACATATTGATAACTATAGTATGAGAAAACGTGGTTACTGAGCCCGTACGGGTGGCCGTTCGAGGTCATATGATGAAAAAATATGGCCTGATGCTGCAGGCGGGAGGGCCGTATTTTCATCAAATGACCGAGAACAGACACCGTACAGGCTCAGTCACTACATTCTCTTATTACTATGTACCTCCTACTCCTTTAAAACCCGTTTTATTAACTTTACTGCTCCATGAAAAGCCATTGCCATTCACTACAGCCCGCTGACACAGCGGGCGCGAACATTATTTATACTACACCCCTAGCAGCGGGGCAGTGTTTCTTACACATTTGCACACAGGTATATAGTAATATATTTCTGTATCCATCTCAAGGTTTGTGTTCCATATCATATGGGGGGGGGGGGATAAAATGAAAACGTCGATTATGAAACACTAAGACTATATTGAAATACCTTTTTCTTCTTCTTGTTTGTCGACCCCGACGTCCCAGTCGACAACCCCTTCTCCTGTTCTACAAGATGGTCTATGTCCGGTAAAAGATCGTAACTAGTGACAGCTCCTGCTGACTGGAAGCATTCTTGAGCGAAGTGGCCTATTTAAAAAAAAACCACAAAAATTATGATGATAAAAAGATACTCTGAACATCTTATAGGTGTTTTCATGTCTACCAATGTATGTGTCAGCTGGAATGTAAACATATGGCAGTATATCCTGATATTTGATCATCACAGAAACAGTTGTAATTGATACACGCATTAATAAAGACAAAACTAATTCATCTGGGGAGGTGAAAGTAATTCTAAGCTTGTGATAAAAAGATGGTACTGAAGAAATCCTTTCAAAAATATTGCAGTCAGACGGGTTCTTTTGAATTACATGTTTGACACATTGAGGGGTTTTCTTCTTTCAAGAGTTATTCATGTGTAAATCTGGAGTGATCTATTTTTAGACGGGTCAATTCACTTGCTCACAATGACCCCAATATATCTTCCCATTCACAGCAGAATGAATGGTGTGTAGTTTGTTTGTTATTTGCTTATTCCAGTCAGATTCCCATTTATTCATAGTGAATTCTCTTATTTGACCTATCATATCAATGTGTGGAATTTTCACTGTACCAAGATCATGGCCAAAAAGTTTGTTCACCTTTAATGTTACTGGCTGCCATGATATAATTAACTATACTCATCACTCTCGCTCAACTTAACAGTATATATTATTTAGCTTGTGAGTGCATTTACCATTATGGCCGCTATGAGCATGTAAAGAAATAAATACAAGAACTGAGAGGAAATCCTAAATCTCTAAACCTGTAAAGTAGGGAAGAAGGAAAATAAAGGAAAATGTGCTAATGACATTAAACTAAATATTTGTAAGAAAATATTGATTAAAACTATGCTACCAAATAAGTATCTAATACTATCGTAAAACTGGATGAGTTTTAATCTTGGCCACCGTATGCCACGACTGGAGTTTGGCATAGTGACTTCATGAGGCGAAGCCGAGTGAAGTCCAGAGCCAAAACTCCAGGAGTGGCATGTGGTGGCCATGATTAAAACGAATTAAGTTTTGATTTTATCCTACCCCGTCTCCTCGATTTTGGAATATCATGTGATAACAATTCTGTATGCCACTAGTGGCATATAAAACTCTGTATGCCAGTCAGCGTGGCATACGGAAACTCAATGTTACGCCTATGGGATTTTATATTAGGAGTAGGATAATACATTTTTCTTCATTGTTACATGTGACTCAATTTATCATAGTAGACCCTATGTGGCACTAGCGCAAGTCGTGGAAATGGGGTCTGAAGGGTAAAAGCTGTATTTTACCAAAAGTAAGTTTCCGATAGATTCTCTTCATGTATAATGTTGTTATGCCATTCACAGAGATTCAAACCCAAATTATGTTCCTAACAGTATTAATATAGCATTTTAAGAAGTCCTACATTGCTGTTTTGTGCAGAACAAAGGCCATGGAGGACGTTTATACTCTGGGACTTTTTTGACTTAAAAAAAAAATTATTTACAGGAGAGATAGCGATTCATACAAGGGTTCAATGGAAAGTTATCAAGCTGCTCCATACCATGGAATAGCTAACTAGAAATCTATGATTTGTGACAAAAGTTCCACTATGATAAATTGGGTCACATATATGTATATGTAATTTGTCATTATGTATTGTCTATATGTTGTCTCCTTCTAGCTCATAAGGAGCTTATTGTGTCATATTGTAGTCTATAGCCCTAGGCTAGCTAGGTGAGGACCATAAGAATAATGGAGAAAGGATTTAAACACAGAGGTAATATGCACTACTATGAGTCAAGAAACTTTACTGATTTTATCGACAGATTGCTCCTCCTATACACAGACAACAGGTGGCATCTTGCTACAGGTTGAGCTTGCAAGCTGATGAACCAACAACCAATGAGGGATGAACAGTCTCATTCCTGTCTGTCGCATATACCAGAAGGGCTGCTCATGTCATTGACAACTCAGGTGTCATGACAGCATGCCCTGCCCCCATGTGGGCAGACTGGGAACTAGAGCTAGTGATGATAAGGATAAACTTGCCATTCATTACTTGCTACCGTACGGTAAACATCAAGACATGGGGGAGCCACTACAAAATGGTGACTGTCTTAATGCAGTCATTTCTGGTACAAATAGATATGGACAATTTAGATGAATAATCTTTTCGCATAGAAACCCATATAATTGGTCACGATAGGAATGTAGAGACCAGGGCCCTGTTTTTCAGTCACCACAAGTTTTATGGAAGACATCTTTGAGGCGTCAGTGTGCTATAGACATGATATCTTAGAGGATATACTGAGGTGTGCTATAGTCACGACAATCTTAGGGTCACGTGGTCCAAAATGTCTTACAAACTGTCTTAGACCTAAGACATCTATGACACGAGTAAGGCATATATATAACCTATAATCGTACCAAATATGAAGAAGATCGGATGTTCCAATCTGCCTATATTGGGGTTTGAATTTCGTCATAGCAAACATCTGCTCTGGTTAAATTCCTTCGGGAAGTGGAAGAATCCTCTCTATACGCACAGTGAGTTAGACTTGAACTGTCATTGTTTAATTCCTATGGGAAGTATGGGAAATCCTCTATATACGCACAGAACCTAAGACAATTCTATACTTCAGACATTTTTAGCGGCGATCTCACGTGGCGCACTACGATACTGTCTATAGCACACCGGCCATCTTTTGTCTTGCAAAATGTCTTACAATCGCCGAGATATCTCAGCTTAAAAGACTAAGATCATGTCGTGACTGAAAAACAGAGCCCAGAAATTTACAATGTGTTGCCTTAAACTATATGAAAGTCTTGCTCATAAAATGTTGGGAAACATCTTACCGGCGTGTAAGATATCATAAATGGCACAAATTAGGAAAATGGTAGACTGCAACTATTGAATGAAGCGAACCTGACTGAAATGAAAAAAAAAGAGACGGCACCACCATTTAGACACCGAATGCTGTTATCATGGTTCTCTAACTACTACTTGAGGTAGGTCCGTTTATGTTGGTGGAAAAGAGAATCAGTAAAGATATTAACTTTAGGTATGCAATGACTGTATAACTATTGTACCGACTTACCTTTTCCGCCACATTTCTTGCATGTTGTGTTCAACACTGCGCCCAACTCTATTTTAGGTTTGCTTTTCTGGAATCCAGTTTTTCTCCTTTGCTCATCCAATCTAACAAAACATATAATATAGCAATCATGAACTCTTTCATCCCTTTAAATTCAGCTGAAGTTTTCCAGGTCTGCTGACATATTAAAGTCATAACATTATGGAACTGAGCCTCTTCCTTGAGATGTACACGAAACTCGCTGTGAAATACAGGGTACTATCTATCACCCACTCAGACCTAAACGAAAAATAGATAATCATGAACAATAAACCCGTCTTAAATGACAGAATTGCAAAATTCACAGCATACAAGTATATTCACCAAACAATTGGTAAAATCTAACTGGGGAAGTTTAATTATAACCAACATAAGAGTTCTCTGAGCCGCAAGGGCTCCTGGGCTTTGATGGGCCTCCGCTAGAGGAGAGTTAGGCAGCTTTCAGGCCTTTATAGTTGTCGCTCCTGGGCTACTTAAACTCATACTGAGCTGTAATAAATTAAATCTCTTAATATTTCTATTTCTATTTTCTTCTTTATTCGAAATAAACGATTCTTTGGGCCACAAAGGAGGGTATCCGCTTATGTGGCGTTCTTCTGTATATCATCTAACACCATGTTAGTATAAATATTGATTTGGCACCATGGAAAGAATGCAGTCAGGCTTGATTTAAGCAAAATATGGAGAGAAATATTTTAGCATTCATGAACGTTCGGCATAAAAAAAATTCGGTACAAAATGTGATGCACCATACTGGGAAATAAGTACAGGAGTTGTTTTTTATAGCAGGAAGCCAATATTTTCATGATTTATTTTAACCGTTCTTGACTTTTCATGGTAAACTTTGCAGTTAGTTATCTTTTCGAGAAATATATGAGTATCTTTTTTATATAGCTTTAAAAACCATATACCAAACGTTCCATACGTAAAATTGGGGACTCTGAGTAAATCACTTGAAACCACTGTAGTTTGTATATATTATAACCTGGATACTAATAAGTATAACCCTGGAGCCTACTAAAAATAGGTGAGCTTCTGTTGAATGTAGGAAGTTAGAGAAACTGCCCATTGTACGCTTTTCCATACAATGACCCAAGTAGACTGTTGGCTATGTTTGCCAGCAGTGGGCCTCCGACAAGACGACCTGCTACCATGATTAATAGCGGAAAAGTGTGAACCACAGACAGCAGCACACCGTCAACTACCTGATAGGTTAAATCTTAAACAGGGCAATCTAGCTGTGAAAGTCAGAGCACTGAAACAGTGAAGTCCAAGAGTGTTTAAGGAACGAGGCCTTAAGGCGCCACCAAACAGAACACAGAACGACTGTCCGTGACGTTCAGGGACACACTGCCTCACTCTCTTAGAACGGAGAACCATTATAGCAAAGGAGCGACATCCAGCGGCTCCTAGAGCAACCCGTAAGTTAGATAGATTGAGAAAAACGGCTTCAGCTACTTAGACGATTACATAAACAGTTCTGCAAGTGTGCCATCTGAAGGTATCGAATCACTACTAATCATTGTTTGGTTTAGTTGCAATAGATAAAATCATTAGATTATAATTCATATATTACATTCATGAAATATTACTTACGATACTTGAATGTGATTCGGGTCAAGATCCTCGCCTGTAGACTGGTTTACGGACTTCATAGACAAAGCGATTTTATTTCCGTCATCCTATAAAAGGATAAAATATACAATTCTTACTTTTAACGTTTATGATCGCTCTTCTCTGTTTTAAACCTTAAAGTCATTGCTCATAAGAAAAGGTTAAGGCCTGAAAGAGATGATTATATATATCATTGAACCTCTATAGTTTAGGCTTGAAATAGTTGATTTTTGTGCTAAGGATCATTCTATTCACTGTCAGAAATAGTAGGGATATTGTTTGTGGACGTCAAATTTTCACATAATTATGAACCGGCAACTTTGAAGGTTAAAAAAATATTTGGTTTGCTTTTCGATAAAGTGTGCCCAATTAGATCTCAGGGATGGAAGTCGGGACCATGGAGAAGTCAGAAATTAATGTTACAAAATTAACATTGAAAAAACATACATAACATGTGTAAAATCACTTCCCTTCAAATGTAATGACTTTTAGACACTTCATCTGCATTGTGAAACTAAACAAGAAGTGCCTCTCTCCTAGATCTTTCTATTTTAGTGCAGGGGGAAATCCCCTTCTTGATCAGCAGAACCCAAGTAGACTGGCTTCAGTCTCTGTTTTTTTTAAAGTGGTGGTGTGGAGGGGGGAGGGGGGGGGGGGGGCTAATTTATCACTTCCTTTTAATTTAGGGATGAAAGTCGGGACTGGGGGGAAACCTGACTGCAGAAACTTGAAAAGAGAGATCGAAACTATTAAAGTTAAATTTTATATAAAGCTTGAGCAAGTTTGTTGTCTTAAAATGTCGGCATATGACAGAACATTGTCTGCGGTGTACATGGCAGTGAGGGCCTCACACTGCCGCCAAAGAACTCCCTGTGGCCGGCGCTGACAGGTGTGTACAGCGATGATGTGGTCGGAAATCTTGCATCCCGCAGATCTAGATTTTAGATTATAAGATTTGGCCCAGTGAATGATTGTTCTGGATCAGACAACGGTGTATCCAGTCATGGTAACAGATCTTAGATCTAGTCCACTCTCAAAACTTAGGTGCGTTAAAAGTGAAACCAAGCACATTTCTTGGGTGGAAACCTAATAATCAATTATCAGGGGCGCTAGAAAGTCAAGGTTTCATCCGATTCAAAACCATCAGGCATCTCTAATTTTTGGCAAAGACCAGACGTATGAGACAGCCATGTTTTGGGGAGCAAAATGTTATTTTAGACCCAAACATTTTCATTAATAAATGAAAAGGAATTAACTCAATCAGTCCAGGTGCCTGCGACACACTCATGCTCCAGGTACTAGTGTCAGTATATTCCACTTGGGGACGGGCCTTCACAGGTAGATTATATCAGTTTGATTATTCTATCGCGTGATATGACAAGTGATCCTTATTTCAATTTTTGATACATGCCACATATCGGGACGTTCTGCAGAAGTAAATCTAATAAAAAAATATATATATATTGGACGTTAATCTACCCAGATAAAAAAACAACAACATACTGTTGTAGGGGGGTTTTGCTCAGAACGGACACATTTCCCTAAATAAGACGTCTATTCTAACATTGCATCTTTTTTCAGTACGGAAAGGCAACTTCACCTATAAGGGAACTCTTTTACGGGACACTTTATCATATGTGAGGGTACCGTGTGGGGATGACACTCCAAATTGTTTGTTTAAGATGTGTATGTATGGTGGGTAGACGGGTGTCAATACAATCAGACACTAGATTGTTGCATGCATAGGCCCCATTGGGTGCCATGGTAGGCGTCTATGGGTGTCTGTGTAGGTAAAGCAGCCTCATCTCTATACCATAGAAGAATCTTTATAAGTGGGAGTTTGTAGAGATTTTCGTGCTGGCCTGCACGGGCTGGAGATATGTAGGGGTACCGGTAGCCCAGGGAGAGCAGGGACTGGTCCATAGCGCTTTCAGTGAGATGGACTACTTGTACCTCCTTCATGAAAACTATATGAACAGGAACGAGTCAGTGACTACTGTATCTAATTTTTCATATATCATTTGTATATTCATCGGAAATATGATCTGTATTTACTTGCAATTAGTTACTTAACGACGCCTTCATAATTATAATAATTGTTGTTTATGACCTTTATATAAATATAATAACCTACACATATGTAACTATTGAAACGTTGAGAACCTCGTGTTGGGGGTCTCTCCGCGTTATTGGACAATTGGGCCCGGAATGGACGGTGTCCCCGTTCTACTGAACATATATTTTACATACCCCATGTGAAATAACCTTGACGTGAACCTCTTCCCCAACCTCGAGCACCTCCTCTGGTTTCTCCACCGGCATCTTAGAGATCTGTGACCTGTGCACTAAACCTGTAGTGAAAATATAAGGCGCATGACAAGTAACAAGCAGGCGAAAACACAAAAATGAAACAATGAAAAATAGATTATTTTTCTGAATCAATCCAGTCCTAAAAAGTAGTGTATTGTCGTTGGGTTACGTTAAGCAATGATTCAGAAAGACTGGATATAAAACATGCCCCTAGTTCTACTAGTTTTATAAAGGAATTGTGATGAGTTTCTGTCAACGGACAACGAAGACAACCACACGGGAAGTCCAAACCCCACTTGGTTCAGTATGGTAATTGAAAAAAATGAGCCTAAGCTTCAAGCTAAGTAAGTTCAATGATAGTGTGCAGTTGGCAGTCCATGGAAAAAAGTTGAACGATTCTTTGAATGAGAATATTATGTAAAACTCGAAACTATGAGAAATATAAATATACAGAATCGTTCATTCCGAATATTCCACTCTTTCTTTATTTCATATATGGGACGAGGCTAGATCTGGGTCTGTTCTTGTTTGCAGCAACCGCGGAATGGGTGACAGTTTGAGCTGTCATCGCCTTTTATAGTCGAGTACCATGTGACCCCTTTCGGCCAATCAGAGCGCTCTCATCATTGCGGTGACAGCGGTTTGTTATTGTTTTCGTAGGGTTTCGAATTCATGTTGACAACAGTGTCAACAAGTGGTTTCTGGCCCTAACGAAGCAGAAAAACTCAGAGTTGGGATTTTCTAAGTGAAGCGGTTTCATCTATGAGAATCTTCAGGCTGCTTTTAACCATTAAGAGCTAATAGATTGCTCTTGTTGGAGCGCGGCAATCAATTTCAGGAAAACTGATTTTATGACATGTACCAAAACGGTTGTCAAGTGACAGCCTGGAGATGATATATGTCAAGTGGATTGGAAAATAAACGTGTTCCCAATGATTGAGTTTGTCATGTTAGGTGTTGAAGAACTGTTATGTGGGGTTGATGTCAAACTTAGAGTTTCACATAAAATTAAGATCGTTTTGTCTTAAATAACATGGTACATGGGGTTCCGAAGGAAACGCCCATCTGACTATCGATAAGTGAGGGTCCTGTCGGCGACATTTCGATTAACAAAATTTTTTTTTGATATGGCTATATGGTAAAAAAAAAAAAAGAGAACATAAGAGTTTACCAGTCAATGTGCCACCCGGAGTCAAAGTACCACCTAGATCGAAGTAAAAGTACCATCCTGTGGGAGGTGTGGAAGTGTGCAGCTATTTCCAGCCTTATTGATTAAATTAAGGAACAAAGTAAACATGTAATGAAATGTGATTTACAACAGCTTGGGTTTTTAGTATTATTTAATGTCCTAACATGAACATTAGGCACTAGGTCATTTAGAGTAAACATATGAAGTTAAAGTGCACAACGTATCAACTTGTATATGTATCGTACTTGTTTATCATCAAAAGTAACGATCAGGCATAACTGATTTTACACACACAAAAAAAGAAGGAAAACAATAACTGAGACAAATGATAGGCATCTAGGTACAACCATACACGTAGCAGGGCTAGAGTTACAAGGTCCTAAAGTCACTGCATGGCCGCGCCATCACCGTGAGGTGTTAAAGCGACCATGCGTTGGCCCCAAGCCGCTAACTAGGGTGCTACTTTGACCTGCCAGTTGGGTGGTAAATGTACTTTGACTGTGAATGGTTCTTACATTCGTCCCAATATAAGCAAAGAACTATAACCCGTCGTATAGTTCTTTGATATAAGACACTACAGATAATACAAGATCAAATTAATTACCATTCTTTCGCCTTCCAGGTAACTTGATGAATGCTCCATACGGTTGTATAGAGTTCACCTATTAATACAGAACAAAACAAGGATGAATTGAAATCGTTTGAACGAAGTCGAAGGTGAGGGAGAACACTAGGTAACATGTTCACGCCCTCATCTCCACCGAGGTGTCGACAGGGCTGGTTACACTGACCACCAGCGAACTCGTCACCGAGAAGAAATCAGCCTAGACCAGAACCCGGCACCCAGGGGAGAACTTGGAGTGATTAGTCCGTGATTTTAATAACACAAATCATTTGTCATGAAGCTGAAAATGGGAGGAGGCGTCAGACGATTCGCACTGGCAGATCATTCGAACTGGACGTTTCCGACTGGGAATAAAAAACAAAAACAAACAAACCACGAAGTTTCGCGTTAACTGATGAATAAGACTTCACGCCATCGAACTCTATGAATAATCACGGATTCATTACGGGTACCATGAGTCCATGAAAGTGTTATGAAAATATATTTGACAATTTATGAAGGTTGAGAATTAAGTTAAGTAGGCCTACATATATGATAATCGTGCCAGTATTTGTTTACAGCTATGTAATCGAGTTTTGCAATCTTTTCTTATATACAATTCAAAGTTGCGTGTGGGGGAGGGGTAGTTATGGTTCACAAACCAAACTAGCGTATAGGGTCTGACTCGTCTGACTAGGGGAGGGGGTACAAGCGGGGGAAAAAGATGCCTGCTGGAGTCGGGGTGTCGGCGACAGGAGATTGTGACCGAGTATTCTCCATTACATCACTAGATCTACATCATTTTGATATTTAGGCCTATCAAAACAGATATGCTTAAACCGGAAATCTCTATCAGCGAAGTCTTGTCAGGAACGTTCTGAATGAACAATGAATGTAGGTAAAATGTTCACGCCTTCATCTCCTCTCCTTTGAGGACAGGGCTGTTTCACTGACTACAAATGAATGAGCGATAAACGGGGAAATCAAGTTTAACCTACCATTCCTTTTAATATTTGATATAGAGGTGGTGGTGTCTCATCGTTTCCAAATCTGTCATTGTCATCACGCCTATTTCTGTCCATGATCACAATCTTTAGGTAGAGTTATTGATTGTTTAACTCAAGATTGATGCCAGTAGAGAAAATTACTTCTTGCTGGCTGACAAGTGGCTCCATCTGCCCGTAGTGCGGCTAACATTCACCAGACGGCGTGTTCACGGCTCAAGGTGCCAGTTAGCAGGCCTCCAGGCCCCATGCAGTTCCCGCTACCTCACGACCTCACGAGATCCCCCAACAACTCATTTACACTTGATAAAAAGGAATGGCAAGATCGGTACGAAACAAACGAACGGCAACCTTTCAAAAGATAAAAGATATATTGAAACGTTTCCCTAAAAACTGACAGATTACCACTACTTCTATTAAGTTCTAACCAGGGATCCTCCAAGCAGTCTGTATGACAAGTTCGTTTTACAGTAGGCCTAAAATTCAGTCATTTATGTTTTTTTTCTAACCACCTAATACGCGTTGTTTTTGACACGACATCATGTCTGAAACACATATGCACAGGTTTCTTTTTAACGGACGCTGTTCCGTACGGCAAAATACGGAACACTGTTCCGTACGTGTTGACTGAAATATTACGGTACTTGTTGGGCCAGATTAAATCAATTGTTTTTTTATCAATTTCGGATATATAGTAAACATAGAACGACCCACCTTGCTTGTACAAGCCACAAACTGGATGATGATTTAAAGTTTGTAAGGAACGCGGCGTGAACGTGAGATCAGGTACAAAATAAAGGTGGAGAAGAGTGACCATTGCAAAAAGAAACTTGCTGCTCAAGGCAAAAGGCTCACCCAGAAAATTTTGGAGCATAATAAATAGCCTGCTGAAGGCAACATCAAGTTCTAATGTATATGAACTAAAGGAGATGGGACAACAGATTGAAAAAGACAAGGTGCCTGGGGTACTAAACTTCTTCTTTGCAACCGTGGGATTAGATCTATTCCGCAAACTGGAACCGATAAGTGTAGATAATTATGTAAATAACCTAGATCACCTGGGCCCTGTTTTTTAGTCACGACATCGCAAGTCTGCGATCACCTAAGATCGGATCAAGATT
The DNA here is from genome assembly GCA_950022655.1 of Alentia gelatinosa. Lineage (NCBI taxonomy): Eukaryota > Metazoa > Annelida > Polychaeta > Phyllodocida > Polynoidae > Alentia > Alentia gelatinosa. The sequence goes on from OX465584.1 coordinate 35,326,884, forward strand.
TTACGGCATTTTCTACGACACAAGATGGCGGGTGTGCTATAGACGATGTCGTAGGTTGAATCAAACGATCTTAAGACAAGTATAGAACTGTCTTAGGTTCTATAAAACGTCACTGTGGATTTCCTACACCTTCCTTACGAATTAAGCGATGAAATTTTAACACGAGTAAGGGATACATATAACCTATAGTCGTACCAAAAATGGAAAAGATCAGACTCACCGTTATGAAGATATCGGCGTTTAAATTTGAAACATCGGGCTATCATCGGATATGGTACAAGCACTCTCCTAACAGATCTTTCGCGGTAAAGCGCGCGGAATCTCTGCTGGGAGATTGAAATAAGCGCAGAGTGAGGGTCGAGCTACACTGGCCACCAGAGCAGCATTTACTATGACGAAATTAAAACGCCGAAATCTTCATAACGGTGCGGCCGATTTTCTTCTTATTTGGTACGATTAAAGGTTATATGTATACCTTACTCGTGCTCAAATTTCATTGCTTAATTCCTACGGGAAGTTAAGTTCCGCGTTTGTTACGACATGTCCAGAGTGGTCTTAGACATACGACACTTAGGGTCACATTTTCCGGTCCAGTGGCCACCGAGTGTCGTGACTATAGCACACCTTTTACCTCCCTAAGTGTCGTATCTCCACTAAGTGTCGTATCTGCTCTACGATCGTATCTCTCTAGCACACTTACGGCAGATACGTGTCATAAGTTACGAATGTCGTGACTAAAAAACAGGGCCCTGGACTCGGCACAGGTACCTCTTTACCACATAGAAGTGGAAAATGAACACGTCCTGTCCCTGATAAAAAAGGCAAGTTCCCACAAAACATCAGGGCTAGAACACATTTCAACCATTTTATTATCCACCTAATACAAAGTGTCCATAGAAAACACATAGGGAGTTTGTATGGACGTACTCAGCGCATACGGATATGTTGTATGCTCCAGGTGGTAGGCCTACATACAGAAAAATAGTGTCTATGGAAAAATAGTGCATAACTTAAACAAACTGATATTGACATGCCAATTGTCCAGAAAAGGTGGATAATAAATACAATATAGACTGGTTTCAGATACAAGCGGTTGTATGCTCCTCGGAGTTTACTCTCCGCAATATCCTGGCATACGCTCGGATATTACTAAGCCTCAATACCTCAGAGCATACGGCCCCTTGTATCTGAAACCAGTCAATATTGTGTATGTATTGAAAGACTACCTTATTCTCAGTACTCAGTTCTCGTGGGTCCCAGCAAAACTTGCGGCAGGTGCCGTACTCTCATCAAACAGTCCACATAGTTCAAGCTGGCAAAAACTAATAAATCAGTTTTTGTATAGTTCTGATCAACGCAGGTGATAATATGTAGAATGGATGGGACGCTGGGTTCAAAACCTAGCTGGTGGAACAGTATTTCAGCCGGCATGTGACCCGTAGCCCCAGCAAACGCTCAGCAACCGTGAGGTGATGTGCCAACAAACTCCAACAGGTGCTAATTACACCTGGGCCCTGTTTTTTGTCACAAATCTTATGTATAATGTGGGGATTAGATCAGTGGATAACTCAGAAGCAGTCTACATTTCAAGTTCGCCAGCATTGACTGTTTATTACAATAGTACCCCAGATACACTGTAGGGGGCGCCCTGGTGCTGGATAACGTTTTAGAGGCGCTACACAACAGCTCCCTTTTTTTCTTCAAAACTTTCTTAAACAAGAGTCTTTATGTTTCTCTCAAATAAGTCTTACTTCAGATAGGGAGTTTTTATCTCTTACTTTTACTACTACTTTGAAATGTCTTTAGAATGTCTATATGAGTCTCAATGTTAATCAGCTGTAAGAGAATATTTATAGTAGCAACACAACATGAACAAAACATATCCTGCGAATAAGGAGTAGACTTCTCCCTTTCGCGCCTTGTCCAGGGCATTATTCTTAGCCCATGTCGGGGGACAAGACTAAGTTTCAATCAGTCTCTCTGGCCTCCTGATCATCCTCAGAGACCGGCGTAGCACAGGTGTTTCTGTGAGAGCTGGAGTAGGTGGACCAGCTGATGTAGCCGGATAAGGTGCAGCGACCACAGAAGGCTGATAGTGGTCAGGTCGAGTCAGAGTTGTAGGACTCTGCACTGCAGAACTTGGCTGGGAGTCTGCAGTCTCAGTTAGCTGCAGATGTCGACGATTTCTGCGGAAAATGCCTGACTCTGTCTGCACATTATATGACCTTGGAGTCTCGGCTGAGGTGGTTATCACACCTTTAGTCGTCCAAGTCTTTTCCTGGTCGGTCTTCAGCCTAACCACATCTCCTGGTTGTAGATTAGGCAGGGATTTGACACCATGACGGTTGTTGTAGTGATGCTCATATCCTGCTTTTGTTGCTTTATCAGTGTCTCTAATGACGTCTGGGTTAGGCCACGATGGCCTAAGTCTGGCACCAAGAATTGGCAGATTCGTACGAATATGTCGGCCCATGAGGAGCTGGGATGGGCTACACCCTGTAGCGGCGATGACAGTGTCCCTGTAAATCATCAGTGCCAGCCATGGATCGTCTTGTCTCAGGATACTTTTGGCTGTTTTCACGGCACGTTCTGCCTCTCCATTAGAACTTGGCAGGTGGGGACTAGAAGTGACGTGGTTGAAATCACACTTATTCGCGAACTGTTTAAACTGTTCAGATGCAAACTGGGGCCCGTTGTCTGAGACTACTTCCTGTGGGAATCCCAGTCTGGCAAACACATCCTTCATCTTGGCTATCACTGCTGAAGATGTAGTCGTTGATAGATGGAGTATCTCAATCCACCGTGAATGATAGTCAACCATAACAAGATACTCTTGACGCTCGAACTGACACAGGTCAACTCCTATTTTCTGCCAGGGTAGATCAGGGAGCGTAGTCGTCATGAGTGGTTCCTTGTTCTGGGTCGGTCTATAGGTTTGACAATGGTCACAAGTGGTCACAATACCTTTCACATCCTTGGCGATACCAGGCCACCACACAGACTCCTTTGCTCGTTCAAGGCATTTTGTGATACCCTGATGGCCTTGGTGTATCTTGTCGAGAATATCGTGTCTCATCTTTTCCGGGACGATGATCCTGTTGCCATAAGTCAGTAGACCATTACTAACTGATAGGCTCCCTCTCACATTGAAGAGCTGTTTCAGCTGGTCTGGGACGTCCTGTTCGTACTTCGGCCATCCAGCCAGGGCATACACACTTGCGGCTCGGAGGACATCATCATCGTGTGTCGCCTTCCGAAGCTCTGCCATCTGGTGGTCGGACATGGGAAGACTCTCCTCTACCATGGCCACGTGTATTGCAACCTCTGTGTCTGTCACAGTTGCATTATCCCACTTAGGGCTTCGTGAAAGCGCATCAGATATCACCATCGTCTTTCCAGGTGCATACTCAGCCTTCGCATTAAAGCGGAGCATGCGCATCAACAAACGTTGACATCTCAAGGGTGCTCTGTCTAAGTCCTTCTCGTTGATCAGAGTCACCAAGGGCTTGTGGTCTGTTAAGACCTTAAAGTTCTCCAGTCCACAAAGGAAACGATCAAACTTCTCACAGGCCCAAACACTAGCGAGACATTCCTTCTCAATCTGGGCATACCGTTGTTCAGCTGATGATAAAGTCCTTGAAAAGTATGCAATGGGCTTCAGCTGACCATCGTGGTCCTGAAGCAGCACACCACCTAGACCATAGCTACTCGCATCAGCGCTCACTACGGTCGGCTTGCAAACATCGTAGTAAGCAAGAGCTTGGGCTGATGATACCAGCTTTTTCATCCTATCAAAGGCCTCCTGCTGAGGTTGTCCCCATGACCACACAGTGTCACTTCGAAGCAGGTCGTTCAAAGGCTTAGTAATGTCATGAAGATTTGGGAGGTAGGCTCCAAGGTAATGTACCATCCCCATGATCTGGCGTAAAAGCGGCACGGACGTTGGTTCAGGCATCTCGATTATCGCCGATACCTTGTCGCTGTCTGGTTCAATACCACTTTTGGTGAACTTATGTCCTAAGAACTTGAGTTCTGACTTGCCGATCACACACTTCTCCTTGTTCAGTTTTAGGTCAGATTCCTGAAGACGTTTCATGACGTTGTCTAGCCTCTGATCGTGTTCCTCTCGGTCTTTACCATAGACGAGAATGTCGTCCATGTACACGAATGTACCCTCCAGTCCATCTAAGACCTCAACCATCTTTCTCATGAAGATTTCAGGTGCGGATGTTATCCCGAACGGGAGTCGTCTGAAACAGTATCTCCCGAAGGGCGTTATAAAGGTTGTCAGCTCACAGCTCTGCTCCTCAAGCGGGATCTGGTAGAATCCACTGGTCGCGTCCAGAGAGGAGAATACTGACGCACCATTCAGCTTGGATGTTGCATCTTCTAAGGTCGGTAACACATACCTTTCACGTTTAACACTTACGTTTAGTTTCTTCAGATCTACACAAAGCCTCACTTTACCTGACTTCTTCACCACAGGTACCATCGGAGCACACCATGCCGTAGGTTTTGTAATCTTATGAATTACATCATTGGCCTCTAGCCTCTCGAGTTCCTCTTTAACCTTTGGGAGCAGGGGAATGGGTACACGTCGTGCAACAGTCAGAGCATATGGATGGGCATCATCGTGGAGCACAATCTTGACAGGCTCTGTCTTGAGGCATCCCAAACCCTGGAAGACCTCCACTTGATCTATCTTCTTGATCAGACCCATACGGCAGGCGACGCTGCGGCTCATCAAGCAGTCAATCAACTTTGGAACTACGATCACTCTAAAGAAATACTTTGTACCTTCAAAGTTTGTTCTGGCGACAAACTGTCCCAAAGGCTTGACTGCACCACCCAGACTTGACAACTCGATGTTGACAGACTTGAGTTGTGGCTTATTTCTCATCCTCTTGAATGTCCCTTCTGACATAACACTGACGTCGGCTCCAGAGTCTAGTTTCCATTTGACAAAATTTCCGTTGATGTCAAGCTCTGTAAACCAAGCTGGGTCGCTGTCGGGGCAGTCAACGGCTCCAAGGAAGTACCCACTGGCTCCTCCATCGTCATCGTCATTTTGGTTGATAGTCACTTCAAGGTCTTCAACGGCTGGTTTATTTTTACAAACAGAAGCGAAATGGTTCCAGCCCTTGCAGAGCACACACTTCTTTCCCTGAGCTGGACACTTCTGGGTCCTATGCACGTAACCGCACTTTCCGCACTTTGAGCTGTCCTTCTTTGGTGGGCCGCCACTTTCCTTCTTGGGTGGTCTGCTTCCACCAGCAGGTTTCTTCGGCTTTGGTTTACGTACAAAGTCCACCTTTGTCTCGTTCTGCTTTTTAACCAATTCGGAGTGTCGCGCCATCTCTATTGCCTTATCGAGCGTCAACTCGTCTTGTTCCAGCTGTAGTTTCAATGACACCTCCTTGTCGGACATTCCGCTGATTAGACGGTCTCTGATGTTTTCGGTCTCACGATCCCCGAAACGACAAATTTCTGCTAACTCGTGAAGGTTACGCACAAAACACTCAACAGATTCTCCTGCTTGTTGAGTCCGCTGGTAAAACCGTGTCCTCTCATGAATAGTATTTCTCTTAGGGACGAAATATGCGTTGAATTTATCGAGCACTACATCGTAATCATATTTTGGGTCGAGCGGATTAGGCTGAGCTTCGGTCGCGGCTGGTGGAGGATTGAACGTAAAGGACTTATAGATATTTTCTGCCTGTCTACCCATCGCGTAAATGAGTGACGCAACCTGAATTTCACCGTCATCTTTGTGAAGTTTTGTGGCAATTCTAAACCTTGCAAACCTTTCCCTCCACTCTGGCCATTTAGCAGGGGCATCAAAAGTCATAGGCTCAGGGGGGTTAAATTTGGGCATGTTGACAGTGACAGTACAGTCTTAAACTCAGATGTCAACACCACAACTTCACTCAAAATGCCACACACAGAGATTTCACTCAGTACTAGGATTCTACTAGTGTATAGCACTACAGTTGGATAGGTGATTTCAAAACATTAGACATTAGTCTTTATCCACTCCAGTTCATCTACTCATATCTGTTCACAACAACAATGTGCTTCCTCACTTGACCACTTTGCTTTCAGAGTTATCTCTTCTGATTTCAATGACAATGTAGGTTTATACATTACCAACTTGTTCCAGGAATGTATAACCACTCAAGAAGATCCCACTAGCTGCCACCATGTCACAAATCTTATGTATAATGTGGGGATTAGATCAGTGGATAACTCAGAAGCAGTCTACATTTCAAGTTCGCCAGCATTGACTGTTTATTACAATAGTACCCCAGATACACTGTAGGGGGCGCCCTGGTGCTGGATAACGTTTTAGAGGCGCTACACAACATTTTTTAGTCACGATATCGCAACTCTACGATAGCGTAAGATAAGTCTGCGAATATAGGTCAGTTTCGACGACAAAAGATGGCCGCCGTCCTATAGCAGTGTCGTAACTGCAACTGTCCGATCTCAGAGATAAGTATCTGAAGTTACGACAAGTATAGAACTGTCTTATTTTCTATAATGTACCGCATGCCAGTAACAAGGTGCAAGTGGAAGCACTACAAACAGCTTGTATTATCGCTCGCGCACGTTGTCTATTTACACCCAACATTCCACGGTGAGTAATCCGAGAATACAGTGTAATAAAGTTATAAATAATTGTTGACATGTCTTATTTCCATGATAACAAGCTAACAGTTGCATTAGCACATAATATTTATCTGGTAATACAATTTATTATGTAGACGACGGTTTTTGAAACCTTTAAAATAGGCAAAGTAGCGCATTATCGCCCACTATGGTCGTGTGCCTTTCATTTTGCAGTCGACTTCGCGTTAACCTAATTGCGATGTAGAACAGCTTATTCTGTTAGAATGCATAGAAATAAAATAGACAGGTATCGACCCGGGAGCTGTTTCACTAGAAGCTGCAAGTGTCGCTCTGTGTGATAGTGGCACCACAGCGACAGTGTGCGTTTCATCAGGAGGTGCACTCAAGCGTGAAAAGGAGCGACACCAACAGTGGCAGTGACCATTTCATCAGGAGAATTGGTGTTGCTGTTAGTGTCACTGTGGAGCCTCTGTAAGCGACAGGGTCTACCCTGTCGTTTGTTACGTGCAAAGAATACTCTTACCCACTTCCCGTGAGAATTAAGCAATGAAATTTATACACGAGTAAGGTATACATATATCCTATAATCGTACCAAATATGAAGAAAATCCGCCAAGCGGTTCCGAAGTTATCGGTCTTTGAATTTCGTCATAGCAATCGTCTGCTCTGGTGGTCAGTGTATTTTTCGCTAATTTATGCAGCGACCTTGACATTGACTGCGTATCGGGAGGTGGGAGGATGACTGACCACCAGAGCAGATGATTGCTATGATGAAATTGAAACGCCGATAACTTCGGAACGCTCCGACCGATTTTCTTCATATTTAGTACGATTGTAGGTTATATATATGCCTAACTCGTGTGAAAATTTCATTGCTTAGTTCCTACGGGAAGGGGTGAAATTCCACGTCATCGCGGCCCGTTGACGAATAGATTCGAACGTCAAACGCGTGTGCATAGCGACAGCTGTGCCAACAGTGACAGCTAGTCCCACCTCAACAGCGACAGCACTGATGAAACGCAAATTTGGGCTTGCCACTGTTGGTGCCACTGTTGGTGCTACTGTTGCGGTCTCACCTCTCACTTTCACTCCACTACTAGTGAAACAGCTCCCCGGTATGTTATATTTATTTTCATAGTGTTCACACAGAGATGGCTTCCAATCAAGGCAAAAACTTGGGAGAAGATTCACGTCGGAAGTACAATTGGACAATAGAGGAGACACATGCGTTATTAACGGTTTGCAATGAGGAGAAACCAATCCTAAAGGGCAGTCATTCCGGGCCTGGCGGGTCACGACAACAGAAGATTGCAGCGTGGAATAGAATAGTTGGTAATAAACAAATCAATTTGCTGATTATACTTGCTACTTGTTCAACTCAACCTTACTTCTTAAATAGGTTTGCTATTAAAAGTGTAGTTAGCTTTTCTATGTATTTAATGGTTTTATTGTTTTCTTAATATGTATTACAATAAAATTGTTTTGCAGAACATGTCAATCATTTGTCACAAAATCAGCGATCTGAAGCCGAATGTTAAAAAAAATTCAATTGCTACTTATCTGAAGCAAGGAAGCGTGTAAGTAGAGCATTACAAGGCATTGAATAAATTACCATAAGGTTACTTCACACTAGATTCTTACACCAAACTAAACCTACATAATAAAAGGTCGTCATGCAATCTTACCTATATTGGCAAGATATTATGAATTAACAGTATCATCATTGCTTTAGTACGTATAAACAGTACTTTGTATAGCTAGTCTGTATTTGAATATAATCTAAGAAATAGACGTATTTGTTTCGTTATTAACCTTTCGAGTACCAATAATGACCAAGACTTAAATCACTTGTAATCATATAAGAAAATACTCTTAGAAACTGTATCATGTTATTATTTTGCAATAGGCATGAAATACTAAAATGTTATTATTCTATTAATCACAGATTCAATCACCGTTATTTAAGCACTTATCCTAACAATTTTTCCATATCATGGGTAGTTATAAACTATTTGTGGACCAGTCAGTGTGACTCTCTGTAGTCCTAATATGAAAGCGAACTTTGTGCGTGGACTCTGCGGCCTTTCATCGGTCCTTTCAGCTTCAACTGTTGGTTTCATTAGTTGAGCTCCTTGACTCAGTCTTCGTGTCTTAGAACGTGTGCTGAAAAAGATAACGAGAGGACTTCAAGCTTTAATCAACTTTATATCCTATTGCAATTTTTTTACTATAGTCAACATGTAATTCCAATATAACATCAGAGGAAAAAAATTTTTTTTAATTATTCTCGAGGGCTCTCCAGTTTCTGTCGGTGGACGTTGTTCATAGCCCTTGTTTGGTTTAATTTCAATGATAGAAATATTATCATGAAAATAGAGTTTGGACGAGATTACAATTTACATAAACTATCGACATAAAGATACCTTTACTTTAATGATAACGTTTGCGCAGTGCAAGTTTTAACCATATCCGCTGTGAACGTACCGATTTGCAATACTTTGTATTGAAACCACCGACGATCGTTTTCCTCTTCCTTTTCCTTTTGGTGTTTTATTGTCTGTCACTTCAGTATGTGAGACTGCTTTGGGTACCGGATTATCACTGCTGTGGTCCGGTATTGTCTCTTTGCTTGAGGGCTGCATCAACTCGTACGATGGGCCTGCTACTTCTTCAATGGATGCTGTAAATAATAATTAGGAATTATTAAATATTTCAAAGTAGATGTTCTATTTCTGTAAGGAAAATAGAAAGCCTTTACATTGTTTATATCGTCTTTTGTCTTTAAATAAGTGCAAGTTATGTATTTCCCTTGTACTCGGTTTTCTGAATAATACGGACATGCTTGAGGTCTACTTTCATTTTGATAATTGGACTGTCCATTAATATAAGTTTTTTATTTGTTCACTACTAATTGCAGTTACTTGCATTAGGTTATTCATTACGCAAATAAGATTTTTATTGCTCTGCTAGAGGTCTCAGAACAGCGGAGAACTGGAACATGCATTACATTCTATCGCTGATGTAACCGGGTCCACCGGATAATAAGCAACTAACCTATGGGCCCTTCATTAGAGATTTTTTTTCTGTCTCTGTACTTTCTTGCCCATTCTTTCTTCTGTTGACGCCTCTTGGTGAGTTCCTCTGGTGTCAGATCTTTAACTGTCTTTCGTTTATGAGCATACTTCTGTAGAGCAAAATGTGATTCATTAAATGAAAAATATTTAAGAAACAGTCATAGGTGGATTATTTATTTCTTATAAATCCCATTTATTCATTCGTGTTATACAATAGTTGTAACAACATAGCAGTCGAGGGAATGCCTGGCAACAAATTACGGTAAAACCTAACACACTGTACCGTTAAAATAATTTAGAATATTTATACATTGTATGGTAGTATAATTTGAATAACGCTCTTTTTTCGATGATTTCTATACTTTTAAAATATTTCGGATTATTTATATAGCTCTTTACGTCAAAGTACACTAGCTGGATAATGAAAATCTACAGGGATGCAAGTTTGCCGACAATTGACGGAAATCTGAAATTTCTGCATCATTTAATATGATCATTAAGAGATTATGCAAATAATAAAATAAAAATAATTTCAAATGAATTTTGGTAGCAGGCTTCCACCGACGGCGTATTAACCTCCAGTCGGTACTTCGGCGGCAGTTAAACGCGCCAAGGGCCATTGACAGAGCCGTCACAGTTCCGTCAAGTGCCGAAATTTGGTTTGACTGCACGGGGCAGGGGGCGCCCTCCCCCCCCCCCCCCCCTGAATACGCCCCATCTTTTTTAATTTTTTTTTTTTTGCGTTTTCGACTTTTTCTACAGTCCCGACTTTCATCCCTGATTATACAATGACCATGTGTAATGTATACTACTTCCTATAACAGTACATTTTATAAGTTCACCATTATTAACTTAGTCTGAAAACCTACCTTTCTGTAATGTTGTCTTTGTTCTTTGAAATACGCTAGATCTTTTTTTCTTTGGTAGCATCGTCTGGCACTTGCAGCTCAGCATTTTCTTGTTTCATCTGACTTTGGATTCTTGTAGGGCATGTTTTCTAAGTATAATAAAGATAATCCAATACTATAATACTATTTAAAACAACTTAAGGAAAAAATTATATTATAGTTTCACTTCATATGTTTATACTGATTTTTTGGCCTAAATATGTTCAGTAATGGTCTTCCGCCTCAACAATACATGGGTCGCTTTTCATACACATATGCAAAGTAGATGGCTACCATGGTATAATGGGAATATCCTATAGTTGTTTAAATGTGCGTATACTTTGTAACCTATCGGTATTTGTATGTAACCATGTTAATTATCAACTCTTTGTGTAGCCTATAACGATTGACGTCCACCGGTCTAACTGTGGCAGGATGACTGGCTGCGAAGTCTGAATAAAAAAATTATTTTGGGGGGTTTCGTAACTACCATTCCCCGATGGTATACTGGCAGAATAGTCAAAATGCTATCTATTTTAACGATACTCTGATGGCTTTTTTGCACAGATAATTATTTTTCGGATTGTTCACATCGGATGAAGCCATTATTTATATTTTTGAACCAAAGTCTAGACCAGATAAGGTTTCACCGTTACATCTTTTGTCGTGTTGACAATAGTTTCTATGAAACTATTTGCAAGCGAGTGTAAGAAAGATAATCGGAACTATGTGCAGCAATATTGGTTGTTTAAGTTACCGATAGTTTGCGTATATCTTCCTATTATTAAATGCACCTCACCTGTGTGCTCGAAGCGTGCTTCTTTGACGTAACGTTCCACGGTTCGGTTGATATAATTCCGTTTTCTCTCTGAAGGTGGCGCCACCCGGGCTAACTCTCGTATTTCCTGCTGTGGGGCGATAGCGTTATACGGGACAATACCTTTCTATGGGTCTAGACGCATCCACTGTCTTCAAGAATAATATAGAGAAACAGGCTTACTGTCTCCGTACGGATAAAATACGCGGTAAAATCGGCGATCAAATGAACCGATGCCGGAGGCAGAGGTTCATCTGATCGCTGATTTTACCAAGTATTTTATCCGTACGGAGACAGTCAGCCTGTTTCTCTATTATTATATACCTTAAAATATCGAATTTTTAACTTTGCTACTGGGGGAATATTTGGATTTTGCCGCCGTACATGCCCCGTACGCCACATACATACCCCGTACGTCACCTAGGTGTCATACGGGTATAAATACGACATGGGTAGGAGCGGGCAGTATGTGTAGGATATACTACCACAGGTATATAATAATACGTTTTAGGTGGCAGTTGTAGTTCATAGGGGATTTATATTAAATTGAGGTGGTAGATGATGCTAGTTAAATAATTTATATTTGCATGTTCCATAAAGGTTATTTATATTTCCTTATTGTTGAAACCTTTCCCATTTTATGTCAGGCACGGCAACGGAATATCCACATGCAACAGACTGGCAACGGTCTGCTGCCGGTCCGTTAAAAGATTACCCCGACAGACAAAGTGGCCCTACAATATATTTCAGAGCAAACTATCACAGGTAATAAAGTAAACAATATCAATGGTTTAGATTGTTTAGTATTTTGCTCACCTCATGGGGTAAATAATAATGGTGTATGCTACCGTATGACAATTACATGTTCCTGTTAGCAATTTATGATAATTCATTTTCTGACTATTTACTATGCTAGGAAATTATAATTTTTCCTCAGGAATTGCCGGTTCTCGTCGCGTCGGTACGGGAAATAAGCAGAAAGCACCATGTTACTCTTCGGACACAAACTCTGAAGAATTACCTCATAGTCGATCTCCAGTGCAAAATGTTGTACAGAAAAGGAAATTAACTCCCTGTACTAATACTTCGCAAAAACTCTATTCTATTTCTAATTTCATGTCGACCTCCACCCCGGCGTTCACTATATCGCGACCTCCACCTTCTAATTCTTCTTCTGATATTTCATCTTTGGCTTCACCTGTTTCGCCAATTACAACAGATCAGCAAACTTCCGCTATTACTGTTCGCTCCTCTTCTCTTCCCTCGGCCGGCTCCACTTCCAGTTCTTTACTGCCTTTTCCTCTAGTACCAAATAACGGTTCAAGCTCATTGGAGAGTTCATCCACAACAGTGCAGGAGGGACAAGAGCGTGTACAACACCTAACGCTTCTTCTGAAGGGCGCAAAACAGGAAACCGAAATGCTGCGAATGCGGGAATTGCAAAGAAAAGATAAAGTAGTTGTTCCTGATGATCCACCAACCAGCGTAGTAATGCGGAATACTACGATTTGCCCTGCTGATGAAGAAGGTTAAAATTAAATAGATAATAGGAAAGATAAATTGTCTGTTAAATCTATATTTCTATTATAGAAATTTTATTATTTGACGTCTTCCTACGGATGGCCTAAACGTGGACAGCAATAACATAGACCGTACAAAAGTCGAATAACTGTGCTTTTATTTATTTCAGATGTGAGCACAAATTAACTGTAAGTTCATTCTAATCTATTTGTATTCTTTACAGTGGACTATGAACTGCCTTGCAAGCGATCACAGATTATTCCCCTTGCACACAATATATCCGTTACCGTTACCGGAAATCGACTGCGGTGGAATTATTTCCCCTGATCTCCAGGCACTATCAATGGGTAGGTTCCAAACATTGCATTGCAAAGGCAACTTGACAGGATGGAATGGGCTACGACAAATTTTTATCAAAAAATTTTACGGAAATCGGAATCTATTTTTACACTATCCTTACAATACTATCACAGAACATCTGAACATTTGGCCATTCTCACTGTGTGCTTTTATGATTATATCCTGAAGTTCTATTTACATGAAGTTATGGTAATATAAGCTTGAACCATTTTTAACCTCCTACTTAATTCAGGCCAGTATGCATTCCAGCTAAAGTTTACTTAAGCGATAGTTCACGGCTAGTCCGATTGCTCCGGATATATAAAAGAGGGTTGCGGAGGGGGTGGTAATTTTAGCCATTAAACTAATTTTGAAAAACACCATAGCATAGGGGCGCGAGTAAGCGGTTGTATTAACCTCATATAACAGAGTAAAGTGGGAATTATGGCTACAGGCAGCCTCTTTTATGCTTATTTTACCAGGTGATAATGTCGTGATTTGATTTGGGGGAACGATGGACAGTATTTGTATGATTTTTTTTAGATGCTTTTCGGTGGGGATGTCATGCTGGGCAATATTACTTGGCTGATAAATAAAAAAAATTAAAATAACAAGATAAATATTGTCTTTCAGGCGATGTTGTAGGCGTCCTACCAACTTTGGAGAACAGCAGTGAAACTCTGCAATCGGACGTTGTGTCAGGTTTCACTCAATGCGATTTCGAGGGTATCCAGTTCAAAGAACAAATCTCTACAACTGCACCACCTCGCAAGGATTACACAGAAAATGTGTTAAATGTGTTAGCCACACATGAAAACCCAGTGATGGAAGCTAGAAGTATGTTATATTTATTAGTTTTACCATTATTAAAGTTGCTTGTAGGTCTCCCTTCATATTTTAAAACAGTAGGAAGTACATCGTAGACGATATTAAACAGATATGAATTTAGTTGTTTGTAAAAACTAATAATGTATGTGCCAAAATATGGTAATAAGACTTCAATATGACCTGCAGACACAGAACTTGGTTAATTCATGAAAGGGATATGAGTGCAATTGTCATTAAATCAAACCTCCTTGTTTATTAGACATATCTATAACTATATGTAGAGGAAAATAGTATTGTCGAGCATTGAAACATTAGAAATCAGAAATTCGTTATTTTTATTTACAGACCTATATGTTTTTGCCAGTGATGGAAGCAACTGCGCGAATATGGCGTACCCCGAAAGCAAAAATGACAAAAGTACAACGGGAAAAACCGGTCCAAAAAACAATGATACTGTTAATCAAATAGCAGACAAAATCGATCAATTGGCGACTATTCTACAAAATGTCTGTATTTCGGGTCAAGCGCGAGCAATGGATGAGATCAAAAAGGAAATTGGCCACATCAAAAAAGACATGGACATTATGAAGGCACAGATAAATGAACTAGCAAGAAAACAAAATACTGCCGCCATCATGAACAGACATTTATCAGAAGGTCCACTGCCCGCCGTATCTACAGAGTGTGAGCCGGTTCAACAACCAACAACAGACAATTCCGCAAATCACCCCCAGGCACAAGGTAAAGATAATTTTTTTATTTGTTAAACGAGATATTTTTATGTAAACTGAAGAATGTATGCATGACAGAGTGTAGCAGAAGTATAAAATTGATGAAAATTCAAAAGGTTCAACTTATGAGTGGCAATTAATTATTAGCACATGTAGAATTTCTATGCTATTTTTTGTAACAAGTTTCCATTAAGTACTATTTCAATACGGTGCCTTAAAGAAACAAGTAGTTTTACAGGTAGACATGTAACCAATATGGAATCGATATGGTACGTAAAACATAACAAGTTTCACCTATTTCTAATTGAGGTTATTAGATTTCATAAAAATAACATAAACACTAATATAATTAGTATACACCGTTTATTTCGGCAGGTGCAATGCCTACTCCAGTGAAGTTCAGCAAAGGCGGCCTCGTTTACGAACCTCGAAAATCGGCCAGAAAATTACAACCGAAGCATGTGCTGGACCTCTAGATCTCTATTAGTTCTAGTGGTATATCAGGCTCTACAAAATATTTTATTTGTGTTCCTTTTTTCTACCATTCATGAGGTCATTTATGGTAATGTTACTCTGATTACTCCTAAGAATAAGTCCCTAAAGAAAACGTTAAGAGATGGTGCTTAAGAAAGTCCGACCACACGGACCAAAATTCTCTATTAAAGGGGGTCACTTTCTTTAATTGCGTGTACTCTACCTTGTTCGTATTCGAGGAATTTGTTATTAATGTGATAAGAATATTTCGTTCATAGAAACCAAACATTACTTATTAACATTTATTTGTTGAAAAATGGTTCAACAGTAATGATAAGTTCATTTTTAGCAAATCTAAGTCTGTAAATCCCACATCCGTGGTGAAATAAAAGTTATTCAAACATTCTACAGAAGCACAGGGTGTTGAACTGATCGTTTCTAGAATGTCTAGAAGCCTTTATATGTTTGTATTCGAAAATAAAGAACGACACATCATTATGTTATAAACATGTGGTCACACTTTTCTTTATTTAATTGTTTAGAACAACCAAATGATTTTGCAATTATACGAAATTTGCGGTTATATAGCGTTCTCTGCGGGCACGTCCTTCCTGCAACGTATGACCTGCATGTGGAGGAGCCCCTAATGGATTAACTTCCGGAACTCATTGTTGAGGTTGTGGTCGTACGTCCTCATCATCTTCTTCATTTGGAAGAGGAACTCGGGCTTCAAGACACAAATTATGTAATGCTGCGCATACATTGATGATCCGTGTGCAGTCAAGTGGCGAGTGATAAAGGTAGCCACCATGTCAATCCAAGCAGCTATAACAATAAAAATTTTCAAAATCCTGTTGATAATGCCAAAGTTTTTTTAAAGATACAGCAATAGCTATTAGAGGTTTAAGGAAATACATTTACATACTATGCCAATAGAGAAGGCCCCATATTTAGGAGCAGTAGGGTTGCATCAACCTTACAACGATTTGGGTCTATATGAAATAACATAGTAGAAGGGTATTGGGCCCGTTCCGGTAGAAACGTATAGACCCCTCTTTATCGGACATATGTAAAGGAGATTATTGTCTATAAATCTATATATATCCTATTCAAATTGGATTTTTATACTACATATGAAAGCTAGAAAAATATTGTGAATTTTTTTTTTTTTAACCCATTAAGAGCCACACAGAATTCACCATGTACCCATACTACAGCAGGCACCAGACCCAATTGTGGCCTTTGTATTGCCGGCTTTTGTAGTCAATATTATTAAGATAAATTACAAATTTAGAATTTCCAGGAAATCTGTATTTTTCATCAGAACTTTCCGATATTTCAAAGACATACTTGCAACATTTAGCATAATATCTCATATAATTTTTATGATTCTGCGATAATTTTTCAAAAAGTTACAAAGGAACAAATACAGAGTAGCTCCCATATGCCACCGATTGAATCGTCGGTCCGCCTCGGTAAGTGGGTTAGCGATGGGCGTAAAAAGGAACCGTGAGAGCGGATATCTATAGAAACAAACAGAACAAAAAATATCAATGATACACCGGTTTTATGTTTTAATTAGCCAATATGAAATAGCTATTTTAATTAACGCATCTTCACTTGGTAGGCACCCACTATGCAATAAATGCTTCCAGCTTTAAATTGGTGTGGGTATCAGTAGCTGAAGAGGATTTATAATGGATGTAATGGTGTTCTGGGTCAATGTCAGGAACATGGTAGCAATAAGGGTATAGGTGTTAGGACGAGCTATGTTTTATATAACAATAGATCCGTGAGCACTTAAAATATAATAATCAATGTTACCGATTTTATTAAATTTTTTAGTTTTACTTGCAATGAGAAACAATTATAAGTTACTAAGCTAAAGATTGTTTGAGCTGGAAGAGGAAATAGCTACCCTGAGTCCCCAAGGAGAATGTAATCGCCGAGGTTTCCATCTAAAGCATCCTGCCATACATCGTTGCTCTGTAGGACAAAACTGTTGTGTACTGCCCCAGGAAACGAAGGATCCACGAGAAACACGCGTCGATCGGCACCGACAATAAGCTGCAAAGACATAAGTAAATATATATTTTATAATTTTTTCTGATATCATCGAACCAGTACGTCAATAATATACTATATGATAGAAAAGAATTGGTGCAAATTTTTCATCAATGCTGTATTTCGATTTCTTATGATTGTAAAAGTATATTTATAGAAATATAAACCATTTGCGCTAATTACACTTTTTGCTTAGGGAACCAATTATAATAGTGTTTCAGGAAAACATATATAGATCATTATATAATCGGTTAGACAAAAACTAAAGTATACTTTCAATGTTTCATTTACTAACCATGGTGTTGATACTATGGAAGCCTTTGCGGTTAACAAAGTCGACCTCGTTCTGACGCGGGGCAAGGATAGGGATATGCGTGCCGTCAACGCAGCCCAGCACCAAAGGTTTCCTCCCAAACTTATTGTAAAACAAAGTAGAAGCCTCTGCCCTCGCCTCCAGGGTATTCGGAAACTCGATATATTCATCAATCACGGTATCAAAGAAATCGAGCACCTCATGCAAACTTTTACTGACGGTGCTTTTGGATACACCCTGAAAGTTGCCGACTATGCTGTAGTTTGCACCCGTAGCAAGGTATCGCAGTGCCAAGCACATCTGTAAAAGTAAAGGATAGACAATTTAATACCACCGAGGCAAATAATTAAAGTTTAGGGGGGAGGGAGGAACCAGGCGTCGTCCATATGTGAAACTGTAGTAATATCATGTATATAAATAAGATATACCCCTATAGAGGTTATGCCAAAACAGTTCAATACGTAACATTATATGGTACTATCACGTAAGGACGAAAATACTTTAAAAAAAACCTTGCTATGAAAAATTTTGTACGAAATTTTTTATTTTTATGTATTTCAGGATATTTGCCACAAGTATACTAGTATAAATACTTGTTAAGGAAAAAAAAGGGTAGCGTATAAGGTGATAAAAGGACAGTAGACTGTGTAGACACTCACCCGTTCTTCGGCAGACACTCCCATGCCCTGGCGAGTCTCACCAGAGTATCCACAACACCCAGACTGAAGGTATCTCTCAGACAAGTCACGGGCTATAGTTTCAGACACACGGTAGCGTTTCCCGAAAGTCCTTTCATCGAATTCATCTAGCGGATTTATTCGCGGACGATACACTTTCTCCTTTCTCCCTGGGTGGAGGAAATTAGCCATTGTCACACATGTATCAACCGCCTGTCAATCGGCTTACGACATGTCCAGAGTGGTCTTATACTTACGCCACCTATGGCGACACTTTCCGGTATAGTGGTCACCGACTATCGTGACTATAGCACACCCTTATCCTCCCTAAGTGTCGTATCTACACTAGGTCTCGTAACCCCTGTAGGTTCGTATCTCTCTAGCACACTGACGGCAGTTACGTGTCGGAACTTACGAATGTCGTGACTTAAAAACAGGGCCCTGGAAACTGGTGCCTGCTGGAATCACTGGCAAGCTACTCCACCAAACAGACCAATACCTCATCAGGCCAGGGACCCATTTCACTATAGTCCTGAGGTCAGAGCCAGTCTGAAGGGTCAGGTGTGTTTTGGAGTACATACGATGTTTTATGATTGTTTCTAGAGCTCCTGAATCTTCTGATTCCAAATCTGCTTCGTGCCAGTTTGTAAGGGCTCAGCATTTTGAGTTATAACAATTTTAAAATAAAAAATAATTTAATTCTAAGAAAATTAAGGAAAAATTGTGCATATGGCACACTTTGTCAAATCTATGATAATTTAGCCATTCTATGCTTATTAAGCACATAATTGAGTGCTGATGATATCTAAGAACATATTAATTAACTATAATGTTATTATGATTATTTCATAAACTTTAATTAATTAATCATCATCATTGTTTCAATGCAGATTTTACTATGTGAATCCTACCAGCCATTGAGATAGAAACCTGTATTATATTAATAGACAATAAACGATGGTTTTGTGGACAGCCAGCTGTAAGCCACAAGTGGTTGATAGTAATACATGAATGCTAGTGAGTGTATTATGACATCAACCTCGAGTGATTTACACAACGCTATCAAAGAGTTCCAACCAACATGGCTGCTTTGTAATCTGACAGGGTGGTATGCCACAGTGCCGCTCGACCTTAGGCTATCACATCCATGTCTTACAAGCGAGGGCTACAGTGGCAGGCTCTTTAATTCTGCTAAAAATACATGTAGAAATGTCAAATAAAAACTGAAATGTGGACAAAAACCAGAGAAATAATTTGGAATTATTGAATTATTCATTAGATATAGATTTATTAATGTCTCGTTTGTTATACTGGGATAGCGAACGGCACCAAGATCTCAACAGCGACACCACTTCTGGAACAAGACTTTATAGTTTCCACTTTTTACAGTGCTGCTGATTGATCTCGCTATTGTGGTGGCTATTCCCTTTTACTACCCAAACTAGTAGTCTTGAAGCAGACCAGTGGAAGTGTGTTTTGGATTACATGCGATGTTTTTTTAATGATTCTGGAGCTCCTGAATCTTCTGATTCCAAATCTGCTTCGTGCCAGTTTGTAAGGGCTCAGCATTTTGAGTTATAACAATTTTAAGATAAAAAATAATTTAATTCTAAGAAAAATAAGGAAAAATTGTGCATATGGCACCCTTTGTCAAATCTATGATAATTTAGCCATTCTATGCTTATTAAGCACATAATTGAGTGCTGATGATATCTAAGAACATATTAATTAACTATAATGTTATTATGATTATTTCATAAACTTTAATTAATTAATCATCATCATTGTTTCAATGCAGATTTTACTATGTGAATCCTACCAGCCATTGAGATAGAAACCTGTATTATATTAATAGACAATAAACGATGGTTTTGTGGACAGCCAGCTGTAAGCCACAAGTGGTTGATAGTAATACATGAATGCTAGTGAGTGTATTATGACATCAACCTCGAGTGATTTACACAACCATCTATTCACAAACCATTTTTTATTGCATCTATTAACCATCTTTTCAAATAAATTAAACCCAGTAGTTGCCATATTAAGGGGTATAACAATAGGGACTATTTCTTTGATCTATAACACAAAGGGACTATTTTTCCCATATACCATTGCTCTGAGGCCGTATACCACAGATTTGACTCCGTATACCACAGTTATGGTTACTGACAGGTTTTATATAATGACTAACACAAAGCATGGGTATGGCAATAAAATTTATTGAGTATGAGTAGAAGTACAAGATAACTTTTAGAGCTCCATAATAACATAAAATTTAGAGATAAGAGATAGTTCATGAGCTATTGAGAAGTCCTACGGAGTAGGAAAAGTTAAGGAGATGAGATTGAAGAGTTTTTGTAGGGTGGGTTGGTGGTTCCTTCCTCGTTGGCGTCCCAGGGTTGAAGTGGATGCAGGCAGGTTGGGGTGGGGTGGTCAATTGACCAGGACCAGATGACCGGAACCACTTGAGTGAGTCCTTAGTGACCAGGAGTGAGTCCCTAGCAACTATGCTCTGTTTCATATTTACTCTTCAGTTAGCCCCAATTACTAACACAAAACACGGGTATGGACATAAAATTTATTGAGTATGAGTAGAAGTACGAGATGCAGGTCCATAATAACATAAAATTTAGAGATAAGACATAGTTCACAAGCTATTGAGAAGCCAGAGGCCAGAGTCCAGAGGGTGGAGAAATCTGTAGAAGATGGCCATAGCGAGGGAAAGGAGAGAGGGGTTCTTGAAGAGAGAACTGATGTTGAATATTTCCCTGGGAGAATTGCCAAAGCAATTGCTCCATGGGTGAAAAGGTTTGAGTTCAGTAGGTGGGCCACGGGCGGCTCCGGACACCGCGAGCCACGGGCAGCATGAGATGGAGCAAGGAACGAGGCAGGGAGAGTGATACCCCGGGTGTGGAGGGATGTCTGACCTCTGCCCGGTCCCGGGTGGGGTTGTTGTGAAACCAGAGCCGGGTCGAGGGTCGCTGGGCAAGATGACCGTTGGATTCGCAGGCTCAGGGGCAGTAGTGATGTGGTACCCCGGTGTGTGAAGGGTGCCCTCTGTCCAGTCCCTGGGTCAGGGTGGTGTGAAACCCGAGCAGGGTTGGTGGGTCTCAGGACAGGATGACTGTTGACCGGGAAGGACAAGTCTTAACTTCTTTGACCTTTTTCTGGACTTTAAAATCATTACCAAGGCCTTTGTATGATATGTAAGATATCTCTATTTTAAAGAATGATGTAGAACTTTTCTGTTCTGCAAACCTATTGCATTTCATCTCATGGTTTTTCATGAAAAGACAAAATTTACCTTAATTTGACCTTCACCTGATGTTTCAAGGTCAAATATACTATCAATCTTCCCATATGCAATTTTGTTTATCAAATATGGTATTCCTTTTGACAATAACTCATAAAATGTGATTTGGTATGAAGTCAAGTTGAAATAAATATATATATCTTTTTTTTCATTTATTTTTTATATTTTTATTTAAAACCCTAATATCTCAAAATGCTGACCATGTACAAACTGGCACGAAGTAGATTTGAAATCAGAAGATTCAGGAGCTCCAGAATCATTAAAAAAACATCGCATGTAATCCAAAACACACTTCCACTGGTCTGCTTCAAGACTACTAGTTTGGGTAGTAAAAGGGAATAGCCACCACAATAGCGAGATCAATCAGCAGCACTGTAAAAAGTGGAAACTATAAAGTCTTGTTCCAGAAGTGGTGTCGCTGTTGAGATCTTGGTGCCGTTCGCTATCCCAGTATAACAAACGAGACATTAATAAATCTATATCTAATGAATAATTCAATAATTCCAAATTATTTCTCTGGTTTTTGTCCACATTTCAGTTTTTATTTGACATTTCTACATGTATTTTTAGCAGAATTAAAGAGCCTGCCACTGTAGCCCTCGCTTGTAAGACATGGATGTGATAGCCTAAGGTCGAGCGGCACTGTGGCATACCACCCTGTCAGATTACAAAGCAGCCATGTTGGTTGGAACTCTTTGATAGTGGAGGGAGTAATACACTATAGATCATGTGACCAATACAATACACATGACATCTCCCTTCTTCTTTCTTTTTTTCTTCTTTTTAGATCATCAAAATAAGCAATGAGAGTTAACACACATGAAAAAAGATAGCACTAAGACAAGCCAGGGTCACTAGTTCTTAGCTTGTCGGTTTGTTGTTAATATAATCATAAAACATAATGATCTAGCTTTGGCCTTTAATGCATTTCTTGGAAATGTCTTTTTATTTGTATTTTTTTTTTTTTTTAAATCTGTTTATTTATACTGAACAAAATAAGGCAAATTGCCTGTTTTCAATTCGGCCCAGTGAGTCGTACTTGGCTTGGTTATAGTATTTCATTTGGCTTTTTATTTTGTGAAATTAAATAGCACCAGGAACAGTAAGGGTCTCTATAGGTTCATATTGTCAAAACTGCACCAATCGGTCACCACTGATTGACACTTTATGTACCATCATAGTTTCATCTCCTGTGGTCTTCACCATTTCTGGCAGATGGGCTCGACTAAGGTGTAGGGTGTAGGCTAGATACATGTGCTTGCCTTTTTTGTACTTCACAGTAAGGTTATATATGCTTAACCTTAGAAGCATGGGCTGAAAGTGCTTTGGAGCCTTGTGGATTGGCTTTTTGAAGACTCCAATGGCTGATGATCACTCTCCACAGTGACTGGTTTGGCATAGATATATGTGTGAAATTTTTCACATGCATGCTCTATAGCTTTCAGTTCTTTTTGGATTTGGGAATAGTTCTGTTCTGTGCTCTTGACATATAAGCAATCACTCTATCTTCATGTGGAAGTGCTGTCCCCAAACCAAAACTACTTGCATCACACTGGATTACTGTTGGTTTGTTCCATCATAGTAAGCCAATGTGCATGCTTCAGCACACAGTTGTTTGAGGTTTTGGAATGCTTTTGCCTGTGCTTTGTTCCAGAAGAATAATGCACTTTTGTGACATCTCTAAGTGGACTGTCAACTTCACTCAGTTTAGGAATGAACTTACCAAGATAAGTCACACACCCAAGAAATGTGCTCACTTCCTCTTTTGTAGTCGGCTCTGGCATATCCAGGATTGCTCTGACTTTGTCTGGGTCTGGTTTTGTACCCTTGTCTGTCAAGATATGTCCAACATATTTTAAACTTTTTTGACATAGCTTACACTTTTCAATGTTGAGTTTCACATTCCATTTCTGTAGCTCTGTAGAGGACTTTTTTCAGAATTTAATCATGTTCTTCAACTGTTTTTCCCGCAACTATAATGTCATCCATTATTGCCATTGCTACATCTATACCCTCTAACATTGTGTCCATTGTTTTTTGGTAGATTTCAGGTGTACTTTTGATACCAAATGGATGTCTCATCCATCTATATCTACCCAAAGGGGAGTTGAACATTGTTAGATAAGAAGACTCTTCATCCAGTGGTATTTGGCAATAGCCTGCTATAGCATCAAGGGCACTAAAGTACTTGGCTCCATTGAGCTCGCTCCTTACATGCTCTACAGTCTTCATTTGATAGATAAATCTGTTGATCCCTTTATTCATGTTACTGGGGTCCAGACATATACAGATCTTCCCACAGCCATTGAACTAACCCAGTCTGTTGGCTCTGTCACTTTCTTTATGAATCCTTTCTTCTCCATTTCTTTTAGTTTCTGTTTTATAGCAGGTAGTAGTGCTTTTGGCTATGATCAAGGTCTATGAACAACTGGCTCTACATCTGGGTCCATATCCAACTTCATAGTGATGGGCATCACTCCAGTTGTGTTTTTTGCTTCTGGACAGAATTATGTAATGGTTGCCTCCTGTCCTGACCCTTCACTCGCTGTTGTCTTGTGGATTCTCCTCACTCAACCCAGCTCAACACATGTTTTATCTGAGAGAAGTGGAACCTATTCTAGGTCTACAACATAGAAGTTCACTTTTCTCTTACAGTCCTTGTACTTCACTGGTAGTGTGATAACACCTAGGTGCCTCTTCTTCTCCTTTAAGTAGCCTTTCAGAATATTTGAAGTTGGATTCAGGTGTTTCCATGTGAACCCTCTTGTAGCTGTTCATATGGCAGGACATTTAGATGAGATCCTGTGTCTAGCTGAAAGTAAATTTTCTTGTCTTCATTCACGGTGATGTATTCATAGAATTCTCCACTCCCAGTGTCATTTGGCATAGAATAGAATTCTACTTCTTCAGATACAGACTCACTGTCACTCTCAGTATCTACCACATGGACTGAAGACTTTTCTCTCTGTCAACACACTTTCCCATAATGACCTAGTTTACCACATATCATACACTTGCTCTTTGCTGCAGGACACTCTGCTTTTTTTCTCCATGGTAACAACATTTGTAGCATTTTCCACCTTTTTCTTTAATTTTTGATTTTAACTTCTTAGACAACTGGTTTTTACTGATTCTCTTTTGATACTGCATGCTTGTGTCCCTTCTGATGTTATTTTGATAAAGCATTGACAGATGCATCCTCTCCTCTTTTGCTGAGTTCCGTCAGGCCTATTTGTGAGACTTCAAATGTCTGTCCAATTTCAATAGTTTTATCAAGAGTAAGATTGAGACCTTCATCGAGACATTTTTCAAGCACTTTTTCATGATAGCAGTTATACACAATAGCATCTCTGAGCCTGCAGTCAACATCTTCATAAAGACAGTCTTTGACTGTAATTCCAAGATCAGTTACAAAATCAGCGAAAGGCTCAGTTTCACCTTGATGTTGCCTGTCAAATCTGAATCCTGCACGTAGAGAATATTTACGGGGTGCTGTATAGTTTTTGAAGATTTTAAGATTTTCATCAAGTATCATCTTATTTTCCTCACTGAGATTGGCATTTTCATGAATCTCCCTACCTCTTTCACCAACAAAGAGAAGCAGATATCCAATTTTCAAAGTCTCATTTTTATCAGAAAGTGGGCCCATACAGTAGTACTGAAAGTATTTTTGAAACCTTTCCCACTCCCTCTTAGGACTTTCTGCGTTCCAGTTCATTGCTGGTTTTTGGAGACTAGATTCTGCCATATTGATTTCCCTTTGTTTCTACTCACAGTGAAAAAGGTCATTCAAGTACAGTAATTATGATTTACTTTTTAACCTGTCAGTAGAAACACTCAATGCAGATACACAGTTAATGCTGACAGGATTAGTGTAGTTTTTACTTAGCTGCACTTGTCAGTAGAAGCTTCTAGAAACCTGTCATGAATGTCTTCCATGATTGGAGGTTTCATTTTAGTAATTTGGGAGTAGACACCACACTTCTACGTTTTCAGCCATCTACTTCTTTCCTGGAGATTCTCTAGAATATTCTCTGCATTTCTGCTGCATCTGTTCTTTCAGATGGCTTTACTAGATATCAGATTTTGTCAGATTATCTATCCCACTTCTGACACCATGTCAGATTACAAGGCAGCCATGTTGGTTGGAACTCTTTAATACCGGAGGTAGTAATACACTATAGATCATGTGACCAATACATATTATGACACGCCCGAATAGTGCAGTGACTAGTTCTTGGTTTGAATATCATGATACTTATCACAAAGTAGCGGATCACTAGAGAATTATAAAAATCCATATATGGTCAATACATACATATGGAATTGTTCAGAGCATGTTTTTCTTTACTTAAATATATTATAATATCAGATAAAATGTGATTTGAAACTATTGAAACGGGTAGTACTGTTGTTGGTGCCGCTTTTCTCCGAGGTGCCGCTCGCTGTTGCCATACTCTACTATTGCAACACGAAGTGCCGCTATTTGGTTAGTGAGAGCAACTATGAGTTTTTTCAACTATTGAAACAGCTCCCAGCTCCACTGTAACAATTATGACTGCTGCCGTTTTTATGGCGTGTATATCCTTTTATTTATTTGCAACGATCGCTTCGCTTCAGTGGAGCTGGGCTTTATCTTAGCATATCTCTACTTTCATATGATTCAATTTTTTTTTATTAAAAGTAGATATAAGAGAGGGAAAATTCACAGTATTCTATTCTATTGAATTTCTTTCAGAAAACTGTTGCTATTGACCTTCCTCATCCAGATAATTAGCAATTTGTTAGAATATTTCTCCAAAGATGCTGCACATCAGTGCCCTTTCATGGTTATCATGATAGATCTTGATTGTTCCCATGATCTCCATTTCCTCTAGATATTCATGACTTCAGTACATCAGTTGTGCATATCGGTCTGTATTCCAGATATCCGAATGGGTGTTATGATCTAGTCCATTAGTGTTCAGAAAGAATTGTCCAACGATGTCTAATTGAGATTTGTTAATCAATTTTGTAAGATTTTTTTATAATGACGATAAAATTGTTGAGATAAAACGTATCTACCCTGAAATTGAAAAAAAATAAGGATACAAAAATACATGATATAGATACTAAGCCAACATTGGAGCAAAGGTACCTTTCATTCATGTAGTGCGATTATTCTCAATTTGGCATTTGTTTGCCTTCCGACCTATTTTGTAAGTGATGTTTTTCCTACTCTTAAATTTTGAGAGGTCGCCACTCGCTCCCTCTAAAATAGATCTAACCATTGCTAGAAATCAATCCCGCCTACCGCCCACCACAACTGACCATAATAATATTGTATACTCCTTTAATACAGCTGGTGCTCCTTTATTTAGAGATTATTGATGTCTTCTCTTCTAGACAATGAACACGGGTCCAGATCTGGTGAATTCTCTATCAGGTCACCCGCAGACCGAGTTTACCAGCTCATGTTGCGCGTAATATGCTAACCCTCATAAGGACACTCTTCTACACAGTCATGGGTTTCCCCAGCGTTTCGCTTTTTCTTCACTCCCATGTGGTGCCTTGGGATGAGAGTACTACAAATGTCGCTAGATGTGCCAGGCGGATTTCCGCATCATGTTGTGTAATTCAAAGCAATATCCGTGATTGTTTTCATGCATAATGTGAACCAGAAAATGCAAACAATATTTACTTCCGGGTACATTATCATGTTGTTGATAGATAATCCAAAGGACGGGTATATACATGTACTGCAAAAGAGACAGATGTCAATAATGCTTAAACTACCAAATCTACTGTTCAACTGCAAAACCCTCCCAATGACAAAATGTTGGCTCTTTTGTATAGATTATTTATCAGAACACAGTATCTTCAAAGCTTTTCCCTTATATGCCTCTTCTGATAAACCCTCCTCGAACTATATACCTATAGACCTGTCTGAATTCCTGTTTTATCACTCCTGAAAATTATTTACCAGATATCTGTTTGTAGGCCTAGTCTACATCTTACTAATCATTGACGTGACAAGTGACTATGTCCTTTGGGAAGATTCAATTTGACATGTTTTTTTTCTCTCGAAATATGGCCTACGTTACAAAATGTTTTATCATGAGTAATACGTCCAAATGTATATAGTTATAAACAAGAAACAGGTATCTATATCAATGCATGGTTCAGCTATCGAAGCAGACCTAGGTCAAAAACTCATACCTGACGAGAACAAAACATCAACTTGTAGAATTTTCCCTGTTTGATATCAAGGTTATTGTAATAAATCGCATAAATATATCAGTCGAAAAAATCTGAGACTAACGTGAAATGCGTAACCTATAGCATAATTCTATACGTAATATAAATATAGATAACTTCAGATACTCATGCAGTTGGTGCATCCCCCTTCATACTTTTACATTATATAACCTGCGCATTGACATGACGGAAACATTTATACCTCGTGAACCTATGATTCATCTGATCTAGGTTACAGGAAAATATGTCAGACCTGAGAAAGGAGTGTTTCAAATGTGATACAAATTTTATGTGCACTGAATCTCCGGGACATCGTGTAGCCGCACCCTATCGAAAATGGAGGCAAATACTCATGCATTACAGAGCAACCAAGTGAGATGAAATATACATTCTTTGGTAAGTTCTTGTATCCATACTTGGTATCTAGCGCCTGCCCAATATACAGGAGAGTTTGCGCTGAAATATGCAACTGGTTAACATTTGGACAATGCTCAGGAAATGTAACGTAAAACTCTTCAAAAATATCAGATCGATATATTCGTAGTCTCATCTGAAGGCAGGAGATATTTTTTATAAAGGTGGTGTAAATAGTACAGGGACCTCAGAACATTTTGAAAGAGGGGGGGGGGGGGGGGGACTGAAAAAAAGTCAGACTTTGACACTTTTCCACAGTGAAAAGTCAGGCTTAGCCATCATTGCATGCTAAAGTGTCAGACTTTGACACTTTTCCACTGTGAAAAGTCTGGGCTTAGCCATCATTGCATGCTAAAAAGTCAGACTGTGACACTTTTCCATGGTGAAAAGTCGGGGAATAGCCATTATTGCATGCTAAAATGTGAGAGTTTGACATTTGTCTGTGTTGGATAGTCAAGGCCTAGCCCTTGATACACACTAAAAAGTCAGACTTTGACACTTTTCCACAAGGCTTAGCCATAGTTGCATGCTAAAAAGCTAGATTTGCTGCAGTGGTATGGGGACTTCTCCTTGAGCCCTTATTGGATCTCAATTTCTTATTGTAGAACTTGTTTTGGGCTCTGTGTCCTTAGACCTTTTTATAGAAGTCCATCTGCTCACATTGTGGTTCATTCGTCTTTTCATCCATTCTTTCAGCCTGTCTTATCTTGTCTTCTGTCTTTTTCATGGTAACATTGAGATCCTCGCCCCCTAGCCACTCTGTCATGACAACTTCCCAACCTTTTACCAGGTTTTGCTTCAGCAAATATCTCCTGATGTGCATCGTATCTTTTATGGCTCTAGAAATGATTTGGATCCATCATATCAACATACACATCTGTGAGGGGATCTGCTTTTTACAGTGACTATTTTAGATAATCACTATTAGTTGCAAGGTAAATTCATCATTAGGACCCGATTTCTTTAAAAAAATGTTTAGCATGCAATCAAAGTTATGGGTTATCACAACATCCTCAGCATACAGGGTCATATGGCATTTGGAGTCAGATGTGTTTCACCAGGTCATCGATATAGCTTAAGAATAAGATTGGGCCTAATACAGATCCCTGTAGTACTCCATAAGTAAATAGGTAGAAATATAGAAACACATCCATATAGGTTGAACAGTTGTTTCCTGTTTGTCAGTTAGCTCTGGAACCAGGACCAAGTTGTGTCGTCATAGCTTATAGATTTTATGAAGTAGAATATCATGGGATACAGCACCCCAAAGGCCAGAAAAATTGAGGTCTTTGTTTGTGCTACTGGAGAAGGGGTTATGGTGGCACGCTTCTTCTCCCGCTCATCCAGAAGAGCTGACATCGGCTCCCTCAACTGGTCCATTTGTGCCATTGATAGGCCTTGGCAGTCGGTTTTGGGTGGTTCAATAGCACTCTCGACAATTCCTCCTTATCGGCAGGAGATTTGGGTTTGGCACCCCTGGTATTAGGTAGGATATGTGTGCCCTTTGCCTCTTTCCTGTGAACATTCCCCATGTTAGCAAGCCACCTGACCTAGATACACATGGACTGAAACTAAACTTGGTAAATATACACACAACCCCAATGTGTCAAGCTATCAAAAGCCTCTCAGTTTACAGATGGAGAGTAATGCTTTTTAGGGAAAGTTGGACTTGCTTCACAAACGTAAAATCCTCCTAAATTAGGTCTCAAAACGAGTAACTGTCTAGTGGTTTTACCATGAGTTTGTCACTGTTGGTACGTGGCGAGCACTTCATCTCCGTTGTTATCCAACTTACCTGTAACAAGCAGCAGACTCAAATCCAACATCTCACCTATTTACTGAATGTGGTTGTCAGGAAAACGGTTATAAACTGAGACACTGGGAGTGTACAAAATTTACCCCATAGGTCTTTCAATATTGAGAATATGGAAAACCTGAGAACGAGAGTGAATTTGGTTGGCATATTTGGTTGCATATTATTAATTAATTTACCCTGACAATGATATATACAGGAGTCACATGTAGATCTTTTCTAAGATGTGATGGTCGAAAGCAATTAAAAGGCCTCTTAAGTGACCTGCATCATTGTAATTAGAAGAATGGGGTAAAAGGCACAAACAAGAGCTTGTGTCCAAAATGATTATTGACAATATAAGCCCCTCCAGTGTTAATATAGAGTGAGGGTTTTCCAAGTGCCTGTCACCATTTTCAATTTTTACATCTATCTACGGGTTGAAAACTGAAAATGTGTGATCTTTGAAATTTATATAAAAATAATTTGTAACAGAACTATAAGTGTCAAATAATTTTTATATAGCCTGGATGAAACCTAATACATTTATTTTTAGAATGAAAATGTACAAAATTGAGGCTGTCTTCAAACATCCTCAACTGGCTCCCTCCATGGACAACATAGTAATGCGTGTAGATATTCTTTGTAAGAATACAAAAATATTATCAGCACCAACACCTTCACTTCTTTAGTGTTTATGGAGAAAGAACGTACATGTAGCTATTATCATTATTATGATCATTATTGTGAATACCAAGATCATTACCACATTTCCTATGCACATTGGTTAATGAAACACTTTTTCTTCTGCCTTCATTTCATGTTTAGAGAGAAAAAAACGTGCTCTACGCCATTAATATCATGATTACAGGAACCTTAACTGGATCTTTCTAAGTATATCAGTTAATGGATCTCTTGTATATAAGAACAGAGTATAGGAAAAGTTAGATAAAAATACAGTGTATTGAAGCCAGCAGTGTAGACCTTTATACTTATGATGTCGCTATTGCTAACACCTTCGACATCAGTTAGAGTGGACGTTGTATCCATGTATACACCACACTAACAATATAGACATATAGCATTCAGTTCGTTTCTACATGGACCTTAATGAAAATAGTATCATTCTTTACATAGCGCGGATTGCTTCCTTCAATTACGGTAAAGGGCGAAAACTCAACATAGCCAAAACCTTTATGGTTTCGGGGTGTGTGTGGTCGTTGGAATGCAGCGAGGGTCGCCTTAGATAACAAAGTCTCTGTTATGTGTTGCCGAAACTGGGTCGCTTCAGTCTGATCCAAGATGGCAAGCGAGATACGTCCCGAAAAGGGCCACTCAAGAATGTCGTCATAATCGCCTTGCATGAAATGGACAAATAAAGATATGTGTGTCCCTGTGGCAGATTCTACTCCGTTGATGTTAAGGCGTACACAGAGTTTGTACCCATACATACTTGAATAAAACCCATCACTATGGATCACAGTTTTGGTGCCACGCTGTGCCTCCATCTTTTTAAGGGTGTAATTCTGGACTTTCCAAATGAAGGTTCCCGAGCAGTTTCGTAGAGTGTATTCCTTGAACTCCTCGCGGAGGTTCTTTATTGTGCCTTTCTGCTCCTCGAGTTCCTGCTTGAGCTCCTCCTTTTCAGTCTGCAGACTGGCGATCTGCTGTTGCTGCTGCGCCAGTCTCCCGCGCTGGTCCTTCACCAGCTCATGCAGAGGGTCACGATTTAAAGAACTGACCTTTATGCCTGAAGTCTCCTCCACACCACCGAGACTTGACTGACGTCTAAGTTGTCGAGGAATAGATCTCGATGGAGCACTATGCAATTCCAACTCGCGCATCGTCGAGGAGGGGCCACTTGAAGGCGTCGGTTTTGAATAACCAGTGGGAATATTTGGAATATCAAGGTGATGTTGCGTTAGTCTCGAAGTCGGGCTGCTAACGTTTGTTATTGATTCCTTCAGAGGCTGAGCAAGGTGTATTGACAGAGAATCAGGGGAGCTTCTAGTAAGTTTGGTCATGATAATGTCCATATCTGAGTCTGGGTTGCTGATGCTTTGTGGGTAAGAATCACGTGGTGCAAAAGATGGCAGTGTCATAGGTCCTGATAATAGGGGTGCAAATTCAGGCGGTGGTTCATGTGTCATCAAGTGTTCAACACCCATAGGATCCATCTTGGACGAGCGTGCCAGTGTGACCTGTAACAACTCGACAGTCTCTGCTAGCATCTTTAGATGAGCTTGCGTACTAAGGTGAAGGTGGGTATCCAGCTGGTCTCGCTCAATCTGAAGATGAAAAGGGCAAACTCAGTGTAAGTAAAGAATAAATAAACCTTATCGGCAATGTATACAAGGCCCTTCACCTTCTACACCTTCTTATAAAACTCTTAATTTGTCAATGATATGATTGATTAATGATAAATGATGTTTAATGAACATAGATGACTATTGTATTATTTTGAGTGATATATTCAATAAATATATATAATGGTCTGGATCTGGGCTCTGATCAAAGATTATCTTCAGATAGATCTAATATTTTGAAGCAGTGAATTTCTCTATTTTTTAATCTGAGAGGGAATGAATCAATCTGTGATTAACATCTAGTTTGTTCTAAATGTAGGCAGTTTTGACAGGTTTGTTGACAGGCTTGTATTTGTAATTCATTTCCCGACTAATTATCAGGAGATTTAGTCGTTTTAGCAGTTTATTTAGTTTTACATAATTGCTTAGTCTATCTAAGATTTGTTGTATTTTCCTCATCGATTTATCAAAATATGTATCTTTTGCATGTGAAACAGGCACCAGGGACCCGTTTCACTAGTTTGCATGGTAAAAGGGAATGGCAACCACAATACAGGTTTTGCCGTTCAACGCCACCTAACGGCGCTCTGAGCAATTTCATATGCATCTTTTACCCACATCTCGATTTTCATAATTTTCTAGTGGTCAACTTCTTTGTTGGAACTATTATACTCGACCACAAGCTATCACTTCCATGTCTTACAAGCAAGAGCTACAGTGTCGGCACCATAACTCAGTCAATAATGCACGGGGGGGGGGGGGGGGGGGGTCAAATAAAAACTGGGATATGGGGAATGACACGAGGAATAATTTGGAATTATTGAATTATTTATTACATATAGATTTATTAAACGTCTCGTTCGTTATGCTGGCATTGCGGAGGGAAATGCTACCTCAACAGCGATACCCGTTTACCCCCCAAACTAGTGAAACTACACAGATTTTCAAACAGTGCAATGGCACTCAGTATCATTGGCATACACTGGCATATTGTGGACAGAGAATGATTGTCTAAGATCATTTAAATAGATTAAAAATAACAGAGGACCGAAAATAGATCCTGGAGGTTATGTGCTGATCCCCTCTCTTGATTAGAATACTCCATTTACTCTAAAATTTATGGATTCTGTCGCTAGGGTATTGGGTTGAGATAGCAATTTGCCTGTTGTTCCTAGTTGTTGTTACATCTGTTAATCAATATGCAGCGCAAACCCAGTTTGTCCAGACTTCAAAAGCTACTCAGTTGCAGATGGAGGATAATGCTTTTGGGGGGTACAACGACTTGCTTCTCTTATCGTAAAAACTTCCTGAAATTTGTTCTCAAAACAGACCTAAATGAGCCATTGGTTTTACCACGAGGAAGCCACTGCTGGTACCTAGTGAGAGCTACATATCCGTAGGCCTCTGGCCGACCCGTAACAATAAGTAGACCTAATATTTTATGTTAAACGGTATTGAAAGCCTTCCATGTCGATAAAAAAAGCTTTAAAAAAATAAATAAATTCTTATAATGCAGGATTTATTCTAACAATTAGAAAAAAATGTATATAAGAAATGGAACAGGAAACCAATTAACATTGGATGGCAAATTACCTTTGTTGTGCAACCAACTTTACTAAAGACACAATCCACCAACATCTTTGGACACACTTCATTCATGTGGGACTTCATCTGAAGAAAAACTGTCAAATAATTACATCCCATGGAAGAATAAAACAAGTGAAACATCAACATTGGCGATAGATCCAACGAAATAATTGTTAAGGAGCTATATGGTAGAATATATAAACATCGTGTATTGTGCCTTTTAATGATTTTTTCATCTGTATCAACGTATATGAATAGTGCCATATGTAGTTCTCTAGACATGTATTTTTCAACTATCAAATAACAATTTTTTCCAAGAGGATAAACACTATCAATCACAAATTGGTAATATTATCACCCAACTAGTACTAACAACTAACACCAGGGATCTCAAAAGGACTTAATGTAGAAAAAGCCACGAGCAGTGTTTTTAAAATATACCCATGATGCCTCTCTTCTAATTTACATAGTAACACAAGCTTTCTTGACAATCCAAGGAAAAGGGGATGTAATCGCTAAACTTCCTTTAATCAGTCATTAACCCTGAAGATTGTCTGGGAGGTATTTTTTCAGAAGCGACGATCCCTGGCCAAGATTATGAAAGATCGGAGAGCGATTGTGTAATCTTTTGGGAGATCCATAGTGGGAAGTGTTATTCAGATGCATTCATAGAGCACCAGAGGTGGTCGCTGCCAAAACGGTCGCTCTCTGAGGTAAATAGCGATCATTATGGAAAAGTCTTAGGTTCTGTATACATTGTCCTACCAATTACCAGCTTCAGCGTATAACGGCTGTCTATTGACATATCATCGCCCAACACTGTGGCCAACTGCTGAGAGGGAAGCTGTCAGTTTGGCGGATCTCTCCGCCAAAAGTGAGCTTAGACCGCCATGTGGATTTTTCTGCCTCAGGAAGACCAGGTAAATGTCCTTGTCGGCCATGGCACGGAGCTGAGGGTCAGTGGGAAGGTTCAAAACCACTGTTTTATGGGCGTAAATGAGGCTAAATCAATACTATCTTTGTTTGAGCAATTAAATATATTGAAAATGAACTGTAAACGTGGCTAGGATTTCACTAGCTCGGGAGAAAAAAATACATATACTGAATATGAAAAAGTGGATTTCCACGGAAAAATGGAAAACTGACATCTCTGAGCAGTCTAGTGTCACTGACAGACTAATCCTGTGGCCGCAGACATCACCTAAACAGGATTTACATAAATGTCTCTCACAATCGAAATAGCTACAGGAAAATTATGAAATTTGGGTTATAGGTACGCCATACAGATAAACTCCTTCGCTACAAAAATCTTTTAATTTGAAATGTTTTAGCCTCTAATAGAATAAGTTACAACCACCCATTAGACCTGTATGACAAATCTGAAATAAAAAATAGGGACCGCTTGGGTGACCATTTGACATGAGATGATTAGCGATCGTCGCAACTGAGAAACACCCAAATCCACCGAAACGGTCGCATCTCAGCACAGGCCCGAGATAAGTAAAGATTCTTATGACTGAGATGCACTTAGCCCTTCAAACGGTCGGTATTATCGATCGTCGCCACTGAAAAACAACACAGGTGTCGTGGCTGAAAACAACAAATGGTTGTTATGTAAAAAGGTCCTTATCATTAAAAAAAAGTCTGAACATGATCATGATTTTATTGTGTGGTTTGTGGTCAATTCCCCAACAATATATCTAAAACATGCAGAATATTACCTTACTCCTATGAATTTCTGCAGAACATAATTCACATATCACTTCGACCAAAGGACACTCAGTTTTCAGATGCATCTGAAATTAAAAATGAAAATACCAATATAAATTTTATTGGTGTATTCATTAAGGGGCCATCCATAAACTACGTACGCACCAAGGGGGGTTTTGGTGTAGGTAGGGGTCCAATACTTTGGAAATCTTGCGTATGTTCTTTCTTGTTCTACTGCGTACAAGATTGAGAGTGGCTGGGGCTCCAAATTTTAAATAATTTTGCTTATATACTTTAAGGAAATATTTCAATTTTAGTTAAAAATATCAGGATTAAAAACATCAGGTTATTTTGACTTTGCCACACACCTTGCTAATTCTGGCACTCGGCATGGATTTCAATATTTGATAAATCATTAAATGTAATAGTAACAGAGTCCTGATGGCTATAACAGCATAGTTCGATACCACTGAAGGGAATAACTGCCATGTCGCGCTAGGATCAACACCAAAATATAATTTCAACTTTAAACACCTGTCACCTTTCACTGTAGCGCTTCTGCATAATGAAATTATCAAATGTGACACATATTGAATCCTTGTCTTCATAAATGCCCCCTAACATGATGATAAAGACTAGCCCGCTTATACAAACGGAAAGGCTTTAACTACTTATATCACTCTAATGCAGAGAGGCAGAAGGGAAGCTATTTCCATGCTGTGTAGCTATTCCTGGTATGTTGGTAACATAAACCCCAGGATTCCACGGTGCTTTAAGAAACTGGTAAAGGTCATGTCCAAGATCGAGCCCTCGGTGACGTTTTTTTGGTTGTTGTTTTTGCTTGTGTTAATCTTAGTTCAAAGATTAACTTCAATGGGTTATAACATTGCTATTGTTACACCGAAACCGAAAGTATGTGTACTTACATTATATATGAATATATCTTAAGCTTGCACTATCTCTCCAAGTCTGATATATCAATACGGAATCAGTAAAGGTCTACCTATCCGATATCGTTATAGAGTGGTGTTTCGTATGCGTCTGGTACTGAGGTTGCTAGGGATCTAGTTAAATATACACCTCTATTTAAATTGGCAACAGGGAAGGAGTCAAATACCAAAGGGCAGCAAAAGTATATATACTTCACTTTAAATGGTCCCTCCACCCCCTCCTGTAACTCTACTCCCTTCTCTGCAGTCAACCTCATTTTTCTCCGAGTTCTAGTAAAATCCAATTTGCAGCAGACACAGAATATAACCTCTAAATCCGAGCTCAAATGGGTTTATATATACCCAATAATCACTGGTTCTGTGTACGAGTGACCGTATACGGCCCCGTTGAACAAAACTATGGTAATATTGCGCATATATAAACTCCCGCTATATCACCTTATCAACATTTTAAGAATCTATAGTAAAAAAGAACATTTTCCTTTTACTTTATCTCTCTAAAGAGTTGTTGAGTTAAAATGAACATATCAAGTATCACTTTCCTGACTGGTGCAGGAGCGAATTTACGAAGAGCACTCGTTTGGCTTAACGTATATCTGACGGTTTATGAGTAAATAAGTCTTACCTCTTGGTCCTTGATGATGATCTGCTGGCTGCAGACAGGACAGTCTACCAGTCTGCGCTCACAGCTGTTTCTAAGGTGATCGTTCATATCTTTGCGCATGAGAAGCACTAAACACCCATTTAGGCAGGGAAGTACTACGAAGTCACATTTGAGCAGGTGGTGCTGTCATTCAAAATACAAAAACAAATATCAGCCACTATTCAAGGACACATTGATATCCATTTCTCTCATTTTTTGTGTAACCAAACTAAAAGTCGAAACAATGTAGTACTCCTTGATACTACAAGTTACTGGGGACAAGGATACCTAGGTGTGTATTTATATGAGTAACACTGCTATTATGAGAATAATTTCAAATTCCTGATTAACATTTTTCCTTTATGAGAAAATGTCTGTGTAGTTAGTTTGCCTGAGTTCGATGGGATGTGTACTTAGTTAGGAAGCTATGTTTTTATACTTCTCCACACATATTTCCACCCTGGTAAGTTATCATCTAATTTCTCATATAATGGATCTTGATGGGAACACATACAAAACCCCAGTTATTCAATAGAAAGCATAAACTCGAACAGTGAAGAATAAAGAGCACCGTCTAAATCTACTCCAGTCGTCATTTAGACAATCTATAGCACCAATAACAATATGGCTTCACTCACACATAAGTATCACATTTTAAATTTTTTTTCGTTCAATGTCAATTTTGATTAAATGGGTGGAAAACATCTTATTTTTGTTAACGCTTTGTAAAAACTACTCTCCTATATTTCACGTAAAGATTTCCTTGTCGCCAGCAGTTCCTTTTTGCCAAGATTAAGACATGCTTGTCACATTGCTTTTCGACCAACATTCCATATCCATTAGTTTAATCCCCTACCAGGAGTTCTCCCGGGTTCAGATGATAGAAGACTGCACTCAATGTACATTTTTGATTAATATACATCGATTTCCGCAATTGTCGATATTATGGGATTTATTTGCGTCATTTAGATTAGTATAATTATTCTCTGTAAGGAAAGAAATTTATGAAGATGAAGTATATCATTCCATTCCAAAGTACAAAGAGCCCATCCCATCTTCTGTAAACTTGGGCAGAGCTCTAGGTGAATCACGTGAGGTTATTAGGTCTGTAGTGGAGTTTTTGTTTCTGTTTTGGGAGATTAGCAATCTTTGTTTTTACGACATTTCTTAGTTCCAGAGAGAGAACTACTAGTGCAAGATAAAAAACGGAGTTAAAATGGACTCTGCGTTACATGATAATGAATCCGACTTGTATGGTCTTTCTCGCATGGTACAATCGATTGAGAAACAGCAAAATATTATAGCTCTTTGCTTTAGCATCAGTCATATACAACATATTGTGCGCAGCAGTTCTAAAAATCAGAGATCAGTGGCTGCATATTAGTGAGGTTCGTTAAAATCCTCAAAATAATTCACACATCCCACGATGATCATAGTATGTATGGTTACTGGTGAATTGGACCCGAACCGAAATCGACCCGTGGTTAACAGGAGAAATAGACCCGTTTAGGAGAATTTGACCTCCAAAATCACTCCGTAAAAGGTTAGGGTTAGGGTTAGGGTTATGTGTATATGACGACAGACCACTTATAACCAAGATAACATACTTCCTATACTATAGTAGTTCATATTTATCCAAATTTGTATTAACGAGATACTTGAGTTCAGTGCCGGAAGATATAAAATGGATCGAGTTCTGTACGAGGCGAGATCTTCCCACTGGTCAAGTTCGTTACGGGTCAAGAAAATCCCAGGTCGGGTGTTTTGGGTCGAGTTCTCCAGTATGCGTCTGTGGCAACGGTACCTTCGGCATATCGTAATTGTCGTCAGACAATATATAAACGCACGCAATGATTCGTCGAACTTACCGTGACGTGCCGAACTTCTATGATCACTTCACAACCGCGTTCCTTCTGTGGACACCGCACCTTGAGACTTAAAATTTCACGTTTGGCAAAGTTGTCGCTGAATATGTCGCACAGGCGGAGTTCTTCGGAGCAGATTGGACAGCGGGCCCCTTGGGCAGGTCGTGTCTTTTCACTAAAATGAACACGATACTCTTAGAGGCCAGGTTCAAACGAGTCATCTGGACTAGTAGCTTGGCCCGACCACCCATGAACAAAACATTGTGTCTAGATGGAGCCAGGTTTGTTCTGAACACGGACAACAGTTAGGGCACCTTAGCCATAGGGCTAAGGTAGGGTCTAAAACATTCACTACGTGGTTGGACCATTTAAATTTAGTTATCATTCCAAGACTGTGGTAGTTCTTTTTTTTAATATGAAAACAACTTTCTTGATTTTCATGTTAAGAATTCCTAATTATGCGCAGTGCTTTATGCCTAGATTAAGATATTTTGGTGATATCAGCGATGTAAAAAAGATAGAAAACTATAATGAATTTTCAACAAGATGTTTCCTCTAGCTCATAACTGACAATACTGCATTAACTGCAAAAGGGTGATCAGTGCAGGAATATCCAATATCTCATGTTAACTCATTTTATAGCAGTGGGGCGACGTGGGGATGACTAACTTGACTGATGCACTTCAAGCCCTAAGTTTATGGTTTTTGTGATTAATGCCAAGTCACATAGATATAGATGTTTCCTTTGTGTGCAAAACTGCGAAGAGTAGAGATTCTTTCTTAATGAATAAGTCATAGATCACAGACTCTCCATGTAAAGTATCTCTCTTTCCTCAAACGAGAAATTAGGATTATGTTTCAATCACATCATCCCAAGGTTCTATACTCTGGCCAGGTCAGCAAATCTCAAAGGATGAAAGTTGGAACTGAGGAAAAAGTTGAAAATTTACAAGACTTATAAAAAGAAGCATTTATAACATTATTTTTGAACAGAATGGCTATGAATCGATATATAATCTAGTGTCTCGGTGTATATAAAATATCGGAATTCCGTCATTTGTCGGAAAACTTGCATCCCTGAAATCTAAACTATTCAGGTGTGCAGAGGAAAGAAGCTTTCAGCTCGTCTTTTTCCTTTGCCAAATCTTAGTTTCTCTGACCCGACGTAAATCTAATCATGCAATGAATATCAATCACGCCTTAAAGTATTCCATCTCTACAAATTAGGCTCTGGCAAGAAAACTAGCCCGGTTAGGATTGATGCCTGATGCCTCCTTTATTAACAAAACAAAAAGAAAAGTATATGGTATACTTGTATTACTTGTAAGTATGAGATTTTCTACGACTGTGTGAATCATTATCGAATGTGCTGTAGTTAGATCTATGTCAACATAGGAAATTAATAAAAATTGATTTTGGATGCGGCACTTCTCTTGTTCATTACATACACTAGCATTCACTGAAACCTATGCGCTAAAGACACTAAATATATGCTGCTGCTCAATGTTGTCAATGGTTCAAACTGGTTCCTTGTGACTTACTCTAATACCAAATGGACAAAATAAATTTGACCATTTCGTCTTAAGTCAAAGGGTAAAACAGGTAAATCAACAAGTACTTGATGTATGTATACATACTATGTAAATTTGCCTATATTAAAAAACAACTTCAAATATACTCACTTGATCCATTTTCTTATGCAACTGTTGCAAAAGCGGTGCCCACATTTAGTCTGATTTGGACTCCTTAACACAAAACAGCAAATGGGGCACTCGTACTTCTCATCCACAGGAGCGACAAAGTCATAGTCATACCCCGCTTCAGTGTCCCCTTCTGTAGAACCAGACCCCGAACCAGAACTTAGGTAGCTTTCACCACAAGTGGAAGCCTTTTCCTCCTGGTACATGTAGTCCATGCCCTTGTTGCTGGCAGCACCCCTAGTAGAGGGGCTGTAGTTGTCCACCATGCTGCGGTATCCTCCTGGTGGTGATTTGAAGAACCAGAAGCAGATCGCTACTGTAACGAGTGTCTGATGGAAAGTGGCCACCGTCTGCTTATCCATAAGCCTGTAAATGAGGTTAGAACATATTTGTAGACAAAATCAACTTGGGAGAATTCAAACATTACACGATAATTTTTTTTCCACATAGGGGATATCTGGGCTCCTGCTCGTCCCCTTGGGATATGGGTGGGGCATGCATGAAATTCTTAAATGGTAAAACAAATCCTAGATTAGATTCTATGGACTTGGCCATTTCAGCACAACTAGCTAACTTTGGACCCATTTTATGTGACTGATTTACCCCTTTCGCTATTCCCTAATGTAGTGACCTACTCTTCAAACAATCTCCTATGACAGTGACTAAATTTCCTTTTTTGTTTTGTTTTTTGAGGGTATTCCAAGTGGGGGGGGGGGGGGGGGCAAAATTGTTTGGGTATCCCAGTTGGGAGACCAACATTTTTTGGGGTATTTCCATTGGGGGGAGACCATTTTTCCCACTATTTCTTCTGGGGGTCAATGTTTTTATCTAAACAATGAGGCAGACTCCCAAGAATTAATATTTGTAATGAAATGCAATCATGTCATATCACAAGAAATCAGCTAAGTTGTATACAGCAATGATTAACATGCGATGTAACTACAGTTGTGTCACTCCCTGGAGTTCAGTGTCTATGGTTACAGTCCTGTTTCTCAACTGGGAGATGGGTGTGCACCCTCCTTAAGTCTGACAGACTGATGTGGAGGGAGACAATAATGGCCAAACACTAGTACATGTGTCCCAGAATAAATGCAGTCTAACAAAATCATTACATTTGTTCCTTCAACATCGGTGAATTAGAAGTATTTGCTACAACATCAAGTGTTACAAACAACCCCTGCTTATTAGAGTGTGCTTGGAAGCACTATATACATTGTCTAGAGGTTAGAGTGGTCACATTGAACTTCCAGCATGCTTCCAGAAAACTATCCCTTAACTATCTGCATGCTATTCACTGTGATAGTGAGAACAGAGCAGGGAGCCAGTGTCTTAGGGTCTTAGAGGCATGCCCAGCTGACCATGACCATTCAGTCAAGACCAAAATACCTCAACACCCACTTGTGCTTGATATGTTTGGATCCAAAATAGGCAGTTGCGGAAATGGCAAGTTAAGTAGGTGCAAGTGG
This sequence comes from Alentia gelatinosa, assembly GCA_950022655.1. Taxonomy (NCBI): domain Eukaryota; kingdom Metazoa; phylum Annelida; class Polychaeta; order Phyllodocida; family Polynoidae; genus Alentia; species Alentia gelatinosa. The sequence continues at coordinate 35,369,222 of OX465584.1, forward strand.
ATTACAGCGAACTATCCATTGACTGAATGCAACCCAAACCTTTTAATGATTTATTCATAATTGCATGCTCATTCTCCAATTGTATTTGCCCCTAGCTTCAATAAAATTACCATATTCATGGAAGAGCACTATGAGCAAAGAGAACTCTTCATTGAGAACTCTACATTGAGTACTTGAAGGGGTTCTGCGTTCAAAAAATGGGACTTTTCTTCATTCTGTAGTGCCACATCATTGGTTGATCCACTCATCCACTCATACCGGGGATCCCACAGACCATGCTAGTCTATAACAAATTGCCAGAAAGTCTGTATTTGCATGTCAATGATACTGCTACCAGAGACAGTGAAGGTCCTGCAGGATCCTGCAAAGGAGCTGATGACTACCAACCAATAGCACAAATCAAGAAAGCAGTTGCTGCTGGATATTTGAATGTGAACAACCAAGTCTCAATAAGTAACTTCAGTGAGAATTAGGTTCTAGATAGTCAAGCTTTATGATTGATTATATGGGCACAGGAGAGATTGGGGCTTCAAGCATGTCTGCCAGCTACCAACTACAGCCCTGATTTGGCAGGGGTTGCATTGCTGATTTTGGGTTAGAACATTAGCAGAATCTTACAACTATAAAGACTAAGAGCATCAACTCAAACTGTCGTCATAGCATCATATAGTAGTGCAGCCAACTTCATCCAGTTGGCATCTGGAATTTCAAAGTGGCATTAAGAAAGGCTTTGTGCTAGACTTTGAAACTTGTTGGCAAATCTCACATGTGGCTCTGACCAGTTTGTGCCCAAATTAGATATGCAATGCCTCCAACAGCTGAAATAAGGTACATATCTTAATGTTTTTTAGGTATATAGTAATGACAAAAATGTAAACCTGTGTTTATATAATCTTCTAATTTCTCATCTGTATTCCCTGATGCTTAAAACCTGGTCTAAAGACCCTATTTTAAACATATGTGGAACACAGGTTCACAGATATTGGAAGATTACTCCAAAGGAGTAGTTTTTGTCATAATCTTGCTTTATTAGCTGGAGCTCTGCAAACAATGAGAAAAAGGTCTCATATGGTAGCAGCATCATGTAGAAATGCTATTTAAAGGATAAGATGACTATGATTGGGAAAAGCTACATGGTGAATGCAAGCTTGACTAACTGCCTGTAGCAGTACTGTCTATATATACTTGGAACACCATAAGTTACCTATAATTCATATAAGAAATATCTTCAGAGGATGTGTATTCCTCATCAGATGAAGAGAGTGTTTATACCACAAATTTCATTTCAAACAACAAGATCTGGTCAGTTTTCAGTAATCATTACACATATCAGTATGTACCATCAGAAGTGTGACCACCACCATATACTTTTTAAAGTGACAATATAAAAAATCATTGCTATCAGTTGCAAGGTAAATTCAACATTAAAACCATATATATGATTCAAATTCATATGTTAAAAACAGGACACAGGAGTCTCTCATATATAGGCTCTCCCTATAAAACTGGCCAAGGAATACCTAAGGGCTGACATCATCCGCTATTGGTTGCCAGTAGTGCAACTGCTAGCTTTTGGGGTAGATATCTTCAAAATGTCATCTTTCTTTACCACTTTTAAATAGGAGGACAAATAAACAAATTTGGAACTATTTAATCTAAGTCACTGAAATTTCATAGGCAGTCAGGTACCATAGGTAAGGAAAGCTAATATTAACCAGAATTTCATAAAAATTGGTTTTGTTTTTGTTTTTGCAAAACTAGATTTTCCAGGCTCTTCCAGGTTTTTCCAGGCACTCTGTGAGAATTCCAGGGCGACCTTTTTTTTGCCTTCTAATTTTTTTTGGGTCTTCCCATGACTCATCGGTGTTCCAAAAACTGTGCCCCCAGCCATAATTAATGAATGCTCCCTACTCTAAGAGGGAACTGCATTAAGATCCTTAGCTCCCAAAAATATGACATGAGTTTTGATTGTGGAGTAAATTCACAAGGCAAATCTGAGTGAGATTATGTAGCAGACCAAAACGAATCGCACATTTTCAGTAGCTATGGATAGAGTACTGTTCGGATTGTATCTCACCCCTATCACTGACTGATTGGTTAATGTTTGTGACGTTATCACCATTGAGTTTTTTTTTGTTTTTAACAAAACTTCATGGGCATTGAGTACGAGTTTCTAATGTTAAATCTATGGGGAAAATACCGGGTGTGTGATAAAGTGGTTTACTACTTAGGGATAGAAGCTCTTGATTCAGCCAGGAAGGGCCTATCTGTAGATGTGCTACAACCTTATCATCTCAACTAATGCCAGTCGTCTTGTCTCGTTCTACTGTCTCTTTGTGAGACAGTGTAAGTGAAAAGAAACTCCCTTAATGATGTCAGAAAATGTATGTGGGAAACTTCCTTTTCCTGTTTGACGCACGTTTTTGTAATCTATATTTCCTAAGCTAGCTTCTATAGAATCTCCATCTATCAGTGTCTGTATATAGCAGTAACTATAGCAACGTTTACATCAAAGCATGAGAGAGGAAGTGCTAGGCTTAAGCCCCGCACCCACCGACGTTGATTCTGCCACCATCAGGCCTTACGATTGACTTCCCGATTGGAATCGAAATTTCATCGGGAGGTCAGACAAAACCGTAGCAGTGTGAGCACTAATCGTAGGCCTCCCGATAAGATCCAATATGTTTGATTTTTCGAAGCCTATTGGTGTGCATCAGAAGCCTATTTACCGGAAATTTCGGAATCAGGTAGACCGCATTTAGATTTATAACCGCGGTAAATATGATGTCATTTGATCAAGTCTAAATGTTTGAAAATAATAGATTTATATTGGAATTATGATTATGCCACAGTTATATTTTTTAATTTGATTGTTTTCGTGTCTCAAATAAATATAAGATATTGTATATAACAGTAAAAAAGTTTTCAGATTCATTAAGTCTTTCCAAAATTACAGGGTATTTTAATATTAAAATTTTGCCGGAGATTCACATTGATACACTGATTGAATCGTGACCTAATGGTAACCGTGGTCACATTTCATTGCACCACCAAGCTGCCTAAGATTAAAATTTTAGGACACCTCCCGATACACCACAATTTTGCTATTTCTAATCGTAGTGCGTCGCAAGGTCTACCGTGGTGCATCGGCGTTGATGGGTGCAGGGCTTTAATCTGATATATCCTTGCACTAAGTACTGCGATACATGCTTCTGACATACTACGATAGCGTTCCGACAAGTGCTCCGACACAGAATAAACTTTTCTGTCGGAATGAACGGGTTTCTTGTAGCGGTGGACCCTGCATCCCGGTGTGGAATGTGTAAGCTACCCCCCCCCCCCCCCCCCGGCAGGGCACATATGAGTCTATTTAGTCTTGGAGGTACCATGCAGTGGGCTACCGGTTGAATGGTGCTCACACATGCCTGAGTGGCCCCATGTAAGCAGTGTACTATGGGTTGAATGATTCTCACGTGTCAATGTATTGTTGGCCGTTTAGTCCCCCACCCACCTTAGGAAGGCCGGGATTAAAGACCTGTCTCTAGAATATCACGTGGGAATCTCACCCTGATAATACCGTAGTCATGGACCAGTCTTATTCATGTGAAACTAGATCTACACCTAAACCGTAGCTAATCTTCCCCTCACTCTCCGAATTGGAAATGCATTTTTGTGGAAGGTGGCCAAGTCTTACCTTGTGACATATTCCGTTCCATGAGCAATTATCTCTTGGATTGTTCTTCCAGCATCCCACATCTATCTAATAGACTCCGAATTATTATAACATTCCCAGCTTTCAAGTATCAGCGTGTTCTGCAAACTGAAGTCGGATTGTACGGCTCAGTACCAATACCTATTTCTCATGAAATAATCTAGGAGTAAGGGTCTGGACTCGACGGGTCCCTTTCACCACGCTGGCATGCAGGTGACACTCCCAAAGTCAACACATCGACTCACGATGTAGCACACCAACATGTACAATAATGGAGGGGAATACCCAATTCATGATGTTCTCGGTCAGTTACTTAATCTTCACTGAAATGGAAATGTGGGATATCCTGTTTAGTCCGATCAGTGCTTCGTTAGAAATAGGATGGCGGGAATTATTTCTTCAATGTTCCCGACACTGAAAAATATGCATATTATAATTTATTTTTTTTGTTGGGGGGGGGGGGGGAGGGGGGGTAATTATCATTGTATTTAGAGTAATAATGTTGTTATTGGTTATTGATTATACCTCAAGATTAATTTTTATTAACCAATGGTGATCTGCTAAAGTTATTTTGAAAATTCTTCCTCCAAATACAAAGTTAACCTGGGTTGAGAGTTCCTTTGGTCAACATGTGGTTGTATAGAAGATGATCACCGCGATATTGTCATAAATATGCACTTCATCAGTTTGCAGGTAGACTACGAAGTGAAAAGGCTAACGTCCAGAAATCAGGTCTAAAAATCAATCATGAAAACAAGGAGAGAACAACCACGGGGAAGTCCCCTGTACTGTCATCCTGTTTGCCTCAACCACAAACTCTTATCGACCACATGTGTAAATACACACAAAACTATGATAAAAAAAAACCTGTATACCGTGATTGACATTTGTCGATGGGTGTGAGGCGGGTTTCCCTGGAGGGCCTCTCATGCTTCCACACTCCTTCCGGCTCAGTCATCAGGCAATGAATCGGTTTAGCAGAGCACGTGACGGTGGCAAAGAATAGGGACAAACTTCTTTTTCACATGAGGAAGTCTATCACGTTTATTACCTTCTTCGATTGTTTCGGCTTTTAAGTAATACATCTACGTTAACTTCCAAGGTCTGTTTTGCCCAATCATCGAAATGTCAGCTAGAGACTGTTCGGTCAAAAGAATAACGGGGATGTGTTTCACAGGAAAAAAGACCAGAAGATCCTATTAGGAATCTACTAAACGGGCCGACATCGAGCGATACTAAATGCGGAAGACCAATGATGGGATGCGATGGTCAAGTTGTCTGTAATAAGGAACTGCATCGAGATCCATAGATACTGAAAATATGTCATGAGTTTTGGGTGCGGACGAATCTAACGAGGAAAAGCTGAGTGAGACTTAATAGCAAACCAAAATAAATGGCATATTTTCAGCATCTATGGATCGAGTGTGGTTCAAATTTCATCTCACCCCTATCACTGACTAATTGGCTAACATTTATTATCCTACCCCACATATAAACCTCCATAGACTTAACATGGTGTGACTGTATGTCATGGTTATGCCATAAAATATTTAAATGCCACTGGTAACATATGAAGTTAAAATCATGTGACAGGGTAGGATAAAATCTAAACATCACTCAATTTCATATAATTGTTTACATGGCATTCATTGTCTTCTGCTACAGATATCACTCAGCTCCGCTTTGTGATATCATTCCGCAAAGACAACTCATGCCATATAAAGAATCATATGAAATTTTGTGATGTTTCATGATATTATCCTACCCCTAATATAAAATCCCATAGGCTTAACATTGAGTTCCGTATGCCACATTGACTGGCATATAGAGTTTTATATGCCACTAGTAGCATACAAAATTGTTATCACGTAATATTCCAAAATCAAGGAGACGGGGTAGGATAAAATCAAAACCCAATTCGTTTTAATCTTGGCCACCACATGCCACTCCTGGACTTTTGGCTCCAGACTTCACTCAGCTTTGCCTCATGAAGTCACTATGCCAAACTCCAGTTGTGGCATACAGTGGCCAAGATTAAAACTCATCCAGTTTTACGATATGACATCATCCCTCATTGATATTTATTTTCTAAATACTCCATGTTCGTTGAGTACGAGTTCCCAATGTTAGGTACATGGAGAAAAATACCAGGGGTGAGACACTATATGGAATCGATTGCACTGCATGTCATGAGATTTTTTATAATGCAAGATTCGATTATATATGTTGGTTATGACTGGGCTGCCAACGCAGTGCGATTACCATTGCTACTATGACCTACATTGCTACTATGACCTACATTAACGCCAATTAATTGATGTTTAGAGACCCAATGATATGATGAGGAACAGGTAATTTCTATGAGATTTCCCATACGAAATCGTGCGGAATTTGCTACCCGAGGAAGACCGAACAAACGAGTAATTTTCAGCCATGGTCTAAGGGTTTGGCGTTTTGGGTTGGGGGAGGGTCCAAACCAGTATTTTAAAACATGAATGAGCCCCTCAAATATTCTGTTCATTGTTTGACACCAGGAAAATTAATTCATATACTGAAAAGGAAAAAGTGGATTTCCCTGAAAAAGTGGAAAGTACCATCTCTGACGAGGAGAAAAATCCCTAGCCAGTATGGAGAGTAAAAAAATAGTTATTTCAAGACATGTATAATTCTACATTGTTATAAGGAATAGTCCTAGTACTGACAATGAGTTATACCTTCAGGTATCTAAAAACATTGAAAAATAGAAAAAGAGGGGTCACAATTTCTAAAGAGCCGTAGATCTAGTACAAACATAGGATCTTACACTGAAAGGGGGATAGCCACAACCGAATTAATTGAATGCTTATAGCCAGTTGTCTGTGGACAGATACCAGATAATCTACATATGACGTCGCATTTCAACAAGAAATCACGTCAGCATGAAGGAGGACAGCACCCCCTTTGGTCACCTTGTTACAGATAGTCTTTTTATTTTTCAGAACCCCACCAGTCACCAAGACCCTATTTTATTAATGAAAACCCCATTGAATTATAAACGATGAGATTATTAAATATAATAAAAATGAGCCATACCTATTGAAGGTCTATATCATAACAGGCTCCCAGTGCCCCGCTTCCTCAATATAGGTTTTTTTATAGGTTTTGAAAAATCAAATATAGGATTTTATAGGTTTTTCAAGGCCCAAAACATAGGCTTTTATAGGTTTTTAGGGTTAACATATTCAGCATAATAAGAGTCAAAATATAGTGAATTGTTTGTTTTCATTTCTTGATTAATGTACCTAGTACTAAGTTGCAAGATGTCAGGATGTCTGGCTCATCAGGTTATACCCAGCAAGCATGTACATTTGTGTTGAGTTTCCAACAGGAAAGCCAGCCTGGCAAGAAGTCGCATCAACTTTTGATTCTTAAACACTTTTATGAGCTCTTAAATAAACAGATAATGTGGATTCCTTGTCATTAGACAATCTAACTTTGTATCAATTTAACTTCTAAGATTTCCTGTACACATCAAAATGCATGGCAGTGAAAATATAGGTTTTTATAGGTCATATAGGTTCCTTTGAGAAAAATAAAGGCTCAAGAATCAAAATATAGGTTTTAAAGGTTTCACTGGGAGGCCTGTTATAAGCTGTGTATTGGTTTGTGTAATATGTGTGACTTCATTATGGAAGATCACTGCTACTGTTGTGAATAATATATGTCGTAAAATTTTGTTAAATGAATAAAAAAAAAATTAAAAAAAGCTACCATATTCAGATCACAGAGACCGGTTCAGTGATTGGCAAGATACTGTTATTCGGTTTTGAATACACATGTTCCCTTGAAACCTTTCCAATAGCCTATATAATAACCCATATACATACATATATATTTTACCCTTTGACCACTCCTCAGTAACCAAAGAGTTCATAAGTATATTATATTCTCGTTGCTGTGACAAAACCCCAATCACTGGTCAACAAGAAACTTAAATGACCATCCCCTCAACATGTCGAATCGAAACAATCAAGGGACATCAGCTCCCAGTGAGGCCTCCGGACCGGAGCCCTTCACTCTTTACTCGTTGGTTTTAGGAGTATCGACGCAATTTGAAAACACTACACTTTGAATGAAGAGAATATTGCAAGATATATATTCTAAGGCTACTTGGTAAACTTCAACAAACACCTGACAGGCCCAGGAATCAAACCGGTAAGGAGTGGTGGGGTATGTGGAGGGGTAGGCATCGGACACAGGGACTGAAACCAGTGTAAAGAGATGCCCCTTTTTATCCTATATCCATTGCTTCTCCCAAAGATCACAGTAAAACCCCACTTAAGGGGTCACCCTCCGTTCCGAGCCAAGTGGCCTCTTAAGTAAGGTATCCCCTCAAGCGGGTTCTTCCTATAGCATAAATACAAACAGATTGGTAATTGCTGTCCACCCCAGCAGATCACAATTGGGATAATCCGGAGTGTTGTCCCTATAGATGTCCGTGATTGAGATGATCATGAGGAAAGCACCCACTCTCTGGTGAATAAAGTAACGAGGAATGCATATAAGTTTCTTTCTTGGCATTCTCCAAAAATCTTGTAGAAATAGTTCGTGAGCAGCTCGCAACCAATTTCTATAAGGACCTTCCTGCTTTTCATCAATAACAATTATTGAACCGGGTGCTAAACTCGTTCATCTGTTACTTTTTACTATCTTATTGTTCGTTTGAAAACACGAATACATTTTAATACCAGTTTATCAGGGGGTGTACTCTAAAAAGCACAATACACCTGGTATGCTTTCATATAGGTCATCATAATTCGACATACCAGGAGTGAATGAAATCTATCACTCACAGCCTATGTTCCCAATTTATGTCAGATAAATGTGGAGTCCTCATATAATCTGATGAATATATCACTTCGTCCAATAATCATTTAAACGGTGACATACCAAATTCAGACGAGGCTAAACGGGCTGTTTTATCAACCAGGCGTTAGCCCCGGCCAAGGGCCGTATGTGGGTCGTCAGCAGATTTGGAATGTTGCCGGTGATAATCAGCTTAGTGGAAGAACATGGAAGGTGGCTGGGCCCTGGGCTGGCGGCACCAGGTCCTCATTTTGGGTAGAAAATACCACTACTGATTGGCGTGAGGAGTGCTGCCCTGCCCTTATCTAAAAAAAACCGCTCCTCCACTGAGCAGGCCGGCAAGCTGCCACAAAATTTATGAGATGATGTCCACACAAAATGTTCCAGGGCCGCCTGCAAAGGACTGCTGGGAAAAGATGATTAAATAGCTTTTGCAGTCTGAAATACAAGGCTTCCCTCTTGATTGCTCCTGGCCTATACCTCAACTGATGCTGTCAACATGAACAGGGGACACCTGAAACTTTTTTGCACATTTCCAGCCGGCTAAGCCGGCCAGCCTTGCTGTCTGTTGAAGGCATAGTTAGTGGAAGACCCCCTTAAACTGTGACCTACACTTGGAAAGCAGGAAAAAAATAAGTAAAATAATAAACAGTGACTTACCAGTAATCTCTTGTGCAATCACAAATGCATTGCAACATGTTTAAGGCACAAAGTAACCAAATACATTGTGCCTCTCGTCTCTGGATTTCTGGACTTTTCAGGTAAACATTTGAGTCTAAACATTACGTTTCATACTACAATGACCATGTTTTTTTAAAAAATGATCTCATATACGCTGACGATATTTCAAATCGTACATAGCTATGCCTAATCTGATGACATGAGGTAGACACAACCATGTGACACGGGACATAAACAATATCGTAGTACGCCCTATTTATACATTCAAAAGTAGTATGTACACATAGAAACATAGAGCTTACCCAGGTTTGGTCTAGGTGGATGAGAGCACGCACGTCTTAGCATGTCCATAGTCTAAGATGAAGGATGATTCAAAGATACATATCTCCAACGTTAAAAAATGGGAGTTGGACCCGCGGTTCATGCACTCGTACGCTTCATACAGCACGGCTACTCAGTCAACTAACAGTGACTACTGTGACGGAGAGAAACGGCTTTCAAGCCGTGCCTCCGGGAATTCCCCTAGACTACCACACACCAGAAAGTAGGTCGCAAATGTCTAGACTAAATGATTAAAATTACATGCAAAAAAGTAAGATGCCTCTTTTTAGCTTATTCTCCCTCATAGACAGATATATTCATATCGACTGATTTATTTTTTTAGTCATTATAATCCTAGGCATCATCACTGTTTTTTCATTATTCATAACCATTCCATTATCAACCATTCGTGCATTTTATATGTATATATACATGATTTTGACAGCACACTTAACTGGAAATTGTTACATTACAATTTACACCTGATAGTAACAAAATCGGCTCCACAGACCTTATCGAGGTTGCTGCTACTAAAAAATAAGAAATAATCTATGAAGTCGGCACTTTAATAGGCTTTATTTTTGGATACCTATTTTCATATCTTTGTAATTCAATCTTATTTACACGAAATTTACACGAAATGTGTTTGAGATTGGACCCTGTACGCATGAGTCTACTCACAAGTTGGTTGGTAGTTTGAGTTCCACTTGATTCATTTCACGTTTGCCGGCTACCAATTTGAATATAATTCTATAGACTAGTAACCTCAGTAGTTATTATCCTTTCGACAACATCCCCACTAAACATCTCGGTGTCTTCTAATGCATAGTACAGTATTCGATGTACTCTGCTTTTTTAACTCCATCTCTGTGCCCGACTGTGCGTAAGTTGTATTGTGTACATGAATCACGATTTTTCAATCAGTGGATGCAATAGATATGGACAAGGGCCAGGCTGATGTAAGCCGTGTCATTCGTGCCTTATATAGGAAACGAAATATTTACTTCCAACACTACCTTTAAATCACAGCTGTCTTTGATTGTGCTCTGCTTCGTTAAACTTAAAAGTAGTCCGACCAATACTCTCCACTGTTGTATCATTTACATTACGTAATATAAACTGTATAACTTTAACCACTCGATAATTTAACTATAAAATACGGCATTTTTGTTTCTTTGGGTAGTTTAACATTGAATTTGTTCAATTAGACTTTAGAAAAAAGGCTAATTTTTATGCTCCTGAATTCATCTATGTTCTGCAAGAACGTGGTAGTATCCGAGGTGCTTTTTGATAAAAGGGAACGAGCACCATCACTGGAGTAACGCACAATATGCACCAAAACTGGGACGGGGACCCTCATCCCTCTAAATCTCCCCTTTCAGAACGTATGTCATAAGGGGTGAGTCAACACTTTCTATTTAAAAAACAAACAAAAAAAACCTGACATTTGAAATCTAATTCTTTCCCTAGGGTAATCTACTTTGCTCAATCCTCGCAACAGAAATATTAAGCATGAGAAGAATCATACCCGTTTCTTTTGCACCGGTGTACATGTATTGTTGTAATGACCTAGAAGGTGGGGTGGTTACAGATCTGCAGCTAGCAATTTATTTGTCTTCTTCATATGGCTACCTAGAGCTTTGTTTTGTTCTTGGCCAATGCAAATTTTTGGTACACTTCGCCCCCCAGCGCATTTCATTTCTGCCACATGACTGCACAAGAGCGGAATAGAGGCACGAACTATAGGCCAGGTTGTTGCATTTTTTCTTTTTAGAAACTATAAAACACAACCCTACTTGTTTTCCCCAGAACGTAGAACTTTTCTTTGTGTTTTCATTCCTGTGATGAAATGTCGCCTCATGACATAAACATGCAAAAGATATACTCCGCTTGTTGCATGTCCCCCTCTATCTTTCTGCTGTATTGTTAAATTTGCTTTTCAAACTTCTTCAGCTGTTACATCAAATATATTAGCTCCGCATAGTACCAAAATAAAACAGCCCTATAGAGCACAGTGGTTTATCATCCTGACCGACTGACCTCTTATCAGGGACAGGGAGCGAAACTGGGGATTCCCCAAGCTGTTGGCATAGACTTCGCGATCGAGGCTGGCCGGTCTAATTACAAATACATATGTACTTCTTCATGTTTCTACTCTGCGTAGACTTGCTCAATTCTTTGATTAAGAACAGTCATTAATGAAGCTATTTTGTAACATGTAACATATCGCGCTTTAGGTTACATAAGAGTTCATAAAATAAATACTATTAGCATTACTATTACCATCTCGGATTGGTAATTGGAGTTATCTACAATCTGTAACCCTAAAAATAGCTCTTTCATATCATAATATATAAGTCTATCATGCAAAAATATCAATCCGATTTGTTAACACCGATTTCTTATACTTCCTAGTTTAGGGCAGGGTTCAGGAGATGCATGCATTTAAATTCTAAGGCTATGCTTTATCCAAATCACAAGGCTGAGGGTAGGGTGAAGTGCATCCCCTGCCACATGGAGCCTTGGAGGCCTCCAACAGAACATTTTTTAACAAATATTCCTTAGATAGAGCAATCTGATGGAGACAGAATTTGCTTGTTTTCATATTTCACCAAGATACAGCGCACATCTTTGGTAAAATTGTAATGAAATATCTGGCAATTTTGTCGGATAACAGGGGTCTGGGGAGCCACCAGTAAGCAGGGCCCAGGGGCAGACTGCCAGTAGGGGTCCAGGAGACACAGCACCTGTAGGCTCCTGGAATTTGAACTTTTTGTTGTGTTTTGGAGACCATTTCTGAGTTCAATTAAATGAATGGGCTTCGGCAGTAATTTTTCTGAGTCTTCCCACGTAACTTTGACTTTCTCTAACCGGAACATAGTTTCCCTCTAATACCCTTTAGGCATAAAACCGTGAAAACCGGATGATGCACTGAGGCATTATGCCCCATACAACACATTAAATACGATTTTCTTTTTATATGGCTTAGGCACATCCTTTAATATGGTTATGAATTATGATAGGAAACTGATAGATAATGCCTTGCATTTTCTAAAAATTACTCAAGCAAAAATGTGGTCCTGTCTTCTAGGTATTTGAAAAGGAAGCAAGGCCCGCCACAAATAGCCCAGTCTGGTTTACGTTTGTAAATACCACTTTGATACATCTTATAAAACCAGTAACCAGAAGTACAAGATATATTTAACCAACAAGATAATTACAATCGATTCATCTCTCATATCAGTGATTGTTTTCCTTATCTTTTACCAGTCATTTTTGGGCATCCATATTGCTGTTGAAACCTAATCCCGTACACGAATATATAAGCTTGTACGCCACATTCATTCCTATTTCAGGGATAGCTGTTGTAATAACATATTTATGTGTTCGCGAAAAAAATGGGAAGACCACTTTATAACATGTATCTGGGGAATATGTATATAGATATTTGAAACCCCTCATGCAACAATAAATGAAAGTCTATAATATATTCAGCCTTTATCGTTTAGGTTGGAAACATATAATATGTCACATTCTAAACGTATCGTATCTAACGCATCTTAGTCCAGTATGAATCTATGAAAATGCCTCTTATCTTTATGACAACCAAAAAAGAGAGAAAATTACAAGGTGACCATATGGATTTAATTTGTCTTTGGGCGAACACTGGCTTCTATGTGGCCCTATAATACTACCGGGTTCAGCATGGTGATAATGGAGGACCAACAGTCGATACAAGACATTGTGAATCTGATTTCAATTAACACTTGGGAAACCACATGTGATTTCATCGCCACAAAAATAAGTAATTACTGTATAAGCTGCCGTCGTACTACTGCTGATTTATGGGGTTTTCATGGTTCACTGCATCGACTTATTCTTGAATTAAAATTGATAATGCATCAGCAAGAATCAAACGATAGGATGTAGGGAAGCATGGATAAAGATAGTAAGGTCAAGGGAGTGGCGATAAGGACAGTCATCTGGGTTCCGCCAAAGAAACCGGAATTTCAGGCGGCGCCAATCCTTCGTTATTTTCAGTTTTCTACATACAACAGATGAGTCTCGTAATGACATCGTATATTCTTGCTAATTTCTTTTACCAGAGCGAGGGAGTCTGAAAATTGCACGTCGATATACCTCTGGCAGCCTACTTCAAGTTGCCAGAGTTTTTTTTTGTCTATTTTAAGCTAGCTATTGAGGGCTCGTGATTATAGGTCTGGTTAGATGCTTGATTTGTACTGCTCTCATGTGTTCATTCGACTGTGATACACAAACTTGTGTACATATAATTTATGCGTGTTTCAATATTCCTTGTTGTGGTATTACATTGGCTGTTTATAAACGACATAAATCCCCATCAAACGGTTGTAAATGGATATTGCAACTAGGTAAAAAACTTTTTTTTGTTTTAAGGTAGTGGTTACCTAGGACAATAACTAGTCCTATCATCCGGTGGCTCCGGCGGTAGAAATATAGCTGACCGCGAGTTGCTTACAGAGTAAACATGAACTTGGTGGGCATTGAGAAATTAACACTATTTACCTATAAAGGCCATACCAGTGGGTGGATGCTTTCAATACTAAAGCCAACACAGTTTGTCCTCCCAATACTCTGGGGAACCAGGGAGGTGTTTTTCACTCCCGACACTCGTAGGTAACGATTGGGCGTTGTGGGGAGGGGGTGTTTATTAGCATATAAATCATCTTAGAGGCACTTTTACATTATGGTTTTTTGTTATCAGTATCATCCATTTTAACATTAATTGATAATAAACTGCAGAAGGTTTTGCAAAAGGCAGCCGAGTGGTAGAGTGCCAGCATATGTCACTTATAACATAATAATTTAGAAAGAACGTCTTGTGAAATTTCGGCTATAGGTATGCCAGATATATAGGACCATTCCCCCCAAATATTTCCTAATTTCAATAAATCTAATATCTGAAAAATTAAAAATAACACCTATAAATGTACAACCTTGTTAGTTATGACAGTTTGGGCAAAAATTTCACCTAGTCAGCGTGATTGAGTGACAATATGTGGAAAGAAATCCCTTTAGTGCAGAAACTTTTACCCAGCACACAAATGATTATTGAACCTACAATAATTCTATGCTTATCGTAAGGGACAACTGTTTTCACGCTGATTGCCCTTGGCGTGCTACACCTGCCATCTTTAGTCATCCAAACTGTTATACATTTGTTAGGTGATCTTAGGCTAACATTATCAATGTTAGATTAATACAACTCTGTGTAGGATGTATGAGGATTGCATGTCTTGCACAATGTGCTCGTCCAAGATTATGTTACGGTTTTTATTGGTAAAATACAGCTATACAATTCAGAAAGGTGTGAGTAAAACTGATAGACACAGAGCAATATGGCGTTAGCTGGAAGTTAGGTTTAGAGTGGATTGTCTGAATAAGGAGGTGAATTATCATGTGACTTGCTGATGTAAGCAGCTGAGGAGTATACCTCTGCTGCCGCTGCATAGAGCAGCACTTGAGTATGAGGTTTTGATCTAGTAGAGAACTGAGCAAATCCCCTCCTCGCTGGAGGATGGTTTGGGATTAGGCGCCGGAGGCTTCACTCTGTCTGGAGTGGAGTCATCTACTATGAACATTCATTGCATGAAGCCATCATCTCTGGGAGTTGCTTACAGACTGACGTATGAGTAACTGGCTCTCGCTGGAGAGTACACAGAGAGGATACTAAGGATATATAAGAGCTTGAACACAAAGGAGTGTATTATGAATTATAAGTGAACAATAGGATGAAAGGACTGATCTTGTGAAATGTACTACTTACAGGAATTCATTGATTGGACAATAATGGACACATTATACAAAAAAGACTAACTAAACAGGTTTGTACGATTAGGCTTGACATGCTATTCAATACTACCAATACTACATATCTATGAGTGATTTATGATTAGAGTTTACCAGATTTATGCATCAAATGCGGTGCAGTTACCAGGAATGTAATCTACGGATTGCTCTCAAAAGATTAAAGCTTATAAACATTATTACATTGTTCATCCCTCATTCTCTCTGGTCACAGGAGTGTGAGATCACCGTGCCCCTGCGACCAAGCTAAGCAAGTGAATCTACCCCATCTTCCAACGTGTTTATATATTAATGATCAGCAGTTGAGGAACAACTACTAGGTACCTAAAGACTAATTAAAGGACCTAATTAAACCCCTAACAATGGTGCAGTCTAGAAGTCATAACAGCAGGGCTGAATGATGTGGGCATGCAGGAAAATCAATAAGGTAAATACCGTCAGTCAGATATGGGGTTCCACTAAAGTGAGCCATAGAGGTTGGACACTATTTTCAATGATGGCGGGCCAGGTGACAATGTAGGGAGTACGTAGCCACTGGTGATGTGGATGTATTGATTAGTGCATTGGTCGACATGAACTTTTGGAGGGTTCTAGAAGCTTGAGATGGGAATAAAAGGCAATGGTAAATGATCATCTCATGGTCAAACATGAGAGCAGGTGATCAGAAGATGACTGGGCCACGAGACAGCTAGATAGACTCAGGGAGACTGGCAGTCAGCAGGAGCGGGCTTGTGGGCAGTGATGCAGAAGGGAGTTGAGTTTGGGACAAACTCTACTAGGCGCAGTTCAGGGAATGGGTGGCTCAGCTGCATCATGGGCAGAGGGAACCAATCAGGGATTGGTTCTGTGTGGTGAGCATTTCTAGGAGCAGCTGTCTCTCATCTAAAGGTGATAAGCTACGTCTAGGCAATAGAGGACAGGGTCTTTTGGAGATTTGAGCGTCAGGATGGGCAACTCAGCTCAGATAACAGCAGCAAAGGTAGAGACAGAGAGAAGTGACTAACAGTAAGTAACCATAGTGCAGGGTCATCACTGCTGTGGAGGCTGAGGCCTACCTGTCTATTGAGAGAGAAACCCCCTCAGAAAGTAGGGGTGGCAGGACAGAGCATGGCTCACGAACTGGAGGATTGAGTTGATCTCCGCCATCCAGAAGCCATCGGAGAGTAGGTGTTAATTATGTCAGCAGTTCGATCACCTGAAGAGGAACTGTCCCCGCAGGATAAATAAGGCTGCAAAGTCAGGAGCTGTAATACAATATCACCGATGTGGACCCAACGAATATATCGAGCAAAGATATAATCAGGCAGAGTAGGTGTGTCGTTGTTTTATAGGCTATTAGGCTATTAGCTTCAGTAAGGGCCTCTGGAGGTCTCCAGGATAAGGACTATATACGGCGCTCTGGGATGATGTGGGTCAGGATTAGCATAATTCATTTAACAGTTTGGAAGGACACTAAAAGGATTCGTTCGTATTTTGGTCCCTAAAAAGGACATTCCTTGTTTGAGTTTTGTGTGGAACAAAATAATTCTGTACAGTGTAACCCAGTCCCAGTGGGGTGTAGGGAAATTTTCGATAGCGAAAAATGTCATACTTTAACCGTCATACTTTAACAGTCACTCGACCTGTGCGGATCTCCACCCAACAATCCTTGTTTGAACACTGCGGATTGAAATACATTTTCAGTTGTCCTACCCACTAGGATACTTTTAGAAATTGATTATATAGACAGTCTTATCAGCAATTAATTCTATAAAACCGTAAGAAAACGAACAAAATTAGCATTCATTTATAAGATACAACATGGTCAAAAATATGAGTTTTCATCTTGAGAAATGTCCTTATAATATTAGAGGGAATATTTAGGAAATTAAGTTGCACGGTACAAGGTAACACGTAGCGTACCAAATACCATGTGATGGACCACAGGATATATCACATCAAACAGTTTGACGTGGCAATACACACCTCTATGGCACCTCTTATGATATATCATATTGGTCGACTGCTGTTCTCATTAAACTAAGTAAAGATGTAAATAACCCCCAAACTTAGGATGAATACTTAGGAGTGAAATCGGGTTGGTAGGTCCCTGCGGACTTCTGTATTAAATAACGGGCCATTACATATACCATTCTCATTAAACTATCATACTAATCAACGTGCACAAATATTAACGACCTTTATTGACTGACTCTAACAACGCTGACATATATCAGTGATATAATTCAATCCATTAGTCAAATGTGCAAAATTACTGCACTTCATGTTTATGGTTGGGTACCGTTTTATGATGAGGCGCATCCTGGTAGCTTGTGAACGAACTTTCAAGAGTATCATAAAATATTGTCTGGTCACTGACCATGACGGAATGACTGACTAATCTATACTGACAGCGCTGTTCTTGACACATTATACATCAGGCGCCATAGTGAATTGAGCACCGGAATAACGGCTCTAACAACGGAAAAATAAAGCTGAAATGAACTGCGTCATCGCTGTTGGGCACCCCCTTCCTTTCCCTATGCCAGCTTGTTTGTTTGGTTTAATTCAACGTCCAGTCAACCAATAGGTCTTTACCAGACTTTCTCAGGGTTCTTATACACCACGAGGGTGGTGATCGAATCTATGTGATGTGTTCAGGTAGAAATCTCACCCCTACACATTTACCGAGGTGAGAGTTCTTTTACTTCCCACACCACATAGACATGGTATGAGAAGGATTGGTCTTTGATATGGCAGTAAATCTACCACTGCTGGGGATGGGACTCAAACCCACAAAGTCCTACAACCTTGGGGTTACAAGTCCAATGTTCTAACCATTGAGCTGACTCCCCCCTCCCCAAGCCAACACATTGAACGGAATGTGTAATGCAAAACACAAGAACTGCCGAATATCCATGTTTAATCTAGTGTAGGGGTCAGGTCAGTTGAGTGGTGGTGTATACACTCTTAACTAGAGGACGTGGGTGCTAATCCCTGCTGTGCAGTGATTTGGGTGGGCCTGTGCACGAGAGTGCTATGTAACTTGGTCTGTATATAAGGCTGAGTCCACAGCAGGTTGACAGGTTACTCTGTGTGTTCCTCTGTAGAGAGCAGACCCCTTGGAGCCTCACAAAAGATGTAGTAGTTTTTCCAAACCCTCTCAGTGGTTGAATTTTGGCTTGCAGGCTTATTTAGTTGCTTTACCTGACATCCCAGTGACAGGGTACTGTTGTAACAGCTCTGTTGTTAAAGAGAAAAGTATCTACAATAAAGATTGTTTACCTAAGTTTCAGAGTCTGCTTTTGTGTGACTAGGCATATAAAGTCATCCAGCAAATCAAGTATAACCGAACCAACCAATAGAAGTTCTCATAGCGTAGCAACATAAAATCGCTGGAATAGATACGATCTAATCTAAAGGTGGGAAACCTGACAAGGCCAGAGCCGGTGACTGCTACAATATCAATGAATATCACCAGAGTATTTCTTGCGTCTTTCTCCCTATATCAGTCTTCATTTGCAGTCTGTAAATTCATTTTTGGCTGATTAACGGTGCCTGATACTGCAACTCCCGTTTGTTAGAGCAGGAAGTGATAGCTTAGGGTTGAGCAATGCAGTAGGATGTGTGGGAACAGGCTGAGTGGTGCAGTGATTGAAGTTCTTGGTTGGAAAAATAAGTTTGTGGGTGGGTAGCTGGGTGATTGGACAGGGTAGCTGGCTGCTTGGGTAGGTCAGTGAATGGATGAGCAGCTGGTAGATGGGAGGCTGGTGGTAAGATAGGTTGTTAGGTGGTTTGGAAGTTGGATGATTGGGCTTGATAGATGGACATTTTAAAGGGTGGGCAGGTTGGTAGGTGCGCAGGTTGGTCAGCGGGCAGGTTGATTGAGGGACAGGTTGGTATTTGGGCAGGTTGATTGTTGGGCAGGTTGATGGGTGGCCAAGTTTTTGGATAGGTACGTTGTTTAATAGGCAGGTTTGTGGGCATCGTGAATGTCACACTGTAAATATCACAAAAGAGACTGAGGCCAGTCTATCTTTGGTCTAAAGAACAGACCCTCTTGTTATTAGCTACTACACATGTATATATAATCAGAGTAATAGTTTGAATTACCAAAACACCAAAGCACCCATTAACCTCAATAGATAGGAGCAGCCTCATACCAAGGTTGATCCAAATTTCCGCCAGTTTAACGAGAGATACTGGAATCCTTTGCCTACATCTTTACATGCAAATTCAACACATTGATTACATACGGGTAAAACGTCTGAACCGAGGCAAAATTCAAGCTGAAAATGTGTATCCATCACTCTATACAGTTGCAGTGTATATTAGCATGGGCATGAACAGTGTATTCTCTTGAGTACAATGTCCAACGCATTGATAAATCTACGCTAAATAACTGTACAAAATGAAGCTGTCAATATTTGTTTTGAAAATGTGTTAGAAATACGCAAATACTTAAAAGGTTTATACAGAATTTATTCTATAGAATTGACAAACGACGGGCATGAGACTGGTCCCTTTCCAACATCTATGTGACATGTTATTAAATTATCGACTAACATGCATATTACAAATACTTACGTATGCCATTTAGGAAAGTATCCAGTTTATAACATGTGAATAAATGAGCGTGAATTCACGTGGTTTTCTGATATGCTATATCTTCTGAGACTTTGTACTTTACAATATCCAGTTGACTGAACCTGCCTTGCGTGATCAAGAGAAATGCATGAATGAGGGGCGAGACAAGGTCAACAATTAGCGCGAAATAACGACACGGGACGGGTCAGGGGCGCCGCGTGAACAGGGCGGGGTCCGACAAGGAGTCCTGCCCCTCGAGTGGGCACATCAATGCGTGGGCGAGAGCCACCCTGTCACGACCTACCGATCAGAAAGATTGCATTTAGCCACACCTTTTACAGTTCACGTTTATCCCAGGGTACTTTCCTAACACATTCCCGCACTGACCCCCACCCTTCACAGTGAGTGAGTTCCAGGGGCCGGCTAAATCTTATGACACTGATCAAACCATTTCAAGGCGTGACCAAACATATTCCGCAAAACACCATCGGAGTACAGGTGTTATGAATGACGTTACCAAGGTAGGTACTGTACTTCCATATGCTTGCGACTTTATATGACATGAACTGACAACTAAACGTAATTGTTACCCAAACTTAGACAGTAATGTTAGTATAGCAGATATTGCTTTATCAGGTTGTATGTTTCTTCTATTGTAACAGAACGGTGTCTGCGTATTTAAAGACAATACCAAATTCGTAGTTATGCTAAACAGAACAAGGTATGCACAAATATACAAAGAGCTGCTCATGCCTTACATCCTTACGTCGGTCTGGCGAAGTACACAATTATAATATCAATCTAAAAATCTTCGTAGATGAATGGATTTCGTTGAAAATTACTTATCAAGCATGGGATTTGGAAATAAGAAATCCGGAAAAAGTGCTGGAGGGCTGCGGGCCGCAGAGGTCCTCTATGCGATCCAGGGAAAGAGCCCTAGTGGGGGGAGGGGGCGGGTGGAAAAGCCCCTGAAAGCTCCAGCATTTTCAGTTATTCTAAGTGAATCTCTTGGCCTCAACTATGAGCTAAAAAAAAAATTTTCAAATGTCAACTTACTGGTATTAAAGCATAAAGGCCCAGCTCCACTAAAGCTACGCAATCGTAGCACGTTTTCACGGGGCCATGCTTGTGGCACCATCTATGAGAAAGAGTACCTTTCAAGTATACTTGATTTAGAAATAAAAAGATATCAAAATGAGGCGTGCCACCGATGGAACTTTGAATTTGACCGTATTCAGTCAGATCCAAATCGTTGCTATGTGGTCTCCGTAGATATTTGGGTCTGTGATCTATCTGAATGACATTTTCTCACCGCAATTTTGAAAAATGAGATGAGTTATTTGAGACTCGGTAGAGAGACTTTGACATGTAAACTGACGGGTAATATATAGTTAGTGCATTGAATTTTCAATAAAAAACACAAAACGGGTGAAGAACGCAAAATCTTAGGATAAAGCTTTGCTTAAAAATAATCTACGGTCGTGAAATCTTTTGTCATAAGCCAGCAGACGCCCACCATCGACATCTGAGTCTGCACTGTGTGAGGGCGGTGGGCGTTTCGTCTGGTGGATTCTGTAAACCTATCATCACAATGAATAAAAGAAGGTGTTTTTGTAACGGCTCAACATGCCCTTCGGCCTGGTCGGGAATAATTATGCTATAACTTACAAGGTCCAAGGTCAATGGTCGTCAATGTGAAAAGGCTGGAGATGATATTTATCTTTTAATTCAGGGATGTCAGTTGGGGTCAGGGTAAAAAGAGGATATAGGCTTCATATGGACTGCCTCAGGAAGACCGAGAAAACATGGAAGACACATCGGTGTTGGCCATGGAATTGAGCTGAGGATGTCTGAGAATATTTCTATTGGTATTAATGAGGCTCAATTTATACTATTTTTGTTATACAGAAGTAGCAGAATTTTAGGAACGGGAAATGAAAACAAGGATTTCCATGGATGAATGGAAAATTGCCATATCTGATAATTCAATACTAAAACTTACTGTTGGTGATACAAAGGTATCAAATATTGAGGCCTAGAATAATTACAGTCACGAAAACACATGTGCTTGCCCAACCGCTATCAAACCCAGGCCATTTGATAGATATGCTACCATTGGGGATGCTGATCACAGACTATCCATACCTTTAATATGTGTGCATTAAAACTTTTGGCTTGCAATGGAGAACACAAACATCAAACTCTTCAGGATCCAATCTCTAATGTCACAAGCACAAAAGGTCTAGAGTACAGTATTTCACATAATACTAAACATCCCCCTGGGAAGCAGGTACACTCTCTAGGTATCCCTTGGACACAAATTCACTCTGGGATCTTCATTAACCTGTCTGTCATGACCAGTGTTCAAAGTGCCCAATACCCATAGCCCATCTGTATCACCACTGCACTATGATAACTTAACCCATTGGCGCAGGATGATGTCTTAAGGCATCGCCGAGTGTGGCCGAGTGATACCTTAAGGCATCATTTTCTGAGACTTACAAAATTATAGTTTATGTGTAATAACTTTGTAAATAATTGAAAAGTAAATGAGTAATGATGAAATTTTCACAGAATGTTGGTACAACATTACACTTAGTGGTATATACTAACAACCTACCCAGCCTTACAGACATTGCTTTGCCACAGGTGCCCGGCGTAAAAGGGTTAATGTTAGTCACTGCCGTTACCTGAACCCAGCTCCCCATGCTGGAGCTCACACCTCCAAAAGACCCTTCCTTTATCAACTAGACATAGCACATTACCTTGAACCTATGAGAAACGGCTGTTCCACGCGACCAATCCTCTACTGATCCCAACTGATCATGATGCAAGTGAACTGCCCATTCCCTGAACTCCCTACTCTGTTCTAAATCACAGCCCACGAGCCACGATCTTGATCAAGATTTTGAAATTATTTTGTGTGACTTTGACTGGGGTTGGCAGGCAGATTTCCCCCATTTTCAGATAATCTGAAATGGAAAACCAAGATTTTGAAAATATTCCCATCTCACCAGCCCTTAATAAACTATTTCATCAACGATTCCAACATACTTCCTAACTAGAACAGGAAAAATTATGTCCCTAGGTGTGCTGGGGGGTTCCAAACAATTGGCAGATCTTGGGTCACTTTGGCTAGGGTTGGGACTCAGAATTGACTCATTTTCAGGGTGTTGACATGGGAAATCAAGATTTTTAAATTATTTTCACCTCACCATCCCTTAATAAACTATTTCATCAACGATTTCAGATATGTACCTAAATGGGACAGTGAAGATTATGACTGTGAGTGTGCAGGGGGGTTCCAGACAATTGGCAGATCTTGTGTGACTTTGACTGGGGTCGGCAGGCAGATTTCCCTCATTTTCAGAAAATCTGACAAGGAAGACCAAGATTTTGAAAATATTCCCATCTTACCAAGCCTTAATAAACTATTTCATCAAAGATTCCAACATACTTCCTAACTAGAACAGGAAAAATTATGCCACTAGGTGTGTTGGGGGGTTCCAAAAAATTGGCAGATTTTGGGTAACTTTGGGTTGGGTTGGCAGTTAAAATTCCCTCATTCTTAAGTGAAAAATCCAGAAAATCAATATTTTTTAATTATCCATGATTATATAAGTCATGTTTTAAGCATATGTCAGCAGAGACCTGTATGGTGCTGCAATATAGCTGGTTATACAATAGACCCCTGCCCACTCTACATGTAACCTGGTGAATAAGGTGTGAACTATAGGCATGAAAGTGGCACCATCTTACAGCTAAAAGGGAACATACAGCTAATTGGAGAACAATTCTTGGGAGTGGTGAAGACGTCACGAAGATACACTGCGTTGCTCGATTTTCTCGCTCTGCAGTTTATTTTCCCGAAAGCGGTGCAGTGCACTCTCGTACGCATGAAGAGTTAAACAACTTTTCACCCCATTGAAACCAATGTTAAACCCACTGTACATCTCTTGTGATATCTCAGTAAATATCCAACATAGAGACATAAAATAATAATGTCATGAAGCTGAAGAGCAGGGAAAGATGTTTGGTGGTTTTTTTTCCTATCAATTCTTTTTTGCAAATATTGTTTTATTTGGTCTTTTTTCAGCAATCTGCCGAAATTGCAGTTAACAGGCTGCTACAACTGTCAAAATAAAATTGACTCAAAAGTAAATAAATCTGCAGATTTAAGCATTCATACTTCTATCTTACAAACTTTATTGATATATCTTGTTAGGAATACATCAAACTGCCTTTAATTATGCATATTTTTCATGTACAGAGAGTTCAAAAATCGATTTCCGTAACGCCGGTTGAGCGATAATAACAGAAAGCTAGGGTGATCGAAACTGGCAATACCCTTTGCCCCAAGTGGTCGTGAAAGAGACTAAACGTTCCGCTCCCGAGAATAGCGAGATGATCATCAGTACGCCACAGCGGCCGTGTTGCCGATCTAGGTCTTCCATGTCCGTGATAATATCAATAAGATCGCAACCGTACTCCCAACTTCTGAGAGTCAAACGCATATGCACCAAAGAGGCGGACTACGAGAAACACGCTGTGCAAAAACTCAAGGAATTCAGAGAAAGGGGCTACCCTGAGAAAATCCTGAGAGAATGTAAGCATAAAGCAGATACCTTAGAGAGAGACAAACTTCTCAACAAGACCTCAAACGATGAAGATCCTATACAGAAACAGGACAAAACTTTCCTAATCTGTACATACCACGCCAAAAACAACACCCTGCCGAAAGTCGTAGAATCGAATTGGAAGATCCTAGGAAAATCCAAAACGACTAAGAAAATCTACGAGAGCAGATTAGTCAAGGGATATCGGAGACCAAAGAATCTCAAAAACTTTCTTGTGAAAGCAAGAACCAACTACAAGGTCGAACCGAACAAGACCATGAAAAAAGCAGACCGGAATGAATGCAGAAGGAAAAACTGCATCTACTGCGACAAAATCAAAACCACTGGCAAAATGAAGTGCAACAGCACTCAAAAAGAACACACCACCAAACACGGAGCAACTTGCAACAGATCCAACCTAGTATACTGCATCACGTGCAAAACATGTAACATGCAGTACATAGGACAGACCAAAAGGAAAATCAGGGAACGCATACGGGAACACCTCAGATCGGTGAAAATCGACAGCAAGATCAGCGATGTCCCAAAACATTTCAACAAACAAGGTCACAAGGGAACCGATGATATGGAATTTACAGTTCTAGATTACGTACATCAGCACCCTAACAGCAAACCGGCCAAGGGACTCCGGCTAAAAATTGAATACAATTGGATACACCGGATGAAAACCCAGGCACCACAAGGCCTCAACACGATGGACAGTAGATACGGATGAGAGGGTCACACTACTGCCACGTCAAAAAATTTTTTGTTGTACAGAATCGATTTCGCACACCCCACCGGGACCGCCGAAGCCGATACGTTAATACACAAAAAGTTTTGCTTTCCTAACATTTGTCACAGACCCCATCTCCGCAGAAGCGACCGAATATGTGGCGTCTTTCTATCTTTGTTCCTTTAAATCACCTCACAAAAGCATCTCAAACTCCCACCACAGGGAACACTCAACCCAGATCAGCCAATCATAACCTGAAGATATTGTACGCAATTGAAACTGCTGGTATGCCCCAGAAAGTCAGATAAACATCTGAGGCCAACTACACACCCACTAACCCTAACGGATGTGGCAGGCACTGACACACAGTCCAGAAAGCTCCACACCAAACCACAGATGGCGCCACAGACACAATAACATACACTGGTTCCCCACCACAGAGAACCAATGACTGCCAATACAACTCAGTACATTGGCTGTGATCTGTTCCCGCCACCCTTTGTCTCAATCTGCACCAATTAGGGGCAGCACACAGCAACATGTGACTAATTACAACCAGTGGGTACCTTGCTCTGAAGGTGACCGGAATAAATTAACTCAAACTCCGCCCGCCGGCCGAGAGAAAACCGCCACATACCAGCAGTCGTTCAAGCAGATCGATCGTCTACCCAACATTTTATATAATTGTTTATATGGTGTGAGTTGTCTTTTCAGAATAATATCATGAAGCAGTTGTGAGTTGTCTTGCAGAATGATATCATGAAGCAGAGCTGAGTGATATCTGTAGCAGAAGACAATGAACGCCATGTAAACAATTGTATGAATTTGAGTAACGTTTAGACTTTATCCTAACCCGTCACATGTTTTTAATTCCATATGACACCTGTGATGTATCAATATTATATGGCATATCTGTGCCACACTGTCACACCATGTAAGTCTATGGAGATTTATATGAGGGGTAGGATATACACAACATTATTAACCATCATATATAAAGTCCCCTCCACGACCAATTATATATATAAAATTTGTCAGATACCATAACTGTGGTATACGGCCTCAAAGCCATGGTATACATAGACAATAATCAATGTTTTGTGGACAGGCGGCCGTAAACCAGGAAAGGTTGACGCGTAGTAATACACGAGCGTTAGCGAGTGTTTTACAGAGCCGCATGTCCACAAAATCATTGTTTGTTGTATTTATTATCCATCTTTTCGAACAAATTAAACCCAGTAATTGCCACATTAACCGGTATAACAACAGGAACTATTTCTTTGCTCTATAGCAAAAGGGACTATTTTTCCCGTATACCATGGATTTGAGGCTGTATACCACAGGTTTAAATCTGTATATCACAGTTATTGTATCTGACAGGTTTTATACAATGGGTCGTGGTTTACTGAGTCCCCACACATTTTCAATGGAGGCTTTGTATAAGATGGATAATAAAGTAGCGTTCTGTAGGCTCCATAGCCTAGGCTTAGTAATAGTATAAGAACTGTATTAGGAGGGTATTAAAAATATTCTCGGGAGCAGAACATTCAAACCAAAACGAGGCTCCAGTCGGCAAAGGGTTTTGCCATTTTTGATCACCGTAGCTTTCTGGTATCATCGCTCGACCGGCAGAATGTAAATCGATGTTTGAACTCACTGTCCATGATCAATATGCGTAATTAAAGGTAGTTTTATGTGTTTCTAACAAGATATATCAATAAACTTTGTTGGATACAAGTATGAATGTTTGAATCTGCAAATTTATGTGCTTTTGAGGAAGTTTTTATTTTGACATTTGTAGCAGCCTGTCATCTGCAATTTCGGCAGTTTGCTGGAGAAAACACCCAATAAAACAACTTTTGTATAACAAATTGATGAAAACGAACCCACCTACCCTCTTCCCCTGCTCTTCAGCTACATGCCATTTTTTGTTTGATTTCTCTATGTTGGATATTTACTGAGATATTACCAGAGATGTACAGTGGGTTTAACATTGGTTTCAATGGCGTCAAAAGTCGCTAAACCCTTCTTGGTGTACTACACCGCTCCACCAACTTTCAGGAATATAAACTGCAAAGCTAGAAAACCGAGCAGCTCAGTGTATCTTCGTGGGGCCGCACATACCGGTTACTACGTTCCGTGATGTTGGCACTGCTCCCGAGAATAGATATATAATATCGTTAAGTCAAGTAAATAAAAGGAAGTGAATTGTGGTAGGGGAATATTATACGACTATTGTATAATTATGTATGCTTCATCTCACCTCTGGTATTTTTGTCCCATTCACTCAACATGACATGTCATTGGTAACTCGTTCTCCAAGCCCCTTCGCATGTTGCTGTTCCTTCTCTATGTCGTATATGCTGTGCATCATCCATTTTTTTAGTGTGTAATTGTAAAGGAGTGATGTGAATACAGAAAACTACTCATTTTGATCAAAGTCGATATTCTCCTAACTCTTTTGAATGCTACGTGATATTCATAAGACTATACTGTGACAGTGTCGCCTCGTTCATATCACTCTGGATCAAAGTCGTGGAGAATGACGACTTTGACCAAAAAGTTGTTTCCTTCTTCAGTATATCAGCCAGCTCTCCAGTCCTTGAGAAATATGGACCTCTGGACCTGGGACCTGTTTCACTAGTTTTGTGAAATGTTTAGATGTCGTCTAGATGGTGTGTCCGGTTTCATAAGAACTAGACATTAGCCTTCGTTTTGTCTGTTCTTGCTTGCACTGTTGGTGCCACTTTTCATTTCTGTCTAACACTTTTGTCACGAAACTAGTGAAACAGGTCCATGATGTGTAGATTTGTCTAATTCTTATGTATGGGGTCGGTCTTTTCCTAAGGGCAGCTACTTGTGTTGTCACGAAACTAGACAACCCCAATGTCTGTATGGTGTCACAGACATGTCACAAAACTAGTGAAACTGGTCCCTGGTATATGAAAACACAATATTGACTGGTTTCAGATACAAGCGGTCGTATGCTCCAAGGAGTTGACGCGTAGTAATATCCGAGCATATGCAAGGATATTGTGCAGATTCAACTCCGAGGAGCATACCATTGTAAAAATGAATGAGTTTTAATCTTGGCCACCGTATGCCACGACTGGAGTTTAGCATAGTGACTTCATGAGGCTAAGGCGAGTGAAGATTGGAACCAAAACTCCAGGGCCCTGTTTTTCAGTTGAGACGATCTTAAGTTGAGACCGTTTGAGAGCCAAAGTGTTTTTCAGTTGAGATGATCTTAGGGGATCTCAAGTTGAGATGAAGATAAGACCGTTTGGGTGTTTTTCAGTTGAGACGATCTCAGGTGATCTCAGGGGATCTCAAGTGAAAGGATCTCAACTTTGGTCTCAACTTGAGACCAGTTGATACTTGTCTCAACTTTTTTATTCAGTGCTTAAACTTAGTCTAATTAAAATATATTTAAAGCAAAGCAAACTAATAACCTGGCAAAGCTATATACCGATTTTCAAATTATTCTTTTGCTTATTATGACCATGACAAACATTTGAAAAGAGAGTGAAAAAGTGCACTCACTGCACCACTCGGGCCGGACGTGAAATTCCTACTGGTATGCTCGAAAACGGTCTCAACTTGAGATTGGTCTCAACTTGAGATTGGTCTCAACTTGAGATCGGTTCACAAAAGGTATCATGAGGGACAAAAATAATAGGTGATTTAGAGGTAATTTTTAGACCTAAGCTGGTTACCCGCAGGAAGATCACTATAGAACTTGAGATCGCTCTACACAGAGGGTTAGGGACCTCAACTTGAGATCCTTGGAGTCGAGATCCCCTAAGATCGACTGTCTTGACTTGAGACAACGTCTGAAAAACACTTGCTGCCATTGATCTCAAAGTCGGTCTCAGGATCTCGGATCGATCTTAGCGGATCTCAGGTTGAGATCCTCTCGACTGAAAAACAACCCCCTGGTTTTGATAGACATATATATATAGATGTAGATCTATCTACTCTAGTCTGAGAGCAATTACTTTCAAACTGGTTAACGTGTATGCATAGGATCTGTGTCCAGCATCGAGGAAGTGGACCCTTTAATCGCATGACAGGACATGGTGGCAAGGAGCTGTAATATGTACCTGCTGCCCTGGGACATTTTTCGCAGGTCATTCTTTTTCGCAGAACACCGGTCGCGCTCAGAGACCGGAGAACCGGAGAGAGGAAAACTGTGCCACGCCACACTCTCTGAGACGATTGCTGTGCTACAACAATATCAAATCAAAACTTACTTTAAAACATGTATGCAGCGGTGTATCATTAAGCTCCCATTGAATTCTCCGATGACTGCCAGTCATGTTTTAACTAAAGCAATGTTTAGGTCCACATGTG
Source organism: Alentia gelatinosa (assembly GCA_950022655.1). Taxonomy (NCBI): domain Eukaryota; kingdom Metazoa; phylum Annelida; class Polychaeta; order Phyllodocida; family Polynoidae; genus Alentia; species Alentia gelatinosa. The sequence goes on from OX465584.1 coordinate 35,398,899, forward strand.
TGCAATCACAACTGTTTGACAGCAGTCAGTCGAAACTTCCCAGTTCTTGTGTTGGAGCAGGAGTTGTTTCCCCACACGTGTCGTCTGCACTTCTGGAGGCGGGTGCTTCCTTCAATATGTCGTCTGTCTGTTAACGCGTTACTTGAATCTACACTATAATTGGAACACAGGGCCAATATCTTTCTGAAGACATGTAATTGGCGCAGTTGATGACTGAATACAGCCCTTTGCTTCCGATAAGAGAAATGTTCGTTCTTCCCCTTGGGGATTCCCCTATCCAAGCCACAGCCAATCACAATCGACGCCATCATCCCGTAGTCTCTTTCACGGACCACTTGGAGGCGCGCAAGGCAGCCCACACCAACCCTGTCTTACACTGGCCACCAGAGCAGACGTTTGCTACACACGTTAGTCGCAACTGTACAGACAGGGGTGGTGGCCAATCTACCCCTGTCTGCGCTTAGCTGTCATTTATGTGGCGCCGTCTGGGGAATATTGGCCGCACTACTAGGTGATGACTCTTAGCACAGTCACAGATATCTCTCTACTCTGTGGCACAGTGCTCCTATAACTCCATCACACTGCGCCGCTCCGGTTTATTGTCCCGCAAAACCTTTGTTTCGAGTTTCTGTAGGTTGCTCTAGCGGTGCAGTGTGAAACTCCATCAGAACTCTCTATTTGTTTGGGTACTAAAGTGAACACTTCCGCTTTTCGTCACTCTGAGGAATGAAGAGAAGATAACCAATTTCGACTACTGAAAGTGAATGCTTGGTATTTACTGTAACCCAGGTTAATCTGTCGTGAACAAAGCAGAGATATGTTGCCTGTGACAGATTTCCAGAGTGAGTATATTTATGCTGCGTCGATCTTTACTATCACTAAGACCACACATTGTGGTCGCGCCCGGCGTGGCCACGTCACTGAATGAGTCGTGTGTCAACGAAGTGTGGTAAAATAGGAGATAAAGGCTAAAACGCATATATCATCTTTGTATATGATTATTCGTACCAAGTACTCGTACCAGTATTTCAGCAGCCACAGAAAATGGAAATCAATGGATAAACGAAGGTGCTTTGATATGAATCGATGAAGTGTTAATATTATCAAAAGACGTCATGTCTCATGAGTTTGAGTTTATTTATGAATTACGTCACAGAACAATGTCAATGAGTGACATAGATAAACTCAAACGAGTGGCGTCTAGATTTTATCCTACCCCGTTTCCATGATTTTTGAATATTAGAAAGTAATGACATAAACAACACTTTGTCACACCCACACATAAACAAATCCCATGTTAGGCCTGTGGCGTTTTTTTTAGGGGTAGGACAAAAACGATCACTAATTAGTAATACACTATTATCATCCATCATATAGATCTATATACAAAGGCCCCATTGAAAATGTATAGGGACTCAGTAAACCACGACCCATTACATAAAAGCTGTTAGATATCATAACTGGTATATGGATTCAAATCTGTGGTACACAGCTTCAAAACCATGGTACCGGTATACCGGAAAATAATTGTGCTATAGAGCAAAGAATTTTGTTATACCCTTTAATAAGGCAATTACCAGGTTTGATTTATTAAAAAAAATAGATAATAAATGCAATTATCGATGGTTATGTGGACATGCACCTCTGTAAACCACTTGAGGTTGATATAATACACTCGCTAGCACGTGTGTATTACTATGCGCTAACCACTTGTGGTTTACGACTGCCTGTCCACAAAACCATCGATTATTGTCCACGTATCAGACTTTTTATGAATACTGGACACTACACTTTCTAACCAGTACGCTTTAAACGCTGCATTTCACGAATTGGATGCAGCACATCGTTTTCACAAGACAGCTTTGGGCACTATGCTTTGTATTAATGTGGTGTTTATATTTTTCTGACAATCCGACTGGCCTTTACAACCCCAATCTAGTAATTGCCACTTTATTAGCTGCATGTTAGTTGTTATTTGAAGTTTCTAAGTCAAAGCTATTTCTAGACAAAGTTCTGATATAGAATTAAAGGGGTGGCATGACAAAGCATGGTGTCCGTTGGGCACTCCCCGAGAACCAAAGCATGCTCACAATGAATTATAGTGCCCAGATGGTAGGTGATAGTTTTGGCCGGGGGGCAGTTTTTGGAGCACTGATCGGTAAAAAAATATTGAAAGTGGTCAAAATAGCAAAACTAGAATTTAAGATTTTTGAATTAACCCAATACGACCACGCCCTACTTAACAATTTACCATGTATATACCTAAATGTAACAGCTCGAATTGTTGCTTTTTTACTCACTCAGTGGTGATTAAGTTAAGAAACTAGTCCTACCGTGATTCTCATCCAGGTCATGCAAGTGCGTGTATATATATTCTCCGATCCGGCCAGGAAATAGGTGGCGCTACGAACCGCCTTGGCGGCCATTTTGGAGACACACCTCCGCAGTGCTAAGCCTATGGGCCGTTTAGACGTCCATTTATAATACTTTTTAAAGTGTGAGGATGTTTTAAGTACTCCTGAAGAATTTCTCCTGACAAAATCAGACTCCCCTCGCAATTTCAGACCAAATGATTATGTGGTAAACCCAGTTTAAACTATAAACGCGATGTCAACAAATCGTCGAAACAACCGTTTTTCTTCGAGCAGGCACGTTCAAATTATGTCTGAATAATGTAAATAATTCTATTTCAATTATTACATGTATAGGATGCACATGAGAGGTCGATTAATATAGTTTTTCGCCATTTTAGACTCTGACAGCGCTTTGTATTCACCAGGCAAGATGGCGGATTGATCCGTTGTCAGGTGAATTTACATATATTGGAGGGTATTTTGAATCGGAAGTGTCCATCCGGATCAGAGAATTGCCTCTTCTCCAGGAAATAAAGTGCTTCAGAGGAAATGCATGTATAGCCATTTCACCAAACCATATTACTGAAACGGGACCACTGAAACATAGGCTTAGCGTAATCCTCATTGCTAGTCTCATTAGAGCTAGATCTAGGCTAAGCACTATCCCAATGATCAATATAATAATTGATATCCGCCAGAACACACGGATAAAGTAGTTAGTAGTCCTACCCCTGCTTAGCAAATACCATTTGTTTAGGGTGAAAATATAAGAATGTATAACGAGATAATAAGCATTTTCAACAATGGACTTTCGAGTGTCCTCTGTTTTCCCCAAACTACATTGGTTTTGAAGATTCTGATGAATATGAAAATTTGCTTTTTTACAGAAATCGGGGTCGGCCTCGCCGGCTTTGGAATAGCATTTCTCTTCCTAGGTGTTCTACTCTTCTTTGATAAAGGTCTCTTGGCCATTGGTAATGTAAGTGAAGAATAAGCACCTATTCTTAAAAATTCAAAATATCCAGATTATTCAAATATTCATTTCCTTAGATATTCCAATCCATTGCCTGGCCTTTCCAGCCAAAATAGTATTGTAATAATTAGCACATCCGTTTGATAACATTTAATTAGTTATTGGACGTTAACTCAACCAAACCACACCAGACGCACAGTTAGAGAATGTCTACTATCGTTACTAGCAAAAATATGTATACTAAAACATCTTATTGTTTATGTCAGTCAAACATTAAACCTCACGAGAATATGTTTATTATTTTGTTCCACATAATAAATATATCGGGAGAATAATATTCAAATTTCACAGTCGCTAATTGTTCCCATTTTCCCTTTCGTAGATTCTCTTCATTGCTGGCTTGGCTTTCGTCATTGGACTAGAAAGGACATTCCGATTCTTCTTCCAACCTCATAAAATAAAAGCGACCGGGTTTTTCCTAGGCGGAATCTTCGTTGTTTTGATTGGCTGGCCGATGATAGGGATGATGGTCGAGCTCTATGGCTTTGTTCTGTTGTTTGGGTAAGATTTTTTTTCACTTTCCAGTACACACATGTATATATTGAAGAAACAATAAACTCATTTGTTCAATGCTAGTAATGCCAAACGTATTAAAAGAATAACTTGCCGTGATTGCAGGTGTATATCATGGTAGAGATAGCTCCGTTTGAAAAGGGAATGTCTATTGTGATCGAATCAAATTGATATATTTCTAACAATGTTACAAAATTTGAAGCGGATTATATCAGTTATAAGTGAGTTTCAGAAAGATTAAAATAACTGACCCTCCTTTAATAATATAGAAGTACCATTTACATGTCCGATTGGTTATAATTTGCAGGGGCTTTTTACCTGTTGCTGTCAACTTTTTACGGCGAGTGCCGGTAATAGGAACGATACTCAACCTGCCTGGAATAAGTTCAGTAAGTAGACCGAATGTAGTCTCTGTAGATGTAGTCTGTATGTAGTCTCTGATTTTTGGTTTTTTTATACTTTTTTTGTCATTACAATTAAGGTAGCATCGATTGGAGAAAAATGCAATTTGCCACGTATTTCAAATCAATGTAGTTTGAAAAATAAGGAAACTTCGTGAGACTTGTATAGACACTGCCGACTGGACTAAAAGTCTGAGGAATACATCTAATCAGTTTTCCCTGTCGATAATATGATAAAACTAAATAGTTACAAGAGCAGGAATTTAACATAGATTGGGATGTATGGCGCTATTAAGTTGTTGTTTTTTTATTACGGAAGTGTATCATTGGAGTTATCTGTTCATGTTATGTTCAAGTTCTGTCTCGCTAGCGCACTCCATCGTCTATCATAGTCAATCATTCATTTTTTTTTAAATCAACAGTTATGTTAATTGATATATGAAAATATAGTTGTAACTAGTTTAAACTATATTTTCTCTCAATTATGTTTGCAATTTGATGGAACGTATAATATTTCTCGAATTTCCCTGTAATATAATTCTATAATATATTTATTTTATTTGTCTTTGCAGCTTGTCAACAGAATTGGAGAGCCACAAGGAATGGTATAATCACCTTCATCTCGTATCCATCCAGATATGTATGCGTGTGTGACAGATTAACGAAACTATGTTTTTGTATTCCTAAAATAATCTGTAAGAGAGCAACAGAATCTGATTCCAAGTATCAGCACATCGAGTGTATTTTTGTAGCCCAGATCCTGGTGTATCGTCCATAAACATAGAATGTGTGCGAACAACTTCGCTGTGCCATTGATTTAGAGGTCTAGTCATATTTCCATGCTGTAACGTACGGATGAAGCTGCTGTGAGTCTATGTTGAAAGGTTTTCTGAGGCACAAGAACGAGGTTGGTCAATCAGTTTCTATTAACTCATGTGTATGTATGTATCATGTGTTATTTCCAGAGACAGAATACGACTCACACGAAGATAACATTTTATGAGACCAAAGGTTATGCAATATAACACAAAGACAGATTTTCATTGAATAACTCAATATCATAAAGATTGTGTACTGTATTCGTCGGCGTTGTGTTCATTGAGTTTTCTCGAACAGGCCTGATTATTTGTGGCTGCTCCTTAAATTCATACAGGAAAATAGCATGGAGTAAACGGTCTAACATCAATAATATTGAAACGGAAAACAATCGTCCAAACTTGTCTGTTAAACTAAATGCATAGTACTTCTTCCATGCCTGGTGTTCTTATAATGAAATGTACATAATCGGAAGCAGTTAACAACTCAACATAATATGTTAGAATACGAATTCCCGGTTTTCTTAAGCATTCATGTATAAATTTATATAAAAAAATATTGTGAAAAGAAGTGTCTAACATATGAGTCAATACATGATTTCGTCAAAGTATTTCTATTTAGGAAAAGCTGAAACACATCTCTGTTGTAATGTGTATAGTTGCGAATTTGTAATGTACATCGGTAATATCAAGGAGTTTATAGCCATCGATTTTCATGTTTACAAATATGATAAAGGCAATTTATGATCGCGCAGGCCATTTTGAGTTCTATTTGCGTACCATAGACAAATGCACAACGTGCTCCTGTGTTGATATTCCCACATCTTTATTTTTGTCCAATAGTCGTTGTAAAATTATAAATTACTTGTGATCAGTATCAACGGACGCATCACTCTTTATTTGTACATATATGTTGATGAGAGATCGGTGAAATGGTGCAGCATTTTTATATGTGCTAGAAGGGAAAGGTTTGTCTGAATGAGGGTTTCAGTATATTCGAGGCGGCGGGCGCGGTGTCTTCAGGAGAAATATCAGTAGTGTTACTTACGAAGCAGACCTCCAAATAGAACCTTTGAACAAGCTGTAAATAACAGACACATGGTTACTTAATACACCTATCATAGTAGCTGCTGATCTAGTTAGGCCGATGGTTGCTCTTCTGTTAGCTTTATTCTTGTGTATACAAACAGTAAAATGTAATTCATTTAACATAACGCACCTTTTTTGCATCAAGATAAATGAGCTTTTTTATAGTCGTGTAGACCTAAAATGCAAGCAATATATTTATGTGATGAGACACAAGAAAATTATATTTATGGATCAAAAGTCTGTTATGAATTGTTTTCCTAATTAAGATAACGGAATTGAATCGAATTGATCATGAAGGGAGTCCTGATGTTTGCTCGTCTCATCAAACTTCCACACCACTTTGAACAGATCCACACGCTAGTTTGTCCGGAATATTGTTTAGTTATACGTATTTATTTGGGATGAGAGTTCAGTTCTTTGACCACTGAACGGAAAGAAGAACAAATGTGTGTTGACCGACCTGACTGGACGATATGACAGCTGATTCAAATTGTCCTGAATCAGAAGTGTGTGTATATATATATATGTATATTAACTATCCGAGCTTGCAATGGTCGCCAGCCACTCCGAGTAAGCATTTTCAGTGTTTTCGTAAGAAGATGAATAAACTATTGTAAATAGTATTTGTTATCACATCTGTTGTTAGTTCAGACTTGTAAGGAGACCAGCAATATCTGTACTGTTTCCCAATCGGGGCCCTCAACTCGTGTTTTTCTCTGCAAAAAGTAAAACAAGGAAATAGTGACCAAGAACTGAGACAAATTTGTATTTCTTCTCCAGGGGGAACCATAATCACCGTTAAGTGATGTGAAGATAATGTGAGTACACATTGCTGGTCAACCTTTAAGTCTTGTATTTCCTCAAATTAATGTTATAAAAGTAGGAAGTCTATTAGCTGAGACAGACTTTTCGCCAACTTCAGTGATAGGATTTCAGGAATTTTTAATTGCAAACGTATTTATAATGGAATTAGATGTATACATCCATTAAGTCTATATTGATATATGAAATAATTCATTATCAGATGAGTATTTTCTATAAATATTCAAATACTAATGCAATACAAAATATTTCTATTCTCCCCCCCCCCCCCCCCTTATCAAAAATAAATATCTACTTCGGTATAGTATTATGATTAAAACTAGATCCGAAAATGGATTTTTCTCTTCAGAATGACATATTCCCTTGGTGCTTGCTATGATGTCACAGACCAGAAGATACAGGAGCGGTATTTATTTATATTTACGAATTATTTAACATCTACAGTTCCATTTTTGGACCAACACCTCTGATCTGATTATTTACCTAAGTTACCTATATTCGGTGGCAAGCAACAGTAAATTATTTAACTGTTTATACCCACCTGTGTTGAATCACCAACCGTGTTGAATTATTATCACTTCATAGAGTGAATAAATAAGCATTGAAAAAAGGAAAATCTCAAAAGTTTTTGGTGTGTTTGATAACCTAATTTATCAAGTATTAAATATATAAAGTATCTTTTCTGCCCTGGTATGTGAAATGGTTGCTATGAATTTACTGTAGGACAGCTCCCCCAACATGATCCGCGAAGTTATCCTAAGCCACGCTCCCTGGCGTTGATAAGCTTGATTTAGTAGTGTCGTCTGCAAATCTGGGCATCCAAGGCTTGCAACTGTCCTTGCTGTCTACCTGTTATCCTCATCCCAGATTCACCCTCGGAATTGTGTCGTCCTGGATGCTACGATGTAGACCCTCCTATAACACTAACATATAGGAAGAAGGAAACCGAAAACAATTGAAATAAGCCAAGTATACAGTGTACTCGCCGGTGGAGCACTGTACCATTCTGCTATATAGTGATATGATTGCAAAATCGGTTGAAAGAGTGAGTAGCAAAGAAAGCTCTAAAGTTGCATCCCAATACAGTGAAAATTCCACACACAGATATGACAGCTCCAATGAGAGGATTGAAAATGAACAAATGGCAATCTGACTGGAACAAGCAAATAAGAAACAAACTGCATACCATTCATTCAACAGTGAATGGGAAGAGAAATTGTAGGGGATTAAGTCGTAGTGAACAGGTGAAGTTGACCCTTCTGAAAATAGGTCATTCCCGACTTACACATGAATATCTCCTGAAAGGGAAAAATATCCCACTATACCAAACATACAATGTACCCATAACTGTTCAGTATATCCTGCTGAAACTGTAAAAAGGTACAAGAAAGTACTTGAAAAGCAGTAACAACAGGAAAATGTTGTTTGAAACTATTCCAAAGAAAGATATCATCATGTTTGATTGTTTATAAAATATTTGAAAACATTGAAAAGAATTGACTGAAATAAGTCTACGAAAAGCTAAATCATTGATGATCCCTATATACATACCCTCAGGTCCCGTGGGACGTTAAACCACAAAGAAATGAAAGAGTGAGTCAGCATATAAACTATTAAATCTCTTCCAGTTTCCAACTCTGGAAACCCCTCTGAAACCCAAACCACTCGCACACTACAATAGATGGCAGTACCCAACAAGCACGGCATGTGCCTTCAGACCAACGGAAACTCAACCACCTGCCAACGACACACCTGAAACTACAAACCGATCAACAAAACACATAAAATAACCTAGATGTATTTAATGACTCATTCAGTACTCAACCCCAAAATGAATGAATCTAACAACTTAAGGACTACTTCAGTAAAATAGGCAACAACAAAGTCACCTACAATCGACACTTACACCACTACAATACCAACAATCCAGGAACCAACAGTCTGTTCAACAGACACCAACTGAACACCACTAACAACTCACCAAGATGGATAGATGGCAACACGACAGCAACAAGACTGTCCCTTTGGACTACTCTACAACACGACATTAAACAACTATAACCACCTACATGATGGAAATCTTATCTACAGACCATCCACAATACACTATATGTATTAGACGACTCACTTTAATAGTCCTATACCTCAAATAAGTGAATTTAATGGCTCAATGACTACCTCTGAGAATAATCAGAGATAGAATAACCTCACTAAAGACTATGTTATAGTCGAAACGTTGGTTCATCAATAAACGCCATAAAATCAATGTGACTGCCTCTTGGTTGTACTGTCTACCAACTTTTCTATTTAAATAGATATTTAGCGGCAGGCCGGCCAGCCAGCTGGGTATGTGTAAGCTTTGTCAGTATCTGTGTTCACTGCTCACCGCCTATACTGCAACAGATGCTGTCAACATGACCGGGTGATACCTGTGAGCGGAGAGGAAAAGTTCAGACAGTTCCCATAGTTTGGGGAGAATTTTAGCATAAGAGCCAGCTATACAAATTCATAACATAGAAGCCTGAGTGGCGTAGTGTATGGAGAAGTGTTCGAGGTGCCCCTATCAAATGAACAGGCATCAAGGGCTGCCTGCCAGGTGCCATGTGGTTAGAATTAGGTAGGTTGGTTGAAGAGCTTGGACAATACATACCCTTTTTGCACATTTCTAGACCGGTGACACCTGTTAAATTTGGTGGCCTATTCGGTGGAATAGCTACTTAATACAGTGGAGCTATGCCACATTGCCCATCTGTCAGTTCAAATGGTAAACCAGTTGACCATTAGTAAATGATGAATTTTGGTACACATGTATCACATAATATGCATAGAACTCTACGCCGAAAGTATCATTTAATTTGAATGTTTATACATTTAGATCTGCCGAAATCTTCACATCGTGGAGAAGCTTTCAAGCGATGAAATATTAAAGTGGCTGTTTCATCAAGCCGGTGCTAGCCTTGGCGGACACCCCTGTGGCCGTTGCCAGCCCATTTTGCATTTCTGCGATGATAATTTGCTCGGTGGAACAGCTTATAACATCTGCATGGACAGCGCCGGCCCATTGCCATGTGTAAAAAACCCTGTCACTGGCCCCACTCCAGCTGGCCAGTTGTGGGCCGCCAACTGCCGGCCTGGCCTATAGCCCATTTCCCCCCTGTTCCACCAAGCAGGCTGGCTGGCTGGCCATTTTGAACTCTAAATTGTACAAAGCCACCTGCAAATCATCACCAGCAAAAATCTATCTGGATAGATATTTAGCTGCAGCTGGCCAGGCGGCCAACCCTGCCATGAGCTTTGCTGGCATCAACATTGACAGTTTGCTGCCAACACTTCCACAGATACCATCAACATTAATGGTCAGCTAACCTGCAAGCAGAGACCGAAAGTTTGGACAATTTGGGTGCTCTGGGCAAAATTTTAGCACCATAGTGTGCAAACACATTCATAACATCAAGGGTTTACCTTCATTATTCCTTTACCACAAGGAAGAACGCCCTGTACAGGGTGATTGTAATTGTTCGTCATTTTGCAAATAAAAAAAAACAACAAGAAAAGACAAACCCACAATATTCAGTGGAAAATTGATGAGCTCTCAACGCTCCCGTACAAATCCCAACATGGCGGCACAACTTGCTTTACTTGATCTGTGGATTCTGCACAGCCTGAGCAGCGTATTGTGTGGAGGAGCATTCATGGCACCCCCTATCAAATGAATGGGAAACTAGCGAAGCACGATAATGCTGACAACGTCCTCCACACAGCACCACTCTCCACCCACCGCTGCTGCGACTGGCAGGCGCCGGGTCTTGGTCTATAGGTGACATGTAGACGTCGGCCGGCTAGAATAAGGTGGGTTGGTGGAACAGCTTGGACAATTCATAGTTTTTGAACATTCACAGCACTATTTGCTGGAACACCAGTACAAACTCTCATTCATTTCGCCACGTCCTGTCTGATATAAGAGACTTGTTATGCCATTAATGACATATTCGACCAATAATCATAGTAAAATTACTAGCTTTTGCTACTTTTATAAAGCCACCTACACCTATGGTTGATTTGCAGAATAGTAAGTAAAAAGGAGACAGAAAGATATACCGGCAATAGAATATTTTATTGATCTGCTATGTTTCACTTTTCACACTTGCCTACCATACACAATCATTCTAAGTCAGCCATTCATGTCATTAAATTTTATAAGTTGTCTTCTTGGCTGTGATGGAAGTCCGCAAATTATTGACTCAGTTCACTAAAATATGCAGCAGTCTCATTGGACTATGACACAACATGAATACAAAGCAGATGGCTAACTCTTGCAACACAAGGATAAGTCGAATTTGTTTATCAAACAATACACTGACAATAAACCTCCCTAAATGCATCACAAGAAACTTACTTCTATTACTTAGACCAGCGCTTTTGTTCCCCATTTGTTTTCATAATCCTATCAACATCACCGAAGATAAATTGTCATACCTAAATGGAATCAAACGTAGATGTTGTGATTAGTAAATATGGCCGTACACAATTCCATCAGATACTCATCTCAGATACCGTCTGTTTCCTTAAATATCTCGATATACAGATAAATGTTTTGCAAGATTATACTCATGATTTGGATCCCAGAAACTCGGTAGTATTATGCAATGATCGTGACCAGTTGGGATGCATTATATGTCTTAAGAGGAAGGGTAGAAAATCAGGAATACCATTCCATAAACATTGATTTGCAAATAATGAGGTAAATAGGGGTCTAAATAGCACCAAAATCAGCATTACGGCTATGAGTGCTGCCTTGGATTATATTACGGGTGTAATTTAACTACCGTGCCTTTCAAACATATCACTTTCCCCGGATGTATTTGTTAAACCTACAGACATCTATTTAGAGATAGAAATGGAAATCAGATGCAAATATCCTTTTTTTTAATATACTAAATTCTGTATTCTGTTATCAGGAGAGAGGAAATTACTCTATCAGGCATGTCTACATTAAAATGCCATACGGCCATTTTCTTCATGTCCTTCCTCGTCTTCGTTATGCATGGGTGAGGATAGATGGTTGTTGGTGGCTCGTATGCCGTCTGCGGGTACGAGGACTAAAGCAGGGCAATTGGTTGAAAGAAATCACTGAACATACACTCACAGAAAATATGTGAAGAAGACGGTCCCTGGTTTACCACTAAAGAGCGGTGAGGAGAAAGATGAGACACTCACGGGCGGCGTTAACATCGTGTGACGTCACGCCAAATGTGTGACGTCACACAGAACGCGACTTCACTTAGCGAGACACCTGTGTGAACAGAGGAAATAACTCCCGACACAATGTATACACCATGTTCTGAAACTTACACCTTTACTAGATGGTCAGATATTGAATCTTAAATTTGGATAAAATTATATAAATTTGAATGACCAGTAAATGCAGACGGATGAATAACCTCGCAATAGAACACAGGTCATTTGGTTCACATGAAGACAGTGACATAGTTGAATTGCTACACTCTCTTAAAAAACATATATGTTCTACTGTCTGGTACAATGAATGTTGTTTAAAAAATAAGTTCTTCCCTTGGGACGATTGCCTCAATGGAATTTGAAAGTGACTATGAAGTGTGTATTGTTTCTAAAACGCCGCATTTCTTGGGTTAGTCTGTGGGATAGTCTATTGAACTTAAATGTACTTCTAATGCTTGTTTTGTTTACTTTGAATACACGTGGTGACTACAATACGGCTTCTTCTCTTCTGCTATGGTATGAACATACTAATGTGCAATATAAAGCATTACAGCGACGACACAAAGACAACATCAGTTTATGACAACATTATCTTACAGTACATTAATACACCAACATGCTCAAGATACATTCTATATATCTGAAAATGTTCACATGTACATACTGAAAACCGCTGCAGCTATGTACTGACTTACTTAGAAAATGTAGGACTTCAGTGAAGGCTCCCGAGATGATGGGAGAGTAGGACAATGATAGAAAATTGATATTGAATATCATATATAGAGACAGCCTAGCTGTTTGTTTAAGCTACGTTAATACAGTACAAGTGTGATACCAGGATTCATGTTAATGAGAAAGTGCGACGAAGCGAGCTCGCTGATACATGAAAATAATGCCTAGGAGTGAAAAACATAGCATGGCGTGGCTAGCAATGAACATGAACGAATACAAAAATCAAACTAACAATCAAGGTGTGCAGAGATAAGATATAAGACCATAGTGTGAATGGCACATGTTCAACCCATGGAATTGTCCCTAGATGGGGTTTAGTTTTGTTTAGAGTTGTTAGGTAAAATATTTCCATTGTGTTATTTTTCTAAACCTCTGATAAAATCATAATTGCACTTTACAAATGTTTATTTTTTATAAAGCTATCATGATATATATCCTCTGCAGACTTGGAGAATATTCGAGGAATATTTTAGTGTGATCTAAACAGCGTAAAAGCAAATAGCAGCAGTGGCCTAAATATTGAATTAACTCAGATTCTTAATGCGATAAAAACCCTGATTTCGGATAAAGTTTACTCAAACTCAATGAAATTGATACTGCATTTAATCTAATACTTCCTTAGGTTGATTAACAATGAGCACTATAATGTAAAAAAACATAATACCACAACTTGTAAATCTGTAATGCAACGGTAGGAACAAAGCCTTAGGTTACGAAAAAATCGGAACTCTCCGAAGTTGTAAAAGAACAACAGAATGACAAACTCTCATAAAATCGACTGAAGTCCAAATTACAATAAAGCCATGAAAGTGGTGGGTTATTTTGTAAAAGTGAAATTTGGATGACCAGCTTGTTTTAACCTACTTCATCCCAAATCACATCCATGGGAGCGTGCATGGTAGAGGATGCTACTTCTAATCTTGGCGATCCTCCCAGCACGTCAAAACAAACGGAAATGATCAATGGGATATGTTACTCTAAACACGGGTTCACCTTCCCTCCACACGTCACAAATATGTCGCTTATATACAAAAAGTCCAGTATTCAAAAAGAGCCATGGCTAGACCATCAAAGTGACCACAATACTCGCCGCGACATGTTGCACATTCTCAATCGAAGGATGCGTCACGTTATCAGAACTGTACAAACATGGATTGGCGATATACAGACTTCACTCATCTTGCAAACCAAAATGAAATATCATTAGAGGAAACTGTAATCGTGAAACATAATGATGCAGTTAATGAAACTAATACAAATTCGATTATGCTTATAGACTAGCATATATGTGTTGGTGTGTAGCAACACCGGTTTTATTTGTATTCCCGATGTCTACCGCTCACGTTAAAAATCCAGCGATGAGAGTGTACGAGAAAATGAACAGCTAGTAGAATGTTTCTTTTCATCCATTTATCCTTAACGTCGTCATGGCAGGGTAAAGTTATTAAAAAGACAACTATCCATATTGTTTGTGAGGAATCCCAGCGTCTCATGAAATAATAGAGTGAACTCATTTTCATACATTTAGGATATGGGTACTGGGCTTGTGACCTGTTCGCCCGTTGGCTTCTCCATGGAATATATTTCGGCAGACTGTGATCATGGAGAGGTTTTGATATTGTCGTCTTTGGGATCCAAGTTGCTCTACAGGCTGGGATCAAAGACACGTCATTTTCTAGCAATGACAAGAGCACGTGACCTAGATGACCTTGAGATGATCTCGGGATGACCTTGTGATGAGAGGCTCCATGACCTTCGACCTATGACCTCCTATGTCCTTCACCTTCAGCACTGGTTGTCATGGTTACCATGCTAGCGTTGCTTGCCGATCTTTCCATTCTTTGATTTTCTTCGCCAAGCAACAAGCAAATATGATACCAAATATCTGCAAGGTAAACACATTATTTCTTAATAGTTGATAGAGTTTCATCTAATTCATATGAGTTAATAAGCATTCTATCGACTTTGAGGCTTTGCTAATTTTTATAGCCGTCAATCTCAGCCAGTAGTGAAATTAAAACATTGATATGCCGATTGTTCCCGATCACACCTCTTCAAGACGAGTTGGTTGGGTCGGCAAGATGGTCGATGGAAGCACTTCACCAACCGATTTCATTACCGACGGGTGTAATGACCGACTCTCGACAATTGTAAGGTCAGAGAGATTCGAGCATTATCCTACCTCTCATATAAACCTCGTTTATGCCAAATGATATTTCTATGCCACAGGTGTCATATGCAATGAAAACATATGACGGGGTAGGATAAAGTCTTAACGTCACTAAAATCCATATTCGTGATATAACGCACGATAGGAATGCCCGATTCCCGTCGTGAAGAGGTATGATTAGGTCGGTGAAGTGCGAGTACATCGACAAATATATCACCAATACTGATCGACCCGACGGATCGTTTGAGCAAAGGTGTGATAGGGCAGAGTCGGCATGTCAGTGTCTCCTATAGGCTTTAAGTCACACGCACTATCAGATAAATAGTGCATCATGACTAACGATCTATAATAAAAGATATGTCCACACCATGATTCATTAGTGGAATACACAAATTGATATATTTATTCCATATTCAAGATGGAGTGAACCTGTCGCTCAAAGCTAACATATCTTTGTATATAACTTCTTTTATTGTGAGAACTGAAATGCACGGTGCCCCAGAGTTCAAATATGTTACTTAAATTTCACGACGAACACTACATGTATAAGGGGTCGGACGCAGGTTCCAGGACGTACAAACGTCATATACTTGTCAGTAAGAGTGATGTAGAGCTGTTTACAGAGATTAAAGCTGCCTCACCTGTAAACAGCAGATGCCGAGACCCACGGCGCCCAGGATGATCAGGTGCTTCTTCATGTACATCTCTAGCCCCGTCACACAACCCTGTAAGCAAGGCGCAACACTTAGTTCACTGATACTGTAAGCGACATGACGATAATCAGCTTCCATAATCCTGTTGGTGGTTATTTTGCCTAATACACCGCTGAGCAGCATTTTAGGGGGTTGGCGGCCACCATCCAACATTGGTATCACCCATTATATTCCTGCGCGACTACACACTCCAATGGCATTGCCATTTTGGATTTTCATTGTGCAGAAAATAGTTCGGGTTTGTTTCTCATATGTATGAGCTTTTTAGAAGATAGCAAGTAATTCCAAAAGCTAGGCGAATGTGATACTAGGTTTTGTAATTATTTAAAATCATTACAATAGTGTCAATTGTACTTTGTGAAATGACCATCTAATGAATTAAATATTGTCTGATTTCTGCAACCAGTGATAACAAGACGTCGGTTGGCACTATTGGTACACTATAACTATATAACACACACACAACTTTGTTGAACTTTCATCAGGTCAGTGGAACACTCCCTTTAGCTGCATACTTATATTTCAAGATAATCAAACAGACGACACTAGGTATATAGAGAATTTGAAAAATTTATATAAACAAATACATCTGTACATGTATGTGCTGGATAATAGGAATGAGGTTGGAAATATTACATTATATGTTGTTAGTGAAAACTGTTTAAGGTCAACTTACATCATAATAGATATTAGAAGGATGGTCGCGGACTGCACAATGATCCGTCAGTGTCTTACAGCAGCTGTCGGGCACCGTGTTGTTTATATCAGGGTTACCCTTTAGCCAACGGCTGTACCTCCAGTCACGGAAGGATCCCGATCCACAGCACTGGAACTGGGGTCAGAAAATGACGATTTAAATACATCCTTGTGCTTGAATATCGAATGCAATTATATCAATGAATATGTATATCCCGAATCTATATTTCATCGAGTCAATGTTTAATATCATCATAAAAATGCGAGGTTTCAGTTTATTACTCTTGTTCAGAGAGAAGGGGGGCATAAATACAGTGATGACGGTATTCAAATATTATAGAATAAAATAAACTTACGAGAGTTCCATAGAAACAATGTATTGATATCACAGATACGATCACTTGATTGAAAGGCTTGATTATTCTGTAGAATAGATAACTAACTTTGAGGAAAAGAGTCAAATTCCAGGAACACACTGGCACATTAGATGAACATACTGACATCAGATGACAATTTTGTCTACAAGGCTTGTCTCCAGTGAATGGATCACGCCACATAAGAACCGTTAATATATCACTCACTGCCTGTTGCATGTGATCGATAGCTTCTGTTTTCTCTGCATCCAGATCGTAGGAATTGAGCATCGTGTGGTTTAAGGTCCGAACTAGCTCGTCGTGAACCTGGAATAATCAATGTAAAAATTATTTCCACTTTTCACACTTTTACTCTAATAATGACCTGCTTCAATTTTTTTAATAGTTTATTTGTTATCCTACATACACGTGGTTGAAACAGAAAACACACCACACAGGAACACTGTGTCACTTTAAAACCAGTCTAGACGAGAATTTTTTTAAGAAAGCAGCGAGCTTGGCCTTTCTCCGATCACAGACCTATAAATATCCGTGCTCCAATGTATAATTTCACTATTCAAAATGGAAGTCATTACTCTCAGTTCAAATATCACAATTTATGAGGAAGATTTTACTTAAAGAGTATCACATGGGTGGCAAGGTACCCAAGAATGATTGTATGACCCGGACCCAGGTGAATGGCAACTACATTCCTATCTCACAGTACAGTGATGGCCTCTAGTGGAGAAAGACTACAAATGCACAGCTCTGGCGCTACCTGGTGACTTCTACCGAGAGTACAACCACTCAAAAACATGGGAATCTAAGGATGCTTTAATTTAGATTCTCTTGAGTATAACCATATGAAGAGACTTGATCTGAATACACTGATCTGAGTATCCGGATGACAAACAACCATGAATACAGCCATTATTTGCAGTGGCTGGCATTGATACAGTGACAGCATGGATACTTACAGTAGCCTCGTACATGTACGCAAGTATTCCGGCGATCGCTTCTAGCAGGAAAATAAGGAGCAAAAAGCAGGCGTACTGAAAAGACAGAATAAAGTAAACATTATTATATAACCAAAACATTTCTGACCACATGATATGCGAATAGAAATCTGACTTATTAAATCTACAACTCTGGTGACCTGTACACCTAAGGTGAATTGAAATACACCTTTCAGTTTCATCAATCAGTTAAACATGATCAAAACATTTCTATATCGTACCTGGTAGAGCCTCCATCCTTGGTTTATTTTTGAAAAAAGGCTCATAATACTGAATCTAAGATTCAGTTTCTCAGATTGCTACTCGTCCTCATTCAGAAGTAAAGAGGTGTGCTGGGTTTACGTCAGGAGCACACGTCCCGATTGTTTACTCTGAGACGTAGGTTGATCCTGTTCATTGACTCAGAGAAGTGTTAAGAATCCTCATCCTGCAGACGACTTTTAACACTACTTCAGAGTTAAGGTACAGAATAAAACACACTCAAAGATCTCCTTTTGAATACTTAATGGAAGTCTCCCAATATTGATTACCCTTTCTTCTCTTAGCATGACCGTAATTTCAATCCTGTTGGTCGTATCACAGAAACCTAATACCCCTGAATAGACATCGTACGTGAATGACAATTGAGACTGGGGTTTTACACAGGCAGTGCCGCACGGCAATCCTGAAGTGTAATACCTGTATTCATGGAGTCTCACAAAAGATCCACCGAGAGAAAAGGCTCGCATGTATAATTAAATCATGTCCCCTTGATGAACCCAGTAACAAGTGAATATCAGATATTTTCTGCCTCACCTCGTCTTTCCTCGCATTTCTAATACACATTCTACTTTTACTATACGTTTCTCTGCCATTCTTCAACGTATAGCCATTGTGAATGCTCTGTAGAAGATACTAATTAGAAATCATGTAACTCAAAAGTTTCGTAACTCACGAGGTCTAGTGATTATTTAGACGACACAGAAATAAATATATGTATGTAACAGAAACGATATACCATTCACAATTAGTTTGTGATTTTTTGTTTATTTCAAATCTTTTTAACGAACATCAATGTTGAGAAAAATAAAATACACCAGCATTTACATTAAGTACGTTCTTGTGTAGTAAAACCCTATAATGAACAAACCACAGAGCGCACACCTTCGTCTATAAAACATGCCAGGTCATCCTGCTCAACTCCAGAATTCACCACACGGATGCGCTTAATCCCCCCTCAAATGTGTGCCGACTACGGGTATTATGAGGGACCTGAAACCTCCCCCTGCTCTAAGACTAAGATAAGAGGCAACCGCCACCTCGGGCCACAGTGCAGCAAACGAGCTGCTCCAGCGTCGTCGTCACGAATCAATTCTATCCTCACTCCGTCATTTTCCCATTACCAACGTCGTCTACTCGACCAATAAGTCATGTATTGACATCTCAGCCGGCCTCCCCAGGGATATGGATCCAACATGACAGGCCAAGGGTAATGCATCGACGAAATTATTGGCATTCCATACTCCCCTTGTTTTAACTCTGAAAGGCCTTTTCGTTCCCAATGAGCATTGCCAACACCACGTCTTCATGCGTGGAGCTTGGCAATAGGGGTCTTTAATGTCTTCATGGCACTTTCCATTTCGATACATTGTAAAGGGAGGAGTGAACAACACATCTGTTTTTGAGATGAAGACAGACGGTTACAAGAGGCCCGCAGTGTACCGCCTATGAAACATCCGCTGTACATATCTGACGGGAGGCATTCTTGAGAAAACCAATTAATCAAAAGGAACGATGCCTGGGTGTAGATTATGGTATAGGAGACTCGTTTGAACCCGCTTAATAAATCAGGTAGGCAAAATGATAGGGCACTATGTGGTATGTACACTTTCAGTGCATATTGACCCTCCCGACTTTTCATTGAATAAGCCCCCCCCCCCCCCCCCCCAAATCTTAATCAATAGAAGAATATATACCTTTCTGATCGTAAGTGAGAATTCTCTTGGTAAACAACATTTCTAATTTTCCATAATTTACACATTAAAAATATCAGGAATACAACATCCAGCGATTGGCGTACTCTTTTAAAACATACATTGTATTTCCCATCTCTAGCTCTGTTTCCCTGACCCTGTTTTTCTAAGCTCTAAGAAGAACACTGTATGTAGCCCATCCATCTCGCCCGTTATGTTATTTAAGATATTATCACTGTCAGACTCAGCTTCCGCTCTCCGAGCTGCTCGGCCGTTGACCCAGGTCGTGAAGGCCCATCTGGCATATCTCCATGAACTCTCGGTCCTGCGCACGCCTTCCACCGTAAACCAATTTTCACCTCCCCTACAGCTACCGCACGCTGGGCATAACAAATACCTTGCCGTTCCCCCATCTCCTTGTCTTACTGCGCGTATCTCAACTTATGTTTCTGCGACTTCGGACGGGTGATGCTGGAGCGGCGAGACGTGGTGACTCGGCCGTGAAATGTTCAAAGGAAGTGTGCTTCTCCAACCATCTCAGCCCCGACCAATTTGCAACCTCCTCCCTATTGCACTCAAGAGACAGGAACTCCAGCACCATGACACTGTGTGTCTTTCTATGACAAGCGGTGCATGGGGCGAAAGGAATAAGGAGATGGTAGGGTCATACGATAACCATCTCCAAGCACAACCTTGGCTGTCTGGTGCGTGCTGGTCTCTATGCCCTACACTAGATGCTCCGGCTTTATACATGCTTGGAGAGTAGCTAGCACATCGAGAACCGAGACCTTGCGACATCCAATATGGCTGACTGCATTTCCGGTTCCGGTCCAACGCCCACTGGGACGCCAAGGGAATATATGAGAGGACGTAGAGGCGCCAGTCGTGTGGGTGGAGAATGTAGGGAGGGGATATGTTAAATCTCCACCCCGTCTCCAACCTGGAACCCTCTCTACCCCACTATGATATATATCACAACAGATGTAACCAAACCAATGTCCTCCCATTTATATTTTCTTTTTGCGTGTACTTTCCCTAGCTTTTTCTGTTACAGAATCCGGAGGGGGAGGAAATACAATGTAATTTTGCCCCGCTAATAATGTTATTTTGTTCATACATTTATTGTTTTTGAGGCAGCTTAAAGGAATTGCAGTACAAACACAATTTGATCAAAATCTGAACTATGATCATACTTCTTGATTAAACTTATATACTAATAACACAACCGAGTGTCGTATCCTAGTTTTATACTGCAGTAGTTTCCTTGAGGAGGAAAATCTTATCTCCTGATGATCAGTGTTATTTTTGGAAAAATCGTCACTACTCCTTAGAACTGACTTTGCAGAAGCTGTTTCAATAAGAGACTTCTTTGTACTACGGTTCAGAATTTTTTTTCATCAATATCAGTTTCTAGAAATTGCATATTTTATCCGTAAAAAATATCATAGGCCAAATATGTTCAATCCCAAGATGCATAATGAACTTCAAATTTTGTCAGAAAATTTACTTAATTATTCTATGTGAGTTGTGCGTTAAATGTGAACGTGCTTAGGGCTATATGTTGCGACACTGAAGAGGTAGAAACTGAGTCCCCCAGTGTATGGTTGATAGTTTCCTAACAACAAAGGACGCCCTTCCTCCGTCTTTACTACAGGGAGTGCCTAACGCGTGATGTGATGCTCTGGACACGCAAAGCCCCATTCCCCTGCTCGCAGTGCGGCACAAGGACCCTGAAAGGTGGAGGTTAATCTGAAACACTAACAATGGGGACTAGTCACGCTAGGGACTCCCGACCCGCGCCTTCCGCTCCTCAGTGAAGAGCCGTTAATTAGCGGGTCTGAGCTGCTCAGTGTCTTCCGGATACAACTAGTGAACCACAAACTCTCCATGACTCTCATTTAACCATTTACCCGCGTCAGAGACATTAGTGGTTCATCGAGGCGATTTAACTCACACCAAAATTCCATTTTAACAGACAGCCATTTTTAAATAGGAACCAACGCGTTTGCTCTGTTTTTCTTACCGATCATTAAAAAGTGAACACAGCTTTCCGTGAATAATATTTACTTTTTAAGGTGATGAATATTTCTTACGAGGAGGCTCTCCAGCATCCACGAAAACCTGTTGACTTTTTTTAGGATCAGTCAGTTATTCAAAATTGGTTTCCGTGTTTTTTTCTGTCTCTGCCAACAACTACATTTAAAAAAGGGGACATCATAAGCTACGTTATCAAACAAATGTAAATGGCTGTGAGGGAAGAGATATCCCTAGCAACTGTTATGGTCATTCCGTGAGAAGAAATAACTCGTCTCTTGTATTTTATTCTGTGCATCTATTTATTTATTTTTTTTGTTTAAAAGAAGAATTTGAATGAAAACTTGGATTTCGATAGCAAAGGGGAAAGCTGCCATCTGTATTTTCGGAGGTGTTTCTATTTTTCAACAATCGGCACATACACAGTAGTATATCGCACAATCCTGTGGTAACCTGTCAACATACAATAAGTATGACGAGACTAATGTGTGAATAATGATTAGAAAAAATCTCTATAAGACAGCAATGCTATTTGTTCCGTAAGTGCGTTAATGATACAAGTCTTGACGCTCCTAATGCGACTTGTGTATGGTGCTAACACTAATGGCTTTGTAACATGAATGTCGTATTTACAATCTCCTTTGTCAACTGAAGAAGGTATGTAATATCTTCATCCATACATTATGAACTCATGAAGAGATGGACACTGGAGAGAGTGCTTTAGGGCAGATACTGTTCGTCGTTATGACATGTTATCTTATAATTATTTCCATCGTGGCATGATGGAGCCATACCAGTCTGAGATAACTGTCTCTGTTTTGAGCCTTGCCTTTCTCCTTCGTATTGAGCTGAAGATGGAAAAAGACCCAGGGCTCTGAAGGGTCACAACAAGCATGAATCAATTTCATTTGTTCTTCCTCGTGACTTTTTCTTCTTCAACCAGATTGTTTTTGCTACATCTCCTGTCTTTTATTGTTCCATAGCGGCTGCTTAATTTAATGAGCCGTCAGACAGTCAACCTTTTGGACACTTCAATCGAATTTAATCCGTTAAATTAATTAATCAATGGAAATGTGCAACTGTACAAGTACTGTATCTTCGGCAATCTCAACCCCAGTGCATTAGACCATTGTTTTTAAAACCCATAAAGTAACACACACAGACTATAAGAGACTAACACTGCCTTCTGTATAATTATTCCACACTGTACGAACCGGGTTAAACCACATGAGATACACACACGACAAAATTATTACAGGCATAAAACTGCTGTATACGTGGGGAGGTGATAAGTTCTACTTAATGTATAGCTAACTCATTGTGGAAGGTTTTATGGACTCTATTAATAACACCTTAGTCCAACCTGCAATATCATGGTCGCTATTTAACCAAATATCTGTCAGAAGACCTTCTCTGTCGGTTTCGTGACAACTTTATAAGCTGTCTTACTGCTAAAGTCTGTTTTACCGCTATATCTAGTATAACATGTCCCACACTGATGTGAAACGTTATACCTCAGAGAATGGATGATTATGAAACTGGACGACAAGCATAGAACTTCAAATAGGTTTACCATTATTCAAATCGACTTTCTCAATAGAATATTACTGTGAAATACGATCGTATTTTCACTGCATCTGAAACACGATCAGTACCACTGGCCAGATAGGCATATAGAAAAGGACCAGATTTTGTTTCAAATAAAATGCATTTAAACCGTGCACAATAAATATTTCCACCATTTAATATAAAACTAAAAAGTAGCTGACTGAAGGGAATATTACAACAACGAGGCCCAATGATTAATCATTACATGGAATTCATTCTCTTTCTTTTTTGGAGGCTGGGTGGGGTGGGCGTGGGGGCAGTAACCTTGGTGGGGTTGGGGTTTATTAGTGCTATTGAAATAGACTTGAGAGGTGACTTACGAGCATGAGGCAGAACCTATTCTCCCTGCGGGCGCCGCAGCAGCCGATGAAGCCGACGAGGATGACGATGCCTCCCGTGCCGAGCAGCAGGTAGGTGGTGGCGGCGTAGGTGCCCGTCCTCATCAGACTGACGTAGTGGTGCTTGTCCAGCAACGTCCACACGCCAACTCCCACGATGGCCAGCCCCGACAACTGCAAAAATCAGAGGTGTAAAATTCAGCTAGATTCGTAGTTTGTGAAAGCAATACACATCTCGTGTAGATGGCTGAGAAGTGCATGTCTATGAACAATGAGGATGCGAAGTCCGGAAGAATTTCTAGTGATTGGACACCAACTACGGACAATGTTGGAATGAACCAAATTGGAACCGTTGTATGTGCAAGTTATGTCATCAATGTCCAATAATCGACAAAGAGAGTGTATACTTACTTAGGACTAGTATATAGTTGTCATGTGATGCGAGGTCACCAAAATACACTTGCACATTATACATACTGTGTAATCAAGGAACTACCCTTCAAAATAACAGCAATAAGAATCCCCAAGGCCCTTTTTGTCCTTTCAATTGGAATTGCTCAGATTAGCATCCTTTACCTTTAGGAGTATTATCTTTAAGAATTGCGTTACTCTTAAAGGGCTGAAAGACATATACTCGGAGCAAGCAACCTCTTTTTAATGGAAACTAGGCACTAAATATCCTCAGGGTGATTCACTTTGGACCGCCCTTACCACAATCTTTGGTAAATGCCTATCCATTCACTTTCTTTAGAATATATATGAACCATGACTCTATGTACTCACTCTATATTTGGTAACTGAGTTTTCTCACGGGTTCTGACCAGAGGCAGCGGTGACGAGGAGGAGGCGGTGTGGACACGGGTATTGGGTTCTACTGACAGTCACTCGGTCAATACGCGGCTTAATTCAGCCGGCCACCTGTCAGGACCTGACCCTGTGCTGACGCATCTCTCACCCGGCCCAGAGTTCATACAGCGCCCGGCTAGATCCCCGATAAAACCCGCATCTTGATTTATGGGACTGTGGTAGACCCAACACTTTATGAGGCGCTCATCTTATACCACAACACCCACTCATGAGCTGCCAGTTATAATAGACGAGGTGCTCCTTGAGTTCATCGCCTGCTACACCTACCTGCTTTAGACAAAACCTGCTGGTCGTGTACGTCAATGGCCAGCCTTGCTCACTTGACAGCGTCCATATTAATATCATCCTCCCCTCTCCTACGACTACGTGTATCATACTTTATTCACCCGGGAATTGTTATTGCTGGGTTAATTACAATATGCTCCATATCTATTTCATGAAGACTACATGGCTTGGATTAAAGGTAAGAGATCTCCGCAGTTTCGAGGTGACGATCACGAAAATGACACTACACAAAACAATAATGGTCTGAACTAAGAGGTGCTATTCTTTGTATTCCTATGTATTTACGAGATCACAGAAGCTCTCTGCAATTATTCTGCCCTGACTTGTGTAGAATTGACGCTATTTATGATAACGATGAGATTGTGTCATCAGAATCAAAATGATGGGAAAGTTAATATGCATTTATTTGAAATTTCGTCTGTACTTCCTGCTTCCTCTGCAACACTATCTTATTATTCATTAGACAACATTCCATATTCCAAGTTCACATTTCCTCTATAGTAATGCATTTGATTCTCCTTGAAGTTAGGTTGAAAGCCCGCATTCCAGCAGACTAGATTTTAGGGGAGCGGATCATCCGTTGGAGGGGTCAGCGCGGTCAGGTTCCGGCGGGCCCGGATTTTTCTCAGAACCCTGGATGACAGAGCTATAATAAAGTCCTCGCCGCCTCCTGGGTAATTACAAGGAGGGAAGTGCGAACCGCTCCCACGCCTCAGTAGTAACAGTTCTCATGGTCCTAAATCACCCGTTATAACAGCAAACATTCTTCCACAAATGAGCCTCCGGGCCTTCTCAGATCCAATCGAAAGATGTCTTTCATCACAGTACACTGCATCGCTCGAGCAACCTACGGAGAACTCATCGCTGCTATTACAGGATTCTGGTTAGGAACTACCTTTTGATGGACATCTCGGTCATTGTTACGCTGGTTGCTCAGGAATCCGCTATGATAATGTACACAGTTGCATACCAGCCAAGTCTGTTGTGACGCAGGTGTAGCTGTTTGCAAACATGGTAATATCTTTCATAAATATGTCTGAGTGACTGATCTGCCTCTCTGCATGCAGCTCAATGTCATGACAGCCAGTGACAGGACAGACACAGGGAAGTACATCTAGGTTGTGACAGCCACTACCATTAGTAGGTCACAGTTGAAACCACATTGGCAATTCAACCACATTGTCAATTCAAACTCAAACTAGTCTGACAAATCTAAAGGTGTGACAATATTAGAGCTATCAATCATGAGCAAGATTACATTGTATTACATCTTTCTGAGTGGCATAGAATAGTTTTATATTCAGTAGAAACAAGAAGTCGGAGATGCTATGACTCAGCCATCAAATACTTCAGAAGATGACAGTTGAATGTTTACTTCAAAACCTTTAACTCTTATAATCTGATCATATCATTTCTAAAGTGATCACGAGGTTGCCACTAGAGTGGTTTAAAAAAATCATCACTGCCATTTACAAATCTCACTGGGAAAAATGCTAGATACACTACAAATCTAGGAACTATATTCTATCTTGGGTAGTGCTACATTGTGGTAGTTCCGTGAAAAGGTGCAGACGTATAATCTTAAGGTCCTATGATTGTAAAGAGTCTATTATTGCAGAGACAGGTTTTGTGGAATACTAAACTGGAGCGGCGTAGTGTAATCATCACAGGTCTTTTTTTCATTCCGTGAGCTCCCAGACTTGTGTATCTATTGGGCAACGTGTTCATAGGGCAAGCTACAACTATAGTGAAAATTCCATGACAATGTACTTTCAGGACAACGGTGAAATTTATTCTGTGGGTTCTACTGTCCAGCTCTTTTTTTTTCATTCTTTTTTATCAATAAAAAATCGATGAGCTATCAGCATAAATCAATAGCTACACTCTACAGATACTACATCCTAACATAAGCTTCCAGCAGCTGTTTCCTATCTCTGCATTATAAATACACAGCCTGACGTACTTCTCAACAGAGAGGCCTCACAACGTGCAGCTCTCTCGGCGACCGGCGGGGACATTCTAATATAAGGAAAGATAGTGTTGGTCCTTTCAATATGTATAATCTACATTCAGGGTACAATTGGGAACGTCCAGTTCAGCCCTGGCGCGTATCGAGCTGTCACACAAATTTGGCGGTCGAGAAAGGACAAGAGGCGGAGGACACCGTCGCGTGAGGGGGTGCGTGGGGTCAGGCAGAGGGCTGAGGGTTGCAGGAGGAAGGTCTGCGTAGATTGGGACATTGGTATCGACTGGAGGGGCTGGCGTTAGTACGCATTGCACGGGGGCGTGAAGGGGTTAGGTGTGAGGTGCCAGGGTGGGATTAGATCGGGTGACGGCTATACCTGAAACCCTGGCGGTGGATAAGAGCCAAAGCATGAGAGGAGAGAATATGAGGTGTAGGTCAATGTAGGGGTATGGAATGGGAGTAGGGCAGAAGAATATGAGCGGAATTGGACAAGGGTTCGGGTGACAGGCTGTGAACGGATCGAGGTGCACGAGGATTTGGAACTAGACGTGCGGTGATATTAAGGCTGGTACATAAATGAAGGTCATGCTATGAGGTGAAGACTCGGCCCTTCAGGGGTCGTTCTAGGGTCGAACAGAGTAAGAAGGCTTAGGCTCTAAGAGGCTCACATATACTGTCAATATGGTGATGGCAAATAGATTATATAATTCCTATAAAATCTCTACCTGCTTGCAGGTGCATGACATGGTCCAGAACTGTCATAGCATTGTGATGTGCCCAACATCACTCACTACTGCTCTATAAAAATATGGTTTGCTGTGTTCCCATCAAAACTGATTTTCTTCATGCATAGTAGCATCTCCAATCATCTGAGATTTTTCATGAAGATTGCTCAAAGGCTTCTTTGTTCAAAAGTCAGAATTCCATATACTACTCATGACCGTATAGTGGAACATACAAATGTAGAATTCGAAATAAACTTTGACCATCAACTAGATAATCCTCAGTGAAATCCTGATTTAGCTACTCCCAAACCACGATCCTTTATTTCATGTGGGTTTTATTCACGTAGGTATTTACGTTTTCAGAATAGGACACCACATAGCCTGCTCTATTCAAGCTCAACTCAGGGTGAGTTCAGCAGAGAATAGGCATTTTGAGAGGATGTTGATAATTTGCAGGATGTTGAATTGTGTGTCAGGAGAAGGGTCCACAACCGGGCGAGGCATGGCAGGACTGGACGAGGCAGGGCCTTCAGAGACAATCCTATGGTAGGATGTCTGACAGGGACTTGACTAAGTCGGCCCGAGCTACCAGTCACTAATGTTAGAACCGTGTCAGCGCGTCTGGCTTGCGCTCAAGACATGTTGGGTACCCTATCCTCACTGGAATTCAAACGTCAAACACTTCAGCCGGGAGGTGGGAGAACCTACTTCCGCCGCTTCTATAGCTGAAAGTCTTTACAGCAGATTGTATGCTTTCCTTACATGTATTCCCATCCGTTTATAGAATAGACATAGTGGGCACATGTTTATTGGCTGTTTGTGTAATTTTCTCCGGTCCGCTGGAGTGGGGACTCAGAAGTTCGCAAATATTTTTGGAAAAAAGCGGAGCATGTATGGATCCGTTTTCCCCCGGACTATTAGGGGATATGCACCGGTTATAGGAAATTAGGTCATTGTTGTGAAAACAAAGCATTACAAAAATTTGAATTCTAATGATCATAATCACATTTGCTATATCTTCCATCTATGTATTAGCATGGGCATAACATGAATGTATCATATTTTTTTAGGTTTCCTCTGTTATGTGTTATTATGTTTCGACCAATAACATGTTGCATCTGTTTAAAAAAAGAAGAACCATACTAAGTTATATTTTCACATTTGGATAAATATTTTCATTACACCATCTCAAAGGACAAATAAAGTTGATACTTTCGCTAAACACACTGGCAGCTTCTCATCCTTGTTTTTTTCCTTTTCGATTTTCTGTGTGTATTCGTCCAAATGTATTGATATTTATCGTATGTAATGGACCAAATAAGCCACGACCACGATGGCTAGTTGACAACTGACCTTTATTTTTCACTCACACCCGTATTTATCTCCTTACAGGTACACCATCAAATCTCGGTTATCCGTAATAGGTTAGCACAAGGTAATTAGATGTGACAATATACATAGTCATGCCCCTATACCGCTGTGATCAGGTCTATCTTTACGTTAATGTGAGTTACTCATTACGATACACTATACGTACTCCACATATCGAGTATTTTCCCAAATTATTTTCCCTGCTCTTTCTGTAAATGCCAACTCTACTAATATTACAAATTGCAACAACGCCTCGACCCAGTAAAATATCTTATGAATACTCCCACCACTCTACCTATGAAGGCATAGACGTCGTGGTGCAAATTTTACTCAATTATTGATTAAATAACGGTAAGCTCTCCCTTTTTAATGGCAACGATTAGACCCCATCTATGCTGTCCATGGACGGTTCTCTTTTCCCATTAATGCCTGGTAATTACATCGCGTCTCAAAACATCATCCCAAAGCATCCATGGGACTACTAATACTCAGCTCTATCTAGCACGCCCCAGAGGACAGGAGCCCTCCTCTTCGGTTCAATCACGTGGCCAACCTACAATAACGAACAAAAAAACAGTAGGCCTGCTACTGGCGGTCCGAAGATACCACAGCGCAAATGTGATCAATCTCCAAGCCCAGTAATGGTGGGTAAATGGTCACGCTGACAGAGCCATTGGATATCAGCTTGGAGAGTGGGTTGATAGGGGTGGGAGGGGACATCCTCCTGTGCACGGCTGTGTGTGCGGCAATGTGTCTGCATGCCCCATGGACCCTGTCCACTTCATTACCCAGAGAGCCTTTCGCTGTCTCTTCCGGGCCTAAACGAACCCAGAGAAGCACGTGACCCACGGGTGACCGATGCGGCCACCCAGCGAGGAATTCCCACACTATCTATCTAAGTGACAAAGAAGAGAAGACAAGGACCCATGAACAGTGCATATACGCCTCATGTTTGCGTCTCCTAATGAACTCCAATTTGTCTACTCCACTAGCTTCTAAAGGAAATAAGGTCGTTATACATACTCATCAGTACAGAGAAGAAATCCACATAAATGTCTGTAATTTCTGTTACAAAAGAGTGGTCTCCGGGAAAATAATCTGCAGTGTAAAAGGCATCGTGAGCAGAGCACTCTTTTCAGTATCTTGAGTCACAACCTCTCTTGGGGGAATTACTCTATTTCGTAGTTGCAACCCTCATAACGAAAGGAATCCTAAACAGACGTATCATTAAGAGAAGGCGATATGCATCTACAGAGAAAATACCCTTGAGGTATACATTACAAATTGATCTCACGGCATGGCCTACTTCCGGGGTAGGATAGAGTCGCCGAGTGTATATCAGCTGTGAGATGCGATACGGTCCCGTGGGCGTTGGGCTGGGGTGAGTAGCTCAACTCAGAATGAACATAATGGAACAGTTAACACTTCACTCCTTACAGAACTAGAGTAAGATAGGATGATGCTTATTCTACAATTTAGTAATGCTGATCATAAGAGATAAACTTAAAGAATAACGGATATGTTACATCTCTACGTAACCATACCACGTTAATTCCCGATGGTAAAGGACCATCAACGCCTTTCATGTTTGTGGGCTGATTTCAGTAAATTAATTTCGAGGTTTTCAACAATTTCATAGACTTGCAATGAGACGCACAAAAGAGCTGATTATAAATATCTCAAGAATGGTATACAAATCAGTGTTATATAATTTTGCATACATGGTAGCATGCTGTCCGATGTCGATCGGTGTTAATGCCGCTGACAAAGTTAATGGAACGAGGATAGTACACTTCATCATCATTATCACAAGAATTGTTTACGGGAATGTAGGGTCTATGTGTAACGAAGGACCTGGTTAATTAGGATATTAAGCAGCGAATATTTTGTGAGGATACTTCATTGCAGTCGGGCAATATTGCAAAACAGTACCATGGATGATATTGAACACGTACTAAGCCCATATTTCCTGTTTTTTGCAGGTAGAAAAATGGACACTGCAACCTGAAGAAATAAAGTGTAATAGAAAATCTGACGTTTCGATTTAAGTGAAATTTATTTATTCTTGGGTTATGGAGCATAATGCACAGTTAGACATACATATTTCAGTGCCCTGAGTGACAAAGCGCCATCAAAGAGCTGATATTTCCAGAAAACGACGGTTATCAAGTTCCACTCGAAATACGCCCGTAATTTCAAATCTTTTCCTCCGAATGCAAAAGACAAATGAAATATTTTCATTCCAGGAAATTTCTGTTTCTTCTGGCCTTAGTTTTCTGTTTGGCCGCATTGTTTATTGCCAACGCCCAGATCTGTCCGGCCCGCGCACACTGCCGAGGGCCGCCATTAAATGTTGTCCTAATTGCATGATAGATGGCGCCCTCAACACATCTCCGCAATCAGCGGACAAACTGGGCATGCGCGGGCGGGAGCATTCAGTTATGGAGAATGGCTTTAGTGGAGAGTAGCCTGTTACCGCAGCAGACGACACGGGGAGCAGTCATTGTCAGCACACGGGGTTACGGCGATGAAAGCCACAACGCTGACAAACTTAGAAGGGAGCATTAGCGGAGGCGCTCTGCCTGCACCAGCAAGGGAGGATTCATTTTGCCTCTAATAAGGCTCTGGGGATATTTCATTATTACGCTAGCTGGAGCATCAGGACCAATTTGATGGGAAAGGCTGGACCGCAGGCGAAGCCAACTTCGGTGGTTTTACCCTGAGGTTTCTCCTCGCTGTTCGCACTGTGGTTGGACTGGTAACTGCATCCTGATACCAAACTTCATAACGGCGCCATTGCTCTTAAAGAGACCAATCAAGAGCACGATGACCTTTTCTCACTAATTAAGCCGCCAATTAACATTTTGTAGGGAACGAAACAGGTGCAGTAGTTCTAGTTCACAACCTTTCAAACGACCATTGCGGGTATCATTTCTCATGTAGGCAGTTAACAGATAGAAAAAGAATGATTCATGACAGAAAAGATAAGGTGCAAATCAAAGTTCCCAGCTTCTCTTTCTTTTTATCTAGAACCGCGGAGGAAAGTGATGTATTTGAGTAAGCAACCATTACTTTACAATTACCCGCATCAAACCGCCCGTGTCTTATACTACTGTCTTCAACCAGCGTTCACTCTTCTGTCCTTATAAGCTTAAGAGTATATAGTGCCAATAAATATATTTCCGCGATGGGCACTCTTTAGTCTCTATAGATGATAACAGAGCCAACTTCAATGCGGGGTCTATCATTGCTTTATGACACCCTCCCGCGAAGTTTAAGTCACACGTTCAATTAGAGATCTGGATATCAGCCGAGATTTCCTTTCCTTTCATCGCATATAACGTTTCCCTTGATGATCCCTATGGATGCAGGTTCAAAGTACATGAAAATATGTGACGGTGTTCGTTATTTTGATGCATACGATACCAATAAAATAACGACTTATATAATTCTTTAGTCTACCGTACAACGTATCCTGACAAAGGTATCCTTATGCAACGAACAGGGATAGAGCCTCCATTTGTAGCACATTCTCATAATGCCATGGCCATGGCCTAGACTACGGGATCACAAACCCAACGCACGGGCTCCTCCTTTTATCATCTCCGGCTACCCCACATCTCAATATCATTTACAGGCTGTGAAAGGGCCGTAAAACAAAAGAAAAGCTCAGGCGTCCTTGCATTAATAAACACCCAGTCCAACCTCTACAATCGAATTCATTATGTAGGTGATAGGTGGCCAGTTCAATGACACCTTCGGCCCACATCCCGTAACTGTGTTAAAAAGAAACATGTCATCGCCACTGGTAAATAACACCGGATTGGGCGCCTGACATGCCTCGTGAAGTTCTGCTAATCCCCAAAACACCGCCTCTGGATCTCATTTCCAGAAGCAGACGACAAACCCTGGGCGATAATAAGCGGGTTTGACCTGGTCGGATCGCCACCCGCAGCCGGCACGCGGTCCCGGGAAGCCCGCCCCTTACGTCTACCCGGAAATGAGGTCTGGGCCAATCTACGCGTGCCCAACAACGTCCCCTGGTGAGACCTGATCGAAAAGGATTCTGGGATCGTGCCGGGCATGGGCATTGGGCATACCGCGCACAGGATCGATGAGGACCCGGATGAGGATGGACGCCCCTCGTGGCGGAAGTGACGCAGTCCTGACAAAACATGGCGACATGATAGACTGATGTGGAAGGTCGGCTGTGTGCCATATAGACTAGGTAAGATTAGGGCTTAGGAACAAAGCGTTAGGGAGTAAAGAATAGTAAGGATCCCCTTTCTCTCCTTTCTGATATGATAGGAGATAACTACAATGGAATAACAGAAGATATATACCAAGTATATATATGACAATCCGATTCAAATGAAAAAGAAAACCCTATGGGGACTATATTTACTACAGTTTGCAGAAAGACAATTGGTTATTTCTTAATCAGCCACATCGGCTGCAAACACATAGCTTTCGCCTCCTAGTCTAAAATAAAAACAAAACAATCGAAATATGCGACTGATCATATGAGAACATTCAAATAGTCCAATTCTATCCAAGCAAAAAGAACGGTAAATTTAGTAGTCTCCAGGGATGAGGAGTTTCATCACAAACTTAAGATCTACAACTATATTAGTTAAAGTGTGCTCATATGATGTATAGGCGCGTGTTCACCTTTAGAGCGCAGGGCAGACGTTTACGTAAATTAACCACGTAGCCTGGCGGCGGGGTTTCGCAGAGTCTTCTTCAGGTCGCCATCAGAGCTGCCATGTCTTTCCAGCTGGCTCACACCAACTCGTTGCTCACACTTGTAATATAGCTACATTTCTTAGGCGTCTCTACTTGGGAATGTTTGTATCTCAAAAGCCATAGGAAACCTTGGCTATATTTTATGTAAACCACGAGTTACGACGGTCTTTTGAAATATAAGCGCCTGCCTTTTGCTGATGGCACAGCCTTTATCGATTATGCATTCAAATTATTCGATATTTCATAATTAAAGACGTCTCCAATCAGATTAAAGATATGTTCAACGGGAAAAATCATTGTTATGGATAGCGCTAATAATTCCATATACGAGCGTGAAGTATCACCGTACTGTAATAATCGGGGTGGCAGACCACTAATTTGATTCGAGATGACTAACGTTGTGCCATCTTATCAAATTTCCATAAAAAATGAGACGCCAAGCAATGAAATGACATGCCCTTCATACAAGCAATACCTTATACCTCTCTTCTTTCCCTTTATTACCTTTATTGTATTAACTAGGACCATGTCATATATATGCTGTTATATTTTCCCGCCAAATACTTATACACCCAGATCCACTTCCTGCCATCGCCGTGTGACCTCTGACCCCGCCGTAATGACCTGGAAACGATGTACATCTCTGGGGACTTGTGGGTACGGGAACGAGCATAATGGCTTTTAGGGCGCGGGGGACCTCGGAGTCCCGGAATAAGCATAGAGAATGGGATGCCGCGCCGCAGGTCGCGTCGGGGACTCGCGTGATCCCGGACGCTGTCATGTAATCATGCTAATGTAGATCATTGTCTGGCAGCACAAGTCAAAGGTCGGAGATGTCGTGTCTGGAGGGGAAGCAAGGACCCAAATGGCAAATGAATTAACTATCGCCTGCATTCTACTCCTACATAGGATACAGCTTCGAGTTCGGAATGCATAGAATATAGAGTAGCTGATAACTGATGGGCAGTCAACCTCATGTATGTACTATCATGTGCAGCATCTACACAAACACCTTATACCATACTTACCATGCCTGAACGTTTTTAATAGTTAGCTACCGATGAATAAAACTAAATTTTTGCTTCAATTCATGTCTGATTATAAGACTACAAGCTTAACACAGTAAAAGGTCTGCTTAAACTTATACTGATGGAGATTGACAAACGAACAGTAAAATGTCTGGATCTAACGAAAGCCTTTTTTCAGGGCTATAACACTGCCATAAGTCGCGCTAAAAAGACACAATTGTTGATATCACAGATTATATAAAATCACAAATACAACAAATTACACAATTTATATTTCGTCAATATTTATTTCCTTTACTTTTAATTTAGTTTGTGGAGATACATCTGGAATTAATGAGACACCCATTGATTGCTTGCACTCATTTCTCCACAATGCGATAGGATCTCTGTTAATTCCCAGCTTTACAGGCATCCCTTACCCGTCCACTCTTACTGTCCCCCGCCTGACGAGCGCCAACAAGAGACACTCACTGACACCAAACGACAGGCTGTTATGTAAATCAGCCTCGTTCAGGCCTGTCACGTGATAAAGTCTGACATGCGCAGAGCGAGTTGTCAACAACAATATCCATCCTCGTAGGCATAACATCAGCTAAGTCGGAATGGCTGACGTTGATATAGGTCGGCCGGTCTAAACCTAGAGCAAGATACAGAGAAAACGCCCTACGGTGGACACTGGCCTTCTGCAGTACTATATGATGGACCCACCAAAAAACCATAGTCTGCGGAGATTTGATAAATCAATATCATAACTGGACTGGAGGACACATGATTACGCACATAAGGTAATCAGTTGGTTGAGCAGATTAACTGAGGTACATCACAAAAGGCAAACAATGTTTAGAGAAATCCTATTTGTGATATGTGAAAGTATCTCTGACGCCATAGTAACAGTGTGATATATGCTAACTGTAGAGAGAGCCAGGACTGTGTAGTTCTATGTTATAAGAGGGTGCTATTGTTCTCACAATAGTATGGCGTTACTGTACACATTGGTAGCAGTTCCCCAGCACATGAAACTGTAGCAGACTCGACTACGACTGTTCACAATCCTGCTAACTCAGCTGGTGCTAAACCTACCTCGTGCTAACTGCCTCATCAGCGATCGACGCATTCATTCTCTGCTTCTACTCCTACTACCCCCTAGCAGTCCCGCCCAGGAAGACAACTCAGACAGATTCCCTCTCGTGGATTGAGGACGTGCTAGAAATGACCCTCTCAGTCTCTTGAGATGCATCTCATTTGCCTTACGTCTTCTTTTCTATAATATATCAAAGATAGTCGTTGCCCAAAGTTTAGATATTCTAACGAATGGGATTTCATAT
This sequence comes from Alentia gelatinosa, assembly GCA_950022655.1. Taxonomy (NCBI): domain Eukaryota; kingdom Metazoa; phylum Annelida; class Polychaeta; order Phyllodocida; family Polynoidae; genus Alentia; species Alentia gelatinosa. The sequence continues at coordinate 35,435,089 of OX465584.1, forward strand.
TTCTGAACTCCGAGTTTTAATTCCGTAATGAACCAGAAATTCGACATAAAAATCAACAGTCAATCTAATAAATGTACTGATTGGTCTTAAAACTACCAATTAATGGTCGTTGTGATAGAAATGAAATGCATTGAATTAGATGAAAGAAATACTCATGTTGTTGAAGCACAATCTTTATTTTGAAGAGTAGTGCTGCACATAAACATCAATAGCATTAAAATGTCTAGCGGTGTGCGGGTAAGATGTATATGAAGTTGGACACTGTATCTGGCAACTCTTTCCATCTCTCAGTGTGGACGCCTTACTAATACCCAGCTCAATGCTCTCACAGTTCCATCTCCCTGAACTACTACCCCATCCATCACTAGGCCTAAACAGGATCTAACTAACACGGCCACCTAGCCCACCTCACAACCCACTCCACTCATTCAAGCTTCCTTTAAATACCCGCATCTATGCTACCCCACAGCTCCCTAATACTACACTTCACTAAATCCCTCGCCTACATGGCTACCCACCACCTCCTTCCTACCTCCCACAAGCACCAACAGCACAAATAAAACCATCCACACCTACACCTCCAGGGAGGGAACTCTGGTGTAGCGGTTAAAGCGAAAAACCGAATCATGTGTATGCGTTCAATCTTCAGTAAACGAAGACCGGCTATATCATGGTATACTGCGTCCTCGCACCTTCTGGACACCTCATCGCATTGATTCAATATCTACTTGATAATACACTGCCAAAACAAATCATCTTTGGCTAGACCGATATGCCACACACCCTTTCCATCTCCTACCCATCCCGCACACCTCTTGGATATCTGCCTAGCTGTGTATTATATTCGTCTTCCCTAGTATCCATCAGATACCAGAATATAAGTGACTATTTCTGACTCGTTGCCTTGACCACCTGTTTCAAGGACACAGTTTTCGATAGGTTTTATTTCGTGGATTTATGCCACAAATGATTACTGTTAATATTCTCACAAGGTTGAAGTAAACATTCTTGACGTACATGTATGATAAGAAGTACCTTATAATCTATTTGATATATTATGAACGAATTAAATTTATATGGACCAGGGAGGAACAGCAATGTCGAGGTTAAGTTATGGATGAGGCCGCGTTAAAAACACTCCAATAAAGCAGGAAAACCACAACTGGTTTCCGAAATAAATAACTATGGACATATGAGAGAATAAATAGAACATTGCTGTGGATGGCGTTAGTAGTACATTTTACATACGTTCTATGTCTTGGCTTTACACCCACTTGCAATAATCCGCATCCCAACACGTCATTATGTAAGCCCCCAGGGGATATGGCCAATATGAATCTCTCGTTAGTTCTTACGTCTCACTACACTGTTATTGCCACAGCCTCGTCAAATACCTGTCAGCAGCTGCCTATCATCAAGGGCTCCTGGGATTTAGAGCTAAGCCTTTTCCACTAAGGCGACTTTCCAAAGATAATCTGGTCTTATTATTGGCTGTGATATTACTTCTGCACTTTTTCCCTTCATTGTGAGTGATTAAATTTCCTGTTTGTATTTTTGCCGTTGACGTTCTCAGCGTGCCCTCGGCTCTCCTGCCCGTACATCCCTGACCCCGAGAAACCTCCCAAGGGCTACGAGCACTTCCGTCCTTCGTGCAACATCAGTACAGATTAATCTGTTGCCTAGCAACCCTTTGATTTACCCTGCCAACCTAAAGTGGAGTAATCCGGGCGAGTCTGAGGTTCATGGCGTCCTGGCGTTTGTTTCCTCTTTAATGGAATCCTCCTGAGGTTTGCGCGCGACGAATCACTTACGTATAGAGAAAAGAGGGTTGTGGCCCGTCTTTCTCTACCACGCTCGGGCGGGGTCGTTTATTTTGGCCGCTTGTACTTCAATTATATATCCTCTGTACTCCAAAGGGTGGTCTTTATGTTCGTATAAGCATTCGTTTCTAAAGAAGGAAGGAGTCCTCGGATATGCTACCGGAGGAAACGTTTGCCTACTTTTCTGGTTGTAAAATAATATTTACTTGGGTGTCTAGTGCAATTAAGAGGATATTTAATACAATGAGGTTCTATGGACGATATCCTTAATGGAGGGGAATGAGAATATGAGATTCCGCTTATCATTATTTAGATTTGCATATGAGAGACAAGGTTGTAGACCGTTTAATGGTTAATTGCCTCAAGTACTTTCCTCCACTGATGGGCACTGTTGCTCTTACGAGTACATAGCACAACAATGTGTCTAGGGTAATAATAACTAGGACTACCATTAAAAAAATCTACGTCTCATTTTTCACGAAGAAAAAGCTGTCATCTTCCTCTTTCGCGTCACCTCATAGCGTCTATATCTCATGATGAATATCAAGTAAAGCAACATGATGATCTAATTCAATATAGCCTGCAGGAACCTGTGCAATACTCCTGGAGACAAAGGGTTTCATAGTGACGACCCATCGTACCACATTACATCCCTGTGAGCAGCTCGCTCTTATCGGCGAGTAGATCAGCTGTCAACCTGTCTTTGTCCATGCGTGAAGACTGCCTCCTCTGGTCTTCCCCAAGGGTGAAGACCTATCTTCCCCCGTGACCTCATAGTGAGGCCGAGTCAGAACTGGGCGCCACAGAGCGACAGAGAGTTGCATGTGAGATAATAGGTTGCCTATGGTATGACATGTCACTGTACATCTGCCCGGGCGGCGTTATGATGAGCGAGTGTCTGCCGGGAAGCCTTCATGGGGTACAGGTGAGGTGCCTGAGGTGAGGTCCCTGACCACTGACCCCTGACATCAGCACGCAGGGGTCTTGGCACACACATACAACTCTGACAAGAGTCAGTATAAGTCTTACAGAGTTCTACGCTTTATTGTGCCTTCCTTTCTTCCATATAAACTCCCGCAGCTGGGAACCCCACAGACTTGACCCTTATACCCCGTTTGTCCACTTCATCCCCATCTGTCTCATTCAATTTACTTACATTCATCTTTCTTTTTCACCTTTCCTTCTCTTCCTATACCTCCCGTATTTTATAACGCACCTTTTGCCTTCTGCATTTGCTGTCGTGGCTCTCTCTCTCTCTTAGCTTAAAATAATCCCTCCTTTGCATGTTACACGTATGGTGACATTAGGTAGTATGCCACCTGTACTTTTCAGATGGCCTAGCGTTCACTGTAAATCACAGGAAACAAATGGATACGGCTGGTATTTCAAGGAATCCATCGATATTTTGTCACACCTTCTGTGTACCCCTTCTATTCTATACTATACCGTGACTTGCTATATTTCTCATTAAAAACTCTGAATCAAATAGACATGAAACAAGATACGTAATAAGGTAGACCCTTCCTTAACCCCATTAAGCATTCCATGAGTCTCACAGTTTCAAATGGACTTATTCGGTCTGATAAATGTCTGCGAGGGGCTTCCAGGATAGGGATTCATCGACATATTGTTATACTTTCTGTCTACCCCTTCTATATCATACTATGCCTTGCCATTCTATATTTATCATTCAAAACTCTGAACCAAACAGAGCTGAAATAAGATACGTAATAAGGTGGATCCTTCCTTAAACCCATTATGCATTCCATTCGTCTCTCAGTTTCAAATGAACTTAGTCGGTCTGACAAATAGCTGCGATAGGCTAGGAAAAGGATCACCCCGGATTGAAATTAGGCTTGATTTCGCAGACAAGATTAAGTCTGACTCCCTGAGTGAACATCACAAGCTCCTTTAATCTGCCTATCTAATACTCCACAATCGTTTCGCCACTGGTGTAGAGAATTTAATCTGCAGGAGTCAGCGTGAAAATGATGAGCACTGATTGGAAAACAGTGGGAGGGTCGCACTGGGGGTTGTTAAGCTCAACTCAGTCAGCCAAACCCCTTTAGCCACTCAACATTTTCCTTCATTTCCACATCAGGTGAAAACTATGGCCGGTCGTTAATCAACTCCCGCACGACCCTTGTCCGACGTGCCTCCGCCCTCTCCTCCTGTACCGATTCCACAACCCATCTTCATCAAAATTAATGTCTCCCTGGACGAGACTAGCTTTACTTAAATTGCAATAAAAATCTATGAAATCAAAACACTTGGGGAAGCAGGGAAAAATCGTCCTTACCAATAATTAAGCTGTGGATTGAATTGCGCTGGGCTGATTTGATAATGACACAAAATCTGAGGCCTGAGGAGAACTGTGTATCAGACACCCTGTCTTTGACGGTCAGAAGTCGTCAGTGCTGGTATTTTTAACCAGGTTGTCAGCCGGCCGTCATGATGTGGACTTTAACCAAGCAGTGAACTCTGAAACTCACTGAGGGATTTAATTAGAAATGAGCGGAGTTGCTCTTTCTTCTTAATTTCATTCATATTATTCTTATTTGAATCACTGAGGAGATCCATATAAAACGATTCATGCATTTTTGAGTCTCCACGAACCATCCATCCAAAATGAATGCAGCTCCTAGTCAGTTTTCTAATAAGACAGTTAAACATCAGGAAAAGGATGACGTAGATCGAACCTTTGCTTCATTTCATGACTGGAATAATTTTAATCAGCTGTATATCAGGTGTTTCATATTCCACAATATGGCAGTTTTAATTTGGAAACAGTAACCTCACGCGGACTAAAAAAACTATGTTCCTCCAATGAGGACGGGAAATGAAAATTTCAAACGCGCATTCTGATGGACTTCAAATCAATATTATCGGCTACTCATAAAGCAGTGTCATACACAATCTAAATTTCTTGATAAACATGTACAATACAAGACCATACCTGGAGCACAGATACATACCTCTTCTTTTTCCCCAATATACAAACAGTTGTTTTTACTTTCGATCCCGGAATGCCATAGTGTTTATTATATATGGTACTAAATACATTGGGCTATATTCCATTGAATATTTCCTATCAAAGGAAATGCAATAAAGGGTCTACTGATGGCTGGTCATTTAAGTGAATAATTCCCACGACCTATACAGAATCTTTATCCAGAGCAGGGAAAGCAAGCCAGTCCTGATTAGATCTCAATCAGGAGCTGAATGAGGCATCGCTCAGTGTGAATAATAGTCGTCCACGCCGCTGAGGATTTGTCCTGGGAGATTACAGGTGGCCTCGGTGATTTAAAGTGGCCATTTAACACGTAATCCCATTCTCACACCAGCCTGGATAACTCAACGTGTTAATCCATCAGCGGACATCAGAAGCAGTAAGTCAGACTGACAGGGCTTGGGGTGGAGCTCTTTCCCTGTGCGGTTAGAATGTGAGTGAGACCTATAAGTGACCTACCTGAAGACCTGATGAGACCAGATTTCTTCAGATGCTCAATATTAGCTGGGAATTAGTCATGTCTTAAAGACAGATAGCACTGGGCGAAAGAACAGACCGCAGGTAATTCTATTACATCGGGTTATATCTGGCCGGCTGCAGTACGATTTAGGTAAGTTTAGAAGATATGCTCAACAAAAGATGGTGACATACGACCACTGTATACTGTGATGGGCAAACTAAATCGAACATGCAGGTTGAAATTGGCTTTTTTTATTGGCATAAACATCCTACAGTTTCATCTTATTGATTATATGAATATTATCTTATCACTGAGACCTTGGGCATTTCAACGTTCGTAACTAGCGGCGTTAGGTGTAGAGGTTCAGACTCACTCCGGAGAAACGATGAGCTGCTCGGATCAACGCCCGCGAGCAGCTCAGGGCGTTAAAGACTCAGATGACAACAGTGCAATAAATATTTGAGACTAGCCGTGTTTATAGATTCATATAAGAGGTGAGTCCTGATGCTTCTTTGATAAAAAGATAATACGATTTAGCGGTCGACCGAACGTGAGAGGAGGGGCGTGTCAGTCAACTCCCTAAGCAATACGAAATGCCAACATTGTTTTTGCTTCAGATAGACCTTCCAGGAGGAAATCCCAAATTTGATATCCGGTAAACTGTTGCGCGCTGTGTCCCTGGCCTTTGAAAACAGGCAGATATTATTCCATTCTGTATGAATGTGGTTGTGAAAGGCAATTCTATAACGTTATTGTCATGAGTTGGAACACCCATCAGACAGACAAATCAACAGGACGCGTCGCGAGGGTAATTCTTTGTCCCAAATATTGGGAGTAAATCAAGTTATATAAATTCTTTAAAAAATATTTTGACGATATCACAGGTGAAGCCTAATATTGTAGTAATTGTAGTTATTTCCATTGCGGTCAGTTAATCAGGGATTTCAGTTGGGGTGGGTGGGGGCCTAATCATTTCTTCACCTAAAAAGTGCTGGTGTTGATATCCACGTAAGTGACACCCGTCAACTTCAGCGAACAGAGGCAAAACATTTCTAGGCTCAATAAAATGAAACGACAATGCTAATAAGTCTCATATTCTTTATAACCCCTTACAAATACCTATGCTTCCCTAAAAACGAACCTCCAATAAAAACAAGTTTTTCTGCAGCTTTCAACCTGAGTGGACCTACCCTGTCCAAGATGGAGGCGTATACAACACACCATATGCTTTGCTGGTATGAGTAATTTGAACAAATCCAAAACACAAATAAAACTGTGTTTCACATCTGTCTTTTATGAAACAGTTGATAATGTATTTATTACAATCTATACATAGATTACATGCAGTCCATAGTTGACATTGGCCTTTCATCCCATAAGATTGGCTGCGGCATTTTAACCAATCACATCCATGGACCTCGGATGCTGCCTGCATATTTCATCGACGTTTACATGAAATTACCTGCCTCAGAGGAAACGTGGAAAACAAATCCGTAAAAAAGAAATTCCTGGAGGAGAGAAACACCCCAGTACACCCTCCTCGGGGGTACAGGTGGTTCACAAACCCCTTCCGCTCAGGGAAAGAATTTTAATTTTACCAAACAAATAAGTATCTCCCAGAGCAAGGGGCTGAAGGCCTGTGGGGAGAATCACTGAGGCATCCAGGGCATGTGGCGGACTGGTATTTTGTCTAAGACTTGGTTAACCTGGCAAACCAGGCAAACCATTGTTTTATTGGCATGAATGAGCCTCAATTTATTGAATTCCAGATATTGAAAATGAAAGTGACTTTCCTTATAAAGGTAAAAAAAACCTGACATCTACTTTCATAAAAATCAAGCATATTCATTGCAGACTATTCTTTGAAAGCAGAAAAACCGAAAACAGTCTCCTCATTGAACTACAAATAAATAAACAGTCTACTGCTTGAAATATTCCTGCACAAGCAATTACATTATCAAAATATTGACAAAACTGGACCCATGAAACAGACAGGTATAGAGGTGAAAAAGACAATTCTATGCCTTCCTTGATCCTGCGGTAAAATGAATTTGAGTAGTTTATAGCTGCGTGAACGACCCGAGTGCAGTCGTAATTCCTTATTTATTGGTGACCATTGGAATGGCCCTAATCTGTCTTGCCCTGACTGGATGTAGAACTGGTCGTTGATGGAGGGTGCAGCAGCCATCATCGACCTCCAGCCGCTGACACCACATCTATAACCAGGTTGAAAAGTGGGCCCTGAACACACCAAGGCCGTTCAATGGGCGTTTTATGTCATTTTATCGCAGCCTTTTATGACACACACGGGAATACCCAGTAACCAACTCCGCAAATGAAAGCCTTATCGGCGATTCATTTATTTATTGACATCGATGGATTTCCTGTAATTGTGTGAAGAGGGGTAATTTGAGGCAGACTCTTCGACCGAATCCATATCGCATTTCTATGGTGGTGCATTTGAGAGTGGGAAAAAAGCATGCAAGCAGAATACTTCGATGCGGTCGGAATAAATCAGATGATACGCGGAAAATAAACGTGACGGTCTTGAGCAGGTCGAGTATTGCCAAGACATGGAGCTAGTGGCGAGCAGTGACAAAGGTGCTCTCCCAGGTTTTCCATGGGCTAGGCTTAGAAATTGTTATTCATCATTATACTGTGGTATTCATTCTATGTAAAATCAGAAGAATCAAACATCTTAGTACCATTGTATCTGAAAGATTCAATAAAATTTTGAACTCCACTAACTCTCTTGGTTATTTGGCTGGTGAGGTCCTCCTCACTTATGTGGTATTATATTACCGCAATATGAATTCTAATTGGCTCGACTAAGATATTAATAGAAATAGCAATAGTTCTGCGCCTTGAAAAAATATTACAATCCCGCCTATGCACCGATATTCAATAAATTAGTAAAAGAATTATGTGTGTGTATATACACATACACATACAAATACCTGCGTAGTATAACTATCAACCACCATCCTCTCATACAATGTCTATGTGGTGTTGAAAGTAAAATAACTCTCACCTCGGTAACTGTGTAGGGGTGAGATTTCTACCTGAATTCATCACATAGATTCGATCACCACCCTCGTGGTGTAAAAGAACCTTGAGAAAGTCTGGTAAGGACCTATAATGATTGACTGGACGGTAAATCAAAGCACAAACAAACGAACAAACCCACCATCAAAATGGTTAGAAATGCATAAAGATAAACGCATCTTGATATAGTCTAGTTCCATAATAAGAAGTGACCAAACTTAGATTGCTGCTACACCAGGGTTTCCCTGGGGGCCAATAAAAAATTAAAAGCTCTATTTTATCGCTAAACACACAATCCCTCGAGGGTTTAGAGTAAGCCCTTAGAGCACGGATCAGGTAAAGTCCTGACCGCCTTCACCGCCCAAGCCCCGGCGGATTCCACGTATCGTAATCTCTGGTACCGCACCCGGCCACCGACCTCATTCGAACGGACCCCCAGTCACATCACTACTGTCCCACGAGGGTTTATTTCGCGGTCCAACCTTGTCTCAGCACACAGAGGTTATTCTGGGCGACTTTTCCGCCCTTAGCTGCCCGTCGGTGTGTAGGTCTACAGGTCTTGCACATGGTAGGTAGGTGAGTATGGATGTGGTCCATTATCGATGTCCTATTTCCGGCATAATTAATACTTTCATATTTTAGGACAAAAATGCCAATTTCTATCAGCATTAGCAGAGGCTCAGGCATTTTGAGTTTTTTCCATTATGTTGAAAACCATTTGTATATGCATTTGGGGAAGGGGATGAGGAATGGACACCTTTCTGTATATTATTTCTATAAGGATTCCGCTATTTTGGCGTACAAAAATTAGAATAGCTTAAGCTGCGATTGGAATCCCACTGGCAACAACATGCTTTCTCTATGAAAAGATAAATAAATCTGCTAGGAAATGATATGGAGTCACATAAAGGGAAACTCTGTGACATGATACCTTCCGTTTCACCGAATAAGCCCTTGGCAAAACCACCTAATTGATTTGACGTTATCCTTTTACTTGTGGGACGACCAGACAGCATTCTGACCTTTAATTCTAGAAAAGTAACTCGATTCTGCTGTTGGCGATACACTTGAATTCTCTTTAATTGAAGCTATTCTCGTCCTCAGATATAACAGTATTTGTCAATTAACACTCATGTATAACGATATCTGTTACACATAACTCATATACAACGAAATTAGATTACTCCATTAAAGCAAACGTTACTTAAGCCCTGCTTTGGCAATGAATGCTTGAAAGGTTTGGTGAGTTGGACTTATCGATAGGACTATACAGAATTAGGAGATCAGGAGAAATATAATTTAGTTTACATCATGATTTGTGGGGATATTATTTGGTGATTGTGTTGTAAAAACAACCAGGATTTGTATAGATTTTAATAGTACACTTCTAAACATTTTGTAGGGAGTGTGCTATATATTGAGCATTGGTGAACCTGGCAATCGTATTACCCTAGCAAACACTCACAACTCTAAAGACAGTAGTTTCGGGTTGAGTTGCTCAAACCGCTTGCTGGTCAGACCAGCAGAACATACCAGACCACTACCAGGGCGGTTAATATAAGAACAAAGACCTGAATTATAAGCTTCGCAAAGATGCAGTACACTTCAGCGCGACACTGCATGTCGTCTACATATTTCATATCGTTGTCTAGAAGAACCCTGTTCGGTAGACCATACAATAGAAGATCATATCTGCCTGCAGCCGAAATTCCTCTCTAATAATGACAATCAGATACTCTTTTTTTTCTATACCTGTTTTTGTTTGTGTCTGATGCACTCTGTTCAGGTTATTGATACTTTTTCCCAAGTAAACAAGACTATCATCTGAGCAATAGAGGTGGAAGACTCGATTCATTCGTGATGCTCCATCCTTATGATCCTAGCGATAGTGATACTCTGAGTGGATTAGTCGGAATTTGCAAGTTGACATAGATGGAAATGAATTCCCTTGTTTCGCCATGGCTACATCCGCCACAGTAGTATTCTACACTAGAGTATATACATATTTTGATCGTTATATGTCATATATACATGCAGGGATAGTGGTTCCACATGGTAGAAAGGTTAGAAGAATTTGATTAACCAGTGTATAAAAACTTAACATAAAGTATGTTGACATGAACACAAAATGCGTTTTAAGATAACATAAAAATTTGTTTTAATCTAACCACAAATATGTTAAGATTTTCCAATGGGTACTTATACCGTACCCATTTCGTCACTTCATTTCCTCCAACTAAAAGTCTAGACCATTCTGTACCACTCTAACACAAGTGTATCAAGTATATATCAATCTATACTGTCTAGGGCAATGCTAGAGACTACACACCATCGTATTAAATCACTGTGATGTGTTACAGTCCTTAAATTTGTCCCTCATTATCCTTTGATAATGAGCATTTCAACCAATTACGACTGGTATCTCACTTTCATAACGAGGACTACGATCTTTGTACATACGAAACACGGAATTTAACGGGACCAAGGGCAAATGAACAAGGCCAAGCTTAACAGTTCAAACAATCACGCAATAGGCAACGTGTCTTGTGATAAGCGTCTAACAACCTCAGTCACTCCACACCTATCACAGTGTAGGCAGAGATGGCCATGAAAACGACGCTGTTGGCCTTATATTGAGGACCTACCACGTCGCCAGCAAACATCCAGAATACAATCCTACAGCAATTTCCTACCCGAACCCTGCTGCACCATATCCTCATTTAGTGACGACACACACGCCATATTATTACCATTCTTAGTATTCATGAGACGCAGACACCGCCATGACTACCCGCCACACACATAATGACAAATTTCACAGTGCGCATGCCGAGACGCCGACGAGACGCCAGCTTCAGGCACTAGCGCGCCACCTGTCGGTGTAAATCCTTCCTATCGTGGGACCCGGATTAGCGCCCTAATCCTTGCCGTTAATCTACCTCCGCCCACCCGTGCTCATCCAGAGACCTGACCACTTTGCAGAACTGCGATTCGGAGATTATATAGCAATACCGGAGACTTGGGTCCAAGATTGGTTTGTAAATCACATCATTGGTACCGATTCTCCGAGAAGCCTGACCCTAGGTGTACCTTTCGTATACTACTTATAGTATATTTACAGGGCAATGACTGAGACGTGCGCCTCCATGTACCGACTAAAACATACAGAATATATGCCACACTGTTCAGAAACTTCTGACTCATTTGTATTGCATCACCAATCAATGAATATCAAGAAGAATTAATTTACAAGCATTGGACTTGGAATTCGCCAAAAATCTGGAAAAAGATATCAACAGGGCTTTTTCATGCCGAGGCCTCCGAGAGCGTATATAGGGACAGGGCCCAGGTGGGCGAAGCTTCAGTAATTTGAACTTCATGTACTTTAAGTCAATTCCCGGTATCAACTGAGAGCTAAAATGGCTAAAATGGTGAAAAAAGAATTTGGGGCCGAACTGAACACAATCTCCCACACGGATGTTGTCTGGAACGCAAAATATTTTGCCATAAAATGTCTAAAATTACGCAAATGCCGCTCACCATCTTTCAGGTTATCATTTCGAAACCAAATCCCCAACCCCCAAATGACATTCTCCTCGGATTTACATCGATATCAAGAATGACCATTGGCTTGAGTCAGAACTAGGTCTTCCTATTAAAACTGTATACTAGTGTTAGGCTTGTGTGTTTTTATCTCGACCTCTGCTACGCCTCATCAATTTAATATAGGATGTGCAGCTGACACTCTATGTACTTGAATAACTCGTTATGTGCACATTATCACTGCAATATCTAGCATATACATTCGCTCTATAGTTTTATCAGACACGCTTAAATACATTTAGTTCACCAGGACAAGGCTTTGCAGATGGAGAGCGCAAAACAGAGAAATTGAAACACGAACGAAGACTTCTTCTATACCCATGTATCACATGAGGCACAACAGATTCAAGTAAATTCAACCAAACGAATTAGTTTTACTGGATTAATTTCTGTCCTCCACATACAATAGCGATTCAGAGAATCCTCAGCTGGATGAGAAGTGAATGAAAGTGTTCCTTCTGCACTGTTAACAATGGGGGACAAGACCTTAGATTATTCATCAAACATGACAAAGGCTACGACGAACAATACCCACTAAGAGCATGCATTCGCATGAAAGTGTTTTCATTCATTTTAGCCTTGTATTCAAAGAAAAGCACGTGTTCAAACTGTCATTTTTTAACACTAGACATTAGACGAAACAATGACATGCCCTGCACCTTCATTATAAATAACTAATGTAAAGATTTTCCCCTTTCTTGTGAGTCAGGGTGTTAAAAGTCAAAGCATTAATAACTAATTGTTAAACACTTCTTAATTCGAGAAACATCTGAGAGGTCTTACTGTGTTCATGTAATGACTGACATGCACAGCAGCGAATACATAATTATATGAACCTGTGGACACATTGAGCACTTGGTCAAATGTAACAGCATACTACTTATTTATGCCATCCATTGTCAACGGCGACCTTATCTCAGCTAGAGAAAATGACCTCAACTCTGTGCTATGCTACAGGTGTATACATGTGTTACTGACTTTGTGTACCGGGACACATAAAGTTGAATGCATGGATGAAATTTCCAGTAGAAAACCTGATTTGTTCTCTCTAAACCTTTCCCCTTCAGAGTTATTGGTTTGTACAAGGTAATGAACCTGAGAATCGCCTGTACCGTAAATATTAGTTCAACCATCTCATAAAACCCATGAATATATTGGTATCAGTATTTTTCGCTCTTTCTTGAACTGGAGGTAATCTCACGCGGCTATCATGCTCAGCTTGGAGAGCGCATATGACCCAGAACGAGGCAACGATAGAGGCGCATTTTACGGTGATGGCGCGTCACGTCGAGGCCCGCAGTGTGAGAGGGCAGGTGACAACTAAAAGTAACGAGTATACGAGTATAGAGCTGTGTCTATACTCGTTGGTAACACAGACGTCACTTTCGGTTTGCTACCACTTGGCACCGTGTGATTACGCACACCCACCTCCCGACCCCTCTGCAAGACCGGGAGTGGTACTAGGTGTTCCTCCCGGAGGGACAGCTTCCCTCCGCCCAATGAAGAGGAAGCCGTACGGGCCTTTCTGAATATACACCCTTCTGTCGGCCTGGCTCTGTCCTCAGCCTGATACCTGCCTCCTACACGCCTGTGATTTCTGGCAGCTGCTTCGGTTAACACTTAAACTACTTGAATCCCCATGACGATGAGCTCACCCCGCAATAGAACGCCATTGGTTCCCTTCATTTCAGATTGATTGCATTACCGAGTCCCAGATATGAAGATTTTATTTCGGGAAATTCCCGAAGCTCTGTTCTTGGACGATCGATAACCATTCACCCCCGACCCCTGGTGGGGTGAAATAACAATAGAGGGACGCAGCTTTCTTGTCGCCCAGCGGAGAGCAGGCATATTGACCGGATATGAGGTCACAATAACAAGCCGTAGGGCATTCTGGGAGAGCTGTTCATGAAGTGGTAGTGCCGTCAGGGTGTCTGTGGGGGGTGGCGGGGTGGAAGTAGGTCATCAAGACCCGGAGAAGGAGTAGGCGACCGCAGACGCCGCTGTCCTCACGGAGAATCTACGAGGCGGCCCCTCATTCACACTGTCACAGGAACCCGCTATTTAGTCTGTGACGTGAATACGAGCCCTCCTGCATATTCTGGAGCTGTGGGTGGTAGGACTGTGACAGATATCATACATAACATACTGTCGCGAACAGGGTATTTGTAAAACGTATATCTATAGATAAACCTCCCGAATATGACCTGCAATGGGTTTATGATCAGACTATATTTGGGGAATATTAGAATATATTTTGGGCTGCGAGTCAAGTCACTTTGATTACAAGAAATACGGTCATGACCAATGCCGCATTATGTGATACACAACCCAAGACGAATGTGAAGCAAAATGGGGTTTCCCTCTGCCATCAGGTAGGTGGAAACATTTAACGAAGAATAGACTTATACACATATAAACTCAAGCCTTCAGTCAAGGAGGGTTTGCACAAGCAAGATAGTCTTAGCCTATTTTTCTTGTTCTAGGTTATAACCTGTTAGATGTGTGCCTTAAGTTTTAAATTGTGAGTAGAACTGTTCGAAATATGGGGATGATGTCAATTTCTGAAACAGACCTAAAGCTGCTATTGCCTTCTTAGTATTATGAGAACAATGTAGAGGACGGTGATATAGTGGTACATGTAATATAATGGGGAATATGATCTCAATGGAGTCCGAACATGCCTTTCTTTGACTTCACAAATACAAGACCATCACCGTATCTGCAAACGGTCCGGAATCGTTCATTTGGTGATTACATTGCAAGGCTAAGCATATCTTTTTATGCCTTCCTTCCCTTCTAGATCGAGGAAGCTCTTTAATCTAACTTCAATGCGGACTGTTGAATGAATGTAGCATTTTAAAGACCCGGTGAAAAATAGCAAAGTCTTTGCTTTACGGCGTCTGCTACAAGAATACTTTTAATAATGTTAACAGAATAACTGATATCAAACTGACAGCTCAAAATATAACATTGCGTCTCCATCTCACTTGTGGATGTAATCGATGGTTAGCACAACGATAAATGCAATATATGAGCTTGAAGAAAGAATATATATATATATATATATATATATATATATATATATATATATATATATATATATATATATATATATATATATATATATATATAATATACACACAAACAAAAAGAGAAAGCGTATAGACTTTAAGATGACGTTGAAGTAAAAAAAAACAACTCTTTGCATGTAGGACGCTGGAATGATTCATCTAGTTTTAAACTGTCGCTTTCAGAAACTCCCCTATCCTTACTGGAACCATATTTCTCGGGTAAAGGATAATAATGAAGAATGATCGGGATATCTAGACAATATCAATCATTCCACAAACTCATCCATCTCTGAACAACCACGCTTCTAACATACATACCACACACCGACCCCCCCCCCCCCCCCGACCCCCCGAGTCGGGACTTCCATCGGCTGCTGCAGCCCACCAAACAGAGACACCATGAAATCCCTTGCCAAGCCAGGGAGAGTGAAAAGCACTCTGGTGAAGTGAATTAATATAGAGACGAGGTGGATTTCAACTAGGACTGTGCATCTATGACAATAAGTTTACATAAAGCTGCATTCAGAGACAGAGACAGCTTCTACACAGTCTTCCATCGATTTATCTATCTATATTTACACTCTTCCTTCGGTTTCTTTTTAAATTCATCTTTGTACATATATGTCTCAGTGGTAGTATTTCAACTGTTGCTTTGGTATGAGAGAAAATCGAATGCTGTTCAACGTCTATAAAATGGTGGATACTATGATAGTCCCCGCATATTAGCAAAAATATGAGAATATCTCAGGAGATAATGAATTGCATAAAATGAAGTCGATGTAAAGCTAGAAGGTAATGCACTGAACGTGAAATTACAGTGTGTTAAAAAATGGCAATCGTTATCACCTCGTTTAAGCTACCACTCACTACGATTGTCAGTAAATTCCGTTTGCCCTAATAGAATCAGTATGTAGACAAGTCAATGGTACAGAATGACAAATGGATGCCTGTTAAATTTTCTTCAGAATTACCGAAAGGTGAGCAGGGGCGAGACGAAGGGTCGATCATAGAGGTGATATCATAGTGAATTCAAGGAGAACTGAGGTATGCAGATTACCTATAGTAAGCATATACACACAGTGCAGACAGAATCAATGAAGGGGTAGAGGACTTGAAGCTTAGAGGACGAGTTTTCAGGAGTAAGGGGTCTACATTGATGCAGAGACGAGGCTGATGAAGTGGGCGTCCTTTCCGGACAGGTCTGACAACAACGACAACAAGCGGACCGAGTCTAGGCCGTGACCAGACTGCCGATCACCGCCTACCGTCCCCGGTCACGGCGCCGTCTGCCCGGGTAGAGATACCCCCACCACCACCACCCCACCGCGAGCACCACTACGGGCACCTCGACCTCGCCACAACACCGGCTCCCAATTCAAGCCCGTCCCCACCGTATTCCCAATCCATATCCCAGCTAGCATGTCCCTATCTGTGCCTAAATTTTCTCCTGATTGCCTACTTCCAGCTCCCTAACAATCTCTAACAGAGCTCTCATTCTCACTTTCCACTGTGTGCAGTATCAACCTATAAAGCCCACCCAATATCTGAGTCATGCACAATCTAATTGAGAACGTCACGTTCAAGCATCACCCTCAACAATCTCTACCAACCAGCTTTCCTCGATCTTTGCCCTATACATTGTACTTTCCAGACATCCATTATTCAGAGCCTCTCTCTTTCTCTATAGAATCCTCAACTCTCTCTTTCCCTGATACCGTCCAGTGAAAAGGCTTGTTCTCCTACACGTCTCCCCATAGTAAAATAGTCGATCCCTTCTGAAAAGCCTCAACACCTATTTGCCCGCATTCCATCCGTTCTATTCCAGCGTACGCTCTACTCCCGCCCGCTTCCTTCTTCTCCGTCCCCTTCACGTTCCAGCCCCCTGAAATAACCACCACCTTCTTCACGGCTCCACTAAGGTTTGCCCTGCATCGATATGAACCACTCATTCTGAGAGCAACTCTATCATTTTCTTTCTCCAAGGACCATTTCTTGACAAGAGCCCTACTTGTTCCTTTCCTCAGTGTCAGAAAGGAACATAGAATTAGAAAATGCTATACTGACAGTGTTTTCTTTGAAACACTTATCTAGTAATCAATCAATGTCGCATTTTCTTTCGTCAAACTGGAAGAGATATCATATATTTTAGAGTTAGGGACGCTTCTCTCAAATAGGGCTAGAACTCTAAATGAACAGAATATGCTGTCTAACACATGATTTCCATAATCAGTGTTCAATCCTCTTGTTAGGTACCTGCTGCTCCAGAGGACCATCTTGATTTCTAAACAACTATCCATACAGTTTTATCACGCGCACACAACTTTCATTTTTACAGTGACCCTTTCCTTCAGCTTTGTTGCTGCAAGACCACCCAGATTTCTACACTGAACTATCTCTATGGCTTCAATTTTTTCTTAAATTACAAATTAAAATCTCCATTTCAAAATCGATCCATCTATTTAATCTAATACTCAAAAATCAGTCTGATTTCTAAACTATACCCTCCCTATATATTCAGCCCTCGAACACTACCCTGATTTCTACACCGGCTCCGCTGCCACCTAACTCGGCCACACACGCCCTAACTGCCAACGCGTGCACATTCTGTGGCAAGGGGCTGGTCACATCAGGGAGTAATCAATAATTATTTGAGAACTCCCGGTGGAGCTTGTCGTGTATCTGCCATCTCGCATCCCCCTCTGGATCCCTCCTGCACGCCCACCCCATCCCTGCCCAACAGTCTCTCACGGCTATCCCTTTTCCCAAAAGAAACCACACACCATAATCACCGTCATTGTCCGCGCACTAACACCATCACAGCTAGACGTTGATTGGCTGGGTGCAGCAGGGGAAATGACGATGTGACACAGACAGAGCCAGAAACGGATGGGCATCCCATTATTTGACCAAAAAAGATACTAACGAAAAGTGAAAAGGGTACTCCCTACCAAATATTCAAATGAGCAGTGTAAAACGTTCACGCATGAACACTTACACGATAAAGATAGAGCGTAAGCAAGGCAAGCCACATGCTCGTGGGCTGGTGCTCATTTATTGAATATGGGCAATCGATAAATCTATGTCCTGGTGCATTTCAATGGGCTCTAGGTTCCAGCCACACAACAGGAAAGAGGACAGAAATGTTGATTTCTATCGCAACATGTCACCTTTTACTTGAACGTTGCATATATATTTCTTCAATGATATCTGAATACAGTGTACTGTATACATTTCCCTGGATGAGATTTGCCCTGTCGACTAATTTACATGTATACTGGTCTCTGTTTTATAGACGGTCCCGCTCTGGTTTATCTCCGAGAAGAACCTTTTAGGTGAGGGTGCTTCTGGCTATTCAGAAATGCTGCGAGTTAGGGGTGTGTGATCACCGATAGCCGTCGTAAATCCAGTACAGTGGAAAACCAAAGGCTGCATTTCCCTTGCACCAGATATGAACATAGAACAAGGTTTCTCTGTATGAGTATGACATTCAATAAAATCATAAGGCATGCTTGTAGCTAATATAAAGATTGGATATCTATTTCTGATATGTCAATGTACTTTTAGAATCTTGGAACTTAACATTGAAAGAGAAAATTCAGACGATAAAAATCTGATCTCACAAAAAGGTATCTCAATTCAATTTGGGGTGGAGAAGCATAACAAAAATTGGTATTAAAGGCAACTCCGAGGCCTCAAGGCCAGGTGTTTAATATCCGGGCAATAATAGCACCGTGCCGATGTACCCGATCAAATCAGGGATCCAGATATGAGGATCCAGATACCATGCCCTGCTACACTGGCCGTCTGCGCCATCTCCTGCCGCTCTATCTCGTAAACACCACAGAGGGCGAACACTTATCACAGGCGGCCCGTTTCCAGTCTTGCCGCTGCGGCCTCTTAAGTGGTCCTGAGCCACGCGAGACTGCGCGAGAGCGGCCGCAACGCCCGGTATTATCGCTCGCCTGAGCAGGCAGTCCATGCTATCGCAGCCTATCAGGACCTCATCAGGTCCTCGTCTACTAAGCTGGCGAGGGATTTTAGGGGATGTAGAGCACCCGGGGATCACCGGATTTCCACTAACAAGGGTCATGAAAACCCTAAACTAAATTCATAAAATGCGATGGTGTCCATTATTCCCGGTCAAGAGGTCATCCGGCTAAAGGTCAGCGGGACTCCCTCAGAGCAGCCAGAACCACACTAGGTTTCGGGGAAGCTGGACTTTCCCACTTGTCTATACTTTGAAACGATTGTTCAGATTAACAGGGTTTTTTCTCCTCAGACGATATGCATATTCCACATTACTGAATGCGATGATAAACATTCACGGGGGTTGTGGCAGAAGGGATTTGGTCTATACGTGTTTTCTGTGGGAAAACAGCACTGAAAAGTGTTTCCATACGGAAAATGTTTCTGTTAGCGATCGGAATACCATGCTCACATGTGCCAGTATGGATTACTGTTCGTGGTTAAGTGTGGACAAAGGCGTAAAGAATGATGCACAGAGGATAGCATACGCCATTCAGAGACATTTACTTTACTAATCGATGGTCCAACCCACAACACCAGTCAACATATTGTCGTTAACAATTCTTTCCCATCGTTACTACCTTTTCAAGATACAATAGATTGATTTTGACAAGGAGCAGCTCTGGGTGAGCTGAACGCCTCCTCGATGTAAACAGGATTTGGCTGGCTGCTGGCGGGTATATGCCGTACCAGGCTGAAGTTAGTACCTGGGGCTGGGAACTGGTGGAACCAGGCTAACACTGCAGTCAGTCTAGATTTAGTTGATATATTCAACCCAGGGAGGTATTCGCAGGAGCAGACCAGACTGCATGCCTAATGCCTTGCTGCCTGGTTCGTGGTTCAAAGGACCTGATTAAATCTCGAGAATTTATTGCTGGTATAGGCACTGAATCTTTCGAATGCCCTACGATAGATGAGCTATACAATAAATGTTGAAGCTTAACGGTGGAAGTCAACAAACTGCAGAGACTAATTTGCCTTAATCCCACTTTTCACCAGCTTTGTCTCGCCCCACGAGCATGCGAAGGTATTATCTTAGAATAGATGGAATAAACACATCAATAATATTTCGTTGAAATAAGGAATTGATTTTCAGATTTAGATCCTTTCTGACTTCATTATTATACGAGAACTGTTCAAGGAGCCTCCATGTATAATGGAGTTTACAAATTAGATGAAATGATTTTAGGTACCGCAATTCCTTTTGGATTATATCTTCTCGAAGAAATTTCAGTATGAGCTTCTGATGGAGAAGGGCTCGCCTGAGTATATAGTGCAACCACCGCCCCAAGTAAATAAAGGCCATTAAAGTAAATTGTTGATTGAGGTCTTATTTTATCTTAATCTAGCGTCAATTATACTTTAGTATAATGTGAGATATTTCTGTGCTGCATGCCGTCCAATACACTAGCAGGATACCATACTCTGTGTCAGTTTATCAAATGATATTTTGTTTGTGTTGTGATTCGAGCCAATATATAGGTCAATCTTTGAGACCGGATCATTTCTAGAATGACAAAGAAAAGGTTTCACCTGTAAAGATGGCGTGCCACACGTCATAAAAGAACGAAGAATACATGTTTCTGCTCTCGTGCCGACGAAGAGTTTTCACGATTCCGTGACCATAAAACCCTCCGGGATTCACACTGACTCCCATGAGTGGCCACCATATATCCCAGCTGGGAATAAAATCTACAATTTCTACGCCCACAGGAGGTGCGACCTACACGGGAACCCGATGGGGATTCTGGGAACCGGAAACTGCTTGGGACCGGAAGTGGGACGCTTGGTGCCCTGGAGTGACGTCGTGGGTAGCATCTCACCGTGGTGAGTTAGGGCACCGCGGGTCAGACTGCGGTAGTCCACGAGGCCTCTACGGACGAGCAACTCACTGCGCATGTGTGAGCAGGTGTGAGCAGAAGGTGAGCATAGGTTGACCCCTTCTGCACCCGCGCAGAATGGCCACTCGGTACGGGAAATAACATTTCCGTGTGGCTCCTTGAGTTAATGTACTAAGTCTGCAGTATTGACGTGACAGCGGGGGTCATACTTAGAAGGGGTCGTAGGGGTCACTTGGTCATGGCTAACATCCACCTCTGCCGCTAGGGACTTGAACTATAGCACATTCTCTGGTGAGTAACATGGGACTAGAGGTTTGCCTTTTGGCGGGGAGGACCAGACTACAAAAACAACCCTTATCGGACAAAAGGGATTAAAGAAAGAATCCCTATAGTCCAGATGGGGACCACAGAAGGGCGGTCTGTGGCGAGGAAATCTCGAAACAAAGTTCTGTCAAAAGTAAAAGCAGCAGATAAAAATACAGGTTATAGTCAGTGGAGTATACCATGCCCCAGGGATTACACCTATTACTCAGGCACTGCTCGGGAAGGCGGGGCGTGGGACGTACGTCGTGGGATTAATGCGCGGGGTGAACTGCTCTGAATCTCGGCCCCCGGATTAGAGTCATACAAAGACCGGCTTCGCTGGGGTCGGATATTGGGCTGTCTGCCCGCCTAATCGTCCGGTTAAATCCCCGGCCCGGCTAAGATCCTGAAGAAGTGTTGTCTGCTGACCCCGGATCATCGCCGGTTCAGCTGAGCTGCTCTTTTAAAGTACGTGACTGATAAGCGACATACTCCAGACAACTGCGAGCAACTCGACACAACTCTGTATTTTCAATATATGTGCAGAGAGGGTAGTCTCAAAGGCACCGTTTTGTTTGTTTGTTTAGGTAGTTTAACGTCCATTTTGTTCAATTAGACTTTAAAGGCACCGTCTCGACTTCAAGAACAGGGTTTAGATTTATCTAACAGTCTGCAAAATATAGGTTGTAATTGGGTGTGTTTATCTGTAGGAAGCGTTAACTCCTCAGAACAATGGCGGAGAAATCTCAAGTTGTCTTGTTTTATTTTTTCTTGTCTGGTCTGGTCTGATCCTCTCAAGCATCTGCAGTGGTGTGGTGGACTTAATCCCCGCGCCCACCTATCTCCCGGACAAGCGGCTCGTATACAGAAAACTAACTTAAAAATAAACCCAATTGAGTACGTCTGTCATACCCCGTCTAACCATTATACAACCCGTCCACGATATGGTGTAAATTCTTCCTCCACTAATCCGTGAACCCCTCACTCACAAAAAGCGTGTATGTAGGTCGGGATGACCAATACATGCAGAGAGTTCCACCATTTACATTCATACTTCTCATAAATTCTCCTGCTAAGTAAATGTTACTTCACAGATTTTGAAGTTATTACCTTGATATAACAAATATGACCAATACATGTAGGGAGTTGCAAAATCTACATTCCCACTTTTCATAGATCCTTCTGCCAACGAAATGTTATTTCACAGATTTTGAAGTCATTACCTTGATATCCCTTCCTGCAAACTATTCTTTACACCGAATACTGCATAGGAGGATTCATTAAATGTCTTTTTAACACTATGACTGATTGATCCATATCGTATTCAGGATTGAGTTTGAATTTATGCAACCGTATAATACATTTGATCTCCCCTGAAATAATTTTACGTATATGAATTAGCAATACTAAAAGCACTTATAATTCTTGGTCTATCTATTATGTACTTAGCTGATAATCTTAAATTTCAATTTCATTATCGTGCCATATTCTCTTTCAATATGCTTTCCACTTTTATATCTAATCGGTCAATTTTTCATTCACATTCTTTATCAGTATTAACACCCTTGCCACCGAAAGCAGATAAGAGGTACCCATGCCCTAGTGTTATACATCACAGTCAGCATCAAAGAGTTCATTTACTAAACTCATACCCTTATATGGTCGACTTCTTTGGGTGTCAATTCTAGTCCCAGGTTTCTCCCGATCACCCATTAGTTTTTAACCCATCATGTTTTGTCACTGCCCCCTCCCACCTTACATTAAGAATAGAAATCCGTTAAATTTAGTTGACCTGCATGATATCTGCGAAAAGCAAGTCTTTACTGTCCTAAGGGGAAGGACTTGCTTAATGTAGCATGACACGTGGTTGTCTAATTGTCCAGATGCATTATGAATGGCTGGGATACAGCCTATGAGAGCTATATATACACATACAGACAGGATAAGGGAAAGGAAACTCAATACTTTGAGACATTCAGAAACTAGGGGCTGGTTCCTAAAATCCTGTAATGTTCTGATTCTTTTTTGTACTGATCTCAAGCATTCTCAATTTTACATTTTACATGTCGAGAACAGAGGTGAATTGGATCAAATGAAATCTGTATCTATAATCATAATAATTTGCCATCAAGTATTATTCCAAACAGGACCATAACACTTAAAGGGAGTGTATTATCAAGGCCTTACTAGAGAACAGTCTAAGATCCGAGTTAAGAACAGATCCTAGATACCATTTAAGAGCCGATGAAATAAAAAGAATACCATAGTTTGATTTTTATTTACTGACCATGGATTAAAGTAAAACAAATTCAATTACAAGGTAGCAAATTCTTCAAGAAGATGGGAATTCTTGTTGATTTACCGATGCATGATGAAACAACGACCACCGGCTTCAGTAATACCACATAGCCTCACCCGTCTCCGGCCCGTGAGGCGGGGATAACAGAGTGAGCGCTGAGGAATTGCTGGTGGCCGAGTCTGCACCTAGCACTGTCTGCTTAAAGGATTACTCGCTAATCGTGTCTTAAAGCTGTCACACTTAAATCAGGGTCTTCAGCTGTTGTCATGGTGACGACGCCTTCAGTGATCCCAAAAGTTACTTTGTTGATGAGGTGCCGACCTCTAGCGGCGTGTCCGGTGTAAAACGGGCGCTTTAATTCAGTTTACTGGAAGGGAAAGGTCCTACAATCTGTAAAATGGCCCCTTTATCCACGCAGCAACGAACTTTAGAATACTCTCTTTGTTCACATTCTCATTCTTGTACAACTAAAATGTACCTCACCTCCTACCTTCTTCTCACAGAATGCTGTTGAACCATACCTTCACCTGTCTTGGTTTTATGGCATTTTCTTGCTATGATTTTTATGATCAAAATAAAAACGTCCTTGTGAAAGATTATCCATAGATATCACGATGCTTCGCCATGGCCGTCACACACACATAAACTTCTTTGTTTACTTCTATGATATAATCTGCATAAAAACAGTTTTTTCGACTGTTTCAATATTTTGTTTGGGGGGGGGGGGGAATAATATAAGTATCAATTCCTAAACATGATCTCCCTTTTTTATAACTGTCTATGCTTTGTAGCTACTCAAGGACGACTAGGATGACGAAAGGACGGCAAGCCGTGGTGGCCGTGTCGTCGGGAGTCGTCGCGGGTCGTCGCGGGGACTCGTTGCGGGAAGTCGCCGGTCAATAAGCAGGGGCAGGGCGGCCTTGATCTGCTTAGCGGTAAAGCGCCTAGTCACAGGGCCCAGCCTTCAGGCCTCACTAAACGTCGTTTGTGCTGCCCTGAATGCATCCCTTGGCCTGATTTCCCATCCTTAAGACGGGTCCTTTCTGGTCAGTGAATGGATCCGCCTCGATCCTTTCCGTGGGGATATTCTGAGCTGGGCTATAAAGGGGGGACCTCTCAGGAAAATACACCAATTGATATGCACTAGAAAGTCAGTAAGTTTGCTTTTCTGTTTTCATATGATGTCTGATCGCGAATATGGCTTTGAATAGCTTATTTTGCCCTTCTTCTTTCAAGAACAAATAACCAATGTAAATATAAGGATTTCAATTCAGCAATGCACAGAACTCAATGTGACGAGCCATTTGTATACATATAAGTATCTGCTGTCTTCTTCACACCACACGCAAACATATAACTTGTCTGTATTAAAGAGGCATGAATTCGACTATTGGCTATTCTTTCATTAATTACTACTTATGTAGGCTTCAGGGTAAATACACACGACTTACATACATATACGCAGCTAGAAATATATGTTTTTGCCTACAGAGTACGGGGAACTTCAGACATCTGAGCCTGGTCGATAGCCTAAGGTTCTTCCTCCTGTGTTCGATCCAATGAGGTCAAGAACCGAGGGTAAACGGTAGGAGCCGTCTCTCTCAGCGACACTTTAGTGCGACGATTGACTGGCAACAATCAATTGTAACGACAGTGACGCCTCCTTTCCTGCTCCTCCAATGGTTTGCACCCGGCCCCCGGACCCGGGCCTCCGCCCCTCCAGGCCCCAGCCCCCGCCCTCATCATTGATGCCCTCAGCCCTGCCTGCCCACCCCGCGCCTGTATTATAAGGACCTCTGTTATTGTCGTCTGGCAGACGACTTTCGTCAATATAACACGAATGAGGATTGTGTGCTCTGCGGTTTTCCCGCGATGGGGTATTTGAGACGGGACAAAAGAACCCCTTTCCTTTAGAATAGTGCAAACTATTTAAACCGGAGTAATAGGGACCCATCTATGCTGTTCGAGCACTGTGACCTTCGGTATTTGACTGTGGAATTGACATAAATGACATTGGGAAATTGACAATTAAACCTTGAACAAGATATGGCATGTACATTTCTATGATGGCATTTTTAACTAGGATCCATCCATAAACTATGTCCACAATATTTCTGAAATATTTGATATCCCATGCCCCCTGTCCATCCTGTATGCAATGAAATAAAGAAGGTTGTACGCAAAATTTCCAAAATGTTAGACCCTCCACCCACCCTCACTGTTTACATACTCTATGGATGGCTCCCTATGGCTTCTGAAGGGAACATTTTGGAATAAAGCACCAATTAATCTTAGTATGTTTACTCTTATGATGACAGGAAATGGGAATTCTAACATCACGGGTCAGGCTTAGGCTGCTAGGAATCTAGCTTATTGATCCTTCCACAATGGAAGGTCAGAGGTGGATATATCAAGCCATCAGTTCAGGTCCAGATTAATGTCTGGTTAGACTTAAGTATTACATTTACAATCCATTGGACCAGCACTGAAAATAAACATAGTTCATATTTTGTATGTAAATTTCTTAGACTATCTAATAGTTTCCTTGGATAGTTGTTTTTGTCAATCATATCCTGGCTATTTCTGGGATCTGTCTCATTTGCTTTCAGAACAAAAAGCGATACAGAACTCACTGGATTACATGTCGTTCTATGTCTGACTTAAAGTATCGGTGTTTGGGACTGTAAATCCGAATACAAGCTTAAATTCTAAAAAAGTTAGGTTATCACATAAGTGGCCATTACAAACTCATATATGGCTCTGATAGGTCGATGATAAAGGAAATAGTTAATTCGAAATGTTTTACTTTAGAATTCAGGAAAGGTGACAAAGGCATCGACATAAAATCAATCGCTTTATTTCAAATGAGCTTGATTTCACTTTTGAAAGACATAAATGAAAGAGGGTGGGGGAACAGACCATCTATGAAACACCTTCAAGCCCGATTGCCTCCCATCAACAGACCTTCACAACGTGAGTCATCACACCTGGCCTCCTACCGACTGAACGCCGACCTACACCAACAAACACGAGGCAAGCACAGGGAGACTAACACTAACACTGACGCCAGGGGGCGCCAAAAACAACAGCGTCGACAAGCCCACGATATGCACAGCCAACTCTGGTAAAGGAACGTCAAACACAGGTTTGTCTGTGGTTGTGTTGGTCTTACTTAATGGGGTCTATTCCTGAATAAGGGTAGCTAGAGAGAGAAGAGCATGTTTTGCTCTTACATTGGCTTCGTTGTATAGTCACTGTTAATGCCCAGAAAACCTCAATGGCATAGATAATTTTTTTTTTTAAAGACGGGGAGAGTATCAGGCGACTATGATTTTCCCCCTAAGAGTCTCTACTTAATGACCAGAAAAACTTTATAACAGAAAAGGAGAAATAAACTAACACACTTAATCTTTGAGGAGAACACCGAGAAAGTATCGGGGGATAGTGGCTAAACAAGAAGTTGCACTTTTATCGCTTTCTTATTTTCAGCCTTTTTTTAATATATATGAATACACAGCGTTTTACTTGTATATATTCTAATTATCCCATCCTTAAGATTTTATGAAGCTGTATCAGGTATAAAACATATGGTTTATCTTCTCTAAATTCACATTGTTACGTATGTCTATATTTGGTGTGAGGGATGGAATGGATAAGAATCTCAAGCAATCTACTCTCACAACTCTTTCATGTTAACAGAGTTTGAGGACGAGAGTAGACGGGCTCCTGTCCCTGCATACTATGGCTACCCTCCTCACTCTTGATTCATGGGCCAGTCAGAGAAGGATACATACTATAATGAACTTTATTCTAATTGTGATTAAAGTTCATAATCAAAGACTTGAGCAAGTCTAGGACGGGAGCTGCGCTGGTCTAAATACACATCTCCAGTAATAACACGGACTGGATGCTAACATCTCCCGTGTTGGCGGGATTAGGAGACTACAGAACCTGTCACAAGAATTAATCCTCTGATGGCGGCACATCTCTTCAGCAGCACTGATATCCGAGTCACACTTAAGAACTTAGCCCTGTTTCACATTAAGCCGTCTTAAGGAGGCCATCAACAATGTAAAGACTGCTAGACCTCAGCAGTAATACCACAGACCTGTGTATGGTGTTCTAATGTGCATATATGTGACATCCCCGAGCTTATTCATCCCAGGATACATAGATCAACGATATAGCACCTATATTCGAAAAAAATATCAACCATGATTTTATGTAATATTTTCTCGTTGTGGAGAACTTAGATACAACATTAAATCCATTAAATTCAAAGGAAAGGGATAACCATGGAAATCAACTCAATATATATATGTACAGTCCTGCCTCGTTATCAACTTCTATATGTCAGAACATCGGTATTGTATCACCAGTAAATAGTATATGAGCCGTACATAACGGTGATTAAGAATGACAAATACGCGTTGTAGTTCCCTAATACTAAAGAACATCAATTTTGCAAATTCAAAATTAAACAAAAACATGTTTCCAGACTGGTACCTTCCGGCGGAGGCATATAGATTCTTGTAAATACATGTACATGCACATTTGTTACAAATAATTTATCATTTAGTTTTCAGTTTTCCATGATCCTCGGTTTTTCATCACGGGTGTTTCTTGGTAGGGTCGAGTCACAGCTCACCACGCTAGGAAGCAGACTCTGTAAGCCTTTACCCAGCCACTATATAGCGTGCCAGCAATAGACGTCTCAGCTCCAGACTCTTTTGAGGGGAACCATTCAATACTTAATTGCATTAATCTGGCCGGACGAATACAGGCGTTGAGGGACATGGCTAGACCCTCGCGATGCTCTTATACGCGGGCTTCAAGTTGCTAACACCCTGCGAGCAGAGTATCCTGCCTTCTCAGATTCAGTGTCTAAATTGTAAACTATACACCTGATATAAAATATCACCATTTCGGTACCAGTGTGGGACTAACTGATTAGTTAACATTCATGACTGCTCCGCTTTATTGGGAATTATCTTCTCTGGTATGGAGGTGTACAGAGTTGAGCGCTCGTAATATTTCACCTCTAAGTTCGTCTTTATCTTTTTACCAATTTGCATTACCGTTCGCCTTCAGAGCCTCGTTTCAGTTTCAAGGTTGATTTCCCAGTGGGCCTTGCTGGCTTGGCGTTAGGAAATATATCACTTGTGTCAATGGACGACTTCGGGGGACGCTCCATTAGCAAACCCCCAGAGACCAGTAACTTATTTTTATAATGATTCACCCAAACGTAAAAAAATATATTAGACCTAGCATGACCTGCATGCAGGCACCGATTAAATAATTTCCTAAACACAGGCCTTGATTTTGTTTCTTAGATAATTAATTTCATGACTCACAAATATATACGTAATTAGTGGAGCAGACAGGATATGATTACAGGCCGACATGGTCTATTTAATGAATGTCAAAATTCCCTATCATACCAAAGAAGTGGAGAGAGATACTAACTGACATAGAGCAACCCTAGAACATCATGTCGGCTCTTTATGTCGAGAATTACAAAATCACTTAGCATGCGCCATTATGGCTAGAGTTTCTCAATTCTCTTTTTCTACAATCATTATTTCTCCTATATATCTTGTCATTTAGTTCACGTCTTAGCCACTTCTGTTTCGCTATCTATCTTACATACTGACGTAAAGGGATATAAGGAAGCTGTAACATATCCAGCCAAGGCCTTGTATTTTGTAGAAAAGTGAGGCTGATGATATATGCATTCATTATGTTGCTGTCACTTTATCCATGACGTATCACGCCTTACCACAAATTACTCAAAGCGCACCCCCCTACACGTCCAGGTGCACTACCCTGTGCATTCACCCGGAGCCCTTCCTTCTCCTCTCGCCTTAAAACGTAGCCCTATTTATGGCGTCACTGGAGGCCACCTAAGGGGTCACACCACTAAGTCTGGCTTGATGAATTCCGTTTCGTCTTGGCAGCCACACTTTTGTTGATCATCCCCACAGGCAGGCCAGTGAATGACGACCAATTCTGAACTGTAGGCCCTAAATGCAGACTCATTGGTGTGAGGCCTGCTTGACGCATGGCCGCTGAGGCCCTCCCTCAATGTACGAGCCTTAAAAGGTATTGAGAGTCTAGTGGTCTACGAACAGCACGTGGGAGGGCTGGCACGTGGCTTGTTCAGTCAGTCCCACTTGGCTCTCTACCCACACCTACAATGGCACTATCAGAGGAGATTGCGCTAACATGGGCTTCCCAATATCGCAGTGACAGATCCGGAGAGAAATACATGTGTTACACAATGTCCATACAAGGGGCTCTATCGAAATCTTTCTGGCACACTATCATAAGAGAGAGATGGTCATCAGTATCCCCGCCGTCGCTTCCCATTTAATATAAACGAGGAAATTTTAGACCTATAGTGATAACTTAAAAGGGCAAAAGTACACTGATTAAAGTTTTAATGTCTCAATAATCATTGTCCTGTCTAACTTTTTCTATTCAATAATAATTGGATTGTTCAGTCCTACCTCACGAATAGCTGCTACGGCAGATTTTGAAGGATTGGTTCGGTGCTTTGTTTATCCTTAAACCAGCAGAAATTAGGAGTTGTACCGTCAAGTCATGGCTATGATCTCACCTTAAAATCTAAATATAGTGCTGAGGTATACCATTGACATCTCACTTTCCCCTTGCCTTGTTTCGGCTTGCAAATGCCGAGACTCGCAGCCAGGCCTGTGCCTGGAGAGTGACTCTTCCAAGCTCTCACCTTCAATCTCCAGCAAACGACAAGTAAACTCCATAATCTTACAACGAATTGAAGCTCACACTATCGGAACGGCGTGGTGCAAAAAGTCGTCTGCTTGAATATGCAATGGAAGGCCATCAATGGAGAGTTGAAGTAGAGTGACGAAATGAGAATCCAACAAAAATGCTTTACATTTATATCCCGCGTCTTCAGCACTATTGATCCCTTGAGCCTGGAGCTTGGCGAGGAACGGGTGTCCTGCTAATCGTTGGGATAAATCAGCAAACCGCCATCTTTTAGCGGACGATTGCGCGCACTGAGACTGGGATCTGGGATTGAGGGAGGAAACCTGCGGCGTCGATAAGGCTGCACGTGCGTTTCCCCAAGACCGCCGGGTTTTTACACGCTATTTACATTCCTTAAACGGTTCTGTGGTTCGGCTGGGCCACTGGAAAACCCTCCCATAAAGCATGACGCCCTCGTTACAGTAAAAGCCAAGGAGGAGACGCAAGCCAATGCTCCGATCAATCCCGCTATTGCTTGGAGAAACGAAATGCTTGGCCAACCCGTATTGTGGCAATTACCAGGAAATTACCCAGACGGTTTTAAGATTACTTTTTGCTCTACGAGGGGAAACAATTTCGTAAGCTTTTCTACAGGCATTAGGTAAAAATGACCTTTCCTAGTCCATCCAATACATCACAATTACACCCGCTACGGTGCTGGACCCCAGGGGCACTGCCCTCAGCGCCGCTGACTTGTAGTGGGAGGAAGTGGAACCACCAGTGGCTTCCTGTTCATGACAGCTGATTCATCAAACTCGCATTGCCGTCAGTGTTTATGATTACTTCCATAAATAACTATCTTGGACTTCTAAAATGTGACGACACCACCAACACCATATAGCCTGCAGGTATCCCATGATGAATATGAGCAATGAGAGAGTTAATCCTGTATATATCTCTTTGCAAAGTCCGTGATCCCCTTCCGTGGCCTGAATACGATTTATTTCAGCCCTCTGAGCTGTGCAGGGTAGCTGACGACTCACGGTACATGGAGGTACAATGGGTACACTTGAATTGCTCAAGATACAGCTTGGCGTACGGAGATTACACTTGAATACAGGTGTTGCCGTTCAGCGCCGCCTAACGGCCCACTGCCTAGCTACGCGGCCGCTCGGACAAACCTGGCCGAGTCCGGCTATATGTGTATAGAGAACACAGCAATCACACCTAAAGTGTGAACGGTGGGTGTGATTACAGGAGCGTTGTTTTTGGACAGATTGGACTGCTAGAACAATTAAAGGCATTGTATCAACCAGTCTGGACTATCAAAACTTTATAGTTGATAATTGTTTTGGTTTTAATTTGGAAAAAAAGATAACCACATAACAGCTAGGCCTGCCAATGTATTATTGTGTATTCAGTTTCGGTGTCCCTGTGTTATCTAAGGTATATCTAAAGCATCATAAAGGTGATATACATGTATGATACATCAAATTGTAGCTGGAATATCATAGAATACAATGCAATCACTCTTATTTCCCTGGAAATAATGTACACAGGTATTATGAACGTATTACGCTCATGCACTCAGTGTTCCAGTGCTAAAGTATACGTTGCCAGGTGAATGTTTGGCTTCAGCTGTAGCGTAGCTAAGGAGATAAGGTGCGACACCGGCCTACGGAAAAAGGCATATTGCTCAATGTGTGGATCAGTAACTCAGAGAATATATTATAACTGCCAAAGCTGTATGTGGATTACTCAAGGTATATGAGTTCAGGGTTATATTTGCAATTGCTACAGCTCAGAAATTCAAGGCACACGAAAGTTATTTAGCTGTTATTAAGCTCGTTCTGTGTGATGTGGAAGTACAATAAATCAATAAGCTTTTGTTTAGAGGATGCACTTAGCTTTCTCAACATTAAGTTTGCTATCACGAGTCAAGTGAGCACTTTTCAGGATGAGGGCTTTCAAACCAGCGTTTACAAAGCATTATACACGCTCTCATATGAAAA
Source organism: Alentia gelatinosa (assembly GCA_950022655.1). Classification (NCBI taxonomy): domain Eukaryota; kingdom Metazoa; phylum Annelida; class Polychaeta; order Phyllodocida; family Polynoidae; genus Alentia; species Alentia gelatinosa. The sequence continues at coordinate 35,467,314 of OX465584.1, forward strand.
AAAACCAGGTCTCAGTGCTTTCCTGCATTTCATTATTGACATTTCGTAGGCCTGAGGAAGTTTCAGAATATTCGAAGTAGCTTCGTCAGAACACAGATGACATTTAGCCTGAAAAATGGTTCAAGGTAAGATAACTTCTCAGGTTTCACATGCTCTTCCTGTAAATAACATAGCACCTCTTCATGAAGGATCATTTGACTTCCATTGTTCCAAAACATGTATCTAATCCGCACAAAGGGGCCCTCAATTCTCATAACGACTAAGATAAGGTGATAGTTATGACATCAGAAAGGTACTCACCCAGAGTATAAAGTTGAAGAAGTAGAGAACATATCGAAGGTAGTCAATCCCACAGCAGCCATCGTCACGACCTTTGACTTTGACTGCGGCGTTTCCGGGCTCCTTAGCCATGCTGAATGTCGTCTGCCTCCCCACCGTAAATCCTCTACACGCCTGCGTCCCTGTCCACACACCGCCTCGCACTCATCAAGTCTGAAATCAAAACGGTGTAGGTAAATAAAGAGCGGCAATTCACTACAGTCGCAACGGTTATGCAAAAAAGTGCTTAATCAAAACGTTAATCTCTAAATCAATAAACGTTAATGTTGTAATAATCATTTCCCATGTTAATACATCACCCCGTCTATATCATAATATAGTCCTTTACTTACATTACAAGGAATTTTTCGGCAAGTCCTTCACATTTAAAGTCCTCCATATGATTCCAATAGTAACAAAACGCCCCAAGCTATTCCGATACACGGAAACCTTTCCTAATTGGCCTTATGGTGACAACAACGTTCCGTTATATCAACTTATTGGATGTGGATGTTTCTAATAACGAGGTAAGGAGCGAAATATAGAGATTCCCGGAGATTCATACAGACAAGGTGAATAAACAGCAGGGCCATTGGCCATCGTGTGTCTGTCTTGAGAACTTCAGGAACGATAAAAATACGCACACCATTGGGTTCACTACAGGATGTTCCATTGCCGAGGACACTGTGTTCATCCTATAAGTACCCTAAATACCTTTAAGAGAAAACCATCATTCTGTGTTCAACCATATTTTCCCTTTCTTCGAGTGAGCTTCATCATACTTACTCTTTTAAACTATAATTTAACTATTGTCCTCACACAGGATTCCGTGGATTCAACAACTTCTTGTGATTTTATTCTTTAAATCTCATGTGACTTAATTAGTCTGTAACAAAAGAGCTCATACTATAGGAACAGGAAATGATACAAAGCCATATCAGTTTGATTATATCAAGCAAATTACTTTTAGGATACTGTAGTTTGGGTGGTGGGATAAAACACCATATATTTATCACATCATTGTACCATCCCCACACCCACCCCAAATGAGCTGGGAATTTTTTGGTGGTTTTTTTTTTAAATTCACAAAATCGGTTCTGTGCTGGACAGAGTTTAAAACTAATCAGTAGTTGAATTAGGTTTCATGGCAGAAGAACTTGTAAATTGTGTTATCGGCTTATTGCTCAGGGGAACTTCATTTGTTAGAGAACGAGACCATAAAACTACTAAAAGAAAAGGTGTGGCAGGAGAATGTCGCTCTTATAGAAAGTGTAAGTGACGTTCCTAGGAGACAGACATTAATGAACTTCGACGGACGTTGATGCCATGCACAGATTATTAATGAAAGTGTGAATTGGAGAAGGTAATGTGTGCAGCAGCTATGTCTATTCCCTTAAAGAGCTTATATATACGTCACATTAGACCACATTAGCAACGCTTCTGGTAAGCGCGCCACGTCAACACATCACATATTTATTCCATGTATAGATTTACACTCAGTAGGTGACTGAACGAACGGCTCAGTTAAGTTGCCTGGGTGTGATCGTAAGCCTGACTATACAAACAGGCAAAATTGACTTTTATCGATCTTCGCATCTTCAACGTCAAGATTTCAAACATCAGTCATATTTATATATAAAGACTCTTCTATAAAAGAAAACATTTTCTCTCAAATGAATGTATGTACCAAAACCATTAAGCAAATTGATGCAAAAAAAAGAACCTTCAATTTATTGAGGAACTAGATAGTGCGTGGATAGTATGATTCATTTTAATGGTGTTTACCCACCATATATAAAACGTTAAAATTTCATCGGATCCCCTTGGAGGTTCTCCCGTACATAGAGACATAGTGAACCAGACCTAGGCCTGGAGAGAATGCAATGAGATCACAATATTTCGCTGGTTCCCTACCATGATTCCGGTAGGATATGCTTGGAGTTTCTCCCTCACATAGAGACATAGTGAACCTGACTTAGGCTTGGAGACAGAAAAGCCAAGAGAATGAAATTCTCGTGTCAGGAAAAACTTGAAACTATATTCTTTTCTGAATGTTTATACTCAGAACTTCTTTTTCTATTATGGTTCATGTCTAACCATGCCGATAACCAAATATCATACAGTAGTAATCGATATGAGCGGTAGAATTACGCTGGAGACTGAGGCCTGTAGTGTGGCTAATATCCATCAGATAGCATGTCCATAGGTGCTATCACGGACTTATATCTATGGATAGGAAACGCGGGCCATTCCCGTGTTTGTTCAACGATCTCTTCGCCTCGGCTACGCTTGAGTGCATTTCGCGGGTAGAGCGCTAATTTCCGTATGATCCGCTAGGAAAAATTTGGCGATAGTTCCATTTTGAGCCACGAGGGTTTTAAGTGGCGCTGCTGATGTTTTTATTGTTTTTTTTTTGGTTTTTTTTATTGTTTTTGTTTTGTTTTGAGCAAGCTTTCTTTATTTCAATTATAGTACACTTCATTATTATTTGAATATATATCCTGTGTGTCTAGCCATTAGTTTCGGTCTTGGTGAACATGTTAATATCTACATTCATTTTTTTTTTTTTTTTTTTTTTTTTTTTTAATTGAGCAAGCTCTTTCTTTATTTCACATGTAATACATACATTCATTCTTTCCTAAAAGTATAATCATGACTTACTTTCCTAAGGTGTTTATTTGCAATCCTTTTTTCTATGGTCTTGGAATAGTAAGGGCTGGCGGACAAATTTCCCTGATTTTCAGGCAGTCAGTCTTGGGAAAAAATTATTTGCAATTCATTCCCATGCCCCTAGGCCTTGATAAAGTATTTGTCAGTCGATTCCAGATATATACCTACATGGGACAGTTGGAATTAGGATCCTAAGTACATTAGATTTTTTTAAAGTTACGGCACATTTTGTCTTAGAATAGTTGGGGCCGGCACACAAATTTCCCTGATTTCCAGGCAGTCAGTCTTGGGAAAAAAGTATTTTCAATTCATTCCCATGTCCCAAGGCCTTAATAAAGTATTTTTCAGTCGATTCCAGGTATGTACCTACATGGGACAGTTGGAATTAGGGTTCTAAGTGCAATAGATTTTTTTTAAATTACGGCACATTTTGTGTCAGTTTGGGTTGGGTCGGCAGTGAAAATTCCCAGATTTTCAAGGGAAAAATCCAGAAAATCCAGATTCTAAAATTGTTCCCATGCCCCTAGTCCTTAATAAAGTATTTGTCAGTCGATTCCAGATATACAGCTACATGGGACAGTTGGAATTAGGGTTCTAAGTGTAATAGATTTTTTTAAAGTTACGGCACATTTTGTCTTAGAATAGTTGGGGCCGGCGGACAAATTTCCCTTATTTCCAGGCAGTCAGTCTTGGGAAAAAAGTATTTTCAATTCATTCCCATGCCCCTAGGCCTTAATAAAGTATTTGTCAGTCGATTCCAGATATATAGCTACATGGGACAGTTGGAATTAGGGTTCTAAGTGCAATAGATTTTTTTAAAGTTACGGCACATTTTGTCTTAGAATAGTTGGGGCCGGCACACAAATTTCCCTGATTTTCAGGAAGTCAGTCTTGGGAAACAATTATTTTCAATTCATTCCCATGCCCCTAGGCCTTAATAAAGTATTTGTCAGTCGATTCCAGGTATGTACCTACATGGGATCGTTGGAATTAGGGTTCTAAGTGCAATAGATTTTTTTAAAGTTACGGCACATTTTGTGTCAGTTTGGGTTGGGTCGGCAGTGAAAATTCCCAGATTTTCAAGGGAAAAATCCAGAAAATCCAGATTCTAAAATTGTTCCCATGCCCCTAGGCCTTAATAAAGTATTTGTCAGTCGATTCCAGATATATAGCTACATGGGACAGTTGGAATTAGGGTTCTAAGTGCAATAGATTTTTTTAAAGTTACGGCACATTTTGTCTTAGAATAGTTGGGGCCGGCACACAAATTTCCCTGATTTTCAGGAAGTCAGTCTTGGGAAACAATTATTTTCAATTCATTCCCATGCCCCTAGGCCTTAATAAAGTATTTGTCAGTCGATTCCAGGTATGTACCTACATGGGGCAGTTGGAATTAGGGTTCTAAGTGCAATAGATTTTTTTAAAGTTACGGCACATTTTGTGTCAGTTTGGGTTGGGTCGGCAGTGAAAATTCCCAGATTTTCAAGGGAAAAATCCAGAAAATCCAGATTCTAAAATTGTTCCCATGCCCCTAGGCCTTAATAAAGTATTTGTCAGTCGATTCCAGATATATAGCTACATGGGACAGTTGGAATTAGGGTTCTAAGTGCAATAGATTTTTTTAAAGTTACGGCACATTTTGTCTTAGAATAGTTGGGGCCGGCACACAAATTTCCCTGATTTTCAGGAAGTCAGTCTTGGGAAACAATTATTTTCAATTCATTCCCATGCCCCTAGGCCTTAATAAAGTATTTGTCAGTCGATTCCAGGTATGTACCTACATGGGACCGTTGGAATTAGGGTTCTAAGTGCAATAGATTTTTTTAAAGTTACGGCACATTTTGTGTCAGTTTGGGTTGGGTCGGCAGTGAAAATTCCCAGTTTTTCAAGGGAAAAATCCAGAAAATCCAGATTCTAAAATTGTTCCCATGCTCCTAGGCCTTAGTAAAGTATTTGTCAGTCGATTCCAGATATATAGCTACATGGGACAGTTGGAATTAGGGTTCTAAGTGCAATAGATTTTTTTAAAGTTACGGCACATTTTGTCTTAGAATAGTTGGGGCCGGCACACAAATTTCCCTGATTTTCAGGAAGTCAGTCTTGGGAAACAATTATTTTCAATTCATTCCCATGCCCCTAGGCCTTAATAAAGTATTTGTCAGTCGATTCCAGGTATGTACCTACATGGGACCGTTGGATTTAGGGTTCTAAGTGCAATAGATTTTTTTAAAGTTACGGCACATTTTGTGTCAGTTTGGGTTGGGTCGGCAGTGAAAATTCCCAGATTTTCAAGGGAAAAATCCAGAAAATCCAGATTCTGAAATTGTTCCCATGCTCCTAGGCCTTAATAAAGTATTTGTCAGTCGATTCCAGATATATAGCTACATGGGACAGTTGGAATTAGGGTTCTAAGTGCAATAGATTTTTTTAAAGTTACGGCACATTTTGTCTTAGAATAGTTGGGGCCGGCACACAAATTTCCCTGATTTTCAGGAAGTCAGTCTTGGGAAACAATTATTTTCAATTCATTCCCATGCCCCTAGGCCTTAATAAAGTATTTGTCAGTCGATTCCAGGTATGTACCTACATGGGACCGTTGGAATTAGGGTTCTAAGTGCAATAGATTTTTTTAAAGTTACGGCACATTTTGTGTCAGTTTGGGTTGGGTCGGCAGTGAAAATTCCCAGTTTTTCAAGGGAAAAATCCAGAAAATCCAGATTCTAAAATTGTTCCCATGCTCCTAGGCCTTAGTAAAGTATTTGTCAGTCGATTCCAGATATATAGCTACATGGGACAGTTGGAATTAGGGTTCTAAGTGCAATAGATTTTTTTAAAGTTACGGCACATTTTGTCTTAGAATAGTTGGGGCCGGCACACAAATTTCCCTGATTTTCAGGAAGTCAGTCTTGGGAAACAATTATTTCCAATTCATTCCCATGCCCCTAGGCCTTAATAAAGTATTTGTCAGTCGATTCCAGGCATATACCTACATGGGACCGTTGGATTTAGGGTTCTAAGTGCAATAGATTTTTTTAAAGTTACGGCACATTTTGTGACAGTTTGGGTTGGGTCGGCAGTGAAAATTCCCAGATTTTCAAGGGAAAAATCCAGAAAATCTAGATTCTAAAATTGTTCCCATGCCCCTAGGCCTTAATAAAGTATTTGTCAGTCGATTCCAGATATATAGCTACATGGGACAGTTGGAATTAGGGTTCTAAGTGCAATAGATTTTTTTAAAGTTACGGCACATTTTGTCTTAGAATAGTTGGGGCCGGCACACAAATTTCCCTGATTTTCAGGAAGTCAGTCTTGGGAAACAATTATTTTCAATTCATTCCCATGCCCCTAGGCCTTAATAAAGTATTTGTCAGTCGATTCCAGGTATGTACCTACATGGGACCGTTGGAATTAGGGTTCTAAGTGCAATAGATTTTTTTAAAGTTACGGCACATTTTGTGACAGTTTGGGTTGGGTCGGCAGTGAAAATTCCCAGATTTTCAAGGGAAAAATCCAGAAAATCTAGATTCTAAAATTGTTCCCATGCCCCTAGGCCTTAATAAAGTATTTGTCAGTCGATTCCAGATATATAGCTACATGGGACAGTTGGAATTAGGGTTCTAAGTGCAATAGATTTTTTTAAAGTTACGGCACATTTTGTCTTAGAATAGTTGGGGCCGGCACACAAATTTCCCTGATTTTCAGGAAGTCAGTCTTGGGAAACAATTATTTCCAATTCATTCCCATGCCCCTAGGCCTTAATAAAGTATTTGTCAGTCGATTCCAGGCATATACCTACATGGGACCGTTGGAATTAGGGTTCTAAGTGCAATAGATTTTTTTAAAGTTACGGCACATTTAGTCTCACAGCCTGCCTGAAAATCAGGGAATTTCGCCTGCCGATCCAACCCAAACTAACACAAAATACGCCGTAACTTTAAAAAAATCTAGTGAACTTAGAACCCTAATTCCAACTGTCCCATGTAGCTATATATCTGGAATCGACTGACAAATACTTTATTAAGGCCTAGGGGCATGGGAATGAATTGAAAATAATTTTTTCACAAGACTGACTGCCTGGAAATCAGGGAAATTTGTCTGCCGGCCCCAACTATTCTAAGACAAAATGTGCCGTAACTTTAAAAACATCTAGTGCATTTAGGACCCTAATTCCAACTGTCCCATGTAGCTACATATCTGGAATCGACTGACAAATACTTTATTAAGGCCTAGGGGCATGGGAATGAATTGAAAATAATTTTTTCCCAAGACTGACTGCCTGGAAATAAGGGAAATTGGTCCGCCAGCCCCAACTATTCTAAGACAAAATGTGACGTAACTTAAAAAAATTCTAGTGCACTTAGGACCCTAATTCCAACTGTCCCAAGTAGCTTTATATCTGGAATTGACTGACAAATACTTTATTAAGGCCTAGGGGCATGGGAACAGTTTAAGAATCTGGATTTTCTGGATTTTTTCCTGAAAAATCAATGAATTTTGACTGCCGACCCAACCCAAACTGACACAAAATGTGCCGTAACTTTAAAAAAATCTATTGCACTTAGAACCCTAATTCCAACTGCCCCATGTAGGTACATACCTGGAATCGACTGACAAATACTTTATTAAGGCCTAGGGGCATGGGAATGAATTGAAAATATTTTTTTCACAAGACTGACTGCCTGGAAATCAGGGAAATTTGTCTGCCGGCCCCAACTATTCTAAGACAAAATGTGCTGTAACTTTTTTTAAAATCTATTGCACTTAGAACCCTAATTCCAACTGTCCCATGTAGCTATATATCTGGAATCGACCAACAAATACTTTATTAAGGCCTAGGGGCATGGGAATAATTTTAAAATATTGATTTTTGATATGTGACTTTGATTGGGGTTGGCAGGCAAATTCGCCTCATTTTCAGAAAATTTGGCACATAAAACCCAAGATTTTGAAGTCTAAGTATATACCTATACAGAGCAGTCAGATTTATGGTGCTTAGTGTAGTGAACGTTTGTAGACAAATGTAAACAGTTCATCTGGCTGTCATGATTATGCTGAGCCTACCAGCAGCGACAGTGGCGATCCTGGGGGCAAAATGTTGAACTCACGCGAAATGACGGTAGAGCCGCCTAGCGGCCGTTATCGGAACCCTAACAATGCCGAGGCATAGATAGATACGCCAGAGACAGGTTGTTTCTAATCCAGGTGTTCCAAGTCCGTGGTGCTATTGATGAAGTCTCTAGTTAATCTAAACAAAAGATAGATTCCCACATAAAAATATTAAATTCATGTTTCTGTGGAACTTTCTAAATACAATATCGAGGATTCCATTATCTGTTTAACTGAAAGAAAAAATACGACAAGAAAAAAAAGGCATTCGAATAGGGTTTCAAACGAAGGATTCACTCTCATCATAGAGCGAAGACCGGAAGCCAATGTTATTCCGGAAATGCTCACGGCGCATGTGTCAAGCGCAGTCATGACGAGAGCCATACTGCGCCGGTCCGGTTTATCGCTCCCCAAAACCTGATATTCCGTAGGATGTCCGGGCGATGCAGTGTGGACGCGAGCCAGCGGGTTCCAGGCATGTTGCTGTTTTATATTCATATGGCAGGGCAGGTATACGTGCGCGGGATTAAAATTCCAGTCCCGAAGTTGGATATGCAACTTCACTGAGTATAAAATACTGAGTCATATCACAACTTGTATCACAAGTGTTAACCACAGAAATCTGGGGTTTTTTTTAAACCTGAAAATTATTAAGTCCTTCTCGGTGATGTAGGAGTATAGTTTAGGAAAAGTATTCCAGGTTATCATCTGAGTGTGAAATGCTAGATATACATCTTTTTGTACGTGTAAATTGTACACGCTTCTGAGAACTCAAAAGTTTGTAGGGGTGCTTGCTCTGTAGTAGTGGTTCAGCCTACAGCCTTATCCCTATGAACTGAGATTTCTTCTTTCGATAGGGGGGAAAGTTGGAATAGATTAGACTTTACGAGATCCGCTGAGTATGGTTGAGTTAACAAGGGCTGTTTTGAGTTGCGTTTTATTTGATTTATCTAGGAAAGGGGAAGCTGGGTGAGACCACTCTGCAATGGTTTTCAGGTGGTAGAAGCCAGGAGAAGGGTCCTGCCTTACCAACAAGCCTGTGGTTACTTCCCTGAGTCGCTCCTCACCAAGGAAAATACCCCAGTGAGTCAATAGTTCATGAACAGTTCTAGCGAGGATCTCCGGTGAGAAGCTCCGTGACGAAATGACCATCCATCACTCTTCACGAATAAACTTTTCGGTTTGCCTCCACTAAATTCCCCTGTAGGTATCCAGTCCTGCTTGAAGTATGATCGCCACGCCCTGAAATGTTGGTCAACGGCCACCAGATGGTGCTAGTAAACAGGTATTTCCGGTTCCTGCCGGTTGTGTATTGCCAACTGTTTGGCCCCAGGATCAAGATTTACGCATCACGTCGGGTTTTTTTCCCAGCTGGTGCCCGTGAGAGCAGAAGCCAAGGCTATTACAAAGTGCCGGGTCGCCGATAACAAGCAATCTGGCTCACCTGGTCTGAGTTTGCCAGGCTGAACGGTCTTAATAGCCCACGACAACGCGTGGTGATTCTGTGGATCTGGAGGGATCTGCAGGCAAGCTTCAGTCGCATAATTTGTACCATGATACGCCAACTACATCAGCTATTGTTAAATATGACAGGAAACTCATCATGACAGCATGTTCTCACTATATGTAAATGCAAAACCCTGGTTCCCTTTTCTTTAATAAGAACTTTTACTTTAATGTCAGCTCGCATTAATGTCTATGGATTTTATTTCATTAATCTTAAATTCTTGGAATAGGTAATTACCCGATTACTTACTTCGGTAAACGTATGAAGGCGAATTGATGTTCTTACGAGCCTGGGGCACTGCGGAGTGCCCCTCATTTGGAATGATTATATCAACGAGTATAGAGAAAGTTCTCTATACTCGTTGATTATATCCAGGAATCATTTGTCTTTACTCCTTAGTTGGCTAGATCCCGCAGGCACCGCGATACAATAGCGAGGCTAAATTGTGACCATTAATCATGAAGGTTAGATTAAGTGAAAGATTGACTCGGCTCAATAGATGGTCCCTTCATTCATTACACATTATTACATAGGATAGATACACTAATGTCGTCGAGTTAAAAATGGAAAATAGAAATAAATGTTAATTTACTATCAAACGCGACAAGAGTAACTGACCATAGAATATTTTGTCATTGTATCATGAATTCCATTTTGACGGAATTACAAAAGTACACCAGATAGGCAGATTCAAGTGAAGATATCACAATATAAATATAAAGAGGCATGGAAAATGTGTGTTTAGGACATTTTTGTATAGTTTAAGTTTTGCATTTCTGAACATGTTTACCTACAGCATTTATTACTGCATGGGGCAGTAGAGGTGGCAAGATCTCTGTGACGGAATTATGTGCTGTGACATGCAAAATTTAGGTTGAAGTGTTATCACTGATTTCCCTCACTCAAAGACATTTTAAGTCAATAAAAACCCTGTCCCATTATATAAGACAACAAACAATCTAGAAATGTCTTGGACTAGCAATATTTCAGTGGAGTCACAGCCCAGGAGGTCATTGACTCCTTGTAATTCTGTCACATTTTGGAATTTCACTTGCTGTATTTGGTCAATTTGCGAATGTGCAGCACTACAGCAACTATGATATTTGGAATGGCAATAGCACAATTGGTCAGAAATATTTCAAAGTACAAGAAAATGTAAACATATGAAATATATCTAGAGGCTTTTGACTGGCTGCCTGTGTCACGTTTCCCTTGGAATTCATGGTATACAGTTCCGCATTATCATCCAGTGAACGACAATTCGCCGCTATGCCACCAGACACAGGAACAAAGGGTGATAAGGATGAGATAAAGGGAGATCAGGTTGGGGTAGCAGGTTCATATCGGACAGTCGTGTTCTAAATACACAAAGCGACCGTTGATAACTTGTATCAGGCGCCAATTTAACCCCTGTACAGGACCTCAGTGGCTGAGTCATATTGTAGTCTAATCATTCCGTACCGGAACCCTTATCGTTTAGGTTGACCTCAAGGTTTCATTGTGTGTCCTTGGTGGCCCTTGTCTCAGTTACCACCTCCCATACAGGGATGCCAGTTGTGGTCAGGAAAAATTCCTATATGGGGACTGAGGCCAATCTATGTATCACCTAAAGCGCACAGTGTCGGTCTATGTGTAGTTCTGTACTTAATGGGGTACTCTTCAAAGAACATCATTTAAAAAGAGATAACCTCCCATTATCAGTTCTATTTTCTGCAAAATATCTTTTCAAGTTCATTAGGCATTCCTTTGATACTTTTTCCTACACTTGTTAAGACTTCAATAACTGCCTTCAATAACATACCTTAAGCCAACCAGATGTCAGCATTCTAGTTTGCCTTTGTTCGTAGGAGCATTTCCCACAGGAATCCCACCATCCTACAGCCCTAGGTAGGAGTACTGGGATTCATAAGCCCTCTGACTGAGTGTAGCTGAATTCAGAATTTTGAAAGATTACAGAACAAGTCTATCTAAGATTGAAATCTAAGGTAACCTGGAGCCTATTTTGATCTAAAAACACAAACAATATCTTGAAATTTTCATATACATTTTAGTCTAAAATATTTAGGAAAATTCTACAGGTAGGCAAAATCCTACGACCTGGTATCCCTGCCCATAGTGTGTGACTATACGTTGTAGTTGTCGACCACACTGCCTTCTCTCCAGACCCTCGAATACCTGACTTTCCATATATTACCCTAGTTTATCATGCGCTATCACGCTCCATTTGACTCCCGGAATGTGTGCGTGGTACGCCTGTTATCTCTGTAACTCTGAGACTGACCCAAGTGTGGATCCCACCACGATGTGAAGTGGCTCTTAGTCTATGGAGTGTCAAGTGCAGTTACTCACCCCAACGTTACACGAGGGTGTTTGAGCCAAATGGTGATCGATCCAATATCGTGTCCATAGTGTACCATGATTAAGCGATGATGACCATACTGCATCCATTCTGGGTCAATACTGGGTCAAAGCTTGGGATGGGGCCAGGGTCAAAGTAATGAGCATGGGTCATCGCCAAGGCAAGGTGCATGGCCAGGGTCATGGCAGTCAAGATAGGGGAATTCGTGCCACCAGCCTTTGCAGGTTCAACAGACTCAAATTAAGGACACGCCCAGTGGCTGACAGATACAGTCGAAATATACGTTTAATTCTAGCCAAACTATAAACGTCGCATTGTCAACTGAGAACATTGCAAGCAGCTTAGTGCTAGTTCGTGGGATAACTTCGTGGAAACTGGTTGGTTGGTTAATGGGTTTTGTGCTGTAGTAATAGCCTACCTCATTTCCTGGCGAGATTTAAGCCATGAGTTGAGGATAACAGGCAAGCAGGAAACACCGGCATGGCGAACACCTCATCCCTACACTTTACAATTTGCAGGTGTGCCCATTACCGCCTGAGCTATCTGGCTATCTTCCATTCAAATTCTATGAGGACTTATTGGTACTCTTTGATTGAATATGAGATTGATTTTAGCCTAGTAAAGTATTGCTTAATATTTCTACTAAAATCTAAAAACAATTGTAACACGTATAAGACAATTGCCTCTTCTATTATTAGACTACCAAACTCCCATTAGGTTCAGAATTATGTGTTCCTGTGTATAGCATGGAGGGGAATTAACACACATAACGCTACTTGTGGTGGCGTAGCAGAGACCAGAGCACTGTTGGCCGGACATCGTGGAAGCTGTAACTCAACGAGCAGGACGTGTGATAGTGGAGTTTTATAGCAGTAAGCAGCTCAGACTGCGTGCCGTTAACGTGGATACCTCGCCATTATTATTGTGAGCCCACCGACACACCACAGCCAATACCGCCAAGACATTGTTCCACGTCTGTTCTATTACTCCACTCTATCAAGGCACTCTATGGCTGCTGCTACTGACCCGAAACTCGCCCCTATTGACTGTCCATGTAGCCAACTCAGGTGTAGTACGTCTAAAATTAGAATGAGTGTTGCCTGAATTGCCAAGTGAACTTATATTTTCTGTTTTCTGAGCAAAATAAACATTACATAAACAATATTTGTTTTGTATAATTTGTTCCAGAAATTGAGATGTGGCTACCCCCCCCCCCCCAGCGATGCTACTTTGATTGACAGTTTTAGAAATGTCATTAACCACTCTAACTAAATCCATGGACTTAGATAAAGAGAAACAGGGATGATTATTTATTGCCTTAGCTTTTGAATCTATGGAGCAGGAATACTTTCTCTAACAGCTCCGTAAGGGAAAGTGTTCCTCTTCCATAGAGGAAGTAAGCGATGTTTGTTTCTCTTTTGCATAATCTAAGGGAAGTTTAGGTAACAACATTCACTTTGTAGATAATACCATACACTATAGGCAATGAATATATCTAATATGAATTATTATGAATCAAATCCAAATTTAGAAGAACTAGACATAAGATTTGTTGAGAAGCATAGGGGCCAATGAAGGTTTCTGATAACAGAGGGATTTGAACTAGAAGTTGATATTGAAAAGTGTAAAATCTATTCACCTTGAATAATGAAAAACAAAAAGTATCTACAACGAAATCTCTAAAACACGTCGCTGTCATCCTCCATGACAACCAACAAAACGAAAAGTAATGGTCAGTTGGAATAAAGAAGCTCTAGTGAAAAAGCCTGGATTTATAAGGGGTTTGAAAAGGCCCAGGCCGGAAATACATTTCCAGCGGGCAAGCAAGGCCAGAGAAAAACAGGATTGACTCTAATCAGCTCAGGTATCAGAGCAGCTCAATAGCTCTTCTACAGAGACACCCTGGAGAGCGTCTCGTGTTAGAAGTAGGTTAAGTGGACGGAGATGCTCGTTAAATCCCACCCCGCTTGTCGGCCTTCGTGATCCAACCTAACCCAAATAACCTTCGACCAAGATGTGGTCAAGACCCCCCAAACTGCGGTGTTTTTTCAAGCTTTGTTAGGATTCTTTTACACATCCGGACACAACAGAAATCGTTACAACTTTCTTACTCTCCGGATCAAGTTTCGTTGTAATTTGGAACTGAAACAGTAATGGATGGCTTGCCACAGAGCATGTTTATCTCCTTGTATACAAATCAACGTTGTTGGAATGGATCACACTTTACAGGATAACTGTTCAGGACATATGCTAATAACTCATAGCTGTAATGAAAAACTGCTGATCACGTTAACTTGCAGTACAGTAGGTCATTGGTGATATGGAAAATGGGCTTAGGTGATCGAGCACCTCTGATGGTACGATGGGGTTTTACAAACCTCCTTGGCATTTCTTAACACCTATACTTTATTTTCAAATAAATGGCACAGATAAGTATGAACAAGAAATTAAAATACAGCAATTCCCATGCCTTATAGGGCAGATGGAGGGCTAAAGTTTCTCTTTTTTGCATGTCGACCGAAAATTGTTTCAAAATGGCTTTCTATTCTTTTACATTTGTTCTATTCTTCATGATTCTTCATGGAGGTCAATTCCCGAAGTTTCTGATTTTACAGCTATGGTTCTTTACAAGTCACCTTAAGTTGCCATTTCTTGAATGAAACGAAATTGTTTTTCTCACTTGGGACAGACCAGTCAGTCTCGTATTCTAAACATGAAACGAAATTTAAGAAAAGACCACTTTGGCGAGTCCTGAGAAGAGGACTAGGCTTAGACGCGTTTTGATAAAATCGAAGATATCCACTAGAAATGTGGGTAGACCTTTCCTAAAAGGAACCTTTTTTTTAACATGACATGTCATTTCTCCGTAGACTAGGATTTAAATGCACTGTCCATTGCAAAGTGGTTAGATATACCTGCTATATCCTGCTACTAAAAAAAAACATTTAAATCCACAGCCAAATATCAACGCAATTCTATGAATCTAAAATTGATTTATTTGAATAATTTATGATATCCACTGGCCAATTCAACTTCCAGAAGAAACCTTTCTCGGGAACTTCCCCGGGAAGTTCAGTTGTCAAGGCTAACAGGTCTTGGATCAGAAGCCACAGAGGCAGATATTTCTTTCGCCTATATATGGCGATATGCATTTGCCCGAAGTGGTTATACATGACCTTTAGCGAGTTGGCTGATTAGCCCTGGCTTCCCGGAAGGAAGCCTGTGTGCGCATAGTGGCAGAGAGAGGTGGGGAAACGATAAAATGTCACGACACCTGTCAATCATCCGGTTACTTTGAATTACCTCCGAGGAGCATCCTTCTAGCAGATGGGAACAATGACCTCCCACCTGTAGGCCCCCCACACCAAGGAAGCAAATCCAGGTATTGATATTCTAGGAATCGTTTGATGTCTCAGCTACAGGATTTACTTACATATTTCAAAACTTTACACTATAGGGCTAATGGTTAAAGAAAATCTAATCAATAGCGATCATTTGATATCAATAGTGAAGATGAAGGTTGTAGCTCAGGGGGTAAGGGGCATGCCACTTTACAGTCGAACCAGAATGCATCGTGTTTTTCATTGGTAGCACAAGCCTCCGCCCTCCCACTCAACCCTCCCATCATCCTTTGCCTGCTTGGGTGTCAAGGGGTATGTACACAGGTGTGTAGAGCTCAGTTTTACTGGGTATCAGCCAGGGGAGCAGAGTAAGGTTATACGCTCATGTTCTCTGTACCGCATGCTGTTCTAGGCTTGCCAGTGATCAGATAGGACTGTCAGAGATCAGATAGTCGAACCACGACATAGATCTGTGATATAAACAAGTGGGATAGTGGGAGCATACAGGACTCAAACAGTCTCAATCTGGCTCAGTAGACAATGGTGAGCTGTTTGCAATACAGTCCAATGAGCCACCAGTGTGTTCCTGAGGATGTGCCACATCCCATAAAATGGCAATTTCTCCAGACTCAGCTATCCATTGGTGGTGTTTATATAACTTAATTATTTAGTGCTGTGCGTTGAACTTATTAGTAGGGGTGATACCTAACACTCTTGGGTTGCTAAAATCTGGCATCTAGAAGAATCTGCATGTACGTGAATTTGTTAAAATATCATCGAAAACTGAATGCAGCGATACTTGTGACAATCACTTATATGTGTCTGGTGGCAGCATCGTTCTCTTTTAAAAGCCTGAATAAGAAGCGTGGCTTGTGATACACTATCTGGGGCAGAAAGAGAGAACAGGTAGCAAACAGGTAGAAAAGCCACACAGTAAGGCATAGAACAAGCCAAGTTTGAAGCAATGGAATGATCCAGGCAAAGACACTACGACGCTTTGTAGGAAGCTATGGAGCATGCCATGCTGTATAACGCTATGTAGGGAGCCACACAGGAAGCCATACAGAAATTCAGGTCGAAATCCAGGAACTTCCTGAGTGTTTTTCTTAGTCGTTGGAGAGGATGGACACACCACTTAGGTAACTGCCAGAGCCTGTCCCTAATTAAAGTCCCCTGTGGCCGGCCCGCAGCTGGTCATGTCAGTTGTTGAGGTCCCCAAACATCTATTGGATCACTGGGGCAGCTATATCAGCTCATTTATACAGTTCGCTCGCCCTGCCCAACATAGACTAAGGTCAGACACCTCTATTATCATACACAAGCATACGGCGTACACTTCTCAACTGTCGCGCTCAATTCCCTCGGAGCAATATAGAAAGTGAGACAAGTTTTGTGATTCAAACGAATTACATAACACTTTCAGACATTTATTACATTATAGAGAATTGCGTTCCTAAAAAATTCGAGCTTCATTGCTAATATTGACCATGAGAGACTTTTGATTTATAGAATCGACCCTTGCAAACATTTGAACTATTTGTCAAGATATAAAGTAAAACTCTGTCAGAGAATTCATCACAAATGTGGATGATTATCTTAAGGACAGAGGTTTAAAGGCGTCCTTGAAGTACTGACATTTGCATTTGGATTTGGATCGCTCGCAACGCTATACATTTATGTGTAACAGAAATACAAGAACGTGTCTGCCAAGTCCTTACCTAGCAGATGATTTGAATTCATACTGCGTTTCCGACGAGGACTGATTAACATTATTTTGATGACAACGTCACAATACATATCCGGGGACTGTAATAAACTTACAACGTAGAAGTAAAAGACATGCATATGGCAGGTAAAGTGTACTGCTGTAAAAGGTCAAGAAGATATATACATGGA